>OX328271.1:1359500-2711500 GCA_946814005.1 Chamaenerion angustifolium
CACTGCAGGCAGTATCTTCACTTTAAATCGAGTGTGTTAATAAATAATAATGAATGGTGATGGTGATTTGCTTCCTATCCATTCTATATCCATTCTATATGTTGCAGTGGAGAGTGCTAGCTGTCTTATAAATGTCACATACTCTTCTTCACTTCCTCTCCTACTCAAGCCATAACCTCTCTCTCTCTCTCTCTCTCTCTCTCTCTCTCATACTCTCTGTATTAATCTGTTGCCACCACAAAAGCAGCTATGAGTGGTCAAAACCCACCACCATCAACCACCGCACAAGGCCAACCTCGGCCATCGGGAAACTTCAGCAGAATCCCACCACCACGAGGGCAGATACTGAAAAGCATCATCACGGGGAAGAAATGAATGACCTATATATATTATTATGTAAAGGCAGGAGCTTACCGTGTATTGTTGGTAGTGCAGAATAATATTAGACTGCACTTCATGTTTTAGGGTTACGTTTTCTTAATTACCATATGTTGTACAAAGTACTAGGGTTCAAGGCTCCTTTGCTAAATCCTTGACACATCAAACAAAAAATGACTATTTGGATAGCTTTTATTATGGATTTTGAAGGAGAATCTACAAGACCATGTTGAATTAAGCTTAATTTTTGTGTTTTTTTGCTGGTTGAGGATAGTTTTGTAGAATCATTGCACAGCAGATATCATTGCAGAATCACTTAGGCAGCAGCAGCAACAGGTCATTGCAAGATCAATGAAGAAAATAAATCATTATTAGAAAGGAATTGTTTAACTTACTCCCAGTCAGGAGTAGTCACTGAGTCGACGGATTTGTACATCTCTTCGCCAATGTGAAGCACAGTAGAGCAAGTTGTTCAGTTTCGGGTGGCCAAGATCCTTCTCCGTGTATAAACGCACTGAAACGATCTCAGAATCTTACTGTAATCTCGAGCTCTGTCCTCCACCACCCCGGAATCTCTCCTTAGCTTGCGCTTATAAACATGTTGGAATCTGTCTGGAGCTTCATATGCTTCATCTAAATTTTCAGTTGTCTGGAGCTTGCGCTTCTGGGTAGCAGCACCACGATTCTTGGTTGGTTTATTTGTGGAGTTGCGGAGGAGCTTCTGAATCATCGAGGTACCGAAGAAGCCCAGCAAAGGGTACCCTAGAAGATGGAGCCTATCGGATTGGGGCATCTCGACAAACCCGAAGGATGTTTCCCAGGTTGCCCTTAGCTGTGAAGCTGCAGGCAAGATCAGTCTTTCCACGCCCATTTTGGTTAGGAACTGCAACGAGAACAAGAGCATGAGAAAGAAATCTTAATCCAACCAAGATCTCACATTGTCATTTTTAAACGGCTTTGATCCTAACTGGAATGATTTTAGTATATGCTTTGCCTGCAGTCAAGATTTAATTTTGAACTTGTCAATGGATGAGATTTTGCTACATCGTCATTTCTCTTTAGCGTAATACAAATTTGTTAAAATTTAGAATAAAATGGCAGAATCTAGAAATTATTAGACAAAAAGAACTAGCATATGAAGGAACTTGGTAAAAACGCTGCCATGAGATTTACTTACTTTCACCAACTCAGACACCAGGACCCGACACATGCCCTGCCGCCGGTACTTAAAATCAGTAGCAATCAGAGGCATCTCTGCCACCTTTAGACCGTGAATCCTGAATCATGGAATCAATATATAGAGATAAAGTAATTAATTAGCATGCAAATCCTGACATCAAGAAAGTAATTAAAAGATAGTAAGGGCTTAGAAATAAATACCTTACTGTGGCTGCAGATACAACCTCACCGGTGCTATTCTGCAAAACCATGACATAAAATCCTCGGAAATCCAATCTTTTAAGTGTGGACCTGTACACGAGGGACAAAATTAGCTCGAGATTTCACTTTTCTAATATTTTTAATAATGGTAACTTGATTGAAAAGGCGATAAAAGCTGTTAAATTAGCTCAGTTTGTACTTTGAGAGTATCCAAAACCAGACCAGGAAGTCCAATAAATTGTTGTCACTCACCATCTGTCTCCAAATAGACTGAGTCAATCGTTCCTAGTTATTTTTTATTTACATATTCCAACTATAAGTGCATCCTAACCATTTGTCATCATAACAATCGCAATGCTTAATTTGAACAATTAATGAAAAGCGCTTCATATGAATACATAATAAATAATCAAAGGTATTCTTACTTGGAGCTATAAACAATGTCTCTAACCAGATTCCTCTGAGTATGAACCTCGATAATAGGCTCAAAGCTCTCTTGGATTATCCTAAGGGCATCAGATAACTTGACAAGGTTAGGTTCTCTTGTAATGCCACAAAGTCTGCAATCGTTCTGCATTGATCTGATCAGAGTCCATGTCAAACCATCCACAGAAGTTGGGTTTGCTGTTCCAAGAAGCTGATGAAGATGGACACATATCTGAGCAGAAAACGTTAGTGAAATCCAAATGAGACTGATTCTCAAAGATATACAGTATATCGTAGTGAAATGTGGTAATAAAAAATAAACCACAGCTCTTTTGGGGGGTGGGGGGCGGCGGACGGTCCTTTACCTTATAACAAGTACTACTACAGAAAATTTCTGGTGGTTGGACCGAGAGCTCATGTCTTGATTCATTCAAGCAATCTATGTGATCTACAACAGATAGAAAAGAAACGGGTGAAAACCAAGCCTCAGCTAAGTAAATTAGATTGGTGTCGGTGACTGAAGATGCACAGACTTACATTTGCGTGAGCATTGAAAACAAGTATTGCTAAATCGTTTCTTGCCACGAATAGCATCCTTTGAGCCACATAACCCACAGCAACAAGGCGGGCAAGACCACTGTTCATTTGGAACTACCTGAAATAAGTCCAGATTCAAGTTAAACCAATGGAGCTGTCTCGGCTGTGCTACCGAAGGCTCAGGAGAAGTCGGAATAGGAGAGCACTCATCTTCTCATTATTGTATTGAATAATATACTGAGTCTTGATGAAAATCTCAGTTTGCTTCAGAAGATTTAGGCTTCCAAAAAAAATAAAATGCAAGATATATTTCTCCGTTTTTAAGAAAATAGACATGGTAATACAATAATATCCTTCCTCCTTATCTAGCACGGAAAATTCCTAGGTGTTAATTTATATGCCTCTTGTTACATCCCTTTAGCATATCGACCATAGATATTCATACCCCCACCCACCCACCCACACACACACACACACACAACAACAAAAAATAATAATAATAATAATAATAAAATACTCAACAAATTGAATTTTTCAGAACATGGAATATTCCATCTAGATTTAGAACTTTCACATTTCTAGAGAATAAGCAAGTCCTAAGACTAAATGGAAGATATTATGAAAAGGAAAAGCAGATAAGTAAGACTTTAGGCAGCATAAAAAATAAACAGAAGTTAGTATGAAAAGAGAAGGTATACGTTAAACTTAGAATCCGCATTACCATCAAAATGTTCCTCTAAATTAGGCCATCAGAGAACTGGTATTTACTATTAGTTGATAGCAGTATAAAAATTTCTAAGTATAAAGAGTGTGAAAAGCATATAGGCACCTTAGGTCCAAGGCAACTCCAATGGTAAGAGGACAAGCAGTAGTTGCAACTAACAAGCTCTTCTCCTCCATGACAGACAAAACAGATAGTATCACTCTCAGAACTGCATTTGACCTCTCGCTTCCTCTTTCGCTTCCGTGAACGAGACACCATGTCCTTGAGCCTTAAGGTTATTCCACGACTCTCAAATCGAGAAATGCAATGACGACCTGAGGATGAAACATGGTTTTTTTCTGCAACCTCTATCTCTTGATCTGGGGTAAGCTTAACTTTTGCATCCATTTGTTCTTTGTTGTTCTTATTCTTAGTAAATAGTTTATTTCTTTTGCCACCTGGAGCAGCAGAGCGTTTCTTGATAATTCGCCTTCTAGTGCGTTCTGCCAACTGGAAATTACAGTTCCTTCTTACCTGCCTTGGTTTCATTAAACTAACTCCACCAACAGGTATATTAACTTCAGCATCTTTAGGCACCCATGGAACATCGTCTCCAAGTTTTCTACTAACAGATTCTCCTCCATTTCTATTTGAGGTAGCACTGCTAAGACCATTGTAATTACTTGATTGAATTTCAGTATCAGATGGGTGAGAGTCTACTCTAGCTTGCTGACGAGTCTTTGCTTTAGATATGCTTTTTCTTACTTTGCTTGCTGCACTTTTCTGACGAGAAAGATCTTCAATCACTGTTGAGCCCTCCATCTGACAATAAGCATCATTCAAATACTTCTTCCACAAACTATGGGTGCCACATGTCCACTCTGAAATCATCTTCTGGAACCCATAATTAGACTGCAAACTTTCCCATAGCAATTTTGCACGATCAAGAGAATTCTTATTTCCAAAAAGTTCTCCGACCAACTCCAGAAACACCCAAGTACCACGGCAAATCCAATCACCAGAAAATTCATCCCATATTCGACTAATACGTAGATGATTCAAACTGAACTTAAGTTCATCACCCTCATCAGGGAAATAAACAGACCGCTCATTAGCATCAACATCATCATCAAAAATCACACCTTCCCACCATGCATCCTCATAAAAGGCATCAACACAAAGCCCGAATTTCAACTTCGTACTACAAAATATTGAATCAGGATCACATGGCGAAGGAAGCGGTCTAATACGGCCACGATAGTTTGGTGAAACATGCCTTCGTTTATGAAGACCTTCAATTGCCTCAGTAACTTGAACAGAATCAACAAGCTTATTTTTCCCTCTTTCAGTCAATAGTTCATCAAACACAACACGTCTACACAAATTTGATGCTTCGATTACCACACCTGAGTGCCATGAACCTCTCAGTCCTTTCTCAAGTAGACGAACCTGAAACAAGCATAAGATACCATAATGAAGCATACAAAATACATACAAACGCTAACAGGATTTCTCCACAAAATCTAAGACTAAGTAATTGAAAGACTGTTCATAATTCACAATAATAAACAGATTCATGTAAGAACCTACATCTGGGATCAACTGAAGACTGTTTTTTTAAACGTTAATTGACGCTAATGTTTATCTAGACCAAACTCATCACTGGATCAATCAATTACTAACCCCTCAACACTCATATAGGCTATACAAATAAAGAATTCGCTAGTTTCACTGAACAAAACAACGAATCTTCACTTCAGCATGTCTTAACACGATATGCAATACTCCACAACTTCATACAAGTGAAGCATAAAAGAAGTAAGGCAATAACTAAATAGACCAAATCTTGACCAAAATCAGGTACCAGAATAGTTCCCATTTCTGATTATCGAGGAAAATCGCAATTTTGTTACTGAGGTAAAAAAGGATAACTGTAGGAACTGAATTTATCACAGAGAAGCAAGCTATGCATCGTCGGATTCAACCAAATCAATCATCCTAAGATGATCCAATAAGAACAAACGAAGGTCCATTGTGCAGAACATCCAGAATTATCGCAGATTATTCAACGAATCTGACAATTGGAACACCGGAAAACCGAATCTACCCCTAGTTCGTAACGATCCAACTGGAAATCAACAAAGAAAACGCTGGTGAGGTTTAGAGTTTACCTCGACTCTCTCATTGAGCAGCAGCTTCTTCTGATCCATGGAATCAGAAAGGGAGGAAGGAGACTTGCAGTGGAGCGGAGCACTCTGTCTCTCTCTCTCTCTCTTCCCGTCTCTTTTTTGAATTTTGGAGCTCGGAAGAAGACGACGGCAACTAACTTGTAGGGGCAGAGTAAAGCGGTAATGAAATTGAGATTTACTAGACGTAATCTATGGTTTACGATTGGGTGTAAATTGTAATAGCAGTCTTTTATTAGTTTAATTAATTTTTTATATATAAAATTATAATTTATTATATTCATTTAGTTTATTGATGGAATTGGTTATTTATTTATTATAATTTTCTAATTAAAATGTTGAAAATTTAACAATTTACTAAATGAATTTGATGGGTATTGGGCCTATTGGCAATTTACTATTTACTTTAGGAAATTTATAATTTGTTAATGGACAAGTTATGACCCCCCCCCCCCCCCCCCCCCAAAATGTACACGTGTATGTTTGAGAGCGCTGACTCAACTAATAAAAACTCTAGGTTGTTGATGAGTATTGTCAATTTACTCTCAACTTTAGGTGGTTGGTGGAATTATGTTGACGACCTCAGATAAAAATTTCATAGAGGTCCCGGACAAAAACCCCGAACATTACGTAGCGGAATGAGTATAGAGTCGCTAGCCCATTCCTTTCTTTTGGCAAAAAAAATGGACATGGAGGCCTCTTTAAGCATTTGACATCAAAATAAACAGTTAATAAATTGTACATTTATGTGGTCAACTAGTAATTTGTTCAGAAAAACAATAAATTTAGCTAGCAAATTGTTCATACCCATCAAATTTAGCTAATAAATAAAAAATTAACCCAATAATTTAACTTTAAAAGCATTTTGAAATTGTTTCCATCACTCGCACTATAGTAACTATAAGGAATATTTTTTTATTTTCTTTTATAAACGAAGCGTTGACACACCACATGAAATTATGGGTATGTACATCTACATAAATATAGTTATGCTTTAAGGTCAAATACGACTCTTCTCCTGATTTTTGGATACATTTCAAAATTTGCCTTTAATGATTGATTTGAAATATTTATTTCCTTAACGTTTAAATAAATGTTAAGTTTCCTTTTTCCTTTGAAATTTTATTCAATTGATTCTGGAACAGATTTTAAATCGGTTAAGTGTATTTTTCAAGCGTGTCAATGTATTTTTTAGTTGATTCAGTGTTTTTCAGTCGGTTCAGTGTGTTGAACAAAATTTTCAGTCCGTTCAGTATGTTGAACATGGTTTTCAATCGGTTCAGTTCAGTTTGAATCGAATTATTTATTAACCAAAATTATTATTAAAAAAACAAAAAAAAAACTAGTTCAAACCGATTTTGAATCAATTAGAATAAGACCAACTTTTTTTATTTAAAACAGATCAGTTTTTTTAAAAATAGAAAAAAATACTATAAAGTATAAACCGATAATACCAAGTACAATTCATGTTGGGCTTACCAATCGCAAACCCAAAAAAGTCCTACTGATCAAAGAGTCTCACCCGTCAGATTAACTTACACCAAACAGTCCTTGGCCGTCCGATCTAGGGCAAATTCCGAACCATCATCTTCCCCAGACATCCTCTAGCTTTGCCAGTATAAAAAACCGAGCAGCATTGTTCTAACTTCTACTTCCATCCGCCTCTTCGTACCGTCCTCTTTCTATCTCCTTCCCTTCGAGTGAGGTTAAAGTGACAGCATACCTTTGCTGTCCGCCTTGACCAAGCTTCAGCTTCGTCTTGGCCCTCGGATTTTCTCCGCCTCCTCGTTGTAAATTTAGTACATACATAGCTCAGGAACCGATCAACGATGGCACCGAAGCAATCGAAGGCTGAAAAGAAGATCGCATACGACTCGAAGCTGTGCCAGCTCCTTGACGAGTACAGTCAGATTCTCGTTGTGGCGGCTGACAATGTCGGGTCAAACCAGCTGCAGAACATCAGGCAGGGTCTCCGTGGGGAATCTACCGTGCTCATGGGGAAGAACACTATGATGAAGAGGTCCGTAAAGATCCACTCTGAGAAAACTGGAAACACGGCCTTTCTTAACCTCATTCCTCTCCTGCAGGTATCACTCCTTTATCCAGTGCAATTGATTATTCACCTGAATCATTGAAGGAGATTTAAACAAATAGATAACTGAAACTGTTTCAGTTTATTTTTGTGAATCATTCGCCAAGTAATGATTTTGTGCATTTGTTAGGGCAACGTGGGATTGATCTTCACCAAGGGTGACCTGAAAGAAGTAAGCGAAGAGGTGGCAAAGTATAAGGTATCCTGCTCAATCTTTGTAATGTTGATTTCTTGAATGTGCGCCACTTTCAGTTCCTTAATTGTTCGATTTGAATGTGCTGTTGTTTTGTATAACTCGTGGGTCGAAGATGTTCAGTATAGTAATAATCACGGTAATGTTTATTTAGAATGGCTGTAGCATTGGTGTTTTCAAATTTGTCGTGAAATCATCCACCTTTAGAAGTATCATGTATTTCCGGGAATGGGGAACTTGCCTGTGTACAATAAGCCGATGCTCTGGATGTTTTGCTATGATGGAAGCATGGTAGTGTGCACAAAGAATGACTCTAGGTCAACATGTCTGCTCTCTCTGATGTCTGATTTGAGGGCCTGGTTGCGACATAAATTGTTTTAGGATTTGTATTTCCCTCCATTTTACAATATACCATTTACTAAACATCTAAAATCGATGTCCATTATGGACAGTGTCCCCTTTATCATCGGGGCCTTCCAAGTTGATTAGTATTTACCGTTTGGCTTGGCTTCCATCTTGTGTCCAATGTTCATATTGTGATGTTGCTTTCTTGATTTTATTTCTTGTTTTTAATTGTTCAGTTCGAATACAAAAACTTTTTGCAATTTGCATAATACGTGCTGTGTACAATAAGCCGATGCTCTGGATATTATAGCATGAAGGAAGCATGGTAATGTGCACAGAGAATGATTATAGGTCAACATGTCTGCTCTCTCTGATATCTGATTTGAGGGCCTGGTTGCGACGTACATGCTTTAAACTTGGATCCCTCCATTTGTGAGGTAGATGGACTTGTGCCATGTTATTGTGTGGACACTCGTGCCATGAAGTGGACTAAGTCTTTTTATCACTCAAATGCTGTGGATCCATATCTGTTCTTGTACAATAATAATGCCGTTTAGTAGCTTTAATTATTTGCTTTTGCTTACATATTGTATGATCCGTCATAATTTGTTATTTTACTTTATTGTTTGTATAGCTTTCTGCTCTTTAATACCTAAATTTAATGCATCATAAAAGTGAGCATCTATTTCATTGGGTGGGAAACATACCGCCCGCATATGACTATGCTCTGTATATTATGCCATGAAGGAAGCAGCCTATGTGCACAAAGAACCTCTCTAGATCCACATGTCTGCTCTCCTTGATGATTTGAGGGCCTGACTGCTACCAATATGCTCTCCTTGATCATTTTTTGTCTCTTTATTATCCTTAAAGCTAAACAGTATGTTTTGTATTTATTTAGGTTGGAGCTCCTGCTCGTGTGGGTCTTGTTGCTCCCATTGATGTGGTTGTTCCTCCGGGAAACACTGGTCTAGACCCCTCTCAGACTTCTTTCTTCCAGGTATGTGGTCTTTTTCCCTTTCATATATGTTAAAGTATTGTCTTTTCGGAGGTTGAAATCTCATATAGTCCTTCCGTTTCAGGTTCTTAACATCCCCACAAAGATTAACAAGGGCACAGTCGAAATTATCACTCCAGTGGAGCTCATCAAAAAGGGTGAGAAGGTTGGTTCCTCTGAGGCAGCCCTTCTAGCTAAACTTGGGATAAGGCCCTTCTCATACGGTCTAGTTGTCCAATCTGTGTATGACAATGGGTCTGTGTTTAGCCCTGCGGTGCTTGACCTCACTGAGGATGACTTGATGGTGAAGTTTGCCTCTGGTGTCTCAATGGTCACGTCCTTGTCCCTTGCCCTTTCCTACCCAATCCTAGCTGCTGCACCCCACATGCTCATCAATGCGTACAAGAATGTCTTGGCAGTTGCTGTCCAGACAGATTATTCATTCCCGTTGGCTGACAAGGTCAAGGATTATCTTAAGGTACGTGATTTGAGTTGCTTATTCAAAGCTTGATGATCCTAGCACGATATATGCATGAAATTAGGCACAAGACCGTACCTTTGTTTCTGTAAATGGTGTAATTTGATGGATCTATTCATTTGTGTGTTTTGTAGGACCCTAGCAAGTTTGAAACTGCTTTTGCAGTAACAGCTCCAGCTGCTGCCGGAACCACTCCTGAAGCTTCTGCCAAGGAAGAAGAGAAGAAGGATGAGCCTGCAGAGGAGTCCGATGAGGATATGGGTTTCAGCCTCTTCGACTAAGTTGCTTGTTCGGGTTTATAGTTTATACTTGCATATAGATAGATAGATTATACAGCAAGCTCTCTGCTTGCTCATGATTATTATGCCTTGTGTAGTATAGATAGATTATACAGCAAGCTCCCTGCTTGCTCATGATTTTTATGCCTTGTGTAGTGGATTGCTTTACATTATGCTAGGCTTATTAATTTAAACCTGTTCTGACGAATTGATCTGGTTTTGGTCTGGTTTGAATTGGTTTGGCTGAACTGGTTTCAAAATTAAACCAGTTTTTTAGACTTCAAGTCAATTCAAAGTAATATCCAAAGTTTAGAATTGACTCTTTTTTTATACTGGTTTATACTTAAGTTTAAATTAAATCACATTAAACCTATATAATTTTAGAATCGGTTTGAAATAAAATAAACTAAACCGTCCTAAAATTAAACTAAACTTAAAGATGTCTTCAATGAACCAAAATGTTGATGTTGGATAGGATTTCAGTTGTGTAATAGATTTTTAGTCCGGTTCAAAGTGTTTTCAGTTGGATTAGTGTTTTTGTTTCGGTTCAATTTGTTGGACAAAAATTTTATTCAGTTCAGTTTCGGTTTGAATCAGATTATTTTCTAACCAAAATTGTCATTTAAAAAATCAGATCAGTTCGAATCGGTTTTGAATCGGTTTGACCTAAACCAAATCAGTTTTTTTAGAAACAAAAAAAAGTATTGTTTTTTTACAAACCAGACTAGTTCAGTTTTAAATCGGTTTGGGGTCGAATCGGTTCATGAACAAGTCTACACAGTTCGAATCAGTTTTGAATCGGTTTGAACTAGATCAGTTTTGTTTTGACCTAAAACAGATCAGTTTTTTTAGAAACAAAAAAAAATATTGTTTTTTTACAAAACAGACTAGTTCAATTTTAAATCGGTTTGGGGTCGAATCGGTTCATGAACAAGTCTACATTATGGAGCTTCTTCCTTGGATTGCTTTAATAATCTACTTGTTCTCTTGTGTACATGTTGGGTCTTTTCTTGGAAAACAAGTAAGGTGATTTTAGTCCGAATCAAATGAGATTCATCACATACCCCTTTGAGGAAAAACAAACAGTAGTAGATAATAAAGAAGACGAAAGAGAACTGCAGATTTTGGTTCAAAACCATATGGATTTTCTGTACATTCTTCTCTTCTCATCATAGACTATGGCAATTCATCCGATTTTGATAGTTCCGGGTTAATGTACCAGTCGTCAGGCGCGTCAAGGGGAAAGCATGTCTCATCTCCTCCGGTGCTCCATAGAAAATTCGCGTACTTGGCAGCGTAATGTGGATTATTCGGATCCTCGACTATTGCTTGTTGGTATCTCTCCTCGGCAGCCCACGCGTCCTTCCGTACGGTCCAGAGAAAATCAGCGTATTTGCAGAATGCGTCGGCATCTGCCGGCTCGGCTTGTATTGCGAGCTTGAACAACTCCTCTGCCCTGAAGTATGATGTTTTGTTAGTCTAAACCTTAAAATTGATAACTAGTGGTGAGGAAAAGAAACACGGTTTGTATGAACCGTACCGGTTCGAATTTCGATTCAATACAGGCTTGCCTACTAGACTTGTTTATGAGTCGGTTCAATCTCAAACAGGTTCTGAATTTAACTAGAACTGTTTTAATTATTTTTTTGTTGTTGTTGGCTCACTAAGAGAAGAACCGGTTCAAACTGGGTTGGTCTTGTTTTTTTTAAAAGAACTTAGTTCCGATTCAATCAAAAGCATAATTGGTTTGGTCTATAAATAGAACCGGATTAATAAATAGATGTCTTTAAATATTGAATTACGCAAAACACACAAACAAAATACTCATATGTGATATTTAATCAATTAGGTTAGACCGATTTAGGTTGTTTTGGCTGGTTCAAAAACTATACAGGTTTAAACCGTTTTAATTTGGATTTTTAGTATAAACTAGTACAAAAAACAAGTTGATTCAAACTTAGTTGTATCCACTTTTTGAACTAATTTGCTTTAAGCTTAACAAATTGGTTTAGTTTTAGAACTAATTCAGTTGAACCGATTCAAACCAATCCAAAACCATACCAAATCTGATTTAGTTCGACCAAACCGTTTTGTTTAACAAGCCAAATTGATACACATTATTGTAAAAAGTAGCTTCAACCACATTCTAACTTTGTCAAATTGCAATTTGGTACTCTATTTTTTTTTATCGGTTAGGGTTTAGGGTTTGGAGATAGTAAATTATGAAAACATATAGTTTTACTGAATTAGTAATTCGAGGTTATGAAAAAGTTACCAATTGTAATTCCGCGTGACGTGGCATAAAAACTGCGCATAGTTGCATAGTAGAAGAGGGTTGGTAGGGTCTTGACCCAAGCTAACTTGATACAATACGTCCATCCTTTCGTATTCCTCGTGCAATGACTCGTCAACTTCGGGCCGGGCTACCACCGGCGAGATCAATCCCCGCATTACTTGCTCGTCAAGAAACTCACCCCGCATCTCCTCCACATCCTCCATTATAGAATTCCACACGATCGCCTCACCGATCGTCAACTCGTCGTCCGAGAGATTGAACCGGGATAAAACATCTGAACCGAACCGGTTCTCTTCTTGAACCGTATCTTGATACGTGTCCATCACGACTGGGGGCCGTGTGTCCGCAACGGTGGGGCCCACGGTCATAGAGTATAGACTAAAATTGGCTAGTAGGAGCATGGTATAGACCATTAGGGTCGGTGTTTGTGCGAAAACTTGACGAAAAAGCCAGATGAACGACTCGTTCATCTCTGCCTGAACCCGGTTCAGGATCTCCTCGTAACCGCGGTTCTCTGTAAACTGCAAAGCGTGGATTTGGAGCTCCCTGATGATATACATCATGGATGAGAACGCCGTGTTGACGGCGGACCCCGCCGCCTCGGTCGAACCCATTTGTAGTTGTTGTTGTTGTTTTTTCTTGATGATTCGTAGAGACATTGGGATATCGGTTCGGCTGGCGGCTCTTTCGACACGAACCCGGTTAATCTCCTGCCGCTCGGGCCAGTCGGGCGGGTCGGGGTAGATCCCTAGCATGTTCGGGCTCAGGAAGTCCATCTTCGTCGAGGGAAACCCCGACTTGTGTCTCAATGAGTGTCCATTGTCGTTAACAATGTCTAGACAATACGGGTTCTCGTAACTAGCCCGTATCATCGGGCTACAAGCCCGCTTCCTCGTAAACCTAAGAAGAAACGGGCTTGGATCCGGACCCGAATGCCCGAACCCGAATTTCGTGTACGTAGGTTTGAGACAATGTGGAGGAGGAGGAGCGACCGCGGTGGGCCCCATGAAAGCCGACATTCGATGAACAACCTTAGCAAACACACACGATTATAACATCGGAAACCGTTGTCGGGCTGACGTGGATGAACACAAAAATGAAGAAATTGTAGGCATTGTGTGTTATTATGGGATGGAGATGATGAAATTAGGGAGGTGTGTTTTATGGAGTGGTAGATGTGTAAATAATGGGAGGGAGGATATGAAATGGTCAAGGGAGAGAGACGGACAGGTTTGAATTTCGCAGCACCACCCAGTTTAGGAAATCACGGTTCGGTAAATCGGGTGCCTTGGGCAATGCCACGTCGGATCTCTGTAACGACCGGTGTCAGATGTTTGTGGAACCTGATTGGTCCGAAGGTGGGGGAGGAGATCACACGTGGCGCAGACTCGTGGGGGAGATGAAAAGTGGATGCGCATTCACGGGGCGTACGACATGCGTGCCACGTTGCCCCGTGCTGGCCCAGCACGGCTGGGTATGGTTGTATTTAAAATTTAAATACTTTACCGATCCGTTTAATATTAATAATAATTTTCTAAAAATATAAATAAATCATTTTCATATGCAATTCCACGTCATTAAACATTCAATTTTATAATTTTTATTTTGGAAATAAATCCATTCCAAAGATAACTATCTAATTAATTTAAGTAGAATTAGAGACTATGTTTTTTTTTTTTTAAATGTCGTGTTTCGAGTAGATCCAATAATGGTACAGTGAAAATTCAAAAATCATAGTTATAACCGTTATTTTGTTATATGGTTAATCGTACCATTATGGTGCGATATAGTTATGATGATGGATTTTCTACCCATAATGATTATGGTATTTTAGTCACACCCATGATTATAATCATGATTATTATATAAATATAATAATTTTTTAATATTAATATTAGTGTATAAGTTTTTTTAATATTAATATACCAGTATATAATATAAATAACTATGATGTTAATATTAATTTTGAATGATACTGATATTGAATTATGTTTTTTTTTTGGCCCAGATATTGAATTATGTTAATGCTGAATATTTTTTTTGTTATTTGTGACATACATTTATATATTTATTAAGATAACATTTATATTGTTCATTACATTTCATATGTGGTAATAAGTATGAGTATACGATTAAAACCGTGGTTAATAACCACAATTATGATATTGAAAAATTATACCCGTAATGGTATTTGTCATATTTGCACCATACCCTATACATTGACAACCATAGTTTCGAGTTTAAAGACGTGACACGTGTGTGAGGCACAAATTACAAATACAAGGGGTAGAAGTGCGAACATATGAAAGTTAAATATCATGATGCAAATATTATAGAGAGTATTGGGTCCAACTGTAAATTACCCAGTCAAGGGCCTAAGGCCTCAGGCCCATATTAATGACCCGAGTGAAGTGGACCGGATCGAAATCGATCTGATTTAGGAGAAAACAGTGAAATCAAACTTCTTGGGTTTCCTGGAGAAGAAGCAATCACTAGCTAGAAGTTTGAAATAGTATTCCTTTGCATCTAGAAATCAAAATCGTATTCGAAATCGCAATCGAGGTTGAAGAAGATCCAAGTAGTCTTCCTGTAATCCTTTGAGCTTCTGCAGGCGGCGGCAATGGATGTGATCAAGACGCAGCAAGTATCTGCTAGGCCGATAGAGAAGGTGATCGTTCACCCGCTGGTCCTCCTCAGCATCGTCGACAACTACAACCGCGTCGCCAAGGACACCCGCAAGCGCGTCCTCGGCGTTCTGCTCGGTTCCACCTTCAAGGGCACCGTTGACGTCACCAACAGCTATGCAGGTATCTGTTCTCTTCTCTTGCGTCCTGCTATGTTTCTTCAGTACTGATTTTATGACATGTCGAGCTCATTGTTGAGCTGGCTGGGTTAGTTAATTAGCTGACGAGCTATTAGTACACCGCGGATGGTCTGCTGGGTGCTGCATTGAGTTCAGCTTCTTTTAGGGTTTGGAGATGTATAACCTTTTGGGATTTCATATTGGGCTGATTACTCTGTTTATCTGCCAATTTTGAGTATAGCAAGTTCCCCGTATCCTGCCAAGTTTACTAAAACTAAGGCCTGAGTCATTGCCTTAGTTTTAGTTTTTTAGCAATTACGGTATTCCTCTATCGGATGTGCTAATCGTAAAGTTATACTTTTTTCAATGCCAGTGATCTTAGAAGTATATTTATCTAAAGTGTTTACTTTAGTGTACGAAAGGTTCTAAGTGATAGTCTGCTGAAATTACTAGGCATTTGTAATCATAAATGCATGTTGACCAACTCAAAATCCAGCATCAGCAAGGTTCTTCTATCAATTACTCCAATGCACTTAGAGATTGTTGTTATGTTATGCCACTTTCATAATTGAGCAGCTTGAGCTAGTAGACTTATTCAAAGTTTGGCGTTTCTGACCTTATCTATGTTGAAATATGCAGTACCTTTTGAGGAGGATGACAAGGATCCTAGCATCTGGTTCTTGGATCACAATTACCACGAGTCCATGTTTTCCATGTTCAAGAGGATTAATGGTATTTTGAATAATCTTCTCACTTTTGCTGTATTACTTGATTATCTGAGATTCATGTGTTTACAAGCTCTGAATTATTTTTTCAGCGAAGGAGCACATTGTAGGGTGGTACAGCACCGGTCCAAAATTGAGAGAGAACGATTTGAATATCCATGCGCTGTTTGATAGGTAAGACTAATGATTCCATCAATTTTTATTCACAGGAATCCATACCGGTTAGCAAATATTATAGTTTATGCTGAAACTCTGTCAAACCACCATAAGTACTGTACAACTCCTACTTAGGTGTGAATTTTTCTTCTATTTGCTGTTAATATCCTCCATCTTGATCCCAATTTAAGTCTAGTTAGCTGGGGTCTTTGCAATGGTAATAAGCACGATGAATGACGCTATACTGTTTGGAAACAATACTGATAACAGACTCTAATTTGGCATTTTACTTAATGATAAGTAACTTAATTAATATTAAATCCCTCAACTGTTTTTTCTGCTCAAGTTTTCATGCGATGTTCCATTCCCTTGGTTCCAGCTATGTGCCTAATCCTGTGCTTGTCATAATTGACGTTCAACCAAAAGAGCTTGGAATTCCAACTAAAGCATACTGCACTGTTGAAGAAGTTAAAGAGGTAAGAACAGGTTATATTTCTTTTGACAGATGAGTTTAAAGTGGTAAGAACAGGTCTAATCTTTCCTCAAACTGGTTGACTTGCTAAAGTGAAAATACATATGCTTGCAGAATGCCACACAGAAAAGTCAGAAAGTGTTCGTGCATGTGCTTTCAGAAATTGCTGCTCATGAGGTTGAGGAAATAGGTACACACTTTGGTTATAGAGATTCAACTCCCAAATTCATACACATCAATTCCATGATTGAATTTTATTTACTTTAATTTTCCTCTTGCAGGTGTTGAACACTTGCTTCGTGATGTGAAAGATACAACAATTAGCACTCTAGCTACAGAGGTTTCTTTTTACTGAAATCTTATACTACTTCAGGGTTAGGGTTTTCTTTGAAATTTCATTTTAATATATATACTTAAGTTAGCTACATTATGCAGGTTACTGGGAAACTAACTGCCTTGAAAGGGTTGGATGCTCGGCTTAAAGAGATAAGAGGGTATCTGGACCTTGTCATTGACGGAAAGCTCCCACTAAATCATGAAATCTTATACCATCTGCAGGTTTGTTAAAGTTGATGTTTTAAAAGTTTAGAGCTAGAATGCTTTCCCATTGTTTCGTAGAGGATTCCTAAGTATCTTGTTCAATTTTTTTGTGCAAGTAGGATAAATTACCTTCACAATTACCAACTTATAAGGAGGGTATAAACAGAAAAGCAAATATTATGTCGAAAATGTCAGTCTACAGAAAGAAGCCAGAATTTTACTTTATATATGTGTAAATTTTGTATAGAATCTCTTAAGAGGTCTCTGATAATCTGCTATTTTTCCTTGATTCTGACCTGTTTACTGATAAACATTATTATAGGACGTCTTTAATCTGCTTCCAAATCTTAATGTCAACGAATTGATCAAGTCATTTGCAGGTAAGTAACAACCTAAATTAACATCACTGCCACTGCCACTGCCACTACCACTATTATTATTTTTTGTTATTCATGTTTATTTTTTTGTTCCAGTCAAAACCAATGACATGATGCTGGTGATATATCTTTCGTCCCTTATCCGAAGTGTAATCGCTCTCCACAACCTGATCAACAACAAGGTGAGTCCCTTTTCTATAGAAAGCGACATGATAATTGTAGTTCACTCGGGTTTTTATTCATATATGTATATATATTCTGGAAATGGGTTCAGATTCTTAACAAGGAGCATGAGAAGGCCGAGGACTCAAAATCCCTTGCTGTTCCAGCTGCTGCTGGATGCTAAAGGCAAGGGAAATCAATAGATGATTGATGCATTTCTCTGCATTTTCCCAAGGCTATGCTTATGATTTTCCCGAAGAGGGTGTGGAAGACGCAGTAGCACAAATTGAGGGAACTTTTGGTTGAAAGATGGAAACCCAGGACTTCGTTTGCATTGAGATTTCTTTATCCCTTTATCTCCCTTGCTGAACTTATAATGCAATGCTCAATTATCTTTGTGTACTCTATTGCTGTTAATTCAGATCTTACCTTAAGTAGAAGGGTCTTTCCGTCTTTTCACACATTGCAAAATGCGGTTTTTATAGGTAAGACCATGTGATGGATGATCGCCAAAGTGTTAGTTTTTTTAGTAATGCTAGTAGTAGTTTGTGTGTGTAAAAGAAGAGATTGGGGATGGAATTTCTTCAAATTAAACGCTGAGGATTAAATGTTTCCTGTGGAATCTATTGAGGATCGTAAAGAAAATTTTTTTAAACCACGTCATTTTATAATAGGTTAAATATTAAATAGGTACCTTAACTTTACATGGTTTAACAAGTAAGTACCTAAATTTTCTTTTGCAGCAAATAGGTTGCCCAACTTTGTAAATTTAGCAAATAGGTACCTACCGTTAATTTTTCGTTAAGAATAAACGGAAAATAACGTGAGAAGCAAACATGTATTTGAACTTGACATGATTTGGTAAGTAAGTACATGAATTAGCAAGTAGATACATAAACCGATTCGGTTGAACCATTTTTTTTAAGGTAGGGTTTCTATACCAAACATATGCATGACTCAACTCCAGACGTTCTCGGTCGCACGCCCCCATAAACCCTACTTAATGCACTGAGAACGTATGGAGTTGAATCATGCATGTGTTTGGTATATAAAACCTAATTTTTTTTTTAATATCAAAAGTGGTTTGACCGAACCGGTTTATGAATCGGTTCAGGTATCTACTTGCTAATTCGTATAAATTCAGGTACCTGTTTGCCAAACGATGTCAAGTTCAGGTACATATGTGCTCCTCACGTGATATTTTTCGTTTATTCTTAACGGTAAATTAACGGTAGATACCTATTTGCTAATTTCACAAAGTTGGGCAACCTATTTGCGGCAAAAAAAAATTTAGGTACCTACTTGCCAAACCATGTAAAGTTGGGGTACCTATTTGATAATTAACCCTTTTATAATTTCTCCGGCCCACGATGATCTCAGGGCTGAACCGGTTCAATGATTTATTCAGTCCGGCCTGCTAACCCTTCCCTTCGCGCGCTCCCGGTCTGTTGACTCTGTTCATCGTCTTCTACTCCGCGCCATTATAAATTCCCTTCCAAATTTATCGACACCAAATCTTTCACACACCATCTCCGCACTATTCTCCGTGGATCTTTTGCCAACCTGCAGGCAGTAGTAGCAGCAATCGCGCCAGCCTCGAAGCAACATCTTGCATTGTAACTTCAATTTGCTCCTCGAAGCCATAAGATTATATACTCGCGTTACGATTATGGCTTAATCTGGAATAAAGCTACTGGGACGCATTTTTCTTTGAAGTTTTGTACAAGTGGTAATTCTGTAGTCGTGATGCAGAGGTTTGATCTCCGCTTTAATTTTAGGGTTAGTTTGTTCTTTGCACTCTTTCAATCTGTGGTTCCTTAATCCTTTAATTTGGCTGAAATGGGATGAGAAACTGATTTTGTTTTGTCTTTTGCCATGATAGCTCTGGTTAGATCTGTGTAAAGATATAATCTGTGTTCCGAGTGAGATCGTTTCCCCTGTCATAGAGCTTCTCATAGCCTCATTACTGTGAAATCTGATATTTGAAATGTTTTAACCTCTAGATATGGCAGAGAAGACATCAGAAAACCCTAAAAAGAGCTCTAAGACAGTCAACCTCTTAGATCAACAAGCCGTCAAAAATATTTGGGACGAATCAGTCTGTGAGGTGTATAACCATTCCTTTTGATCTCCCACTCTCTTTTCTGATTAGATGTTTTACAGCTCTGTGGTAGCAACTTTGTCCAGATATCTCCTTTTATATGTTAATTTCATTTCTATATAGATTGTTAAGGGCCGTGGATATGTTGAAGATGTGAGGTTGAGCAATGTCAGAATACTGCTGGGGACTGTTATCATTGTCATTGCACTAGTTGCTCAGTTTTACAAGAAGAAGTTCAAGTTCCCAGAGAATAATTATACTCTGATTGGTTGCATCGTATCATATCCTTTTCATTATATTCTGATTGGTTGCATGATATGCATATCCGGGTATAATTTTCACTCCATTTGGCTTATTTGTTAGTTGAATCTTAGGTAGTTGTGAATTCTTTTTTGCTACAACTTGATGTTATTTTCATTGCTTAATTGCAATCTTTGACTCTGGCAAGTATGTAGTGCTCAACATTCTGTTGCAGCTCCTCACCTACACCAAGAAGAAGAATGCATTATTATTCACCTTCCCTCCTTGGTAAGTCTTCTCCAATAGGCAATAGTAATTTATTCCAACATTCTGTTGCAGCTCCTCACCTACACCAAGAAGAAGAATGCATTATTATTCACCTACCCTCCTTGGTAAGTCTTCTCCAATAGGCAATAGTAATTTATTCTTTTCATTGCATCCTCAACATCTGCTCAGGATAGGGACTTTCATGATCCAGTTATACAGTTGGAGTCTTGCTTAGTTCAGCAAAACATTTTCAATATTTGTGCATGTTCTATAGAACCATCAAACTTTTATGATGATTTCCTTCTATGCAACGGAACAATATTGATTATACCCTTAATCCGATTATACTTCCTTCTTTCAGGGATCCTTTGATACCACCGGATTAGTTTGTCTTCCAAATTACCAAGATTCTCTGACTTGTACACTCTCACAGTAGCCATTGCAAAACAGTTGAGCTTACCAAAAGCGTCACTAAATGGTACGTTCCTTGGCCCGTAAGCAATTCATAATCACGAATGATAATACTGAAGTCATCGATTATATGTCTCAGTCTTAAATTCGGTACTGTCGTGTAATAATGCAGGTTCACAACTGATGGTGTTCTTGTGGAGGGTTTATTCTGGAAAGATGTTGAAGGGTTAATACATGAGTACAATGGAGAGACAAAGAAGGGTAAATGATTTGATTTCAGATCTTAAATAAGTTAATAATAATAAGGATAAAAGGAGAGAATAAATGTATAGAGAAAATATATCAAATTTTATAAATTTAAAGTATATTTCAATTTTTTATGCCATCCTTTGAGAAATATTCTCATAGTGGTGTCATGTCACTTTCTAGAGACTGCAATATTACGCCACTTTAGTCTTTAGTTACTTTTACGTTTGATGGCTTAAGCGTGGAAAATCGTAAATGCAAGTGCTAAAAAATGCACGAATTTGTGAGTGATAGTTTTTTAAATTACTCATTCATGAATTGTGTTTGCGTTGAACACTTTTGATTCGTGAGTCGTTTTGATACAATTTGGCTGATTTGCACAAAAAATGATTTGATACAATTTGGCTGATTTGCACAAAAAATGAATTATGTTTGGGTTGTAACTCTCAATCCAAGAATCCACTCATGAATCCGTAGGTTGAGTTCATGGAACAAAAGTCATATGAGTTCATTAATGATATGAATTTATGGATTAAGACTAGGGTGTCAATTTACGGGTTGGGTCGACCCATGAATCGTGTCAGTCACGGGTCGTGTTAGGAATCGTGTGACTCAAATCTGATCCGTCTAGTTGTATGGGTCAAGTTTCGTAATCCAAACCTGATCCGTGAGTTGGTGTGTCAACCCGCTGACCCGCGGGTCCGCGGAGATTGAAGCTCACGGCGACATCTGTTTCGGGCCGAAGCACTCCTCTTGTTCGATGCGATAGCCTCTTTGTCCATCCTCAAGAAGCTTCTTTCCATGGCTTCCTTCCACTCTCCCTCCAGCTCCTCCTTCACTAGCTCGTGTCGCCGTTCTGTGCAGTCCATCACCACGTGGAAACAACCATGTTCGTCGTAAACGCCAAAATAATGCAGCTCTTTGGAGCTCTCGTGGTGGAACGACGTGTGTACAACCACCCCGGCCTCCATGTCCCTTCTCTGACCACAGACCGAGGCCAGAAGAAGCGGTCAAAAAGATGGAGAGCAACCATCCTCAATGGGTCAAAACGATCTGTGTTTTTACGGGTCATTCATGAGTGGTGTCAAAATGATATGTGGGTCAAAATGTCTGATCCAAACACGACATGTGGGCGGGACAACCACGAGTTGAGTCAATTTTTGACACCCCTATTTAATACCCTTTCTTAATTGTAAGCAACGAAACTTGTTAGTTATTCTCATAGTCTAATATATATTATAGGGTTAATAGTCAAAGTACCCCTAATGTTTGGGCGAAATTTATGATTGCCCCTTAAAGTCTAAAATTTTAAATATTAATCCTAAAGTTTGGACGATTTCAAAAATCACCCCTTTCCATCCTCTGTCTGTTAATTTGGGACGGAAAACGACCATGTGCTCAGCACGTGACTTCACAGAAATTTTAAAGACAAAAATGCCCTCATTCCTGGGCTTTCATTGTTCTGCTGCCACTCAGCACACTCGAAGGAAGAACTCCCCGAGAGACCAAGTACTCAGTTGCTAGTACTCAGACCTTCTTGTGCATCTTACCCCTGATGTGGCAGAGACGCTTAGTTCCGTCGATGCATTTATAGCTTCTCTATTTTGGTTCCGTCGATGCATTCACTTCCGTTTCTGCTGCCACAGTCTCCAGCATGTCCACCGTGGAGATGGAGGTTTTCTCCGAAGTGTGCACCTACGAAGTGTGCTCATGCTTCATCCAACACTTCCTGTCGGTGAAGTCTACGTCTACGTCACGTGAAGTCTACGTCTACGTCGAGCATCCAGCGATTTCTCCGCATGCAGCAGTGCCGAGGGTTGAAGTCGATGAGAATTCAGAGATTGTTTGCCTTCTGTTTGTGTGAAAAAACAGAGCATGCTCTAGAAGCAGCAACAAGCCATCTCAAGCATTTCAAGCAGTAAGCCATCTCAAGATTTATACAACTCAACGAATGATTGAGGTCAACTTACTGAGAGGAAAAGTAGTATTTTATATGTGTGCAAGAGATTTATCAACTTTAGTGAGTTAAATTTCTTCACAATCATAACCTGGTACGATTTATTTTTGCCTTAATGTCGTTTTTCTTCCTTGCAGACGTCACAAAACATGGATAATGTTGATATAGAATTGGATGAGATGGAACTAGTTGCAGCAACAGCTGGCTACTTTTACTACAACAGACTTATCACTGAACACCGTTCCTCTTCATTCTCCCGTAAGTGCAATTTCATGGACGAAGTTCTAAATTCTGAAGATGATGTTTTTCCGAGAAATGTTCCGGATGGATAAACATGTTTTTCACAAGCTCTGTGATGTCCTTAGACAGAGAAGCTTGTTACGCGACACTTCTGGTGTCATGATCGAGGAACATCTAGCAATATTTTTGAACAGTATTGGGCATAATGAGCGCAACAGAGTAATACAAGAACGGTTTCAGCACTCTTCGATACTACGCCAGCATTTCAAGCAGTTCTTCCTCTTCACAGAAGCATCTCCAGAGCCAACATCATCGGTGACGTTCTCGACGGCGTCACTTCCTCTTCATATGAATATCCCGTTCTCGACGGCGTCGGTGACGAAGGCTTGCGACGGAGGCTTGCGACGAAGATGAATCCCGCGTCCATCCATGGCGTCCATCCATGGCGTCCATCTGGTCTGGTTTATATGTGAAACTTCGACGAAGAACAGCCATGGCGCCTCCGCCCAGCTTCGATGAAGAACAACCATGGAGTGTCTCTTCGAGCTTCTCTGTCGAGCTATAATGCTCTCAAAGGAGCAAGAACAGCAACAGGAATAAAATAATTATAATTATTTATTATGTATTTTAATTGAATAAAATAATTATTTATTCATCTGTTATTATTTAAAGGAAAAACGTGACGTGTAGGAAGAGGGCATTTTTGTCTTTAAATTGTATGTGAAGTCACGTGCCAAGCACATGTTCGTTTTCCGTTTCAAATTAACGGACAGAGGACGGAAAGGGGGAAATTTTGAAATCGTTCAAACTTTAGGTCTAATATTTAAAATTTTAAACTTTAAGGAGTAATTCTAAATTTCGCCCAAACTTTAGGGGGCACTTTGACTATTAACCCTATATTATATCATTTATCAACATAACAGAATCTACGTCAACGGCCGTCTGCCGCCGTCAGATTCTTAACGTATTCCTACAATCCACACCGTCAAATCGTCTTGCTCTCTCTACCCTCCATCAGTCCATCTCCACTTTGGTTACTTCCAGTTTCAGTGACAGTGAGTACATACGTGTGGCGTCGCGTAGGCACCTCTCCCGATGCTCCTCTCTCCGGATTCGTCGATTTCATGATCTTCAATTGGTCTACTCCTCCGCCGTCCGTCGATTGCACTTGTTTCTTCCTCTACGTTCCGCGGAGGATCTCCGAGCTCTTGCCTGATTCATTTTGCCGTTGAACAGCTCTACATCAAGGTCGCTGCTGCTAGTTCAGAGCCAGAGCCAGATCCAGAGTATTGCTTTTTTATTAAGCTAAACTGCTGAGTTTCTAACAGTTGTTTCTTGTACTGCTCGATAGGGTTTTCTTGGATAGTTCATTGTTTTTTTGGGGATTTGAATTGATGGAGGAGCGAAGTGCGGCGAAGACGACACCAGGCATGAGTGATATTGTTCTAGCTTGTGTGATGCCGTACATCGACGACCCGAAAGATAGGGACGCGGTCTCTCTGGTATGCCGCCGGTGGTACGAGATCGATGCGCTCACTCGGAAGCACGTCACGATAGCTCTGTGCTACACCACTAGCCCCGACCGATTGAGGCGGAGATTCAATCATCTCGAGTCACTACTACTGAAGGGGAAACCTAGAGCGGCTATGTTTAATTTGATACCTGAGGATTGGGGAGGTTATGTGACACCTTGGGTTAATGCAATTGCGCAGTCTTTCCATTGTTTGAAGTTCATCCACTTCCGGCGAATGATTGTGACGGATTCAGATCTTGAAACACTCGTTCGTCATAGAGGTCGTGTGCTGCTGTCGCTTAAGCTCGAGAAATGCTCGGGCTTTTCTACAGACGGTCTTATACATATTGGCCGCATGTGCAGGTATTTCGGATTTTTTTACCTGATGATTGATAGAAAATTCATATGTACGACTGGTCATTCCTTCCTCCTTCATTCTGTAATTGAGCAATTAGAATGTCAATTCGTTCACAGTGCAAACTGTGAGAATCAAATTCTACATTTACTTTCATGTCTGAAGATTTTTGGGCAAATTCCTTCTATAGAAAATGAATTGTCGAGATACTCTAACATACAAACTCACAAACATCATAGAAATTAGCATATGTATTAAGTATCCTCCTCTGGGATTCCCTTGTTAATAGTTTTAAATAATAATACTATTCTGTGAACCCTGTCAAATGCACAAGTGATACCCAAAGTTAACTAGTTCATATTTATTACGATTCTCATTTTTTATCCTCAATCAAAATAACCAGTGATTATGCTATACTTACTACACAATACGGTTTACTAGATCAATCATCAGTTGAATCCTTTAGGAAGGTTAAGCATTAAATGTTGGATAGATCCTACAATTGCCAAAATTGTGTGTTTCAATGTGAAACTATTTCTTATGAAGAAATGACCCATAAATATATACATTTTGGACCTTAGGAATGTGGCCCAGACAGTTGTCAGTATGGAATTGATGATACAGTTGGCCCGTATTATAGACGGATCTGGTTTTGTTTTGGAGTGGTTAGTGCAGCTCCAGTCTTAGTTTTTGTTCCTGGAACTACGGATTGATTTATAGCTCATAGACATCGTTCAGAGCTTATTTATTTATTAGGAATCTAATTAAATCTCAACATGCCCAATTAATATCAACAATAAAGATTTATGCGGCATATAGGAAATGAAGATTGTAGTAACAGAGTGATTTGCTTGATATGTCATCTTTTCTCTGATTTGAACGTTCTGCTAAGGTAAAGTAGTCTACCAGTAAAAATATATATAATGGGGTATTCAAAATTCAAATTATAAGCTTGTAAATTACTAAAAAAGGTTTGAGATCAAAATGAAAAAGTACTAGATTTAACAGAAATCATATCATTAATCTATTACTATTTTGTTTCATATTTCCCATCTTAATTTTTGCATCAAGAAGAAGTTGGTATCCTGGAGACAAATTTCCAATTGCTTGATCTCTAATTAGGGTATGCTTATCTATGCCATGTCACTTAGGTTCTAAAGGTCCATGAGGGCCCATGCATAGGAATTGTTAATAGTTTTTCTTTTAGTGTGATCAAGGAAAGTTGATATTCAGAAGTATGATGCTTAAAACACTGTTCTGTCCTTTTCCAGTAATTTAAGAACACTGCTTTTGGAGGAGAGCTCAATTGATGAAAAAGATGGAGTATGGCTCCACGAGATTGCGATGAACAATACAGTTCTCGAGACTCTAAGTTTTTATATGACTGAACTTACCAGATTCAGTGTTCAGGACCTAGAACTTATTGCTCAAAATTGCAGACAGTTATCATCCATCAAAATTAGTGACTGTGAGATTATGGATCTGATACGAGTTTTCCATACGGCATCTACCCTTGAAGAGTTTGGCGGTGGTTCCTATGAGGAGCAACCAGAGAGCTATGCTGCTATACAATTTCCTCCTAGATTATGCTGTCTGGGTTTGACCTACATCAGCAAGAACGAGTTGCCGATAGTGTTTGCTTTTGCAACAAGAATTAAAAAGTTAGATCTGATCTATGCCTTGCTAGATACAGAGGATCATTGCCTTCTGATTCAGCAATGCCCAAATTTGGAGATTCTCGAGGTAAACTAGCAACCAACTCTCCTGCATTTCTTGAATATTTTGAGTTCCTCTCTATTCTTGCGTGTTTCATATGAAATTTATATAACTGAGTTGCTGAAGATGTCCTTGCCCTTGTTAATTGGCAGACAAGGAATGTAATTGGAGATAGTGGAATGGAAATTCTGTCCAATAACTGTAAGAAGCTAAAGAGGCTCCGGATCGAGAGAGGTGCTGATGAGCAAGGTATAGATGATGAAGGTGGCCTTGTTACTCAAAGAGGGCTCATTGCTCTTGCTCAAGGGTGCCTGGACCTTGAGTATATGGCTGTCTACGTGTCCGACATCACAAACGATGCTCTCGAGAATCTAGGAACATACTCAAAGAATCTGGTCGATTTCCGCCTAGTGTTGGTTGACGTGGTGAGCCAAATTACGGATTTGCCTCTCGATAACGGAGTTCGTGCCCTCTTGAGGGGATGTGAGAATCTGAGAAGGTTTGCCTTGTACCTCCGCCCGGGTGGACTGACTGATATAGGTCTTGGGTACATTGGGCAGTACAGCCAAAACGTGAGATGGATGCTGCTAGGTTTTGTAGGTCAGTCCGACGAAGGTTTACTGGAGTTCTCTAGGGGCTGCCCTAGCTTGCAGAAGCTAGAGATGAGGGGCTGTTCCTTCAGCGAAAGGGCACTTGCCCAAGCCGTGATGCATTTAACTTCACTGAGATACTTGTGGGTGCAGGGATATAGGAGATCATCTCCTACGGGTCAGGACCTCCTAGCCATGGTTCGACCCTTTTGGAACATCGAGCTGATTCCGGCACGGAGGGTTCAGCTTGGGGATAACTTGGTTCAAGAGCACCCTGCTCACATCCTCGCATACTATTCTCTTGCAGGACCGCGGACGGATTTCCCTGACACGGTCGTACCACTGGACCCACAGAACATCCTTGCCGCATAAGAGGTTAGAGCTGTAAATACACAAGGAAAAAATTGTTGTCCTCATACCGAAATCAAATATGTTACTACAGATTTAGATCGCTGAATTGATTCTAGAATTGTCTATCTTCTATGGTCTGTTTCGTTTATGAGCATTGGTTTCTTCTTGCGGTATAGTGCAAGTGTTTCCGTGTTCGTATTTGCTTCTAACTCAATTTCTGTTCAACCTCAATAAGGTAAGGTTCTTGGCATTTGTCCTCCTCCTGCTGCTGCTGCTGCTGCTGTTGCTGTCTGATGAGTAAAACTTGTTTCGTTGTCTAGTCTGCCTGCCTTGTACAGTGCTATATTTGTGAGTTTAAGATTTTACACGTGCTATTATTATTTGCTATTTGAGGGATATTTTTATTTACTTATTATATGGATTGGTTGTCATGTGAATAATTGACCGATGATTTTGTGTATGCGTTGATGAATGTTTCTCCTAGTTTGTTGCCTGTTTTTCAGATGAATGATTGATGACTCGAACCAAGATCTGCTTTGATTGCTTCTAAAGTATAAAATAATGTAGTGATTCAGGACAGTTGGAGTATGTACTAATCTATCTAGAAAACTCAAAATTTTGTGCTGATTTTGGTGATCATGTGGTAAATTGGAAGTTGTTAATCTGGACGAGGACTTTCATACTCTAACAAATTCTCTCTCGGACATTTTGAAGTTTCTCATGTTTGATAGTGTGAAGGAAAATTTACTACTAGAATAGTTAAAAATAAGTATTTAGTTTTGGTTTTGTGTAGTTTCTCTTTTACAAAAAAAAATTGTGGTAAATTCTATACCGAGCGGATTCAAATTCTATATCAATGACCTACCTGAACTTTAGACGTTTTGCAATGAGCTATTCGAACTTTGAAAATTTAAAACGAGCTACCTCAACCAACTTTGAAAAAAGTGCAAATAGCTAACTCTGTCCAATTTTTGACGAATTTCTAACAACTTTTCGACAATTTTCCGACGACTTTCCGTCAACAGTTGACGGAAAATTGGACAGAGATAGCTATTTGCACATTCTTCAAAGTTGAGGTAAACCGTTTTGAATTTTCAAAATTCGGGTAGCTCGTTGCAAAACGTTCAAATTCCGTAATTTATCCCTAAAATTTAATTCGTTTGCAAATGTGGTCTGTAAGACTATAAATGTCAAAGTATAAGGGCTTAATTGCATTATTCTTCATTGTTCGGTTCACCGGTTTCCAATTCAACCTCCCGGTCTAGACAAATCGATTCTCGACTGTCTTAAGCTGACTACGCTCTCGGGGTTACAGACTTCCCCCTCTTCGGTTCTGCTCTCTGTCTCTCTCTCTCTAATGGAGGTCGGCGCTTCTTCTTCTAGCAGAGCTTTCAGCTGCAACCGTCCACCCTTCAGCCGCGTCTATCCGAGACTAGCCCAGTTTCGGATAGTTACAGAGTGCTTGAAACAGCAGCAGTTCCCATCGAATATCCTCCGCGTTACCGCTCCGTCGTCCCGCCGGAGATTCTGCCCTATTAACGCCGCATTGAATACGCACACTGAGAAGGTCATACTCTTACCATTTTCTAGATAGTAATGCAACTTTATTCGTATGTATAACAGTTTGAAGCTGACGACAGGTGAAAGAGATGTCTGGACAGAAATCAGACATTTTTGCGCTGTCGAATTTAACCGCCTTGTCGCCTCTGGATGGTCGTTACTGGAGTAAAGTGAAGGACCTTGCACCTTACATGAGCGAGTATGGTTTGATTTACTTCCGTGTTCTTGTTGAGGTATATCCTTGGTTTCCATTCAATGCTGTTCTTAGAGAAGCTGGATCTTATGATGTTTGAGGAACATTTTCCAGGTTGTTTGTCTCAGTTTGGTGCTTCCTTTCAGGTCAAATGGTTGGTAAAGCTTTCAGAAATCCCTCAAGTAGTTGAAGTTCCGAGCTTTAGCAGAGAAGCCCAGTCCTTTTTACAATCCCTGCTTGATGGTTTTGATTTAGATGATGCCATGGAAATAAAAGATATTGAGAGAGTGACTAATCATGATGTCAAGGCAGTGGAGTACTTCTTGAAACAGAAATGTGAATTGAATCCCGAGATTGCTAAGGTGCTACAAATCAAGTTGTGTTTGAATTGTCTGTTTCATAATTCACTGGAAATTTTGTTCAATTTTATCTTTTACTCTCTTTGTAGGTGCTGGAGTTTTTTCATTTTGCTTGTACATCCGAAGATATCAATAATTTGGCCCATGCATTGATGCTCCGAGAATCCATGAATGAAGTCATACTACCATCTATGGATAAAGTGATTAAGTCAATAGGTACCGTGGCTGTGGATAACGCTCATATTGCAATGCTCTCTCGAACACATGGTCAGGTAATCATAATATGTAATCCATCGTTATAGAAATGTATTATGAAGCTTATAGGGTAGATTAGGTAGTTTATGGGCAATGCTACACAATGTGAAAATTATAGTGGAATAGTGAAAATAGCTAGTTTTTAAATTCAATAAAAAATTATGAAAAAAGTAGTGAAGTTGAGGCCTCTACACATGGCTAGAGTCATCAACACTAAGCTCAGTTCAGCTCAATGACCTTGTATATCCTATATATTATATATCACGTAAGACTATGAATTTAATTTTCCTTACATTGTAGCCGGCTTCACCAACAACTCTGGGAAAAGAAATGGCAGTTTTTGCAGTCAGATTGAACAGGGAAAGGAGGGAAATATCCAAGGTTGAAGTTATGGGGAAATTTGCAGGCGCTGTTGGTAACTATAATGCCCATCTTTCTGCATACCCTAATGTAAATTGGCCATGCATTGCAAAAGAATTTGTAGAATCTCTTGGATTGAGCTTCAATCCCTATGTAACTCAGGTTTGTGAAGCACTTTGAATAGGTTAATGAGCCATTACTGCAAATTCTGATAGAATTTTATCCTCTGCTGGCATTCATTCTTATATACAGATAGAGACTCACGACTATATGGCAAAACTTTTCCATACGATAATCCAATTCAACAATATACTGATTGATTTTGATAGAGATGTATGGGGGTATATATCATTGGGCTACTTCAAACAGGTGATTTATCTACAAATGATTGTTACACTTTGCATCTGCTCCGGCTTAAAGCAGTTAATAATTCATTTTTCCTCACAATTGGCTGCAGATAACAAAAGCGGGTGAGATTGGTTCGTCAACTATGCCTCATAAAGTAAACCCTATTGATTTTGAAAACAGTGAAGGCAATCTTGGTAAAGCTAATGCAGTTCTGTCTTTCTTGAGCTCCAAGTTACCTATTTCTCGTTGGCAGGTAAGATCAAACAGACCTTTCTCTAATTTTGACAAAAAAAATATAACCTTGTGCCAAGTTTGAGTGAGTAGAATCACTGATTCTAATCAAAGTATGGTCATGTTTATTATGTATTAGCGTGATTTAACGGATTCAACCGTGCTGAGGAACATGGGTGAAGGACTAGGACATTCTCTTCTTGCCTATAAAAGTGCACTGCAAGGAATATCGAAACTTCAGGTACTTTACAGCTTTGAGACGGTTACGGGTTATTGAACTTCTGACTCTGAAATTTAACTGCGTTTAAGTTGGAATATGGGTTAACGATAGATGTCAAAATTGGATGCTGCATGGGAGTATAATTTCATACACATATTTTGCATCGTTGTAGGTAGGGCCGACAATGGTGCAGTAAAAAACCCATAACCATGGTTATAACTGTTACTGTTTAATATGGTTAACCGTACCATTATGGTGCAGTGCGGTTATGGAGATGAATTTTCTACCCATAATGGTTATGGTATTTAAGGTATACCCATGTTATAACCATGGTTATTATATACATATAATATTTATTTATTATTAATAAACTAATGTAGATAATATACTAAATATAAATTGTATAATTGAAAATTTGAAATTGTTGAAGATTGAAGGCGCCAAAGTCCAATGATGGTAATATAGATTGATGTATTTTTTAAAATAAAATTTTTGATCTTTTATTATATTACATGTGTGGAATGAATATGGGTATACAGGTAAAATCATGGTTAATAAACACGGTTATTTTAATGGTTATGGTATTGAAAATTATACCCATAATGGTTATTGTTATTGTTATGGTATGTGGTTTAAAAATATGGTATGTTTATGGTATTTGTCATAATCATAGCCTAACCATCGACAACCCTACTTGTAGGTTAATGAAGCACGACTAAACGAGGACTTGAATCAATCATGGGAAGTGCTCGCTGAACCAATACAGACAGTAAGCACACAAAAGAAAAACATTTCCTTTTTTCAATTCCTACCAAAAAAAACATTTTTTTTTGGTTTGAATAATGAATACCTTCGATGTTTACTGGTGCACAATGTTTAAGCTTGAACAACCATGCATTTCAAAAATGTAGGTTATGCGAAGATTTGGGGTTCCTGAGCCTTATGAGAAGCTGAAGGAGCTTACCAGAGGAAGAGCTGTTTCAGAAGAAAGCATAAGGGAATTCATTGAAAGACTCGAAATTCCCGACGATGCAAAACTCAGGCTTCTGAAAATGACACCGGGTTCTTACATTGGCGCTGCTGCTGAATTGGCCAAGAATGTGCATCTAGTAATTGATGAAGAATCAAAGCGGTAAAATAAGCATTGAGGTTGGATTTTTTTTTACCATGCATCGATTCGAATTCTATAAGATGCAGTTTTATGAGATTAAATTAGGGATGATAAAAAAAAAACTGTTGGACCGAATTCCCGAAAAGAACGACCCGAGATCGAGCGGGCGTTTTTTTTCTTCAATGTCGGTCTCGGTCTTTTTTCCTGAAAGTCCGATTAGGACTGGCTCGGACCGAATTTACTATGCAAACTCTAAAAACCAATGATGTATGTTTGGAATTATGGGAGAAAATGAACTTTGTTTAGAATTTTATATGTTTGTTACTTGGTTGATTTGTACTTTGTATGTTTGTTATTTTGATTCCAATGATATTTGTATTTGGACAAATTCAGTTTTTTTGGAGGGCCAGATTTGGTACAGGACCGAGACCAGCTTGAGTCAAGAAAGACCGACTCGGGCGAGCTTTTTTAGCTGAGGTCGGTCTTGGTCTCGGTCCTTCATAAGGCAAGACCAAAATTTTGGTCTCGGTCTTGCCTTTCAGTCCGGCCCGCCCATGATGAGCCCTAGATGAAATTATATCTTCATCAACCTGAAATTCATTCCTCAGTGTAGTGGTGAAGTAAGTGGGTGGTTAGATTAGCAACAGCTCACAAATCCATCAAGTATGTTGGTTATCCATTGTCTTGTTGAGTAGAATCAACCAACTCAAACTCCTTTGGTTATGTTAACTTAATTACCATTGAAAAAAAAAAAATTGGCCAAAAAAAAAAAACCATTGAATTATTTATTTTTATTTTTTTAATGGAGAGGAGGAATCAAAATATTCATGGGTGCCACCATGATCCAACTCTCCTCCACTCCTCTCCTTGTGGGCCTCCACTCAGAATTAGAAAATTCGATTGTCACGTATCTAAAAGATTATAAAATATACACCAAATCATCCATATATTTATATTCTGTCGGATGTAATATTTATTTTTGTAAATTCAGTAAAGAGCGACGACGATTCTATAGTTGAAGAATTAATTCAGCATCAAAAAATTAAAAAAAAATTAAAATTATTATTATTATTATTATTATCCTCAAAGTAGTCCACTCTGTAAAAAGCAACCAATCAGCTCCCGGTCACTCTTCTTTACCCTTTCTCTTCTCTACAAGAGCACTTTCAGATCAACCCCTCTTCTTCTTCTTCTTCTTCCATCTCATTTCTCTGCGAGGTCGATCGTCTTCAAAGTCTTTGACTTTCTCGTCTCTTCAAGGTGTGGTTTTCTGATTCCACCAAGTTCATAGCTTTTCTTCATTGCCCAGAATTCAAACGTGGGATCTTTTTGATGCTTTTATTGATATTTTGGTAAAAGCTGCTGTCTACTTGATAATTGTCTTTCATCAACTGACTGGTCTTATGTCATTCTTTTACTCTATCTGTCTCATTTGATTTGTCTTGATGTCCGAAGCAGCACTTGTTAAGACGCATTTGGGTTAATTTCGTAAAAATGTTCGATTTTGAACCTTCACTTGGGCATTTGCATATAGGATCTAAAGATTCGTTATTTACAGAGAACCAATCCATCTGGGTTGGTCCAAGTTCCGTTTTTCAATATCTTGATGCGAAATCTGGATCGAGGGTAAAATCTTTGATTGATTGCATTACTGGGTTGCAGATCCTTGAATCAGTCACTGGTGTTTCTTTTATGATCCCAAATTACTTAGTTAAAAGATCCATTTTTCGTTTAGTGCTTTGTTCTATTTCTAGCAAGAAGCTGATAAGAATTTACGGCTGGCTGATCCCTTATTGAATTCTATGGTGAAATCAGATCTAAAGTAGAAAAACAAGGATGTCATTTACAGGGACTCAAGTAAAATGCAAGACTTGTGCAAAGACGGTCTATCCACTGGAGCAATTATCTGCAGATGGGATTGCTTACCATAAGTCTTGCTTCAAATGCACCCATTGTAAGGGAACCTTACAGGTATACACACATACATACATATATAATACCACATGTATTTTATTTGTATCAGGATAGGAATAGGGCTGTCGATGGTTAGGGTATGGTACGGGTATGACAAATACCATAGCCAATTAACCATACCATATTTTTAAACCACATACCATAATTATTACGTGTACAATTTTCAATACCATGACCATGAAAATAACTGTGTTTATTAACCATGGTTTTACCCGTATACACATATTTATTCCACGTATGTAATATAATAAAATACCGAAAAATTTATTTTAAAAAATACATAAATCTATATTGTCAATAATAAAATTATATTAAACTAACATCATGGTTATTTATTACTTGTATGTATAGTAACTTCCATTATTTAGTATATATTAGTTTATTAATAATAAATAATTTTTATTTTTATATAATAACCATGGTTATAATCATGGTTATAACCATGAGTATTACTCAAATACCATAACCATTATGTGTAGAAAATTCATCACCATAACCGTACCGCACCATAATGGTATGGTCTTTCAATATGTGTAACTGATGAAATCCACTTTTCACTGTGGGGGATTCATGATTCTTGCAACTGTTGCTTCGTACTATCGTATTTCATGATAAATTAATTGATTGTGTGGCTAAATTGCCACAAAATTAATCTTATTTGCCACAAATTAGATACATTTGTTGATGGATGTGTTTTTTTAATGTGGTTTCAGCTGAGCAGCTACTCCTCAATGGAAGGAGTTCTCTACTGTAAGCCTCACTTTGAGCAGCTCTTCAAGGAGACAGGCAACTTCGGAAAGAACTTCCAATCACGTACGCCATTATTTAATCTGCAATAGACTATAGGGTTAATTACCAAAAAACAAACTGAACTTTGAGGAAAAACCAAACAGCAAATCAAACTTTTTTTGTTGTCAAACAACAAACAAAACTTTTGGAATTAAGCAAACAACAAACCTAGCTCAAATTTTCATCATGTTTGAACATATTTTTCAATATTTGAGAGAGTTATTAAGTCAACATTAGTTAAAGTATTCTAAGGAAAGAGTATTACGACTTAATAACTCTCTCAAACATTGAAAAATACGTTCAAACATAATGAAAATTTGAGGTAGGTTTGTTGTTTGCTCAATTCCAAAAGTTTGGTTTGTTGTTTGTCAACAAAAAAAGTTCAGTTTGTTGTTTGGTTTTTCCTTAAAGTTCGGTTTGTTTTATGATAATTAACCCTAGACTATAATAGCGTACTATCCATTTTTTTTTTAAAAATATTTGTTTACTTTTGGTCGTTTTCTTGATTTTTATATTGTTGCAACAGCGGCAAAATCAGACAATTTGACTCCTGAAACGGTAAACCCCTGTCACAAATGCTTCCTTAGTTCATTATGTTGTAAAAATGTGTGTTTAAAATTGACCAAACAAAAATATTTTCACTGATTTATGGTTTGCTTGATGATGTCCAGACAAGGTCACCGAGCAAGGCTGCTGGTATGTTTTCTGGTACACAAGATAAGTGCGCTACTTGTGGGAAAACAGCATATCCACTTGAGAAGGTATTGTATGTCATATATTACCTCAGCCAGTAGCAATACTATAAAGGGTTAATTATCAAGTTACTAGCTGAATTTTGTTGGGTTGGACAAAATGTTAGCTCAATCTTTTTCTAAGCAAAAAGCTAACTGAACTAATCTTTATGGACACATTGCTTTGCTTTTTCTGTCGATTTTGTACCGACAAGCACACATTCCATTAGGGCTGATCATGGGCGGTCCGGTCCTGAAGGCAAGACTGAGACCAAAATTTCAGTCTTGCCTTCTGGAGGACCGAAGCTGAGACCGACCTCGGCCAAAAAAACCGCCCGAGTTAGGCTTTCTTGACTCGGACCGGTCTCGGTCCTGGACCAAATCTGCACCCAAAAAAAACTATGAGCTCACGGTATTCTTTAGTAAAAGGCGAATGAATAGTTCGCTATGAGCTCACCGCATGGCTGCGTGGTTTGTAAATTTATTAGGATGCAGCTTTTATAGAGATAGAAAACCTCTCAAATCCACATTCATTCGGTGTGGTATTATGAAAATCGCAAATCCACATTCCGTTACTGAGGCTTAACATGAGTTAACTTTCATTCATCAAGAGAACGGATTAGGGTTTGGAAAACAAAATAAGAGTTAAAATTAATAAAGGGAAATGAGTCTTGGATGGCAAAGAAGTTTGTTTATCACTTCTCACTAAGTTTTACATGCTATAGTTTTGGAGGAAGGGTATTTTAACTAAGAATTCAGTGAGCATGATACATATCAATTGGGTATATCAACTCATAAACTTGTGACAGAATCGAAAATAGGTCCATAGTAACATAAATTCCAACACAGCTTTTCACTTATCTTTTATACTGTGATAAGAATGCAAAAGTTACCTTTTTTATTATTCAAATTATACGTACAGGTGACAGTAGAAAGCCAAAGCTACCACAAATCTTGCTTTAAGTGCTCGCATGGAGGCTGCGCCTTATCCCCATCCAACTATGCAGCACTTGAGGGTACTCTGTATTGCAAGCACCACTTCTCTCAGCTCTTCAAGGAGAAGGGCAGTTACCAACATGTCCTCAAGTCTTCTTCCATGAAGCGTGCAGCTGCTGCTGCTTCCGACCCAGATGAAGCTTAAGCTCACTTCAATTTCTGTATTATCTCCCTCTTTTTCTGTCTGTGTTTGCTTCTTTACATTCTGAATTTTATGATGGCGGGAAAGCATGGGTTCTGAGAGGATTGATTTGTGGTGTGAGGGTGAGTCCTTGTTTAGGGTTCATCCCTGCATGAAAGACTGAGTTTGAAACTTTGAATGACAAAAAGGTGAATCCTTTATTATGTCAAATGACCTTCAACTATGAAACATTGAATTTTGTGTGATTTATGGTCTCCGTGTTGGAATAGAGTCTTAATCAAAAAAGACTGGTTGAACCGAATTCCCGACAAGACCGGCCCAATTAGAATCGAGATCCAGCGTGCGTTTTTTTTTCTTCAAGGTCGGATTTGGTCTTGGGCTTTTTTCCCCAAAAGACCGACTAGAATCGGACCAGGCCGACCTTGAAGAAAATCCTAGAAATTCATGGTGTAACTCTTGAAACACTAATAATTCATGACCTTGAAGCATTCAACAACCCTTGGATCGGTTCCATAAGGGAAGTGTGATGGAAGACGAGAAACGAGTGGATTCAGGACCACTTTAGTGATTTTTTTGGTCAATTAAGTTTTTTTTTTTTAACCAAAATTTTTGATCCAAGACCGAGATCGGCCCGAGTCAAGTAAGACCGACTCGGTCGAATTTTTTTGGCCAAACTCAGTCTCGGCCCTCCAAATGTCAATACCGAAATTTCGATCTCTGTCTCGATCTGACTCCAAGACCGGCGGCCCGCCCATGATCATCCCTGTTATGAAATGTCATAACCAAAGAGAAAAATAATAACTTTGTATATAAAATGATGACAAGCCAAGCATGTGCATGTGGGTTAAAATTAAATCTGCATTTCATTAATTAATCAGTATGAAAAAGTGTGTTGAAGCTGAATTCTACAACCACCCCTTTTAATAAAACCCTTCGCCTCTTACCCAATGAAAAAAAATACAATAGTAACGGTATAGTTTTCAAACAAATGAACTACAATCTAATGATTGAAAATTGAAAAGACAAACTTATTTCGGATTGTTTCTTTTCTATCTTTCTCTGACTACATAATAAAGAAATCTTTCTTGGTGCTCATTTGATACAGTGGAAGGAATCATCAATCCATCTCATCTCCAGGCTGCTTCCAAGGGGGGAAAGAATTAGAGTTACAGAAACAAGAACCAAATTGCAAAGTTATATTCTCTGACTTGTGCCGTTTCTTTTTGGAAAATGCTCATCACTTGCTTCGTTTCTTGGCTTCACTGTAGAGTATGACACCAAATACCGTCAAGGCATAGCCGAGCATTCCAGTGACAGAGACAGGGTTTTTGAATATGAGGATCGATACGACCACTGCTACTGCCCCTTTTGCATTTCCAAGTACCTGGTGAGGAAAAAGGGTTAATTATCATAAGACAAACCGAACTTTAAGGAAAAACCAAACAGCAAACTGAATTTTTTTTTGTTGACAAACAACAAACCAAACTTTTGAAATTAAGCAAACAACAAACCTACCTCAAATTTTCATTATGTTTGAACGTATTTTTCAATGTTTGAGAGAGTTATTAAGTCGTAATACTCTTTCCTTAGAATACTTTAACTAATGTTGACTTAATAACTCTGTCAAATATTGAAAAATATGTTCAAACATGATGAAAGTTTGAGCTAGGTTTGTTGTTTGCTTAATTCCAAAAGTTTGGTTTGCTGTTTGATTTTTCCTCAAAGTTCAGTTTATTTTTTGGTAATTAACCCGAGGAAAAAACACATCTTTCTTGTGGATCTTGCTGATATCACAAAAGGGTAGTTCCATTTAACTCAAACTTGAGACTAATTAACTCCAAAAATAGAATATTGCATTAAAAAAAAAAGTTTTTTTTTAAAGGTTAAGAAGGAAAGAAATACTTATGCTAAAAAAAATGGAGCTACACTTGAAGTCTAACTTTGATCTACCTTTTTAATTCTGTTCATTATAGCAGGAATGGCCATGTCATAGAGCAATCAATATACCACATCAATAATAGCTTTGCCCCATAATAGTGGACCTGACCTACAAGTACCCTGCCATTGCCATATATAGAGACCACATTTTTTTTTCATAATTACATTAATTTTTAAAATTTTAATCTATAATATGTGGCAGACTTCTATGAACCACATTCAAATGATAATGTTATAAGCTCAAGTAGTGTCTATAGTTTCACTCAGAAGATACTGCAAGTACATCCAAAAGATGGAAGCCAGACCATATCAATTAATCCATCAGCAGCTAACAATCTTTTACAGGAAACATTCAATAAAATAATAAGCATGGAAACTTCATCTAATAATAGTGCTCATTTTTGACATGTTATTACTAAAACCAAGCTAAATGCAGGAGTAGCTGAAAAAAGTTGTGATCTGGAAGAGGGGCCTACCTGAAGAGTCAGAGCACTTGTGTGTTTTGTAACCAAAAAGTTGGTTAAATTCACAAAGTAGGCCAAAGCCGAGTTGAAAAGCAGGTACCAAATGATCTTGAAATCTTCTCTTGCAAGAGCTAGTGTGATACCGACTACATTTTCTTCCATGATAAGTGTGGCAGGAAGAAGAAACACGACAGCTATTGGAGCCATGTATAGAAGAAGGTTCATAGAATTCAGCTTCTCCCTGCAGGAACCATGTTTGTCAGCTACAACTCAATCAGGAGGCTTCTCACAAGAACAATTATAAGCAAAGAGTGATTTTTACCCTTCAGAAGAAAGCAAGATTCCCTGCAACACAGATTTCAGCGCCCTTGCAGCAGTAGCTGCAATACAGATGATGAAGCCGAACAGATGGAAACTCGGTTCACTCTGAAATAACAGATAGGAATGGTAATATCTCAAATAATGAACTCAAAGCGTGAATATATATATATTTATTTATTTAAATGGTGAAAATAATAAATACTAGTCTTGTCGGTAGGACATAATACATTCATTATGATTTAATCTGTAGAAGGGTTAATTACCAAAAAACAAACTGAATTTTGAGGAAAAACCAAACAACAAACCAAACTTTTTTTGTTGTCAAACAACAAACCAAACTTTTGGAATTAAGCAAACAACAAACCTAGCTCAAATTTTCATAATGTTTGAACATATTTTTCAATATTTGAGAGAGTTATTAAGTCAATATTAGTTAAAGTATTCTAAGGAAAGAGTATTACGACTTAATAACTCTCTCAAACATTGAAAAATACGTTCAAACATAATGAAAATTTGAGGTAGGTTTGTTGTTTGCTCAATTCCAAAAGTTTGGTTTGTTGTTTGTCAACTGTTTGGATTTTCCTTAAAGTTCGGTTTGTGTAGAATGGTGAAACCTGACATTACCACTACTATGTCGAGAACACAGAAGGGCTTAAAATGAAAATGCTGAACTTATGGAACTGCATAACCATCAATTCGTGTATCTCAAAACTTAACTAATGCTCTACAAAAAAACAACGAAGCAAACACATAAGCAAAATTTCTGTACTTAAAATTGTTCATTTCTCAGAGCAGGAAACTGTCAAAATATGAATGAGTAGATTTGCAGGCCTACAATTCTCAAACTTTAAATGATTCCCAAATCATTTAACAGAATTCTCTCAACGGAAAAGCACGGCAGCTTTGTTTATTCGTTCAATGACTTTATTGAGTATCCATTGATTGCTCCACTACTCCGAGATTTCTCATATCTCACTTTCATCGATAAGCTAATCTACGATCACCCATTTTACTCCATTTCCAACTCTAATGGACCTTAACTCAATCAGCTGAAAGAGAAAGAAATCCTCAAGAGCTACAACGTAATTCTATATTTTTTCTAGCAGCTTAATTCATTAAGGAAAGCAGTTTGTTTTGTCAGCTGAAGACTGAGCATCAATCGAAACTTAGAGAGATCAATCAACGTACCCCACTAGCGATGACAACCCCAGTAACAACCGGAACGAGGGTAATGTAAGTCAACCAAGCTTCCCTCTTGAACGTCATCAGGTACGCGAAAACCGCGGTAAAGAACGGCGTCGTGGCCCCGATGGCCTGATTAAATGACACGGGAAGGAACCGGAGCGAAATGTTGCCGAAGACAACAGAGACGCAGAACACAAGACTGAGGGTCGTGATCTTCACGAACTGAGTGCGAGATCGAATCGTCTGCATCGGGACCATCTTCATCCAAGCAATGGAGATGTAGCTGAGCAAGGAGCAGGCGGTCATGTGGCACATGGTGAGGAAGATCGGGTACTTGAATCCGTAATTGCTGAGCAGGTACTTGTTGAGCAGCAGGACGCCGATGTTGGAGGCGTACCAGGAGGTGACGAGCCCGATGGTGAAGAATCTACTTTGAGATTTCATGGTCGCAGCTGGAGGTGGGAGGAGATCTTCCTCTGGGTCGGAGTGTAATGCACTAGACTAGATCCACGGAACCCCCATGGATCTGCCGACAGAGGCTCGTGTGAGATGATACGGATAAAAGGTGCGAACCCAAGATGAAAAATTTGGAGCAGATGAGGTGTGGGAGAGAACAGAGCTTCGCTGACGAGAAAATGGAGGAATTCTTCTTCTAACTTTCTCTGCACAATGCGGAGATAGAGAGAGAGAGACAAGTGGTGGAGATTGGAGAAGACGAGAGAGGTAAACCAAAAAAACGCGTTTCGTTTCTTCTTCTTCTTCTTCAATGGGTTTAATTTAATAAATATAATAAAATATCAATAATGTATGAAGTCAGTATTATTGCAATATAATAATTGCATTTTTTGCATATCCAAAACTGGTCCCCTAAGTAAATTTTTCTAAGCTTTAGACCCTAATCTTTCTGTGTAAATGTGATATTGCAGTGCCTTCTATCAGGATTCAACATATTTGTGCTACTTCCCCCCCCCCCCCCCCCCCCCCCAATTTCTCCTAGTCTAAAAAGCAAACCCATTATGATTATGATGCAGATTTTAGGTGTAATTAAAAAAAAATCGTATATTACAATTAAGATTAAATACCAATGAGCTACCTGAACTTTAGACGTTTTGCAACGAGCTACCCGAATTTTAAAAAATCAAAACGGGCTACCTCAACTTTGGACGAAGGTGCAACGAGCTACCTCCGTCCAAATTCTGACGAACGAACGGAGGTAGCTCGTTGCACATTCGCCAAAGTTGAGGTAGTCCGTTTTGATTTTTTAAAGTTCGGGTAGCTTATTGCAAAACGTTCAAAGTGCAGGTAACTCATGGTATTTAACCCTTACAATTAAATACATCATATTCACAAACATAACAAAAACACCATACTTTCATGTCAATGAGCATTTCCATAATTAAAATTGTAACATTGCCCTTTATGTTAAGGCAGGTAAAGACAATATTTCCCTGCACCCGGTGTAAATTCCACTGCATCGAAATGCAACGAAAACAACCAAAACAATTCTTTTGAGGGGGCTAGTACGTTCACCCGGTGCATCCATTTTGCTTAATAGCTTTATCGGCTCTTCCCAATTGTCACTGAGGCCTACATTGACGAGCCCATCATATGAAGGGCCTAATCATTAACTTTAGGCCCAATACAGTGGAATGGGCTTGAGAGTGGCCCAATTATGAAACTATATATTTAGAGATTCTTGAAGGTGGCCCAATCGTTAACCAGAAGCCCACAATTGTAAAAATGCTGTCGGATGGGCTTCAAAATGGCCCTAATCATTAACTTTAGGCCCAGCACCGAGAAGTGGGCTGTATATGGGCTTGAAAGTTGCCCCAACGATTAATTTAAACTGTAGAATAATATAGATTTACTCAGGCTGTTATGGGCTTCAGAATTGTCTTAATCATTAAACTTAGGCCCATCACATTACCGTGGGCTTGAGAGTGGCCCAATAGTCAACCTGAAGCCTACAATATTACACTTTAATTTGGGTAAATGAGTTTCAAGAAACGCCTAATCATTAGCCAGAAACGACCAAAAAAGGCGACAAAAAATAGCCTATCTTATTAATACTTATAAGTTATAATTAAATAAAATCATAATTTCTAATGTCATATACTCTTCGTTTCAGACTATTAAATTACTTGGGCCGCTCTGAAACTAAATTTTGTAGAAATGACAGCCCGCTACACTGTAATGGGCCTAAAATTAACATTGGTTCAATACTAGGCCTTTTAATCATAATGGGCCCAGTTATAATGATATGGGCCTATTTTATGATGTGCCTATGGTTTCTAATAAGGCCTATATAAGGCCACTTTTAAAATCTATTATTGTTCGAGTGTAGCCCAATACAGTGTGATGACCTTTGTCAACGATTTGGCCCATTCTAGAACCCGTCATTGCCTCATATGATGGAGTGTGAGGTTAAAGATTTGGCCCATTAAAGCCCAATAGCGTCCGAATTTAGCCACTCCACTTGAGCTCTAAACCCTAAGGCCACTCTGAAGCTCATTATTGATCTAATATAGCCCAATAGATTTTATGGGCCTACGTTTGATCATTTGGGTCTCTGTCAAGCCCGTTAAACCCAAAATGCAGCCCACTCTACTAATGTGTGGGTGATGAAGTCACAGGTGCTTTTATGGCCAGCGTCGGCATGGCGTCAACGCAGCCACTTGTACCAAATACGTATCCGGTCGGGCTAGGACTCAACGATATGTTGTAAATAAATCACACCCTCAAGCCCGCTATTGCCTAAATATAGGCCACTCCACTGTGATGGGCTTAAGGCTAATGATTACGGCAACTCTAAAGCCCATAACAGCCTAAAGTAATTTAATAGTCTGAAACGAATAGAGTATATGTCATTAACTCTGAAATTTCAAGTAATTACTATTTCAGGGTTCAAGTTAACGATTTGGGCCTCTCACAAGCCCGTTATAACTCAAGTTCAGCCCACTTCACCCTTATGGGCCTCGAGTTAATGATTCGCCCCTTCTTGAAGCTCATTTGACCCAAATTAAAGTATCTGTACTATTGTAGGCTTCAGGTTGACTATTGGGCCACTCTCAAGCCCACGGAATTTTAGTGCGCCTTAATTCAATGATTAGGCCCTATTGAAGCCCATTATAACCAAATAAAGCTCTCCAATATTTCAGGTTGTTGATTGGGCCAGTCTCAATCCCATTCCACTGTGTTGGGCTGTGCGTTAATGTCTTTCTGCAAGGTAGAGCCCATAAAGCTATTCAGCAAAATGGATGCACCGGGTGTACGTACTAGCCCCCTCAAACGAATTGTTTTTGTTGCATTTTAATGTAGTGGAATTTACGCCGGGTGCATGCAAATATTATATACTCCCTTCATAGTTGCATTACCTGTTTCAGGTTTTGCCGTAAAAGTGAGTGCACTTGGGTTACACACGCTCCTCTTAAGAAAATAGTGTAAAAAAATAATAATTTGTTATAAAAATAAATACAAATATATGAAACTTTACAAATAAATAAATATTTTATAATATTTTAAAAACCTATAAAATATAAATATTTTATACTATACCTCATTAAACTTAGGCTCATTGTATAGGCGTGAGCAATAATAGGGCAATAACGGGCTTTAGAATGGCCCAAATTGCTGAGAGCTTACGCGCAGTACCATGGTAGAGCTATATTTGGGCCGGATGGGCTTCAAAGTGGCAATTATAAGTAACTAGAGCTCAACACCATGCGGTGGGCTGTAACGGGGCTATAATGGGCATAAGAATGGCCCAAAATATTAATTTGAAGCCGACGATATGGGCTTCAAAATTGGTGTAATCATCAATTTTATGCCCATCAGTGAAGGGGCCTGTATTCGGGCAATAGCGGGCTTGAACAAGAATAGAGAAGCTTTATTTGGGTTGGATGGGCTTCAAAATGGCCCTAATCATTAACATGAGGCCCATCAAGGTGAAGTGTGCTTATACTTTTATATTTTTTTCGGTCGTTTTAGAGCCAATAGAGCAATTCAGCAAAATGGATGATCCGGGTATACGTACTAGCCCCCTCAAACGAATTGTTTTGGTTGTTTTTGTTGCATTTTAATGCAGTGGAATATACACCGGGTGCAGGCAAATATTATCTACTCCCTTCATAGTTGCATTACCTGTTTCAGGTTTACCGGAAAAAGTGAGTGCACCTGGCTTACAAACGCTCCTCTTAAAAAATGTTTTCAACTTTTTTAGAGCCATTTGTTACTATCATCCGAGCACCTGGCTTGAGAGTGGCCCAATCGTCAACCTGCAAAATTGGAGTTTATTTGGGCTTCAAAAGGGCCTAATCACAGTGGATTGGGCTTTAGAGTGGCCCAATTTCCAACTTGAAGCCTACATTGATGAGCCCATCACAAGAAAGGCCTAATCATGACCTCAAGGCCCATCGTAAGTAGAATGGGCTTGAGAGGACCACATCAATATTGCAGGTTTTCAATTGGGCCATCTCAAGCCCATTCCACTGTGAAGCCCATTTGGCCCTATTAAAGTATACTATTGTACTCTTCAGGTTGAGAATTGGGCCAGTCTCAAGCCCATTTCAATGTGATGGTTATTTAGAGAATTTTGAAGCCCATAGCGGCCTAAATAAATCTCTACTATTCCATGATTTCAATTAATCATTGGGGCCACTTTCATGCCCATTATAGCCCATATACATCCCATTTCTCGGTTATGGGCCTGAAGTTTTTTATTATGGCCATTTTGAAGCCCATCTGACCCAAATAGAGCATTTTCTTTTACAATCCTATGCTTCAGATTAACGATTGGGCCACTCTCAAGCCCGATCATGGGCTTCAATTTAACGATTTGGGCCATTCTCATGTTCATTATAGCCCCAGTACTTCAACCAAGAAGAACAAAATGCCTCCCCTTCTATTTTCTTGAAGAAACTGTACATTCAAATCATGAAGCTTATCTCCATTGAAAATTTGGGACTATAAATCCGCAAAGAGATGATAAGTCTTGGAGTCCACGGCAATGAGCCGAAGAGCAGCGATAGCGGAAGCCACAGAGAAGCACCCAAAGAAGCAAACATTCAACCAATGCCAAGATTTCTGCAGGGAACTTAACTTGGTTTTCTTGGCCACCAAGTACATGTGGTGGACTAGGATGAATGTTAAGGGGAGGGTGCTTGTGGCCCCTGTAAGGCTCTCAAAGTCGCCTAGGAAAGGCAGGAGGGCTGCAACAAACGTGTTGATGGTCAAGTAGCCGCCCCTAACCACGATCCGGAACGACAGATTCTTTGGCTTTAGAGCACTGCCCTTGATCCCGAACCTCGTGTCCATGTACTCGTACATGGGGCTAGCAAAAATCTGCAAGAAAGTGGAAGATAGGTTCAAGTGAAAAATCTTTAGCCACACCCAGTATTTGCATTTTCCAATCGGTTTCACGAATCCATCATAGGGTAACAGAGAATGTAACAGCAACAAAAAAGCCACAACCCAACCAGGACCCCTGTTTGGGTGGTTTGAATCCCTAATAAGGGGGCTTGAGCCCTCTTCCGATGGAATTGAACACAATTATACGTCGGAGAGTCGATTTTTCATAATAATAAACCAAAGAAATAGTTTGAAAATAGTTGTGTTTCATATTGTAGATAAGTACTTTAGAGGAAAGTAACAACATACATGTAGAGAAATGACTGTCTGCAGAAAGGCTGATAAATTGGCCAATGTCTTCAACCATACGGGCCCGTGCACATTATTGAGAAGGTAGCTCGAGGTCGATGATCCATATGCCCAGTACCCGACAAAGATAACTGAGTACAAAGGTAGGAGCCCAAAACTGAACTGAAAGTAGAGTGCTTTTAGCATGTTCTCAACAACAGGCTTCCTTATTGTGGCCTGTAAAAAATTCACAAGAAAATGAACAAAGAAGAAACAGATGGGAGAAATTTGTTTTGTATAGGGATGTTCTTGAAATTTGTTTCGCTAGCAAGTTGCACAAATTAACAATAAATTATACAGAGTTAGCAAAATAAAACTTTATGCAAAGTTAGCTAGCAACTTGTTAAATAAAAAGGTTCAATTAACAAATTGACCAAACAATCAAAGTTCAGCTAGCAATTTGATACTTAACACTTTTTTCTTACACTAGATGAAGAACAGTTACATTGACCATGTTTTTCCTTAGAAAGACTGTGTTTTGTGCAATTTAAGAGCCTCACAAAACATTCAAGAAGAAACAGGCTATGGGTAATTCTACATTATTTACAGCTTAGTTTGAAAGTAGCATCGTCTGCTGAAAAGGTAAATGTTTCACCTTTTCACAGATTTCTCACTAACCAGTTTTTCCTTAAAAGGGCCAAAACTGTATTTTTGGCACAATTTAAGAACCTCAAGAAGGGGATTCAAGAAGAAACAAGGTGAGCTTAAGATAATCGAAGTTATTGATTATCTCACCAGATAATCCTTTTTCTTTAATTTTTATCAAATTTTCTTACTAAAGTTTCACATTTTGTAGAATTTTCCTTACGTTCTTTTATGTACCTGTATCTCTGGAATCATTCCTGTGTTATATGCAAAAAAAAGATTAGCCGAAGCACAGATTGTTGTGAAGATCCTGCTAGTTGTCGATCCCGAAATGCTGTAGTCCCTGGGTGGAGAATTAAGCCCTGCAATTTTCAGGTGGATTAAAGGATTTTTTTTATACCAAATTGTTTGGTCTTGAAACTATTAAACATGAAAGTTACCATCTTTGAGGGACAGAGAAAAGGCTACCAAAATATAAACCAGACTAAAGCATGTCGAGAAACCGAGCCAAATCCTTAATGCTGACAAATGAGGTATCCCAATCGCAAACATTGAACATACAAACCCTGCAATTGCTGTAAAATAAGGAAGCTTCATGACGTGGTCATCCTGGTAAGTAACATACACTGCCTGCAAATCAACAGCTTTATTATTGATGATAATAAAAGAATAAAAGGGAAGAACATGAATCGTTGATCTGAGTTTATATACCTTCAACGCCTGGCCAGCTAAGATAATGTATCCAGTGTTAACCATGAAAAGATTAGCATACTGCAATCCCCAAGTTAATGAATAAGCTTTCCTACCTTCAACAGTAAAAATAATAAACACAAATGAAGAAATTAGCAACATAAAAAGAGTATTTCTTTTACCAAGAATATAAATTAAGGTTATACCATAAATATGTCCTGCAAGGTCTCTATATCTTATATGCCTCTTTCCATCCAATAGATGAAGCTTGGCCATGAGTGAACTTGCATAAAGTGATATAGCTGCTGATAATATCAACCCAATTGCTCCAGGGGCCCAACCGAGAGGAACCATGATTGTGCCCGAGTATCCAAGGCTGAATACACTGTTCATCGCCGTTGTGAGTACGAAAGTAACTTGATACCATGAATCTACCAAATTATTAAATCATAAAGTTCCATCAGGAGGAACCCTAAAAGGTTCGATCTCAAATTACAATTTCATAAGCATTTCCTTAATCAACACAATGAAGAGAACAATAATAAAATAGGGAAAACTACCAAACTGGTACCCGAACTTGTGGTTGATTAGCAAGTAGGTACCTAAACTTTTTTTTGTAGCAAATAGGTTGCTGAACTTTCTTAAATAATCAAATAGGTATCTACCATTAATTTCCGTTAAAAATAAACGGAAAATATCACATGAGGAGCAAACAGTTACCTAAACTTACACAAATGAGCAAGTAGGTACCTGAACCGGTTCAAAACTGGTTCGGTCGAACCACTTTATTTTTTAAAAAAAAATAGGGTTTATATACCAAACACATGCATACAGAGAATGTTTAGAGTTGAGTCATGCATGTGTTTGGTATATAAACCTACTTTTTTATGTTAAAAAATAAAGTGGTTCGGCCGAACCGATTTTGGACCGGTTCAGGTACCTACTTGCTCATTCGTGTAAGTTCAGTTACATGTTTGCTCCTCACGTGATATTTTCCATTTATTCTAAACGAAAATTAACAGTAGGTACCTATTTGCTAATTTTCATAAGTTCGACTACTTAGTTGTTACAAAAGAAAGTTTAGGTACCTACTTGCTAATCACCCACAAATTCGGGTCCCAGTTTGGTAGTTTTCCCAATAAAAAAGAAGAATTTGTAGCAGATTCATTTTTTTCTTTCTAGTAGGATATAATTATCTCCATCATAAAAATGATATCAATGTATAATTTTATTTTCTATTTTATGTAAAACTCTCATTGACTAGCTAAGTCAATCATATGCGTGCTAAAGTTCATGTTCTAAACATATCCGATAACAGTAACTTGCGAAAACAAGAACTAAACCATCATATAATTGTCCCATTCTTGTCTAAATGATAACAGAAACAGTAAAGATCACAACAATCCAGGCAATGCTTTGAGAATACCATCTACATATTCAGCGAATCCAAATCATCTCGTACTTATAATGGAAGAAAAAAACTAATTCAGAATAGAAAACGAATCACTAGAATTAATGCTCAACATTTCCCAACAATATCAAGAAATTGGAGGAATCGTACCGGTGCTAATTTGATGGGCAGTTTCAGGAGCCGCCTCACCACCTAAAATTTCTTCGTCGTGAATCTTTCGGTGACCAGAATCGACACCTTTGCTACCACCACCGATGACTTCCATAACTATGGCGTCGTCCTGTTCCGTCAAGAGCAATTCTTGCTCGTCCTCGGAAATACCTGTCGCGACCGACGGTGTATCTTCTTCAGATTCCATTTCCGAGGCGATTGGTAGCTTCCGCATTATAGCACGAAAATTTGGGCCGCCAAATCCTAGAAAGGACGAACTGGATTTTCAACCTTTTCCAACCATAGAAATGGCCGAAAAAAAAACACTAATAATAATGATTAAAGTCTAAAGATACTGAATACACCCTGAATAAACGGTATTTCCATTTGCACCTTATAGTTTTCTTTCAGCCTATTTGGACCCTAATCTTTTGGAGAAAAAAAAACGTATAAAGGGGCATTCCGAGAATTGAACTCGGGACCTCTCGCACCCTAAGCGAGAATCATACCACTAGACCAAATGCCCTTTATATTTAAAACTATCTCCTTATATATTAAATCACTAGTTTTTAATTTTTGTATACTTTATAATACATTTGAATATCTCATTTAATATATATATATATATATACTTATTCATTGTAAACACAAGTGTCTATTCTAGGTTTCAAATAACTAATTGAATTTTTTAAAAATATTTTTTGTTCAAAATATTAGTGGTATATAAACAATTAGACATACAAATGAGAATATCCACATAAATTTGTAGTTTTTTTAGTAAAGTTATGTTAACTCAAGTTGTTCTCACATTATTCAATAAGGTTATTACTACTACTAATGTCTCCCACCGATAATAAGTGTGTTAGTCTAATTGTGATATTATTATTATTCGTATTGTATGTTAACGAATAATTCTTAGATATGTTTCAAAATATAAACATAGCTAATAAAATGCGCAGCTATAAGATTAACTTCTAAAATAAATATAGATATAAATACACAAAATGATCCAAAATCAATAAATGCAATAGTTTTGGTTTTATAATTATTTTATAAAATCTACAAATTCTGATTTAAAAAACATAAGTATAAGAATAATTTTAAATAGAAGTTTAGTTCTAATCTAAACTAAATGCATTTATGTGTATATTTATATATTATATTTGTTTAAAATCTAAATGCTAAATAGACAATATCCGTAATTCCGTATAATTGTACCGTGTAAGTCACAATTATTTGTTGCTTTATTCCTCTTTCTTTTGCCTCTTTCCATGCTAAACGATGCGCCACCACCAGTGTCACCACCGACACTACCTTCTGCAGCTTCACGCCGTCTCCTTTCTGAGGCCTCACCCGCGCCGGAACCCTAACACCCACCATGCCCTCCAGCACAAGCGTCCATATTTCTGCCCTTGACGGCATCGTGAACGTGAACTCCCTCTTCACCCTCGCTGTATTCATCGGCCTCGCCTGGAACCCATGGGACCCCAACAACACCCTCAACACTGACCCCAACTGCGCCCCGAAACCCAGTCACGCCCAAAACCTCATCGCCTTCCATGTCTACTCCTTTAGCTGCTTCCTCTTCTCCAGCTTGATCGCTCTGGGCCTGAAGCAAGCGATTCGGATCTCCAAGTCTCCGTCTTACCACCCCATCGAGTTCTTCGCCCGCGTCAATCGCACGATCCTCCGCGTCGGTATGCTGGTAAGCCTTCGATGTGCTGGAAAGTTAACTGCTTTTACAGATATTGATTAGGTTTTGTGGAATTGAAACACAAGCTAACGTCTTTACAGGTTTCGGGTGCTGGATCCGTTTGTGGGTGTGTGTTCCTGATGTTGGCATTGATCAATGTGGTTCAGATCAAGCTTGGAATACTTTCCTGTGGCAGTGGACACAGTATTGCAGCTGTCGTGCCGCTTGTGATTTTGGTGCCAACCGCACTTCTCATATATATCTTCATTGTTCTCTATGCATTTACACATTAGCCATTGTCATGGAGAAACATTTACTGCTTCAAGAGAGTATCAAAAACTGTAGCTTCATGCTGTTATAGAGTTTGGGATTGTGTGTGAGCTTAGAATCGAATGAATCGATCTTGTTTTACTTGCCAGAATATAGAAATGTGTTGAAAAGAAGTTCCTTGATTAGTCTTTGAAGTTGAGTACATCTGTAAATTAATTTTCAGCCTCACATAACTAATGGCTTTGTTCTTAGTGCTGCTGCCTCCACCACCATTACTGCTTTTCTTACCCTTTTATCTTCTTCTTCATCCATTATAAATCCAACGTTTTGCTTATTAGAGAACAAACGTTTTGGAATCGAACTTGTGACCTCAGAGCCTAAACCACGTGAGAGTAAGCGCGTTCTCAATCACTAGACCTATGTTGTCAGTTGTTTGAGGTTATACTGTTAAATCACATTAATGTGAATTTTCATATTTATAGAAAATTGATTGTCCATTAGTCTTATTCCAACAATTTTATTAAAATGTGCAAATTCAGATCCAAACAATGCAATTTTAAAGTTCTAGATACTCTAGACTCTAGAGTTTGAGTATTTTTTTTACTCAAACTTTTACTAGGAAACCAGCGCTTTGCACTGAACCTGTCAACATAGCTCCACCAGCAACCTAGGATTGAGAGTCCGGCTCGTTAGAATTGCTAAAATTACAGAAAATATTTATAAGAATATTATAATTTAACCTTTCAAAACTTTATTATATATTACAATTAATTCGATCGAAATTCGATTAACCCTGATAAAAAGAACTAGACTCTAGAGTTTGAGTATTTGTTTTTACTCAAGCTTCCACTAGGAAACCAACGTTTTGCACTGAACGCGTCAACATAGCTCCACCAGCAGCCTAGGATTGAGAGGTCAGCTCGTTAGACCTAAGTCGTAACTCTTTCCCCAAGCTTTGCTTTGGGGGAGTCAAACTCGTGATCCCGAAACCCACTTAGGAGTTAGTACTCTCAACCACTAAACACACACTACCGGTGGTAGAGTTTGAGGATTGACTTATACTACCCCGTTCATAAGTGGGAGTTTGATCTGCGTTAAACCCTAGAACCTAGCGTCTCGATTGGGCTAAATTGACTTAATTGTGTTTCGATTGAGATTCAAAATTGTAATATATAATAAAGTTTTGAAATGTTTAATTGTGACATTTTTATAAGTATTTATTTTTAATGCAATTTAAAATTATCTATTTTAATTATTTATCTAATTTTTTGACCCATTATTTTTTTAGTCGGTCTGATTCGGTTAGTGGATCATTTCTCGTTCTGTTAATGGACCGAACACAACAAGCCCATCAAATACTATTAACCGGACCGAGGTTGTCTTAACAGGCCGAGCCTACGAGCGCGTGAAGTGAAGCGCGATAATTCGCGTGGTAATTATAGTTACCTAATGGTCAACTCTGTTCTACAGTAGTTGCTCCCTAAGGAACGAGCAACGGTTTATTAGGGATCTTGGAAGGAAGGAAGGAAGATCTTGCATCAATTCCAGTGAATCACGATCAATGGCTCTCTGATTATCAGGTTAAGCACCATTAAGCCCAGTAATTGATCGCTGTCAAGCTCGGAGCTGAGAGTCTCTTCTCTCCATCGATGGATGAGTCTTACACTGGCCTCCCCACTAGCCATCTGCTCGGCTCAGTTCCGGTATGCCTTTCTGTATGGTTGATGGAATTGATCGAAAATTTACATTCTATTTTTTTTTCGGCGGCACGATGGAGCTAGAAGCAATTTACTGGTGATTGCCAGCTCTTTCAAGGAAAAGCATTGCATGCTTTTATGGTGATTGATGATGGAAAGTACTGTGGGTAGAACTAATGTTGAATGGTCGAAGGATTACATTAGGAAGTGTCTGGAGAAATTAACAGTTTGTTGGGATTGCTTTCTTGGGTTTAGATTTTTTTTAATTTGTTCATACAAAATATGGCTCTTCTTACTTAGGATTTATAGGAAGACATCCTTCTGTATTGAATTCTTGAAAAAACAGATTTTTGTGACCAAAACCGTTCGTTTTCTTTGAAGGATATAACATGATGAAGGAGTATAATCTGCATGGAAGTGAAGTTGAGGCAAAATGAAAATGAGTGTCAGATCTTATGAAGGTCTTGGTTCTGTCTTTACATGGTTAGTCGTATCAGTTGCATCGACACTGAATTGGATAAGTTCCTGGAGTAGGCCTGTGTCTATGCCGTGAATAGTAGGTCTGAAATGTTAAAACATTGGAGAAGTATAATGAAAAGCCACGTATCAGCTTTAGCATTTGGATTTGTTACGAGCTTATCTTGCTTATAAGTTTTTGGTTAATACAACATATCGAAGGCTTCTTGCTTATAGTGGTCATTTACTGGAAATCAAGAATAAGTACTTTGATTCGGCTCTAGGCCTTTGTTTGAATCTGATGCTTAAGTTGCATCCTGTGAAAGTAAGTTTGGCTGACCATATCAGGGAAGTTTAATGTCTCTCAATTTAAGATACCTCTGGTTATTTAATCTTGTCAATTAAGTGTTGGAACTTGGAAGAACCAAAAGAGTTTGATGCTTGAGAATGATTGTATTCTTTGGTTGAGCAGCAGATGGACATGAGTAGAAACATTTTTTTCAGCCTTAACTTGTATCATTGTTTATTCTTCTAATTAACTGCTAATTGTTCCTCATCATTTAGCTAATGTTTCTACTTTTGTGGGCGTTAGGCTGTTGTTGAAGAAAGAAATAGTGCCTTAAATTATGACGGTATGAGCACACCCTCAAAATTTCTTGCTCTATAGATTTTCTTGAAAATGTAGATATCAGATTTTCCATTCTCACTGTTCATCCAGTTCCTGGTGCAAATTTGGAAACACATTCTCAAAACAGAGGAGGAGAAAGAGGACAGAACTATCAGACTCTTCAAAGTCCAGCTGGTATGTGGATGTATATGTTACAAGAATATGTTGTTTTTGTAAGTTAGACTATTAGTATTAATTATATGAGAAGCTATTTTGGCTGTTTGAATGGTTTCTCTTTTCTTTCCTGTTGTTGTTTTGGTGGAATGCATTTTGTAAGACTCTGAACTCTTAAGTGCTTTCAACCTGATTAGGGTGTTTTCCAAATAATAGATTATTAGATTTCTCCAGAACGAACTTCAGATGTGGTGAGCTGCTTGATTTTCTTCCCTTTCTTTTATTTTTTGGTTTTATTTATCTGATCAAGCATTTTTCTGGATCTTCGAAGTTCTTAAGGTAACTTGTTGATATAGCTGATAAAAAAGAACTCTTGGTTGTTCATCAGAATCTGCTAATTATGTGTTATGGAAGATAAACCCATTCAAACTTACCTAAATTTTCTTTTCCCATTTAAGTGATTTGCCAGTCCAAATGCATTTGTAAGTTCTGTGATTTCCGATACTATTCATTTGGGCTACCTACAAAAGAAGGCTATTTTCTTTTAAAAAAAAGTTATGTAGTTTCTTTTCTTCTTCTATTTTCATATTGCCATACTCATGTTGTTCGTTAATCCTTGAACTTTGGACCCTATTACTGATTACTCTTTAACTATTTTATGCAGAGACATTTGAACAACAGCCAGCGAGCAATTGGAAAGGAGTGTTTAGTATCTCCTCATACACACAGTACTTTAATGTGGATACAGATGTTGTTATAAACAGACTAATGAGTGCTTTGTCTCCCATTGCTGGAAACTTTTTCAGCAAAATTGATGCTAACCCAGATCTGTAAGTACTGTTAACCTTAATTCTCTCCCTTTTTTTAGTGTGTATTTTTCAGTGATTTGGTTAGTTTCTGTAGCAAATACATGCAGAGAATCTGTTTGATAGTCTTGGTAAAAAAATAACTTACTTTGTAAACGCCTCATAATGTCATTACAAACTGCTGACTATGTTCTACACGTAATTATGATTTGTTAGGTACGGTCCCGTTTGGATCGCCACAACCTTAGTATTTGCTCTCACTGCCCTTGGAAACTGTGGCACATATCTGATGGAAAAACGCTCAGATTCAACTACCTCTTGGAGCTTTGATGTCAACTACATGAATATAGCAGCAATTGCAATCTACGGCTATGTGATTGTGGTGCCGCTTGGATTTTACTTTTTGCTGCAGTACCTGGGCTCAAGTGCTAGCCTTATTCGTTTTTGGTGCATGTGGGGGTACTCTCTCTCCATCCTCATCCTCAGCTGCGTAAGTCTTAATCTGCTGTGCGGTTTGAACTAGGGTTAAATACCAAGGAGCTACCTGAACTTTGGACGTTTTGCAAAGAGCTACTCGAACTTTGAAAATTCAAAACGGGCTACCTCAACTTTGAAGAAGGTGCAAATAGCTACCTCCGTCCAGAAAGTCGTCAGAAAGTGGTCGGAAATTGGACGGAGATAGCTATTTGCACATTTTTCAAAGTTGAGGTAGCCCGTTTTGAATTTTCAAAGTTCGGGTAGTTCGTTGCAAAACGTCCAAAGTTCAGGTAGCTCCTTGGTATTTAACCCTTTGAACTATTGATTTACGTAATTGGAAGAAATCGATCACTGATCGTACGTAGTATATATAAATACTGGGGAAACCAAACTAAGGTAGATCATATATAAAGTTGACTGCTTGAACCGTTGGATTTAACAACGGTTGAATAAAAATGACAACTTTTTCAAATCCAATGGTTGAAACACTCAACCCTATATAAACTCTACCTTATTTTCGCTCATAGCTCACCATTCTGAACGAATCCAATGGTATTTGCCATGGTAGTCAAGAAAGACATTGCTGATAGAGCTTCCTAATTTGTTGTTGGCTGCAGTTTGCTTTATTAATACCTGTGGAGGCACTTCGATGGATCATAATAGTCTTAGTTGGTGCAGCCTCAGCTTGCTTTGTGGGTTCAAATCTGAGATCATACATTGAGGGAAGTGACGCTACAATGATCGTGGTGGCTGCATTCCTTCTGCAGATGGCTCTCTCAGTTTTCATCAAGGTCTGGTTTTTCTCATAGAATTCAACACCCTCTACTGGAATTGAGAGTTTTGGCATTCAGGTTTACTCTTTGGAAGGTTCTTGAGACACTTGACAAGAATCAGATCAGAGATGGTTTGTGGGTAGTTAATACGGTTGGTTGGTTCCACAGGCACGATTATCGAACCCGTCTATCAATCTCGGGTTGATCTTAAACTCATAATTTTTCAAATTGAACTTGTTATTGTAAATATTTGCATGTATTAAGTTTGATGCTTTGTTACTATTTTTTGGGTTAATACACAATATTCATTGATTCTCCTAAAAAGTTGACTAATATATATAAAACAATTACCAAAATTTATTATTGATTTAATAATTATTTAGGAATATTTTGTTGGTCAATGTAATGACCTAAGTAATTAACAAATTACTAATAAATGTTTTTTTAATTTAAAATTACATAAACATGATTTTTAATATTATTCATCGGTTTGAGCCCATAACCTTTGACCGGTCATGGCCTCATGGGGCGATTTTCTACCAATAACTACATACTTACAAAATAGAATAACGGAAAAGTCTCAAAATGGTAAAAACGAAAATTATTTTTCAACCCAAGATTATTTTTGGTCCAACATGTTTGAAAATGATGGTAATTGTACATTTGTTACTTTTCTGTTAAAAAAATTCCGTTAAATATTTTTTATATTTACAAAATTAACAAACTATTTTTCTAAATGTTACAATTACGCCCTTCAAACTTACACTAATGTTTCAAATAAGGCTCGAATCGAGTCGGATCTTGTTTGAAACATTAGTGTAAGTTTGAAGGGTTTAATTGTAACATTTAGAAAAATAGTTGGTTAATTTTGTAAATATAAAAAATATTTAACAGAAAAATAATGGAGGTACCAATTACCATCATTTTCAAACATGTTGGACCAAAAATAATTGTTTGTGTCCTAACTCATACCATGTACCCATGGTTGGGCGACTTGGTCTAGGTTCCGACCCAGGCCACAGGACCCCCGATTGGGGCTCAATTGGAGCCCCAATCGTTTGAACCGAACCCAACCAGGTTCGGTCCAAACGATTTGGGCTCCAATTGAGCCACAATCCGGGTTCTATGGTCTGGGTCCGAGCCCAGACCAGGTCCCCAGGGTTGGGTGACCTGTTCGGGGTTCTGACCCTGGCTAGGGGTCCCCCGGTGTGTCTCGAATCGAGTCGAGACTTGTTTGAAACATTAATGTAAGTTTGTAAGGTGTAATTGTAACATTTAGAAAATGGAAAATTATCAAATCGGTACCTGAACTTGTGGGTGATTAGCAAGTATGTACCTAAACTTTTTTTTGTAGCAACTAAGTAGCCGAACTTATGAAAATTAGCAAATAGCTACCTACCATTAATTTTCATTAAAAATAAGCGGAAAATATCACGTAAGGAGCAAACAAGTACCTTAACTTACACGAATGAGCAAGTAGGTACCTGAATCGGTTCAAAACCCGATTCGGTCGAACCACTTTATTTATTTTGAAAAAAGTAGGGTTTATATACCAAACACATGCATGACTCAACTCCAGACGTTCTCAGAGTGTTTCTTGATGCACCGAGAACTTCTGGAGTTGAGCCATGCATGTGTTTGGTATATAAACCCTACTTTTTTATATTAAAAAAGTGGTTCGACTGAACCGATTATGAATCGGTTTTTGAACTGGTTCAGGTACTTGCTCATTCGTGTAAGTTAAGGTACATGTTTGCTCCTCACGTGATATTTTCCGTTTATTCTTAACGGAAATTAATGGTAGGTACCTATTTGCTTATTTAAGAAAGTTTAGCAACCAATTTGCTACAAAAAAAAAAAATTTAGGTACCTACTTGCTAATCACCCACAAGTTCGGGTACCAGTTTAGTAGTTTGCCCTTTATTCAAATATTTGGTTAATTTTGCAAATATGAAAAATATTTAACAACATTTTTTAACATAAAAGTAACGGAGGTACCAATTACCATCATTTTCAAACGTATTGAACCATTAACCATCACTAAAAAACAAGTTGCACCGAAAACCATTTTGTGCAAACATGATGGACTATTTTCAGACTTTTCCCTAGAATCAATAATGCAATGTTTGAAAAAAAAAATACAAAATTTGATAAAATATTTAAACAAAAAATTATAATATAACCTATTAATCATATTCAAAGGTAGATATCCTTGTACCTCTACAATTTTTAAACATCACAACTCTATCAATAATCAACTTTCACATTACAAACATCTTCATGCAATTATACTCATTACATCTCTATAATTTTCATGCATCACAACTCTACCAATAGTTACATCTATATCCTCCTACAAACATTTTCATGTTCTTTATATCCATTTTAAACATTCTCATCTTTTTACTATTTTTATCATTCTCTCAAAAACTCATCCACAAAAGAAAACCATTTTACGTAATTTATTACTATATTTTTTGGAATATATTAGTAAAGTTATTAATACATTCTTTTTAAGTTTTCATGTGTAATCCATTTCTGAATTCATTAGTAAAAATTAGGTTTTAGAGATTCGCCCAACATTTTAGTGGGACAAACGGATGACCCTCATTCTTGCTACAATTTTCAGTTAATACCATTTAGCTTTAAATTTATCACATGTGCATCTCACACCAAACTGAACTGGACCGTACAAGAAGAGGTACGTAAAGAGAGAAGGGATTACAAAGAGAAGAGTAGAAAGAGTTTTTTGGAACGTGATCTGGATGAATTAACCTTCGTCTATATATAGACGTCTTCGGTTTCAGACTTCAGTTGCGGATTCCAAATCTTCTGAATGAACAGTGCCCGACAAGTTCCTGTTCATAGTAAAAAGGGTTAAATACGACATTGCCCCCTAAAGTTTACGTCAATTTTAAAATTCTTCCTTAAAGTTTAAAGATCTTCTAATGTTTAGAAATGATGAAAAATCCCCCTGAAAATGCATCTGACAAAGGGGGATTTTTTATCATTTCCAAACATTAGGGGAACTTTAAATTTTAAGAGGGAATTTTAAAATCGGCGTAAATTTTAGGGGGCAATGTCATAGTAAAAAATTGAAAGTAATTGACTCAATCACAAATTCTTGATTAGGGTAGATTGTAAATCTCCAAAAGATATTATTGAAAAACTGTTAAAAATATAGCATCAAAATAAATTTTTGCAAGCTGTCAAGACATATTGTCTGTGTTTGATTTTGATATTGAGTTTATTAAATTGTCAGATAATTCTTTACTTGACTTCTTAACTCGTGAATTTTTGCAGGGCAATGGATAAAAGAACAAAGAAAGATAAAGGGAAAGTTATAATAGTTTCCTCATCTTCTAGACCTTATAAGGTTGTAATGGCAAAAAACAAAGATCACCTTAAAGACAATTCCCAATGAAATGAAATTGAGGGAAAATGCTTATGCAACATCGGTAAAATCATATCAATGTAGTGAGTTTGTCTATTCGCTCATTCCATATTCTACTATATGGATATCTCCAGTTGAGCAAAACCATGCTCATTTAAATTCAGACGAAATATCGTCTTTTTACATAAAAGAATTTGCAAATCCTTTCCTTTATCCCAAGGAAACCAATTTTTATGTATCAATCTTACATATTACTCAATCTGTAGACTTCAATTCAATTACCCGAGATGGGACTGAATGAGCTTATTCTAAAGCCTTTATAAAGAAAATCTTGATATCAGACCAACGGAATGGTGATTTATTTTGCTATCATGAAATCCCAATGTCTGACAAAAGACAATTGGGCAAGTATTGGTTCACTTTATGAAATTCCTTATTTAGGCATAAAGATTTTAATCAAATGGTGGGATAAGTCACAAATTTGAGTTCTTCAATTGAAAATAAAGGGTCTTCACGAAGATATGTAAATGCGCGCGTGTTTGGACGCGCTCCTCCCTGGAAATTTAGGCGATTAGGTCGTCCAGTCCCGAGACGATCCAAACCTCCCACAGCTCAATTCCTCAGCTCGTCTCCTCCCGTTTGCTGTCGGATTGTTCTCGGATTCGGATTGTTCCTCTGGTATCTAGCAAGACTTAAGCTCGGCGGTGCGCATACTTCCCTGCCCTCTGCTCGGTCGAGCTCCCGCCGGCTGTTGCTCGGGATTTGGCTGCGCTCCGGTTACGGTTTCGCCGCGATTCTCTGTAAGCAACTGTAACCAATCTCTTTTCTCCCTTTCTGCGTGTCTTCCTCCTGTATTGTAGGTTGCCGTTAGCTTTATTGCGCATGTCCGGTTTGTTTGCCTAATTGAGCATGTCTAGTCCCAACTCTCACGGTGATTCGGGTCCAGGTATGGCTATGTTGAGTCTGGTTGCCTCGGGTAACCTTGGGCTCGAGGGGGGGCTGGAGCATCGTGCCTTGGGGGTTATGTTATCAGACAAGATGGTTAAGGCTAATGTGATCATGAAAGTGCTTAGGGAGGCTTGGGGTCGGTTTGGGAAGGTTAACATTGCTGAAATTGATGATTCCACATTGGTGTTCGACTTTGCTAATCAGAAAGACAAGGAACAGGTTATCGATCTCTCGCCTTGGTCGATTCATGGCCATTGTTTGAATGTCCGATCATGTCCCATTAACAAGTCTATTGCAGACGTGAATTTCCTTAGGCTGCAGGTATGGGTGCAAATTCACGGGCTTAGCATGGAAATGCTAAACAAGCCGAATGCCCTAAGTATTGGGGAAAGTATTGGCAAATGTCTCAGGGTTGAGGATCAGAATGTTATGCGTCAGAGGACATTCCTGCGGGTCCTTGTGGATGTGGACACTACGACACCTATCATGCCGAGGTTCAAATGGGTGGACTCGACAGGTTGTGAGAAGTGGGCCTCAGTTAGATATGAAAGACTTACCGACTTCTGTTACGGCTGTGGGATCGTGGGGCACTCCTCCAAGACGTGCTCGGAACCGGTGATCACGGACCCGATTGATGGCTCCCTTCTCTACGGGCCTTGGATATCTTGTGAACGACCTAGGATGAGTAACCGTTGGGTTTGTGTGGGGGTGGTGCACGGCAGGCCACCTCCAGGGACCCGCGGTTCAAATCCTGGGGTCAGTTAATGCAACAACAGGAAGCAAAGAGCAAGCAGGGTTCGGTGTGTGGGGGAAACAGGGCTACATCCTCGCAGCACGGCCACTCGAGATCGAGACCCGTGGTGGACCTTAGAAGCCATGCCTCGAGTAATCAGTCAAACAATGAAGACACAGCTACCAAACACCCAAACATATACCCTCCGGTGCTGGATGACATGATGCAGGGAAGGGCAGGTCCATCTGTGGCAAGGGGAGAACCAGAGCAGCCCAAGGATGATACGGTGTTTCGGGCTGCTGGTGTGCTGCAGGCTCAGAACTGTAGGCCAAGGGGAGTAGCAGATCTGTCCAATGCTGTCACGGATCCGATAGAAGAGGGAGAGCTGCCTCCTGAGATCTTGCGAATCATCGAGACAACCACTCCTCTTACACCTATATCGGTGGAGTCACAAGGCACGAGTATCTTCGACAGAAATGCGGTGTTGGAGGGTGAGTTTGAGGTGTTGCAGCCACGGATGGGGGAGCCAATTCCGAAACAGGCGGCTATTACACACAGCCTTGGGTCGCAAGGTACCTCGGACCAGTACTGCAAAGGGCAGAGTCAGACCATCACATCGACTGGTTTCGTTAACCCAGTCAGGTCAGCTCCCTGCACGCTGGACCCGTCCAGGATTGACATGCTCGATCCACAGCTGCAGGGGACTGCAAGGGCATGGTGTGGGGTGGACGGCAAGAGTACGATATCATTCATGGTCGTGCCGAAGCGTGGGTCTGAATGGGACAAGACAGAAGGATCGTCCAAGAAGAGGAAGACTCAAAGTGGGCCTTCAATGGTGCCCGAGGGGAATATGATATGCTTCTCGAGGGGCGAGCAGGCGGGGAACATGGGTAAGGAAAGAACAAGACCAGTCGAGAGGAAGTCAAGGAACAGAAAGCCGAGACAACCCGAGAAGGTTACTGAGTCCGGTGGCTGTCAGAGTACAGCCACCGGGTCCCAATGATCCTCCTAAGCTGGAATTGTCAAGGGTTAGGGTCCCCCTTGACAATTCGTCACCTCAAGGACCTTGTGAAGGGCTCTCATCCGGCTATCGTGTTTCTCATGGAGACGAAAAGGAATGAGGTCCACTGTGAGAAGGTTAGAAGACAAGTAGGTATGGATTTCGCATCGTACGTTCAGCCTGTTGGTGCGAGTGGGGGTTTGGCTCTTTGGTGGAACAAAGAGGTGAACCTTCATGTAATTTCTAGCGACAAGAATTTGATGGATACAATGGTGACTAGTTCAGAATTCTGGGGAGTTATGCTGGTAACATGGGTCTACGGGGACTCATTATATGCGAGACGATGTTTGAATTGGGCTGAGCTGCGGCGGTTGGGTACAAACAGAAGGGAGCCTTGGGTTTGTATCGGAGATTTCAATGAAATCTCACATCATAGAGAGAAGGAGGGAGGGGGTCGGAAAGACCAACAAAAAATAGACGGTTTCAATAACCTCATGGATGACCTCAACCTCGAAGATTTGGGCTATAAAGGGACTATGTTCACTTGGAGTAATAATAGACGGGGCGGTGAGAGAATGAGGTAGAGACTCGATAGGGCAATCACAAACCCATCGTGGCTCAATCTTTTCCCATCGGCCCTTTGCACGAATGGACTTATGCTCGGGTCCGACCATGCCCCAATATCTATTCAGCTGAGGCGTGTGGAAAAGAGGGGTAAGAGACCTTTCCGGTTTGAAGAGATGTGGTTGGAGAAGGACTCGTGTCTTGACACGATCACCTCGGCTTGGACTAGGGGAGGGCCTTTGACCAATATGGCCGAGATGAAGTCTAAGCTGGATCGGTGCAAATTAGCCCTGACCGAATGGAGCTCAGCCGAGTTCAAGAATAACCTTAAGGAGATCGAGAACACTAAGGCAAGGTTGCGCATCCTCTCCGCGCATTCGTACACTTCGGTCGCTTCGGACGAAGAAAAATCTCTCAAATCCAAACTCCATGCTCTTTGGAAGCGGGAGGAGATCTATTGGAGGCAACGATCTAGGGTGAAGTGGCTTGGTCATGGAGATAGAAATTCACGTTTTTTCCATCAAACAACCCTCTCGAGAAGGCGTCGGAACAAAATTGTGCGCTTGAGCGACGGGCATGGGGGATGGTTTGAGGGGGAAAGAAAAGTTAAGGCTGAGTTGCATGGATTTTACTCATCGTTGTTTTCATCGGAGAGGGGAGGCTCGCGGACACACACACAGTTCGATCGGATCCTTGATTGTGTCCCGGGGATGATTAATGCGGAGTTGAATGGAAAAATGACTGCATTGGCTTCCTTTGATGAAGTCAAGAGGGCTTGCTTTCAGATGGGGGAATCTAGGGCACCAGGCCCGGATGGCTTCTCAGGCACGTTCTACCAAAAGAGTTGGGACACGACCGGACCGGACTTGCTCAATTTGGTTAACGCGTTTCTTACAACAGGTATAATGCCTTCATTTCTTAACCATACACACATTACCTTGATCCCTAAGATTGCTAATCCTGAGTGTGCCTCGGATTTTAGACCTATTAGCTTATGCAACTTTGGATACAAAGTCATCTCTAAGGTCTTGGCAAATAGATTTAAACCCTATTTGCAAGATATTATCACCCCGTTCCAGAGTGTCTTTGTTTCAGGGAGACGTATACAGGATAGCATTATTATTGCGCATGAGATGTTCCAATACCTCAAGACAAGAGGCAAGCCAAGAACGACATCGGGGAGGTCAGAATGCGCACTTAAGATCGACATGCAGAAGGCATACGATCGGATTGAATGGGACTTCCTCTTAGAGAGCTTGAGGAGAAGGGGCTTTAATGATAGGTGGATCTCTTGGATCAAAGCTTGCATCTCATCGGTCACTTACAGGGTCTTGGTTAATGGGAACCAAACGGAGATGATCCGACCCACGCGTGGCTTGAGACAGGGTGACCCTCTTTCACCTTATCTCTTTATTTTGGTAGCTGATGTGCTCTCCAGATTGCTTGATGACCAGGTATCCAAGGGGCTCATAAGAGGAATCTGCCCAAAGAGGTCGTGCCCCGAGATTCAACACCTCTTTTTCGCGGATGACTCACTTCTGTTCCTCAAAGGCCCCTGGCACTGGCGACGAACCTTAAGAATACGCTCGAGGAGTATTGCATCGCATCAGGACAGAAGATCAATTTCTCCAAGTCAACACTCTTTTTCAACTCGGGAGCGCAACCGGATTATAAGAGACAAATTTCAGATCTGTTCGGGGTGGCAGACTCGACTGACCCGGGTTTCTACTTAGGGCTCCCCACGGTGTGGGGTCGCTCCAAGAGGGAAGCTCTGAACTACCTGAAGGAGCGAGTAAGGGATAAAATCCAGTGCTGGAGGAACAAGCTCCTCAACCATGCGGGGAAGGAGGTTCTTATCAAAGCCGTCCTTAGCACCATTCCTACTTATGTGATGCACATTTTCAGGCTTCCGGTCACATGGTGTGGTGAGATTGATGGTCTCATTGCCCGTTTCTGGTGGGGGATCGCGCGAGGGCAATAGGAAGATCCACTGGAGAAATTGGGAAGCTATGACATCGTCTAAGGCCGAGGGCGGTTATGGGTTCCGTGACATGAACAGTTTCAACCGTGCCATTCTTGCAAGCATGGCTTCCCGCATCCTTCATGAACCGAATGCCTTATGGGTAAGAGTCATTAAGGGAATTTACTTCCCGAACATTTCATGAGTAGAGCTTCTTGGGCATGGGCGAGCCTCTTGGAGGGAAGATATATTATTCGGGCGGAGGGTGCTTGGTCTATAGGGGATGGGCGCTCGATTAGGCCGTTTGCTGACCCGTGGGTGCCTTCGATCACGGGGTTTAGGATCCGGCCAAGGTTCGAAGATGATCAACCTCCATCGCCGCGGGTAGCGACTTGGCTAGATCCGATCTCGAATGGCTGGGACGGAGAGCTGATTGCTGATGTTGTTTCACCATGAAGACGTCCAAGCTGTCTTGCAGCTTCAGCTGCCCATCGTCGCAGCTCCTGACCGATTCGTGTGGCCTCACACCAAGTCGGGCGAAATCACGGTCAAGTCGGCCTACCACACAATACATAACTCCAGGACCAGATCTCGGACAAGCCACGCCCCAAGCACTGCACCACCGAATGGAAGGCCGAAAGTGTGGGCGGCTATTTGGTCGTCCGACGTTTGGCCTAAGATCAAAGCATTCACTTGGAAGTTGGCAAACGATGTTCTACCGACGGGAGCCTCTCTTGCGAGGAGAGGCTTAGATATTAACGGCTTTTGCCCTATTTGCCATGTGATTGAGACTAGGGAACATTTGTTATTTGCTTGTCCTTGGGTTAAACAGGTTTGGTCGTCGTTCTTGGATAGGCATGGCCAAGAGACGGGGTTGCGATCGGTCAATGAATGGCTTGATGGGATCACGGACTTTGCGGGACCTAGGGCACGCGAGAGGCGGAGGCTTTGGTGCATATGCATGATTGTGGCGTGGATTATTTGGAAGGCTAGGTGTAAGCTCTTGTTCGACAAGGTCCAGCCGTGGGTGCCATCGATTCTTCAGGAGGTATCTCGGACTCTTGACGAAATGACCCCGCAGATTCGATCGGATAGGCTACCTGGTCTCATGCAGGCGTGGATCGGCCCTCCCCCAGGTGTCATAAAAATTAATTGCGACGGAGCTTGGTCGTGTAACTCGCGTCGGGGAGGTTTCGGTGTTATTGCAAGGGATACTGCGGGGCAGCTTCGAGGAGGTACGTGCGGGGTCCTGCTTGCAGGTTCGGCCGATGAGATGGAGGCCACGGTGGTCCTCCACGCGGTCCACCTAGCCATCGACAACGGGTGGACGCGGGTTATCATCGAGACTGACGCTATGAATATCATCAACCATATTCATGGCCGGGAGTTCGCTTGGAGGTTGGATCCTATTTTGTCTAATGCAATTTCTCTCTCGTCTTCGTTAGGAGAAATTTCTTGGGTCCATGTTCCACGGTCCGCTAACTCTTGTGCGGACTGGTTGGCGAGGAATGTTCTAGCGGGGTTGTGTCCTACGGATTGGGCGCTCGCGCCTCCAACCCCTTTACTTCGTTGTATTATTGCGGATAACATTTTGTATTCGGATTCGGCTTCGATTATTGAATGATATGTGATGTTTTATCGGCCAAAAAAAAAAATTGAAAATAAAAGATAAATCAGCATACAATTGAAAAATACTAATTATATCACCATACAATTGAAAAATACTAATTATATTCCCCACTATTTTTTCACATCGATCATATATGAATCATAAAATTTGATCGAAATAGTGTTGCTAATTTTTGACAATTTTACTAACTTTGACCAAATTTTATAATTATGAAAAAATTGAAACTGAATATCATATGTGTCTCGTTAGAGTTCTAATTACATAGAGGAAAAAAAAAATACTCAAATTATAATTTTAACAAAAATAAAGACAATCTGTGCTATCTACCAAACAGAGCTCAAACCCTTCTTCTTCCTCTCCTCTGCACATCCAATGCACATCCAATGCAAGATGCTCTCCTTCCAAGAAGAACATCCTGCAAGATATAAACTCAGCAATGGTGGCTTTGGGGTTTTCCTAAAGTCTCTTATCACAAGTCAAGATCCTGTAACTTGAATGAGGTCCCTCAGCTGTGTCCCTAACATAAACTTGCCAACCAATGGCTCGCCCGATTTCTTGAAGTTCATCAATGACGGCTAGAGAATCCCGTATGTAGATCCGACCTCCCGGCCTGAGTATCCTATCCATCTCCAGCATTATACTTGACATGTTGCACCTAACACGATCATATAAAACTTTTCTTGATTAGTAAACCATTGATTTAGGGTTCTTCCCATTGTTGGCCGGAATTTGGTTTTGGGGTTTGACGAGTGGATGAAATTTCATATGTTAATCATGTTCAGATCAAATCCTGGCTTAGAAATGGACTAAGAAAAAAGTAGGGTTGATCATGGGCGGGCCGGACCTGAAGGCAAGACCGAGATCGAAATTTCGGTCTTGCCTTCTAGAGGACCGAGACCGACCTCAATCAAAAAAGTCTATCTGAGTCGGTCTTTCTTGACTTGGGCCGGTCTCGGTCCTGGACCGAATCTGCAACCCCAAAAAAACTATGAGCTCACAGTATTCTTTAGTAAAAGACGAAAGAATAGTTCGCTCTGAGTTCGTTGCATGGTTGTGTGGTTTGTAAATTTATCAGGATGCAGCTTTTATTGAGATAGAAAACCTCCAAAATCCACATTTTTTCGGTGTGGTATTATGAAAATTCCAAATCCACATTCCTTCGGTCCGGACCCGTCCTAAACGGGCTTTCGGGAAAAAAGTCCGAGACCGAGACCGACCTTGAAGAAAGAAAAAAACGTCCGCTCGGTCTCGGTCCTAGTCGGGCCGGTCTCGGGCCAATATTGTCGGGAATTCGGTCCAATAGTCTTTTTTGATAACCCCTAAGAAAAAGTATACCTTTTCCTCTCCACGGAGAATAGTCCGGCTGCATGCAATAAATCATACGTCCTTGGGTACGTATCAAACGGTTCACACCTGGTAAGTAAATTAAAGCCGACAACATCACATTAGAGGTTAATCGAACCACCAGACACGTGTTTAATCGACATTTTCATAACAAGAAGTTACCATGAAAAGTAATTAACTGCAGTAGGGTTTCATTTTCAACAAGGCATTTTTAAGAATTTTACGACATATCTGATAGATTATAGGGTTAAATACCAAGTAGCTACCTGAACTTTGGACGTTTTGCAACGAGCTACCCAAACTTTAAAAATTCAAAACGGGCTACCTCAACTTTGAAGAAGATGCAAATAGCTAACTCCGTCCAATTTCTGACAACTTTCCGACGACAGTTGACGGAAAATTGGACGGAGGTAGCTATTTGCACCTTTTTCAAAGTTGAGGTAGCCCGTTTTGAATTTTCAAAGTTCGGGTAGCTCGTTGCAAAACGTCCAAAGTTCAGGTAACTACTTGGTATTTAACCCTAAATTATACTGACCATGCCAAAAAATAAAACATATATAACTGAATGATGAAAAGGTGCAATGAGTGTGCCTATTATCTATTACCACTTACCAGTCATGCATTACTCCGATAAGGCCACGGTCATAGATGACGGGCAGTGTGTTAGGACCGGAAACAGGGACTACATTAAGAACCCAGCAATCAAATCCTTGATTAATCAGTGCAGCAGCAAACCTGCCAATTTCGAAATTGTTAAAACATGAGAATCATAGATTTTAGAGGGTGTAATGATTAACTTGTATTTACCCTCCAAAGCCAGCTTTCATGTCCATCACATTTCGAAATTTATACTCCTTCCAGCGTAAAGCTCGGACATAGCTTTCTATGATTTCGTTCCAATACTTTGATTCAGCCCTGAACAGTTCGTTTCTGGAGATGACAGCATCGTATTGTATGGTATGTAACCTCTCGGGTGGAGTTAGCAACCGTGCAGGCCAATCCGTAACGTTTCCCCCATATCCATTCTCCGGAAGTCGGGAGATGCATGCTTTCAGTTTAACATACCTGGTAAGTTTAATTAAAGGGTTAAATAACAAGTAACTAACTGAACTTTGGATGCTTTGCAACGAGCTACACGAACTTTGAAAATTCAAAACGGACTACCTCAACTTTGAAAAAGGTGCAAATAGCTACCTCCATCCAATTTCTGACGACTTTCCGACGACAGTTGACGGAAAATTGGACGGAGGTAGCTATTTGCACCTTCTTCAAAGTTGAGGTAGCCAGTTTGAATTTTCAAAGTTCGTGTAGCTCGTTGCAAAACGTCCAAAGTTCAGGTAGCTACTTGGTATTTAACCCTTAATTAAATACATCAAGAAGCATTATGAGAGGTGGAAAAATGAAAGAACAAACAAAAATCAAAGTATAACTCGGTACATATTTCAATTCTGCAACCAAGGCTTATGCCTTAGACACCCAGATCAAAAGACATGTGAAAATTTACCAGACATTATCTGGATCATCATCTGATTCACAGAGGGGTGGCTTAACTCCTTCCTCGCGGCTTAAGTAACAGCTGTTATTTACCGGTTTCCTCCACATTGCAATATATCCCTCCTTTTTCACGAGCTCCCAGCAAAGGCGAGTAGTGAGATTAAGCATCTCTGGAGATTAAGACATGAAAAAGAGAAGACGAGACATACTGATTAATCTTTCTTACAGTTCAAACTTATCAAGATATGTTTAAATATTGATCATTTTGTAAGCATTGAACAAACACGGGTGACTTTGAGGAATTTTGAATTATTGTACAGGAAGTTGGGGAAGAGATTAAAGATACCTTCCCATTGTTGTTCTAAAAGAGGTTCATGCTTATAAACTGGCTGAGCTGCCCAAGCAAAGTATCCTCCAGCCCTGAGCAATCTGTTGGCCTCAAGTAGCAAAATACCATCTACATAACATTACAAGAAAATGGAAAATACCATCAGAATACTAACAAAGAATGATAAGTTAAAGTTCAATAAAAATACGGAGACCATCAGAATACACTTGTCGAATTTATAAAAACGAGTTATTCATTGCTGAAAATTCGCAAGTTTCCTCTGTGAACAATATCAATAATACTAACTTTCAAATTCCTCAAAACTAGGGGTGATCAAAAAAGACTGTAGGACCGGGACCGAGACTGAGCGGACGGATTTTTTTCTTCAAAATCGGTCTCGGTCTCGGTCTTTTCCCCCGAAAACTCGTTTAGGACCGGCCCGGCTCGAAGTTACTATACAACCCCTAAAAATCAATGATGTATGTTTGGAACTATGGAAGAAAATGAACTTTGTTTAGAATTTTGTGTGTTTGTTACTTGGTTGATTTGTACTTTGTAATTTTGTTACTTTGATTCCAATGATGTTTGTATTTGGACAAATTGAGTTTTTTTTTGTGTGTGTAAAATTCGGTCCAGTACCGAGACCGGCCCGAGTCAAGAAAGACCGACTCGGGCAGGTTTTTTTGGCCGAGGTCGGTCTCGGTCCTCCAGAAGGCAATACCGAAATTTCGGTCTCGGTCTTGCCTTCAGGATCGGCCCGCCCATGATCAGCCCTACTCAAAACTACTAAATAATTTGCAGACCTACTTTATGTTAATAGTTGGTAACTATTTAGGACAAAAACTTAACCAGGCCAAATGCAATGAGAAGGAATGATTTCAATCAGTTCTGTCTTGTCCTTTTAAGTTTTATCTGCTAGTTTAGTTTCTTTATTTGCTATAACTGGAAAGAAGATACTAGACAAGAATGGCTACCAGCACGAGTCCAGTTGATTCTGCATCTTGAGCAGTGTATCAAGTCAAAAGCTTGGCTTGGATACAGCAGGCGGTGAGTAGCAAATGCTGCTACCATTGCAGGAACACCTCTCTCGAGGGCGAATTGGATTTGATTCTCATGAACATCTTTTGGGGCCACAGACATAGTTGTTGCATTCCGTGATAGCAAATACGCCCCAAAACTTGCAACTCCACATCCGACATCAAGAACAACTCGAGTATGGCGACCAAAGTCAATGTCAGGAACCATCTATATATGCATTAAAAGTAACTTAATAAATGTATCTTCCAATTTGCATGATTCCTTGATGAACAACTATGCATATGTGGATACCTGGGACATCTCATCCAAGTATTGATCTGCCCCATGAATAAATTGGGTTCCACCTCCAGGAAACTTGAACTTATCATTCTCCCTGTAAATCCAGTTTTGACCACCCTTATCTTCAGCTAATCGGGTGTGTGGAACATTACTAAACCAAACCTACAATCAAGTGATAGTTTCTCACAAATGTTATTCCTGCAGTCAATTTACATCACATATTTGCAAAAGAATATGGTAACAACGACACAATACCGCAACATATCTCTCATGAGTAGGGGTGTCAAAACGGGTCATGGGTTGACCCATGGGTCGTGTCGATCTTGGGTCGTGTCAGGGACCCTCTGACCCAAACACGACCCGTGTAATAGTATGAGTCAGTTTTTTTAAACCCAAACCTGACCCGCGGGTTGGTGGGTCAACCCGCGAATCAGAATGACCCATCAGTAATGGTAAGGGTTGGGTCAGACTGATTCGTTCGACCTCCATGATCCGCGGGTCAATCTGACCCGTTCGACCCACCATTTCTATAAAAACAAAAAATAGACTAAAATATATAAATGGAACGGATCATGGGTTGACCCGTGGGTCAAGGCTTTTGACCCAAACCTGACCCGTGTTTTCACGGGTCATCCATGAGTCGTGTCAAAATGACCCATGGGTCAAAAACTCTGACCCAAACACGACCCGTGGGCGGTTCAACCATGAGTCACCCACGAGTTGGGTCAAATTTTGACACCCCTACTCATGAGTCGACTGCAGACTAGGGGTGACAATCGTGTTGTGTCATTAATCGTGTCGTGTCTAAACATGTCTCGTATCTAAACTGATAAATATTAAACGTGTCTAAACATATCTCGTGTCTAAACGTATAAGTCGTTAATCGTGTCTAAACGTATAGAGTTGTTTAGACACGGTATCCGTTAATGTCAAACTCATATACGCTTTAAAACACATATATACACAAATCCAAATATACAAAGTAAGGTCTTCATAGTTCAATATTAAAATGTAAGTGAGTATTTTAATATTTTATTACTATTATTATACTTAAATGTGTCTAAACGTGTTACATGTATACACAACACGATTAGACACGAATAGTTAATCGTGTTTGTACAGATATCCGCAGATCTGAGTTGTTTAGACACGATTAATATTCGTGTCTAAACGTATAAGAGTTGTTTAGACACGGGATCCATTAAGGTCAAACTCATATACGCTTTAAAGCAGATCATGTCGTGTCGTTTAATCGTGTCGTGTCAGAGATTGTCGGCATCTGCATACCTTAACCAATCATGTCAGCCTACTGCAGACCTTAACCAATCAACCATAAACTATACAAAGTAACAATAGTACTAAAAAATGAAAACTTGAAAAGGCCAATACATGGAAAGATTCAAGCGTAGTTTACCGATCATTGCAGTCAGAATTTTCTAGCAATAATGAAAAATCAATCTTTATGAAGGTCTCTTTTATTTCTTCAAATCTGGATTTCTGGCGCAAACTTAACCTTAAAGACTCAACCTCAATTAAAGCGTTATTCAGTAACATAGTGAACTATTGGAAGACAGTGCGTATCTGGTAAAAATGCATTCCCATCAAACAGGGACTCAAGAATCACAATAATGTCGTCAAAGGAATGAATTACCTCATCACGGCCTTGCGGCCAGGGGATGGGGCTCTGGTACCCCTTGGGAGGAGGAATCAAGCAACTCAATCCCCTGTCTTTATCAGGACAATGCCGCTCGTATTTTTCGCCCTTCTCCGACGAGTCCAACATCTGAATTGCCTCCACATTGTCAAGACACGGGATGTACTCACTCATGCTCTCAGGGCAAAGCTCGTACTTTTCCACCGGTGCTCTACCCCGAGTTTGTCCGCCACCATCATTAACCTCCACTTCACTCGTATTATTCTGCGATTCCTCCACAAACTCCGAGTCGAACTCCCCAACCTCGAACTCATTCGACATCGTACCATTATCATCGACAATCCCGAACCTTGTGATCTGCGGCGGTGATGGCGGTGGAGGTCCCCGAGCAGGAACTGAGCTCACGGAAGGCGCAAGTGCAGCATCCGATGAAGGATCTGACGAGACATGCTCCGACGGCGGAGCAGAACTGGAATTACTGGAAATAAGAGCCGATACATTGAGATCCTTGGTCAGATTAGGAGAAGGAGCGACCGCAGGAGACGATTGGCCAGCAGAGAAAGAAGGGCCAGCAAATGAAAAGGAGAAGAAGAGGAGATGCTGGTAGCCGTCGGAGTCGGACCAACTCTTGCCCAAGAAGAAGAAGAGAAAGACAATTGAAAGGAAAGATAGTGTCTTGATCACGAGCGGGGCTTTGACAGCCTCAACGAAATTGAGTTGCTTCATTGCGGAGTCACTGACAGAAATCTGCAAACCGGCCCGCCATGGAAAGTGATTCGCTAAAGAACTCGAAGAGAAAAGAGGCGATTGCTCAGTGGCAGCGGTGGTGGTGGTGGCGGTGGCAATGACAGTGGGGAGAGGCTCTGATAAAATCACCGCGCCTAAGAAAACGTAAATCAACCGTTGCGTGACGTGCACGGAGATTTTGCAATTAGATAATAATATATTTTCACTTTGACCCCCTCGAAAAATCTGTCATGCATTAAGATTTAAGATCCACAAAAACAACTCCCACCATTTTTAACGCAATACCCTAAAAAATCATGTTCATAAAATTATATAATAGAACGATAACATGATAACACAAATGTATTTTCGTGTCGTGTTCATGTTTAGATATCAGACACGACATGTACGATAACACGATAACGTTAAATTATGTTTTGATCAATTTTAAAGTTTATTTTTTTTTGAATACATTTGTAAGCCAGCATCATTTAATAGTTTTTAAAAGTTTATTTAGATATTTAATTTTGAGAGTTTGTCAATTCTACTTTAAAGACTCGTAAATCTAATATTTCAATTTTTAATTATTACTATAAACAATTTGTTATTTTAATATTTTCTTATATTTTTCGTATGTGAAGATATAATTGACTTCGTGTTTGAGATATAATTGACTAACTTAAAACAATACGATATGAACACGCACAAAAAATTGTGTAGTATTCATATTGAAGAACATGACACGATAAACTTATTGTGCGTGTTCGTCTTTGGTAAGGGTCACACGATAAACATATTGATACTTGTGTTATCATAATCGAACCAGACCGGCGGCCTGATCGGGAACCGGCCCCCTATCCAGTTTGTTTCAGCTAAAAGACTGAAATGCATATAAATAGTGTTTGAACCGGATTGGACCAGCCGGTTTCCGATTCTAGTTTTTTTGGGTGGTTCTTTTTGGTTTAAACCGATTTTTTCGGTTCGACCGAACAACTTCTTCGGTTTAGAAGTTATGTTTAAAATTTATACCTATTGTGTTTGATTTTGAGACTATTGTGTTATGTATGTTCAAAGTTTGAGGTAATTATATTGTTATATTATGTTTGAGAGTAACGTGTATGTTTGAGGCTATGTAGCTTGTGTATATTTGAGACTATGTAGTTTGTGTGTTTGAGACTATGTAGTTTAAGGTAATTATGCGTGTGTTTGAGATTGTAGTTTGTAATTGTATTTTCAATTTTTTTTTGTTTGTGAACAGTGAACCGCACAAACCGAATCCGACCGGATTGGACCGATCAAACCGGAATCAGCCCTCTCACCGATTTGAGGACCAGTTCGGTTCTGATAACACTGATTTACACACAATAAGACGAACATACGCACGACTTGTCACCCCTAAATTTAGTCATCTCTTATGTAATTATGTCGGATTTTTTTTAAAATAAAATAAAGATTTAGATGAATGCATATTCTCTTTCATGCAACAAACCTGAGTAAACTCTACGTATTTAGATATCAGAACACGATAAAACGTGCATATTTAAATATCAGAACACAATAAAACGTGCATGCAAAAAGTACAAGAAACAAACAAACCCTACCAACCAACCACCCACTATTTGTTCATCCACGAGCAATATCAACTGCATCTTCTATCCCAACTTCTGCTTCATTGAAGATCTCATAATCATCGAACCCTGCACAACAAACTACCAAAGTTACTATTCATACCACAAACAACGCAAACTCAAAAGACACGACAGCTTATAGATTCCATGAACGACCACCAGCATGCAGTTGCAGAGATTCGATCGCAATTTCACACGGCCCGAACAATGTCGAGATGTTGGAAGGAGGATCGACCGACATCCAATCTTGATTTTCACTATCGACAGGTACTTCCTTCCCGGTGATCCAATCTTCGAGCAGTGGTCCGGCCTCGGAAGCTATTGGATCCAACAGATCTTGTTCTACGGTCTTGTTGACCCTGTTGATTATATCACCGATTCACGTAATTTTAACCGAAGATTCTCGAAAAATACCGATATTCCGACTATTACAAGGTTAAGGCTTTACCTGAGCTGCAAATTGTACTGAACAAAGGCTCGGTCGGTAAGTCGACGACGCTCTAAACAGTTACTGGCGTCGAGCATTTGGTCAAATGAGATGACTTTCCCGAATCTTGCGCTGCAAGTTTGACCAAGAATTCGGATCGCCAAACGGGTCAGGTTTGGGCAAGCTCCTCCGTAAGTCGACCACCATTCAACTAAGAACAAACAAATGCAAGAACATCAGAACTAGGGGGTGTCAATTCGTGTCGACGGATCAACCGTGGGTCGTGTCAAACACGACCCGTGATTCATGATGGATCAATTTTCAAGACTCAAAACAACCGCAGATCAACCCGTATGACCCATAGACCCGTGTCCTTTTAATTTGTACAATATGAAATTTACGAGTCAACCCGCCGATATATGACTCACTGATTCATGCAACTCACGTGACCCACATACAATCCAAACGACTCATATGACTCACACGACTCGTGCGACCCATGAACTTTTATATAATTTATTATAATATGTACTTAATTATACACGTATATGGGTTGACCCACGGGTCAACTTTCAAGACTCAAAAATAACCCGCGGATCAACCCGTATGACCCATAGACCCATGTCATTTTAATTTGTACAATGTGAAATTTACGAGTCAACCCGTTGACTCACGTGACCCGCCGACCTATGACTCACCGATTCATGCAACCCACATACAATCCAAGTGACCCATATGACTCACGATCTGTGTCCATGGGTTGATCCACGGGTCGATATTTACGACCCAAACCTGACCTCATTTTTCATACGGGTTGGGTTGGATGAGTCGTATCAAAATGATATGACTCACACGACCCGTGTCCATGAGTTGATACGGGTCGATATTTACGACCCAAACCTGACCTCATTTTGCATACGGGTTGGGTTGGATGAGTCGTATCAAAATGATACGCAGTTCCAAAATCTTTGACAGAAATACAACCCATAAGCGGGTAACCCATGATTAAGTTATGATTTAGTAGTCCTCTACCCGGATTCAAAGTGTCTCTGCCCCGGACCGCCATATTCCTGCCGAAATCGCCGTCGGCAACTTTGTACGAATTGATCTCTTTGATAATCTTATCTTGGACTGTTTCCTCCGGCACCAATCGCTCGATGCAATCGAACACTGCCGACACAATCTTGTTCGGAACATCTCCTTGAACACTGTAAAAAAACTTTGGATTCAGGAAAAAACCAGCGGCCTGGAGCGGAAGATGTTGATACTGTTCCCACCGATAATCAATTCGGTTCCAAAACCACAAGTAATCTCCCTTCTTCAAAAGCTCTTTCTTGATTGCTTCCTTCGCGCGGTACATCCCCGCATAGACATACCCCATCGAACCGTTTTTCTCGCTCACGATTCTCAGTAACCGCAGAAGCGGGTTCGTTAATTGGGTCGCGAGATTGCAGGAAGACCAAAACTGCTCGCTCGTTAACAAATCAAGCATTTCGAGAGCTTCGGGGCGCTTCGAGTATGGATGATTCACCATCCATTCCTGGGAAGTCACCATGCTTTGTAACTGCACCTTGTAGACTGCGATCTGCCTTAAGGTTACGAAGTTCGTGGCGAAGCGGGACCCGCCGGGCTCGACAATGTCGTTCCCGAACGTGAATCTTCGCATGAGGTTCAAAACGGTGGGGTGGTTGTAAATAAACCGAGTCATGGACTGGGCGTTGCTGATGAGCGAGTGGATCCAATCACACTCGCCAAAATCTTTGAGGATCAAATCGATGCACTGGGCAGCACATGGCGCCCAGTAGAGATTCGGGCAGATCCTCATCAAGGTTTGTCCTGCCGTTGCAAAGTGTTCTTCGCCGCTCGTGATCACCTGCAATACGTTCTTCTCGCCGATTTCTACGACTACTTCTTTAATCACCTCGACCAACGAATCTGGCGAATCGATGAACTCCGGGGCCTCCACAGATTTGAAAAAAATCGTTCCTTCCGGGCAATGAACAAGGAAATTCAAAAGGGACCGAGACTTATCGCTGCATTGCTCGACTATGATCGAACAACCCGTCCTCTCCCATATTAATCGATACTTCTCGGTGTTACTCTTCATTTCTTTGACCACATTCTTCAGGATCGGGCCGCGGATATCGTGATAACTGGGTCCCACAACCCCGGACCCGCACGAAGCAATTGCATCGATCATGGGTTGGAAGTGGACTGAGTTCACCGAACCCATAGGAGCCCCGATATCGTATAAAAACCGGCCAATAGCCATGTGGACTTGCTGGTTCGTCATGCCGGGTCGAGCCACCACCACATTGCTCGGAGTCGGTCTTAATATGGGAGTCCTTGCAATGACAGTCACCGCATCCGGGATCTCGATTCCGTATTTCCCTTCATCGATCTCCTTCCTTGGTTGATCAAACAGAGAACTATTCGGCTCGATCGGATCGTTATAAGGTAAGCTGAATTTCTCACTTTGTTCATCTTCTTCCATTTCATGTTCATCATCACCGTGTTTTCTGCCTCTTTTGCCTGGTTTTCGCTTTCTCCTCGACTTCATTGCAGATATCTGCAAATTTTCTCGCATTAGGGTCTGGATATCGGCCGGGACTCGGTGACAGACCGAACCGTTGCCCTTATGACCTGCTAGATGTTCCTTGATCCTATGAATTCCACCACCTTTGAAGATCTTTTGGCAATGAACACACATAAGCTGAATCTTGCCGTTACTGTTGATCATTTCGCAGTGCTTCCACGCTATATCGGTTTTCTGCTTCCTCCCAGGAGTCGGAGTAGTAGTAATGGCTAACCGCGAAGCCATTCTGCATAAACACACAATTCAATTACAAAACAATTCCTATAAACAGACGCCTGCAAGATACAGGAGCTTCAAAGAATCAATCTTGTGTTGCTGAATTAGAAAGAAAAAAACGATCCTTTTAAGCTTACAAGAACACAAAAAACATTAATTTTCTCACGTTCTACCAAACCTTGAAACCCTAAAACCAATGTTCGTTTTCCTCCAAAAAAAACCCAAAATTCAGGCCGTGGGACCGCAATTCGACAAAAAACGAAAAGATTAACATCAAATTTTCGGCAACGTAAATGCGATATTTCATCAGAATTCAGGATTACAGAAATAAACACAAATGGGTATCGGATTACAGCAGAAAACAAAATCAAAGATCGAAACTTTTTAAGGAAAACTGTAATTGAGATGGAAAAACACCTGGGTTTGTACTTCAAGAGGAGCGCTGAAGTGGAGAGGAGGATCCGAACCCGAGTCGATTGTTGAACGGCGGCTTATTATCGGACCAAGCTGGTTAGGGTTTCGAATCAGCCGGTTGTGTTGAGTTCTGCTTCTTCAATTCACTGTCCCACCTGGTTTGTGGATTTATTATGCTTGTCGTTTTCTCGTAGGTTCTTTGCGATATGATCCCTCAACTTTGTACTAATAAGATGCTGCACTCCAAACGTTTTTTATTATTATTTTCGTTTCAATCTTAAATTTATTTTTGGACAACTTTGATCCTTAACCTGTCAGTTGTTGCAATATAATTAGCAACTTGATCATTAAACTTTGAGAGGCTTAAATAATTTGTCAGTTAAATTTTTTTTTGGTTTAATTGCTAGATAAATTTACAAAAAAATAAATTTATTAATTTCATCTAATTTATTGTTAAATAATTGCTGAAACGTGTATTTTATTTATTGTTTTGCTAGTTTTGTTTTGTTTTTGCAATTGTTAAGTAACTTTTAAAAAATTATCAATTTGTTAATTGAACTTTACAATTTGCTAGTTGTACTTAAAATAAAAATTGTAACTATATGAAAACTTACCTATCAATTTAACCAAAAAGAATAATTAGCAAATTGGTTAAGGTGTATTTTTTAAAAACTACTTTCAATTATTATTTGAAGGGAAATCCACTTAAGTGGTACCCGAACTTGTGAGTGGTTAGCAAGTAGGTACTAAACTTTTTTTTGCAGCAACTAAGTAGCCGAACTTATAAAAAATTAGCAAATAGGTATCTACCGTTAATTTCCGTTAAGAATAAACGGAAAATATCACGTACGGAGCAAACAAGTACCTGAACTTACATGAATGAGCAAGTAGGTACCTGAACCGATTCAGTCGAGCCACTTATTGTTTTTAGAAAATAATAGAATTTATATACCAAACACATGCATGACTCAACTCCAGACGTTCTCAGAGTGTTTCTTGATGCACTGAGAACGTCTGAAGTTGAGTTATACATGTGTTTGATATATAAACCTTACTTTTTTATAAATAAAAATAAAATGTTTTTGAACCGTTTTCGAATCGGTTTTAAACCGCTTTTCAAACCGGTTCAGATACCTATTTGCTCATTTGTGTAAGTTCATGTACCTGTTTGCTGCTCACATGATATTTTTCGTTTATTCTTAACGAAAATTAACAGTAAATACCTATTTGCTTATTTAAGAAAGTTCAGCAACTTATTTGTTAAAAAAAAAAGTTTAGGTACCTACTTGCTAATCACTCACAAATTATGGTACCAGTTTGGTAATTTTCACTTATTTGAAATATAGTCCACCCAATTAGTAAAAAGTTGCAAAAACATACTCAAAAATGGTTCCATAAAAAGTTGCAAAAACAACATTACCTCATCTAATGAAACAAAATTGCAATTTCCTATACAAATCATTGGATATGAATTCACCCCCTAACTATTGTCATTTTCCCAAAGAGACCCCAAACTTGTGCAATTAGACAAATTCAGTACAAAAATCTTATCAACCCAGCAGAATAAACAGATACATTGTAAGACATGAGTTTCTTTAAATTAAACAGAAAACCAAACATCCTCATACATAATCAAAAGCCTCCAAAGATTGAAACTCAAAGATGAAGCCGAGTTCTCGGCAAACCCGAACTAAATGTACTGTCATTCACAGATTAACTACATTCTTCTTCTGCTGCTGCTGCTTCCCTCTCTGTAAAACCCTAAATCTCCACTACTGCATTATAGGCTGTGGGCACATGACTCTTCTACGTATACATCCTCCAACTAGTAATGTACATTTTACATTATTTATTTTGGATCGGCTTCTATCTATCAATCCATATCGATGAATAGATGGAGCGATCACTTGCTAGACACGAAAGGAAAAGGGGGAGAAAGAGAAAAGTCATCAACCTATTCCTCATCATCTTCGGTTAGCTGTACAGCTTCTCTACGCTACCATGCTTGCCTGCAGAATCCTTTGCTCTGCAGATGAAAATCAAGAACACCATCATTGTCTTCACGGGAATATGCCAGAGATTGAAAATTTATAGCACTTTGATTGCTGCTTATTATATCAGGGCATGATATGATTTCATCACCACGTATATGTGGAAAAGATTGAAAGTTTATATCATGGTAATCTCAGGTTATCGCATAAATGTGCCAAAAGTTGAAAGTTTAAATATCAAAATGGTCACACAAATATGCCAAAGATTGAAGCTTTATATAACTTAAATCACGGGTTTATGTCAAAATACGATTTGATTTCATTGTCATGCAAATGTGCCAAAGATTTAAACTTTGAATCATTTTAATATCGGGTTATTTCCAAAGATGATTTGATTTCACTGTCAAGACAAATGTGGCAAAGATTGAAGCTTTATATCACTTTGATGTCGCTTATATGATGAAATAGAGCAAAAGCTATGAAGAAAATTAAGTACCTTCGGTAGCAACAAGTTTCTCTACACGTTTAAAAGCTATGAAAGTTTAAATATCAAACCATGATTTGATATTTTGATTCCATGATCACACAAATATGCCAAAGATTGAAGCTTTATATAACTTAAATTACGGGTTTATGTCAAAATACGATTTGATTTCATTGTTATGCAAATGTGCCAAAGATTTAAACTTTAAATCAATTTAATATCGGGTTATTTCCAAAGACGATTTGATTTCACTATCAAGACAAATGTGGCAAAGATTGAAGCTTTATATCACTTTGATGTCGCTTATATGATGAAATAGAGCAAAAGCTATGAAGAAAATTAAGTACCTCCGGTAGCAACAAGTTTCTCTACACGTGCAACAATGTGCTTCCCATAAGTATACTTCTTGAGGGCAGTTAAGTGGGTCTTGATACGGTTTAAGATTATCTCGAGTTGATTGCCATCACAAGTTTCCAGCACTTTCTGTACAACATAGTTTGCAAATTGATCTTTCATCATCACCTACATTTGAATTATCATCAAATAACAAACATCAATGAGGGTCGGTTTTATTCATCCAATGAACATATATATTACTGGGACCCATGATTTTTTTATATTTTTTTGTGCGGATGTAAGAAATAATTTTTCTACAGATTAGTTATGAAGAAACCTGAAGTGGGTCGACTTCATCAGTAGCACCAAGCATCTCGTTCACCAAGTTCTTGCGTTCTGAAGGAGTTCCAAAAGCTAAGCATTTCTCAATGACATTAGATGCAAATTTCTGCTGGCTCATATGAACAATCTGCCCTGTCAGTTTCTTTATTATGGCAGTGCGTTCATGAGGCTTACCGTGCTCCAGAACGTGCTACAAAGAACAAAATGGAACATTTAAGGCACTCAAAGATTGGAAAAGAAGAGTTTTTTTAAAAGATTTGCTATAAAAACAACAGTGTATTTCATGAGAATAAAGAAGACAATTATTAACTCATCTTGTTAATTTGGTAAATAATAAGTATAATCTTGCTCATGGAAAACTGGCTAAGCCACACAATTTCAGCACTGAAACATGTATATAAAGATTCTTGTTAATTTTGAAAAAATAAAAGAGCTTGAGGACTATTTTAAAATATATATAATAGAAAATATTCAAGCCTTCAAGGGCATGACTTCAGAAATTTTCTGAAATATACGAGTGTTATATTAAGAAATAAAAACTTGGGTAATTCCAAATTGGCGCAAATGTTATTAAAAGCGTTAAGCACATTGAGACTCAAATGTTGAAATTGAGGCACAAAAAAGGCGCTAGCCTCGTTGAATAAGGTGCACCTAATCAATACGATGCAATACCACTAAAGATGATAACAACTAAATTTGCTGCAAATACCACATCTAAATCACCAATGGCAATGGCAATCCTATATAGAAAAGAGTGATTTGGCAAATTTAGTGTAAATGGCAGCTTATCCTTACTAAATACAGTTAGTGTTATACTAAAATTTAAAACACTGAAACTGCAGCATAGTTGAACAGTGCAATATTACTTACAACTAGCTTTCCTGCAAGTTAGCTACTAGCTATATACATGTTTTTTCAGAAGTGTGAATCAATCAACCAAGAACTACGAACTTCAGTGAAGCATAGAGAGGTGTGTGCCTAGCTGAAGAATCTGTGCTTCATTATGCTGGAGGCGCAGACCCACAATTGTGCCTCGTATTGTGTGTTTAAGCGCTGAGGCAAGCGCTAGTTAATGAGTTTTCACATAAAAAAAGTACGTAATAAATTATAACCAGCTATAAGGTAATCTCTGATAATAATATGTCAAATCTAAAACTAATGTCCATCATTGCGGATTGCAGGAAGCTCTTGATGCAGTTCTCTTGATGCAGTTCGAAAGAGTGAAGTTCAGACATATTTTTCGAGAAACAAATACAGTAGCGGATATCATGGTGGGTATGACGATCAACCAGCGGCATGTTTTTGAAATCCATACCTCACCTCCGAAAGAAACTACTTACGCATTCCGAAAAAGCGCTGTGGATTTTTCTTTTTCGAGAATTGTTAAAGCTAGCTAGTTTTGGTTTGTGGAGTTTTAATCCATAATTATAAAAAAAAAATGATCTTTATTGAAAAATTCCCTAATTATCCACGGAGCAGAACCAAACGTATCACATAAACATCAGAAAATGCAAACCTGCACGACATAGTTCCCATACTGATCCTGTGCCAACATGCATATGGACTGCAGAATCTCGTCCATCATTAGCTGTTGGGTCTTCGGGTCATGGCAATGCTCAAGAATCCTCTGTCTCATAATAAATGCATCATTAGAATTTGAAAAGAAAAAAAAAATCACTTAGAAGTTTCACCTGAACGACACGGCAGCCATAGGAATGCGTAGAGAGTGTCACGACATGATCATAGAATCCCGTAATAATGAACTGTATAGCTTCTTCGGGAATACATTCAATACATTTCTGTATGACGTGATTTCCATTCTGATCCTTCACACAACGCATTACTTGCCCGTCAAGCTCCTTCACCATCACTTTCTGTTGGTCCAGTTCAACTACTTCTATAGCCTGTAATGTGAACGTAAAATTATTTCTTTTTAACTTTTATAATTTTATTTACTCGAAAATAGGAGCTGAGCGTAAATTTCAAGTTTTACCTTTTGGATGACACGGCAGCCGTACATTTGAAGGCTCAGGTCTAAAACTTTGCCATAGAGCTTCTCAGCTAGCTCCCTAATTTGAGGCGCACTTCCGTGCTCAAAGAACTGAATTTAAAATAATAATTAAAAAAGAATAAGATATATCTCTAGTGAACATTAAAATAAGCTACATTAAAATCAACTATAACAAAATATAGATTTTCTACAACACATATATATATATAAATAGGGTTAAATACCAATTAGTTACCTATACTTTGGACGTTTTGCAACGAGCTACCCGAACTTTGAAAATTCAAAACGGGCTACCTCAACTTTGAAGAAGGTGCAAATAGCTACCTCCGTCCAATTTTCCGTCAACTGTCGTTGGAAAGTCGTCGGAGGTAGCTATTTGCACCTTCTTCAAAGTTGAGGTAGTCCGTTTTGAATTTTCAAAGTTCGGGTAGCTCGTTGCAAAACGTCCAAAGTTCAGGTAGCTACTTGGTATTTAACCCATATAAATATACCTTTTGAATCACATAATTCCCGAATACATCAGTCATTAGGGTCAGAGCTTGTGGGATAATTTCATGGAAAACCATGTCCTTTTCTTGAGTTGAAGCAGCCTCGAGCTTTTGTTGTATAAAGCGACTTCCATACTGATCAGCACTGTTAAGTTGCATCAACAGAAGGAGAGTTTAAAAAATAATGTGCGTCAATAATGCATTAAATGAAGTTTAGTGTGCAAAAATAAAGAGGATGATGAATCTTAGAGTGACTGATTTTTTAACAATTACTAGAAATGGAAAAGATTCCATGTTCATTCAAAGTTTCATACTTTGTAGCATTAATCATGTAACTAAACCAATAAGAACACATTTATAACATTAAATACCTGAATTCCACGACATGACTTGCAATTTCAGATAGTTCAAAGCATCTAGCTTTATTGCTTTTAAATTCATCTAGCAAGGTGGGTGCAAAATTCTCATCCAACCCGACACCAATGTCCTGATGCCAAGCTCCCATGAATCCTCCCCTTGCCACAGACTGATACCGCATATTACGCTCGCCATTCCTTGGCGAAGTATTTGCAAAAGGAGACATATTCATTGCACATGCTAAATTACCATTATACCCATTGGTGTATCCACCACCCGATTTCCCTATGTACGGAATACCGTACTGAGACTTCTGAGAGGCAAGCAATGTGTCCAAGTAAGCTTTTTGAAGTTCAATCAAATCTCCATATGAATTTCTCATTGTGTCCCTATCCAAATAAGGATCAATCGAACCAGCAAGTTGAGGTGCAGCGTACTCATTTGACTTCACATAGTGAGCATAAGAAGGGTCCATTAGAGGGAACTGATTGCCTGCCATTCTATGAACAGAATTTCCTCCAAAACCTCTATGATCCAATTCATTCTTCAGAAAAGGTGAGAAATTTGCACCCTCGAGCTGATTCACCATCATGGATCGCGATAAAGGCCTGTGTAAGCCATTTCTATTGCCAAAATGATTGTTATTGAAGTTATAGAAATCACGATGATCATCAAAGCGACTGTGTGTTTGAGACCGGGGATGAGTTTCCTCAGCAAAGCCGAGATTCAATCCAGAAAGAGCAGCAGTAAGATCTTCGGAAACATTCATGCCACCATGAAAGGACTTATTATGATTGCTAATGTTCATCTTCTCCCTGGATCCGATTGTTCCAACAGGTGGAATTCGAGGAGTGGGAGATCTCTCAACAAGTTGAGGATCGGGTGTCGCGCTTCTTGACAAGGAAGCAGCACTGAGAGCAGCAGCATAAGTATTTGAGGCTGATGATCCAACTTTTAAATTTCCATTTGAAAATGCTTGATCAAGAAATTCCAGTTCATCATTATGATTTTGATGATACCCATTCGGAATTTCAAGATTTTCTCCGAATGTGTTTCGGCTTGATGGTCGGGAAGGATGCCTAGATGCAGTTGCTTCATGATTCCTACCATTCTGCAGATGCAATTTGAGTTGAAATTTAAAACTGATGCTAAGACTAAACATATTTGCATAAATTAAGAGTATACAAATAGTTGGGTCTATGCAATGTTCTATATTAGGTCATAAAGCACAGCACCATCAATCAATTATCAATTAAATACATAAAAGAGAAAAGATCCACCAAATCATAATCAGAACTGCCAATTGACAATAATGGAAAGTAAGAGCAAATGGCCTAAAAATAGTCGCATTATCAAACTCTCAGCTCAGCATTTACGAACGCAGCAGATAATTTACGAAGCAATCTACACGATTTTTAAGAAAAACACAGCACTACCAAATTAGTATGAACGAAAGATCGAATCTTTGTCACCTGAATCATCTCCTCGATGCTGTTCTTCGTGGACCCAATTCCAAGACCAGGCAAGCCAATCAACCCATCACCACCACCCCAATCACTTTGTCGACCCTCCAGAATCTGATTTGCTTTCTCCTGGTTGGAACCAAACCCTGGTTGAACTGAAAACAAAGAGCCCTCACCTCTGCCTTCCATCACCTTCCTATCTCCGCCAACGGCGGCGCCAGAACTCAACCGATGACCAAACGGCAGCTTATCCTTCGACAGAAGTGGTGGAGGCAGCCTGGGATTCAATTTAACATTCAAATAGTAGTAGTTAACATAGGCAGGATCAGACCTCCGCTCCTCCTCGGACAGACCACCTCTGAAACCAATCTTGTCCACGCCATGGAGCTGCGGGCTGTCGAACAAGCCTCCGACAGCCGCCAACGCTCCCTCCACTGTCGGCGGAGCTGACCCACTTCGGTAAATGCTCATTTCTCTCTCCAAATCTACCGGCATCATGTTGGAATAGGCTTCAGTGATCATTGCACACAGAATGAAGAAACCTAACAATGGTGGAAATTCATAAAAGTTGGAACTTCGATGGTGGAATTAAATGGTTTATGTATTGCAGTAGCGAATTAGTTGATTGAGACAACGCAATCCATCAAATGAGCTAATATGTTTGTTCATCCATGGAAGGGAAGATCATAGTGAAAAAGAGAGTAGAGAGGGAGAGAGAGATGCAGTGAAGTCGGGACTGAGAGGCACGAATCACGAAGAGAAGAGATCAAAGCCGTTGAATGGAAACCATCGACGGTGTAGATGGATTCGAATTTGCTGTTAGACGGAGACTTTAGGGTTTTATACTTACGTCCCCTAATTTCCCTTTTTGTTTAATTACCTAAACCAGAAACCTACGAAGGTTAGGGTTTTTTTGTTCAATGGATTAATAAATATTTAGAATAATAAATAAATAAATATTTACAGGAGGTAATTTTTATAGGTAAAAAGAACGATTCTTGTGATTCTTGTCATCTTGTGATATTTACCGCAGAATTAGTCAAAGTTTACTTAATATATAAATATATATATATATATAAGTAAAAGAGAGCTAATTACGAAAATAATAAAAATTACAACCATGGCCCTTGTACCTTTGCTTTATTAACAATTGCCTCTTGGAAAGTTTCCAAAACAAGTTCATTATGATTGAGCTCTTTCAAAGATTTATAAAAATAGGTTCGAACTATTTCTTAGGGATAAATATCAAGAAGCAATCTGAATTTTGAACGTATTGCAACGAGCTACCCGAACTTTAAAAAATTGAAACGGGCTATCTCAACTTTGGCGAAGGTGCAACGAGCTACCTCCGTCCAAATTCTGACGATTTTCCAACGAATTTCTGTCAACAGACAGTAATTTGGACAGAGGTAGCTCGTTGCACCTTCTTCAAAGTTGAGGTAGCTCGTTTTGATTTTTTAAAGTTCGGGTAGCTCGTTGCAAAACGTCCAAAGTTCATATGACTCATTGGTATTTAACCATATTTCTTATAAATTAGGTTTCTCTGAAAATCATACATAAATTTAAACATTTTTTAAATTCCCAAAATTATTTATACATGTGTTACAGTTGAATTTTGTTTCGAAATTTGATCGAGTTTCGATTCAACCAAATCGAGAGGCTGAAGTTGGGTCAATAACTAAAACCTCAAACCAATGATTGATCCTCAATCGAGCATTAGTTGAATTTATGGTCTATTTAACCTAATTCAATTGAGGGATTATAGGTTGAGTTTTAACCAAAATCAATTTGCCACTCTTGAGCACGGTTCAGCCCAATTCGATTGGGCCTCAACAAGAATAGAATTGAGACCCAAATGTAACATATACATTTTTATAAATTTAATTGCAACATTTAAAGAATATTCCGCTATTTTTATAAAGGCATTCCATTAGGTTTTGATGAAAAAACAATTGAAATGGAAGAAAAAAAAAGTTAAATATAAAGGATTGAAACTCTAAGAAAAGAATTGTGAAGGTTTCTCAAAACAAAAATAAAATTAGGGTAATATGCAGTGTTATCAGAGTTGGACTGACCCTCAAACCGATGAGTGGGCGATTCTCGATACGTATGGTTCAACCCAACCAAATTCGGTTAAATGTGTGATTCACTATTTATAAGTAAAAAAATTGTCCCCCTCTCCCCAGCCCTCCCGCCCCCTCTCCCCGGCTTGTCCCCTCCCTCCTGAAAAGTGAACCAAAAAAAACTTCAAAAAATGAACCAAAAACTGATTGATTTTTAAACAACCGAGTGAGTTTTAAAAATCGGTTGGTTTTTGCAAAATTGATCAGTTCACAGTTCACACCAATACAAACACACTGTTATTATGCAAGTCAGCATTTTAACTTAACCAAACCGGACATGAATTCGGTTCTCGGTCGGACCAACAATTCAGACCGGATCTGATAACACTAGTAATATGTAAGGGTGTGATTAGGTTGTGGTGACATGTAGGGCTGTCAATTCGTGCGTGCGTGCGTGCTATCGTGCACCAGGACACGACACGCACGAAAGTTCAACACGAAACACACGAAAATGTAATCGTGTCACGGACACACAACACGAAATTTATTGTCTCAACACGACACGAACACGATAACACGAAAATATTTGTGGAAAGTCGTAACACAATAACACGATTTCACGTTTTCACGAAAATAACACGGTAACACGAAAATAACACGGTAACACGAAAATAATACGGTAACACGATAACACGATTTCACGTTTTCACGAAAATAACACGGTAACACAATAACACGATTTCACGTTTTCATGAAAATAACACTGTAACACGAAAATAACACGGTAACACGATTTCACGAAATTAACACAGTAACACGGTTCACATTCGCACGATAACACATCCTAAATAACATAAACACGTCCCCTCAAAGGCAAACAATCGTGTTATCGTGTTTTGAGACCTAAACACGAACACGACTTTTTCGTGCGTGTTCGTATCGTGTTATCGTGTCGTGAGTGAAATTGCCAGCCCTAGTGACATGTAAAATTGTGATATGCATGTTTGGTAAGAGTAATTGATTACCACCACAGTGCGGGACGAGTTATGATATTAAGATAATACATTTAATTATTAATAGACGTTCTTATTCTCAAATATCTTTAACAGTTAAACCCTAAATTATAACGAAAAATCGAACTAAACTATAAAAGTCACTCGGAAACCGAACCATATCTATTCGATCAGATTTTTCGGACTAACTAGTATTACTTATCACGGTATCTTGTCTGGTTAGATTTAAATTCCGGTTGTTTTAATGGTCTAACCAACCTCGAGTTTGGTTTGATAAATTAAAGGGTTAATTACTTAATTGACTACACGTATTTCACTATTGTGCAGAATGGTTACACATATTTCAAAATGTGATTAATTGATTTTGAAATGTGACTAATTAATTTTTTTACTGTTCACCGTTAGAAATCACACAGTTAAGTCACTATTTAGATACGTAAAATGACGTAATTACCATTTCCATCAATCAAGTTGTGTTCTTCATCAATCAAGTTGTTCTTCATCACCGAATTGAATTGAAGAACCCATAATCTGGTTTCTGAGTTCTTGAAGAACCCAGAAACACGATTCTGGGTTCTTCGATTCGATTCTTGTTCTTCAAGATGATTATGGTTCTTCAATAGCACTAAGGGCATAATAGTAATTTCACAATTCAATAATATGTTAAAAAATTAATTAACGGTTTACTAACAGAATAATCAATTAATCACATTGGAAAAAACATGTGTAACCAATTAGTCACATAGCAAAACCAATTAATCACAATGATGAAACTAACCATATAAGTAATTAACCATAAATTAAATGGTTTTAAATAAGAGTATGGGTCCCTAATAGTTTATAAATCATTTTTTTGCCCTAATTATTAGTGTTAGTTATTTGAGAGGAGAAAAATGAAGTATCTCCTCTTAAGGAGAAAAGGCATAAATACAATAAGGAAAAGAAACAAAGAATTTAGACGTCTCTTCTCAAGGAGTTAATAAGGACAAATGAAAACAATGTGTCATTAATTAGTTGTTATTATTGTATAACTAACAATATATATATATATAATTTCAATTAAACGATCCTTCTTCGTGAATATAGGATATTAAATTGCGTGATGTATCATAATTACTCTTTTAATTAAATATATATATAAAGTGTAAATATGATACAACATGAAATTAGATTCCCATATTAAAAAAAAAAAAAAAAATTGGCCAAAAATATATATACCTATTTCACTAAATCGCTCGTTAATCTTTAAAAAAAAATTTGTATTCAAATTAAATTTTATTTGGCCAAAAATAAAAGGTTATATTAATTTACATTTAGTTTCTTTCTATCATTTCTCTTTTCTCCTTACCAAATAATATTTATTTGAAACAAACAAAATGTTTGTTAATAATTTGATACTAAACTTAAAATAAAGTATAGAAAATTTAGTATAAACGTAAATAAAGTCAACTATATGAAGATAAAAAACATAATTTTGATACGCAAAGTGATGAGAAGTGGGAACTGAGTTATGAAATAATTTAAAATTAGAACGTGTTATATATAATTTATTTATGATATCATATTAAGTGAATAAAATTACATACTATAATAAAATTTTGTTCTAACAAACAATTGAACTCATAGTTATATTACAATAATACAGTGTTTTAATATTAAACCATCAGTTTTTTTTTATATTATACTTTAATATTATTCAAATTATTAAAAAAATAATAATTTAAAATATCATTTTTTTGAAATATTTTGTTATATATATATATATTTTTTTTATGTTAATCTTACATTTTTTTTAAGAAAAAAAAAAGTCAGTTCTTGTGGGTTGATGACTCGAGGGCCGCCCACGTGTACTCCACCCTCCGATTTCCCACCAAACCCTAGTCCTACCCTTCTTCATCAATCCATTCATAACCCCATAAAACTCGTTTTCCAGGTTTCAAAAAAAAAATATCCAACGTTTCATTTTCCCGACATGGAATCCTCTGTGGTCTCAGAATTCGAAGGCACGCTACTAAAGAACCGAGACCTCTTCTCGTACTTCATGCTCTTGGCGTTCGAGTCCTCCGTCGTCGTCGGCCTCCTCCGCTTCACCCTGCTTCTTCTTCTCCGGCCACTGCTGTGTCTGCTCGAGTATTCAGGCATGGAGGACTCAGCTCTGAAAATCATGGTTTTCGTTTCAATGGTCGGAATGAAGGAATCGGAGATCGCATCAGTGGCCCGAGCAGTGCTTCCCAGGTTCTACATGGACGATATAGATACTGAAGCTTGGCGGGTTTTCAGTTCGCATGGGAAACGGGTTGTGGTGTCACGTGCCCCGAGAGTCATGGTGGAGGTGTTTGTGAAGAAGCATTTGCAAGCGGATGAGGTAATAGGGGCCGAGCTTGTCGTGGGTCGGTTCGGGTACACGTGGGGGATGGTTCAGAGCGTCGGGTCGGTGTCTGATCGGATTACGAGGTTATTTGACAACCCGCTGACAGTAGGGATGGGTCGGACGACGTCGTCTACGTTTTTGCATCTATGCAAGGTTTTTAATTGAGAAAATACTCGTGAAAGCTTTTTACTAATATATATATTAGGGGGATAAAAAAGGCTGTCTGAACCAAATATCCGACAATGCCGGTTCAATCATAACTGAGATCGAGTGAGTTTTTTTTTCATTCAAAGTCAGACTCGGTCTTGATTTTTTCCCAAAAGGCCGACTAGGACCGGACTAGACCGATCTTGAAGAAAAAACTCTAGAAATTCATGGCGTAACACTTGAAACACTAGTAATTCATGATCTGTAAGTATTCAACAACCCTTAGATCTAGGCTTGTCCAAATGAACCGGTTCGGACGAACTGGTCTGGAACTGGTTTGGTTTGAACCGGTTCGGCCGAACTAGTTCCAAAATCAGACCAGTGTTTTTAGCCTTCAAATAGAACAGTTCAAAATAGTACCAAAAATCCAGTTTGAATCGGTTTGACTCGACTCGTTTTTTTATACTGGTTTATACTTAAATTTAAATCAAACCACTTTAAACTTATATAATTTTAGAATCGGTTTGAAGCAAAATCAACTAAACCGGTCTGAAATTAAATCAAACCTAGAGATGTCTTCAATAAACCAAACCTAGAGATATATTGGACTCTCGTACGTTGATGTTGGACAAGATTTTAGTCGGTTGTGGAACAGAATATCAAACGGTTCAGTGTGTTTTTTAGTCGGTTCAGTGTCTTTTCAGTCGGTCCAGTGTTTTTTCAGCCGGTTCAGTTTTTTTCCAGACGGTTCAGTGTGTTGGACAGGATTTTAAGCCGGTTTAGGTTCGGTTTGAACCAGATTATTTCCGAACCAAAATTATTATTAAAAAAAAACACCAGAACAGTTCGAACCGGTTCTGAATCGGTTCGAACTAGACCAGTTCTTTTTCCTTAACAAGACCATTTTTTTTAGAAACAGAAAAATGTACTGTTTTTTTTCAAACCATACCAATTCAGTTCAGAACCGGTTTGACCCCGAACCGGTTCATGAACAAGCCTACTTAGATCAATTCCATAAGAAAATTGTAACGGAAGATGAGAAGCGAGTGAGTTTAAGACCAAAATTTCGGTGATTGTTTTTTCAATCCAGCTAATTTATTTTTGTCTGACCAAAAAATTCGATCCAAGACTGAGACTGGACCGAGTCAAGCAATACCGACTCAGACACACTTTTTTTGTCAAAGTCGGTCTCAGTCCTCCAGATGCCAATACCAAAATTTCAATCTCGGTCTCAGTCATGTATACAAGGTCTGACCCGCACATGATCGACCCTAATATATATGGTGTAATATTTATATATTATTATATAAATTAATTAGACATAATATTTTGTAATATATTCATTTAAAATATATAAATAATTATATCCTATTTTGTTTTTCATCATCTTTTGAAACTGTTATACGACGATGTTTCTAATTTCTCTGCATGCTTGATTAGGAACAATTACATCCTCCATTCACCAACAAACACCATACAACCGACGACCCGCAACTTCCCCGACCAACTCCGGTGATCTTCCACGACGGCAGGCTCGTGAAGCGGCCCACGCCGCTCACATCTCTCCTAATCCTCCTCTGGCTGCCACTTGGCATAACCCTAGCCACAATCCGAATCACTGTCAGCCTGGTTCTCCCCTTCTCCATAATCCCGATCGCCATACCCGTTTTCGGTGGCAAGGTCATCGTGAAGGGCAACCCACCACCACCGGTGACCAGCAAGAACTCAGCCGGCGTGCTCTTTGTCTGCACTCACCGAACCCTAATGGACCCTATCGTGTTATCTACTATCTTGGGTCGTAAAATCCCTGCCGTCACTTACTCCATCTCCAGATTCTCGGAGATCCTATCCCCAATCCCAACCGTCCGTTTAACAAGGATCAAAGAAGTCGATGCAGAGAAAATCAAGAACCAACTAGCCAAGTCTGACCTAGTGGTGTGCCCTGAGGGGACCACATGCAGGGAGCCGTTTCTGCTGCGGTTCAGCGCACTCTTCGCAGAGCTAACCGACCGGATCGTGCCGGTGGCGATGAACTATCGTGTCGGATTCTTCCATGCGACGACGGCTCGAGGGTGGAAAGCGCTCGATCCGTTCTTCTTTATGATGAACCCTAGACCGATCTACGAGGTCACGTTCTTGAACCAGTTGCCGGCTGAGATCACGTGTTCGTCTGGGAAGAGACCGCATGACGTGGCGAATCATGTTCAGAGGATACTTGCTGCAACATTAGGGTTTGAGTGCACCAACTTTACGAGGAAGGACAAGTACAAGATTCTTGTTGGAAACGATGGAGCGGTGTCGGTTCGTGATTCGTGAGGCCAGCAAGTAAGGAGGTTCGTGAGAAACGATTATTTCATAAGAAATTATTATTTTTTATTGGTATATATATATATATATATTTATGTTATAGACTTATAGTTGGTCCAATCAACCATAGCTTGAAGTGATGTATTTAATTATGTTATATTATAATTGTGTTTAATAAGATAAATTATGTATAGTAAATTAGTATTTTTTAATTAAATTACAAACTATGAAATTACTGATAGACATTAGACCATATAGTTTGGATAAAGGTTATTCCATCAAAATCATAAAAAAAAGGTTGATATAATCTTGAATTATAACCTATATTTCATCCAATTATTTCAAATTATCGTTTTACATACTGAACACACGATCGATTTATTTTTCATATTATTAAGCATGCATAATAAACATTCAATACAATATTAACCTCGACAATTTTCCTTAACAATATCACGTTATAGTGTATATATTATATTCTACAACATTATGGCTAAAACTTCAGTCTAACAATAAGAATATAAGAACTCGGGGGAGCAAACAAGACTGTCTGAACCGAAATCGTGACAAAATCGGGTTGACTAGGACCGAGACCGAGCGAGCGATTTGTTTTCTCTAAGGTCGAGCTCAGTCTCGTTTTTTTTCCCCGAAAAGCTCGATTAGGATTGACTCGAACCGAATTTTATTAAAATCTAGCTAACATTTAATAATTAACGTTGGTCTTCTCTTCTCGTTCAGCCCTAGCAGCCACGAGCCATATTCCTGAGCACCCTCTCCTATGCAGCTCTGCTTGTCTTCATTTCATTCAAACAATTTTTTATTTACAGCAAATTTCGGTTCAAGACTGAGACCGACCCGAGTTAAGCAAGGTTGACTCAGACAGATTTTTAAGACCAAAATCGGTTTCAATCCTCCACAAGTGACATTAAGGACATAAATTTCGGGCTCTACCTCGGTCCGGCCCACCAAGCTCACCCCTAATAAGAACCTAGGTATATTAAAATTGGGAAAAAATAAAAATCGAAGTCCACGTAAGAAAACTTCGGTTGGATAGGTAGGTGGTCGGACCAAATATCGAGTCAGGCTAAAAGACCGTCTAGTCATACCAGTGAACCGTCTTTGTCGCGATGTGATGATATATTTCCCACGCGCAACGCTGTCGCATTCCTCGACGACCACACCGTTCGAATATTTGACCGACTTGTCTCCAGCCGATTAACCAAACGTCGTTATATCCAACCAATCATTCTCATCCACGTGTCCTTCTGTTAGTGTGTTCTGAAACACGCCGATGAACGATAGACGCGTCCTCGCCGTTAAGAGTAAAGATCAATCCTTTCTTCACTTTTTCATCTCTACCAAACACGGCCTCTTATTCATTCCCCCTTCAACAATCGATCAATCGGAGGTCGGGGAGCTTCTTCCTCGCTGTAAAGGTCGGATCTTTCTTCAGTATCTAATTGAATCTCTGGTTTAGGGTTCTTGATTCTCGGTCTGGTACCGGATCTGTAGAGGTTGTTGGATTTCGATGTCGTCTGGAGCATCGTCGTCGTACTGGTGTTACAGATGCAGTCAATTCATCTGGGTCCAGAGCCACGATTCCGTCGCGTGCCCTAATTGTGAGGGCGGCTTCATCGAGGCGATCGACAGTCCATCTCAATCAACAGTCGCCGATGCGGGCCACCGGCGTCTTCCTAGCTCAGCTATGCAACGGATCGGATCCCGTGCCGATTCTGACAACAACACAGTATCAGGTACGCGTAGAAACCGTAGAAATGGTGGTGATAGGTCTCCGTTCAATCCCGTGATTGTTCTCCGGCGGCCATCTGACGGCAATGAAGGTGGTGACGGGAACGGTTACGAGCTCTACTACGACGACGGAGGAGGGTCGGGTCTGAGACCCTTGCCACCAAGCATCTCCGAGTTTCTCCTCGGATCTGGAATTGATCGTTTGTTGGGTTACCTACAGCAGGTTGAGATCAGTGGTATCGGGCGTTTGGAGCAACCACCGGCCTCCAAAGCCGCCATTGAGTCGATGCCGATAGTCGAAATTTGTACAGAGCATGTCGAATCGGAAGAACTGCACTGCGCTGTGTGTAAAGAACTGTTTGAAGTCAATTCTAGGGCTAGAGAGATGCCTTGTAAGCATCTTTACCATCAAGACTGCATCTTGCCATGGCTGTCGATGCGGAACTCCTGCCCCGTCTGCCGCCACGAGATGCCACCAGAGAATCAACCGGAGCTGACCACCGGAATTGGAGATGAAGAGATTGTGGGAATGACGATATGGAGGCTTCCAGGCGGTGGTTTTGCAGTCGGTCGATTCTCCGGCGGAAGGAGAGGCAGTGAAGGTGAGCTGCTTCCGGTGGTTTACACTGAGATGGACGGTGGTTTCAATAACAGCGGTGGTATAGGTGGAGGAAGTGGAATCGGCATTCCAAGGCGGATCTCATGGCCGTCAAGGGGGAGCAGAGGGAGGGATACCGGTGGTTTGAGGCGGTTGTTTAGGAATTTCTTTGCTTGTTTTGGTGGGCGGTCTCGATCATTGGCCGCATCGAGCTCTGCTTCGAGTAATACTTTCAGGAGGCCGCTGAGGTCGGTTGGATCAGATATAAGTGAAGTCGAAGGTAGATGATAGTGTTCGTTTGTGTTGAGCAGGACAGAGGAAGATCTGGCAGCCATTGCCATTGCTATTTCCCTCTATAGAACTGTAAATAGAGAGACAGACACAAAGGTTGTGTTGGAAATGTTGAAAACAGAGGGAGTTCTGTTCTTGTGATAGGCTCAAATGTTTGAAGTTTTTTTTTTCATTTAGAAGAAGGTATATAGTTTCATGAACAATTGATTTTGTTTGGGATTATATAAGGGTTTGGGGATTATATATGGGTTTGGTTAGAGTTAAGGGTTAACCGTTTTACAAATAATTATCTGAACTTTGAATTTTTAAAAACGCCTATATGAACTTTAACATGGGGCAAATAACTAGCTCGGTTAACTTTTTCGTTAAATAATGACGAAAAATGACGTTACAATACATAATTGACCCTTAATTTAAGAATCTAAATAATTATTTAAAAGTACTAAAAAAAATCTAATTTTTTTAAAAAATGTGGAAAATCAATCTTAATATAATATTTTTTAATAAAAATAATGTATTAAAAACTCTTATTTTTCAGATTTATTTGGTAATTTTAAAATATCATTTAGTTTTTAAAATTAGGGACCGATCATGTGCGGATACGATATTTTTCGGCAATATTTAACGAAAAAGTTAACTGAATTAGTTATTTGCGCCTTTGTCAAAAAGTTAACTGAGTTAGTTATTTGCACATTTGTCCAAAGTTGAGGTAACTTTTTTTGAAAATTCAAAGTTGAGATAGATATTTATAAAATAGTCAAAGTTCGGGTAGCTATTTGGTATTTAACCTGTTAGGTTAATATATGATTTTTATTCATATATATTCCTTTTCCCCTAATAATTCTCCAAGAATTAGATCTTCTGTACAGACAAAACTTGGGGAAACCAAAGACAACTTACGTTTGAACAAGAAAACCAAAACAAATCTTTTATATACAATTTCGGATGTTGAGATTTTGGAGTTGTCATCATATACATGTCCTGCCGGCCACCGCCTGAGTCTCAAGAATCGCCGCCGTGGTGTTCCCGCCAACGGAGGAGCATGATCACACAGCGTCTTATTATGTAGAATCGAGACCTACGCTCTCTGGAAAGCTTGACCCACTTTCGGACGAAACGGAACCTTTTCTTGATGGAGGCGTTCAGTTTCAGTGATCGGCTTCTTTTTGTTGATTCGCGGCGGTCTCTGACGTGGAGAGGCGGCGGTTCGGGTGATGTGTCTTCTACGGACGCCATGAATTCCGGTATGGAGTTTCTGTCGAGAAGATGGAGATAGTGATTATGGAGGAGAAAGAAGTGGGCTCTTTGACTAAATTCTAGTGAAGGTATTATTCATAAATAATAAATAAAGAGATATTAACAAAAAAGAAAATAGAAGCTTTTTTTTTAGAAAGAAAAAAAATAGAAGATAATAATGAGATGTAAATATAGATAATTAGTTGGTTGGTTTATTATTGCAATTCAGTTGAATTTAAAGCAGAAAAATAGTTTTTTTTTTCCCTTTGCAATTGTAGGAATTTATCTTACTAAAACACTTTTTTGTTTTGTTTTTTAAAGTACTTAGATAAATTATCTAAAACCTTAAATTCTAGGTAATAATAAAAAAGTAATTATCCTAAAAAAATAGAGCCCAATGGGCCTCAAAGAGGCAGTTAGTGCCAATTAGTTATTTTCAAGATCCATTAAAGTCGAAATTTAGGCCCAATAGAAAGACCTTTATATAATATATATATATTTATATAATATTTGCAATATCTCTTTGAAAATTACAGGCTACAGCTAATAGAACATGTCCTGTAAAAGGAACATTGAGTAACAACAGCATAACCATAATGTTTATTTACTTTCCTTGCTTCTTTGGGTAGGATACAACTGTAACATGGTAGAAAGTTGGAGGAACTAATTATGTTAGGAAAAAAAATTACCACAGATACCTTTCAATGGTAAAATTAGACCTAATCCCAATCTGTGAAAAGGTCAGATACTTATTGAAATTTTAAAAAAAAAATCTAAACGAGAGATTGTCTTATTAACTCGATCATGTTCAGTAATCTAAAACAGACATATATACGACTTAACTGAGTCATTTTGTTAGTAGACAAACAAAAAAATGTGATGATTTTAAGTTTTTATAGCCAATCTTCTCTTGTTTCTCTTCTAATGTTGGATAAAACAATTCAGGGTTAAATACGACACTGACCCTAAAATTTACGCCGGTTTTAAAGTTTCTCCTTAAAGTTTAAAATTTCCCTTAATGTTTAAAAATAATGAAAAATTCCTCCTAAAATAGCATATGTGTTAGAAAAATTTTCATTATTTTCAAACATCAGTAGGGGTCAGCGTAAAATTTAGGATAGGGCAATGTTCTATTTTACCCAACAATCAATTACATTTTTCATTCAAGCAATTTTAAATCTAAAAAAATATTTTTTTTTCATATTCATCTCTTTTATTATTATTAAAATAGTAATTATAGGGTTTGTTTTCTTTTCTTTCATCTTCTCCAAATATGCTTACAAGAGATATGAAGAAAACCATCAGGTAATAAACTTGTGTAATTATTCATCATAATCGGTGTAATTAAGCTTCCATTATGATTCATTAACTCCACCATCAAACTGAACACAAAATCCCTGCAATCTCTCCATAATCTCTGCAACTTTTCTAAGCATTCAATGACAGAACATTAGATGGAAAAAGTGGAGATCTGATGTAAAGAAGAAGCTACCTGGTACGTACCTCGAACACGACAGCAACACGTTCGCATCTGTACGAGAAAGAGAAACCACATCAGCAATCAACTAACAGATATCTCATGTCTGTCGTCCAATGAATCAATTGAACAAAAAAAAACAGCTCAGGTTCGTACGGATCCATCACTCTATCATCTGGAAATAGAATAGCCCTCTTTTGCAGCTTTGATGAACCTAGAGAGAGCCATTTCTTGCTGCTGCAGCATCATCAAGATTCTCAGAGATTACTTCTCCGCCATGAAACGGATCGGTTCAGTCATCGATTTGTGACTTGTGAATCTTGAAGATGCTGCATCTGCAAACAATGACTGGGGTTAATTTCTTGACGGACTCCATTGATGAGGGTGCAAGGGTTCGACAGCCCTAACCCTAGAAGACACTGGATTGCATATACACAGGATTCAAAGGAAAGATGAAGGGAAAACGGAAATGGGTTTTCTTTATTCAGATTTAAGAAAGAAGAAGGGACATCAAAATTAAACCCTTCTCTTGTCTTCATCTATATTCATGAAAAAGAAAGTGAGATCTCTCTCGCAGAGAGAGAGAGAGAGAGAGAGAGAGAGTTTAATATAATGGTAAAGGGAGAATGGAGAAGGGTGTTAATATAGGGCTCAGAAGCAGCAGCGTGTGTACGAGGAAGGATAGAGTAGAAAACACTAGGGTTAGGTTGGTGGGGAAGTAGACAACCAAGTCCACAATTTATTTTTATTTTTATTTTTTAAAAAATATATATATTTTTAATTATAAAGTTGGTCATTTGGAGTTTTATAATTATCAACAATGTCAGAAACAATTCGAAAAGCAAATGCGGTAGCGGATACCATGACGGGTATGACGCTTAAACAGCGACATGTGTTTGAAATTTATAGTTCACCTTCGAAGGAAACTATTAACGCGCTCCGAAAAGACGCTGTTGACTTTTCTGTTTCGCGAATTGTTAAAACTAGCTAGTTTTGATTGTGTAATTTAAACTTGGGCGATTAGTTGTCACCTATAGCGGTTATTTTAATCCATAATTATAAAAATAAAAAAATGTCAAATTTTTTAATAAATTGATAAGAAATAATATCTTTCAAACTAAATTATGTGGAAGGTACAAAATATTATGTGTATATTATTATGGAGGTAAATAATTGTATCCCATAGTATACATATTGAATGATTGGTCGAAGTTTCTTGAGACATGAGAGACGTACACTTTCGGTGCTAACAAAAATATTAAATATTAATTAAGCACGATATAAGTAATCTTTGGCACATTATTTCAAGTTGGGACTAACATTACTATGTTTTTTTTTTAAATATAATTTTGTATAATTTAATCATGTTTCTTAATCAGCATTAATTCAAATACATTACAAATGAAATAAAACCTATTTAGAAACAAATAAAACTAAGAAGCGCATTATTTTATGGATGTCCAAAGGGAGGAACGAATGGTCAACTGCCCCTTATTTGCTACTTGAACTTATTTAGGGTTTGCATATATGTTATTAGTTGAAATAATTATAATAATTTGTTTTCTTCTTTGTTAAATTATGACAGACATATGCACATGTTTTCTACTGGTTAGATACCAAATTGCAATTTTTTTTCAAAGTTCAGTTAGCAATGTGTAAATGTTTGCAAAATTCAATATTTTTAAAACTTCAGCTACAAATTATATAGACGTCAAAGTTCACTAACAAATTTATACTTAACTATATATATTAGCTCTACATAAGAAGGAAAAAAATGTTTAAAAAAAAAAATTGCTTAATTAATTGTAAAAAATTTGCGAACTTGAATAATTCATTAACTTGATGTTTTTTTTAACAATTTATTGTAGTTTGCTAACTCTGTCTAAATTATTCTTGAATAATATCAAAGTGAACGTATCTATTAAGTGTCTTTAGCTAAACTAGTAGACTACAAATTCTTCTAAAGTTTAGTTAGGAGATTGCAAATTTTTGGTTTAAAAAAATGGGTTAATTACCAAAAAGCAAACCCAACTTTGGACCAAAACCAAAAAACAAACCGATTTTTTTTTTTCCAAAAGCCAAACCGAAGATTATGAAATGAGCAATTAGGAAACCCGACCCAAACAGCCGTTAATTTCGACGAAAATTGTAACAGTTTTGAAGATTTGACGGTTCTGCTCTTCTAGGGTTCTTCATTTGAAGTTGTAAAACCCATGGCCTCTTACAGAACCACCATCCGGGGAGATCCGAGCCATCCCCGACCCCATAGAATTGGACCTGAACCCATTTTCAGGACTTCGATGTCTTGCATACATGTTGCAGAATCTTAATTGAAGAACCCTAGAAGGGCAGAACCGTCAAATCTTCAAAACTGTTACAATTTCCGTCGAAATTAACGGTTGTTAGGGTCGGGTTTCCTAATTGCTCATTTCATAATTTTCGGTTTGACTTTTGGAAAAAAAAAAAAAAATTCGTTTGTTTTTGGGTTTTGGTCCAAAGTTGGGTTTGTTTTTTGGTAATTAACCCTAAAACAATAGTTAAAAATTGCAAATTTTTCGTTAGCAATTTCTGCAAAAACATATCAAGACACTGAACACGAAATGTAAGTTCCCTTTACCACTTAATAGTAAAACTATACAAAATTGTTGAATTACAACTTTAAATAAAATAGTCTAACAAATTATTAAGAAAAAAATTAAGTTCAATGACCAAATTAAATTGATAATAGAGTTAAATATCAAGGAGCTACCTGAACTTTGGACGTTTTGCAACGAACTACACGAACTTTAAAAATTTAAAACGGGCTACCTCAACTTGGACGAAGGTGCAAATAGCTAGCTCCGTCCAATTTCTAACGAATTTCCGACGAAGTTCTGTCAACAGTTGACGGTAAATTGGACGGAGGTAGCTATTTGCACATTCGTCCAAGTTGAGGTAGTCCGTTTTGAATTTATAAATTTCAGGTAACTCATTGCAAAACGTCCAAAGTTCAGGTAACTTATTGTTAATATGGTTAAATACCAAAGAGCTACCTGAACTTTGGAGTTTGGACGTTTTACAACGAGCTACCCGAACTTTAAAAATTCAAAACGGGCTACCTCAACTTGGACAAATGTTCAAATAACTACCTCTGTCCAATTTCTGACGAATTTCTGTCAAAATTCTGTCAACAGTTGACGGTAAATTGGACAGAGGTAGCAATTTGCACCTTCGTCCAAGTTGAGCTAACCCGTTTTGAATTTTCAAAGTTCGTGTAGCTCGTTGCAAAACGTCCAAAGTTCATGTAGTTCCTTTGTATTTAACACTTGTTAATATCCTTAAATTCCGCCCGAATTCTTTTAAAATGCAAATAGATGATTGAAAGCTAGCTATCTCCACAGTTAAACATCGTATTCTGCCTTCACCCACCGTTTGCTAAAACTGTCTCCTGTCTATCTTCTTCTGGTCTCCTCCCTACATGATTGCAGCCAAGACACTCGCATTCTTGGAAACACTTATTAAATGCTCTCACCAAAGAACACCACACATACTAGATAGATACATATTCAATATTAAGTCATATAGCAGCAGTAGAAATTATGAACACTTTGTGGTTATCGAAAATCATCAAATTCATGTTGAACTTCGAGAGGATTTCTTGGATTGATCTGAAGTCGTGACGATAATTTCATATTGAAACTATTTGGTGGTTCACCCAAAATTCAATCAGATAAAATTAAAATCTGTCTGAACCCGAACTTGAGAACAAATATATGGTTTTTGTGATGATCTCTTTGAACCTGAACCTTTACCAATTTATAGAGTCTTGGAAGAGACTTGGCGCCAAAGAAACTACACCTCTTCAGTCGAATCTTGACGCCAAAGCAGAAGAACCACTTCAGATGACGGTCGAAACTTGGTGTCAAAGCAAGTGTCCAAAAATCGAGAATTTTGAGATAAAAAATTAAGTCATTAATTCAAAAAATTCAAATTTATAATGAATTTTTAGAATATTAACATTATCATTGGGATGCCCCCGAACCCCTGCAAATGGGGCGTTGCCCCCTTTGTCCCCCCATTACTCGCTCTTAATCAACTGATGAAGTTCTGATACGGTGAATCATAATATACTTAAACAAGTGTGCACTCCGTACCCTCCTGACTTGTTTAATGAAATATTATGATCATATTGGCCAACTAGTCAATCAAATTACACTAAATTATCAAACAATTCACGGTCAAAAGTTCGGTTTCATAATCAATAAAAAAAATTAAGATGATTTAGAATCGATATACTATGATTTGATTACAATGGTACGTAGTTATATCGATAATTAGTGATTTAAAAATATCTTGTTTAAGTTGTTGCTCAATCTTTAGCGGGTCGTTTTTAATACACTAATCTAGAGAAATGGTATGAATCAGACTATCGAATTCAACTTGTTTTATCATTTCGTACAATAAAAATACGGTTAAATAACAAATTAAATAGCTGCCCAAACTTTGGACGTTTTACAAATAACTACCCGAACTTTGAATTTTAAAAAAATGGGATACCTAAAATTTGGATGAAGGTGCAAATAGATACCTCAACTTTGACACATGGGGCAAATCGCTACTTCCGTTAAATTTTCTATTAAATATGTACGAAAAATGACGTGGCAGCACATGATTGATCCATAATTTTAAAAACTAAATTATTATTTTAAAATACTAAAAAAATCAGAAAAAATCTAAAAAAAAAGGAAAATGTATAGGAAATTAAATAAAATTTTTGTATTGAAAAATATGAAACACAATTTAAAAAAAAAACTAATAATTTATTTTTACTTCATATTTTTAATAAAAATATTATATTTAAAACTCTTATTTTCCCTATACATTTTCTAGTTTTTTATGTTTTTTAAAGTTTTTTTAATATTTTAAAATAATAATATAATTTTTAAAATTATGAATCAATCATGTGCTGCCATGTCATTTTCCGTTCATATTTAACGAAAAATTTAACAGATGTAGTTATTTGTCCCATGTGTCAAAGTTGAGGTAACCGTTTTTTAAAATTCAAAATTTGTATAGCTATTTTGTATTTAACCTATAATAATATTCACAACCTTATACTTTTGATATATATACGAATTTCTGAGTCACAATAGAAACAGATACATATATAATAATATATTGTGAATTATGCAGTATTATTTTAGTTTTAAAAAATAAAAATTATATTATTATTATTATTGCGTAACCAATATATAATTGCAGGTATTGATGATAGGTCGATTTGAGTCTGACCCGCTCCTCTGCCCTAAATATAAGGGCGTTTTATTTAAGGTTTCTTGCGTTTCACCTCGACTTTCCATCTTCGTCTCTCCTTTGTTGCTTTTCTCAGATCGTCCATCTCTGCAAGTTAACACCTTTTTAGGGTTTATATATGAATTCTAAGTAACAAAATATGAAATGGGAGGTTGGTTGAGGATTTGACATTTTTTTATGGTTAAATACTGTTGGAAATTGATGTACAAAACATGCAATCGATTAAGGTACAACATAACACATAATTAAGTTACCTCCCTGAACGATTGCCTTAACGGAAGCGGAAGCGGATCTGCCTGAGGTTAGGATCACGGTCTGTCGGACGGGAGGACACGCCACGGTTTGACGGGCAATGACCTATAATACCACAGCTACTCACCTCTGTCTAAACTGTAGGGCGGCAGAGCATCACTGTCATCATCATCATTAGGTTTTCCAAACCCTGAGCACCCCTATATATACTGATATATAGAGGGATAGGTTTTAAGGCCAGATACACAACTGGGCTTATGTAAATGGGCTCCCACTTATGGGCGACCCATTATCCTAAAACCAACATCTCCCACTCGCACAAAGTGGGGGGCGCTCATTCATTAAGCCAGCACCAAGAGAACGAATCTCATTATACAGTAAAGTCACATACGAGGAGGCAGCCGTGCGACCGACAGACACAACGAGCAAAGTGCTACGCACCGGTTAAGAATACATAGCGACCCGCGGATCCCACACCAGCAGTGGAAATGTGCCCTGCACCCTTGGTCATGTAATCTTTCTCCAGGTCTGACCGCACAAGGATCTTTCAGACCTATATATGTATTGCGCCCACAACCGCAGCCGATGCCGCGGTTGGTGGCCACCTAGTGGACACAATATCGAGAAGATCCCATAATGACCATCCTCTTCCCACAAAACCATCGGCACAATTCAACTCGCTTTTCTAGAACCGGGACCCGGGCGGAATACGTCGAAGGCCCATCGAGCACGGACTAAGATAGCAAACACTGAACTGAACCTCAAGTCTCTGTTCAGAGTACTGAGGGTACGTACGCGGCTCTTACACAAAGAGCTCTGGGTCTCACACGACTCCGAGTTAAGATCACATCTCGGGTCAAACCCATGGTCGTATTTGGGTGCGCCGTGGTATGGAACGCGCGCTACAGCATATCTCCTCTCCCATGGAGCATATGTCCATATGCTGTACAGATGTCCATCAGGCACACAAAGTACCCGAACCAAAAGTCACAAAGACTCCCATCCGACCCCTGAGTGGATTGACAGACCATAATCTGTCGTAGTGCGAAATCAGATAGTTCCGGACACAAAGTCATTTCCGGTCATCCCAACAGACTTCCAGAACTAGAAACTATCACCAGCCTCACCTAGCCACAAAGGCATAGAAGCTATCACCCGTGTGAGAGGGCGATCTAATCCACTTTGACATATGTCAATAAACAATCACAGTAAGAACACACAAAACACTCAAACTGTGAAAACATGCATACTCAAATATAATTCAAGTTAAAGAACATTGTATGGGAAATAAAACCAATGAAGTACATCAACTAAGTCTACACAGTCCTAGAGACTACACATGCCTCACTAAAGACTACCTCTTCAAGGTCGGAGAGACGGTCCACAACCATCTCATCCGTAGACAAGTACTTCAAACTCATCACCTTGTGTCTAACCACGTCTCTAACATAGTTTCGCTTGATATCTACTTGCTATAACTTGTTATGATACTTGAGTTTCTATATCACGGAGATTGCGACTCCAATGACTCAGCAATCAATCTGGAAGTCTCTTCAGCCATACAACCAACTGAGTGGTCCACACAAGACCCACAAATTTGGCTTCAATGGCGATTAACACAATGCGCGGTGGATTTTCTCTCATCAAAGTCACCACCATAGTCCGCATCGTTATACCCAATCATCCAGAGATTCTCGGATCTCTAGCAAGTCTCTAGCACAAAGCATGACGATGCCCTTAAGATATCACATGATCCTATTTACTGCCTACCATTTCTTCAATCCGGGTTCAGCTTGGTACCTACATACCATGCCGACTGCATGACAAATATTAGGCCGAGTACACACTATTGCGCACATCAGGCTTCCGACTGTACTTAGCTACATAATTTATTTATCTAGTCCATATATCCATTTTGAGAGGTTGATCAATGTAAACTGGAATTTCAATTGGTTCGCAGTTACTCATGTTGAACATTTCCAACACTTTGTTTATGTAGTTTTCCTCTGAAAGCCACAACTGCCTCCTACGGCGATCTCTCGAGATCTAAATCTCAAGGATGTGCGCCGCCTTACCCATGTCCTTCATCCCAAACAGAGAAGACAATCAGACCTTTATCTGTGTGAGGAACTCCAAGCTATTTACAGCTATGAGTATGTCATCTACATATAGAATCATAAACACAAAGTTCGGTCTAGACCCTTTTGGTGTACACGCAATGATTCTCATCCTTCAAGAGAAATCCATTTTCCACGAACAAATCATGAAATCTGTGATACCACTGCATAGCGAACTGTTTCAGACCATAGATCAATTTGTGAAGTTTGCACACTAAGTGCTCATGGTCTTTCTGCACAAAGCATTCAGACTGCTCCATATAGATCTCTTCTTCTAACTCACCATTGAGGAAGACGGTCTTAACATCTATCTAGTGCAGTTCCAAGTCTAGACTCACTCCAATAGCCATAATCTTAAGAACCCATTTAGCTCTATTTCTCTATGTCCTCTCGAAGGTCGACCAGTGTCCAAACACCGTTCTTCCTTATAGATTCCATCTAGTCCAAAGTGTTCATCTCATCTACCATTACTTTCATCCATTCTTCTTAGAAGGTTCCATTGAGAGTTTCTCTAACGTTTTACGGCACAATAACCATATCGTCAGATATTAGGGTGTTTAGTTCTAGCCCACGGCCTAACAACTCACTACTAACAGGGTATGACCATGATCACTCCCACTGAGAATGAGATCCCTAATGCTCCCACTGTCAACAATATCATCAGGAGCGGAATCTGTTCCATTCGCTTCAGCAGGCGATGAATCCAGCAGACGACGAACTGATTCATCATCTGCGGTTTCAACTCTCCCACTCGAATTAACAGGTGTCTGCTCAACTTGATCTTGAATCTCATATAGAGATCGATCCAAATCAATCTCCCCCTTCTTAGGAAATTCGTTCTCTACAAACGTTACGTCTCGTGATTCGATCTCGGTAACACTCCCACTGTACTGCTCGGCTATAAACACATAACCTCTGGAGGTATCAGAGTAACCAAAAATACTCTTCTTTCCTCTAGGTCCAATCTTTCCCAAACTTATTTGAGAAATCATGGGGTGTAAGCGGCATACCCCTATGGGCGCATATGGTGAAGGTCCAGAACTTATTCCAGTCCAAAACTCATATGAAGTGGAGTTAACCGTCTTCGTCGGCACATGGTTCAGGATGTAGGCATCGGTCTCCAAAGCGTTTCCCCATAAGGAAATCAGCAATTGAGTATGCACCATATCAACCAAACCATTTTAAGGAGCGTTTTGTTGCGCCTCTCTGCAAAACTATTTTGCTGAGGGGTGTAGGGGATCGCCAACTGATGAATGATCCCTTTTCATTACATAAACCGTTAAATTCCGCTGAAAGGTACTCTTCTTCCACAATCAGGGTGGAGGGCCCTTACCCTCCTATCTAACAGGTGTAATCATCTGTAAATGTAATGAAATTGTGCGCTTTGTGCCGAACCCTAGCACTAAGAGGGTCACAGACATCGGAATGGATAAATTGCAAGGGAAATTCGGCTCTAGATGCCTAACCAAAAAGGCATTCCGGTGGAATTTTCTGCTAGACAACTTACACAAGTAGACGACTCCACTTGTGGAATGTAGGACAGCAAACCCCAATGGGCTAGCCGCTGCATTCTATGTTGACCTCTGTAGTCAAGTCTAGTTTGTCTTTCATTCACATCGCAAACATATCCGCAAGTAGAAGAAAAAACATGAAATTATTATTGTTGCCTGAATCCAAATCCGAAACAATAAATCCACCAGAAATAATACTAAAGCCAAACGAAGTTGAACCTAAAACAATTAGACGGAAGATTCATGAAAAGATAATATAAAACCGAGTTTCATTAATCCTAAGACTGAAATAACATATCGGCGAATCTGCGGAGCATAGAGGATATGACATCAGACTAAAACTCTACCGCCGCGCAAGCGCAGCTCACGAGTTCTAATCCCTTCGACTTCAACACAAAAGTTGTTGTCGATGTAAATCCACCTAATTTCTCGCGGGACTCTATGGTACTCTACGAAAACGTCACGATCCCTGGCTATGTGATTTGTCGATCCTGAATCCAAAATCCACAAAGGACATGACTCAGTCAACATATCTGTACTAGGAATACAAAACTCACTAGATTAGCCATTAAGACATTCATGTCAGATCGATTCAGGGCATGCATTCACAAAGTGTACCCACTGGACACAGTTGGAGCATTTCCTGTATTTAGGCTTCTCGGCCTTACGCGAACATTTTCACGGTGTTGTTTTCAGAGGAGTCCTTGGGTTCACCTCAGTCTTTGTCTACTTTGCCTTCAATGCATTTGCGCCACCGCGTTGTGCATTACTCCTTCGCCTTCAGCGACTCTTCTTAGGTCTAGAGGATGGCGCCACACACACCTCAACCTTAGGTCCAGCGACCTTGGGTTTGTCCTCTTTAACTCAATGTGCCTTCGAACGTGTTCAAAGGTATTGATGACCTTAGAATGAGTTATTTAGATTTTCATCTGTTTCTAGGAGTTAGGCAAATAGCGGATTACGACCTGGATTTGCTGCTCATTGGTCACTGACTGACCGTTCTCCTTAAGTTTCACAATCATGTTGGCCATATGCCTCAGATACTATCTCGCGGAGTGCTGAGGATTCATCATGTATGAATCAAACTTAATGTTGAGTGAGCACAACTAAGCAGTCGTATAGAACCATTTCTAGCCTGCAAAGTATCCCACATCCCTTTAGCCGTGTGTTAAGCTCAAACTCATTCACCGTACTCAGCATCATGGCGCACGTCTCAGCATCATTAACCTCCCACTCATGGAAAGCCTTCTGCTGATTCGTTATTCCAGAATCGGGTCTTTTCATAATCTTCTTGATGGGGTTGATGAATTTCTACTTAGGACCATTTTTATATGCTTTCTCCGAATTTTATAGCGCTCACCATTAAGTCTAAGACCTTTGTCCAACTAAGCGATGATGTTCTACATGGCAGACTAATTTCTCTAACTAAAGGAAATTCTAATAGGATCATGGAGACACAAGGAACAATGTTCTATTGCATGTAAAAGACAAGTCTCAGACCGATAGGACAAACTTGAGAACATACTTAAACCCGGGGGACAACCCTAGCTATGCTGAGAAGCACTCCCCATCTCTAAGCATGCCCTAAAGTCACTACTATCAATCGAAACACAGTCTATACCAACAGTCCACAAAGGACCGGAATCGAACATATCGCACTAAACCAAAGTGTTCGACTCTTACATAAAACAATTGTCCTAGAATTATTCAAGGAAATTCGGAGAACCTCGCAGACTAACCGACCGGTTCACACTCAGGAACATTTTCCTAGGTGTAGTTCGTACTCATCCAAACTTCCGAAAGGATACTAAGGACAATCCTAAAAGTTTGCTATCTATGCTAAGCGAAAACTAGATCTACCTATCTAGGTAATCTAATACATGCAAGCAAAGAAACAAACCATACATGTCAATACACACACATATATATTGATACCTTTCAAAAATAAATTAATTTGGGGCTAATTTGTAATTTTTCAAAACTTTGAGGACTAAAGTCACCCTAACCAAAGTTTGGGGATCAAAATCACCATGAATAAAAATTTGGAGACCAAAATCTCAACAAATAAAAATTCAGGGACTAAAGTCTCAACAAATAAAAGTAATTAACATGTTAGACCAATTTCACACACTATGCTGGGATCTCAACAATCACAACCTAGTCAATTCTACCAGTCATGGAGTCAAGAGCCAATCAAATAAAGTAAGGCAAAACTATCTACCCTGCAGAAAACACAAAGTAAACCAGGGAACTCAAGGAACCCACACAGCGTTCTACCTATCCAGTCATGCAATATAAAACAATATAAGGCTCTCCCAACAATTTAAATTGGTCTAACAATTAATTAAATTAGCCAAAAATTATTTATGAAAGGGTCCAGGCACATTTACCGGACAAAAAAAAATCACTAGGACCCACAGAGGATCCAGGATCGGCACCAAATTTGTTTCGGACCAATTCAGGCGGCCCGGGGCCTCCAAATTAGTTCAGACCGGGTTGAACAGCTCTCAGCCATCCAAACCGGTCTGAACCGGTCCGGTCAGCCTCAGCCAACCAGCCTGCATCGGTCCGGTCGGCCTCAACCAACCAGTCCGGTCCGAACCGGTCCGGCCAGCCTCAGCCAACCGGATCGGCTTAAAACGGTCTGGTCCAACTTATCCGACCAGACCGGTTTGGACCGGTCACTCAGACCGGTCCAAACAGTGCCATCTCCTTCGTAAGGAGATGGCAAGCTGCTAGGGTTTTGAACCCTAGCAGCCCCGCAGCCATTAATGGTGGTGGCCAGCCTCGAAGGCTGGCCACAGGGTTGGGTCGGCCACCACTGGCCGACCCTCCCTAGGGTCGCTGGAGACTGGCCGCAGCCACAATGGCTGCGGCCAGTCGCAGGCCACAGCCTCGTGGCTGGGCCCCGCCTGTGCTTGGCCGCAGCCACTGAGCTGCGGCCAGCAGAGGCCATGCCGCAGCCCAGTGGCTGCGGCCAGCATAGGCCGAGCCGCAGCCACTGAGGCTGCGGCCGACCTGGACTCGCCGCAGCCACGAAGGCTGCGGCCTGGGCCGAACGCGGCCGCAGCCACGGTGGCTGCGGCCGACCTGAGCGTGGCCAGTAGGGGCCGATCTGCGGCCACGAAGGCCGCGGCCGCCCCTATTTTGGCCTCGATGTGGCTGAGCTGCGGCCACGAAGGCCGCGGCCGCCCCTATTTCGGCCTCGATGGGGCTGCTTTTCCCGATTTCGATCCCGTCGCGGTCACGATGACGCCGTGGGGATTTTCCTCTTTGAATCCGACAATTTGGAAACCAACCTACTATGGCTCTGATACCAATGTTGGAAATTGATGTACAAAACATGCAATCGATTAAGGTACAACATAACACATAATTAAGTTACCTCCCTGAACGATTGCCTTAACGGAAGCGGAAGCGGATCTGCCTGAGGTTAGGATCACGGTCTGTCGGACGGGAGGACATGCCACGGTTTGACGGGCAATGACCTATAATACCACAGCTACTCACCTCTGTCTAAACTGTAGGGCGGCAGGGCATCACTGTCATCATCATCATTAGGTTTTCCAAACCCTGAGCACCCCTATATATACTGATATATAGAGGGATAGGTTTTAAGGCCAGATACACAACTGGGCTTATGTAAATGGGCTCCCACTTATGGGCGACCCATTATCCTAAAACCAACAAATACCAATGAGGTACATGAACTTTTGACGTTTTGCAACGAGCTACCCGAACTTTAAAAATTCAAAACGGACTACTTCAACTTGGACGAAGGTGCAAATAGATACATCCGTCCAATTTACCGTTACCTGTTGACATAATTTCGTCGAAAATTTGACAAAAATTGGACTGAGGTACTTATTTGCACCTTTGTTTAAGCTGAGTCAGCCCGTTAAGTTTCGGGTAGTTCGTTGCAAAATGTTCAAAGTTCAGATAGTTCATTGCTATTTAACCTTTTTTTTTATGATACAAAGATTTGGAAGGAACAACAAAACGTGATTCGTGGTTAAATCGTTTATGAATTGTGTTTTGAGTTAAAATAAAATTATATACACATCGATTTGATATGATTTGTCTATTCTATGCAAAACAAAATAAAAAATGAAGTGATCCGTGAATGAGATTAGGAGATTGAATCTGACCATAAGAAGAATGCTTGACTAATAATAACTCATTTTTTAGTATTGTCATTAGGAATGCTTTTGACTAGGTGCAATGACATGTGTCTATTTATCTATCTTTATGACATAATAAATAATTCGATTAATTTCTAGTAAGTCTTAGCCCTAAACTCTATAGGTGTTATTACTTCCTTGATAGCCCAAACTACATGTACAAGATTTTACTACTCAAGCTGCTTTATATGCTCATCCCCAATCGTTTGGCTGAATCATTTATGGGTTGTGTTTGGGTTGATTTTTATATATATACGTGTCATTTTGATATGCTCTGTTTATTATACACAGAAAATAAAATAGTGTTTGAGTCATAACTTTCAACTTGTGAGTCAATTCATGGATTAATACAGTACATTACAATGCATTATATAAAGTCAACTAGTTGCACGAGTTCACAGATCACATGGGTACATTGATTACACGAGTTTATGGGTTGCAAGTGTTAATGAGTCACGGAAGTCAATAACTCTCATGAGGTTATGGGTGGCATTAGTTTACGGATTGTATGGATCAACAAATTAATTCGCAAAATTCATACTATAAAATTCAAAATCAGCACAGATTCACGTGTTATTCAGGTTGATCAATGAACCCACATACCAAATTTGAGTCTTGAAAAATAATCTGTATAAATAATTATAAGTAATATTTAGGGTTTCAGACTAATTTTTCTTCCAACTTAATAACTTCCTAATAAATGAGTCATTTTTCAAATCTAGTATGGACGACACCAAAAATTGTAGAATGGGTTTGCACTATTTAAAATATAATAATTACATGAACACAAATATATGTCATATTTTATAAAATAGTTTTTTTTTTTTATAATAATTATTATGTATATTTGTAAAGATATTATTTTTCTTTCAAAAAATAATACTAATTTCTCTCCATATTTTTACCAATAAATAAATGCATTATATAGAAGTTCATGAATCACATGTGTCGTAACTTATAAGGGTTGTATGAGTTACATAGGTCTATAGATCGCATGGATATGTGAGTCATATGAATCTACATGTCTCGTGGGTTGACTTGCAAAATTTACACCATACAAATTGAAATGAATACAGATTTACAGATCATGCAGATTGACTTGTGGATCCACATGTCGTGTTTTTTGAGTCTTAAAAATTCATATGTTAATAATTACGAATTTTATTTAAGTTGAACATAATTTATCACAATTTGCCTCTAATACAACCCACAATTGAGTTAAACTAAGATCCCTAATCGAAATTAACATCTCAATTGCAAACTTAAAAGGAGAGACAATTATATGATAAATGTATTTATTTTGACCTATAAATGCAGTGACAAATTAAATAAGTTATTGGGTTAAATACCAAGGACATGAACTTTGGACGTTTTGCAACGAGTTGCCCGAACTTTAAAAATTCAAAATGGACTACCTCAATTTGGATGAAGGACCGACCCCAAAAAAAAACTTGGACAAAGGTGCAAATAACTACCTCCGTCCAATTTCTCACGAATTTTCGACGAAATTCTGTCAATAGTTGACGGTAAATTGGACAGAGGTAGTTATTGGGTTAAATACCAAGGAGCTATCTGGACTTTGGACGTTTTGCAACGAGTTACCCGAACTTTAAAAATTCAAAATAGACTACCTCAACTTGGACGAAGGTGCAAATAGTTACCTCCGTTCAATTTCAGACAAATTTTCGACAAAATTCTGTCAATAGTTGACGGTAAATTAGACGGAGGTAGCTATTTCACATTCATCCAAATTGAGCTAGCCCGTTTTGAATTTTCAAAGTTCGGGTAGTTCGTTGCAAATTGTTCAAAATTCAGGCGGCTCAATACTAAGTTATTTGTTTATTATATTTATATTAATATATCCCTTCTTACGTTGAAACTAATTTTAATCACTTACACTACAATTATATTTATAAATTAAAATGAACTCTGACAACCTTAAAGTTCACTTTTTTGCACCATAAATTAGTGTCGTAGGGTCTGCCTGACGAGATTCTCCAGCCAAACATGTTGTCATCATGACTCGACATCAATGGGATGGGACATATATAATGTATTAATTATTATGCACGTATATAAATATATAATTAGTTTTAGAAATATTTAAATAAATTTATGTGCTAATTTTTATTAATAGTAGTAAAGATTATAAGTTTTTTTTTGGCCAAGGTAAAGATTATAAGTAATGATATGATTATATTGATCTTTGTATCTTGGTGGGGCTACCCCTGCTAATTTATATAAATGTTATCATAATCATACTTTTTTTTCAACAAAAATGAATGAATTATTAGTGGCGACTCTAGGTCCATTCCATTACGTAATGTTTGAACTTTTCGTGTCTCAATCTTTGGACTTCCCGACAACCAGCGTTTTGCACTGACTCCGTCAACGTAGCCCCACCAGCATCCTATTGAGAGACCGACCCGTTAGGCCCACCAAGTCGTAATCCTTTTCCCAAGTCAGAGCTTCTTCTTATACTTTGGGGGATTCGATCTCATGGCACTGGAGTCAAACCATGTGAGAGTCAGCGCTCTCAACTAGGGTTGATCATGGGCGGGACGATCCGGTCTTGGAGGCAGGACCGAGATGATCGAAATTTATGTCTTGACATTTGGAAGACCGAGACCGACTTTGGCAAAAAAAGTCTGTCCGAGTCGGTATTGCTTTACTCAGACCGGTCTCGATTTTGGACCAAAATGTTGGTAAAAAAAAATCAACTGAATTGACCAAAACAATTATCGAAGTTTTGGTCTTGAACTCGCTCGCTTCTCGTCTTACATCACACTTTCCTTACAAAACTGATCATAGGGTTGTTGAATGTTTCAATGTCATAAATTATTAATGTTTCAAGGTTACATCATGAATTTCTAGAGTTTTCTTCAATGTCGGACCAGTTCGATCCTAATCGGCCTTTTGAAAGAAAAAAAAAACGAGACCGAGACCGATTCCGACCTTGAAGAAAAATCTGCCCGCTAGGTCTCGGACCGGTCTTATCGAAAATTCGGTTCAACTAGTCTTTTTTGATCACTCATACTCTCAACCACTACACCACCACTACAAGTGGTATCATAACCAGACTAACTGATGAAAAAATGATTCATTTGCTAAAAAGTACACGAACTAATTCATTTACTTAAAATTATTCAGTTTTTAACTTAATAAATCGGATTTGCTATGCAATCTCAACCTGTGATTCGGATATTTTTTTTAGCTTTAATCTCAATGACTACACTTTCTTTTTAGTTTGAACAAAAAGTTAATATTAATTAATTTTTAAACTTTAAATTACTACTTAAAAAGTACTGTGGATATACAAAAAAGGGCTATGGCCTCACTTTAAAAAAAGGGCTATGGCCCAACTTAAAGAAGAGCTACAGGTAGAGAGAGTGAGGGAGTCTTTTAGTTTTGGGTGCTTTTAGAATTTTGATTTGACTCAAATAAGTGTTTTTTATATATTAATTTTTTGTTGTTTCATTATATATTTTCTTTCTTGGCCATTTTTATTTTATATATTTTATTAAATATTATTTCCTAAAAATTGTTAACGTTTTCATTTTTATATTTCATTTTTCTATAATTATAAAAATAATATTATTACAAACTTATCACAATTCTATAAAATAACATATATATATTTTATTAATATTATTTATTTTTCTTATTACTAATATATTATCTAAACAAAGTATAAATAAATATATAGAAAATTACAAATTGGTATAATTTTTTGCATTCAACAAAATACAATAGTCACTAATTTTTGGTCAGTTTTTTTATTCCTATGTTTGGTCAAAGTGAAACTTTGCCACAACTAGGAGTGAAAGCAAAGCCCGGATGATCCGAAAAATCGGTGAAAATTGAACCAGTTCGAATTGAAAAAACTGGTCTGAAAATGTACGGTTCAATTTATGGTCAAATTTTTAAACCATTCGGTCTACAAATCTAAAAGTATGTGGAGTTCGATCCGACTGTTTATACATATATAATTTTATATATTATATTAATTAATATAATTAATCAATGAATAAAACAAATAATACATTTGTTATTTAATAGTTGTTCAATCGGTTTAGTAGAAAGTTATGTAAACATTGTTAAATCGAGTTATTTAATTTAATTTTGAATGCTTATTTTGGTTTTGAATGTGTATTTTTTTGGTTTTTCAGTTTAGATCGAAATTCGAAATCCGAATGAACGAGTTATTTTTCCATATACAGTTTTTTGATTGAATTGTTTTTTGAATAAAATTCGGTCAAAAAATATAGGTACTTAATCGAAATAGTAAAAACACAGTCTGACTGGTCCGGTTTCACCCTTAGTCACAACCTTCAACTTTTCCATTCAAGTTTAACAAAATAAGTTTTGAAAATTAAAAAAAAAAAAGTCAATTTTACTACTACTCTAAATTTTTACAAATGTTACAACCGAATTCCGATTCGATCTGAGCTCAATTAAACCTCAATCAAGGGGGTTTGAGTCTGAATCTTGACTCATACTAACTCATGGGTGGGATCAGGTATGAGTCAAGACCGAGATCTGAAATCCCTTATTGGATTCAATAGAGTTTCAATACCCTATTGGCTTCAATAGAATTGACCTTAACATAGTTAATAAGTTAATTATAAGATAACATAATAATAATAATTATGTAGTACGTTGCTCTCATAAATCTGTCAAAATTCGAACGTAATGCAGCTCTACTTATTTTCTTGGCCAAATTAAAGTAACTTATAAAATATTAAACTAAGACGGATAAAAATAAAATAAAAAAAACTAAATATAAATAAGAATTATTGGTTTGATCTAAACTAATTAAAATAATACATTTTAACAGTAAGATAATAAAAATATTCTTCGTAATTTTAATATATTCTAATTAATTTAATATCTATATGTATTTACATTTGAACACTAAAAATTATCAAATAGGTACCCCAACTTTACATGATTTGGAAGCTAGGTACCTAAATTTTTTTTTACCCAACTTTGTTAAATTAGCAAATAGGTACCTATCGTTAATTTACCGTTAAAAATAAACGGAAAATATCACGTGAGGAGCAAACAAGTACCTGAACTTGACATGTTTTGGCAAATAGGTACCTGAATTTACACTAATTAGCAAGTAGATACCTGAACCGGTTTAAAATCCGATTCGGTTGAACCACTTTATTTTTTATTTAAAAAAGGTAAGGTTTATATACCAAGCACATGCATGACTCAACTCCAGACGTTCTCGGTGCATCTAAGTAGGATTTATGAGGAATGAATTAAGGAAATACCCGAACGAAATCGACAACCACGTAAACGAAATCGAGAGCGGTCTTTTCCCGACCGGGGATAATAGGGATCGATGAGGTCGGGATAGTGATGGACCCGAGCGATGGGTTCATGATGCTTCCTTAATGCACCTAGAACGTCTGGAGTTGAGTCATGCATGTATTTGGTATATAAACTCTATTTTTTTTTAAAAAAATGGTTCGACCGAATCATTTTTTGAACCGATTTAGGTATCTACTTGCTAATTTGTGTAAGTTCAGGTACATTTTTGTTAAACCATGTCAAGTCCAAGTACGTGTTTGCTCATCACGTTATTTTCCGTTTACTCTTAACGGTAAATTAACGGTAGGTACCTATTTGCTAATTTCACAAAGTTAGGCAACCTATTTGCGGCAAAAAAAAATTTAGGTACCTACTTACCAAACCATGTAAAGTTGGGGTACCTATTTGGTAATTAACTCAAAAATAAAATATGGCGTATACTTACTTGAATGATATAATAATAAATGTATGCCCGACGCGGCTACCCACAAACTTCCACTCCTACCGTATCACTAATTAATAATTCCTATTGGCCCAAAAAAACATAATAATTCCCAAATTTTATAATAATAGTCAAACACTGAGACAACCCCATTACTCTTTTCTAATGGTTTTTAAATTAAAATAAAGGACTTACCTTACCAAAGCAAAGATGCTTCCGTAGATATACATTGAATCTCTAGAGCATTGACCTTCCTAAGTTCCTTCTGTCATCGATAATTCTCTCTCCAGGTTTAAGCAACGACTCGAAATCGCTCACCTTAAGAATTTACAAATCAAGAAAGGCACAGTGTAACGTAAACTGCAAGAAATTAACGAATCAACATTTATTTTCATCAAAGTTTCTCAAAATCATGTGGTGTCTGGTCTGTCCTGTGAATTGTCCTAATGTCTGTCGGTGCTTACATTCATGGTGTTTCTGCAGATGACCAGAAAACTGAAGCTGTTCTACACCTATATTTGCAGCCATTACCATTCTCATCTTTTCCCTGATACCAAAAATAACAGTAAAGCATGTAGCAATCAGGATAAAAACGACATTTTTGTGCAGAAAGATGAGATTTTGATCATAAACTGTACCTTAGCTCCATTCATCAGCATCGAGTATACATCATCTCATATGGCATATACAACAACTGGTAGAGCAGAACTGAATCGGGTTATCAGTTTGAGCAACTGGGTGTCCATGTCGAGAGAGCATACAGAATACGACCCTTCCACCCTTGCAGAAGCCACTGGCTATCTTCATCAATTACAAAGTCCTTATGATAATGCGACCTCACTTTCTGCTTCGCCATCTCTTTGATTTCATCATTCAACGGAAGTTGAGAAAACCCGGCTCTCAGATTCCGCACTTGGCACTGCTTGTAAGTATCGGGCCTCTCGATCCTTTCTGACCCCTCACAAGCAATGACGTTCATTGCCTCACGACCGATAATCTCTCTCTCGATCAATGTCCTCTCTGGCATGTCACGAGGCACATTGCCCTCGAGCATATCAAAGAGGGATGAGTAATGGAAGAGAGCTTCTCTGAACCGAGTGATGAAGAACGGTGCATTGTATGCACCGTTGACAATGCCCAGGACAAAAACATTTGGGTTCATGTTCTTGATCAGGGTTAGGACGCTGTCTCTAGGACTGTCCATCACCACTGTCTCATCAAGCAGGTTTCTCAACCTATACATACAGTTCACCACAAGGATTTCATCTTTATCCAGTTTGAGATCCTCCAGTTTGATCGTCTCCCACCTTTGCGCAATTGCATTGAACTCGAAAGGGACATTGAATTTCTTTGCATAATTCTCCAGACGCAACCCCGTCTCTTCTACCCTCTCGGCAGGACGAAACCCAGGTTGAGGAAGATCAATGCCAGTGATTCGAAGCTTAGGGGGACCACACGGCTGCGAAGAGAGACGTTCTATGAGGCAAGGCCATTGGAAACCATACATGATCCCGAAATCAACAATGTGCAGCTTCTTCGTCCCTTTATCTGCCAAATTCATGATCGTCTTGTTGGAGAAGAAATTAGAGATCTTCTTAAAGGGACAGGCTAAGAGGAACAGGTGATACGCTTTTAGAACATCTGCAGCCGAGGTTGCCTTGTTCATGCATGCGGCATAGATCTGTGTCCCAAATCCACTGAGCCGAGCCTCGAGCCCTTGAACAAAGTAGTGAGCCATTCGCTGCATTCCGTCCCCAGTTGCAGATGAATGCCTTCGAATCTGCATCAAAAAATCATTGGCACTTCTTCTATCATCTGCTGCCACAGCTTGAGCACAGAGAGTTAGAAGGGTTCTCATGTCCACAACATCGCGTTTCTTCCTCCTGTTCTTCTTCTTCCCCCGAGACTTACTATTTCCAACGTCGGATTGGAGGGCATCGTCATTCTGATTCTGCTGAACTTCGTTCTGCAATGATTCACGGAGAGCTGCCTCACCAGATCCATTCAGCAACACCATGTCAAACAACTCTGAGCTCACATTCGAATCACTTGACATTCGATTCTTCTTTCCCCTCAATCCATCTTCCTCAAAGCTAAATAAAGGATCGTTTCTATCACTAGCAATAGAGATACTGCTTGCCGGAGAATCTGCATATCCATCTCTGGAAGTGGAAACGGTGTTTGAGGACGAAGTCGCTCGATGGTCGGGTGAGGGAGGGTACTTTTCTCCAATAACATCATAAAACGATTTTTCAGCAGCTTGAAGAGCTGCAGATTGTTGGTACATACACGCCTTCTCCTCCATATCCTCTTCCATGAGGATCTGATTGATGTATTGAAGAACCACATCGCTGAAATCATAATCCTCAAGCGACTCCGTTTGAGGAAAGGTTTTCGTCAATGTCAAATCTACAGGGTTTAGGACGGAGAGGAATTGGGGATCATGTCTGTTAAGAAATCGATCATCACCTCCTATATCGTGGAGTCTGAGACTATTCACTACGCCATGGTGCTCTTGAAAAGCTGTAAATTCTCCCTGGACGGATCCAGAAACAACGCCGCTCAAGTTCCCTTCCATTAAAGTTGAAACATAGAACCGAATCACGAAAAGAACCTCAGAATCTAACTCCAACAGCCAAATTGAGCAAAGCAGCGAAAGATATTGTATTGGTGAGCAGAATAAGAACCCTAGATTCCAATATCCACTAGATTCGATTGCGAGTACATCATAGTGTCGCTTCAATGAGAATAAAGCATGTCCAGACGAGGAAAGGAAGGAGATAAGGATGATGAATATATGGTGATTCGAGTGCAGAAGCGTACCGTATATGAGTCGGAAGAACAGTGATTCTGATTCAGCAGCGAGTGGAAACAAAAGGAATGGAACAGAAAAGAATGGAAGGAGGATTAGATTGATAGATAGAGACTGGGAACGACGGAAGGGAAGACAGGCAACTGTAAATTATGTAAGTCCACACCGTAAAAAATAAAACCATTACTATTTTTTAATGGGTTAAATATCACGCTACCGAATTTTAAATATTTTGCAATTAACTACCCGAATTTTGAAAATTCAAAACTAACTAACTCAATTTTGAAGAATGTGCAAATAGCTACCTCCGTCCAATTTTTGACGATTTTCCGATGAATTTCTGTCAACAATTTACGGAAAATTTGACAGAGTTAGCTATTTGTACATTTTTCAAAGTTTAGGTAGTCCGTTTTGAATTTTCAAAGTTCGGATAGCTCGTTACAAAACGTCCAAAGTTCAGATAGCTCATTTGTATTTAACCAATTTTTAATTATAGGTTTCATATTTTACTTGATTTGTTATTTTAACTAGATATTTATTTATATATATATATATAATTACGACACGCGCGTATTTATAAAGTTTAAATGATTAATTACATTACATCATATGAAAAAACAATAGAGATTTGAAACAAAAACTATTAAATAAATTTTAGCCCCATAATCATTGATTTGGTCAAGTCTCATGGACTAATTTAATCAAACATAATTGTAGGGTTTCAACTTTCAATGATTCCAAATCAAAGGTTCCTCCTTTTTATGGATTTTTTAAATATTTTTTATCCAATAATTGATCTTTGTATTTGTCTAGAATCGGTCTCGATACATTTTGCATTTAAGCAGTAGCGATACATTTGAACTAAGTGTCCGTTGATTTTTATGGATAAATGAAAAGGTAGCTAAACAATGGTTATTCCGATAAATTTAAAATAGACTACCATATAATTATAATAACTTTACATTTTTAACTGCGTTAAAATAGTATAGCGGTTCAGTACTTCATTCATAATTTTTTCAATTGAGCCTTTAAAATGTACAATCTTGTTGATCAACACTTACTTTTTTATTAGTAGATTTGTTCATTAACTGGTTTAAGATTGGATAATAAATATTTAAACAAACTAGTTTTGGTTTTTTACTCGAAAAAGGAAATATTTGATAACAAAATAATTGGTTTTGTTGTTAACCGGTTCAAACTGAATTAACTTTTCGAGTTTCCCTTACTGCTCATGTTTGAGATCGTAGTGTAATTATAAAGAAAAAGAACGTATTTGTAGTGTCCGGTCCATTGTAGTGTCCGGTCCACTTGTGGAATTGTGGTTACCAATTATGCAACTAAGCATACTAATTGTTATACTTAATTATATACTTGAGAAAAAAATTAGATTCAAAATTCAATTTTGCGGTAAACGGCTCACTTAATATTACTAATTATAAAGTTAATCACATTAATTCTTATGATTAAAAATAAAATTAAGAATAATATGTATAAACCAAATTCAAATTAGTTCAAACCGATTTTGAATTGAATCTAGATGCTGAGCTGTAGGGGTGGGCATGAACCGGTGCAGGATCAAACCGATTCATGAACTGTACATTTACCACATTTTAAAGAGGTACAATTTACCACTTTAGTTTTTGGCCGATTTATCGTACATATTCTTAATCGGTTCGGTCGAACCACTTTATATATATTTAAAAAAATTATAATAATACATAATTCATAAACCATAATCCTAATCCATAATCCATAAACCATAATCCATAATCTATAATCCATAGTACATAATCGATTATACTAATGTTGATTGTAAATCATCACTGAACCAAATTTGATCTAATGGTTTAGAGTATATATTTTAATAATTAAATATAATATTATATTAAAACCGGTACAATTTATCATTTACAGACCGTTTTTTTGTATCTCTTCTGAATCACTCCATATTTTGCAAAAAAAATATTTGGTTTATGACCCAGTATAATTCACAAAAAGGTACGATTCGGTTCAACCGAACCAGTTTTTTTGCCCACACCTACTGAACTGGTTGCATTTATCATCTAAATAACTGATTTCTTTTGAAATCAATTCACTCAAACCGGTTCGAACTAGTTAAGTTTTATATTATTATAAACCCATTTATCCGAACCAACGGTTTTGCCAAGCCTATTCACTAGTCTAGACTCTAGAGGTGATTTGATTTTAGATTACGGGTCCACTAATCTTGTCCAAACCTAGATTAACGATTCTCTGGTTTGTCTTTTCCTAATTGTTTGGGCGTGATTGGACCGCATCTCGACTAGGGCTGACAATGGTTAGGGTATGGTCAGGGTATGCTAAATACCATAACCATACCATATTTTTAAACCACATACCATAACTGTTGGATCACGTACACCGTATTCCCGTCTCGGATACCCGCTCCGTATACCTGCACAAAGGAAAGCCCGGGAAGTCCCGTTGTTTCCCCTCCGATGATTAAGTCAGTCGGAGTTTGTTTGTAATATGTGAATGTAAGGTTTCTGTTTCAGAGAATACTTAGTCTGTAATGAGGATGATGATGAGCTATTTATAGTACTTCATACCTGTAACCATGGTTTAGTCAGACTTTACCTTAGTCATCCTAGCTGTCCTCAGAAGCATTGACCATAGTTACTTTACTGCATATTCGTTTTTAGTGGCTACTCTATTGTAGATCCTCCTTTGTATTTGTTTAATCCTAGGCATGCTAAAGTCAGCCGGCCTAAGTCATAGGTGTGCAGGCGCACCATCTAAGGTGGACAGTGAATGCACTGTCATCCACTGAAACTGGTCCTGAAATGCTTTCTGGCGAACCCCATTTAGGCGACGCCTTCATGGGCATGTCTTCAAGGGCGACGCCTCCGTCTGTGAAGACACAGGCGACGCCTGTAACTAGCTGGGCCTAAAAAGGGTGAAGTCCAAAAGGCTTATCTGGGCCGAATATTAAGCCCAGCCCAGTCCAATATTTATAACCCATCAATAACCATAACCATTATGGGTACAATATTCAATACCATAACCATCAAAATAACCGTGGTTATTAACCATGGTTTTAACCGTATACCATATTTATTCCACATGTAATATAATAAAAGACCGAAAATTTAATTTTAAAAAATGCATCTATCTATATTACCAACAATAAAAATATATAGCACTAACATCATTCAACATTAACACTAACATCATTCAACATTCATATGATTCAACATTAACATTCACACCACTGAATTAACATTAAAATTCAACAAACACCCATAACAAGTAATGATTCAACACTCCTAACCATTTCACACTTGACGCATTTGTTTCTATCAATCACAATCTTCCTCAATATCATCAATTGATTTCACTTTTATGTTGTAATTTAAATTTAGTATTATATATATATATTAGTTTATTAATAATAAATAATTATTATATTTATAAAATAACCATGGGTATAACTCAAATACCATAACCATAACCATTATGGGTAGAGAATTCATCACCATAACCGCACCGCACCATAATGGTACGGTTAACCATATTAAACAGTAACAGTTATAACCGTGGTTATGGATTTTTCACCGCACCATTGTCAGCCCTAATCTCGACCATCTATATGAGGTATCAACTATCAACACAGTTATTTTTACCAATTTTAGGCAGGGGTGAGCAAATTTAGAAGAAAAAAAAATCGCATAGAGACCGTCCAGAATTTAAGATCAAGTCAAAATGAGCAATTTTTTATCCCAAATGCAGGGTCGGGCATTTTACCCAAAATACCGAATAAACTGGTCTGACACGATTAAGTTGGAATCAATATTTATTGTGTTTTTTTTTATAATTAGTTTATTATGTATTTAGTTTTTTTTTTTTTTTTAACTTTTTTGTGTTGGATATCTAGTCAGATATTTGTATTCTGTTTTGTATTGGATATTTGGTATAATATTTGCATTGTGTTTTGTATTCAAAAACTTTAGATTTTTTTAAGAGAAAAAGTTGGTCCAGGACCGAGACTGGCCGAGTCAAGAAAGACCGCCTCAGTTTTTTTTAAATGACCTCGGTCTCTGTCCTACATACATGAATCCCGAAATTTTTGACTCACACATTTTTTTGAAGAAAAACTTGTCCCGCATGTCCCGAGCTCACCCCTAATTTTAGGGTTTCAATTCGTATGGCGGATTAATCATGCATTACGTTAAAATATATTTAATTTAAATACGATCCATTGATAAATTTTCAAGACCAAAATACAACACGCAAATCTACAGGTCAACTTGCATGACCCGTATCCAATTCGATTTTTGTGAATTGAACTGTTGACCAATTAACCCAAGTAACTTATTCAACTCATACAACCCGTGCGATCCATAAATTTTCATAAAACATAATTATTATATATTTATTATACGAATCCATAAATTGACCCATAATCGAGAGTTACAACAACTCAACACACAATTCATTTTTTATACAGATTAAACGAGCCGTGTCAAAATGATCCACATGTAGTAAATGTTTAAAATTGATACCCCTACTCAATTTACAACAGTTTAACACACATTTTGGAAATAATATATAACAAATAATAAGATTGATATATATTTACAACAGTTCCTAATTTTGCTAATATAATAAATGAATAATTATTTGCTACTAATTTTAAAGTGATTTCCCACTATTTTCGATTTTACATTTGACTTATATCACCAAAAAAATAGAAAGAAAAAAACAATAGAAATAAAATCACTCCACACATTTCCAATTCTTTAGCCGAAAATAGCTCTCTCTGCCATTATAAAATCTCCATTTCAATGTTAAACTATCATCAACATTTTAATAAATACAAAATAAAAAAAATATTTTTTTTTTATTCACAATCCAAAAAAATTATCTTCATGGCAAAGGGAGTAGCATTCATGTTGATCATCACCTTGATTGTGTCCACCTTTGGTGTTCATGCCAATGCGGCGGTGGATGTGGCGGCCTCCGGCCGATCACTCCTCCACCTTCGATTTTTCCCGCACACTGTTGAAGTAAAAAAGGTTTCAACAGTTGCGACGATGTCTGCAATTGTCCCTTCAGCCGAAGCACCTGCACCATCTGAGAAGGAAGAAAAGATCGAACAAACCTGGGTCAGTTGGTTCGGGTAAGTATTTAGTGAAACATTCGACCAATAAATTATTATGATTATAAAATGAGTTAATAACTAAATAACTATCCCAACTTAGACACTTTATAAATTTATATTCAAACTTTTTGTTTTTAAAATGTGTTATATGTATTTTTAGAGTTGGGTCAAATTGCTACATTTATTAGGTTTTGGAAAACAATGTGACAACACCTGTTGGTCCATGATTTTTAAAAACGGTATGTTTTGACAAAATCTAAAAATAAGAGGAAAAATAAAAAAAATAATACTTTTATTGAAAATATCAAATAAAATAAAAAAGTTATTAATTAGTTTTTGTTTATTTAATATATTTAATAAAAAATATTATATTAAAAATTCACATCTCCCTATTAGTTTTCCATTTTTTATATTTTTTAAAAATTTTATATAATTTTTTAAATCATGAATTAATTATGTACTTATATGTCATTTTCCATTCATATTTTACGGTAAATTTAATGGATGTGACAATTTCGCTAACTCTGACAACGAAAGCTCAAGTAACACTGACAACGAAAGCTTAAGTAACACTTTTTGAATAAGTAAAGCTTAAATAATAATTTATAAAGTGCACTAAATCGAATTAATGATTTATGGGACATAATAAATTACTACTAAGTTTTGTTTTTATGAATTATTATTTATTTTTATACAAATGACAAACTAATGATTTATTTATTTATTTTTATTATTAATCAGTGCCATGTTCAGCGGTTCGAGCAGCACCGTCGCCTCTGCACCATCCCCTGCCGCCTAGATGAGATTCCATCCATTGGATATGTTAACATTATTTATTGTCAAATATTAAATATATATATCATGGAAATGATGAGATATTCATTATTCACATGACATTTTTTTGTAACAATATACAATTTATAAGAAAAAAATAAAAATAAAATACTCTTGATACTTATTGCTGTCATGCTATTTCTGAATATTTTAGACGATTCGTTAAAAAAAACATTATACATAACATACTGAATTCTCATAAACATTTGAATTTTTGACTAACATGCACTTAAAAAATAAATAAATACAGAACTATTCTTAATTTTTAAAAAAATTTAAAAGTATACATACCCGTGAATAAGATTTTCACTCGCGAATGACATTCACGAGTTTAAATCTCACATGCGAATTGTACTTGCTGCTGTAAAATTCGATTCGAGCGTGTTATATTGTCTGATTCATGGATGGAAAATAATATGATTTCCCTGATCTTTTTCTCTCTCTTTAACTTTTGTTTTTATCTATGAAAGGAAAGAATCTGCAAATCTCTCCACACGTGAATACCATTCGTGAATATGACTTATATGTTCATCCACGAATCTCACTCGCGAATATCATTCGCGGGTAGGTATATTTTCGTATTTTCTTTTAGAATAATTGAAATATTTCAGTATTTATTTATTTATTTTTTCAGGTGTATGTTGGTTAAAAATTCGAAACATCAGATAAGATGACCAATTTGAATAAGCCGGAGTGGCACAACAATGCATACTAGGAACCCGACTTAATCATAATTCTTTTCTATGGAAAATTTCGACGGATATTCAAATATTAAGAAACAAATTTTAAAATATACAAATATTAAACTTAAAATTCGATAAATACTCAAATATTAAGAATTAATAAATTATAAAAATAAATATTAAGGAAAAAAACTCGAATTATGTTAAATATTAGGAGGTAAGTCGTATAACAAGTGTCTATATATCTATTTAGGAAGAGTTATGAATTTTGAATAATATTCATAATTAATTATTAATTGATAATAATAAAGATATAAGGTATCCCATCGAAAGAAAAAATTGATAAACAAAAACTCAATCCTTTGACTATCTCAAATACTTTTCTTGAATTTAAGATTGAGATTTATGGAGCGAATTTTTATTGTTAGATTTTTAATCTGTTTTACTTTTACTAACTCTAATTAAAATATATATACATTATATTTAGTTGATGTATTTGATTGAACATATTTAATTTTCATGACGATATCACATTTTAAATTTTTTACATAGACTAATTCTATTATTATTATATTTTTGCATAGACATATTCTATTACATAGACTAATTCTATTATTAATTAATATTATTATTATATTTGAAGCAAATATTCACATGATAAAAAATAAGTGACCAATAAATAATTCATTCTTAATTTTAACACTTCCTATCTAAAATTACAAAAGAGACACGATTAATTTTAACACTTCCAGTAGATTTATTGAGCGAATTTTTATTATTAGACAAGTTTCGATTTTTCAACTCAATTAACAATTAAATCGAGTTTTTTTTTATCCACTCTAATTAGAGTATATATACATTATATTCAATTGATACATTATAAAACTTTTCCATTATATTTTAATAGACCAATTCTGCATCGATCAGACTTTTGTAGTGAGTTCCATCACAAGTTGTATCAAAATATATGAATCACTTTTATTAATTTTTTTTAATATTTGGTACAAAAATGTAATGTGAATATTCCATCATTTCCATGATATATATAACTATATTTAATAATTGACAATAAATAATGTTAACATATCCAATGAATGGAATCTCATTTAGAAGGCAGGCGATGGTGCTGAAGCGACGTTGCTGCTCGAACCGCTAAACATGGCACTGAATAATAATAATAATAAAATAAAAAAATAATTAGTTTGTAATTTCTATTAAAACATAAATAATAATTCATAAATTAATTTGGGTTTAAATAATAAATAGTTACCCGAACTTTGATGGTTTTACACATAGCTACCTCAACTTTGAATTTTTTAAAACAGCTAACTCAACTTTCGACAAATGTGCAAATAGCTATATCGGTTAATTTTTATGTCAAATACGAACGAAAAATGACGTGGTAGCACATGATTGATCATTGATTTTAAAAACTAAATAATTTTTAAAAAAAATCTGAAAAATCAATAGAGAAAATAAGAGTTTTTAATATAATATTTTTATTGAAAATATGAAACAAAATAAAAAACTAATTAGTTATTATTTTTATTTCATATTTTTAATAAAAGTATTATATTAAAAACTCTTATTTTCTATATTTTTTTTCTATATTTTTTTTAAATTTCAAATGTTTTCAATTTTTAGAAAATATTATTTAGTTTTTTTAAATCAGAGACCAATCATGTGTTGGCACATCATTATTCGTTCATATTTAACGGAAAAGTTAATCGAGATAGCAATTTGCCCCAAGTGTCAAAGTTTAGGTAGACGATTTGAAAATTCAAAGTTAATGTAGCTATTTGTAAAACGACCAAAGTTCGGGTAGTTATTTGATATTTAACCCATTAATTTATTGGTTAGATCAATGTGATTCATTAGATACGTACCCGAACCAACTGACCCATGTTTGTTCAGTCTTTTCTTCCTTCTGTGATGGTGCGGGTGCTTCGGCTAATGGTGCAGCTGCAATCACCGCCACACCGGTTGACGCCTCTTTCTCTTTAATAATGTTTGGGAAAAATCGAAAGTGGAGGAGTGATCGGCCGGTATCCATTGCATTAGCATGAACACTAAAAGTCGACACCATCAATGTCATAGCCAACACGAATGCGATTGCCTTTGCCATGGATAGAGATTAAGTTTTTATTGATTGGAATGGAAAATGTTTTTGTTTTTTTAAATATATTTTTTTTTATTAAAGAAGTTGATGATAGCTTAACATTCAAGTGGTGGTTTTATAATGGTAGAGAGAGCTATTTTTAGCTACAAATTCAGAAATGTATGATCGTTTTTAGCTACAAAAATAGAAACCAACAAAAATTTCTGAATTTGTAGCTAAAAATAGCTCTCTCTACCATTATAAAACCACCACTTCAATGTTAAGCTATCATCAACTTTTTTAATAAAAAAATATTTAAAAAAAAAAACATTTTCCTTTCCAAGCAATAAAAACTTCGTCTGTATCCATGGCAAAGGCAGTCGCATTCGTGTTGGCTATCACCTTGATGGTGTCGACCTTTAGTGTTCATGCCAATGCAGTGGATACCGGCCGATCACTCCTCCACTTTCGATTTTTCCCAAACATTATTAAAGTGAAAGAGGCGTCAACCGGTGCAGCGGTGATTGCAACTGCACCATCAGCCGAAGCACCCGCACCATCACAGAAGGAAGAAAATACTGAACAAACATGGGTCAGTTGGTTCGGGTACGTATCTAATGAATCACATACAACCAATAAGTTAATGGGTTAAGTACCAAATAGCTACCCGAACTTTGACCGTTTTACAAATAGGTACATCAATTTTGAATTTTAAAAAACGGCTACCTAAACTTTGACACTTGGGTCAAATTGCTACTTTAGTTATCTTTTCCGTTAAATATCGATGGACGATGGACAATGACATGGCAGGTCACATGATTGGTTCCAATTTTAAAAATTAAATGATTTTTTAAAATACCGAAAAAATCTGTTTTTTTTTTTTAATTTTTTTTTGGAAAATCAATAGAGAAAATATTTTTTTTAATATAATAATTTTATTAAAAATATGAAATAAAAAAATCAATAATTCGTTTTTTTATTTTGTTTCATATTTTCAATAAAAGTGTTATATTAAAAACTCTTATTTTCTCTATTGTTTTTTTTTTTGTATTTTAAAAAATTTATTTAGTTTTTAAAATCATGTGATTTTATGTCATTTTATGTCCGTATTTATCAGAAAAGTTAACTGAGATAGCTATTTGCACATTTGTACAAAGTTGAGTTAACCGTTTTTGAAAATTTAAAGTTGAGGTAGCTATTTGTAAAACGGTCAAAGTTCGGGTAGCTATTTGGTATTTAATCCCAAATTAATTTATGAATTATTATTTATGTTTTAATAGAAATTACAAACTAATTATTTGTTTATTTTATTATTATTATTCAGTGCCATGTTTAGCGGTTCGAGCAGCAACGTCGCCTCAGCACCATCGCCTGCCTTCTAAATGAGATTCCATTCATTGGATATGTTAACATTATTTATTGTCAATTATTAAATATAATAATATATATATATATATATATTATGGAAATGATGGAATATTCACATTACATTTTTGTACCAAATATTTAAAATTAATAAAAATTATTCACATACTTTCATACTCTGATCGATGCAGACTTGTGTTTAATTCAGGACGGGTTCGTTTTAAATTGAACAAATATAATAATAATAATAGAATTGGTCAATTAAACTACTAAATTTTATATTGTAATTTCGTCATTAAAATTGAACATGTTCAATTAAATATATCAACCAACGGGGTGCAGCAGTATCGGCCTGGCTTCGGAGCAAGAGGTCTCGAGATCGATTTTCAGCATGTTCCAAGATTACTTGTATGACAAACAAAAAAATTAAATACATCAACTAATTCATAACTATTATTAATTAATAAAGAATATGATTTAAAATTCACAACTCTCCCTAAATAGATATATAGGCACTTATAATATCACATTGTCACTAATTTTTAATACAATTTGAGTTTTTTTTTCTAAGGTTTGCTTTTAAAAAAGTTTGTTTCTTAATGTTGAATATTCATCGAGTTTCTTCTTTTCATAGCATTTTCCATCTAAACTTAACATAAATTAGTTTAAAATTTGCAAAAATAATATAATATTTTTGACAATGTCACAATTTAACCCGTTAAATCTTTTTCTATATGTTACAATTCAATCTCAATACGATCAAGACTCGTTTGAGTGCTAATCGAAGAGTCGAGTCTTTGGATTGTGGCTAGATTGAAACTCAATGGTAACATATAGTAAAGTATTTCAGGGTTTAATTGTGACATTCGTAGAAATACTCTGTTATTTTTTCAATTTTCAAAATATATTAAGTTTAGTTTGAAGTGAAATTAAAATTATGACAGAAAGATGAAACTCGATAAATGACCAAATATTAAGGAACACAATTTTACAAAATGCAGATAAGGATTTATGCGGTCAACGGGTGCACAAATAATATTTAGCAATAGTAATTGAAAAATAAACTGTATTGATGTCGGGTCGAAAAAATACATATATACCCTCATCTCATCAAATCGGTCATTAAGCCAAAAATATTATTATTTAAGACAATGTAAAATCATTTTGCACGATGTTAAAACTATATTTAGTTTATCATTCTCATTCTATTTTTTATTATTAAAAATAAACTCCATTATCAAAAATTAAAATAAAGTAAAACATATTATATACCGAACATAACGACATGAAAGTGGCCAAAAAAAAACATAACGACATGACGCTATGACAAAAAATAATAATAATGATAATACAAAATGAAAAAAATAGTAGCATGTATGGAACAAAATATTTTTTTTTCTCGATCAATTTTGAGATATATTCAAAATATGTAATTCTAATATTGCTGTAAAAGCATAGAATTATATAATTAATTTTCTAAAAATCCAGAGATAAACTTGTATTAACTATTAAGGAACTTTCGAACAATATTTTCCGACCGTTTTGGTTGACCAAAATTTGGTCAACGCATGTCCTACGTGTCCCAACCATACTATTCTGAACCGGTAAACCCGACCACAAAAATAGGAAAATAAACAAAATTCAATCACAGATTTTCATTTTTCTAGCTGAAATTAGGTTTTCCTTATCACTATAAAATCACCCTTTCAATCTTCACCTATATCAACTTTTAAATAAAAAAATAAAAATAAAGTTTCTTCCTTTCCGATAAGTCAAACTCTAAACTCTAAACCCGAACCCTAATTCATGGCAAAAGCAGTGGCTTTCATGTTGGTCACTACCTTGATGGTGTCAATTTTCACGGTTCGAGCCAATGCGTTTGATGTGACGGGTTCAGGCAGATCACTCCTCCGCCTCCGATTTTTCACAAATTTTGCAGAAGGAAAATGGTTGTCAACTATAGAGGAGGCGGTTGCACCTGCACCCGTGGCTGAAGCACCGACACCCTCTACAAATGAGGAAAAACACGGACAAACTTGGGTCAATTGGTTCGAGGAAAAAATGGGGTATGTATCATTTAATATCATACACTTAGATAAATAAATAATTTATTTAGAAATAATTATTTTTGTTGCACTAGTTTATTAATTGGTTCATATTTTTATTTATAATTGATTAATTAATTTGTATTCAATATTTATTTATGTGATTAATTTTTCTGTTATTATTATTACTACTCAGTTCGGTGTCGGGCATGTTCAGTGGGTCGAGCAGCAGCAATGGAGCATCTGCACCATCCCCAGCTGCCTAAATTACATCCAATTACTTGAATATACATATAATATATATATATATATATATATTGATATGTATTGATATAAGTGGAGCATTCCCCTTACAGATTGCAGCCATGAAATTTTTGTTGGATCAAAATTAATATATAAAAAAATAGCAAAGCAAAATAATTCTTATACTTCGGCACTATATATTGTAATATTAGTGGTATATTGTTTCTGAAGAAAATAATTATTAAAAACATATACGACTTTCTCGTTAAAGCAAATATATATAAAATAAACTTGAATATGCTAATTAAATTATTCAAATTCAAGTTTTACGTTGTTGTTTACCTAATTAAGTATATACATATGTGTATAAATATACATGCATATATAAATATGAAAAGAAAAAAAAAACTGGTAAACATAAAAGAGTTGGAAAATTTTATATAATTCCATTCATTAATTTATAAATACCATTAATTTCCAACTGTCTCCAAAACAATCCCCACAAATGTAGAATCCTAAATTTATTTTTCTCCATTTGTAATAGATTTCCATATAGGGTTTACATTAATTCTGTAAATTTATAATTTTTTGAAACATTATAATATAAGTCATTTATTAAATTGGTTCATGATTTTTATACACAGACTACCCAAATTAATAATATTCAAAATAGGAACTTACCCAATTAGTAATGAATTTAGAACATATCCAAAACCTGTTAATACCAATATATTATATGCACCTAGTTGGACCCTATTATAATGATCTAAAATGACTTCTATTTTTTTTTTTACTAATATTTGTTTAATTATGTACTTCATAATAATTAAAATAAAGCATATAGGTATTAATGACTATAAATAAAATAAACAATAGAAAACTAACAAAATAATAATAATTAAGTAATCAATAAAATATTGTACATGACATATTAAAAATTATTTATTTAGACATATATTCAGTTATACAAGCCGACCGAAAATTATTGGAACTGATAGCGAAATCGATCGATCTAACTGATTCTTATACTTTTTCCAAACTTTACTCTAGTACCGAATTTTACTCGAACCCTACCCAATAAATCGATTACAAATATATTTCAAATTCAAATAATTATTTGGTTCACTCCTAATTAAGTAAGAAAGTAGTTGTTTTCCAACCATTTTTTAGGGTTGAATAGATTATTTATTATCATAAATATTGCAGATTTTTCTAATGAAATCTCCGAAGAATATAAGCCTCTCCTGCAAATTCACAGTCACAACTATACATATAGTAAAAAAATAATATTTTTTGGTTTAATAGTAAAAAATAAAATTGAAAATAGTAAAAACAAATTATTTTTTTTGGCCCACAGTAAAAACAAATATGAATCATACGTTTCCAATCCTTCCGCCGAAAATATCTATTTTTAATCACTATAAAATTATCACTTTTCAGTCTTTAGACATCATCAATCTTAAATAAATAAATAAAATTTAAAAAAAAAATAATATTTTTTCCTGATCATCCAAACCCTAACCCTTTTAATGGCAAAGGCAGTAGCATTCATGCTGGTTCTAACCCTAATGGTTTCTACCTTCACGATTCGAGCCAATGCATTAGATATGGCGGGTTCGGGCCGATCGCTCCTCCGCCTCCGTTTTTTCACAAACTTCGTGGAAGAGAGAGGGTTGTCGGCTATTGATGCGGCGGCTGCACCTGCACCGTCGGCCGAAGCTCCGGCACCCTCTGTGAATGAAGAAGAGAAGGGACAAACATGGGTTAGTTGGTTTGAGGAAAAAATGGGGTAAGTGTCTAAATTTATTAAGTTATATATTATTATTATTATTATTGATTAAATACAATGATGTTTGACCAAAAACAAATACAATGATGTTCATAATTATACACAATAATTAATATATAAAAATAAATATTGTAACAGTAATTTATTGGATATATAAAATATGTTTAATAGGTTATGGTGCTTTTAATTTTAGGGGTCATTTGTATTTCTAGATTTATTAATTGGGTTAATTAAAAAAAAAAAACTTTGAGGAAAAACCAAACAGCACATCGAACATTTTTTGTTTGACAAAAAACAAACCAAACTTTTGGAATTGATCAATCAACAAACCTACCTCAAATTTTCATTATATTTTTCAATGTTTGAGGAAGTTATTAAGTCAGCATTAGTTAAAATATTATAAGAAAATAATATTACGACTTAATAACTCTCTCAAACATTGAAAAATCCGTTCAAACATAATGAAAATTTGAGGTAGGTTTGTTGTTTGTTAAATTTCAAAAGTTTTGTTTGTTGTTTGTAAAAAAAAAGATCGGTTTGGTATTTAGTTTTTCCTCAATTTTTTTTAAATAATTAATCCTTATTAATTTGATGGGTTATAATAAAGAATAAACTATTCATAGTGTTTGTTAAAAAAAATGCTCATTAATTATTTAGGGTATATTATTAATCTCTCTCTCTATTTATTTATTTTTATGAATTATTATTATTATTTTCCCAAAATTAACTTTTTATTTATTTACTATTATTTAGTTCGGTAAAGAGTACGTTCGGAGGGTCAAGCAGCAATGAAGCACCTGCATCATCCCCGTCACCCTAAATGAGATGGAATGGAATACATACGTAAATGAATATGTTGAGGCAACATATTATTATTTATTATTTGTATGAAAGTTTTGTTGGATATTAATAAAAAAACATTATTTTATTTCAATATATTATTCTAGTTATAGACTCGCACGAATTATTTTTAAGAAAAATGTGTGATTTCCATTTCTATTTCCAAAATAATTAAAACAAATTGAGATGATATTATATGTTCAGTATTAATATAATGAACGTAAAATTCAGTGAGGAGATAATAAAAAAAATATTTATAAAAAAATGTCTCATTTTAATTATTAATTAAGTTTGTTTTAAAAAAAAAACTTAAGTTTGTTAATTTTAAAATGTTGCAAAGTGGTTTAATTTGGTATATTAAGTCATCATATGAGGATTATGTGATGCGGCCATACTTTATAATTCAATTTAAACATTAATATATCCTAAATTGTAAATGCACTTCAGAAGTTTAAGATAATGAATAATAAAGTTGATTAAATATAAAAAATGTTAAATATGTATAAACGGTTTTCCAAAACATTTAACTACATTTAAGTTTTACTTCTTTTTCCCCCTAACAGATAGATAACTAATGAAATATAGGAATTTTTTTTAATCATATTTTGTGGTAATTTAATTCGGTAAAATTTCCGCCACGTGTCATAAATAGTAATTATTTGATACAAATTTACTTTTTTAAATAATATTATACTTTTTTAATATATATATATATATTATAGTAATTTTTAATATCATAATTAAGGAGATTTTTTACGATACTTTGTTTAATGATATATTTTTATATGAAAAAAAATACGTGAATAACTTTGTTATAATGACATGATATATTTGATATATTTTTAATTTACATACATTAATGTAATAAATTAAAAAAAAATGAAGATACTTTTATAATATATTAATTTAAGTAAATTCATACGTCAAATTACGGATTAATCACTTACTATAATTTTGTTTTAATAAGTCTGGACTATTAAGTTAAACTGTGATGCTTTTTTGTGTCCACTAAAAACAAAATAGGTGGTATTGGAATAATTGCCGGTGACTCGAACAGAAAAATAATGAACATATGAAAAAACGAGTGAGATAAGAAGATGATGAGTGCGTGTGGAGACAATTGTCATTTTAGAAGCACTGGACTTGACAACTGACAAATGGTGGCATAACATGGAAGTCGAGACTGATGCGAGTAATATTTTCAATCAAAGCCTTGGAAAAATTTCCTACTGACGGGACGAAGCTAGGAAACTTGTTCAGTGAAGCAAGTATTAGAGTAAAGACAAATAGCTGAACTAAAAAAATTCAAACGGGTCAAATGTATGATTTAAAAAGGTTAAATTAAAATTTATTACATTTTTTAGGGTCAATATTACACAAAGTCAAAAGTTTAGAGAGACAATTGTCCTCTTGTCCTTGGGTGGTTTTGTCCCTACTCACGACGAACCATTCCGACCGTGAAACACATCATTTACGTCGAGAACACATCATTTTCCCTTTCAACATTATTTAATTTAAAATTAAAAAATATATATATTATTATTTTAAATTAACTTAAAAAAAATCCCTGAATATTTTTTAAATTTTTTACCTCACTAAAATAACTTTTTGACTTAATCCTTGTTTTCTTTCCGCGTACTATAAATAGTAAAAACAAAAATCAAAGGTCAATCCCACATTTCCACATCTTTCGCCGAAAACAGTTCTCCCCATCACTATAAAAACACCATTTCAAATCTTCACCTATCATCAACTTTTGAATAAATAAATAAACTATCTTCTATCCTTAAAACTTAAACCCTAAAACCTAACCCTAATTCATGGCAAAGGCAGTTGCATTCATGTTGGTTATTACCTTGATGGTATCGACCTTCACGATTCGAGCCAATGCATTCGATGTTACGGGTTCAGGTCGATCCCTTCTCCGCCTCCGATTTTTCACAAATTTTGCCGAAGGAAGAGGGTTATCAGCTATTGAGGAGGCGGTTGCACCGACACCCACAGCCGAAGCACCGACACCCTCTACAAATGAGGAAAAACACGGACAAACTTGGGTCAATTGGTTCAAGGAAAAAATGGGGTACGTATCCCGTGAATCTTATAATAAATATATTGTGTTCATGATTAAATAATAAATACAATCGTTGTTATATAGTGAATATAAACAATTATTTTGAAGGAAAAAAATGTATATTCATTATTTATTTTTTTAAAAAGAGTATTTTTTTTATGTGATACGACTTGTATTATGATATATCAAATTTTTATAATTTGTTTATTTATCGTGTCGTGTTCGTATTTAAAATTTTGATACACATTTAAAACAAATTCATTTACTCATAACATGATTAATAACACATAACGATTAGTAACACGAAACACATGAATTATTACTCCTATCTAACTATTTATATTTTGAATTAATATTATTATTCTAATAAAATCACCTTTTTTTTTTAGTTCTGTTTCGAGCATGATGGTCGGTTCGAGCAGCATCACCAATGGAGCATCTGCCCCATCCCCCGCCGCCTAAATGAGATGGACTCACTTGGATAGAGATATATAAATGAATAATATATATATCATTATATACATGGAGCATTTCATGCAGACATGGATTTTTTGTTGGATTTTAATCAAAGAAAAAATAATAAAAGAATTTTTCTTTTTCTTTTTTTTAAATTTAATTATTTCCAAATTCGAATAATAGCAAATGTATATTTAATAACTGATCTCGCGCCTATATATAATTCAATTTAAGATAAAATAGTGTACTTTTAATAATACATAGCGATCGAAAATTTCAAACACATAATAAATTAGTTCAAAAATCATAATAAATGTTGACTCCAACTTATACTCGGGTTGATCCGATTTTTCAGTATTTTGAGCAAAAAATCATAAACCCGAGTTTGAGATAAAAAAAAAAAAAAATAATCCATCCGTTTTAAACTCATGCCGAACTATTCAGGACGGTCTCAGGACAAATTTTTTGGTTTTTCAGTCCACCAGTGTTTTTCTGCTCACCCGTACATGTTGTTAGGATCAATTCACAACAACACCTCTAATCTGATGAAGAAGAACAAGAAATCTAGAGAGATTAGGGAGAGGTAGAGAGAGACTCTATGTTTCCGTGGTAACACCCAAATTCGGGTAATCTCCACGCAGTTTGATTATATGTATTAATGATATGTTACTGTTACAGAATACGTATACATTGAGAAATACAAAACAGTACAATCTACGGGTTCGGGGCGCGTACATTAATGTATAAACTAACATTACATATTAATCAGACTCCAATACCTAACACATCATTACATATTAATCAGACTCCAATACCTAACACATGTAGCGATCGAAAATTTAAAACTTGTATTTGTAAATTAATATTACCTTCAAAACTTGCTCTAATCTGATAGTTTGTGATGTTTTTTAAGAACTGAAAAAGATTATGAAAATTGACCAGTTCTGCAGAGAGGCAAACAAGTATCAACCACACTGCAGATAACAAAGCATATAGATAAGAGGTTAACTTGAATGCCAAGAAAACATGACTTGTTCTTCAAGTTTCCTCTTCCGTTTCTTGGATTTCTTGGAGTTGCGCCACTTCCCAATCAAGAACTTGGCCCCTTCTTTCAGAGTAGCCTTTCTTTGCTCTTCATTGTTCCACAGTTCAGAAATTGCGAACCTTCCACTCGGATTATACTCGTTCATCTCCATCAGCGCGGTCACCACTGCATTATATGGCTTCTTCCCGAATTCATCCTTCAGACACTGCAGTTTTTCATCTTCTGTGTCAATTATTTCCTGAAAAAAAGTGTTTTTTTACGTAAAAATTAGATCTTTCTATCACATTATTCATCCCCGATCGAATCTAGAACACAAGATGAGTTTTTTTTTCTATCCCTTTTTGTAGAATACCTCATCTTTGCCATCAACTTGAATAACTTTGAAAGGATACCAATCAGGATCTTTTAAATAATGATCTTCCCACAAGACGCACAATTCATGAGCCTTCTTCTCTGCTTCCCCTCGATTGAACTTGTTCTTCATTGCTAGCAGAAACGGTGATCTATCAAGCATTCCCATCTTCTTCATTCCGATGCTGGGGCGACCCGGTAAAGATTCCACAAACTGGATAGGATACCAAATACATTAATGAAGAAACGAAGTTTTAACATAATGCAAAATTCAATTTTTTTTTATTTTCTTACACTCATTAGTTCTTTGCGAGCCTCTTGCAGTTCATCGTTGCTCTTACGCTCCTTAACGATAAGCATTTGGCTTATCGAATCCAAATTCTCGAGTTCTTCTTCCTTATCTTTCAACTCACTAAGCAAATCATCCACTTTGTTCATCACATCTTTATCTTCTTCATCTTTTATGTGGGACATGACAGTTACTGATCCTCTCAGCTGTTCAATCTCCAGCTCAAGAGCTTGCTTCGCATCAAGCTGTTTCTGCAGTTGGATCATTCGGGCATGAAGTTCCTCCTTTTGCCTCTGAAATTAAAAATTACAAACTTTCACAACAAGTTAGGTTTGAATTTACAATTTGATTAAGCAGTAAAAGAGTAATCTTTTTTCTTCAGATATGCTCCAAATTACTAACTTAATCAGCAAGCAAGTTCAATTTACAATTTGAAGCAGTAAAAGAGTAATTTTTTTTCTTCAGATATGCTCCAAATTACTAACTTAATCAGCAAGCAAGTTCAATTTACAATTTGAAGCAGTAAAAATATAACCTTTTGTTCATCAGCCAATTTCAGCATATTCTCATCAGCTCTTTCTTGTACCAGTTTAGCCAATTGAACCGAACTACTCTTCTGGGCATTCTGCAAAGAGTTCGGGTCAGAATTTACGTGTTTTTACTCCTAGTAATTAGTAAAAGCAACTAAAGTTTCCATTTTTTGATACAAATTACTGTTAGGCATTGTATTCTGATTAATATGTAATAGTAGATTATGTATTAATGTACGCGTCTCGCGGTTCAACTGGTACGCGCCCCGAACCCATAGGCTATACTGTACTGTACTGTATTTCTTCATGTATACGTATTTTGTAACAGTAACCGTCATTAATATATCTTGCTAAACCGTGTGAAGATTACCAATTACCACAAGAAATCTGAGTTTGCTTCCCTTCCTTTGCTCTCTAGAAAAACTGAGTTTTTCCTTCTCAATCCTAAGTGTTTTCTCCATTAGATTGAGTGTTTGATCCTAACAATTACCTCTGCAATCTCTTGTGACAGTTTCTTCCTCTCGCTTTCATTCTTGGCCTCGCGTTTCTCCAATTCACACGCACACAATTCTAGCTCTTTCTTTTGAGTCTGAAGCTGCGATTTTAGCTTTTCGTGGTCCGTCAAGATACTCTGGTAATGATCATGCCCACTTTTCTGCAACTTTAGCAAGTCTGTAATGTAAAAGAATGACATTTTATTCAACAATCAATCAGCAGATGGCTTATAAATCAATCAAGCAATGGATTCACCTTCACGGTAAGATTTTTGAAGATTATCGTTCTCAGCCATCAACTTATCCACTTTATTCGATGTCTCGGTGCACAAACCTTTGAATTTTCGCAACTTCTTGTTCTTTTCCTCAAACGTGTTCGTTAAGCTAGACACAAGAAGGTCTTGTTTCAAAGCCTCTTCATTCAATATTTCAGAAATTGTCTTCAAATCCCCACTCTTCTGCAAATGATCTCCTACGATACTACTTGAATTGTAGTCTTCTGCCCGAGCAACCCACGCGTAGAGACCGGTTTTCGGGGAGGATTCCTCCTTTAACCAGTCAGTATGTCCGTGGTGGTCTGCTTCGTACGCCCTTTCGAAAGACATGGCGTCGTTCAAACCCGACCACCCTTTGTCGAATTCCACGACAGCTATCCCAGAATGTCCCCTGAAATTCCATAGAGGGAATACCTTTGTGGCGTTGATTCCTCGGCTTCGAAGCTCATTCCTCAACTTCGATCCACTTTCGCCAACGATTCCACCGTCGGGTATCTTCTTGGTCGGAACATTGACGACGATTCCTCTCCATGGCCACACTATTTTCTCATCTTTATTTGCGCCGATTGAACTTCCAATACCACTTTGTCTTTCCTGTAAGGGAGGCGTCTCTCTACCGCGTTCAGCAAGATATTTCGTCTTGGAATCGCTCATTTCATCGCCCAAACTTTCTTCCATTGGATTTCCCACCAAAATCTTGCACATTAAAATGAAAAGATTCAAGAAAAAACAAAACTTGCTCCATATAATTCATAGAAAATGTGTTTTGAGAATACTGAAAACGTAATGAACTCATTTTTCCCTGTTCCATTGAGAGATCTACATACCAAACTACACAAAGCTGTCAATACAACATCAAGAAACCTATATTCTACTCTGTTCTTCACCTGACAGAAGAACTGGGGACAGAGCAAGTCAAGGAGTCTTCAAAATAAAAAGGAAACCACAAACATGAAGCAACATCGAAGAAACAAAATCGAAGCTGGCCATGCATGTTGCACGGTGCGAGAAAGCCACGCGCGACAGAAATGAAGACGAACAATGCAAAATGATGAAGAACAGAGACTTACGTGCACTTCCTGGAGAAATCTGGAGCTGCGGAGATTTTTGTGAAGGAAGGAATAAGGAACACCAACAATATGAATTTGGTATGAACAACAGGTTACAGAATACGTAGAGACAGACGCGCCTGGGGGCGCGTGCCATGATGGAGCAGAGAAAAACTTAGGACGAACTTACGCAACATGATAACACAATATATACGAAAAAAAATTGGGAAAAATATATAACATAACGATATTATAATAGTATAAACACAAAAATATTTTCATATCATGCTCGTATTTAACTATTTAAGTATCATAACACGATACACACGATAAAATTGAACTATTTTTTGACTAACTATAAAGTTTGATTTGAATTTTTTTTTTAAATATTTTTCTAAACAAGTTTTATTTAATAACGTTTAAAGTCTATTTAGATATCTAATTTTGAGAGTTTTCAATTCTATATTAAAGATTCGTGAAATGTTATATTTGAATTGATAATTCTTTCTATAAATAATTCGTTATTTTAATATTTCCTTATAATTTTCGCATGTGAATATATAACTAACTAACTTAAAAACAATAAGATAACACAACATGAATACATACAAAAAATTATGTGTCGTGTGTGTTAATATATGATAAGTGAACACGATAAACGTATTGACATATACAGACTATATGCACAATTTGTCATCCCTACTTAAAGGTCCGGCTTGGTAAGCCCATACACCAGGCACATGCAATAAAAAAAAATCGTCATACAACTCCCGCCAAAATAATAGGGATGGTGTGGTGGTGGGCCCACTTAGAGCCACCAGATCAGCCGCGGGAGACGTCTCTTCTTCCACATTCCCCAGCTTGTCGGATTCAACTTTTGACTCATGCTAACTATATATAGTCCCACCTTCTACCTTTCATTCTTCGTAGAAATTCCTCTACGCAAAGTTTCAGCTTGGAGTTTGAATTGGCCTCCCTCTCCCTCCCTCGGCGTTAACGTCAACAGGTTCGTCAATTCAATATCTCTCGTCGTTGTCTCTGTCAACAATCGCAGATCAATACGATTGAATTGACGTAATTTGATGTTGCATGTCGCTGATATTGATAAGAAATTACAATGTGGATCGACTAGGGCTTGAAATGGATCAAAATTGATGGTGAAATTCAGTAATCTGTTTAATCTACCCTCGGTTTGAGATCGAATGGAATCATACTCTGTTCCATAAGCTTATCGTCGTAATTTCAGTGGTTGATTCTGTAATTCGATTGTGATCATGTTTTTCCGCATCTGCGTGCATCTGATGAAGACATTGTGATTTTTCTGCATTCTTAGGTAGAAAATGGCAGATGGAGAGGATATTCAACCCCTCGTTTGCGACAATGGAACTGGAATGGTCAAGGTGCAATTTCCATACATTCAACATCACTGATTTCTTACTTCATCAGACATCCACAAAACAAAACTTGATTTTATGAAGATTGTTATGTCGATTAGGCTGGATTTGCTGGGGACGATGCGCCACGAGCAGTGTTCCCTAGCATTGTGGGTCGACCTCGCCACACCGGAGTAATGGTGGGGATGGGTCAGAAGGATGCATATGTGGGTGATGAGGCTCAATCCAAAAGAGGTATCTTGACCCTAAAATATCCGATTGAGCACGGAATCGTTAGCAATTGGGATGATATGGAAAAAATTTGGCATCACACTTTCTACAATGAGCTCCGGGTTGCCCCAGAAGAGCACCCGGTTCTCCTAACCGAAGCTCCCCTGAACCCGAAGGCTAACCGTGAGAAGATGACTCAAATCATGTTCGAGACCTTCAATGCTCCAGCTATGTATGTTGCCATTCAAGCCGTTCTTTCCTTGTATGCTAGTGGTCGCACAACCGGTATGTTGAATTCGTGTCAATCTATTATCGTGTCATGTCAGAAATAATCAGACAAGGTAACATGATTTGACGGTTCATGTTGCAGGTATTGTCTTGGACTCGGGTGATGGTGTCAGCCACACGGTGCCTATCTATGAGGGTTACGCCCTCCCTCACGCCATCCTCCGTCTAGACCTTGCAGGTCGAGACCTCACCGACCACCTGATGAAGATCCTAACGGAGCGTGGCTACTCATTCACGACTAGTGCAGAGCGCGAAATCGTGAGGGACATGAAGGAGAAGCTCTCCTACATTGCCCTGGACTATGAGCAGGAGCTCGAGACCTCCAAGACGAGCTCCTCCGTTGAGAAGACCTATGAGCTTCCCGACGGGCAGGTGATCACCATTGGAGCAGAACGGTTTCGCTGCCCAGAAGTCCTCTTCCAGCCGTCAATGATTGGGATGGAAGCTGCAGGGATTCACGAGACAACCTACAACTCGATCATGAAGTGCGACGTGGATATCAGGAAAGATTTGTATGGTAACATCGTGCTCAGTGGTGGAACCACCATGTTCTCGGGAATTGCAGACCGTATGAGCAAGGAGATCTCGGCTTTGGCACCGAGCAGCATGAAGATCAAGGTGGTGGCTCCTCCGGAGAGGAAGTACAGTGTCTGGATTGGAGGGTCTATCTTGGCTTCCCTCAGCACCTTCCAGCAGGTAAACAATGATGTCTTTTGCTATGCCATGAATGTGGTGAATAGGGAAGATTGATTATTGATTGATTTGGTTGCAGATGTGGATTGCGAAAGCGGAATACGATGAATCGGGGCCATCGATAGTACACAGGAAATGCTTCTAAGGTAATAAGGAGATTCGGGTTCAAATCAAATAGTCGGGTGGAGCTGCAGAACGAAGAAGTCACAGCTATGTGGTTGAAGAAGAAGATGCAGCTTTTGCCATTGGAATTGGACTTCATTTGATTTATAGCTTACTGTTGTTATTATACAATATATTTATTTATCTATATGTATAAGCTTGTTCGTTAAGTCTCTTGGTGGCTTTTAAGATGTGTGAGGTTTTGATATGGAGGTAGTCCATTTTTGGTGTTCCTCATTCCTTAAACAAGTCCCTAGACTTTTTGTTATTGTATGGTGAAGTACCTGTACTTTGCTGTTTGCCTTTATTGCATAACATCTAAGGGGTAGATTGACACTATGCCCCTGATTTAGTGGTGGTTTTAAGACATTGCTTTAAAGTTTTTTAGTTTTTTCTTTTCCTTCTATCCAATTTTCCATCAAAGTTTAATGAAATATGATCTAAAAATTGTAAAATAACATAATTACTTTTTCAAATGTCATAATTAAATTCTTAAGAACCTTTATTATATAATATCATGGGTTAAATACTAAGGAGTTACCTGAACTTTGAACGTTTTGCAACGAGCTACCCAAACTTTAAAAATTCAAAACGGACTACCTCAAATTTGAAAAATGTGCAAATAGATACCTCCGTCCAATTTCTGACGGATTTCCAACGACTTTTCGACGAATTTCCAACGAATTTCCGTCAACAGTTGACAGAAATTTGGACGGAGGTAGCTATTTGCACATTTTTCAAATTTGAGATAGCACGTTTTGAATTCAAAGTTCGGGTACCTCGTTGCAAATCGTCCAAAGTTCAGGTAGCTCATTGATATTTAACCCTACTATCATTGAGTCCAGAATCGATCCAGGAGGTTAAGTCTTAATCTAGACCAACTCGCCCAAGACCCAAATCCAAGACCTGTTTTGAATCAAATATTAATTGTCCACTAAACTAATTATTATTCTTTTGGCCAGAAACAAGCAAAGACAAATTACCTAAACTTAACTCATTATTGAGCCTAACTACATCCATTACCCAAAGAAAACAGACCTTGATGAAGAGAGTGAAAGTAACACAAATAGCAACAAACCTTTCTTTAAGGTCAAACATTTTTATCTTAAGTGGTATAATAAGTGAGAATTTGGTGCATAACAAAATGTTAAAAGATCCAAAGATTCATTTTTGTGCTAATAAAACTGACTCTACTGCAATCAGAAGCTCTATAAGGAATCCTGGACTGGCCCTAATTCGTAAGATAGTCTCTTTAAAAGGACAGGACTCACCTATGTATGAATCTTCCACATCCTGGTTCTGTAGCCGACAGACATGAGGGCAAGCTCCCAGAGCATGTTGGGAATGCTCAAAAGGTTCACCTTCGACCCGGGAATTTCGGACCAATTCACAGAAATCTCTACCATTGGAATGCCAAACCATTTGCACAAAAACACCAACTCTACATCAAAGCACCACCTGACCAAACATGCTCCATCCTCTATCAATATTCAGAAGTTGAGACAAAAAAGAACAGTCAAATCTAAGATGAGAAAGAAGATTACCTTTTCAGGCGAATGTTAGTGAAAAGCTTCCGGGCAGCAGACCTTGTAAACATCTTAAAACCACACTGCGAAATAACAAGTCCAATTAATGAAGACCTTAGTTCATTATCAACCTTAGTTTTTGTTTAATAGTCCACACTCACCAATTCTAGAGTTAGGGACAATTGTAAAGGAGTCCCCAAGAATGATCTGATGTATAATAATACGCTTCTTGGAAATTTTACCTGTGTGTCACGCACTCCAGGACCGGCAGCCAGTAAGACCACAAGATGGAAGCCCTTCATTAAGAAGTTCCGATACCACTTCCTCTGAGACAACGCATAAACACAAACCTGTGAGAAAATTAATGAACAAAACAGTGGCAATGCAAAAGGTAAATCGAGCAAGACTCAACCGATGCCAAAGCCTTCTCCTCAAGATGAGCACGGGAACCAAATGCTGCTATTGGGATGTCTGCTATCCTAAAGACTGAATTACTGCCTGCTGATTCTCCAAAACGAGAATCCGTTCGGGCAACTGCATGGATCTAGCATTAACAAGTTAGTTCAGTTCCTGTAATAGAATCTATTTGTTCCCTCAGACGAACCTGGTTTTCCAGTTTCTCAAGGTCATCAATCTTGGTTGCACCATCAGCATCTAGCATTAAAAGTAGCTCACCACGAGAATGCAGCATTCCCTGTTTTACAAAAGCTTTTAAGAATGTAAACAGCTTCAATTACTAAGTTGTCAAACACGTGACAAGAATCCCAGAGATAAAAGCACGCAAATAAAAGGTCAAGAAGACTCACTTTTCTGATAGCCTCTCCCTTCCCACGATTCTTTCCCAGAAGGACAACCCTTACAGTGTCTACTGAATATTTTCTCACAAAATTAAATGCTACTCTTTTTGTTGCATCCTTACTTCCATCATCAATAATAATGACCTGTAAAGCATCAAAGACTAAGTAAAACTAGCTGTGTTCAAACATAAAGCCATGGACCAAGTAGACTGAATTAGAGTAGATTAAGGCCATATCTTAGTCCATACGTTCCTAACTACACTAAACTTATTTTTCTAACTCTTCCTTGAAGCAATATTCCATGAAAGATCAATGAGTATAGTGGCAATGGTTTACAGCTATTCATGAAATGTGAATTGCTGAAAAGGATAATCAATAACAAACAGAAAAGCAACAAAAATATAATACCTCATAAGAAAACGATTTGTCTTTTGCAGCACGTTGTTGTAGATAACTACAGCGATGTAAAAGAAACTTTAGAAAAAAGGTGAGATTTCTTTGCTATAGCAAAAGATGTATCAGTTATAGGTTCCTTTCTACCAGACATTTTTCCTCATATTAACTGGCAATAGATAGGTATCTCCTCATGAACAAATACTCAGTAATTTTAAAAAGAAAACAATATCTTTCCTTGAAGAGGTTGAGTATTTTACTTGATGGTTTCATTGAGAGCTCCAGGGAGACGATACTCTTCGTTAAAAGCCGGAACAATCAAAGATATGTATTTCTCTGCAGGATCCAATATTGAAGGACATCGAACCTGGCAATAACAAGAAAGTAAATATATCTGCAATAGCTCAGCATTTTAGAAGAGGTTTAGAATTCTAAATGATCAATTATGGAGCCCCGAACTCCCTAGGTTACGCTCTTCATCTTCATTTGCCCAGATTTCAGCAATTCCGGATTCCCATCAATGAGAGTTGCATAATCAAAACTTCTCGATCTCGTGGTGATAAATGGAGCAAAATCCCTGGCTACAGTTATGCGCAAACACAACTACACCTAATCCCTCACCAATCCTAGAGAAAACCCAAACTACCTCTTTCAGAGAATTAGGATCTTCGAAGATCGCCGGCGCTTCGACAAGACTGCGAATGACCTTTAGATTAATCCACCAAAAGAAAAAGGGAAAGAGAACGAAGGACAGCAACGCAATGGTGGTCAAAGACAACATACGTGTGGTTGTATCTCCTCCGGTAGGCCTCGACGGTGACAACTGAAAACACACCTACCACGACGGTGGCGATCACGGCGACGCCGAGCTCTGCAAACGTCAACAAGGCTCCCATCTCTTTGCCGCGCTGGTGGGAATCGGTGGCTAGTCAATCAACAGTATTCTAAATGAGATAAGAGTCGTTTCTTTTTTTAAATATCTGAAGTATTTATTCTATTATTGAAAAGTCATAATAACAAGCCCGTCTAGCTCAGTTGGTAGAGCGCAAGGCTCTTAACCTTGTGGTCGTGGGTTCGAGCCCCACGGTGGGCGATTAATTTTTTGCATAAATGTATGTATGTATTCTCATAGGTAGCCCGATAAGTCTTTTTTTTTTTAATTGGTTACACATGTTTCACTATTGTGCAGAATGGTTACACATGTTTCAAAATGTGATTAATTGGTTCTTTTACTGCTCACCGTTAGAAATCACAGTTAAGTCACTATTTAGATACATAAAATGACGTATTTACCCTTTTCATCAACCAAGTTGTGTTCTTCATCATCGAATTGAAGAACCCAGAAACGAATTTCTTGATTCGATTATGGTTCTGAATTCGATTCTGGTTCTTCAAGACGATTCTGTGTTCTTCAATACCACTAAGGGCATAATAGTCATTTCACAATTCAATAATATGTTTAAAAAATTAATTAACGGTTTAATAACGGAATAATCAATTAATCACATTGAAAAAAACATGTGTAACCAATTAGTCACATAGCAAAACCAATTAATCACATTTTGAAACATGTGTAACCAATTAAGTAATTAACCATTTTTTTGGATTATTTTCTTTTTTAGATCAATTTTTCACTACTACTAATAATTAGTTTTCCTAATTAAATTTATTTATAAAAGGGATATTATTCATGCAATGGTGGTGTCAAATGAAATGATAGGTTAGGTTTAGCAAAAGGTCTCTGCAAGTTTTTTTAAAATAAAATCTCACTAGTGTTTGATGGGACAGTTGTTTGGACTGACTGCTGCTCCCAGTAAAAGCAAATCATGCACACACTGTAAAAAGGGAAGGAAACCAAACAAAACCTTAAGCAGATGAATGATTTCATTTGTTTGGATGGAGGCATGGTAGATGCTCCAAAAGTACTCACGAGACACCTTGCACAACAGCTAATGCTTGTTATTTATGAAGAAGCCAAACAAGCCCTTGGATGGAGTTGCAATTGCAAATTGCAATGCATCCTCTTTGTCACATTCTCTTTGATTTTACCTCATTTAGTGTAATTTTAATCCCAACTTGAACTAAAATCAATTCACAGATCCTACCTAAGCTGTGTTTAGATAGACCAGCAGAAATATGTTGTTAGGATCAAACACTCAATCGGATGAAGAAAACACCAAGGATTGAGAAGAAAACACTCAGTTTTCAGAGAGGAAAGAAAGAGAAGAAGAACTTTGATTTCTCGTGGTAACACCCAATAGGGTAACCTCCACGCGGTTTAGCAAAATATGTTAATGATGGTTACTGTTACAAAATACGTATACATGGTGAAATACAGTATAGTCTATGGGTTTAGCAAAATATATTAATGATGGTTACTGTTACAATATACCGCGAGACGCGTACATTAATACATAATCTACCATTACATATTAATCAGACTACAATACCTAATTTATGTTAATTAGAAATGTAAAAGATTCTAATTTTTCACATTGAATTTCAATGTGAAATTCACACATTGCAGGGTGTTTTTATATTACATAAAGATTCTCATGAGGTGATTGAAAATAGTGTAAATTTGGCATCTTTATGGGAAAGAAAAGGGATAAAAACAAACACCATTGCTCTTTTTGACTTGGAAAGGAACATTGCTTAGTCACTCAACCATGGTAATGAATCTAATGATAGATTATTACAGGTAAAAAAGGGAGAAAAAAAACAAAAACTATGGAGGTTTACAGAAAAAACAAAGAACCCCAGAAATCTCTCACTAGTCTCCCTAGAAATTTGAATTCAGAACATAAACCCAGAAGATATCATGCAAATGTTGTACTCCTGATGATCAAAATAACACCCAAAAAAACACTAACATGTGTTTCTACTTTGTTGATGAGTAAAAGCAATTACCTATTCAGTTCATGGTAGCAACTGCATTTTTCTCAGCATCCACCACCATCCTCTTCCTCCTCAGCTTCTCTTCAGCATCTTGCAAAAACTTGAACTTTGGAGGCGGGGACGGGACCATCATTCGAACGAACTCTGTATCGGTTGAAGATTCGAACATGGGGTTGAAATTAAACCCATGCTGTTTATACGAACCATCGCTCGGGGTCAGGGGCGGTGTGAACATAGATGGGGAAGCAATTGGGGTAAGATATGGAGTCTCAATGGCAACCAATAACTCACTTAGACTTTTTGACCCCTTTCCGGATCTTCCATCTTCAAACTCCAATAAATCCTCCTTAGTTTCCTCCACAATGGTGAAGAGAAACTTAGGAGGTCCTGAAATTTTATGCAACCTCATTAGCTCTGCATCCATTGTCTCCTCTGAATCGGCTAAATTAGCCTCCGTGGTATGATCGTTTCTACTGCTACTACTACTACTAGACTGAACTTGAACCAACACATGATCATCTAAACCCGAAGAACAAATTTCTTCGGGATTAAGAGCAGATTGGTCGATAATGGAAGATGGCTTCTTTAGACAGAACATGTACAGAAGCTCTTTAGCAGGGCTGCTGCTATACCTTTCCTCAATCCTTCTATTGGTAATCCTCTTCTTCCACCATAGCAGATAGTAGAGCTCACCAACTAGAGCTAACACTAAGCAGCCAAAGATTACACTCAGCCCCAATCCAATACCACTAAGTGACTTCATTTTTACCCCAAATCACATCACCATAACCAATACAGACAGCAAGCAACGTTGGACCAATGTCAACAAAACATACTACATAAGCTACGAACTTTGGCAGCCGAATACGGTAAGATCGAGCACCCACTTACAGGAACAATCCAAATTGGCTCTCGAGAATCAGAAATGGGTGTAAGGAGACTGTGGGGTGGTTAATTTTGCATGGGGATTGAAGAACTAACATTCTTTGAGGTCATTCCACGAACAGGTTGGGAGCATTGGAAAGGGAATGAATGAAATTACCAAGTGGGAAGTGGGAATGAGTGAGCAAGGCAAGCAAATAGTCGGCATAACTTGAGTAGTTTAGAGTTAAATATACGAGGCTGCTTCACATGGCATGGCACTGGCATCAGAATTCACAGATGGGCCATGGAAGAGGAGAGACAGAAGAGAAAAGGATGCATCATTCTTGGAAATTAATCGTATGTCTATTTAAATTTACTGTATTACCCCCACGCTTACAACTCTCTACAGAAGGGGGAGGGGGTATTTCGGAGAATGACACATTATACAAGTGAGGTCAATATAAAGTTGATAATTTCAAATATAATACGTACATAAGAGTTTAATATTAATACATTATGTATATAAATATTTTAAATTTAATTAGACACAATTAGTAATAATATATAAAGTAATTTAATTTATAAAATATATTAATAAATACGAATAGTTATGCATATATAATTATAGGATTTATTTTTAATTTTGTATTTCTTAGGTATAGTTGAAGATGCATAATGTAATTGTACCTTTATTTTATGTATCTCCAAGCTTCGCGGTATTAAAGAAAGGGTATTGTCTGACTGGTCTTGGAGACTGAAGGGGCACGAGTCCAAGTGCTGAAAAACATGGGCCTCAATTAATGACTTAGTTTAAGGTTATGCCAATTAATGACTTAGTTTAAGGTTATGTTACTCTGATTAAAAAAGAAGAAGTTATGTTACTGTTTTTAATATATACGATTTAATTGTCAGTTTATTAAAAATGTGAAAATATAAATAGGAAAACTACCAAACTGGTACCAAAAAATAAAAAAATTTGTGGGTAATTAGCAAGTAGGTACCTAAACTTTTTTTTATAGCAAATAGATTGCTGGACTTTTTTAAATTAGCAAATAGGTATTTACCGTTAATTTCCGTTAAAAATAAACTAAAAAAAATAAAGTGGTTTGACAAAACCGGTTCAGGTACCTACTTCCTCATTTGTGTAAGTTTAGGTACTTATTTGCTTCTCACGTTGTATTTTCCGTTTATTTTTAACAGAAATTAACGGTAGGTAACTATTAAGTTTGGCTACTTAGTTGCTATAAAAAAAATTAGGTATATATTTGTTAATCACTCAGAAGTTCGGGTACCAGTAGTTTTTCCATATAAATATTTATGTATAACATTAAAAAAAGGTTAATTAATATTAAAAAAAACTTTTAAAAAAAAACTAAACAGCAAACCGATCTTTTTTTTTACAAACAACAAATTAAACTTTTGGAATTGAGCAAACAACAAACCTACCTCAAATTTCATTACGTTTAAACAGATTTTTCAATGTTTGAGGGAGTTATCAAGTCAACATTAGTTTAAGTATTTTAAGTAAATGGTATTACAACTTAATAATTCTCTCGAATATTGAAAAATATGTTCAAACATAATAAAAATTTGAAAAATTTGAAATAGGTTTGTTGTTGCTCAATTTCAAAAGTTTGATTTGTGGTTTGTAAAAAAAACGGAATGATGTTTGGTTTTTCATTAAAGTCCAACTCATTTTTCTATTTTTTACTGTAAATTGGTGAATCGAAAACTTATAAACTTTTTTTTAAAAAAAAAGACCATTTCACTAAAAGATATTCAGTTTCCACTCCTCATTCGTTAAAAAAATATTCAATTCGTTGTGCAATTTAATTTTGTAAGATAATCAAAATTGTAACATGATCAATTCATGATCCAACCGATTTTTTCCATCGATCCAATTTGGTTTTGATAAAATTGGTTTTAAGTCTTTTGTGCTTAAGTAATGCAGAAATCAATGTCATTAATTTTTGTTTATGTTCCTATTTCCGCCTAATAAGACTGATTTCAGAGAAATTAGGAAGGTAATTAATGTTGATAGAAGAGATGACAAGTGTGTGACAACGTGTCAATCAATTACTAATAATAGCGAGGCAAATGACTTTAAAAAGACAAGACAAGTGACATGGTAGTGGTACATTATATATTTATATATTGGAACTAACAAATATATATTATTGGTATTAGATAGACCAAGAGAGAAAGCGGTCTCGTTGGATATGGGATGGGGGCAGGCACAATTAATACACCGTCGACACATAAATGAATGAACGCGCCACACGCGCCCCTCTCTTACGGAAACTTGGCGATTTCCTTTGCGACTATTTCCAAGGAATCCGATTCCACCCTCAGCTCGTTTTTGGCTGGCGATTGGCACAAGCTTCAGTGATTGTTCAGCTCTGGACGGGATTTCTGCTTCCTCTCCCATCACCGCGGGATTCTGTGCCGCTCGTCTTTCTGCTGAGACCTAGTTTTGGCCTCCTGCTGAATTAGGGTTCGTCGGTGTTGCGTTCGACTAACTGTGCTATTGCCGAGCATATCTGTAATTTCCTTTCCCTTCCCTTTCTCCTTTCTTTGCCTGCCTTTTCAACTTGTGTGCAGGTTGGTGGCGAGCTTAGTGAGCATATCTGATTATGGCAACGGGTTCGACGTCTAATGGAGAAACGGCTCCGGGGATGGCTACGGTCTGCCTATTGTCTTCTGAAACTCTCGGTCTGGAGAAAGCTCCGGACAACCGAGCCCTAGGGGTTCTTATCTCGGATAAGCATATCAAGAATGGGATTATCAAGCTTGTGTTGAAGGAGGCTTGGGCTAAATTCGGACCGGTTCATATAGGGGAGGTAAATGACACTACCCTTGTATTCGATTTCGCATCTGCTAGGGAGCTTGATCAAGTGTTAGATTTATCACCGTGGTCTATCCATGGTCTGTGCCTGAATGTCAAGCCGTGCCCGATAGATAAGTCTATAGCTGAGATTGATTTCAACAAGATACAGATGTGGGTTCAGATTCACGGGTTGAGTCTGGAAATGATGAACATACCTAATGCTCAGTGTATTGGAGATACGATCGGCCGATGCCTTAGGACGGAGGATTATGATGTGATCAAACAAAGGACCTATCTTAGGGTGCGAGTCGAGGTGGACACACTTTCACCATTGATGCCTAGGTTTAGGTGGTTCGATTCGAAAGGGGTAGGGAAATGGGCATCGGTGAAATACGAGAGGCTTTCTGATTTTTGTTACTGCTGTGGGATGGTCGGTCATTCATCCAAGGCTTGCTCGGAACCTGTTATAACTGATCCGGTAGAAGGCTCCCCCCTTTACGGGCCTTGGAATTCATGTGAACGTCCTAAGATGAACAACCGGTGGGTTACTGTGGGGGGTGGTGCACGGCTGGCCACCTCCAGGGACCAACGGTTCAAATCTTGGACTGAATTGATGAAGGGTCATGGGCCATTGCAGCAACCGGGTATTCAGAGAAGAGGTTCATCAAAGGCACATCTCCACGGCAGCTCTTCTTGGCGATCATCGGGTCAGCACCAAAGTCAGGCGGCTAGCAATAGATCCTCGGAAGCACACAATGCCAATTATGAAGGGGATGGAGGACTGAATGGCCGGGCTGGGCGGGGGGATCGCTTGCACATGGGATGCCCTCTTTCATCCCCCCATCGGCCTCGCCAAATGGGGACCCCCCAGTCTAGGGCCCTTGTGATTGTGGGGAATGAACTCACTGGTGCTCATATGCAGAACAAGATGACGACGGTTCGGCCTGGTCTGGCAATTATGCAGGAGGCAGCGCCATTGTCTCACGACAAGTCTACGGCTTCGGAGCTTAGTGCTGCGCCTGGGAGGAATCCGGACCCTGACCTGTGCATCCCGTGTGATCTGGTTAACAAGAGCATTATCCCGATCTGTCTGGTTCACTCAAGGGACCCAAACCTTCCAGCTGGTGTTGACTTCGTGCAGAATGTTCGGTTGGGGGACGACTCTGGTGCGACCTCTTCTCTGTTGCCGAGAGTTACTCCCCCCCTAAGGGGTTTGGGGAATGATGTTACTAGTGCGCCAATGGTTGATCAGTCTCTTGCCTTGGCTGATGACCCGCCGGTTGCTAAGCCTCAGATTTTGGCCGACTCTTTCAATAATGGCAAGTCAGGAAACCTGGGTACGGCAGGGATGGTGGATGGCGAGGCCTATCGCCGAGCAGTGGAGGGGATTCCTTTTCAAAACTGGAATGATGCAGCGGCTAGGGGACCTCCAAAAAGGACTGTGGCAGCCATACCAGATCGAGGACCAGCCAAGAAGCGAAAGACGCAAAGTGGTCCTTCGGTGTATGGACAGGGAGAAATGATATGCTTTGATCTGGGGAAGCAAGCTGACAACAGTAAGGGTGTGGAAGGGACGCAGGTGGTGCGAAGAAGAGGTAGTCGGGTTACTAAGGTAGCTGAAAACTCAAAGGGTTCCGGTGGCTGTCCTAAAACAGCCACGGGGCCTCAATGATCTTCCTCAGTTGGAATTGTCAGGGGTTGGGGTCTCCCCTGACAATTCGTCATCTCAAAGACCTGGTGAAGGGTTCCCGGCCTTCCATTGTTTTCCTTATGGAGACGAAGAAGACGGAGACCCACTGCGAGAAGGTTCGGAGGGAAGTTGGGATGGACTTTGCTAAGTATGTCCATCCCATTGGTGCTAGTGGAGGGTTGGCCCTTTGGTGGACAAAGGAGGTCGACATCCACTTTCATAGTCTTGACAAGAATTTCATTGATACTACGATTTCATGTTCGGCATTGGCAAGCTCGTGGAGGGTTACTTGGGTCTATGCGGACTCGAATTTTTCAAGGAGGTGTCTAAACTGGGACAGCTTGAGAGGGATAGGGCTAAACCGAACGGATGCGTGGTTGTGTGTGGGGGATTTCAACGACATCTCTCACCATAGGGAGAAGGAAGGTGGGGGCCGAAAGGATCAAGCTAAAATCGATGGGTTCGTCTCTCTTATGGAGGACCTATCGCTTGAGGACTTGGGGTACAACGGTCCGATCTTCACATGGACAAACAATAGGAGGGGTGGGGATCGGATTCGCGAGAGGCTCGACCGTGCAATGGCAAACCAGGCGTGGCTTACACTCTTTCCAAAGGCCCAATGCACACATGATCTACTAATCGGTTCTGACCATGCTCCTATCTCTGTCCATCTGTCGCCCACCGAGTTGAAGGGTAAGAGACCATTCCGTTTTGAGGACATGTGGTGGGAAAACGACCAGTGCATCGACATTATCGATCGGGCATGGCAGCGGGGGGGTCCTATCCGGTCGATCTTTGGCCTTAAGTCAAAGCTCGATCGATGTAGGGCGGCCCTTACAGAGTGGAGCTCGAGAGAGTTCAAACACAATTTGAGGGAGATTGACAAGGTCAAACACCAGCTTCGCCAGATCTCCTCGGTGACTCATGATGGCGAGGCCTTGGACAGGGAGCGGGCTCTTAAATCGCGCCTTCATGCTTTTTGGAAGCGCGAGGAAATCTTTTGGAAACAACGCTCGAGGGTTCAATGGTTGAGCAACGGAGATAGGAATACGAAATTCTTTCATCAGACAACTATCTCTAGGCGGAGGCGAAACAAGATCATCCGGTTGAAAAACGGGTCGGGGGTTTGGTTAGAAAAGGAGAAGGACATCTCGGCTGAATTACACGAATTCTACTCGGGTTTATTTGCTACCGACCGGGCTCATGGGGTTTCTTTCAGTGGGTCCGACCGCATTCTTGATGGGGTTCCGATAGGTGTGACGGAAGAGATGAATGCAAGCTTAACGGGGTTGGCGTCCCTAGACGAGGTTAGAAGGGCTTGCTTCCAGATGGGGGGTTCTAAGGCACCAGGCCCGGATGGCTTCTCGGGGTCATTTTTCCATAAAAGTTGGGCCACAGTCGGATCAGATATGCTCACTTCGGTCAATGCCTTCCTCACATCAGGTATCATGCCCTCTTTTCTTAACCAAACACACATTACCTTGATTCCTAAGATTGCTAATCCTATATGTGCATCCGACTTTAGACCTATCAGCTTATGCAATTTTGGCTATAAGGTTATTTCTAAGGTTCTGGCAAATAGGCTTAAAACCTATTTGCCAGAACTGGTCACCCCCTTCCAGAGTGCCTTCGTTTCAGGGAGACGGATTCAGGATAGCATAATCATCGCGCACGAGATGTTCCATTACCTAAAGACAAGAGGCAAGCCAAGAACGAACTCGAACCGAACTGAGTGCGCTTTGAAGATAGATATGCAAAAGGCTTACGACCGGGTGGAATGGGATTTCCTCCTTCAAGGACTCGCGAAACGGGGATTCAATGACAAGTGGATTGGATGGATACGTGCTTGCATCTCTACAGTTACATATAAGGTTTCCATTAATGGGAAGCTATCGGCGGCAATTACCCCCTCTCGTGGCCTAAGACAGGGTGACCCACTTTCACCTTATCTTTTTATTTTAGTCGCTGATGTGCTCTCTAGAATGCTTGTCGACCAGGTCAGACAGGGGAACATTAGGGGCATCCGGCCGAGGAGGGGATGCCCTGAGATCCAGCACTTGTTCTTCGCAGACGACTCAATCTTTTTCCTTAAAGGCTCCATGGCCTTGGCGGCAAACCTTAAACACACCTTGGACTTGTACTGTGGAGCCTCGGGACAGAAGATAAATTTCTCTAAGTCGTCCATCTACTTCAACTCAGGTGCAAAAGACGATTTCAAGAGAGATATTTCGGTGCTTTTCGGGGTGACTACAAGCATTGACCCGGGCTTCTATTTGGGTCTACCTACGGTCTGGGGTAGATCCAAAAGGGAAGCCCTGACCTACTTAAAAGAGCGAATCCGGGACAAGCTACAGTGTTGGAGGAATAAGCTTCTAAATCATGCGGGCAAGGAGGTTCTTATCAAGTCGGTCCTGAGTGCTATTCCTACTTATGTCATGCACGTCTTTAAGCTCCCGCTCGCTTGGTGTAATGAGGTAAACGGTATAATGGCTAGATTCTGGTGGGGATCTCGAGAGGGCAATAGGAAGATTCATTGGAGGAATTGGGCATCTATGACCAAGGCCAAATCTGTTGGAGGTTATGGGTTCAGAGATATGAATGTTTTCAATAGGGCAATCCTTGCTAATATGGCGGCGAGAATTTTGGATGAACCGGAGTCTTTATGGGTAAGGTTCCTGAAAGGTCTCTACTTCCCATGCTCTTCTTTCATGCAGGCAAATACGGGAAGTAGGGCCTCTTGGGCTTGGGCGAGCTTGCTTGAGGGTCGGGACGTTCTCAGGTCGGAGGGGGTGTGGATCCTAGGTGATGGACGATCGATTAACCCGTTCACGGAGGCGTGGGTAACCGCTCACCAAAGCCTTAGGATCAGACCAAGGCAAGACACCACACTCCCAACATCGACTACGGTTGCCCAATGGATCAATCATGACGAGGCTGCGTGGGATGAGGGGGCGGTCAGGCTGGCTGTTCACGCAGAAGATGTGCAAGCGGTTCTCCAACAGCACATCCCATTGCCGCTTGCTCCCGACAGACACGGCTGGCCTCATTCCAGGTCAGGCGCAACATCCGTGAGATCGGTCTACCACCGGCTTCATTCACACGATCGCTCCAGACAGGTAACGCGGGACTTGAACCGTAGGCCTCCACCTGATTTACCTTCCGTTTGGCCAGCTATTTGGGGCTCATCCGTGTGGCCCAAGATAAAGGCGTTTATGTGGAAGCTAGCCACTGACGCCTTACCCACGAGGGGGACTCTTGCAAGGAGGGGCCTTGCGGTGGATAGCTCGTGCCCGACTTGTCTTTTGGAGGAATCTCGTGAGCATATGTTATTTGTTTGTCCATGGGTGAAACAGGTTTGGCTCAACTTTATTGATACTCCTCGGATCAACTTGGGGAGGAACTCGTTGGAGGATTGGCTCGTGGATGCAACATCTTTCACTGGGCCGTATAGAAGGGACAAGGTAAAGGTGTGGAGTCGTCTCATGGTCGTGTGCTGGGTGATATGGAAAACGAGATGCAAGCTCGTATACGAGAACGCACAGCCATGTGTGACTTCGGTGATGGTCGAGATTACGAGGACCCTTCATGATCTGGGCACCACGCAGCTTGTAGACCGTGGGGTTCGGCAGGTGCAGGCGTGGACCGGGCCACCTTCGGGCGTCATCAAGATCAACTGCGACGGGGCTTGGAACGCATCCTCCAATCGAGGAGCTTATGGAGTTATTGCGCGGGACAACTCCGGGGCTTTGATGGGCGGTCGAGGTGGGATTCTTCTTGCGGCATCCGTGGATGAAATAGAGGCCCATGCGGTCTACTTCGCGATACTTTTGGCGGTCGAGATGGCGTGGCCAAGGGTTATTATTGAGACGGACGCCTTGAATGTTATCAATCACATTCATAGGCGGGACTTTGCTTGGAGGATAGCTCCCATTTTGTCAAATGCGATTTCCCGATCGTCTGTGATTGGGGAAATTGCATGGGAGCATATCCAACGATCCGCAAACTCTTGTGCGGATTGGATTGCAAAGAATGTATTAGCGGGGTTGTGTCCTTCGGATTGGGTGTCCTCACCCCCAACCCCCCTCCTTAGATGTATTACCTCGGATAATATTTTGTACTCGGTTTCCTCTATTGTTATTGAATGAAGTATGAAGTTGTTTTGGCCAAAAAAAAAAAAAAATACACCGTCTAATTAAAATATAAAAAATCAAATAACTTATAATAAAATAAGCAAAAATCAAATAACATATAATGAAATAAGCAAAACTCAAGGAAAGTTTTGGTTATTTACCAATGAAGGGTTGAAGTCCAACGGCATAAATTTATTCTATTTTAAGAAAACTACCAAACTGGTACTTGAATTTTGTGGATGATTAGCAATTAGGTACCTAATTTTTTTTTTATCAACTAAGTAGTCGAACTTATGAAAATTAGCAAATAGGTACCTACCATTAATTTCTGTTAAGAATAAACAGAAAATATCACGTGAGGAGCAAACATGTACTTGAACTTACATGAATGAGCAAGTAGGTACTTGAACCGGTTCAAAACCCGTTTCAAAATTGGTTCGATCGAACCATTTTTTTTTACCAAACACATGCATGACTCAACTCCAGACGTTTTCGGAGTGATGCACCGAGAACGTCTGGAGTTGAGTCATGCATGTGTTTGGTATATAAACTTATTTAAAAAAAGTGGTTTGACTGAACCGGTTTAGGTACCTACTTGTTCATTCGTGTAAGTTCAGGTACCTGTTTGCTCCTGACATGATATTTTCTATTTACTCTTAATGAAAATTAACGGTAGGTACCTATTTGCTCATTTAAGAAAGTTCAGCAACCTATTTGCTACAAAAATAAAAGTTTAGGTACCTACTTGCTAATCACCCACAATTTCGGGTACCAATTTAATAGTGTTTTCCCTTCTATTTTCGTCGCAGTATAGACAAGGAAATCAATCAAGTATGTATAATACAGGACAAAGCTTAAGACGTTACATAGTTTATTTTTATTTACATTTATCTTGATGAAAATCATTAAATAACCATCAATGTTCTAAACTTCACTTACACTAGATCTAAGAGCTATTGTTAAAATGATGATGAACACATTCAGTTTCCTTCATACTTGGGGTCGGCTGTTACGTAGTGGTAGACGATCACAAGGAGAAACACAAACATACCACGAAAATTGGCAATGAAACCCAGATCCTGATCATCCATCATCTGCAAAATATCATATATGGCAAATCAATCATTTTATTTTTAAGACAAAAAAAAAATATATATATATATAGATGAAACAATTCTCAAATCTTCATTCTCAGGAGTGACTCTTTGGATTAACACAGCAAGTAGGATATTACACATAATCTAAAGGGCATGTTTCATTTGCTCTCATATTTTGTTCATATCATCTAGGACAGAAAAACTACGAAAATACAGTATGGAAGACATCAATATCTTGACAATAGCTCCAATGTCGTGCTTTACCAATGGATATCACTATTATGACTAGTGGTTAGCAAATGAAGAGAACATTGTAAGCATAATGAAAAAGGGAAGACATTTAATCAACAACGTCTCTAAGACACCGTATAAAGTTTTGTAGCAACGGGTCGATGTTCGAGTTAGGTATTACGGTAACTTAAAATGTATGGAACCTTTCGACGCTTTTACAATCATAAATATGACCAAAGGACGGAACTATGTATTAGTATGAGAGAGCCAACTTATAGCCTTATGCAATTTTGGTAATTAAAATATGTTTTTATTTGAGGAAAATTATGAAAAAGATGTAACATGTTTGCCCGAATTTGTAAGTGATGTAACATGTTTTGTAAGTGATGAAACATGTTTGTTTTTTGTGGTTTTATATAAATTAAGTTTTTTTTTTCTGTCCAAATCAGTCGTTAACTGAAAATCAATTGTTAACAACATGTGTTGTTGTGTCTGAAATGCTTCAATTGCCTCCATTTATGTATACACGAGTTATTCTGGAAAATGTTCATGATGGATGGAGATGATACTGAAAACAGCCACCAGTGTCGTTTGACGCGGTGGATATTAGGAAGTGGTCATTCTACAGAGCCCTCATCACTGAGTTTATCGCTACACTACTCTTCCTCTACATCATTGTGCTTACCGTCATTGGCTACAGTAGTCAGTCAGGCCCACTAAACAACGTTGGCGACCCCTGCGGCGGAATTGGAATCCTGGGCGTAGCCAGGGCCTTTGGCGGCATGATCTTAAATTATTTTGCCCCTAACTTAAATTATGCTTCTGTAATTTTATTTCTATATGTCGATTCTTGAAGAAGGATGGAGCAATTCAAATTACAAAACTTACACTATTTGCATATATGTACATATATGCTACTACTGAGCAACAAAGACATTGCAATAGCTATGACTCCATCGATCAATCAACCATCTAAAGCTTACTACTAGTTGGGGCGGCAACAATGTACTTAGTGTGGCGGCCCTGGGCAATTGTCTTCCCGGTGCTCTTCCTCCTGAACTCCACGGTTACAGCAGCCATGGTCTTACCGACACGCAGAGCCTTTGCTTCGATCTCGATCTCCTCCTGAAAAATGGACAATAATCATGTAGACAGTTCATGAATCATGAATATTCTTCAGATCTCAGTTCTCTCCGATTCGGGGAACTCTAAATTTCGAGCGTTTTCATCATGAAAATCGATTTGACTAGACTAAAGATTAGGAATGTTTGTCAACTGAGCTGAAAATGAAATGTGGAATGGAGGCGGAGATTGTGGTTCGTACATCGATATGAGCGGTGTCCAAGAAGGAGACGCTTATCTCCACCGAAACTCCAGTGGCTTGATAGCCAAAAGTGTACACAACGGTGGATCCGAGAACATCCACCAGCATCGCAGTGGCGCCGCCGTGCAATCGATTATCCGCGCTCTGCACCAAAACGGAAAGGAACAACAATTGAGGAACATAAGCATCTACAACTAAGCAGAATAATCGATAAAGATTAGAAACTGCTAGTGAAACAGAATAATTTTACCAATAATCGAGCCGGGACCTTCATCGAACAGATGACGCGGCCAGGTTCGACGAGATGGAGATGAAGATCGTGAACTGTGAATCGCTCGAAGAATCTGTACGACAAGGCATCCGCATCGAAATTCAGCGTCGAGGACTCTGCAACGACGGATCCTCGTCCTCCACTCTCCAGGAATGCCTTCAATGAGTTCAATTTTTCATCCTCCACCTTCTTTAGTCCCGCGCCGACCATCTGAAGAACGTTTCTAGAGTCAAAGCTTTAGAGCATACGATTCCGCTTCCAGCGAGAGAACTCAAAACCACTGCTCTGGAACGCTTCATCGGTTGTGGAAGCTTCATCAGTCGTGGAAGGTGGAGAGACAACAAATAGGGGAAATATAACAAGGGTAGATCCGAAATTAAAAAAAAAAAAATCAAACTGTGAATTTAAGTTATTACGTGACTCTCACGTGACTGAATTTAAAGGTACAACCGACGGAATGTGTAACGTTTCATCTAAAACCAACAAAATCAAACATATTCCATCAAAGACCTTTTTATTACAACTGTCGTAAACATATTCCATCAATTACAACTTTCGGAAAACATATTATATTTTTTTCAAACTTAACCATTTTATTTTCGATTCAACTCTTTAAAATCTTAAACTTGCGTGTTTTATCTCATATATTCTAATTCTTACCCGGAGACAGTTTCATGTCTTCCTCCCCGCATATGAGATATGACATTGTTCACATTTCAGTGGCAGTAGCAGCAGGATACACAAATAAGCATTTCTTGTCCATTTATCATGAAATCAAATACCAGACAGTTCAGTGACATACTTGCAGCTCAATAGTCAAGGTAGCAAAAAGAGAACAGCAAAATGGCAAAATAATTCAAGAAAAATCATAACAAAACTTCAGAAACGGAATCAAAGAAATATGTGATCACAGTGGGGATCGAACCCACGACCTTTAGATTCGGAGTCTAACGCGATATCCACTCCGCTATGTGATCGGTGTGTGAACATCAACAACATCTACACACTGTAGCCATTTTCGAAACCTAAATCCATACCGCACAAGGACAATATCTTTACTGTGACAAAGTCCCTAAACCTATCATCGCAATCAGATCAGAACCCGATCTATTGATCAATTTCTGCAGTAACAATCGCCGTGGTAACAATTGACAGCGACTGTAACAGAGAGAAGGAGATTGAGAGCATACCTTCACGTTTATCGGAGCGTAGCAGCAGATGGGACGCAAGATACGCCAAAAGGAAGGAGGGACCAGATCTCAGTCGGAGGAAAACAGAGCCTCGCTCGCTCTGTGTTCTCTTCTGCTAAACTAAACTGCAGTCTAGTTTTCAAAGAGAACTAAAAAAGGGGAAGAAATAAAAAATATAGGGAAAATTTTCGGGGGATTGATTTTGGGCTTCAATTGGGCCTTACAATGAATTTTAGTGTATAAGACTGTTTTACAGATTTTAGGTTATAAAAATTACGTTGATTACGTGGTGATTTGACTATATATTTATTTTGTTTAAATTTATAATATATAGTTATTTATATTTGATATTTTTATTATTATTATTATAATTCACTTATTTTTCTATAACATAACTTGTTAAAAATACTTTATTTTTTCATAGTAAATTTGAATTCAGATTTTGCTTTTAAATTCAAATTTTGAACCCAAATTTCGATTCATGGATTTATTACTAAAACTTTCTTGAAGATGTAATTTGAATTCCATTTGCAATTTGTTTTAGGGACAAGTCATTTAAGTACATCAAGAGTTGCGTTTTTACAAATAGGTACATTAGAAAAAAAGTATTACTTTCAACTATCTCATATATCATAAATGTATCTACTTTAATATTTCAGTCATGTCATCACCACATATATAGTATTTTGTTTTATTAAGGTAATTATACTTTATTGTACTGTTGCTTTCAAATATATTTAAGTTGTTTTATTGTAATAATCGAATATAATTATTTTTGTTTACTGGATAATTTGTTTATTTTTCGTTCAGGTATCCAATTAAAGTAGATACATTTATGATTTTGAAGATATCTAAAAAAAAAAAAAAAATAGAGGTACCTATTTGTAAAAACGAGACTTGTGAGTTATCTAAATGACTTTTATCCATTCGTCTTACTATTTGTTCATCAACTGATAATAAAGATTATGATTTTCGAATATTTCAGAGGACAAAGCAGATAAAGCCCCAATCAAAAGAGTTATGGTTTAAAATTTGTCTCAAACCCTAAATCGAATCCCGATCAAATAGACACTTAATTATAATGTATATGCAAAATTTGATCAATTTAATTCTACCATTTCTAAAAATATTATATTATTTTTATAATTTTCATAATATATTTGTGTTCAATTTTGATAAAAAATTGATGGAGTTAGAAAACTACACATAAAAAAAATGAATTTTTAAAAAACAAATATTAGATTTTGTATTAAAAAAAAAAAGAACAAAGTCGTTTTCTAAAAAAAAAAAAATGTTGGTTAATTGACCAAGTATGAGCTGATTCGTTCAGCTTCGAAACTCCCTCCTGCAGTTCCGCATGGACAACTTTGAAATATGTTTTCGTAAATCAAATGTTCGCGGAATCTGAGCTTCTCTTCCACACAAGAAACAGTGAGTTCCATTGATCCAATCCACAGTTCCTGGACACGCAGAATGGAAGCCAGCTTCAGCTGTAGGCAGTTTCTTTGTTTGGCCAAAAGCTGAAGGCAGTTTGATCGGTCGTTTCTGTAGATACTTGGAACGCGATCATCGATGTCGCTTACTTCGTCAAGGAGCACACATGGCAGTTCAAAGCTGCAATTCGGTGTGCTTTCCTCTGTCAGTTTGGGCATTGCTAGACTGAGATCATCCTCGAAGAAGAAGATCCCAGAGCCTCTCCGACGAGCTATCACCGATTGCCTTTCCGATGCTAATCATAGCGGAGCCTCAGCTTCCTCCACTGTCTTCTTCGAAGCTTCCAGGACACTCCGTGTATGTAATAACTGCTTTTCTTCTGATAGCCGCGGGTCATTGTTGGTGGTCCAACGGGACAATTTGGCGCCAAAATCGAATTTGCTATCTTGCTTCGTTTTGCTTGGTCTTAATGTGATCATGGAAGTATTTCTTTTTGGCAAATTTGTATTTGAGTATTGGTTTTTGGTAGGATTATCTTGCTGCCTCTTCAACAACAGATCTAGCGTATGGAGTGCTTATTGAACATACGATTGCCGAGAGAGAACGCAGGTAACTAAACTTGTCTTGTCTCATTCTGTTCAAATTGTTAGCTTTATGTTGTTTTTCTTATTTCTTCTGGGTTTAATAATCATCGCCAATTTTTTTTTTTTGCATATCTAGTATCCACCTGTAAGTTAAAATTTCAATACGCTGTACTATGTATAATAGATACAATTATATATCACTTGCATTTCACTTAGTTTGATTTTCTTTTCAAATGTATATGTATAAATCTGGCCTTGATGAAATATTATGATCTTAAACAGCGGCGAAACTATAAACTGAAAATGAGTAGGGAAAGGGATGCATAAATCTGGGTTGTTAGTTCCGTATGTTTCACAGGAGTTAACTTGGTTAATTTTGAGCTAATTGAGTTTGATTTTATGCTTACCCCATGTCAGTGTCTGGATACTCAAGGTGAAAATGCAATCAAAGCAAACACAATTCAATTTGCTAATCTTTGTAACATCTTCTAGTTCTTGGTCATTCTGGAATTCTCTTTCACAGTCCTTAGTGTTTGGTATTGGTTAGATTACATGTTTGAAACTGTCTATTTCTGTATGATGTCAATGACCTACTTACCTAAGAAAACACTGGTATCATGGTAAACACAATTCAATTTGCTAATCTTTGTAACATCTTCTAGTTCTTGGTCATTCTGGAATTCTCTTTCACAGTCCTTAGTGTTTGGTATTGGTTAGATTACATGTTTGAAACTGTCTATTTCTGTATGATGTCAATGACCTACTTACCTAAGAAAACACTGGTATCATGGTATGTCGAGCGTTTCTGTTTTATCATTAATTATCCTTATGTTTGAGAATCTTTCTTTCACCCTCTTTTTCTCGATCTGACTATTCCATGAAACTATACTAGCCCAGCAGTAGTTGCAAGGTGTGTGGCTCTTCTAAAAAGACACCTCCTAAGGTACATGCTTCAGCTAACTGTTTGTTGTTTTCCTTTTTTTTTTTCTATGACATTGTTGAGGTGCATTTTATTATAGTAATATATCTTGTCTTGTATTCTCAAATGATGATTTGGGACATGATAAAAGGTCAGGCATGTGATGATGTTGTACTTTTATAGCTTTTTACTGCTGTTTGTATTCTTCTTCTTGGTTAGAACAGTCAGTTTGATATCCCATCTCGAGGCCTAAATGTGGAAATTTATCGATAATTTCTTGCATGCCCATTATGACAAACCTTATTTCTCTTTTAAGTTTAACAATTTTATTGGAAAAAGTTATCTGTGACATCAATTAGCTAAAGACTTGTATGGAAGCTGAACAATACCTTCCGCGCGTTATCTATGACTCTGATGATGGGAGTTACACTAGTTGGAATGTTACTGAAATTTGAATACGTAATGTTTATCAATGCCTAATACAACTGAAGGCTAGAAATAGATCTTTAACTTTTAATGGTTCTAGGATGGTGATGAGAATTGACTTGCAAGTCATATAAATTAATACTTCTGGAATAGTCCTAGAATTGTAAGTCTAATCTTGTCATTTTGCTGGTACAACACCATGTTGTGAGTCAATAATAAAAAGAGATTATGTTTTGTTAAAATGTAAACAGATTGGCAACATGTACAAAGTGTAATATGTGCATGACTATTCTAGTTTATGCTTTGGAGGAGCTTCTTACTTCAGAGTGAAGATCTGGATGAAGTTTTTCTTCATTTTTTTAAAACTTTTTTCATAAGATTAGCAGAATTTCTAGATAATACCATATCTAATTTTGTAGATATAAACCTGGAGTGGAGACGCTGCAGCACATAGACCGATTCTGTATCATTATTATTGCAGAATGCGATCCTAACACAAACTACAGAATGACACAGTTGTATGTGTCTCCTAGCCAATCTGTTGGACCTGCCACATCTAGAAGTACTTCTGCCCGTCTGCCTGTATCTAGTGTTGCTTCTAGCACACTTATTAAATCTTTGAACTATGTACGATCTTTATTGGCTCAACACATTCCAAAACGATCGTCCCAACCAGCAACTTTTGTTGGAACTGCTTCTGTCTCAAAACATGCACTCCCTGCACTGTCTTCCATGCTGAAAAAATCTTTCAATTCCCAGTTGAACCACGCAACAGTTGCGGAATCTTCAGAGAGAAAGGATGATGCAAATTTGCTTATTTCCAATAAGAGTCTTAAGAAGGTTGATTTGGTGGTAGAGGATCTAGAATACATGGCCAATGACGTCCTGCAGTGGCGTTGGCTGAGGGAACATCAAGAGTCACAAGCATCATCTGAAAGGTATTGCTCTGATTCCTCTCTATCCATGTGGAAGTTCATCACAAAGAGGAACTTTTGGTTGAGCTTGAAATTCTTGTGGCTCATCATACAGTGATGATCATGTTGTACACCCACAAGACATGAATGCGTATAATTTCCTAGAAGTAGGTGCTGCATCTCTTCTTGTTGGAGACATGGAAGCTAAGATAAAAGGTCAACCATGGAAGTATTTAGGCACTTCAGATATGCCTTATCTTGATCAACTTTGGCAGCCTTCTAATTCCACCCCATATGACTCATCTGTATCTGGGAACTCCCATGTAAGAGCAATAACAGCTTCCAAAAGAACTAAAGGAGGCCCTCGACAAATTTGGTATGGCCTTATTGTAATTATTACTTTGTCCTTTTGGGTGATATGCTCATACTAACTTTTAATCTTCTTAATTCTCAATCGAAACATTTAACTTCTTGTGAAGTCCCTGTCCTTATTGAAGGATGACTGAAAAAGTCGGTATTAAAGTCTACATTGAAGGTGACAGTGACTGTAGAGTCCTACATCAAACAAACTGATAATGCTCAGTCTGAAATTTACACCAGTAGTGCAATCAATTTGCAAATATAGTTGTCACAAACACAAAACATGGTGATTCGACTATTGCTTAATGTTTAATTATGTCAACTAGATGAAAATGGTTGTTTTTAGTAATTAATTTTGTAATCTCACTTCTCATTTTTCAGGGAGGAATCTCCTGTGAATACATTCCATCCACGTGTTCGTCCACTTTTCCAGTATCGTCATTATAGGTATTGATTGCTTTCCTAATTTGCAATCAGAAACAGCTTTGATCTATATGGACAAGCCTTTAAATGTATAACAGACCTTTAACAGCACCCTTCTTTTAATCTTTTGTATGGCAAAGAAAGGACTAGTCTCACTCGTGTGCTTATGGAATATTATTTTATGTCCACTTGACATTTCTCTCTAAATATCTCTTTGGGTTATGTTTTCTTTGTCAGTGAACAACAGACACTTCGATTGAATCCAGCTGAGGTGTGTGAAGTGATTTCTGCAGTCTGCTCAGAAGCATCTTCACTAAATACTTCTACAACAATGACTGTATCATCAAAACTACCAAACAATGTGACTCCTTCCATGGATGCAGCCGTGAGCGTTCTGATCAAGCTTGTTATTGACATGTAATCAATCCTTTCCTGTATAACACATTGTGGTAGACCTTTAAGCTACACAACATTATGAAAATTTAGAACAACTTCATCTGCTACCATAACTTCTAAGCTGATCAGATTCAATTGGGATCTCATTCTTTAAGCTAATCATAAACAAAAGCTCATAATCTTTCAGGTAAGCATTATTCTAATCAAGGATCTTTGTTTTTTACTGGGTAATTGCCTTGGTTACAGTATTGGTTTTAATTGGAAAAATGTTGAATGCCAATTTCCTTGTCTCGAACCTTATGGATGCAACCATTCATTTGTATGCTTTTTTTTCTTCTTTCTTTATCCCCCAAAATAAGAAAATCAGCAGAGGTTTTATCCTGTAGGTATGTTCTGGATCAAGGAATGGCTGCTCCTCTTTCCTTTTCTATGCTCCAGGTGCTACTGAGATTCTTCTAGAGTTTGTATGGAAGAGTACCTAATTTAACCATAGTTATAAATTTCATCCAGGAAATGCTTTATTCTTCTAGACCAGAATGCAGGATTCGTGCTTTTGATGTAATTTTGAACCTTGGTGTTCATGCTCAACTATTAGAGCCAGTGATACCTGATGCTTCTTCGACAATGGAAGAAGAATATTGTCAACACCAATATGTTGACTGTGAAACTCATTTGGCAATGGATGAGGAGGTGAAAAGTCCTCTTAAAGCGACAGGATCTTCCACAGCCATCAAAGATTTTGAAACTTGGATTTTAAACATTCTTCATGAAACCCTTTTGTTTCTTGTCCAGGTAAGCTGAAACTTTTCATGGTATTTTTTATTTTACTGTAATTCTAGATACTGTCCTACAGTGGACAAAAAAAATTCCGGGTTCCATTAGCAGATGACGTTTTATAAATGTTTTCGTATGTCTTGTGTTTATTTTCTTTTGCTTCTTCTCAAGATTGAAGAACGTGAAGAATCTGTATGGGCCTCTGCACTTAGCTGTTTACTCTTTTTCGTCAGTAGCAGAGGAAAAATTTCGAGGCAGAAATTACAAGGCCTTGATATCAGGGTGAGTTAGTTTATCCACAACAGATTGTTGTTTCTCCTATTTGTATAGAAATGGAAAAAATGAGATGAACCCCCTTAAATTAACTCCGCGATATTAGTGGACTTTTCTTCCCTCTGCTATGAAGAATATGATTCCTATTACCAAATAATCTTAGAAGTTGGAAATCCATTCGCTTATTAATCTTATATTCATGTCATTTGATGATGATTGCCATTTACCATCGGAAACTTTTCAGGTTATTAAGTCGTTATTGGAGACAAGTAGGAGGAACTCGTGGGCCGATATTGTTCACTGCAAGCTTGTTTCTATGCTAACAAACGTGCTTTACAAGATTCCTAGTGAACCTGCTGACTCTTCAAGTCCATCGACTTTTCTCGTTGATAAAGTTGATCTCATAGGAGGAATCGAGTTTATATTTCTCGAGGTATGTTGTTTTCATATCTCACGGCATTTCTCTTATTGCAATCTATTTGGCAAGAAATATCATATCTGTAGGCACCTTTTCTGCAAACCTTATGAATTGTGTCCAAACGAATTTGTGTTATATAACTTTATATATTGTATTCTTCAATAAAATAATTTCATCTAAATCATATATGTAAACTAAAACGAGGATGCAAATATGTCTAATATAAATGCCAGCAGACAAATCATACTGAGTATTTTGTGCAGTATTCTCTTGCAAGCTCAAGGGAAGAGAGGAGGAATTTGTACTTGGTGCTCTTTGATTATGTCTTACATCAAATAAATGGGACCTACAAAACTACTGGAGTCTCTGAATTTAGTGATGATGAGATTCGACCTCTCGCGACATTGCTTACCCTTGTCGATGCACCAGAGGCTTTTTTTATCTCCCTTAAGCTTGGAGTGCAAGGTCTTGGTGAAATATTGAGAAGGTCAATATCCGATGCATTAGCTAGATATCCAGACAGTGAACGACTTAATATGGTATGTTTTAACAGCTATCCCCACATGTTTTGTTTGGTATCTTTCATTGTTGTCTTTGCATGGCGAAATGTCCGAGCACATTGTGGAGGAAGAAATCATTTGAATCTTGCTACGAAGGGATGATATAATTCAGTTTCCTATAAAACATTTGGAACTTAACTGCAATTAATTTAGTATTTGGAAAAATGGTGATTTTGCCCCAACCATGTGTATGATGTTGATTTTGCCTCCGTGTGGTGCCACATGTCCTTTACTTATTTTTTGTTGTCCCAGAAATTGAAGCTAGTTCAGACACTATGGAGTTTGATTTTTCTTTTCTTGGACATCCAATATGTTTTCTTATTATTTACATGTGTATCTGATATATAGTGTTCTAAAAAATCTGGATAAATGTGAAGGAATATATTTGTCTATTGCAGCTACTAGAACACGTGACAGAGAGGTTTGACACGCTTGTTAGTTCATTTACGCACTTAGACAAAGAGTTTTCACACATGGTGGCAATAACCAAATCTTTCAAGTTTCCAAGGAGCATCGAGGATCCATTTATAGGAAACGCAGTAAACCTCTACTGGTCTACTTTACACTCCCTTCTGCATTCCCAAAGAGTTGGTTGTCGCCGAAACGGTTACATTTGGTTAAGTGATTTGCTAATCTCAGAAATCAGTGATGAAAAAGCTTCGAATATATGGTCAAATATAGAGCTGTTGCAGCAGAGAATAACCCGAGCTGGAGTTTTGGATTCTGCAGTCGGTTCTAATGTGCCGTTTCCTATTTGGCTTTTCTGTGGTTTGTTGAAGTCTAAGAACAGTGTAATCAGGTGGGGTTTCCTTTTTGTTCTGGATAGGCTCCTAATGCGGTGTAAGTTTCTGTTGGATGAGAGGCGATTGCAATCATTTAGCAGCAGCACTCCTGAAGGAGATATGAAACTCAAGAAGGCAAATGCAGTGATAGATATCATGAGCAGTTCTTTGTTATTGGTGTGTCAAATAAATGAAACAGACCGCATCAATATCCTCAAGGTACGCTAATCTGAAACATTGTTGCAATTTTTCTATATTTCTATTAGGAGATTAAAGTAGAGACCAAAAGTGAAGAGAGCTTGGGCTCAACATTACTTGTTTTGGTATACATGCCTTGGACAGCAATATACGTTGAGAACTAATTTTGTAAAATAATGCTGAAAGCGAAATACAACTCTTCAAACACAGAGGGACTACTTTGACCATCTTATCAGGAGAAAAAAAAAACGTGGCCCTTTTTACCTCCCAACTGGATATGATTTTTTTTAAATGACATTCACCAAATTGAAAAATGGTCTTCACATCTTTTAATCAATTGAATCGACCCTATAACTTTTAAATTTGGTGCAATTTAGTCCCCATTGGAATTCCAACCAAGGGGGTGTTCCTGGTTCAGTACTGAGCCAGATCAGATCCCCACCCTTGGTTGACCCATCTGAAACTTTTACTTTCCTAACATTGTGGTAATGAGTTGCCTTGCTATAACATCAAAATTATTCTCTTTGGTGGGAAACAGATGTGCGATATTGTATTCTCTCAAGTCTGCCTCAAAATTCCTCCTTCAAATCAAGGGGATGGAATGGTCGGTCCAAACGAGAATAAGAACATGGATGCTGCTGAACCTGCTCACAAGCTGCAGACTGAACTTACAGGAAACAGTTGTTCCCGACCTAATGAGAACACTTACTCAGGGAGTGCATCAATGGCAGCTCTTCTTCTACAAGGGTGTGCAGTGGTTCCTATGCAGTTGATTTCACGGATCCCTGCTGCCTTGCTCTATTGGCCGTTGATTCAACTTGCCAGCGCCGCTACAGACAATATTGCACTCGGGGTTGCTGTTGGAAGTAGCGGAAAGGGGAATCTTCCTGGTGCAGCATCGGATATTCGAGCTACACTTTTGTTACTTCTAATAGGTAAATGTACTGTGGATGCTTCTGCTTTTATGGAAGTTGGCGGTGAAGAATTCTTCAGGTATCGTTATGCATCATTTTGGAGAAATTATTGCTTGATCTTAGACTAAGGTAACACTCCTGATCAATCACAACTTACGAAACATGTAGGCTCCATTGTGATCTCTACTAAAAAGGATATGAATCTCAACTGAATCTCAAGTTGTGATTGCTGAGGAGTTTGTATTGACGTGCTGTAACTGGCCATTCTTATCTTTGTGAGATGATTGCCTGTTTTTGCTATAACTCGGATAGTATCGTTTTGTTAAATGGAAATGCTACAAAATGTGAAGCTTCTATTGAAACTCATAGTGAAAATGAAATCTTTTCCATTTCAGGAGATTGTTTATTACCCATCCATCCATCCATCCCACTCAATCAATTCTTTCATAAAAAAATGATTCATTTCTTACTTTAAATGATTCACAATTTGTAGAATTTCCCTTATGTTGAAACTAACTATATACGTTGGATACCTAAGCAACATCATTCAATTTACCAATTACAGGGAACTGTTAGATGATACAGATTCAAGAGTGGCTTACTATTCTTCAACGTTTCTTTTGAAGGCAAGAAACCAACACCTTCTCATCACGCTTCATTTGCTTGGTGTATTCTTTTTGGTGGTTCGATGAATTACTACTTTGTGCTCTTTACAGAGAATGGTGACGGAAAAACCCGAAAAGTATCAGCACATGCTGCAGAATCTCGTCTTTAAAGCTCAGCAGGTAATCAAGCATTCTGCTCTTGCTTTCATCTTTAATAACTCCATGTCTTTTGATGGTTCTGAATTCATTTACGATTTCGACTTTTACTGTCATCTACACTGTTTCTAGAGCAACAACGAGAAACTGTTAGAGAATCCGTACCTTCAGATGCGTGGCATTCTTCAGTTGGCAAATGATCTCGGAATCGAGTTGTAGAAACTCAGCACGTTCATCTTCTCCATGCATAATATAAGCCATTTTGCTTTTGAGAAAATGAAGAAAAAAACAGAGATGGAGTTCTTGACAGTCTGATCGAGGATGGAAAACTCTACAAAATAAGAAATTATGCGAGAATGTCAATTGATAAAGGTGAGATAATCAACGGCTTTCTGAAATAGTCACAAATTCTACACTGTCAAAGTTGTAAAGTTTCACATGTTTTATGTAGCATTGCCTCGGGATGGATAAGAAGGAACATCTTATGGAAACTGCAGTAACGTACAGACCAAGTAACAGCGGTGAGACATGTTTGGCGCCGTTGCGGAAACAGTAACTATAAAATCACAGCGCGCCATTCCCGGGATCAGATCTGTTTTCAGGTACTTACTTACACACACACACACACTTTACTTAGAGTTGGCACGTTATGTCTTGCTTGTTGTTCCATTCAGGTTTTATCTACGTATACATAGAGCTATTGATAGTGAAACATATGAAGAAATTTGAAGAATCTGATTGATTCAAAGGATGATGAAGTTGGCGAGCCAACCGAACGGTTCCACGTGTCGAGCAGTTTTGCATTTTCTGGATTAAGCTCTGATGAAGAACATGAAGCAGGTTCTCTTTGCCACTGCACTTTTTAATTTTCATGTGCGTCCTATAAAATTTCATATTTACACGAAACGAAACACTGAACTGCAATGTCATTGGCCTGGTTTGGATTAGAGGTGTTAATTTTGGACATGACCTATAGGTGATTCGTCCATGTGTCTCGTCCATGTGTCGTGTTTGAGTCAAAAAATTTAGACTTACGAATCATTTTGACACGACTCATCCAACCTATATAAAAAATGAGATTGGATTTAGGTCGTACCAATTCGAAGACCATGTTTTGCCTGGGTCATCTACCGGGTTTGTTGTTATGGATTCACACTGCGAGATAACATCGGTATATAATCCAATGTCATCCGGGAGTATTAGTAGTACTCATTGCGTTTGCCCTGTTGGTAGGTTCCACATATTAGGTTGTACTGATGTAACCCTTGTTCTGAGTTGTTGTCCTTAAAAGGCCGGAGTTGTTCCACCGCTTGTTCCGATTGCTACTTGAGGATTAGCGGGGTATGTGGTTTGCCCCATAAGTGATTCCGTGGGTGGTCTATAAGGTGATACAGCGGTAATTATACTACTGTATATCTCCTATTCTTTATATCTTCCAGTTTTTGCCTTTCCTTTTAACTTTAATTGACAGTTTTTTTAATGTAGTAATGGGTAGTTCGTCAAGTCTTCTTCTTCTTTCAACACATACCCTTTTTCATTAAATGATGTTCTTTGGTGCGGCAGCGAGATTGGATGAGCTATATTAGTTTGTCCTTTTCCATATGCATTCATATATGAATAATAAACTGATAACAGTGCCACGTGTGAGACCTTCATTCGCTATCACTCATGCTGTCGTGTACGGAAAAGTCACAGCCTGTGGAGGATTGGATGGCGCGACCGAAAAGCAGAGAAGAATATATAAAAATTAAATACAAAGTGGAAATGCTTCAAAAATCAAAAGCCACCGGATTCGAAATTAGCAAAATAGTAAAATTCTTCCGTCATATCCTTCATCCTCTTCCATCCAGGAGCCCTAGATTTTCTCATCCTTTCTCGGGGTAAAAGATATGGTAATTCACTCGACTTACGGCTGCTGCTGCTCTTCCTTCTAGTTTGCTACTTAGTGATTTTGATTGTACTTTCAGTTTCGTTACGTAATCTGTGTTCGGTGAAGTTTTTGTTCTGGATATCCAAAAATTTCAATTGAATGTAGCACCTATCTGATTTGATCTAGAAGTGCTTTCCTACTCCATCATTGTTAATTTATGGCAGGAGCTCTTCGACTGTCTGATTTATGTGATTGTTGATCAGTTGATTGGACCTCTAGAGATGATTCAGATCGGCTCTGGTTTATGTTTGGGTGCGACTGTTTGATTGTAAAGATAGATCACTTCTCTTTAGTCATCGATATTTGCTTGACATGCACATTTTTGACTGGTATTTGATTAGCCAATGTGAAGTTTACTTAATATTGATCTTGTAGAGAAGATACGTGATCTGAGAATCTTTAACTTTCTGCATGATCTGCGTTTGTGTTTCTCTAGAAGAGGACTTTGTAGACAGGTGAAATGTCATGATCTTTTGTAGTCAGGCTCAGAGTGGGAAGATTAATTAGTTTGTTTGTGGAGCTATTATGTTTTCCGATTTCTCCACTTATAGAGACTGAGGCTTGAAAGGTCTTGTTTTTTTTCGAGCTACTTGTAGCTTATTTGTAGTTTGTACTGTCCAATTTGGTCTCTTTCATTATTCTTGAGCTGTAATAGTCTGAGTCTGACTGTGTCCTGTCCTGTGGTGTTCTCGAGTATTATAAGCTAATCTTTGTTTACTGAGACAATCTGGCAAAATTTGGACCATTATTGTAAATGGAAAGAAACATTATCGTTAGGACAGTGTAGGGAACGTTCTTGGTTATGATGGTCTTCATATGCATAATGAATGATATTGCATTGATTCATATGCATAAGGAATTATTGTTTTTTGGAAAGAAAAAAAAAGTGAGATCTTTTGAGTACAATGAAAATCATGATGGTTGGTCATTAGATGGAGCAGAGCTGAACAGCGATGGGGCAACTACCTTTAGGAAATAAAGTTGTGGCTATTAATCATGCATATTGTAGTGCACATTAAAATCAGTGAAACAATTATTCTCTTTTGAATGGTAGTTGGATGCAGTAATAACATGCTTCATTGTCACTGCTGTTTACCATCACATGTTTTCTGAGAATTCCTTGTGTGTTAAACCTTTCCATTGTACCCTCCAACCAATGGGACAGTGTCTTTAAAAAACAACCAAAGCATAGAATCAATAAGAGGTAATTTCCTTGTGTCGGTCCTCTAATATTATATATTTAGCAGCTGCTTCTATTTCATATTATGTAATGAACATGGCATGATGCTTCTATATATTTGTTTGTACTGTTTAGGCAAATGCAGCTTCTGGAATGGCAGTCCACGATGACTGCAAGCTTCGGTTTCTGGAACTGAAAGCAAAGAGAACTCACCGCTTCATAGTTTACAAGATTGAGGAGAAGCAGAAGGAGGTGATTGTGGAGAAGCTTGGAGAGCCTGCTCAAAACTATGAAGATTTCACTGCTAGCCTTCCTGATAACGAGTGCAGATACGCCGTCTATGACTATGATTTCATGACTGAGGAGAATGTCCCAAAGAGCAGAATCATTTTCATTGCTTGGTAATATACTGATAACTCCCTATGCTTTCTCTGTTAGAGAAAAGATTTAGTAAGCATGGTACATGGATTTTTCTAGTATGATGATTGAGTACCATATTTATGTAGAGAGAGAAGCTAACATGGTGAAATAAGTATGGTACTCAAGAATCATTCCGAAAAGGTCCATAAAACATCGTATAATCATCTGACATGTAGGATATAACTTTTGGAATGTGGGTCTTTACTGTATCTCTTGAAAGTTAAGGGTTATTATGTCACTAATAAAACACTAAGAGTGTGCTACTCATCTACAAAAGAGGGGGTACAATAAGAAGAAAAAAAGTACACAAAAAATATTCATGGACGAGCTAGATGTCTACTGTGTTCATGATATATATGTATATGCATATGTACCCCCAGCTATACCAAAAATTTACAAGTCATAACCAATTCTGTTAACTGTTCATCATGGGTCTCAAGGCCTTCTAAAGCTCTTTAGTCATTTCCCTCATATCAGTCCAAAACAAAGCTAGAGGGATGATCTTAATAATGCTAGTGGATTTATAGTATCTCAATTTTACTGAATAATGAATATTCTCTCGGTTATGTTTTACCTCTCCCTGACGTGTATTCTGTCTTGAAGGTCACCCGACATTTCGAGGGTGAGAAACAAAATGATATATGCTAGTACCAAGGAAAGGTTCAAGCGGGAGCTCGATGGAATCCAGATAGAGTTGCAAGCAACCGATCCAACTGAGATGGGTCTTGACGTGATAAGGAGCCGATCAAGTTAGATGTACATTTCTGGTATCAAATCCAGAGTTTCTCCACCATGCTCTTCAGCTCGGTATATACTGAATGTGGTTGGTATTGCTACGTTTCTTCCCGCGGACAGGGAGTGGAACTAACATATCCTATGATGGTATTTCTATCTCATCTTTACTATTATCGGCTTTACCCTTTAAGGCTTTTTACCCAAAGATTCTTTTCGTTACCTTCAGATTTGCTTGGTATTGCGTGGATGTGATTTGATTTAGGTATTTCTTGTAATGGTATAATGTGTGTAACTGGTTGTGTGATTGGTTCAAACCATTCTCTATGGAAGGATCTCTCTTGTTGCTTCCTCGGCTCAATTGAAATTTAAAATTGCATAAACAATCTTATATATAAAAGGAAAATGTAAAAAGTGGTCCTAATCTTTAGGTTGGGTTGGACGCAGTATAATAAGTTGCAATCAATCTTTATGAAGCTGCATTGGTATTTCTTTTGAGGGAAGTTATTTCCTAACTGCTTATTTGGTCTGAGAAAACACGAACATGAAGTCGAATAATAATAAGAATTTTTTTAATAATACTTTAAAGGGTCTGAGCAAATTTTAGCTTCATTTATAGAAAAGATATAATTTTCCGTCTAATTTATAGTTAAAAAGTGAGAAATTTGCAATTTATGTACTATCCTAAAACGTTTTTATGTGCAAATAGTTAAAAATTATAAAAATGTGCAATTTGCTAATCAAATTTAAAAAAAAGGTTAAATACCAAGTAGCTACCTGAAATTTGCACGTTTTGCAACGTGTTACCCGAACTTTGAAAATTCAAAACAAACTACCTCAACTTTGAATAATGTGCAAATAGCTACCTCCGTTCAATTTTCCGTCGGAAATTCATTAGAAATTAGATGGATGTAGCTATTTGTACATTTTCAAAGTTGAGGTGGTCCGTTTTGAATTTTCGAAGTTCGGGTAGCTCGTTGCAAAAAATCTAAAGTTCATATAGCTACTTGATTAACCCTTTAAAAAAATTTACAATTTGATAGATAAAGTACATGTATATCTCAATTGACATTTAACTATAAATTAAATGAAGATAACAAATTATATCTTTATATAAGATTAATTAACATTTTATTTTAAATAAAATTAACTAATAAATTATCTAAACTCAATAAATAAGTAATTAATTCTAGATTAAGTTGGAAAATATGATGACACATCAATCAATTGGTGGCGTGCTGGAATATTGTCGAACCTCGCAACAAAAACGCGCGCGGCAGATTACAGAGGCGAAGAGGGTTTACGCGGTTTGTCTGCTCTGCCTCGAATCGATTCATAATTTTTTTCTCAAGCAAAAATAAATTATCTGTTGATAAACCGCCGTCAGTGAGAGAAAAGGAGGGGATTTTGTCTTTGTCCTTCGTTGATACTTGATACGGAATAATCCGTTGCGTGAGATAATGGAGCAGACTCGTGAGCTTAACACCAAGAGGATGGCGTCACCCTCTCTAGACCCAAACCCTATCTCCGACCTCGTACCAGATCCCATCTCCAGGGAAGAAGGCGAGCTCTCTTCATCCGATGATGACGTATGTACTACCGTTCTCACCTGCTATTGGTTTCGATTTGTCTTTTTGTTTTAGTTTCTTTCAATACGTTGATCCAGCAGCAGAATGGAATTTGAAGTTAGATTTACATACATGTATGTAGTTCTCTTTTGTGATCGAATTCGTATTCTAGATTTACATCAGATTAGCAATTGCGGTAGAAGTTCTAGATTTGGTCGTTTTCAGTTAGTTTCTGTTTATGTGCATCGAGGACTAGTTTGTGCGAGTCTCTGAGATTATTGCGTGATATGATTTGGTTTTGTGTTCTATTCTATTGTAGTGAGAGTTTTTGGTGGATATTTCTCCATCCATGATTTCCTAATCTGGGAAAGTGCGGAATGTCTATGTCTTGTACCTTTTAGTGACCTTTATGGTATGCCACTACATCATGTCTATTGTGAAGGGGAAGCTTCCAAAGTAAGCTGCCCAAATGGATTTATCATTTCCTCGGGTGCTACTCTGCTTCTGTGCCTAAATTTTGGTTCTTTTATTTGCGTAATTGTACAAGCACCACTACGTTTTATGTGAGCAAGTGAGAAGGAAATGAACACGTAATTGTGCTAATCCACTTTCGGTTATATTTTCATGCATTACCTTGTGTTTTTGCCAAGCATATACTCTTAATTGTTGGAGCAACTGAAACATGTTTCAATATACGACCTTGACCATTCAATGGTAATACTTTGGTGCTTATATAAGCTACTCGTTCATTCTAATGGCCTTAATTATATTATTACAAATCACGACAATGTGCATTGCTGTAAAATTTTGGAAAATTCTTAAACTAAAATGTGAACCTTTACAAATAAAAGTAAAAGTTGATGAGGATGGACCGGACTGAGGTTATCTGTCTCATATGCTTTACTGACCAACTATACAATATGGACTACATTAGTTTAATGGTATTCTCTACTGTACATAGAGACTAGGCATGAGACCGAAAGGTAAGCTTTGTCCTAGCTTGCCTGATGACAGATCCTGTAAGGAGGATTTCCTGTAAGGAGGATTTCTAAGATTCTAGTAGAGAAGCATTATTATTATAATATTATTATGCTAGAATAGTAGTCATTATTTGTACTCTAAATCTCTAATGATGATGATTTCTTTTGTTAGCTGATACTTCGTTTGCATGTTATGATTTATGTTCATAAACAATTCAGTTTGATCTTGTTTCACTTCCTTCGAAGTAGGTTCTCATCTTCTAGAACATTAGTATTTCTTTTACAACTGCTTGCCATGGTGCTTTTGAGTTCAGGAGTTATTTCTATATGTGCCTCAGGAAAAGGAAACTCATGATGTGTCTGACCCAGCATCTATCAGAATAGCTATCCCCTCTGCTAGTGCTGATCCAACTCCACACAAATCTGGCATTTTACAAGGAAACCAGGAGGGTAAATCTTCCTACCCATTACATGCTTGAGTGAAATTTCTCCATTATAGTGTCTGCATTGTTTGATTACTTTTTTAGTAATTTCTTGTTGAACTAATTCAAACTATGGATTAGTATGACTGCTGCTACTTCTTTCTGTTAAAACGATTTTATGGTTACACTTTTGTAATTTTGTATGATAATGATATGCATTCTTGTATATCTGTTACATGTTTCAGCATGACATTCATTAGTGGGAGGTGATAAAGTCTAAACTTTTGCCTTGGACATGGGCTACTAATCTCATTTATAATCTAACATGAAGCAAAACCTGATTCTAGGCCGGTATGGAGTATGGACATGCAAGGCAGGACCCATTGTGAAGGGGGCAATTATCTATGGCCTTATACTAAATCATGAGGCCTTTTCAATGAATACACAGACTGTTGGAACTTGAAAATATAGGTCCAGTTGCATGGCGAATAGTAGAGTTCTGCAGTTGAAAAATGAAAAAAATAAATTTTATGCATCAACGTGGGAGTCTATTATTAGCTTAAGCATCTAGATTGGACATTAGTCCATTTCATTTGTGAGACCATCAAAATATAACAATGCCTAATTTTGAAGTTTATCTTTCTTACTTGGAGAATAAAGGATTAGCAATGTCTCTTTGTCTGCACTCTGACCCCGGTTTGATATGCATATAACTCTAACATAACTTGTACTTTTGCCCTTCTAAGTTTTAAGTTGCTTAAGGTCCTGCATTTTTAATTTATTTTCCAACTTAGAGATCTGAGATAAGATGTATCTCTTCAGCAGGAAGGCTCAACCCAAGAAATCTTTCTTCAAAGTCAGTCAGTCGTCTAGTTCAAACATCACAACCTAAATATGAAAAAGCATTTGGAACCAGTCAAATACAATGCAAAACTGTTCCTCCAAGGATAGGTGCTCCACAGGACAACACCAATCTTGTTATAAGCTTTTCAGACGACGAGAGTAGCAGTGATCCTGATGAGAACATGCAGGCCAGGCACTTAAAAAATAAAGGCAGAATAGATGGAATTACTAGCAAGCAGAAGTCCACTACTTTAACTACACAAATTTTTCAGAAGTTTGGAAAGGCCCCCTCAAAAGAAAACCCAATAATACCTCAACAAATTACTTTAAGTCGTAAACTGGCTCCATCATTACCAAAACACCCAGGAGCTGGTAATATGACAGAGAATGCTGTGTCAACTGGGCATGGAAGCCACAGTAGAAATTTTACCGCAAATAGAAGACTAGGAAATCAAGAGCCTGGGTATGAATTTGCTGTTGGGTCAAGAAATCATAAACTTCAGGACTTGCGGCAGCAGATTGCTATTCGGGAGAATGAGCTGAAGCTTAAGTCAGCTCATCTAAGTAAACAGTCAGCTTCTAACAGACAATATGCAGCTCTGAAAGTTAACCGGGATATTGTTGGGAAACATCAATTAAATTCTGATGATCCAGGAGAAGCAAATAGGTCAATGTCCAAAAGGTTAAAGGTAGATGGCCCTTCTTATGCCCAGAGAAATCCAGAGGTAAATTTGCTCCCTTCAAAAAGCATTTCAGCACCTAAAGAACTAATGCTGGAAACAAGCAACAAAGGTGTGGTTGACAGTGTGCAAAAAACATCTTCTACTGGTTTGACACAAAAAAGAGTTGTTAGGTGGAAAAGCAAAGATACTGAGAAGGTGGATATTGCAGGAGATCTAAACAGCAACAAGCAAGCTGGTCAGCACTTGTACTATATTGTAAACCATTTTGGTATACTCCAACTAAATAAATAAAAAAGCTGTGAAAAACTTATTTAATAATCCAAGTTGTTTATAGGTATCGAAATTACTACTGTTGATCAAGGGACGAGTATGTCGGTTGATCCTTTCCCTCTCTCAAGTGAAAGTTTGCCAACATATAGGGTGACTCCCGATGCTTTGCCAAACCGATCAGTAAGTGCATGAGATTTCTCTTAGTTGAGCGTGTCTAGCTTGTCCTGGAAACTCATCTTTCCATACTTTGAAGCAGGTCTTACTTTTACCTATATTTTTGCTGGTTAATTTTGAATTATAGGTTATATCATGTTGTTATCCCAATATGGATGTTAACGGCTTCCCTCCTGTGCATGGAACTGCTCTATAGCATATTTTGGTATTTGAACTTTTAGTACCACTTGTTTAAATAAGTAATGTTCATGTTTCATTAGCGTGGAATTGGTCTGTGTTGGAAAAATTGGACTAGGTTGCTGCTTGTTCCCACAATGTCCGACTGGGTGTTCAAAGATTTTACTGCTTTTGCAGCACTGGTGAACTTACTGTATTCAATCGGATTGATATTACTTTATACTATCTTGTGTCATTCTTTGTGAATGCAGGGTTTAGTTTCATCGAGTCATTTTAACCAATTGATGTTCTTTCACACTATCTTGGGTGATTATATGTGACCATACTCCGTAGGTATTTAGTTTGCTTCTCTACTCTGTTTGGTTTTCTTTTTAGGGAGGTCTGGCCAGTTCAAGCCTCTGGAACAGTTTGGGCACTACTGCCTCAGAAAATAGAAATCTGGAAATACAGTCCCTTAGTGAAATGGAGGAATCCATTGACAAGGAGCTGGAAAATGCACAAGAATATAGGAGGAGATGTGAGATTGAAGAAAGAAACGCACTTAAGGCTTATTGCAAAGCTCAAAGGTCTCTCATTGAGGCCAATTTGAGGTGCACTCACCTCTATCGGCAAAGAGAGTTGTACTCATCTCGGTTACGATCTTTCATTATGGATGACTCTTTCTTGTTTGGTCCCTCCAATGGGCATGGCTATCTTATAGCTCAGATGAATTCTGTAAATAATACGTCTGAAAACTTGAATTTGGCGCCTTCTTCAAGCAATCATTTGCAGTCCGAGCATGACCAATCCAACCTACTAGGATATGCATCTAATACTCAAGGTGCTACATTTGGCTCGTCTTTTGGTCATGTGAATGGACAAAATATTGGTTCTGAACCGTGCAGTGAACCCGATGCGAGTACATCGGAGCCCTTGCCAATTACTGGAAGAACTATGGTGCATGGGGAAAGTTCTCCTTCAAATGGTCAGTGTATATCAGGAGACGAGGATGAAGAGTATTTCCCCTTAGATGGTAAACCCTCCAAACAAAACGTACAGAGACAGGGAGATGAAGGGCACAATGAGAGAAGTCATAAAACTGGTGGCAAAGTCTCCTCTGAAAGTGGTAATGATCCCCTTCTCCTGGAAGCAACATTAAGGTCAGAGTTATTTGCCCGGTTAAGAATGAGAAGTAAACAAAATTCTAGCTTTTCTCTTCTCAATATGGGATCCACGGTTCAACATAGGAGCGGAAGCAATACTGACAGTGAGAAAAACCAAGTAAGCATCGGTGGTGTGCCGATTTCAGAATCAGAAAGGACTGAACACTCCAGCGAAGAAGGTATTATCTTAAGTTAGGCTTATCTTAATTCGCTTTTCTTTATCATTTACTTTTATGGTTCTAGTTGACTTAGAAACTGTTTTTGAGCTTGTGGAGGTGAGATGTTCTGTATTTATTTTGCTCTAGAGGTGTTGAGGCAGATTATACCCAGTGTGGGAACCCCTGGATAGTATCCTAAATGGTGTGCTTTGTTTTGTTAAGGTGGCTTTCCTTTAAAGAGTGATTATAAGTCTTTCATGCTATTTCTGTATCCTAGGCACTGATAGGGAGGATGGAGAGGTACTAGAAGCTTCTATGCATATCAAACATCGATCTCATGCAGAAGATTCTTTGGAACAACACACTTCCCATGATGATGGAGACAATAAATATCAAGAAGATTGCTGCAAGTCGTTGATTACTTCTAACTTGAGGAGTGCATTTCAGCATGTTAAGAATAAAACTCATTTCGGAATATCTGAATCCCACAAGCGATTTCGTGAGTATGACTCCAATATTGATGGTAATACTTCTCCTGATAGTGCGAATGAGGAGAAGGAAACCCTTGCAACAAATTTAGCAGACCATACTTGTAAAAATTTATTTGAGTCAGTGCCCAGCTCTTATTCATGTGCTGCACCTGTTCATCCAAATTGGGAACTTTGCATGTATGAGCTGCGAGGAAAATGCAATAACGATGAATGTCCGTGGCAACACATTAAGGATCACTCCATCAAAAAGACTTCTCATCATAAAGACTCTGAGGCTACTGGTGTGTTTTATTATTCCCCTTTTTGATTAAATAAGTGATTTTGATTATCATTCTCTGGGTGGTTGAAAGGAATGCCCATTTCGTGATAATTCTTTTGGGAATAATGCAGACTGCCAGGTGGAATTTATATCAGATGGAGAAAGAAGTGCTCTGACAAAGCATCCTAAGTGTCAAACTCCAACTTATCTAGTTGGTTTAGACATTCTTAGAGCGACTACGCATGCGTATGGCTCAGTTATCGCGCCTAGAGTTGATAAATGCTGGAAAAGGGCTTTTAGCATATGCTTGGCTGGATCCACCTTTAGACAAGTGCATAATGCAGATGATTCTATCTTGCAAAATAACGATGGCAGGGTCGAACTTTTTCGCTGCACGACCAATCAATCCTCGTACTTCCGAGATAGAAACTGTAGAATGGTTTGTCCAGTAACTTCCTTCTTTATTTCATCTAGTTTGAGTTGTTCATAGGACTATCCAATTGTTTTGGTTAACAGTAGCTTCTGGTGAACATTTTCTTAGAGTTATCTGTTCCTGCCATGCATGTTATGCTGTATTTTCTTGTCAACCATAATTTCCGATGATAAATTTTTTTTCTTGGGATTGCATCTGTCAGTAACATGAGCTTGACTCTAGATAATAACCTTAGGATGTTTGTTGCTTCTAATATTCAATTCTTATGATGGGGTAGGAGTTACATATTTTTTTATTATTTTCTGGTCATGTTCTAATTTAAATGGCAAACCTTCTCTTTAGTATAGTATTCAAATCCTTTTGCTTTATTGTGTGTATGTCTATTTTATATCATCTTATTTTAGCATTTCCCTGATGTCTCATATGCATAGAATGAACTTAGCGAATCTCCAATTGATGATGGTCAATCCCTCGAAACTGCTCTTCTTCTTTTTAATCAGGAAGGTGATAAATTGGAGGGAAAGAAAAAGGTTAGATCCAGAACCGTGCTATTCTTGTGGGTGTTTAAGTTATCGTTTTCCTGAAATTAATATCTTCAGTTTCCTTCTTTTTTTGAGAGTGCAGGCTCTTTCTGTGCTGTCACGTGCTCTTGAAGTCAATCCAACTTCTGTAGTGCTCTGGATTGTGTATCTGGTCCTTTTCTATATCAAGACCAGACCATCCGAAACAGATGACCTTTACTCGATTTCAGTATGTGGCATGTTCAAAATTGTATTTGTTTATTTTGTTGAAAAGTTAACCATATAGAGATTGATACACCACATAAAATTACGTTGTAGACAGATCAGGAATAGTTTGGATTTATTTTTTAAAAGTTAATTCTGTATCTGCAAATAATACCAAAAAGGTTTATAAGTTTATACTTTTACAAACTTTTCAGGTCAAACACAATCAAGCATCTTATGAACTGTGGCTTATGTATGTGAATAGCCGAACAAAGCTTGAGGATCGGTTGTCTGCATACAATGAAGCCATATCAGTCCTCACTAACCATTCATCCACTTCTTCAAAGGACAACCAAAAACATATCAGTTCATGCATCTTGGACTTGTTCTTACAGATGATCGAGTGTCTATGCATATCCAGGAACGTGGAAAGGGCCCTCCAGATAATCCACAGCCTTCTCCCATCCACAACGGAGTGTTCTAACACATTGCTTTCTAATATGCTCTCATGCTTAACGATATCTGACAAATGTATCTTCTGGGTTTGTTGTGTGTACTTAGTTGTTTACAGGAAACTTCCTGATGCTATAGTACAGCAATTAGAGTGTGAGAAGGAGCTCATCCTTATCCAATGGCCTCCGGGTCATCTGACTGATCAAGATAGGTGTAAAGCCTTCGAACTGATGGATTTTGCAGTTTGCAGCCTAGCAAAGGAAGAATTTTTCAAGAATGAGGCAGCACATAGCTTTGCTTTGAGCCACATTAGGTTTTCAATAGCAGTCAATGGTGTAGAAAGGAGTCGTGACTTGCTAGACCAATACCTGAAAAAACACCCAACTTGCTTGGACCTTGTTCTGATGTCTGCCCGATCAGAGAACTTAGATTTTGACGATCTAAGCTTCCACGGTTTTGAAAATGCTCTCACCAAGTGGCCGAGTGGAGAATTGGGATTACAGTGCATATGGAATCAGTATGCAGAATCTGCTCTTCAAAATGGGAAAATTGATTTCGCCAAGGAACTAATGCAGCGGTGGTTCTCCTCGGTTTGGGATCATAAGGATACTGATTCATCATCAAATCTGGACAAAGTTTACGGATTTCTCAACCTCTCCTTGCATAAACTATTGCAGCAGATGAATGATGATTCCCGTGAAGCCATGGATCGAGCATTAACGGCAGCAACAGATCCGAAAACTTACAGAAAGTGTATAACTGAGCATGCTCTATTTTTACTGAAAGGTGAGAGCAGTAAAATCAGCAGTACGTTACTCGATCTCCTTAACAGCTACGTAAGTGACCTCCGCGCCTTCTCTCTTTCCAACCCATTATCAATGAACTTCATAGAAAATGTGAAGAAGCCAAGACTACAGCAGCTCATACGAAACAACATTCTGTGTCCCGTTTCGAACAATTTTGTACTTGTAAACTCTGTTTTGGACTCTTGGTTTGGGTCAACTCTTTTGCCTGCTAAATTTGAGAAGGTGAATGATTTGGTAGACTTCGTGGAGGGCGTTATAGAGATTTCACCTAGCAATTACCCACTTGCCTTATCTGCCTGCAAGGTAATTAGTAGAGAGTGGGGGGACACTGCTACTACTACCACTACAACCAGTCTTGCTTTCTGGGCGAGTTCGGTTTTGGTCAGCTCTCTTTCGCACGCTATCCCCATTGCAGCAGAATTCACCTGGGTAGAATCTGTGAACGTTTTGGGTAACTTTTTTGGGATTGATATGATTATGGAAGGTTTTTACAGCAAGGCTCTGTCTGTTCATCCGTTTTCCGTTGATCTGTGGGAATCCTATTACCGTTATGTTTCTCGGAATAGTGCAGGAGATAGTTGCAGATCTGTTGTTGAAGCAGCTAGAGATAAAGGTATTGAATTGGGAGTTTGATAGGGTTTACGATGTCTGTACAGAAGCAACAATGATGATGATGAGTTAGGGTTTGGGTTTGTATTTACAGCAGCAAAAGAATAGGAATTTGTCATCATGAAGGAAGGAAGGAGGGAGGGAGGGAGGAAACTGGAAAGTAAAGAGAGAGATCTGTTTTTGGAAATAGTTAATAGTTAGGGATGATTACTGGATTTACAATTTTACATACATAGAATAGAAGCAGTGTTTGGCTTTGATTAGATTCCAGGTTGTGAAAACACATTTTTTGTGATATAGAACTGTTTAGTTTTGAAATCAAAATGAAGTGTTGAAATGTCATATTATATTACTAGTTAGGAAATGGGTTGTGATATAAATATGGTTAATTAGGGCTGATCATGTGCGGGTCGGGCCGGTCTTGGAGGCAGGACCGAGACCAAAATTTTGGTCTTAACATTTGGAGGGCTGAGACCGACTTTTGCCAAAAAAAAGTCTGTCCGAGTTGGTTTTGCTTGTTTCGGATTGGTCTCGGTTTTAGACCAAATTTTTTGGTAAAAAAAAATCAACTAAATTGACAATCATCGAAGTTTTGATCTTCAATCTGCTCGCTTCTCGTCTTTCATCACACTTTTCTTATGAACCCGATTAAAGGGTTGTTGAATACTTTAAGGTCATGAATTATTAATTTTTCAATGATTATACCATGAATTTCTAAGGTCTTCTTCAAGGTTGGGCCGACCCTAGTAAGCCTTTTGGGAGAAAAAAATAATCTGAAATCGAGACCGACATTGAAGGAAAAAAACACATTCGCTCGGTCTCGGTCCTAGTAGACCAATTTCAGACTGATCTTGTCGAAAATTCGGCTCCACCAATCTTTTTATTACCCTACCGTTAATTTTTTTTTTTTCAAAACCCTACCCTTAATTGAATTGACATGGTCACTTTTTAGTTTTTACTAGTTTTAATTTTAACTAAAATAATACAGCCCAGTATTGCTTGCTGGTGGTTTCCAGCTGTCACATATAGAAAAGGTTGCGAGGATGGATTATTATATTGAGGATGAGGGAGACACGACCGAAAGCTGAAAGAGAAAGAAGGGAAGATACTTATTTAATATAGAAAAACTTCAAAAGACAAACACCGAATCGAGAATCGCAAAATCAGTATTCGTCTGCTGATCATCTCCATTCAAGACGGAGCACTAGATTTTCTCATCTTTAGCCGTCGATCGTGAACAAGGAAATGGTAATTGACTCAACTAACTGATGATGATGATGATGCTTCGACTCAACTATTTGATTCTGCTTTGATTGCTTTTTGGAATGGATTGCAGCTTTCCAGTTCTTAGAAGTTTGCGTTAGTTCTGGTGGATTTCAGATGGATTCCGTATTTGATGTGGTTTACGTTTATTACTCATTTTCTTGCTCCCAACTGGCTTAAATTCCAACAGGGATCTAGGGGTTCATGATCTGATGATTTACGTCATCGTCAGTTAGCGATCAGTTGGTTTTGATTTTTTTATTCTTCTTATCATCAATTTAATTGATCCATTGGTAAGACACCATTTTGGTGGAGTCTTATCAATTATAACTTCATCTGCTCTTCAATCTAGGGGTTGTTTTAAGAATATGTATTGCATGCTACAAATTTAGAGTTATTTCGATCTATCTGTATAATCTGATTCTGTATTTGACTGGAAGAGGATGTTGAGTTGACCGTAAAGTGTCATGGTCATGGTCATGTCACAACTGCAGAGAATGAGTGATTTGCATTCCATGTCATGCTCAAAGATCTAATATAGTTCATGAGCCTTGAGCTGAGAGCAACTTGTTTGCTTCCTAAAGTTGGTTACGTTTGATTACAACTCATTTATACTCAAAATTTTGTTCTTTCGTTGGTTCCTTGAACCTACCTAAACGGTCTTGATCTCCTATGTTTAGGGAGGATATAAATGGGCATTTCTTTGAGAATAACGTGAAAAATGTGAGTTGTTCAATCTGTTATTTGTTAGGTCCTGTCTCTATAGTGCATCATCCACACTGACCATAACCGTCTCCTCCTTGATAACATTCTTTTATATAAAAATTAAATTGAGGCCTTCTTTAAGGTGTGATGGACTGATATTGGTGGTGGACTCTAGGCTACTACTTCTTGATAGAAAATTTGTGTATTAGTCATGATACTTATATTGTTATAGATTGCAACAATGAGAGAGATGCGACACTTTGATGACTGTCTACTTAGATGATGGAGATTGGAGAATGCATATTTCCAGCTATAAATACTATGTAAAACATTTACTATCTACCTTAGAATCAATGCCACAATATATTGTGCCTTTGAAGTAGTTTCTTTTGTTCTTGGTCCTAGCATTAATATATTCTGCAGCTAGTTAACTTCATATAATGAAATAAGTTTGGCTAGAAAATGGCATGATGCTTCTAATCTTCTATATACTTGTTTGTAGGCAAATGCAGCTTCTGGAATGGCAGTCCACGACGACTGCAAGCTTCGGTTTCTTGAGCTGAAAACCAAGAGAACTCACCGCTTCATAGTTTACAAGATCGAGGAGCAGCAGAAGGAGGTTATTGTGGAGAAACTTGGAGAGCCTGCTCAGAGTTACGAGGATTTCACTGCTAACCTTCCTGATAATGAGTGCCGATACGCGGTCTATGACTTTGATTTCATGACTGAGGAGAACGTCCCGAAGAGCAGAATCATTTTCATTGCTTGGTAATATAACAATCCCAACAATTACCTACTTGCTTCTTAATCTCTTTTTTGGTGGATATATAGATAAATCCACTTTATGTGGTGTTTGATAATGTTTTTGGGTAAAGGTCTCCTGACACTTCAAAAGTGAGAAGCAAGATGATATATGCAAGTACCAAGGAAAGGTTCAAGAGAGAGCTTGATGGAATCCAGATAGAGTTGCAAGCAACCGATCCAACCGAGATGGGTCTAGACGTGATAAAGAGCCGCTCTAACTAAACATACCTGATTCAGTTTGAGGTATGGAAGCTGAGAATTTCTTCATGGTATTAAGTTTTTAGTTGTTGGTTTTAAAATCATGCTGTGTGTTTTTAGGTTCTGTGTTGTTGATTGAGAGAGATGTGTTGTTTCATATAGTTGGAGGATTCAATTGGGTATTATGGTTTACTGTGTGCTGCTGCTGCTACATTTTATTGGAATCTTTGGTGATTCATTTTGGACCAACAAAAAAAGTCGTCCATTCTTCGTATAAATATCAATCAGCTACCTGAACTTTGGACATTTTGCTCGAACTTTAAAAAATTAAAACGGGTTACCTCAACTTTGGAAACTTTGGACGAAGGTGCAACGAGCTACCTTCGTCTAATTTTTTGACGAATTTCCAACTAATTTCCAACTAATTTCTGTTAATATTTGACAGCTACCCGAACTTTGGACATTTTGCAACGAGCTATTCAAACTTTAAAAAATTAAAACGGGTTACCTCAACTTTGGACGAAGGTGCAACGAGTTACCTTCGTCTAATTTTTTGACGAATTTTCAACTAATTTTCAACTAATTTCTGTTAATATTTGACGGTAATTTGGACGGAGGTAGCTCGTTGTACCTTTGTGTCATTTAATCCTTTATTTTTGTGTTAAACTTTATATTTTGGCAGAAAAAAACGTTATGTAACAGTTGCATGCTTTCCATAAAATATCGTTTTCATATTTTTTATTTGATCATTGTCACGAAGAACCATATCTTCTGCATCTCGTCTACTGCTTCACCCATTTCACTCGGATGTACATAAAAAATCACATTTTTTTTCTTCAAAGTTTGACTAACAAATTGAACATAAAAAAATGCAAGTTTTTATCACTTTTAACAACAAATTATATGAAACTAACAATTGTTTTTTTAATATTTAACCCTCGATGATATTGTTAAAAGTGGACAAATTTAGTGTCATCATTACATTTAATATTCGAAAATTTAGTATAGAATAGTAATTTTAAAAAATTGTTTAATAAGTTCAGCACTACACTTTAATTAGACGAAGTAGCCACGAAAAACATACACTAATATAAAATGAATTATCATTTAGCAAAAAAAGCGCAGTTATTTTTTTAACCTCTCAACTAATCATAATTAAATCAAGGGTTAATTACCAAAAAACAAACACAACTTTGGACCAAAACCAAAAAACAAACCGATTTTTTTTTTCCAAAAGTCAAACCGAAGATTATGAAATGAGCAATTAGGAAACCCAAACCAAACAGACGTTAATTTCGACGGAAATTGTAACAGTTTTGGAGTCGAAATTGGATATGACGGTTATGCCCTTAAGATTGAAGATTTGAAGTTGTTCTTCAAATTAGGGTTCCCTCTTCTCCCCCAAATCGACAATTCATACCGATTTTATTGTTTCCTCGAAAAATTGGAACCCCGAACTGCAGCAATTCACCCCGAACTGCAGCAATTCACCCCGAATTGCAGCAATTCATACCGATTTCATGTAATTGGCCAACTTGGAAAGCTCGGAATCGCTTCGCTTCGAACCGCAGCAACGAGCAGACCTTCGAGGGAGACTTCGACCTTCGCAGGAGTCGGGCAAACATTCGCCGGAGTCGGGCAAACATTCGCCGGAGTCGGGCACACCTTCGCTGGGAAGGTTCAATAGGTTGAAGAGGGAAAATTAACAAGTCAGTTGTAAGGGCAGAACAGTCTTTTTTAATTTCGAATCCAACCTGTTAACATTTCCGTCGACAATTAACGGCTGTTTGGGTCGGGTTTCCTAATTGCTCATTTCGTAATCTTCGGTTTGGCTTTTGGAAAAAAAAAAAGTTCGGTTTGTTTTTTGATTTTGGTCCAAAGTTGGGTTTGCTTTTTGGTAATTAACCCTTAAATCAAATACAAATTATTTAGTCATGTTTTTTATATTAAAATAAAAGAATAAAAAATCTTATTATTTACAAATATACTGAATCATATCTACTCTTCATTATACTATAATATATTATTCGATTTTATGTGAAAAAATAATAATTTATTAGCAAAAAAAATGACATATTGTTCCAGTCCATTAAATAAAATAAAAAAAAAAACAAATAACCATAACCATAATTATAACCGTTATTTTTTTATATGATTAACCGTGTCACTATGGTGTGGTGCTGTTATAGTGATAAAATTTCTACATATTACAGTTATGATATTTTAGTCATATTCATGGTTATAACCATGATTATTATATAAATATAATAATAAATACTAATAACAAAAGTAGAATTCACTTTTAAATTTCACGAATCTATAATTCTATGGCAAACTGTAATGGAATGATGTAAATATTAAATGATATTAATGTTAATTTTGAATGATGCTAATGTTGAATGATATTAGTGTTTAATATTTTTGTTGCTTGTGACATGAACTTTATGTTTTTATTAAGATAACATTTATAATGTTCTATTATATTTCACATTGTGGTAATAAATATGGTTACACAGTTAAAACTATGGTTATGATATTGGAAATTATACATGTAAATTAATATTATAATAGTTATAGTATGCAATTTAAAAACCTGATATTAATATCGACAGCTCTGTGTCCCTATGGAGCCGATGTGGTCTTTTTCAACTCTTTGCTGACATTACAGATATCGGATCGGGTCATGCTTTCTGGACCCGATCCACGTTGTAGGATCCAACTGTATCAACGTTGCGCCCCATACGCGGTAAGCAAGAAACTTTGTTCCCCTCCCACATCTTCCTTCCTTCGGTTGTTAACGAAATTCCTTCTTCCTCTTCTTCGGTAGGTAGGTGCGTCTCTCTCTCTGGTTGATCTCGAGCTTTGTCTTGCCTGAGTGGCGAGATCGATCCATTTCTGTAAATCAATTGATGTGTTCTCTGCTGTCGGTTGCAGTGCACAGAGGGGTGAGATTCAATGGCTGCTCCACCAGCAAGAGCTCGCGCGGATTACGATTACCTCATTAAGCTGCTTCTGATCGGCGACAGCGGTTAGTTCCTTTGTCTGCCTTTTTCTTGTTTGAGTGAATCTCTGGTTTAGTTTCCTAGAAATTACTGGCGCCTGGCGGTGCAATTGAAAATTTCGAGGTATAGAGCTATGATCCTGAAAGGGAAGGTTAAGTTGCAGTGGATCCAGTCTTTTGAGACGCTATCTATCTCTGTTGTTTTTGTATACAAGGGATTGCATCATCATCCACAATGTAAAATGGTTTAAGTTTCCGAATTTGTTCTTAAATAGAGCAAGCTTGACATTTCTTCATCTGACTGGGGTGAAGAGGTCCATTTCCAATGTAATCGCTATAATACATGTCAAATAAGGCTCTAGTATGTGCTTCTTGGATACATTGTTTTCATTGATGTGAATTGCTGCCTGGAAGTAACAAGTCCTTTTGGTTTGGATTACTGTATGTGGTTGTGATGAGGTTTATATCGAATATAAGCTACGAAGAAGGCTGCTAAAGCACCAAATTTGGTTTGTAATCTTTAGGATGGTTTCATCAAAAGTTATTGGTAGTTTATGATTTATTGCTTTAAAAGATTTTTTCTGTAGAATAGCTCATCAAGATGTGTCCCTCAAGATGGATCACAGACAATGAAATAAAATTGATTACTCTGAATTAATTTCACATGAATACCAACCAGATCAGTAGATGGTCATTGGACTATACTTCAGCTTCAGAAGAATTATTAATTGCTAGCCACTAAGAAGCAAATGTCTGTGAACTGCTTTTAGCCGGAACTCTTGTTGATCTGAGAATGATTTTGTCTTTTGGCATATCTCGAGGATACATACATTGACATAAGTGGAAAACGTACGTAGAAGAATTAGATAGAATGAAATACTTAAATACCCAAATTGCTTTTCCGTTATGGTGATACTAGATGGACATGTTTCTTCATTTTGAGACCGAGTGATGGCATAAACTATTCCTTATGTTAATATGGTGATACTGGAAGGAAGCTCTGTTCGGTTTGATTAGCTCTTCAAAAACATTCAATGTAACATGGATTCAGAATAGTTGTCACATCTACTGAAAATTACTTTTCCATCAGCAAATGAGTACTTTTAAGTTCTATGATTTTGTGGTGAACCATTTTGGGCTAATTTCGTTGGAGAAATACTGCACTAGAAAATTATAAACTTCGCTAAGTAGTAAGTACTTTAATGCCATTTCCTGGAGAGAAAAAAAAATCTCCATATATTATCATAGATACATTTCTTGCCTGATATAAGTAGATTATTTTATGTATAAATTTGGGGTCATATTTAAAGATTGGGGAAGGTAAGTCTCGACTAATATTGTCTTTGTAAGGATAATAATCAATAACTTTAACTTAAGTAGGCGTATTTTTTTTGCCTAAAGCCTTAAACATTTGCTCCGTTTACTTGGTGGTCTATTTGGTTCTCTTTTATGTGGCCACTAGAAGTATTTCTTCTTCAATTGCATATTCCCTAACGCCTTCTGGATATTTTGTCACTGTTAGACATTAATTTGATTCCTATGCATGTTTTTTTTGCTGGTAATCTTCAAAGCTCAATAATAGTTATGTATTAAGTTTTCGGATTCATTGACACATTTCTGCTAGAAAAAGTGGCAACTTCAAGCGTCGTCCATTCACAAAAAAGTTCTACTACACGAGAATATTTTTTAATGTTTCAGTATGCTGATCCGTACTTCAAAAAAAAGTACTGACTCTTTGGTTATCTTGTTACAATAAAATTGGCAGGTGTTGGGAAGAGTTGTTTGCTTCTAAGATTTTCAGATGGTTCCTTCACAACAAGTTTCATCACCACAATCGGGTACTCTTCTTCACTGACTTGTGTTGTTTGATAGTAAGTACTTGGATCTTAGAATCAGATGACGCATATGTAATGCGATGCAAAAAGAAATCAGTCTTTAGAAGAAAAAATTGAGATGTTGCTTAGTTTACAATTGAGAAGAAAAAAAATCCCCTTCTTGTATGAGGCTGTCTTACAAGCTCCTTATGAATCAGTTTCTGATTACACTATGCCTTCAAATGTAAATGATTGTCAATATAAGTGTATATCACATGTATGAAATAGTATTTATTGTTTATCTTATTCGACATGGTATTGTTGGTTGAACTGATTGACTATTTTATATTTTTTTATGTGTGTGAGCAATTTAATGAAACCTTTCAAAATGATTTTTGTATCATATTTTTAAATATTGTTAGTTTGATTCAAATTAGCACGTAAAAGATAACGTGAAGTTGGTTTTAGCACTTATCCATTTTATAGAGTGATTGAGAGAGATACGAATCTTGTTTTTACGCTGATCAAGAAAGTTGAAGTTTTTCATACATGCATCTTGCTAGAGTATTCATAATCTTGTTTGGTTTTGGATTTGGAAAACCTATGCCATGTTAATTTGATGGCTTTATTCGTTCCTACATAGTGGCACTAAAATAAGTTATCCACCTCACACAGTGGCAGAGAATAACCTATGGGCTCATAAGAGCCATTGATAGAGAGATCAAAGGGTAGATTCTTTTGGCCCATCTTGAAGCCCTCTCAGTGAGGGTAGATTCTTTTCTTCATTCTGCACAAAGTCTATATATGTGCTGCACTGATCGTAAAGTTCAGCTGGATATGCCTTAAACCTGGTCCTCCTGGATTTATATCAATGCAGTATTGACTTCAAAATCCGAACCATTGAGCTTGATGGAAAGAGAATCAAATTGCAAATCTGGGATACTGCTGGCCAGGAGCGGTTTAGGACTATCACAACAGGTTGGTTTGTTAGCTAGTTTTTTTTATTATTATTATTATATATGTATGCTTAGATTAAGGCTTCTGGGATAGGGGAAGGTTGAATATCATTCTTGTACTATTGGCATCAAGTTTTGCTATTTTTATAAGGAAACCTTAAGTACCAAACATTGTTAATTATGATCCCATTGTCACACAGCTAAACTGGACAGTCCATAGTACTATTGGGATCATTAAAGTATGAAGAGTAATATGACTTAATTGTTCATTACATGCACACCTGTGTGTGCCAACTTGACACTGTGGTTGAATGAAAGATGATGTTGCTTGAGGAAGGATAGCAAGATTACCTAACAGGCCTAATAATATGTTAGTAACACTGTGAATTTGATATTTTGGCTTTATAATGAAAGATCATTCAAATGTCTTCTCTGCTCTGTAACTTTGAATATTTCTCTTTTTTAAGTTGTTGCATCCATCCTTCACTGTGTTAATAGTTGTAAAAGCTTATAAGTTCTTTTTCTGCTACAGCTTACTACCGAGGTGCTATGGGTATTTTGCTGGTGTATGATGTTACTGATGAGTCATCCTTCAACAGTAAGTGATCTTCATTGATATGTTAAGCAATGCTTTTGCTGTATGTGCTTTCATGGTATATTGAGCATGACAATAACTAGAATGCTATGTGGTATAATGTGATCAAGAATGAAGTCTTAAAATATCAACCAAGCTTGATGCATAATTCAGCACTCTGGGGAAAAAATAGATTAATGCAAATGCTTTATCCAGTGGGAAATTTCTAGGTTACTTTATGCATGTGATTCTTTTAATACTTTTTTGTAATCTTGTTTTTTTTTTCCCATTATGGTGTGATCAGACATTAGAAACTGGATTCGCAACATTGAGCAACATGCTTCTGATAATGTAAACAAAATACTGGTCGGGAACAAGGCTGACATGGATGAAAGCAAACGAGTAAGTGTGTTCTGCTGAGCTATAGATGCTTAGATCTTTCTCACTAAATGAAATTTTAACAAATCTGAGGGGACTAATCAAATGTGTATTTTCCTTAAAAAAGTGATGAGAATCCAGCTAATTTATTCTACTCGGTTTATGTTCAGGCTGTACCAACTTCAAGGGGACAAGCTCTTGCTGATGAGTATGGGATTAAGTTCTTTGAAACTGTAAGTTGGATTTGTTGTTGTTTTGAACTGTAAATGTGATTTCACTGCCTCATGCTTGATAAACATTGTGGGTTTGCAGAGTGCAAAGACCAATTTGAATGTAGAGGAGGTTTTCTTTTCAATTGCAAAGGACATCAAGCAAAGGCTCGTAGAAAGTGACTCAAAAGTTGAGGTATGTGGGATTATTTATCGTATGATTAATAAATACTGTGGGTGGGTGAGATGAGATGTGTTAACTTATGTTTCTTATGGTGCAGCCACAGGCAATCAGGATAAACCAACAGGACTCGGGGGCGAATGCTGGTCAAGCTGCACAAAAGTCTAGCTGCTGTGGTTAATTGAGAATACGTGATTATTATTATTATTATGGGTACGATTCGAGAAACTGATATCTTTGATTGCATAAAAACACAACATTTGAGGTTGCAAAACACTTTTCCTAGTATGCTCTTCTTCAGTTCTGTTCTCTTATCAAGCAAGGTTTAGCACTTGGTTTTCTTCGTCTTCGACTCAACTTTTTGTCCTTGTTTTTGTTGATGAGATAGTTTTTACTATTTTGAGGAGTTGATGATAGTACAACATTGTTGCAAGAGATGGATCAATGGAACAATTTGGTTTGACTGCATAAACCCATGATTTTGGCTAGATAATAGGTAGCATAGTAATAGGAGGTTAGGTTGTGACTTGATTAACAACTAAATGTACCATATGAAGAAGCAATATAATTATGGGAGACACGCTTCAAGGTGATTAGGGGTGATAAAAAAAAGACTGGTGGAAGCGAATTTTAAACAAGACCGGCCCGATTAGGGCAAAAAACGAGCGGACGAGTTTTTTTCTTCAATGTCGGGTTCGGTCTCGGGTTTTTTCCCAAAAAGTCCGACTAGGACTGGACCTGCCCGACCTTGAAGAAAACTCTAGAAATTCATGGTGTAAACCCTTGAAACACTAGTAATTCATGACCTTGAAGCATTCGATCACCCTTAGATCGGTTTCATAAGGGAAGTGCAACGGAAGATGATAAGCGAGTATTTGTTTGGCCAATCCAGATGATTTTTTTTTTACCAAAAAAATCGGTCCAAGACTGAGACCGGACCGAGTCAAGCAAGACCGAAATGTCAAAGTCGGTCTCGGTCCTCTAAATGTCAAGATCGAAAATTCAGTCTCGGTCTTGCCTCCAAGACCGGGCCGGCCATCCCATGATCAACCCTAATGGTGACCAATGCTTTTCAAAATCGACTCTTCTAAATATTGGATTATTAATCGTATATTTCATAAAAGTTCTCTCTCTATATATATATATGGTATAGTTGTTACATAAAAAATAAGAAATTGAGTGAAACTAGTTAAGGTAATATAATTTAAAGGATGTTGAATATGAATGCAAACAAAACAAATATGATCTTAAACGAAGAAGAGGGCGAGGAGGAGATATACGAAAAATAAGAAATCGTGATAAACTTAACAGCATTCAAAATAGTAAATATGAAACCAAAGATACTCCCTTTCATTCTTTCAAAGTTATGGTTTTCGTGCTTGGATGTGTAGATATATTCCTTGGGCCTATTTCGCTTTAGGGGTTGGCACCATCAAGAAAAAATTGTGATTCAAGATTTTATTTACATTATAATTTAAAAAAATTACCATAATTATATATATATTAAGTATAAATGCTAACAAATCCGATCTCAATCAACAAAACCAACGTCAGCATCAAACGAAGCTTTAAAATAATTATTTAAAAAAATACTTGTAAGGAAATTAGATACTCCTCTATATGGAAATTTGATGAAATTTTCTCAGGTAGGTATGAAATAAGGAAAGAGGATTTAACGGTAGTAATGTTTCATGTCCAAATGCCAAATTTCCTGTCTCAACTATCCTCAGATTATATTTTAAATCCCCATTTGCCAAATCCAGAGCACAAAATACAGTCTAATGTACATGTTACAGATAGTTTTACAATAAGCATCCCAATGGTAATATTTGGCTTCAACAATAAACACATAATTATAGGCTATGGGATTCCAGATTGACTATGAAATAGCAACTTACTTGATGAAGCTGCAGTCAGCGGATGTGCCTGTGGCATGTCTCAGCACGGCAACTTAACTTCGTCCTTACCATAAATCCGCTGAAGCTCCCTTGTAGCTGCTTGGTATGATGCTGTCAAGATAAAAGATTATAGAGACCCATGAGAAGAGTAAACAGAAATCATAAATATTATTTTATCTTTGTGGTTTTATGCTTAAATCCCTTATTTTTATTTATTCCTTATCAGCAAAAGATATATAATCCATTCATGACACCAAGAAAGTGCAGACATCATTAAAGCAGTTCTATATAACACACGAAAACTCATGTCCATGACCATGACTCTCTTATTGAATTCAACTCCATGGTTTTCTTGCTGAAAGTGTGTATTTCTAGTTCTACTTCTAGCAGTATGAACAAAAAAGATAGACCATTTTCATCTTAATTTGTCTTTGAAGGAAAAGATGGCGATTACCTTTCCAAGAAAGGAAGTTCTTCTGATTTATGGCAGACCCAGTCACAGTTTGAATGGCATCAAACAACATCTCCTGAGGAGTATTTTTCAGCTCCTGAACCACTGCATAAATAGTCTTACCATTGTCAAAGTAAATGTGGTTATTTGGATGCTTGGTCTTGCAATCAGCATGTCGCTCAAACTCGTAGGCATTGAGAGACTGCAAGTGTAAAATCCACATGACTAATCAGCTTTTACCACAACATTCTGAACAGTGAACACCATTCTTTTACTCTGGAAAGGGTGGAAAGCTGTGTACCAAAGTACTGGAAGAAGAAAATTTCAGAAAGAAATGGGTAAAACTCTAACCTTTGTGTGGTTACACTCACTGCAGCCACAGAGATACCCTGTCCCTTTAATAATCCCCCTCATATTTTTCTGCCAAGAAAAATTAACACTTGTTTCAAACTGCCATTAGCAAATGTTAAATAGCATCAACTTAGTAAAAGAGATGGAATTTCAACTTACTTCCCGTGACCATGAAACGTACTTCACTGGAACCCCATCAAGAATGCCGGTTGACAATAGACTTTTGACATTTGATGGGAAGTTGTTCGGAGCAGGCTTCTTAGCTGCCTTTGGGTCCTTATTCTTAGTGGTGTTGTCAGCTCTAGAATTTACATTTGACTTTGCAGAGGTAGTATTCACAATTGGGTTAGGAGTATAAGCATTTGAGTCAACTAGGGTTTTCTGGTTTGGTACTTCTGATGCTTGCACCGAGCCCTCTGCATCTAGTACTAGCTCATAACTGCCGATCATTGCACCAGATGCATTTGACTCAGTCCCATCACTGAATCCTCCAAAACAAACAGTGTTGCCCACACCATTGCCAGTGTGACCCATTGATAAAAATCCAGAATCAGACTTCACATATGTCGGAGTAGGATCAATGTGAACAGTATTAGCATCAAACTTGTCAAATGAGTGACAAATAGATGAACTGTCATCATTGTCCTTATGCAAGGGATTCATTGGGATGAAATTTTCAGCCACTTTATAGATGTGTCCCATTGGTATAAAACTACCACCCTCCTTGCTGAAGCCGTGACCCATAGAGAGGAAACTCTCTTCTCCCTTAGAATATCCAGTGGTCATCGAGATACTGTTTTCATTCATGTCAGGATGTGAAGGACCCAAAGATATAGTACTGGCATCAGTCTTGCTGTAGTGACTGTCCATAGTCATTGCACTGTCATTAGCCCTTCTATAGAAACTCTCCAGAGGTGAAGGCATGCTCTTCTCCTGCTCTCTCACCTGATTGATTCTTACCTTCCTGAGTCCACCATAATTAAAGAAAGAAGAGGAATCCTCAATAACATGAGACATAGACAAACTCATGGAGGAAGAACCATTTGCAAACGGGTTCTCCACATAATTTGCATCACCAGCACTAAAAGGTGCAATGTTCCGATCAAGTAAAGTGGATGACTTCATAGACTGAGATCCAAACAGACGACCAGTGAATGGCCCTGAAATTGGCTGAATATTGGCGTTGTTATCCCAAGAAGAAACACCGATGGACACTTCAGGAATTGCATTTTCTTTTATACTCTCGGTTGCTTGTCTCTTGTTGCTCAGAAGTTCGGGTGAAGTTCCATCCATAAACCATTGATGGCCACGCTTAGGTTCAATTTTCGATGAATTTTCGGAATTCATTTCCCCATTAGTCGTAACTCCAGCATCCCTATGAACCCAAAAGCTTTTTTGCTGGAAAGACTGCAAATTCATTGCAAATAATGACTTGTTGATTTTCTATTAAATAAGTGACTGCAGACGAGACTTTCTAGAAGAGCAAATGATCACTTTAAAAAAAACAAAAAAAACGGGTGGCAGTAAGGTGAACATCCAGAAGTCACAGGAACATATCAATTTTTCATAATAAGACCTTTTGAATATAATATATCCTATCTGCCCCAGAAAGCTTAAGAGAAGTTACGCTGATCCTACATGTAAGAACCTTCTGTAAAACTTAATTTGGATCACCTCTTCTTGCTATACTATATTTAGTTGCTAGGTTGATTAATTGGTAATCATGTGACAACTTTTAATAGAACGGTGCAGAAACCAGTTTGGTAATCTCTCAGCACTTCAGAAAAGAAATTAAAACAGAACCATAACCGGCTATAGAGCTACGACCACATCGCCGAATTCCTTACAAGTAATCAGATTAGTTATTTTCGTAATGGCGAACTACAAAATCAGCGAATAATCGATTCTTGCCACAGTACTTACAGCATCAAGAAACCTAATGTTTTAGAGATGGGGTAGATTAATCCCAGACGTTTTTCTTTTATCCCAACACTTAGATTTATTAGAAAATCACCCCTGATACATCTTGCGAACACAACTATAAAATCAATGAATAATGATTCTATGACGGAAAACGACAAAAGAATAACGGTCAACTAACAAATCAATTCCCATTGTTTTTGCTGATTTTCTTCGCTAAAGGACAATCTTCCATAAAAGGTATAATTAGTTAGATTGTTTAGCAGTAAAAAAAGTTGATTAGTTCACTCCAAAGTATTACACTTTCGCTACCATATAATAGAGTCACAAAGTTAGCTTACATCAGTGAAGCTCAACATCCATGATCGCCAAGTTCTTTCAAAACCTTAGGCATCTAGCATACATATCTGATCTTCAAAAAGACTACACTACATTAAGTGACTTATGTCTTTAAAGGCATGCTCCTCGAATTTAAGAGCCTAACCCACTTCGTACATAGAAGGATCTGACTTCTACTCTGTTTTCCATAAGAGAAAGCAATAAGACTTCAATATATACGGTTATCCATATTGACAATGGCAACATATATCTAACCCCCAAACATATTTAAACTTAAACCAACTAGGATATACTATTTTGCAGCTCTAATAGGATATTAAGGAAATGAAAAAAGGAATCAACAACGTATTGAGTTAAGAATAAATGCTTGAACTATAACGTAACGAATACCATGTTTGCTCTTGCACATCCAATAAGACCACTTCCAAAGCAACACAATTAGTATTACAAAGTCACTCCCTCCAAGCTTGAAGCAGCATACACAAGTACCTTCTTCAATGTACCATTCTGCAGACAAAATTCACTCATCTAATCAACACTATACTAACTTCAAGGCTCAATCGTTTAAATTGCAGCCGCAGAAACAACAATAGCATGCCTAGCATTGAATTCGCAAGAATATATTAAATAAGACCACGATCGTTTCACAGCAAACATGCAATGGATGATTCCTAGACCTCCATATCGGAAGACTAAGAGCGATAAAAACACGAAACGATCGAAACTGAAACTGAACAAGGATTATCCGATGACATGCAGAAATAATTAGAAACGGCATTCACCAACCAAACGAGGCTAAACCATAGGAAGTAAGGTGGATGGTAGAGCTACAAACTGAGAGATAGGTAGGTACGTCACCAAAATAGAATCTGACACGGCCAAGGGAGATCGCCGGCGAGGTTCTCCGGCACCGAGCGAAACTCCTCCTTTAAGACGATGATAGGACCTACTGACTGGAAGTGCGCGGTGACAGTAAATACTAAATAGTAAAGATTGACCAATCACTGATTTTATTGTGGCATAAGGATTCTCATTTTTGCAGTTTGATCCCACAACTATTGATAATTCATGTTATATGTCTAATTCTGGCCCAATACTTTCATTTGATCGGGTTCTATCCTCAAAATCATGTGTTAAATCTGACTTCATCCATCCCTTTATATGGTAAAAAATTAAAAATGGCGCGTATGTAGGAAGCGAGTGCTATTCGGTAATAGATAATAAATGATCCATCTACATTCTTAAAGTTTATTTCCTACATTAAGACATTAATACATACAGAAAAACTGTGTTAGTAGAAATAAATAAAATAATAATAACACAAATACAATGACGCAAAGTAAATTTCGGATCATACTTAGATATCACAACATGATAAAATTAGATTAATAAGTCTAATTTTTTAATATTTTTCAAAACAAATCTCAATAACTTTTAAAACTTCAATCATTAATTTTTAAATATTATCAATTTTACACTAAGTACTCATAGAATTTAATTTTTGAATTCATAATTCGTACTATAAACATTTTATTATTTTTTTTTCTAAATTTCAAATGTGAACGTATAGATAACTAACTTAACACATATTATCATAACGCAACATGATCACCTGAAAAATTATGTTGTATTCTTACTAATAAATTTACCACGATAAACTTATCATATATATATATGGTTAAATATCAATGACCTAACTGAACTTTTGGACGTTTTGCAACGAGCTACCCGAACTTTAAAAAATCAAAACGGGCTATCTCAACTTTGGATGAAGGTGCAACAAGTTAACTCCATCCAATGTTTAACAAATTTCCAACTAATTTATGTCAAGTGTTAACGGTAATTTGGACGAAGGTAGCTCATTGCAATTTAGTCAAAGTTGAGTTATTCCATTTTAATTTTTTAAAGTTAGGGTATCTAGTTGCAAAACGTTCAAAGTTCTAGTAGTTACTTGGTATTTAACTCATATATATATATATATATGAGTTACTTGGTAATAAATCTAACACACTAGACATTAATAACGCACAAAACACATGTATACACGATTATTTAATTATTATTGATCATAAATCATAAAATACAGAAAAGCCCGACCAATCCACTGCTCCAAACACAACCTCGTACAACAACACACGGCTTGGCTGGCTTATGCACTGATTTGACGTCTAATGCTGAACCACCGGCGGCCGGCCACCCATTTTTCAATACCCTCGTCAGATTCTAAAATAAAATAACAATTTTGAGACTTCCTACTCCACGCTTGTGGAGTGGAGTTACTGACGATAGCACGAGTCAGGACCGTTTGGCTGAGTTCGTGCTAGTCTGTTGTTGACCGGTGCAGCTTCAACGCCACGGCGGTTTAACAGGCAACGGAAGTTATGCATTCGAGGTAATGCAGTCACGTTGACACTGTTAGCTGAGGTGGACTCCTTACGGCTCCAAAGTCTCTCTGCACAGACGACAGATGAAGAATAACATGAATCAGGAAAATACATGAATTGATAGTAAAAAGAAAAATGCCACTTTACTCCTTTAAGTTTGAATGTTTTAAGGAATCCTACTCTTTGAGGTTGTTTTTGTAAGAATTCTTACCCTTTTTCTTGTTTTTGTAATTTTGTAATAGTATCCAGACCGATCCGACAGACAGACGGGGTGTCAATTCATGTCGACGGGTCAAACCGTGAGTCGTATCAAACACAACCCGTAATTCATGATGGTTCAATTTTCAAAATTCAAACACGACTCGCGGGTCCACGGATCGACCCGTGTCATTTTAATTTGTACAATATAAAATTTGTGAGTCGACCTACCTGACCCGTCGACCCATATGACCCACTGGCCACTAATTTATTCATTCAGCTCACGTGACCCATGCAACTCAAATGACCCATGTGACCCACACGGCTCGTGCAACCCATGAACTTTTATATAATTTATTATAATATATATTTAGTTATGCGGGTCCACGATTTGACCCACGGGTTGATAAGTACGACCCAATCCCAACTCAGGATCCAAAACCTTCGACCCATGAGCGGATCACCATGGATCGTGTCCAAAATTGACACCCCTAAATTCACGAAGCTGCCAATGTCTCCATTGAGACCCCCCCGGCTCCACAAGGTAGCCTTTCTTTGTAAATAAGGCAAGGGCAGTTAGGATGGACTAACCTGCAGCAGCAGCAGCACGAGGCCATATAGTTTGCATGACATTGGAAGGATCAGCAGTCTCTCCCCACATGCAGACTTCGCCACCGAGCACGAGGTCCTGCTTCTTCGAGTCACGTATCCCTTCCAGAGGCTCAGCGGTGTATACTTTGTGCCAAGGAACATCCAAATGGTCCAGATACCAAACCCCCTGGTTACTGAATATGCACCTAAAGCCCTTGGCTACAGCCCGAGGGCAAACTCCCGGTCCCAACCTAGATTGGCAACACATAGCTGAATGTTGTGGTTTCTTTGATTTCAATGTATGTGATGGAGGAAGAACTTACCAGTTGTGTACTATGGTGTGCGGGTTAAGGCTTCCTGGAAATGTATTGAATGTTTCTTCCCTGAGAAGATGAAAGATTAACATATTCTGGCCACCATTTGAAGAAATATAAGATTGATAAATCTAGGGGTGGGAAAACGGATCATGGGTCGTGTCGGCCTTGGGTCATGTCAGGGATCTCCTGACCCAAACGGGATCTCCTGACCCAAACCTGACCCGTGTAATGGTATGGGTCAATTTTTCAAACCCAAACCTGTCCCGCGGGTTGGTGAGTCAACATGCGGGTCAGAATAACCCGTCAGAAATGAAAGGGTTGGGTCAGACTGACCCATTGGATTGGACCCCTATGACCCGTTCGACCCATGCATACAAAAAAAAAAATGTTATTTTAATATAATATAAAAATGTAACGGGTCACAGGTTGACCCGTGGGTCAAACCTTCATACCCAAACTTGACCCGTGGTATCACGGGTCATCTACGGGTTGGGTCAAAAACACGACCCGTTGGCGGGTCACCCACGGGTTGGGTCAGGTTTTGCCACCCCTAGATAAATCGTGTGGACATGCATACTATCGTGGGTGTTAATAAATTTATTGTGTTTAATAATCAAATAAAAACACACACAATAAGCTTATTTTATTGTATCTTGCTCACATACACGACACATTTTTTATATGAGTGTTCATGTCGTGTTGTGTTAAGTATGAGTTCTAAATTCATTTATCAGATTAAATAACTAATTGGAGTTTTAAACAAAACTTGCTAAAGAAATATTCATGAAATCATATTTACCTGCATAACTTTATCATATATGTCGTGTTATGATATCTAAATCCGACACAAAAATTATCTCGTACTATCGTGTTTGTTTTTTCATATCACATCTGTATGTATAAGCACCAAATAAATTGTCAACCCTAAATAAATGAGCCAGTGAGGTGTATTTACTTTGGACTTACCAGTTAACAGGAGTCCAGTTCATTGATATAGCTATTTCTTGAGCTTTGAGTACGAAGTACTTGTACGCGTCTTGAGCTGTCATGTTTTTAGCTTGAAGCCTGCAGCATTTCATGTATAAGTTATTGCATATCAACTTGAATTTGAACAGGCGAAAGATATTAGGGGCATACCATTGCTTCACATGAGGGATGGATGTCCAGCAATCAGTGTTAACCTCATCACCACCCAAGTGGAAGAGCTCGAACGGGAAAATCTTTCTCATGTCTATGAAGGTGATAGTTATAAGATTCAGCAGACCAACTTGAATCATTGATAAATCAAAGGGTTAAATATCAAGTAGCTACCTGAACTTTGGACGTTTTGCAACGAGCTACCCGAACTTTGAAAATTCAAAACAGACTAACTCAACTTTGAAGAATGTGCAAATAGCTAACTCCGTCCAATTTTCCGTCAACTATCGTCGGAAAGTCGTTGGAAATTGGACGGAGGTAGTTTTTTGCACCTTCTTCAAAGTTCAGTAGTCTGTTTTGAATTTTCAAAGTTCGGGTAGCTCATTGCAAAACGTCCAAAGTTCAGGTAGCTACTTGTTATTTAACCCTAAATAGAATATAATGCATGCTTACTTGCTAATATTCCAGTAATCACATCGAAGGTAAAATTCTTCGTAACATCAAGGGGCTCTCTACAGGAAGGAGAAGGCCAAAGATCGGGATACCCTTTTCCCCTGCGTTCAGTGTTGGAGATAATTATCTTTAGAGTAATCACTTATCATTTTTTGCATATATATTCATTCCATAAAAGAATGATGGGAAAATTCAAATCCATACTCCGAATATTTACCATGATTCTGCATGACCCGGAACATCTACTTCTGCCATAATGTTGATTCCTGAAACACCGTTATGAGGAAAGTTTAAATAAGATAAACCAGTTGGTTATCTATGGCATGCTCCTAACATCTTATGTACATGAAAGGCAACAGTTTTATTCTAGTTTTCTAACACTTAACAAACTGCCCACTATCAATCACAAAGCTCTTGCTAAGTGTATCTTAAATCTTTGATCAATCTAGAAAGGTGTTTCTCAAATTTCGATTATATGTAAGAACATACCTCTTGCTTTTGCAAAACTTCATGTTCGAAGGTCGAGAAATGAGAAGAAAAAGAACAGGGTTAGAAATTAAAAAGAGAAAACTACCAAACTGGTACCTGAACTTGTGGGTGATATTAGCAAGTAGGTACCTAAACTTTTTTTACAGCAACTAAGTAGCCGAACTTATGAAAATTAGCAAATAGGTACCTACCGTTAATTTTCGTTAAGAATAAACGGAAAATATCACGTGAGAAGTAAACAGGTACCTGAACTTAAACGAATGAGCAAGTAGGTACCTGAACCGGTTCAGAACCGATTTTTGAACCGGTTCAAATACCTATTTGCTCATTCGTGTAAGTTCAGGTACCTGTTTGCTTCTTCTCACGTGATATTTTCCGTTTATTCTTAACGGAAATTAACGGTAAGTACCTATTTGCTTATTTAAGAAAGTTCAACAACCTATTTGCTACAAAAAAAAAATTTATGTACCTACTTACTAATCACCCACAAGTTCGGGTACCAGTTTGGTAGTTTTCCCATTAAAAAATTGATGGGGAAGAACAAAAATGATGATTGGAAAGAAGGCAGGTACCATAGCAAGAGTTCGTTACCTGACAACTTCATATGCATCCTCTATTGTATACCTTTCATACTTTGAGTATGCACCTTGCCATAGTTTAGGATATGCAGGTACTTCAAGAGGAAATGACTGTTCATCTATGATATGCCAATGGAGGACATTCTACTGAATGTAACACTCATAATCGAACCACACCCAAGAAATCCGCACAAAAGAAGAAAATAAAATGAAGTCAGTTCTTCAATAAACGTGCTAAGCAGATCGGATAGAGATGCTTCGGGAATTGAATGTCTTACAAATTTAGCATATGACATGGACTCCAAGATATGCTTAATAACATTAACAGGCAAATAATGCCTTGATGTATCTGCAATAACATCAACAAGAATGCAGTGAATATTATAAAAACACAACTAAAGTACGGTATCTAAGGAGAAAAATTATGATATACCTATCATCAGCCCGCGATACTTGAACCTTGGCTCGTCTTGGATATGCCAAGGGCCTTTTTGTATTAGAACCGACTTTGTGCTGTAATCAAACGAGCATAATTGACTGAACGTCTGAAATATTGCAAGCAGGGAATAAGTGAGGAATGAGTCTTCAAATATATATATAGCATTAATGAGATGACATAATCAGCAATTATTCACGTACCTCTAATCCCCGCAATGCACCATATACAGTATTTGCCTGCAGTAACAATCAGAACCATAATATTAACACAAAATGGTCAGATGTCAGGCACAAAATGGTCATCTTTATTGGTATGTATCAGCAGTAATTTCAATCTGCTATTGAAGCTCTTATCATAGTACAAGAATAACCATTCGTAGTGAGCTCAGAGCATGCTATACTGGAAATAAGATTGTTGCTTCGATAATATTTCAAGATTAATGGCATATGAAACCTTGATGCCATTTTACAAACATGGACCTTTCAAGATTAAGACTTGTGAAATCACTTGAACGTTATGCAGAATATACTTTCCTCCAGAAGATGTAACAAACTATACAAAAATGTCTAAAATCCAATTGGAATTCCAAAAAATCTATGATACCGAAGGAGCTTGTTAAAGGCAAAAAAAACAAAAGAGAAAAAAATTCATGAACATAATCTATTCATCCATCATGAATTAAATCCATATGCATAACAGAACATAACTGTCAATGGCTAGCAGAGGTAGGAGCAACACCTTAGCACATGTCATTAATAACTGGTCATCTGAACCAACCCAACCCAAAAATTTAAGAATGTATCTAATGAATATGGTCATATATTAGTTATCTTAGGAAGGTAGTACAGTATACTTACAATCTGCATGAATTAGAAGACAGAATCAAAAGACTACTAGAACGAACTTCATAATTTACCTCAATTGTCGCTTCTTCAACGATCGAATTAGTGTCACCTCTACCCACAGTTAAGTTGTAGCTCTCATCAACACCCAGTTGAAGCTGCAAATTACATAATACAGCTTATTCATAAATAAAAGGTTAACACTTTTCCATGGGTAGAAAATCATCCCAATCTGCAGCAGACTTGACGTTTCACAGATTCATTTGACACAAAACAAAAAAACAAAAAAAAACTAGTAGGGTTCAAATTAAAAACTTCTGCGGTGATAAGGATAGAAGAAGCTTTGAAATACAAAATGAACCGAACAGAGGTGCAATTACGAAAAGAAATTCCTCGAATCCAGATGCAACCCGTTATTCCTCAACGAATGAAATGTATTTTGATGCTAATACGTAGGAAGAATCTAATGCGTTTTGGATAAGGGACACCGACGCTTGTGATGAAATCGAATTCAACAAAATCATTTATTTCAACCATCATTAGCTCGATATACTCCAAGGAAACGAAAGTGAATCAATCTCACCTCTTCGCTGTCGGAGTGAACAATAAGGTTCATTTTGGTGATATCATAGCCAGTATTCTGCTTCCTGAAAGCATTGAAGATAGAGAACGCATCACCGTTCTTAAAAATGATAGCCTTGTACCGATCAAAGGCGTCTTTAACAATGCGGGAGCTTCCTCCATTGCCGGAAGGGATTAGCGAGAGCGCCGGATCGACGGAGAAGGTGTTTCCGCCGGAGGAGTACCGCGCCGGCAGGGGCCATAAGTATGTAAGGGAATCAGAAGCTGACGAGGAGGCAAGGACGGCAGGCGGCAGCTGGTGGAGGAGAGCGAAGAAGAAGAGGACGAGGAAGCATCGTCCAAAGGAGGGATGGAATGACATGGTTGAGTGAATCGAGGAAGAGTCCGGCTTTCTTCTTCCTCTACGTCTCTGTCTTCTGCGCTAAAAGTTATTATATTCTTTAGACAAGTAGATGGACCAAAGGAAGGGACAGGTGGAGGAATCTTACTTGGCGGTAAAAAAAGGTTTGATCGTCTTGGCGTATACAGGAAGGTTCGCAGATAGTCCCGGTGTATTAACCCCATACTATTAAATTAATATGAACAGTGTTTAACCGAGTTGGACAGACCGGTTTCCGGTTCTAGTTTTTTGGGGTGGTTTTAATTTTTTTTGGTGGTTCTCTTCAGTTTAAACCGACTTCTTCGGTTCGACCGAGCAACTTCTTCGATTTATAAATTATGTTTAAAGTTTAGACTTATTATGTTTGATTTTGAGACTATTGTGTTATGTATGTTCAAAATTTGAGGTAATTATGTTGTGTTATATTATATTTGAGAGTAATGTGTATATTTGAGACTATGTAATTTGTGTGTGTTTGAGGTAATTATGTGTGTGTTTGAGATTATGTAGATTGTAGTTTGTAATTGTATTTTTTGTTTTTTTTTGCTTGTGAACCGCATATTGAACCGAGTTGGATCAGTCAAACCGTAAATGAGCCCCTTCACCGGTTTGATGGACGGTCTGGTTATGATAACAATGCTATTAATTACCTACCAAATACATATATATAATAATATTAATATACATAATTCAACAGTTACTAGGTTTATAATTTTTTTTTCATCAATGTGTAATTGGAAAATAAATTATATTAAAACTATACTTATTGAGAACAAAATAAAAAAATAATGGTGTGTTTGGTTGGTAGAATACAGAGTAAGAAATACGGGATGCCAATAATAATATGATTTAACTGATTTAACACTCACTATATGGTCACGTTTATGTTGAAGGCCCATTAAGTAATGTCATGGATCCAAATTATGTTGCTGGCCTTACGATTAGGCCGGGTTTTGTATAAGGCCCATTTCGGAATGTGAACATATGGCCCTAGTTATGTCAACGGACTAGATTAACATGGGCCTATTTAAGTTGAAGGCCCATTAAAATTAGGCTTTATTGATATTTACTGGGCCATTGCCGTTGTGAAATGGTATGTGTTAAATGTAATTGGCTAATGTTGCAGGCCCATTATACAATACTTAAAATTATAGGAAAGCCCATTAAAATTTGACCAAGCTAATGTAACGGTCCAAAATGATCAGGCTTCAATAATGAGGACTAGGCCCTATTACGAAGTGGGCTGTAAATGTAAGGGGATATCTTTACGTTTAGGCCCATTATTAAATGGGCTCTATACTAATGATATAGGCCAAATCTCTCTATCGAAGGCCCATTATTCAATGGGTTCAGTCTAGAGCGGGCAATATTCCTAGGCCCAATAAATAAATGTTTTATTAATAATTAACGGGCCGAGCTCATGTTTGCTGCAGAAGAATGCCATCAAGATACCACGCATTGAAGTACATAGACATTAATAAGGCCCAATAATGTTATCGGCCATTATGATTGGGCCAGTTTTTGTTAAAGGCCCCTGTAAACAGTGCTCTTTAACACTAACTATATGGGCCGCGTATATGTTAGCCCATTATGTAATATCATGTAATAGAGCCCAATTATGTTACTGGCCCATTCTAATTGGGCCACGTTTTCATTAAAGACCCCTTAAACAGTGTGCTTTAACACTCACTATATAGGGAACGTTTATGTTCAAGTCCCATTACGTAATGTCATTAGGGTTGGCAATACCTAACTCAACCTTTGGGTGACCCATGATACCACGGATCAGGTTTGGGTATGAAGATTTGACCCACGGGTCAATTCGTGACCTGTGACATTTTTATATTATATTCAAATAATAGAGTTTTCTGGTATGCACCGTGGGTCAGTCTGATCCAACCATTTCATTCTTTACGGGTCATTTTGATCCGCGGGTTGACCCACCAACCCGTGTGTCAGGTTTGAGTTTGAAAATTGACTCATACTATTACACAGGGCGTGTTTGGGTCAGGGGGCCCTGACGGCTGGCACGACCCATGGATTGACCCATGACCCGTTTTGCCCCCCTAAATGTCATGTAATGGATTGAAATTATGTTGCTGACCCATTATTATTGGGTCAGTTTTTGTACAAGGCCCATCTCATAAAGTGAACATATGGCCGTAGTTATGTCAGTTTTTTTTTGTAAGTTATGATAAATATTTTTAATATATTTATAGAAATAACATATATTAGGACCGAAACAAGTTTCCTTATGAATACTAATGGGACTATACTTAGGCTCAAGATAGTCTGTCGAATTTTGTGTGAAGTCCCATTATAGAAGGAGCTTTACAAATCTAGAACGGCCCATTAATCTATGGGCCGTAAAATATGAAGTTGAGTCATATTGCGTAACGAAGCCCATTAAAATATAGGTCACACTTTTCTCAAAGGACCATTATACAATGGCTTTAACAATTACGTTTGGGCTACGTTTATGTTCAACGCTCATAGACCATAAACCCTAATTATGTTGATGGCTCAGTTTGATTGGGCCACGTTTTTATTAAAAGCCAATTAAACAGTGATTTAACTCTATATGGGCCACGTTTATGTTGAAGGCACATTAAGTAATCTCATCGATCCAAGATCGGGCCAAGGGAGAAGGTGGCCGAGTGTGATATCCAAGCATGTGCATATCATCCCCAAAAATTCGGTCCAAGACCGAGATTGGACTAAGTCAAGTAAGACCGACTCAGACAGTTATTTTTTGGGAAAATTGATATTGGTCCTCCAAAAGTCAGGATCGAAAATTCGAGTTCAATCTTGCTAAAAAGACTGTCACGTCCCACCTGAGCTCACACCTAAATGACATGGTACGGAAATAAAGTTGTGGATTTTTTTTTAGACTTTTATCTATAATATTTCGGACCCTGGAAATTTCCCTCCGTTACCGACATTTCCCGGGACTGTTATGAGATTTGCAAAGTTGCAGACAACCACCATTCAAAGCTAAACGAATCATCACACAAGAAGAGAAGACGCGATAGAAACCACAATCGCATAAACAAACAGAATACTGTCGTTCGGTGCAACACGTTCTTATTGATTGACTGATACAACGACACACCCAATCTTCCATTAACGTCACAGTCTAGAACTTGTTCATGCTGCGTTGACCTTGGGTGCCCACCCTGCAACCACATGCTCTTTCGCGGCATTGGTCTTCAAAAACGACTCCCTTGAGAATATCAGCTGCAGAAAAACACATGTCAGCAACATTAAGGGTTAAATACAAGTAGCTATCTGAACTTTGGATGTTTTGCAATGAGCTACCCAAACTTTGAAAATTCTAAACGGACTATCTCAACTTTGAAAAATGTGCAAATAGCTACCTTCGTCCAATTTTCTGTCGGAAAATCGTTAGAAATTCGTTGAAAATTCGTCAAAAATTGGACAGAGGTAGTTATTTGCACCTTTTTCAAAATTGAGGTAGCTCGTTTTGAATTTTCAAAGTTCGGTAGCTCGTTGCAAAACGTCTAAAGTTCAGGTAGCTACTTACGTTAAACAGCACACGCATGGAAAAATAGACAGAGAAACAAACCTTGGTGTAGTTATGGACATGAGTCAAGTTCTCCGGGATAGACCAATTCTTGAAATGGCCAAGAGCAGTTACGAGATGGTAGAGCTTCGGCCCCAAGCTCAGATCAACTGCTGTGATCTTCTCACCGGCAATGAACGGACCCTGATTTGCAGGAACATCACATTACTACCACTCTCAGTTAGATAACAATTCTATCTGTACAACTTTGGAAGCTGATTATGCTTACGTGAGACTTAAGGTGTTCATCCAAAGCCTTCAATTCATCAAGCAGAGTTTGTTCCGTACCATCACTAGGATCTTTGCTCTTCAGAAACTTGATAAAGGAGATAAAGATCTTCGAGCCACTGGGATCCGAGACAAAACAAGATTCTTCCATTGTCATGTCAAATGAAAAAAAGCTATAAAAAACGAATCTTTGGGAGTAGGGTAAGAAAATTACACAGAGGCGAACTCAGGTGGAGTGGTCAGTGATGGTTCCGGGTATTTCTCCTCAAGAATCCCGACAATAACATCGGAATCGGCCACCCATTTATCGTCAAATTTGACAACGGGAACCTTTCCTTCTGGATTGACATCTAGAAACCTGTCAATGGTTTATCTCAGTTCTAAAGTTCTAATCTACGTTACGAACATTAGAAGACCAATCTCAGTTCTATCATGGTTCAGATTCGAATAGGCAGCTAGAGTCATGGCAAACACTTATCTTGGATGATCCACATCAGTTAATTCAGGATTTTTAAAGTTCAAGGTATGCCTTGGTGGATAGTGCACTGGTGACAACAATTCAGCGACATAAAATTGGGCCATATCGCGTGAGATTAGGGTTTTAACACTCGAAATAGAGAAATCAAAGCAATAAGTTGACGATATGATTTTTTTTCAGGGAAGCCGGAAGCGTACCATTGAGGCTTATCGTCGAGGTTGATGAGACGAAGCTTGTACGGAACTTTCTTCTCCTCCAAAGTCAAAAGAACCCTATGCGCAAACGGACCTGACAACCCCAAAACAACGATCGTAGCTTAAATCACAGACGATGGATCGATCATAAGGAAAAAAACCGAGAGGAGATGAGCCACGAAGGACTTACAGTCGCCGGGGATGTCTGGAGCACCAGTGGCAGCCTTGACGCAGACCTCTAAAGCCATTAATGAATTAGGGAATGAATAACAGTGGGAGAGAGAGTGAGGAAGATGAAGAGCCCAGAGAATCTGGAAGCAGCGAATTGCAATTCGCAGAGACGAGGTGCGTTAAATATACGAAGGGGAATGAATCAGTGAGCAATAGGTAGGTAGGTTCATGCCGGAGTTGCCATCCCGGTCGGACCGTAATTATCACGGTTCGGTTCATGTCATGGTTCCTGACTTCCTGTGTGTCGTGGGGCATGACGTTTTGGTAGTGTGGAAGTCAATTTCAAGCAAACTTATGAAAGGAGAGGTAGTTAAGGAAAGATGTGAGGACATTGGCTTAAGGAAAAGGTAATTGATATTTCACAAAATATTTATTTTACAAATATATTTTTTCAATGTTAAATGCATTAAAAATGCAAAATATTTTTATGGATAAAATACGACATTGTCCTCTAAAATTTACGTTAATTTAAAAAACAATTCCTTAAAGTTTAAAGTACTCCCTAATGTTTGGAAATGATGAAAAATTATCTATTTCCAGTGCTCTTCAAGGGGGATTTGTCATCATTTTCAAATATTAGGGAAAATTTTAAACTTTAAGGGTGAATTTTAAAATCGACGTAAATTTTAGAGGTAATGTCGTATTTAACTCTATCTTTATTATTATATTTAAAAATAATGGTAAATTAATCTTTTTGACATAGTTTAGTTCGTTAATTAAATATTAAATAAATAAATTGTAATAATATTAATTTGTAACTGTAAGTCAACGTTATAACCGTCAACTACTGACAAGAAATGGAGTTAATAGAGCTTAATTAAGTAAATGGACGTGGCTGCAAATGTTGGCCACATTCATTCCCAAACCAGGAATGATCGTAAAATTACACTCGTTGCAAATGAAGTGCTTCTTTCATTCATTAACTCATAAACAGAAAAATTAGAAAATATGTATGGAGTTTTAACTTTTAACCCATAAAGGATTTTTTATATGTGCGATTTGATTTGGGACAAACTCGTATTTTACTCTAAATCTAATTAAATTTCAATTGTAATATATATGAGTTTTTAATAATTTTATTGTGACATTTTTAAAAGTTTCGATAATTTTTATAATTTTTAAAATACACTGTTAAGTTTTAATACAAAATTTGATAGAACAATGAAAGTGATTCTTTGACGAAACATTAGGGATCTAACATTTTATTTTTAAACATTACGGAAAAAAGACAATTTGGACTAAAATATTAGGTGTTAAGGTGATATTTAACGGTTTATTATTATTATATATTGTTTTATTAAATTAGATAATAATACACTTTAAAAGAAATTTAAAATCATTTCTAAAGCTTTCAAACTCAAATGAATATATTTTGGCACAATAAATATGATACAAACACAAATTTTCAATTACATATAAAAGATAAATTCTCAAATAATTGTTTTTTTTTTTAAACTTTTTCTTTTTAAGTTCTCATAATCTTAAGGAAACAAGCCGTTATTAACTTAACAATATTATTAATTCAGCATTTCACTAAATAAATAATATGAGCGGAAGGCTAATCAAATAATAAAAAAAACGTACTACTTTAGGCCCAATATGAGTACTTTACGAATTATTCGACCCAATATTTCGTCTGATTAAACAGGCCGATAGGGTTGGCCCATTCAGATTTGTCTTGTCCCGCACTTATATATATACTTAACCTTAGAAAATCTATTGCTCTACTAGGGTTTCTTTCTTGCCGCACAGAACAGAGTGCAGCCGGCAGTAGAAGAGCAAGAAGACATCAACAATGGGTAGGTTAAGCTTTTCTCTCTTAGTAATTAATTTCTGAATTTCTTCTGCTGACTGTCGTAATGATTTTGCTCGGTGTGTTCAACGTGCAGCAAGGATCAAGGTCCACGAGCTACGACAGAAGTCGAAGGCGGATCTGTTGAACCAGTTGAAGGACCTGAAGGCTGAGCTTGCTCTGCTTCGAGTCGCCAAGGTCACCGGTGGTGCACCTAACAAGCTCTCCAAGATGTGAGTTTTTCATCCCCACTGATCTCTGAAAATCCGTGCATTCCTTGTTAGCGCATTACGTGTTGCTGTATTTTCTTGCATTTGCTTTGGAAATTAGGTTTTATGTTTTATTTATGTTAAAATTTGTTTATTACAAAGATCGTTGAATCTCCTTGCTTGAAAATTTTCTGCATATTGTGCATAGATTTTGTATTCTTAATTGGTAACTGTTAAATTGTTTTATGAATATCTCATACTTGTTGATTGCATTGTGATCTGCCTGTGTGAATCATACAATTGAACAGTCTGATTAAATTATATGTAGCTGATATTTTGAGTATTTGTTTGATGCAGCAAGGTGGTGAGGTTGTCAATTGCCCAGGTCTTGACTGTGATTTCACAGAAGCAAAAGGCTGCACTAAGGGAGGCATATAAGAAGAAAAGCCTCCTGCCCCTTGACTTGCGTCCCAAGAAGACAAGAGCCATCCGTAGGAGGCTTACAAAGCACCAGGTGATTATATTATCTATACCTTCACTTGTACTCTTTTGTAGGCAACATTTCATATACTTGCGTATTCGTTATTGTTAAAGTCTAGTGGTGTTTAACATTGGCATACGGTTAACTTTTTCTTGTGATCAATGGTGAACATTATTCAATGTTGGTCCTTCAATATACTTCAACGAAATGTAGTTGACATGTTTGATCAGTATATCTGTATCCCACACAGATATATTGTTTGTATCAGAATCAAGTGAAACTACACATTGGCATATTTTGCTGAAATAGGATGCAATATGTTTCATGAAATCAATTCTTCCTTTTATCTTATGATGTTTTGTTTCTGGGGCAGGTCTCCTTGAAGACTGAGAAGGAAAAGAAGAAGGAAATGTATTTCCCGATGAGGAAATACGCCATCAAGGTGTAGAATTTGAAATCGTCTAGTGTTCCCATTTTCATAGCTTTTTTATTTTTGTCATTGTCAGATTTTTGGATTTTGGATGGAGATTGTGTTTTATTTTGCTATTGGAATCAATACTTGATCTGAATGGATTTGTAGTGTTTTCTCTCGACTCGGCTCCTTGTTGTTTGGAATAACGTAGTACAATAATCATGGTTTGTTCAACACCTTAAAAGGAAAGATAAGTGATTTTTTAATGTAAAATAAAGTTTATTTTGTTAACTTATTTCTTTTCTTTTCCTATTTTGGATGTTCTAACTTCTAATGACCTACTTTTGAATTTTAGTTCTTTTAATTAAAATTATAATTTATTAGCTTCATCTCGATTATTAATAGATGGCAATGTAAACATACACGTAATTGTAATGTTAGTAAATTATAAATTTTGTACAAAATTCAGCTGAAATTACAATTTCAGTTAGTAAATTGTTTTTCTTTTTAAATATCAGTGTAAATAGTAATTATATAACTTGCAAAATTTAATTGGCAAATTGAAAATATCAGTCAGTAAATTGAACAAGATAATAAATATAATATAAGTTTTTCATTACAATTTAATAATAAATTAAATAGAGCTATAAAATTATTAAATTATAAATTTATGTAAAATCAGATTTTAAAAAAAGTTCCAACTAACAATTTTTATTTTTTAAATACAACTAATTTTAACTTTCGTAAAGTTTCTGGAAGTAAATTATCTTTCACTCATTTATTTACTTTCATTTATTTTTTTCAAATATCGTAATTGAACTTTTAACAGATTAATTATACCAATCAATAAAAATGAAAAGATAAAAAAATTTAATTCCTTACAAAAATGCTTACATATAATATATAAATGAGTAAAGTAATCATTTACACAATCCAAGGCAAAAAATTATTGATTAGTTACTCCCCAAAAGAAACTATTGACTGTTTATTCAGTCAGATTTGTGTATTCTGAAATAATAATTGATTTTACTTCTTTTTTTACCAAGTTCCTCATTTTATAGAATTTTATAAAATAAAATGCAAAAAGAATTGCATTTTCTTATAGACTGAGATCACGTCATACCTTAGCTGAATTACAATACGAAATACAATCCACCAACGTCCTCTTGTAGCTTAGCCTCCACTCAACCGCTAGTCTCAACTTCTCCACCAAAGATAAACAACAGTCATTCTTTTCCTCATAAATCTGCAGCAAAAAATGCCTGTCTTCCTCCATTGTCGTCTGCAACTTGTTCAAAGCAACTGTGCACCATTCCGCTATTACACTCATAATATAATTCTCATTCTCAACAGAAATTGGAGATCCAGAGTAAGCAAGATGCCCGATAGATCTTCGCTTATTTGGAGGGGTTGCCCACAATCGCATAGCACAGAGCAATGCAAAAGAAGGTTTTCCATTTTGATGAATGTAGAGTAACTCTCTGGGCCATGAACTCGAGGAGTACACACCATCTTCCAAGGAAACATATACTTTATCATTAGGGTTTTCATTGAGAAGGAAGCCGTAGTATTCCATTAACTCCAAATTCGTGTAAGTGCCGTAGCTCAAAAGAACCTGTGTCAAAGGTATAATTGTATGAAGAACATACTTGTTTAGAAGAACACGCAATTAGGCTTGTTCATTTAAATCGGTTCGGCCGAACTGGTCTGGTTCTGATCGGCCGAACTGGTTTCAAAACCAAACCAGTTTTTAAGACTTCAAGTAGACCAGTTCAAACTAGCACCAAAAATTCAGTTCGAATCGGTTCGAATCAATTCATTTTTTTATACTGGTTTATACTTAAATTTAAATCAAACCACTTTAAACCTATATAATTTTAGAACCGGTTTGAAGCAAAATAAACCAAACTATCCTGAAATTAAACCAAACCTAGAGATGTCTTCAATAAACCAAACCTAGAGATGTATATGTTGATGTTGGACAGAATTTCAGTTGGTTGTAGAACAAATTTTCAATCGGTTCAATGTGTTTTTCAGTCGGTTCAGTGTATTTTTCAGCCGGCTCAGTGTATTTTTTAGCCGGTCAGTATTTTTTCAGCCGATTCAGTGTGTTTTTCAGTTGGTTCAGTATTTTTTATTCCGGTTCAGTGTGTTGAACAAGATTTTCAGTCTGTTCAATTTCGGTTTGAACCGGATTATTTTCTAACCAAAATTGTTATTTAAAAAAACAGATAAGTTCGAACCGGTTCTAAATCGGTTCGAACCAGACCAGTTTTTTTTACGTAAAACAGACCAGTTTTTTTAGAAACAGCAAAAAATACTGATTTTTTACAAATCAGACCAGTTCAGTTCTGAACCGGTTCGGAGTCGAACTGGTTCATGAACAAGCCTACACGCAATAAAGACTATGCACTACTTTTTCATTCAAAAATCCGAGATTGATATGGTTCGTACCTGTTCACCTTTCTTGTAATTTTTCCTAGAGTAGAAACAATATGCAGCAGCATCTTCCTCGAATCCACCATCTATGAGTCTCTGAGCAGAAGCATCGAGATGGTCGGCATTGCAAGATTGGGTGGAATTTGCAAGATTCATGTCGTTCTCCACATCTTCTGATCCATCTCCAGGGGCAGCATAGTTGAATAAATCACCAATAGGGCATAAACATCCAGCTTTATCCCATGGCACATGTAATGTTCTTGATGATATCTTTAGGGCATAGGTGACAAAAAACAATTGTGAATTACTACTAATGCAGTTTAAATAATGGATGGACAAGGAGCTAGAAACAAATACGGGTTTAGGGTTAAAGCAATGCTTTAAAGTGAGAAACTCAGTGAAGATGGAATCTTTCCGATATCTTGAAACTAGGGTCGGCAATGGTGCGGTGAAAAATCCATAACCATGATTATAACCGTTACTGTTTAATATGGTTAACCATACCATTATGGTGCAGTGCGGTTATGCTGATGAATTTTCTACCCATAATGGTTATGGTTATGGTATTTGAGTTATACTCATGGTTATAACCATGGTTATTATATAAATATAATATTTATTTATTATTAATAAACTAATTTATATAATATACTAAATATAAATTATATAATTGAAAATTTAAAATTGTTGAAGATTGAAGGTGCCAAAGTCCAACGATGGTAATATAGATTGATGTATTTTTTAAAATACAATTTTCGATTTTTTATTATATTACATGTATGGAATGAATATGGGTATACGGGTAAAACCATGGTTAATAACCACAGTTATTTTAATGGTTATGGTATTGAAAATTATATCCATAATGGTTATGTTGTGTGGTTTAAAAATATGTATGGTTATGGTATTTGTCATACCCTGACCATAGCCTAACCATTGACAGCCCTACTTGAAACTGTTGATTATCCTATTCAATCACCATTTTCCTACAAATGAACTAATGAGTGTAAATCTTACAGTAGAAGAAGCCCAAAGCCATGATTTAAAGCTGAGGAACTTGGAAGTGAAGTTCAGTTGTTCCATAAGCGGACGGGCATGCTTCCATTCTGATACAGCCTTGGATTTGGCTTTCTTTGCAGCCCACACTGCATCTTCCACCTACCATTATCATCAGGATCTTACAAAATCGACAAAGAAAGGAATTTGGAGAAGAAAACACAAGACAAAATGAGAAACCTGAAGAGCCTCCATCTCAAATTGGCTGAAAGTAGCAAGTGTATCATAATGGCGAGGCAAGTTACTCAAGTAAGGGTACCACCAAGATTTCTTTGCTTTGGCCATTTCATTAAGTAAACATACACTCAATCTCTGCAGTTGTAACATCATTAAGTTCATTCAATTTCTAACGAAGAAGCAGGAGGCAGACACAGAAGTTGATCAAAGAGATACCTATTACCTGATAAGCTGACAGAGATGGATGGCGATTGACAGCAGCAGAAAGATGCGGATCGGAGTTCAAGAGAGTGGAAGTGGTAATCAAGGCCGACAGAGGAACTTTCAGCACTAGCTCTCCTCTTCTAGTATCGCGAACAGTGCCCAGACCTCTTCTGCAATTGAAATTCATCCACTAATCATAACAAGGAGTGGTAATACAATACCTAATTTTCAACTCGAATCCACAATTACCCGCCTGCGTCCGGGAAGTAAGCAACCGAGAGAGTGTGGCCGAGGCAGCCGGCAACAGCAGAACCATGGTCGACTGTTGTTGACAAGTCCGAAATTCCGAGATCGGAAGCCCAACTCAACAGACCCTCCAACTCAAACCCTTGCTTCTCTTCCTCTTCTTCTTCTCCTTCTCCTTCCGCCATATCTAGTTTCAGTCGACTCTTGTGTTTTCGGACGTCGACCTAAGAACGGAAATGCCAGGTCACGTATACCGGACCAGGCTTAAAAACTTGCGTACTACCATACATTTTTAATATTATTTTACCACGTCTGGTCGTATTTTAAAGATTTAATTAAATCATTGTTGCAAATCGATACAGATTTTTTATTTAGTGTAATTTAATCCTTGTGTTTTGAAAATTTAAGACAAAAAATCCTAAACAAACAAATAAATAAGTAGCGACATGGAAGAAATAAATATACAAAATTTATAAATAATAATCTGTATATAAATAAATATACAAATAGTTCTCTTCTTTTACTAGTTTGCGTTTACTAATTGGGAGAACAAAATAACTATTTGGATTAGGAGTGAGCTCGGGGCGGGATGAGTTTTCCTTAAAACAATCAACCCAAATTTTCGGGATTCATGCTTGGAGAACCGAAACCGAGCCCAATACCGAGTTTATCTCAAAAAACTTGTATGAGACTGTTTTTCTTGACTCGGGCCGATCTTGGACCTGGACCGACTTTTTCTCTTAAAATCATAAATAAAAAATATCCAACTTTTAAATCCAAAATACAATGCAATATTATACCAAGTATCTAATATAAAATACAAATACCATACTAAATATCCAACACACACCAAAAAAAAATTCAAACACAACCCTAAATACACAATAAACTAATTAAAAAAACGCAATAAATGTTGATTCCAATTTCCAACACATATTCGGTCTGGACCGATTTATTCGTTTTTTTGGGTAAAAAATCCCGAGTTCGAGCTTGAGTTTGGGATTAAAAAAACTCGTCCGTTTTGACTCGGTCTTAAATTCAGGACGATTTTTTCGATTTTTCTGTCCATCAATCTTTTTTGCTCACTCCTAATTTGGATACATAATCAACTTGGAATCTATGTATTGGGTAGTGACCGGGTTACATATTTGATATTAGTGTAAGGTTCGAAAAAAGAATGTAAAAAACGATTGAATCAATTCAGTTATGATTTGGCAAAAAAAAAACAGTTTTGATTCTAATTATAAGGTATCTATTAGACCAAAAACTAAAAATATTACAATAAATAAACATTAATATGATATTAATTACATTTTATTGATTATTTTATTATTTGTTAGTATTTTATTATTATTATTATTTTTAGTTATTATATACTTATTTATTTCACTTATTATTATGAAATATATAACTAAAAATAGTATCATGAAGACATGAAGTGTCCCGCACCGAGTGATAATTACATATTTCTACCAAACTCGTGAGTCACAGTACCATTAGCTAAATTTCGACGGAGCTCGGAGCACCACAGGTTTGCGATGCACCACCGGTCAACTAAGGGTATGGTGATAAAAAAAAGACTGTAGTACCGAGTTTTCGACAAGACTAGTACGATTAGGATCGAGACAGAGCGAGCGATTTTTTGTCTTCAAGGTCGGTCTTGGTCTCAGACATTTTCTCCGAAAACCCGTTTAGGACCGACCTGGACCGAATGAATGTGGATTTGAGATTTTCATAATACCACACCGAAAAGAATGTGGATTTTGGAGGTTTTCTATCTCTATAAAAGATGTATCCTGATAAATTTACTAAAGAATATAGTGAGTTCATAGTGTTTTTTTGAGAGGTGAACTATTTTTTCGCCTTTTACTAAAGAATACCGTGAACTCATAATTTTTTTTGGTGCAGATTCGGTTCAACACCAAGACCGGCCCGAGTCAAAAAAGACCGACTCGGGCGGGCTTTGTTGGCCGAGGTCGATCTCAGTCTTAGTCCTCCAGAAGGCAAGATCGAAATTTCGGTCTCGGTCTTGCCTTCAGGACCGGACCGGCCCGCCCATGATCAACCCTAACTAAGGGTGTCAAAACGGGTCATGGGTCGACACATGAGTCGTGTCGGCCTTAGGTTGTATCAGAGACCCTCCGACCCAAATCTGATCCGTATAATACTATGAGTAAATTTGTTAAACTCAAACCTGACCCGTCAGAAATAGTAAGGCTTGAGTCAGATTGACTTGTTCGACCTCCATGACTCGCGGGTCAGTCTGACCCGTTTGACCCTTACGTACATAAAAATCCAGAAACAAATTGACGCATGAGTCAGAATAATATATATTTAATATAATATATAATTCGGGACGGGTCATGGGTTAACCCATGGATCAAAACTACTGACCCGTGTTTTCACGGGTCATCCATGAATCGTGTCAAAATAATTTGTGGGTCAAAAAGTCTGACTCAAACACGACACGTGACCGGATCACCCATGAGTTAAGTCAATTTTTGACACTCATACGGTCAACTGGATGAGTCTGTAAGCAAGGACAAAGTGATCAATCCCCGAGAGTTGGGTGACTCGAATAAAAAGTTTGGGAATGAAATTTACAAATAAATAAGTTTGAGTACTAATACTGGCTAAATATAAATGAGAAAGACCTGTTGTTAATTTTGAGGGAGCCACGGCCACCTACTACTCTATTTGGCAGTTATAAACGTCAGTCCGCCTTTGATCGTTTCACTTCCCTTTCAATTGTATTCAGTAACCATCTCTCCAGTCTCCTCCTTCCCTCCCCATCAGACAAACCTTCCGCTGGCGAAATGGATTCAGACGCAGTGGCACCTCATCCTTCCGTCGCCGACCTCCTGATTGAATCCTTCAAATTTCCGGCATCCGTCAAGCCACCGGCTACCTCCAAGACGCACTTCCTCGGCGGCGCAGGTTAGTTGCAACTCTCGCACCAGAGGAACAGTCGATCACTCCAAATTGAGTCAAATGATTAGAGGCGTAGTTGCATTTTTGGTTCTTTGCTCGTCGTGTAAAACTGGTGTATATTGACGTTGGTTTCTTTTCGATTTGGTGCTCAGGTGTGAGAGGACTTGACATTCAGGGGAAGTTCGTGAAGTTCACAGCGATTGGAGTTTATCTCGAGAACGACGCCCTCCAGCATCTCGCCGAAAAGTGGACGAGTAAAAACGCCGGAGAATTGACGGAATCCGACGAATTCTATCGAGACATAGTCACCGGTAACGAGATCAAATCCTTAATCCGTCGATTGATTGCCTTCTCAATCTCGATTCAGAAGCTGATTCGTTTCTGAAACTGTAGGTCCGTTCGAAAATTTCACGAAAGTGACGATGATTCTGCCATTGACTGGAGCTCAGTACTCGGAGAAGGTGACGGAGAACTGCGTTGCCTACTGGAAATCAGTGGGGACTTACACGGATGCAGAAGCCAAAGCTGTGGAGAAGTTTCTGGAGGTCTTCAAGGAAGAGACGTTCCCTCCTGGAGCATCCATCCTCTTCACTCAACTCCCTAACGGATCCCTAGCTGTAAGTGATTCCAACTCCTTGTTGGAACTTATCATCTTGTCCTTACCATATTCTTCGACCATTTTAATTTGGCAATACACTTCTTGATCAGAATAAATCAAATTCCTGGCCATTACCAGTTGATTCGATAATTAGTATTACTACCACTAATTTCGCTTAGCAATGCGATTGAGATTCATCATTCTGCTCATAATTAGTGGTGTTCTTTCCTTGTCCACACAGGTTAGTTTCTCTAAAGATTCAACGATCCCCGAAACAGAGAACATAGTGATAGAGAACAAGAAACTCTCGGAAGCGGTATTGGAGTCGATAATAGGAAAGCATGGTGTGTCTCCCCAAGCAAAGCAGAGTTTGGCAGCAAGAATCGCCCAACTTTTGAACGCTGAAGAAGCTAAAGGAAAGGAGGAAGCAGTGGCGACGAAAGAAACCGTCGCTAATGGTTTGGTTGCAGAACTGGCTTCCACTTAATTAATCCTTGGCTAGAGGACATTTACTATGTTCAATTTTACTTGGGTTAATTTAGGGACCATTCTGAAGGGATGTTTCATTGTGTTTTACTTATGGCCTTCTGAATAAGTAAAATGTTACATTTTGAGTAATTACAGAAAAAAAAACAAAAAACTTTATTATTATATTCGTCCAATCATCTCACATGTTTGTCGTTTGATTTGTATGATCGGTTAATATCTTTATATAGTTTAATGATTTCTCATGTTTCAAAATATTATTCTTTTAGTTCAAATTATTGTTAATTGTCAAATTTAACTAACAAGATAATGATATGTCGTAAAATAAAAATAAATAGAAACAAATCTAAAAAATTATTATAAAAAGTTCTTTAACAAGAAAATAGAAATATAAATAAATTTGAAAAATTGAAAACTTAACAAAAAAATTATTATTAAACTTAAATTTAGAAAATAACTTTTCTCCATGATTGTTTTCTTTTATTTGTTAATAAAATAAAATTTTATATATTGAGATTTATATTTTTTTTAATAAAAAAATTATATGATTATTTATTTTTTCAGTTAATTATTTTCAATTTGAAATTTTTTTTACCTTTATTTACTACATAAATAATATTTAAATTATATTATATTATATATTTATGTGACATTAACGTAACAATGTAACCGACACCCGACATGTACTGATTTGGCATAATATGGACAAGTCACATAATTATTTAATAGAAGAAGGTAATAAAGAGACTAAAATTTAATATTTTTTAAATATAGATTGCTTTCAAATGATATTATTTTGTAATAAAAAATAATTATAATATTTGTTTAACATATTTATTTATTTCAATTTACTATATAATATTTCTAAATTTTAAGTATCATAATAAATATGTCAATTTTTTTTATTAAAGAAATGTTTTAATATACAATTTGTATATTATATATTTTTAAATAAGCTACTAAGAAATTAATTTCCACGTGAAGAAGAGGAAGTAGGTAGACTGGAGCGTCCATGTGGAGCCACGTGGCAAATTGGTTTGGTGGTGTCGACGATTCTTTACTTACCACCATCCCAACAATCAACCACGTGGAGACAACCATCCCAACAATCAACCACGTGGAGACATCTACCTTCAACTATTCAAGTTAGGGAAATAGACCAACCGGTAAGGGATGATATGAACACAAAAAGACTAACTCGTTCGACCTCCATGATTCAGGTCAGTCTGATTTGTTCGATCCATCAGTACATAAAAATTCAGAAACAAACTGATTTATGGATCAAGACTACTGACTCATGTGTCAGAATTATATATATTTAATATAATATACAATTCATGATGGATCATGGATTGACTCATGAGTCAATACTACTGACCCAAACTCGATCCGTGTTTTCACGGGTCATCCACGGGTCGTGTCAAAATGACTCGTGAGTCAAAAAGTCTAACTCAAACACAACCTGTGGACGGATCGGGTCACCCACGGATTGAGTCAATTTTTGACACCCCTGTCTCATACCTTGTTTGTAACTTACCAATTTATTTCGTTCCTTAATTAAAAATATGGAATTCTATAATTAAAAATAAAATAAAAATAAAAATGATCAATACATGGTCCGAGTTATAATTTTTTAAGTACAATTTTCATATTTCAACTTACGGCATGCCGTACAGTCAATCCGTAAATCCAAATTTAATATTTTTTACATCATTTGAATCGCAATTAAAATATCTACTTACTATAATTTTTTTTAATTTTTTTTTAATAGATACATAATTTTATTTTTAATTAAATATCGAGTCATCATTATGAAAAAAAATAATTTAAAAAAAGAAAAAGAAAATTGGACAGCCATCTTCACAGGCGCCACTTGAAAGTGGCGCCCATGAATAGGCGCACCCCAGGGTGCGCCTATGTCCAATAGGCGCGATCCCGGGGTGCGTGTATACCTATTTTTCTAAAAAAAAAAATTGTATACTTACTAACATAGTTACTTTTAAAAAAAAAAATCCAAGATTCGTCCTTCTAATTAAATTCTTCTAAATCAAAACACTCTTGCAAACAAACAAAAAAAGAATAATGACTTTTCATTCCTATTTAAAAAACAATATTAATATGATAACATACTTATTTATATAAATATATTTTTTTGGTCGATACTTATTTATATAAATAAATGTAGATATCATTCTTGTTTTTATAAATTATACACATTCATTTGGAATATTCTAAATCCTTCGCTAATTACAAATGTTGGTTTAACATGGACATTAGTCCAATTAGATTTATATGCCTTATTAAAATGTTGATATATTTCAGTAACACCCTTATGTAGACTCATCACACTATGTAACATATATGTAAAGATTCTCCGATAACTAAGTTAATAAGAGTTTGTTAGAAGGTAATATGTGTAAGGGTCAGAACATTGATCACTTTGTACAAGGGTTGGTGGGTATGTATTTATAGCAGACTATTTAGTACTGTTCATTCAGTTAAATTCTAACTATGGTCAACCTTTTTTACTGACTGAGAACTTAATCATGATCAGGGGTCAAAATATCTGATAAAGTGTATTGGATACACTTCACAAGTAGTATTCTACACATTGGGTGCCCTCCACTACGGTACCATAGTGGGACAGTCAAGAAGGCAGAGATCCGAAAGGCGAGGAAGAAGGGTGAATCGACATATTCATCTGACGGAGGAAGGGGATCTACCTGCCGCTAGCGACGGATATCATCTAGGAACGTGGGTTCCTATTACGATTTTTTATACGAAGTCATTAAGAAAAAATAAATTTGATATCAACTTAGATTGAAATAAAAAAAATTAATAAGATTTTAACTCTCTCTCTCTATATATATATATATAATAGTTTAAAATAAAACAATACAATAATTCAATTCTTTTCGCATAAGTATTAATAATTTTTATCAACTAAATTAGATACAATAATTTTTTATAAGTGAAAGAAACATATTATCATTTTCATGACTTTGTCTGTCGTGTTATAATTTATAAAGAGTCTGATGTACAACCCAAAAAACAATCACTTAGTCATATACATTATTTAGTATATAACTTAAATTCTAAAGAAAGAAATTAGTATTTGATTTTCTGATTTGTGCATACTTTACACTAAAACTAAAAAATATTATTATTGTTCTACGAATATTTTTTTTTTCATATTAGACATCAAACGAAATTGAAATACTAATTATATTAAAAAAAATCAAATAAAAACATTTTTAAGTTGAGAATTTTAAATGAGACAAAAAGAAGAAAAAAATACTTAATTTTAACTTCCCTAGGAATTGAACCTTAAATCACACTTAGAAAGTGAATGCATAAGGAGCTTCAAACATAAGTTAATTACTAAAGAACATCAAAAAATAAACATGAGATTTAATACAATAATATGAGTTGTTTCAATAATTATATTTAAAGCATATAAAAATAACAATTGAAATTAGTATTGTATTAGTAAAACTTTTAGTTAGTATGTAAGAGGTCTAAGATTCAAAACTTGCTAAAAACATAAATTTTTCACAATTTTGAACTGTAGTTTGATAATTACGAAAAATATAAGATCAATTTGATAATTTATTTTCATTAGTAAGGACAAACACATGTACATAACTATTAAAGCACTATACTCTTTCAAAAAAATAAGTTAGTATAAAATAATTGATGGTCTGCAAATAAAATTTCCAACCTTAACTACAAATTTTCTTGATACTCTTTTACGATGTGGTCCTCGAACTTATGTCGGATGTATAGTACGTCCTCAAGCTCAATGGTTTAAGTTATATCTTCTCCATTACCACCATCCACGTAAGCAACGACCTCTAGAAAATGTAGTCTACCATACATTCCTTTCTTTCTCTTTCCCAATGTCTTCTTCTTCCCCACAACAAGAATGGTATTTCTAATGTCCTTAAACCCTAGAAGAGACACTATCCCCACCACAAAACTATCATTCACCTCTACCCAGCCAATGTTATACACAACTCTACAGCTTCTGCAGACAGAATTGGATGTCGAGTTAAATACCGGTACATTCCCAACCATTCGTGATCAGTCAATACAGAGCGTGAACACAATTTGATTGGCTATGAGAGGGTCCGTGCGAAAAAATCATTTACAGCGAGAGTAGCATCTCCATGAGCCACTGCATCATCCGGTTCCGGTATATATAGACTAGATGATGAAGCCTGCATAACTCAAGTTCCATCCATTCTTATGAGGGGTAAAAAAGCAAGAAACTGAACAATAGGGAGAGTAATGCCACAAAGTAACAACGTGGAGTAAAAATGGACAAGAAAATATAGTAAATTTATAAGAAGATGGCATTGTCCCTTAATGTGTGGACATTTTTAAGGAATCACCACTTATTTTTTAAGTCTTGCCTTTCTTTGCTATTTTACCATTCCAAAGCTAATGGAATTATTTCACTGGGGATCTCTCCATTGGAACGCTTTCTAAAGTATTTTACTTAGACTTACTAATTTTAGAATTAGTTTCAATCAAATGCATTTTCTAGTCTTTACAACATTTCCAGATGTTCTTATTTAGCCTTATCAAATTAGTTTCACTATTTTTGGACAAAAAAGGGGGTAACATTTGAAAGTTGCAGAAACAAAAAGGGGCAAAATTTAGAAAAATAAACATAAAGGGAAATTCCTGAAAAACTCCTAAACTTAAGGGGGCAAAGTGGTTCATCAATGCACCTTCTCTTTCCGGTGAGGTCAAGTCTTTCACTTTCCTACTAAGTTACAACTTTTAAGTTGTGAAAAGTCTGAAAATGGTCCAACATGTTTGCACAAAATGGTTTTTCAACCCAAAATGTTGTGAATGGTCCAACATGCTTGAAAATGATGATAATTGGTAGGGCTGACAATTTCACTCACGACACGATAACACGATACGAACACGCACGAAAAAGTCGTGTTCGTGTTTGCCTTTGATGGTACGATAACACGAACACGATAACACGATTGTTTTATCGTGTCGTGTTAGTGTTTAGGTCTCAAAACACGATAACACGATTGTTTGCCTTTGAGGGGACGTGTTTATGTTATTTAAGTTGTGTTATCGTGCGAACGTGAACCGTGTTACCGTGTTATTTTCGTGAAAACGTGAAATCGTGTTATTTTCATGAAAACGTGAAATCGTGTTATTGTGTTACCGTGTTATTTTCGTGTTACCGTGTTATTTTCGTGAAAACGTGAAATCGTGTTACCGTGTTATTTTCGTGTTACCGTGTTATTTTCGTGAAATCGTGTTACGACTTTCCACGAATATTTTCGTGTTATCGTGTTCGTGTCGAGACAATAAATTTCGTGTCGTGTGTCCGTGACACGATTACATTTTCGTGTTGAACTTTCGTGCGTGTCGTGTCCTGATGCACGATAGCACGCACGCACGAATTGACAGTCCTAATAATTGGTATCTCCGTTACTTTTCTGTTCAAAAATTTCGTTAAATATTTTTCATATTTGCAAAATTAACTGAATATTTTTTAAAATTTACAATTAAACCCTATAAACTAACACTAATGTTACAAACAAATCTTAATTCGATTCGAGCTACACGGGGGTCCCCTAGCCAGGGTTCGAACCTAGACCACGTCATCCAACCCTGGGGGAATGGGGACCTGGTCTAGGCTCGGACCCAGACCATATGACCCCGATTGAGACTCAATTGGAGCCCCAATCGGTTTGGACCGAACCTGACTGAGTTCGATTCAAACGATTGAAGCTCCAATTGAGCCCCAATCGGGGGTCCTATGGTCTGGGCCCAAACCCAGACCAGGTACCTAGGGTTGGGTGATCAGTGACCTGGTCTAGGTTTGGACTCTGGCTAGGGAACCCACGATGTGGCTCGAATCGAGTCGGGACTTGTTTGTAAGATTAGTGTAAATTTGTTGAGTTTAATTGTAACATTTTAAAACAATATTTGGTTAATTTTACAAATATAAAAAATATTTACCGGAATTTTTTAACTGAAAAGTAACGAAAGTATCAATTACCATCATTTTCAAACATATTGGGTCAGTAATCATCACAAAAATACATGTTGGACGAAAAAACATTTTGTGCGAACATGTTGAACTATTTTCAGACTTTTCCCTTTTAAGTTTGACATGATGTAGAATTTTCTTTTTATTAGCATACCTTAGTGTCGAGCTGCATCTCGACATTGTTATCTGTGATGAGGCACGCGCCGTGCGCTTTTAACCACTCCATGCATTCTTCTAAACCGTCTTGTTGCTTCTCATTGTCTATCTCGTTTGTATTGGCAAACCCTAGGACATGTGCAATGTAAGATACAGGAATGGTTGGGCGGTATGTCTTGGACATGCAGGTCACTGCCTTATACCGCATCTTGTCTACATATAGGTCTGCACAAATTGGAAAGTGATGAGTCAAATCATCATCCCAGTTCTGAAATCGCCATATAGATGATATGGTGGTCTAAACCAATCATAATGTCTGATTCAGATGAGTCCCAAGCCACCTTTTTCTGTGTAGCAGTGGATCAATCATATATTTAAAAGGGAAAAGTTTGAAAATGGTACAACATGTTTGACAAAAATGGTTTTCCAACCCAAACGATTATATTTGGTCCAACATGTTTGAAAATGATGGTAATTAGTACCTCTGTTACTTTTCTGTTAAAAAATCCGTTAAATGTTTTTCATATTTGCAAAAGTAACCAAATATTTTTCTAAATGTTGCAATTAAACCCTACAAACTTACACTAATGTTTCAAACAAGTCCCAACTCGATTCGAGCCACACCGGGGTCCCCTAGTCAGGGTACGAACCCAGACCAGGTCACCCAACCCTGGGGACCAGATCTGGGCTCGTAAGGTTTAATTGTAACATTTAGAAAAATATTTAGTTAATTTTGCAAATATGAAAAATATTTAACGGAATTTTTTAACAGAAAGTAACGGAGATACCAATTACCATCATTTTCAAACCTATTGAACCATCAAGCATCACAAAAAAACAAGTTGCACGAAAAATCATTTTGTGCAAACATGTTGGACCATTTTCAGACTTTTCCCTATTTAAAATGTTAGAACCAGATTCCATTACAAAGTAAAGCATACCCATGAGGCAGGCATTTAAGTTGGGAGCCGTCTTGTAAAGTCTGAAGAACATGACGTAGTTCCCAGATGTGACAGCAGCACGAACAGCAAGGGCATGCTTCACAGCCCCATCCTCTTTGGAATCCACTGACAATCTATCAAGAACCCATTTTGTAAAAAATAATGAATCTCGTCCAAAATCAAAATTATAACGGAAAGCCGAATAACTTAATCACGACGATGAAACCAAATTATAAAGGGCATGCAATGGCAAGTGAATACTGTATATAGCATGTTTCTGATGGTTCACTGACCTTGACATCAAAGATACAAGATCTCTGTTGTTGTTAGAGTGCATGATCACACAAAGCAAACCGTAAGCAGAAAACTCCATACGGCAACCGTCAATTCCTTCGGCATATAGGGTCTTTAGCTGAGATTGACACTGAAGACCAAGAGAACAGAACCCCCCCAAAAAAAAAAATCTTTTAGAAGAAGGGTAAGGCCAATCTCGATACACTTATTTTTCTGGCCAAGATCTTGATAGATTAAAGGCAATTGAAAAATCACTTATTTTCAGTAGATAATTAGAGTGCCAACTCTATACAACAGTGGCAAAACAAAATGTTCACTTGAGCAAAAACCAGGGAGAAGAAAAAACACTCAGATGCTAACCTGATTAAACTCTGGCAAGTCCCCAGCTTCGAGGGCTAATCGAGCATGAGTTTCATAAACCTGCATCAGAACACAGAAAATGTAAAGATTAAAAAAAAATCATTATAGAACAGATATTTGCAATATAGCATGCTTAGCACATTAATGAATACCTTGACAGTCAAATGGTTCCGAATACGTTGAACTGTTAGATCTTGGCGAATGGACTTTAGCTGATCACATTTATATAGATAATTTTTCGGTGAACTCTGAACCATAAGAAGTGCTTTTTCAAGAACATCTTCTGGTCTGACCTGAAATTTTAAGAATTCAACAAATATTCACATAGAAGGAAAATGCTTAAAGTATACAATTATATCAGATTCTCACAGTGGAAGGATCAGGGGCAGAAGTCAGGCGCAAATAACGTTTCTCTATTTCCTGGCAAGTCCCCTTAACAGTTAAAGAGTCCCAGTCAATATCTTCAACAGCTTCATCACTTCCCCCAGTTTCAAAGTTCTTGCTAATCACCATGGCTGTGGCCCTTCTAGAATACAAACTTGCTGCACCAGCACCTTTTGGTTTATAATGACTAGCTTCTGTCCGGTTTCCATGCACCTTTTCAAAACGCTTAGATCTACTCTCCCGCCTTTTTCTCTCCTCTGGTGTATTTGCAACTGATATTCCACCCGTATAATAAGAAGACAAATTCTGCTCCTTTTCGCTATCACTTGATCCTTCACCTCCATTGTCAGCTGTATCAATTAGCCGTTGTCTCTTTGGTTGCCTCACATTGTTCTTCTCCACAATAGAAAATTTTGCTGTACTTGTACCATCATCCTTGCTCTGAGAATTACTAAAACTGAAAGGCTGCATCTAGTGTTTAATAAAGCAAAAAAGTCGGTGCTAATCATCATAAAACAAAAATGTCATAAACAATCAAAAGGAATCATGGATACATGGATGATCAAATGCCTTGAAAACAAAAACTTTGTAAACTACCTTTCTGCCTCGTTCCTTCATATGTTCCCAACCACTGTATCTAATATTATTACTGCTAACAAAAGAGGGCTTCTCCAGTGGTTTTTCCTCTGGCAAGGGCTCCCATCGACTTTTAGCTCGTTTACTAGGACTTCTTTTAAATGTCAATCCAGGAGATGGTAATCTGAAAGGGAAATCATGTAACTCATCAGCAATAAATAGCCAATTGGCCAAACAATGGGGGGGTTCTATGTTTTGACCTATTTCAAGGCAAATCAAATAACCAACATGTAAGTCTATAAATCCAAACATAATTATTGGAAAAAATAAGCAAAAACATACTCTGTGTTTATTCTTCCTGCATCAGGTAGAGGGAAAAGAGGCTCGATATCCCAATCTCGAGTATGAAGAGTGCCATCAGAAGTTGCCCTTGTAATAATCTAGAAAGAGTATATGAAAGAATCAAACAAAACCAAAGCACACAAATTTGCTAATGATTTCCCAAAGACTAGATAATTAACTAAAATATGAAAGCAAAATAAAGGTCTCAAGGCAAATGGATTTTTCGCATCTCTGCCCTCGTTCAAGATCGAACAATGAACAATAATATATTTAAATGAAAAAAAAAAACAGTAGATCATACACTTATGACAAAAAAAAAATACACTTATTGAACAAACTATCCACACTTATCTGTATAAATATGCATGGATGTGTGTGTGTGTGTGTGTGTACACGTGCGTGTGTGAGAGAGAGAGAGAGCACTGACCTCTTTCATAACAGCTTGACAAGCAACAAGTTGTGAGTCATCCTTACAACGAGCTAGCGCTCTCTCAACATAGCCCTTTAATGACTTTGGAAAGACACCAGACTGCATAACGTTTACAAAATATATTCAATAGAAATACAGAACCGAACAGTGGGAAGTAAAAGCTTTCTATGTCAGCAAGCACCGTCAAATATGAGGTGGATTCAGCTGTACTTTCCATTCACCAACGCATAAACCATGCACTAAGTGAATTAACTACTCCAACATCACTTCCTTACAACCACGAAAATGCTGTACCACCACAGTCTGACGGATGATTCTTCTTATAGCAGATGTCTCATATTAATCAATTAGTTAAAAGAAGGCTAAGGCCAATTACTTTAGGACAAGGAAATTCAACATATATTTATAGCAATTGCCTAATGTAGGACCAAAGATAGCAACATAGTGGTAGTACATGAACCAAAAGTTAAGTAGGAGGAAATGCACATAAGGAAGATATCACCATCTCATGTCTCAACCAACCAAAAGAGGATTATTAATGTAAGGTTCAGAAGGAAACCGATTAAGAGTCCTGTTAAGAAAAGGGATCTGCAAATATTTGATCAACTAGTTGACTGCATTCTCAAAGCTTTAAGCAGCAATCTTTTCAAAACTGAAAACAGCTTAGTAGCATAATATATGTATCCCCTGTACAAACAATGCAGGTTGTTTCTCCAAAAAGTGAAACCACCAAGGATTGAAATGCAGTGGCAGCACAAATGACCTGAGGATGTAACTTCATGGAGCTAAAAGAATTGACTGACAAATAAAATACTTCAATCTTTTTTGCATGTACTATGAAAAAGCAACCAAAGGAGGCTTCTGAGTCCCAAGCAAGCAGATAATGTCAGAAGAATACTACATGGCGTAAAAGAATTTGACCATGTCAAATGGCCTAAAACATCATGCATATTGCATAGTGCCCGTGGTAAATTTTTTATTTTCCCTCCTTTCTGGTGACATCTCACATCTGAGTAATTCAATATAATATCACATTCTAGATTTATTTATTAAAAAAAACAAAAACAAAAACTGAGTACTTCAATATAATATCACATACCTTAAGTGTAGAGTCAGCGGCGTCAGTTGATGCTTGGTCTGGCTTTGGTAGTGCTACACTAATATATGCAGGTTTTGCTGCTACACTTGGATATGAGCTGACCTTATCAAGTTTTGCCGAACCGAAACCCATGTTCGTAGCAATTCTTGGATTTGACTGAATCTGAAAGTTGCTAACCCTTCGCGTCTCTACCGAAGATGTCTGCTGAATAGATTGATGAGTTTGGGGAGCCTGATGAGCAATAGATTGGTGACTTTGAGAAACCTGATGAGCAATAGATTGATTACTTTGGGAGACTTGATGAGCAACATGTTGATCACTTTGGGGAACCTGATGAGCAATAGGCTGATGACTATGGGGAACCTGGTGAGCTACAGGATACTGCACTGACGGTCCTTTAGGGTGAGCAAATGAAGTGTTGTTCTGCTGATCCTGTAAGCTAGAATAGGTAGGTATTGAATCGAAAGGCTGGTATAATTCAGTCTGCCCAGGAGCAGATTGGTGGTTTTGGTTTGTGAAGCTCAGAGCGCTTTGGTTCCAATAACCATCATGAGCAGCACTCGCCACCGTACTAAACTGAAAACCCATTAAAATTGCACAGTAGAAATTTTAATAAAAAAAATACGAGTAAAAGGTTAAAGGAAGTAAGGGAACAACTTCCTCCAAGTTGCCCAGGAGTATTAGTGACAGCAATTTAAAAGAATATGTTCAAAACAATAAACAACCTTGAATGCAGAATATAATTTAAAAATGTCAAAATTATAAACCAAACTGAATGCACTGGCTAACAAATGAAAGCCATCTAATCATAATACTTAAACGAGAACTGAATCACGTAGCAAGTGACAAATACCTAATATAAGATGGAAAAAAGGACACATGGTTTAAATGAAAAAGAAAGAATACGTATAATATATCAAACTTAATTTTTTTAGGAGATTCCATCAAGCTTTACGTAAGAAGTATATACTCAGATTGAATAAATATTGAACGTGTTAAAAAAGCATTTTTCACTACATTAAATGCATCAACTTTTTTAGCTTGTAAAATCATACTAACCTAAAAATTAAATGATCTGTGAATCATAATGTCTTGAAATATTCAAAACTGCTGGGAATGAAACTATGCATGTAACTTTTTTTAATAGACAAACTAAAAAAATTACACTTACTGATAGACAAATAAAAGTCTATTGATATACTTATTAATCCAGCCTTTTTTCTTCAGAAAATATTATCCAGAAAAATGGGATTATGGGAGCACTGGCCACTGAGTGGGAAAATCTGAAACATTACACACCCACAGGATCATGGAGAAATCTGAAACATGACATAAATCCATAGGATCATTGACCAGCACCCAGTAAGCCAAACCGATCTTGCACCCACCATTACCAAGTTTAATCAGAATTGAGCAAAGATTAATGACATGCAGCTAATAACATGCTTACTAGATGTCTATATGAGAGAAGACAAGACAAAACCTGTACAGTAGGCTGCTGCAATGAGATAGCCTCAGGCTTCCAAGATGGAACAGAAGGTTGAGGTGTTTGAGTTGTCGGTGTCGAGTAGCCACCAGTAATCCCAGGAACTGGACCCTCCAAACTCCTTTTAGCAGTAATTGACAGGTTTTCAGTCCCTGGAGCACATGTAACTTCTGGTTGACTATCATAGTGACTATATTGTTGCAGATAGTGCACTGGGGCTGGAGGTGCACTGCTAGAGGCATAAGAGATGGTTGTAGCCTGATGATAGTTTGGATACTGATAAGTAGTATAGTTTGCATAATTGCCGCCATTCCATTGGGTAGTCTGATTCTGATTACTGTAACTGCTAGTTTGTGTTGGATATCCACCAGATGTCTGATAATCACCAGGATTGTAGTAAGTGCTTGAATAACTTGCAGGCACAGCATAAGACCCTGTATTCTGAAATGAGGAAAGAGGCTGATAAACACCTGTATTTGGATACGTTCCAGTAGGCTGAGAGTATGACTGATTAGTCTGCTGCTGGTAGCCACTATAGTAACTTGTATATCCAGTGGTTCCATACCCATGGGAGGGTTCTGCAGAGGTTTGATATGCTGTGTAGCCATTATACTCTTGAGGCACAGCTGTTGTACCTAAACTTGATGTACTTCCCGCAGTAGGCCCATTTGAGCCCTCTTCAGCAGGTGTTTGTGAAGGCTGCTCAAAGTTATAAGGGGAACTTGACAGGACCGGATTTTGAATAGAGTAACTATCTACTCTATGCGTTGTCCATGATGAGGAGTCAGAACCAGTTGCTGGGGGGTGATGTGATGTTGGTTGCCCATGACTAGGATCGGCATAAACTTGGTTCTGAAAGGACAAAGTAGGAGAGGTGTCAGCTGACTCAGTTTATATTAAAAATGGAGAATATGTTATTATATGTGAGCTTCAAATATTGTAATTACGATCCTATAACAGTTCAAAAACAGAATTTCCACTTAATTTGTTAACTCTAATAAGCTATCTACATCGTCCACTTCAAATTAAGAGACATCCATTTGTAAAAACGTTTCAGCTTAGAAGTTAAGATACCATAAGCTGCGGTACATACAATTTCATAATGCATCGCACTACCCTTAACCTTCCCGTACATGTTTAAACTTTAAATAACAGCTTTAAACCAACAGAATAACAACTATAGAACAAGCGAAAATGAGAAACTGGAGAATAGATACCCTAAATTAAGAATTACCTCTTGAGAACTGGTGCCTGGCGTAGTACTTGGTGGAATCATCATCTTATTTGCATCCTGGTTCATCATAAAAAAACTCACTATTCAGTATAACTGTACAGGTAAAGTTAATGGAGACACAAGCAGCTCACATTATAGATAAACACTCCAAGTACTTCGTAACCCGATTATAGGACATGAACATCAACTTATCAATATATGATAGAACGGATGTATTTCAATCCCGTCAAATCCTAATGCAATCATGGAGCCAAACAAATCAAAATGCTGGAATCATTACCCTCGCCAATCGACAATTGCAAAGACAAACATTAAATACTTCTCAACCAATTCAAAAAAATAAAGAAAAAAATTGATAGGTTTACCTTCAGCAAAATCACCGGCTATTGAGCTGAAATTGGCAGTGGTATTTGGAGGTAGATTGAACACAACAGATCAAAAATCGAATTGGGATCAAGATGTAAACCCTAGGTGGAGGAATCGACGGAATAGGATATTACAAATTTGCGAACAAACAACTGAATCGTCCCTAGCTAGTGAGTATTGAAGACTTGAAGAATAAAATTATTTTAAAAAAATGAAAGAAAAAAAACAGAAGACTTCATGGATGAACTGCGGAAGAAGACGTTGATTGTTTGGAGAGAGAGAGAGAGAGAGAGAGAGAGATTCAACGAAGCGACGAGTTAAGATTACGACTGGGCCTTGGCATCATGGTTGAGGAAGGTTGAGGGCTTTGTTGGACTTGGAATGTTGATGATCGCGGCAGTGGCGGACCAGACAGACTATAATACTACCCGGTGTGTGTACGGTAATTAATAAACTTAATCTATTACTTTTTGGTTTATAATTTATTAGAATAATAAATAGAAAATATGAAAATAATTCAAAATAATTTTTAAATTCAAAATATTTTGAATGATTCAACCTATTTAAAAATAATTATAATTGATACTTTCATTATTTCTTTGTTAAATATATTTTATATTTGCAAAATTAATCGAATATTTTTAAAAATATTACGACTAAACTCTACATATTTACATTATTATTACAAACAAGTCATTACTTGATTCGAGTACCACGGGGAGTTCTCTAGTCAAGGTTCGAACCCAGACCAGATCACCCAACGTTGGGAATCAGGTCTGAACTCAAACTCAAACCTTAGAACGTCGTTTGGACTCAATTGGAGCTTTAATCGATATAAACCAAACTTAGTCATGACAAATGATATGACCGTTTGAGACTCCAATAAACAATTGAGTATCGATAAAGAGTTTAGTGTTATCAAAATCGGACCGGACTGGCGGGCCGATCGGGAATCGAATCCCTGTCCGGGTTGGTTCGGCTAAAAGATCAAAATGCATAGGAACAGTGTTTGAACCGATTTTTTTTTTTTTAAACCAAACGTTTCTGGTTCTAATTTTTTGGGGGTGTGATTACAAATTTTTGGTGGTTCTCTTCGGTTTAAACTGACTTATTTGGTTCGACCGAGTAACTTTTTTGGTTTAGAAGTTATGTTTAAAGTTTAGACCTATTGTGTTTGATTTTGAGACTATTGTGTTATTTATGTTCAAATTTTGAGGTAATGATGTGTTATATTGTGATTGAGAGTAATGTGTATGTTTGAGAGTATATAATATGTATGTGTTTGAGATAATTATGTGTGTGTTTGAGATTATACCGTTTGCAATTGTATTTTCATTTTTTTTTATTTGTGAACACCGATCTCAGTTCGAGGGCCGATCTGGTTCTGACAACACGAAAGAGATTTATGCTATGAGTAGGGTTCACATTAATTTAAAGTTCAGATATTTAACCCCATTTTTTTATTTTATTTCTATTTTCCCCCCATAATTTAACCCTTATTTCATTTCTATATATTTTTCATTGCGTGTCGACTCAAGAAGCTTCCACGTCAATACCACTCTGTCCTTCTTTGACACGTGTCTATCCATCCATCCGAATCATCATCTCCCGTCATCTCTATACATGGAAGAATAAACGATCAACCCATCTGTGTGAATCGCCATTTTTAAACCAGCAGACCTTCAACAGTACTTGCAGCAGACTTGCAACAGTTCTCTCCATTGTTTCTTCTTCTCCGGAGCTACCATGGCTTGGAAGTCAACGGTAAGTTTACTTTCCATCTCTCTATGTCTGCCTACTCCATGCACTGATGACGTCACTCATCTTCTTTATCCTCTCCTTTGAACTTCGCATAGAAGCTATGGAAATCCCTGGTGACTCGCGTCAGCGCGTCCCCTTACGCTACCTCCACCTCCCCGAAGCTGAGATCCGCCTACGCGCCGTCCACCGAAGGCCCCAGCGCATCAAAGCGCGCCAAGAGGCACGGTGACTTCGTCCCGGTGTACGTGGCCATCGGCATGATCATGCTCGCCGGTTCCATCGGGATTCACACGGCGATGCAGCAGATAGTGAGGTCTCCGGCGGTGAGGGTGAAGAAAACGAGGAGGGTGAGCTTCCCGGAGGTGGAGGAGCCCGACCACGTGGTGGAGGAGTCGCAGAAGTTTCTGGATAAGTCGTTCTTCAGGAAGGTGGCGCATATTCAGGAGTTCAACAGTGGAGACACGTTGGTTCCTGATACGATAAGGAAGGATGTTTATGGAAGGAAACACAGTGTGGAGACACTGAAGTCTGTCGGGATCGATCCCTCACGGCAGAGCTAGATGGTGCAATTACATACGTAAGAATGGGTCGGGATGTCTGTTTTATTTGCAGTTTGGTTATTTAGTAATTTGGTAACTGAATTTTGTTGGGTTTGATAATTTGGTACCAACTTTCTTTTTTTAATGAATTACCAATACTCGTGAAACATTACTACATAAAGGGTGAGATAATGGTTCAACGATGAGATAACGGTTCAATGGAACAACTCAAATTTTAAGTCGTATTATTCATAAATACTATTGAGTCGTTAATAATTTATCTGATTATTTACTGCTCAATCGTCATTGTATTTTTTCGTGAGTTTTTGTCAAGCCGCTAAATAAAATAATTGTTTTTATTTGTTTACGTAAATTATGTATATATATATATATGTGCGTGTCACACTTGGTTCTAATTGCTAGTAAGTTTTTAGATATTTTTTTCGTGGCTGAATTTTGCTAATTTGCTAGTATTATTTGTAAAAAATATCATAATACAAAAACATTATTAAGTTATAAGTTTTTTACGATAATATAACAATTTAAAATTTAATATTTAAGAAAGGTAGTATAAAATAATATTTATTCAAAAGTTTATTCAAATATCAATATAAAATTAATAAATCTAGATTGCTAAACTAGGTTTGATACTGAATATTTAGATTAATAATATCTACTAATTCTAGTTCTTTATTTTTTTTGTGGGGGGTGGGGGGAGGGACGTTAAAAAATAATCCAACATTTTACAAAAAAAATCAATTCAATAGCAAAATCTGTAAAAAAAAAAATAAAGTTTTATAAATAAAAAATTACCATTTTCTCAGTTTCAACTATTTTTACAAAATTCAATAGCAAACTGTACAAAAAATGATTTTCTGACGTTGGATTTAGGCCTTTAATTCAAAACTATACTCTTTACTACATTAAAAAATAATAATAGGCTTTTAATTAAAAAAAATATTTTAAGAGATTAGTACTACACTAAGTATTATTTATTTATTTTTTTCCTGACTTTGATGATGTATACATATAACTTTGTTCTATTTTTTTATTATTTCTCATTAAGCATAACTTACAAATAATTTATTATGTTGCAAAAAAGAAAAAGATACACTTTAGCATAGTATTACCTTTTAAAAATTTTAATTTACAAATGCACTTATTTGTTCTTCGGAAAATATTATATATAACTTAATTTATGAATATAATTTTATTTGATGATATGATAATACACTTAATACTCTTTTTTTGTTTAATATATATATATATATATATTATTTTGCTATTGCCCAAACTTGAACTTTTACCAATAGGGACAAACACATAACGCAACATGTTAACTATTATTTATTTGAGTTAAATACCAATGAGCTACCTGAACTTTGGACGTTTTGCAACGAGCTACCTGAAATTAAAAAAATCAAAACGGACTACCTCAACTTTGGTGAAGTTGCAACGAGCTACCTCCGTCCAAATTACCGTCAACTGTTGACAGAAATTCGTCGGAAATTGAACGGAGGTAGCTCGTTGCACCTTCACAAAAGTTGAGGGAGAACGTTTTAATTTTTTAAAGTTCGGGTAACTCATTGCAAAACGTCTAAAGTTTAGATAACTCCTTGTTATTTATCCATCTTATTTATCCCTTATTTTTTTCCTAACATAGTGAGTTTTTTTTAAACGGGAGGTTGTTTGTTAAAGGTCAAAGTCAACGAACACCCCCAAATGCACAAATGTAGAAAATGTAAAAACCAGAGCCTGGAAATCCTCCGTTCCTTCGACGCACAAACGAAAACATAAAGAATCATCGTAACAATCTCTCGCAGAGAAAAGAGAAAAAGGAAACCCACATCTCTCTCTCCCTCCCTCTTCATGGACGACTCCTCAATCCCTTCCCTTTGTTCTTGATCTTGTTCAATCTCCATTCCTGACGCCGAAACGAAACTCTCTTCGTTGTGAATTGAAAGATCCAGTCCAATGCTTCACTGATTCAATAGAATATTTGATATCAGGTACGTTTTGGTTGATTTTGCACGAGTTTGAAATGGTGTATCGTCGAATGGAAATTTTCAATGAACTGCATTTGTAATCGACGATGGTGATTATGAAATGCATGCACATTTGATGCTTTTAGTGTTCGGAATTTTTATTGACGAAGCTAGAAGTTGCTTGAACAGATTAATGGTGTGTGTGTACATCAATATCTATTTGATTCCTGCAATTTTTCCAGTGGCTTTCGAAACTGTCCAGCAATCGGATCAAAATCTAGGGTTCGATACCTCGTGGAGGAATACATCAATCGCCGGGTCGTTTGGGGTGAGAATATGTAAGTTATGATAACTACTTCATTGTTGAGAATCGTATCCTGTTGGAAGCCTTCTGCAGAAGGTGACAATTCGGGACGAGGCGGAGACCCGAACGGCCGATTTGATGGCTTGCTGTGGTATAAGGATTGGGGGCAGCATGTTAATGGGGAATTCTCTATGGCCGTAATTCAAGCAAATGCTTCACTAGAAGATCATAGCCAAGTTGAATCGGGGCCATTGAGCACATATGATTTAGGCCCTCGGGGAACGTTTGTGGGGATCTATGATGGCCATGGAGGTCCTGAAGCTGCTCGGTTTGTCAATGAACGCCTCTTTCCCAACTTACAAAGTATGCCTTTTCCTTATATTAGATCTTTTAAGCTTAGTTAAATTAGTCTTCATTGCAATTTTCATAAGTATTTTGATAATTATTTCAAACAAAAGGCATATCAGTCTATTGTTTTGGTGATTCTTGAAATTTGAACGTTCCATGATTTTGGAGCTCATATTATAGAATGTATAAAGTGTTGGTATGAAGAAATCAGATTCAATAGTGTTGCTGCATCCAATTAGACCAAAACAATTAAAAGTTGGATGTTACTACTGCATTCAAATTGTTCAATGACTGACGATTTCAGCAAAAGGCATTTTCTTCAGAACTGATTCGTTCTATAATTCTATTTGATTAAAAGATACATTGCACTATCATCAACCCTTCATACCATGACGCATGAGTCATGAGAAACACAGATTTTTTCACTTGTGATTGAGTTTTCAACTTCACGACAATGCAGAATATACAACAGAGAACCAAGGAATGTCTGCCGATGTAATCAAGAAAGCATTTTTAGCTACAGAAGATGGATTTCTCTCCTTGGTAAAAAAGCAATGGCTAAGCTATCCAAAGATGGCATCTGTGGGTGCTTGCTGTTTGGTAGGTGTTATTTGCAGTGGGCTAATGTACATCGCTAATGCTGGAGATTCTCGGGTCGTGCTAGGAAGACTTGATGGGACCCTTAAAGAAGTTAAAGCAATTCAACTCTCATCTGAACACAATGCAAGTATTGATTCCGTGAGAGATGAATTACATTCTCTGCACCCTAATGACCCTCAGATTGTGGTTCTGAAGCACAAAGTTTGGCGAGTAAAGGGTCTAATACAGGTAATCTTTATGCTCATTATCTTTAGAAAATTACTACTTCATTAACACACACAAAAAAAGTGGATTGCTAGTTTGATATATGGTCATTTTGTACGGTAGGTTTCGAGATCTATTGGTGATGCCTATCTGAAGAATTCCGAGTTCAATAAAGAGCCTCTATTGCCAAAATTTAGACTTCCAGGAACCTTTGACAAACCAATCCTTTTGGCAGAGCCCTCAGTTACAGTGCAAAAGATTCAGCCAAAAGATCAGTTTCTCATATTTGCATCGGATGGCTTGTGGGAGCACCTATCTAATCAAGAAGCAGTTGATATCGTCAACAGTTATCCACGTAATGTAAGTTTTCTCTTCATTTTTTATTTTTCAGAATTATTATCAACTTCATGTATGATATAAGCGAAAAATAAAAAAGTGCACACTGACCCAATAGGCCGATACAAATTTTGCCCCCTCTGTTCCTTTATATTTAACATAAAAATGCGTGAAAATTAGAAATTTTTTTAAATTGAAATCACAATAGTTGGAGATAAAATTTCAGAAAATTATTAGATTGAACAATGAACATTATCATTTTTTTTAATGAATTTGGAAACTTAAGAAAACTCGAACCAAGGGTGTAAAGGTTGACCTTGGGGCTTGGTCGATCCACTTGGCCTGAGTTGGTCTCAGGACCAAGCCATAGAAGTAGGGCTGACAATTTCTGGCACAACACGATCTGCTTTAAAGCGTATATGAGTTTGACCGTAACGGATCCCGTGTCTAAACAAATCGTATACATTATTAATCGTGTCTAAACACATCAGATCTGCAGATATTTGTATAAACACGATTAACTAATCATGTCTAATCGTGTCGTGTATATATGTGACACGTTTAGACACATTTAAGTATAATAATAATAATAATAATAATAAAATATTGAAATATTCACTTATTTTTTAATATTGAACTTTGAAAACCTTGCTTTGTTTATATAGATTTGTGTATATATTTGCTTTAAAGCGTATATGGGTTTTTGACCTTAACAGATCGCGTGTCTAAACAACTCTTATACGTTTAGACACTATTAATAATCATGTCGTGTTTGTGTTTGAAGTTTTGAGGCACGTTTAAGACTTATCCGTTTAGACACGAGACATGTTTAAACACGATACGATTAGACACGACACGATTGCCACCCCTACATAGAAGGTCTAGGGGCGTCCTGGAGATGTCTTGAAATGTTGAAAGATGCCCTTAAACTGATGATGTTGTTTGATTTGGTCCTTGGAATTTGCAATGATCTTCCATTTAGCTCACTCGTATCAGTTTCATCTCTGCCTGGATGCATGGATTCAATATTTTCTTAGCCAAAATTTGTTCATGAATGCAGGGCATTGCTCGAAGACTAGTGAAAGCTGCGCTTCAAGAATCAGCAAAGAAGAGGGAAATGAGATACTCTGATTTGAAAAAAGTTGACATTGGTGTGAGGCGTCATTTTCACGACGACATAACGGTGATCGTTTTGTTCCTCAACTGGGATCTGATCTGCCACAACAGCCAGCACGGGTCGGTTCTCTCTGTCAAAGGTGGCGGTGCTTCCGGAATCTTCAACGGCTAATTCAATTATGTCTATCCAAATGAAGAGTTGGTGTTTATGGAGAAAGAACGAATGAATATGAAAGAACAATGAGAATATGAATGGGTGGAATTTAAAGGAAGGGACTGCAGTGGATTTTGATTGTATAGCCTCTAATATATTTAGTAATTGAAAATTTAATATTCCAGAATGTAATATTCATTATTAATTTCAATTATGTTGTCTGCTCAGTAGTTGGTTTCATGATCATTTTTACAATTTTTTTACAAATTTTGAAAATTATATATATGCAGTTACTTTGCATGGAAAATAAATTTATTATGATGTGTGTGCTATCAAACATATTTGATATAAGAAAAATGATTCTTTTAATTTAGTAAAATAATTATATAACCCTAAATAAGTTAATATTTGATGGAAAATAATACAACTTTTTGTTTTTTATATAAAATATATATTAATTTTTGTTACTATTGTAATAATGGTGATAAAAAATTGCTGGTGGACTGAATTCTCGACAAGACCGGCCCAACTAGGACCGAGACCGAACGAACGAGTTTTTTTCTTCAAGTTCGGACTCGGTCTCAGACTTTTTTCCCAAAAGCCCGACTAGAACCGGACAAAAATTGAAGAAAATCCTAGAAATTCATGGTGTAACCCTTGAAACACTAGTAATTCATGAGCTTGAAGTATTCAACAACCCTTGGAGCGGGTCCATAAGGAAAATGCGACGGAACACGAGGAGCGAGCGGAGTCAAGACCAAAATTTCGGTGATATTTTTTGGTCAATCCAAGTGATTTTTTTTTAATAAAAAATTTCGATCCAAGACTGAGACCGGTCTGAGTCGGGCAAGACCGACTCGGGTGGACTTTTTTGGTCAAAGGCAGTCTTGGTCCTCCAAATGTCAAGACCGAAATTTCGGTATCGGTTTTGGTACTGCCTCCAAGACCGGATCGGCCCGCCCCTAGTAAAATATGTGAAAAAAAATAATTTCCTTAAATAATCTAATAATGAATAATCTTAGATTATCCGATGGATCCGAGTCCATAGGCAAAGAGATATATCATCCCTTAGTAGATGGGCCGAGTCTTCTTAGACCCACGAAGGTGCAGGTCCAGGCAATACGAGGAGCAGACAGTATTTTCTCCTTCACTCTCTCTACGCTCCGGCGAGAACTGCAAAACCCTAATCAGGAGCTGTAATCGGCCAAAGTAGTATCGATTATCCTTATCAACCCCATCGATCCATTTAGTCCTTCCTGTGATAATCAGAGCCCAGAGATATCAGCTCGGATTATCGAGAATGCCGCCGAAGCAAGCGAAGGCAGACGTAGCGAAGAAGCAGAAGGTCGTCGAAGACAAGACCTTTGGTCTCAAGAACAAGAACAAGTCGAAGAATGTCCAGAAGTATGTTCAGTCACTCCAGCAATCGGTCCAGCCGAAACCCGACCAGGCGAAAATAGCTGCCAAGGTCACTTCTCAACTGAGCAATAATTTCTTACTCTGTTTCAGTTAACGGATCAATATATTCCCGGGACACTTTTTCGTGGATTGTAGTTTGAATCTTGTCGTTATTGAGATTATACGGGCACTCTTATGATTCTCAATTATCTATGAGCTCGTTTGAATTGATTGTAATGTGAAGCATCTTATATAAGCTCTGTTTTTTTGTATTTGTTAGTAATGTCTAAATGAACTCATTTTCTAATATAAACAGAAAAAGAAGGAGGAAGAGAAGGCAAGAGAGAAGGAGCTAAATGATCTCTTCAAAATTGCTATCACTCAGCCGAAAGTGCCAGTTGGTAGGTGAACTTTCTTTTAATAACCAACTGTAAGTTTTTGTTTATGGTTAATTTGCATGACATACATTAATTTGTTGGATTTGATGATCTTATAGGTGTTGATCCAAAGTCCATACTGTGTGAGTTTTTCAAGGCAGGGCAGTGTGCTAAAGGCTTTAAGTGCAAGTTCTCTCATGATTTGAATATCCAGAGGAAAGGCGAGAAGATTGACATTTATAGTGATAAGCGTGATGATGGTGATATGCTGAACAGCTCTATAGCTTGCATTTTGTCTGATATCTTAGGTGTCGTATTTCATGCTAATGTGTTCTGGACGGTTATTTATTAGATACCATGGAGGATTGGGATCAAGAGACGTTGGAGAAGGTTGTGGAGTCGAAGAAGAATGAGTACAACCAGAACAGGCCAACTGAAATTGTAAAATCTTCCTATACCCTTTTCTATTTTCTCTTAATATTGCAAATACTCTTGTATTTTTCTTTGATCTCAGATATTTCTGTAGAAAGCTCTGTAATCGGCTTTCTATTAACTTAACCAATCAAAGATAGGAAATGATCTGTAAGTCATGATTAATCAATTTAGTATATTGAACTGAGTTATAATGGTTTTGAAGTCACACTACACTAAGATGATACCGAATTTCGTTATTCCTTAATCTTTCCTGACAGTAATCTGGGGTCTATTTTTCAATTGCATCGCTAAATTTAGCATTGTAGTTTGGTTCAATTTATGTACTTTTGTTAAAAATTTGACATATAGTCCAGACTCCAGAGGTTGTAAAGTATTTCATAGAAAGATGACTAGTCAAGCAGGTGTTGTCTCCAATCAAATGAAAATAGACTCGATTCTCGTAATCCTTAGAAAAACAAATTTCCATTGCTCTTGTTGATCCTTCTGGTATGGGCAATAGCTTTACAGTGGGAACCATTATCTTTGGTAAAGTGCAATAAGATTCATGTTTGTAAAGGCTCTCTATGTTTCCTTCTCTGAATCCTTTGGACTGATCTGCCTCTTGGAAAAGCTTGTACAGTGCTGACCAAAAGATTTACATTGAAGATTGAAATGTTTTCTGCATATACGTTGTTTATGTAGAGGTAGATTCCTTACAGGAATGACCCATTAAAAATATCTTAATTAAATAGTTAAAGGCCTAACTTGTAAAGAATCATCCATAACCATGAACTAACCATTTTCTATTGGTGAGAGATATTCATAGTTTTAATTAAATATTATGAATGTCCAGGTTTGCAAACACTTCCTAGATGCTGTTGAGAGGAAACAATATGGTTGGTTCTGGGTGTGCCCTAACGGAGGCAAAGAGTGCCACTACAGACACGCGTTACCTCCTGGATATATTTTGAAATCCCAAATGAAGGCTCTTCTTGAGGAAGAGGCTGATAAGATGCCAATTGAGGAAGAAATTGAAGACCAGGTCATCCTCATAACCTTGTCTCGCAGAATAAACTGCTCTCTTATCAATTATTCAAATTGAGCTCCAATTTATATCTCCTTCGTTGTATCCTTTATCTCTTCAGCGTGCCAAATTGACTGCTTCGACTCCAATGACTCCCGACCTCTTCATGCAATGGAAGAAGAAAAAGACAGATGAACGTGAGGCTGGTTTGGCTGCTCAACGTGCAGACAGGGCTAAGAACGATCGAATGAGGTATGTGTATTACTTGCTTGAGCTCTTTTATATATATATCCCTACATATGGTTTTCAATTAACCCTAAAACTTCCTTTCTTTCAGTGGACGCGAGCTGTTTCTTTCAGATGCTAGCTTGTTTGTGGATGATGCCGAGGCTGAAGAGAAGTACCATAGGCAGGAAGAAGAATCTGCGCAGTCTGCACAAACTGTAATCATTCCATCCATACCTGAATCTAATTATTATCTTTTCATATTTTACTGCACTGCTCTTTCATAACTTCATGAAGGGTTACAATCAAAATACACTTTAGTATTTAATCTCTTTTTAACTGCATAGAAACATGTCATCCCAATGATACAGGCTTAGTTGGTTCTGCTTTGTTAACAGATTTTATCACCATATAAATCAAAATTAACGAATCTCATCATTCTGTTTTCCCTCTCCATTTAAAGGTGGAAAAAAAGTTAAACAAAGTATGAAACTTAAGAGTGAAAGTGAAAAGGTGACCTTTTCCGTGGGAAAAGATTTCGTTTTTACACTTCATAGCATTGGTCTTATATCTGTGTTTGTTCTTTGGAACTTCAGGCTAAAGATGGTCCGGGTTCAGTTAGAGAGGAACCAAGCACATCATCTAGGGATAATGGTGAAGAAGCCGTGCCAGATGATGATGATGATGACGATGAAGATGATGAGCTGGACCTTGACGAGTTGAATGAACTCGAAGCGAGTCTCTCAAGAACTTCTCTTCAAATCAAGGATGCTTGAAAGAAAGATTATCTAAATCTGTTGATTGGAAGAATTCCCTTCTGTCTGCAGATTATTGTTTTCTAGGAGTGTTTAGAAGATTAGGTTCTTTCTCAGTTACTGGTCTGTGTAAACTGAATAATGTATTCTGAAATTATGAGGTTTCTCTTCTCTTCACTCACTTGAGTTTCTTTCATAGAATAAGATATCAAAATATTTTATTTATTTATATTTTAGCCTACACAATTCAAAATTTGGTTTAATTAACAAATTATGATTTCAAATTTCAATGATTATAGATATTTCAGATTGTAATTACTATTAATTAATTAAGAGAGATTCTATTTGCAGACTATCGACTGCTTTATACAAACTACTTTTCTTGAAAGATTAAAATGCCCTAATACCTTTTTACATATTTGTCCTTACTAATTTTAAGGAATTTAATTATCAAATCGACCTCATATTTTTGTAGTTACTACATTGACCCCATATATATCAAAATGGTGAAAAATTATGATTTTAGCAAGTTTTGAACCCTAGACCGCTTACATACTAACTAAAAGTTTTACCACTATACTAGTAATTCCAATTGATTTCTTATATACTTCAAATATAGTTATCGAAGTAACTCTAATATTATTGTATTAAACATCTCATGTTTATTTATTGATGATCCTTAGTAATTAACATTTGTTCAACGTTGTTTGTTTAATTATAGTTTTAATTTAATTATGTATCTACTAATTAAATTTTTAAAATGGTTGAAAAATAAGTAATTTTCTAAATTTAGTATTTATAGACTACCACAATATTCATTTTGAAAATATTTTTTTCAACCATCTCTATTAAAAAATCAGAAAGATTATAGTATTTAGATAATTAAATTAGAACTCTAACGACATATATGGTGTTAAGTTTCAATTTTCTTATCAATTATAAAATTTGGTCAAAGTAGTGTTCGTAATTTTTGACAATTTTTATAAATTTGACCAAATTTTATGGTTGATGGGAAAATTGAAACTTAGCATCATATGTGTTAGAGTTCTAATTTAATTATCTACATATTATAGTCTTTCTGATTTTTTTAGAGATGGTTGAAAAAATATTTTCAAAATGAGTATTCTGGTAGTGTATAAATACTAAATTTAGAAAATTACTTATTTTTCAATCATTTAAAAAAATTTGATTAGTAGATACATAATTAAATTAAAACTATAATTAAACAAACAACGTTGAACAAATGTTAATTACTAAAGAGCGTCAATAAATAAACATGAGATGTTTAATACAATAATACGAGAGTTGCTTCAATAATTATATTTGAAGTACATAAGAAAGCAATTGGAATTACTAGTATAGTGGTAAAAAAAATTGCTAGTATGTAAAAGGTCTAGGGTTCAAAACTTGCTAGAAACATAATTTTTCACTATTTTGATAATATTGGGTCGATTTAGTAACTACAAAAATATGAGGTCGATTTAATAAATAATTTCCTTAAAATAAGTAAGGACAAATATGTAAAATGCTATTAGAGTATTTTAGTCTTTCAACAAAAATGGTCTGTATAAAGTAGTCGATGGTCTGCAAATAGAATCTCCCATTAATTAAAGGCACAGATTAAAGCCAAATACATTATAAGTAGAATTTTTGACCAACATGCCTCATAAAAAATATATGAAAATATTCTTAATTTTTTTAAAAATACAAAAGTATGTCTACTCGCAAATACCATTCGCAGGTGGAAGTTTGTTTTTTTACCACCCGCAAATGGAATTCACGAATGGAAGTCTCCGGATAAATTTTGTTGATTTGAAACAAAGGATGTTTGCTAATGATTGAAATTAAATTCGTATGGCACCCGCGAATCATATATTTTCACCCGCAAATATGATTCGCGAACAGAATTTAAACCCGCGAATATGTATACTTTCGTATTTTTAAAAAAAAATTAACGATATTTCCGTATGTTTTTTTAAGGGTTAATTACTTAATTGGTTACACATGTTTCACCATTGTGCAGAATGGTTACACATGTTTCAAAATGTGATTAATTGGTTTTGCTATGTGACTAATTGGTTACACATGTTTTTCCAAATGTGATTAATTGGTTATTCCGTTAGTAAACCGTTAACTTTAACGTTAATTCATTTTTTTAACATATTATTGAATTGTGAAATGACTATTATGCCCTTAGTTGTATTGAAGAACACATGGAAGGATTGAAGAACCAAAATCGAATCAAATTCGATTTGATGTTCTTGAGAACCCAAAAATGGGAACCCAGAAATTGTTGTTTCCTAGAACCCAAAAATTGCTGTTTCTGGGTTCTAAACCCAGAAATGCTATTTCTGGGTTCTTGCATTTCTGCGTTCTTCACATTGTGGGTAACATGTCGAACTTTTTAATCACATCATTTCAAACAATAGTATCCATTTAATCATATTATAGAGAAACATGTATGACCTTTTAATCACATTATAGAGAAACATGTATGACCATTTAATCACATTTGGTGATAACATATACTGCAATACAGAACTTCAAGAACCCAAAAATCATATTTCTAGGTTCTTGAAACCAGAAATCAGATTTCTGGGTTCTTGAAGAACCATAAATATGATTTCTGGGTTCTTCGATTCTTGTTCTTGAAGATGATGATGTGTTCTTGAAGATGATTCTAGGGGTAATTATGTCATTTTACGTATCTAAATAGTGACTTAAATGTAATTTCTAACGGTGAATAGTAAAAAAAACAAATAGTCACATTTCAAAACCAATTAATCACATTTTGAAACATGTGTAACCATTCTGAACATTGGTCAAATATGTGTAACCAATTAAGTAATTAACCCTATTTTTAATGAGGTATATATTGGTCAAAAATTCTTATAAGCACGCGGTATTAGAAATAAGTTTTTGATTAATTAAACTATTTATTTGTAATGATTAATGTAAAAATAGAGTGCAATATAAATGCCATTACAAATTGTCTAAATTTTTGCAAACAAGCAACTAAAGTGTTCCTAAATTACTGAAAAACTCAATATCTAATTTCCTTTATAAGACTTCCCCATATGCTAAATTAACAGCTATTTAAAGCATGTGCTTATTTAGAGTGGTATATTGGTAAATATGATGAGATAAATGTTCAAAATGGGAAGGAAATCAACTTAAATGGCACTACCAATGGAGGGGAAGAAACCACGTCAACGTTGGACCCCCTAATCCTCGTACGGTCGTACCCCTCTGCCGACAACTACACCCGATTCACTGATTTTCTATCTCCAATTATTTTTTAAATAATAATAAAACAAAAATCAAATAATAATACTTTATATAGAGACGTTTTTATGGGTATTTAATTATTTATGACATGTTTCTGTTCGACACTCTTATTTATACAGTACGTATAATAATAATATTGTTGCATATCATTCATTAAAAAAAAATATGAGTCTTTAACTATATTAATAAAAAGAAATTATAAATATTATATTTCTACTTAATATTATTATAACATCTTAAATATCAAATAGCTACCTGAATTTTAATAATTCAAAACATACTATCTCAACTTGGACGAAAGAAATTTGACGGAGGTAGCTATTTGTACTTTTGTCCAAGTTGAGGTGTATCATTTTGAATTTTAAAATTCGAATAGCTCGTTACAAAACGTTCAAATTCCATGTACCTAAAGTGTATTTAACACTATTATTTATTATATGGAATACAATTTATTCCCACGGGCCCCTTGTCTCCTATAAATGGCCAAACCAATAAAAATAATGGAACCCCACCTCCTGTCTTTGTCATTCATTTCACATTATATTATATTATTTTACAAACAAAATTATTTTATTATAATAATAAATATAATTATTATTATGGGTGATCAAACTACCCATTTGAATTCGGAACATATCGGAACAGACACTTTGGGTAGGTTCCGGGTAGTAGTTATAAAAATAGGATAAGTTGGGGGGGGGGGGGGGGGGGGAATCGAAGAACTGATTTATTCGATTCTGATTATCTTATCTGGATACTCTAAACTAACTGAAACCGTAATCAATTCTATATCTATATATATTATTACACAAAAAAACTAAAGAAATAGAACGAAATGACAGTATTGTAATAAATGTTATGATCTCTGATGAGATTTGTGTAAATGTGAATGAAATGACATTATTGAAGAATGTATCATTCTTAATAACAGGAACCGAACCAGAACTGATTTTTTTTTAGGGAAAAAAAAACAGGTTCCTAACAGGGTACTCAGAATCGTTTATACAAACAGAGTACTCGAAACCGTTTATACAAACAGGTTTAGGGTAAGTTCCGGTTCCAAAAGTAAACGGGTAGGTTCTGGTTCCAAATTTAAATCACCATGTTACATATAGATAGGTTTCGAAAAGCCCTAAATTTACAGGGTACCCGAAATCGCTCACCTTTAATTATTATAATTGATTATGGTTCGTAGCCCCACGGTGTAGTGTAGTCTCTCCTTAACTCAAATGGAAATGTTGATGTAGGCACAAGAACAAACACAAAAGATATCTTCAGAGATCTCTTCATATTTATTATTTTCAATTTCCATAATTTTACTTATAATATATATATATATATTCTATTTCAGTAGTAGCTTTGTTTTTGTCGTGTTGTTTAGGTAAAATTGTCATTGATCATAATATTATTTTTTCGACGTTTTAAAATAGTTTTTTTATTATTATAAAATATTGCACTTGAAACATTTATATATATATATATATATATACTAGTAAAATTATTTTGCTAATTATATTTATTAAGATATTTTAAGAGTATATATTTTCACTTATAATTTTTGAATTTATGAGATTAATTAAGTGAGTTTTTTTAATAATAATTACATTTGTATGTATAATATTATATTTAAACTCAATATTAGTAAACATTAATAATTAATTTGTTTGTTGGCTTTTGTCAATATTTTTTAAATTTTTAGGTAGGCCATCCATACCAATACCATCACCATCGTAGGTTTCCATAAAATACTTATTATATATACAAACATTTGACAAATGAAAACTCTAAAATAATGATTCCTAAGTTAAATTATTTATTTTATTTTTAAGGTCAAATAATATTTTACCCATTAGATAATTCTCACAACTTATTCTAATGGTTTAAATAAAAAAATACAAAGTTTTGTCTCCCATCCAAATTATAATGGGCGTTTGATTGGATGTATTATTTAATACACGTATTAGTTAATACTATGTTTGTATGAGACATGTATTAATATATACTTATACATGTATAACCTAAGACAGTGTTTAATTTTGTATAAAATTATACGTAAAGTGGCAGAAAGACTTCAACACCATTAAATTTATTTTGCAATGTAAATAAGTTGTACACATGAATTGATTTATTTGTTAAAATAAAATATATGCATATTCAAACAATTTGGAAAAAAAATTACGAACACAAAAATAAAATGAAATGAAATAGTATCCTGATTTGAGTCATGACCGGTTCAATCCACTCTGACTATTTTCTTATGATCTTTGCAATTTCATCCTTAAAATTTTACTCCTATGCATAAAGCTTGAAAACCTTCATGTTCCCAAGTGACTACGTGTGATTGATTTCTGTTTGAAGATAAAAAAAATAGAGTATTGCATTAGTTTTACAAACATGTGGAACTACATGATTTTACAAAGAATATGATTTTATAAAAAAAAAAAAACATGATTTTACAAATCGATTTTGGTAACAACATGACATGTGAAACCACACTTAGCAAAATATAGAAACGAAATAGTTAAATAAGCACTTCTAAATTTGTTTCTCATGACACATGCACATAAACGGTAAAAAAAAATAGAGTAAAAAATATATATTTTTTTAATGTTATTTTTAATACATTTTAAAAAAATATCAAATAGACAAGCAAATATTAAAATATTGTTGAGTAAATATTTCATTACTTTTTTAACTATATTTTTAAAATATTAATTATATGTCATATATCGTCGTCGAAGTGAACTCATAAATTATTTCTTAATTCGAATGTTACTCAATAACTGTTGTTGTGTTTGACTTAGTGATGTTTTTATAAATAAAACATATATGGAAGAATTAATGATGATAAATTAAAAATAGTATTACATAATTTTATTTTTCATTTAATATATTACTTTTTTTTATTAACTATTATTAGATAATCTGAGTAAATAATAATTTTAAAATATTTTATATTAAAATTCACAAAGTTTGATAAAAATTAAAAACTATCATGATAAACTAATCTTAGGTAGGATTAATAGAGTTAGGGCAGTTAAGTAAATTTTTATTACGTATTAAATAATACCATTGTTAGATATATATATATTAGTTAATACTCAATTAACACTATAATTGTGTACTAGCTAATACATATGTATTAGTTAATACATACCATTATTTCTAATCAAACATTGGATTAATTAATACTAATACATAGTTAATACCTCAATCAAACACCACCTAAATTATATAATTCTTCATACAAAAAAATATTATTTTTTTATTCCAATGGCAAGTAAATTAATAAAATTTATGCTAAATTGTACATTTTATCTAGGGTTAAATAATAAATAGTAAGGAGCTACATCAACTTTGGACGTTTTGCAACGAGCTAACTGAACTTTAAAAATTCAAAACGGGCTACCTCAACTTGGACGAAGGTTCAAATAGCTACTTCCGTCCAATTTATGACGAATTTCCGACGAAATTCTGTCAACAGTTGACGGTAAATTGGACGGAGGTAGTTATTTGCACTTTCGTCAAAATTGAGATAACCCATTTTGAATTTTTAAATTTCGGATAGCTCATTACAAAACGTCCAAAATTCAAGTAGTTCATTCGTATTTAACCATTTTATCTATAATTAAATTTATCGAAAATGATTAAACTAGGTTTATGACTTACGCAATGACGTTTTGAGACGTTGGATCCACTAGATTTTACAGTCACATCTCCAAATTCATAAAATATAATTTTTATTTAACTTATATTCTATTTTAATTATATATATATTTAAAACAATAAAAATAAAAATAGTTGGCAAAGCGTATAGACTATAGCGTTGCAACATCCACACCACGTCACCACACGATGTCGGTCTCAATTTCAAATTATTAAACTAGATAGATTTTTATCTCTCTATTAAAATCATTATTTATTTTCAGGTTATGATTAAAATTTATAATTTTATTCAGTATTTTGAAAACCAATTTATATATATTTTTTACAAAAAAATAATAATATTATATTTAAATTATTTAGCTTAAACTTGAAATCTCTAATTCAGTATAAAATGTTAAATTATTACGTCATATGTAATTAAATAATATAGGTTAATACCACGTATATAGAATTATCTCATCAAGTACATTAGCAAATATTTAAATACACAAATTATTTACCTTTTATTTTAGTTAACTCCTTAAATACCATTAAATTGTAAATAATTAACCATGATTTACTCTAGCAATATTTGTAGTATTTATAAATATCTCATTACGGATGGTGAATATACATTTATTTTATTAATTAGTATTGAAACCATACAATACATTACACAATTTTTTCGTTAATTGATATTGAAACCATACATTATTAAAATTGTATGTTTAGATAAATCATTATTCATTATCTAACTTATAATATTATTTTGTGCAAAAAAAATTATAATATTGCCCCCTAAAGTTTACGCCGATTTTAAAATTCTCTCTTAAGTTTAGTGTATGTCCTAATGTTTGAAATGATGGAAAAAATTTCATAACCGATGACTGACAGATGCTCTTTGAGGGGAGATTTTTGATAGGGGTGATAAAAAAAACTGACTGAACCGAATTTCCAACAAGATCGGCCCGACTAAGACCGAGATTAAGTGGACAATTTTTTTATTTCAAGGTCGGTCTCGATCTCAATTTTTTTTCCAAAAAGTTCGACTAAGACCGGACTGGTCTGGCATTCCCAAAGTGGCGTGAATCATAAGTATTTTCAGACAGACAACTCTGTTTAGGGGAAGACAGTCTTCCATCTTCCATCCAGCTCAGACGACAAACAAAGTCTCTTCCATCTACCTTCCTGTCTTCCATCTTCATCTTTCAGCTTCCCTGTCTAGCTTCCCTCATTCTCTTCGATTTTTCTTTTATGCTGTTGTTTGCTTCATCATCTCTGCATGATCTCACTGTCATCGCCTAGTTCTCTCTCTCTATTGTTATGTTCTTGCACGACCAGTTAATTTTTGGATCAAAAAATTCGATTCAAGATTGAGACCAGCACAAGTCAAGTAAGACCGATTCAAACGTTTTTTTTTGCCGAAGTCGGTCTCGGTCCTCCATATGTCAAGACTCGAATTTCGGTATCAGTCTCGGTCTTACTTCCAAGACCGTCCTGGCCTGCCCATGAGCATCCCTAATTTTTCATCATTTCCAAACATTAGGGAAACTTTAAATTTTAAGGACAAAATTTAAAATCAACGTAAATTTTAGAGGGTAATATCGTATTTAACCTCAAAGAAAATCAAAAGTAAAATAATGTTGTAATATTTACATTGGACAATATTTAACCTAGAATAATATGAAATCCGTAAATCAGATCATATTTCATGAACGCATACTAGGACTTCTAAACAATGGATTGTTTCCTATTTTTTTAATAATTTAAATGTATAACAAATATACTTAATTAAGATATAAAATCTGAGATTAAAAACTATATTTTTTTACTTAATTTTTTTTATATAAAAATACCAGGCTGGTGGGTTGTAGTAACTTCATAGTTTATTCTTCATACTTATAGTATCCGCCATCTCTCGACCTTATCTTCATACGTGGCAATAGATGGTTTGTGGTTTCGATCTGTAGACATTACCAATCTCTGATTATGTTGGCTTATTAAATGTTCATTGAATTGATGATTAACCAGGACACTCAAATTAATCAGCATTCAACTGTAATATTTAATTGGTAAAAAAAAAATGTAATATTTAATGGTCAAGTGGTATCACCTTGCTTCGTAGTAGTAATATGTACCGAAATTGATTCTCAGCATGTCCCAAAATTATTTGGATAACAAAACAAAACTGTAATATTTCACAACTATTAGCTCATTCCGACCCCAAAAAACGGTAATATTAATATAATATATTATTATTCATTTAAAAAATAAAATATAATAATGTTTTTTCTAATGTTATCAGAATCGAACCAGCCCTCGAACCGACGAGGGAGTCGGTTCTCGGTTCGATCGGTCTAACCCGTCGAACCTAAAACTAAAAATACAAACTACATAGTCTCAAACACGCACATAATTACCTCAAACTACATAGTCTCAAACACACACAAACTCTATATAGTCTCAAACATACAAATTAGTCTCCAACACAATATAACACAACATTAATTACCTCAAACTTTGAACATACATAACACAATAGTCTCTATCAAACATAGTAGATTTAAACTTTAAATATAACTTCTAAATCAATCGGCTTGTGTCAAACAAAACCAATTGATTTAAACTGAAAAAACCTGATTGGTTTGTAAAAAAAACATCCCAAAAAAATAATCGGAAACCGATCGGTTTTAAAAAAATTATCCGATTTTTGCAAAATCGGTCGGTTCACATAGATTCAAACATTATTGTTATGCAATCGGTCTTTTAATTGAACCAAACCGGATAAGAGTTCGGTTTCCGGTCGAATCACCACTCTGATCCAGTTATAATAACACTAGTTTTTCTCCAATAAACCTTTATATTTTTGTATTTTTCCAATTCACAAATACATTCTTTATTTTGTGTGAATATATTATTATTATTATTATTTTCAATTTCCTTGTTTCATGATGATAATTATCTGACCGACATATAAAGATGGGGACATGATATGATAAATAATAATAATAAAAGAGAAGTAAATGATAATTTACCCTCTCCAACTCCAAGCAATGAATCATAATTCAACCCTACATTCATAGTCTTACCCAACACAACTACACGTAGCACAACTACTCGTAGTGGGTATTATCTTTTTTTGAGCATCAAAGAAGAGAAATTTTAACCATTTATAGATAAATGACGCAATGATTCATCAGCATTTTATTTTTTAATTAAAAATTTCAAATTCGAGTAATATGTATATGAAAAAATCTTCATTACCATCACTCAAACCCCTTAAGAGTTGAACTATATAACAAATATGTTAACTTGCTTCATATAGATCCTTAAAACCAATGTTATCAGAACTGGATCGAATCTTGATCTGGTGAGGAGAACGGTTCCCGGTTCAGGCAGTCTGATCGATCGATTCACTTGATGTACTAAGTAAAAAAAAAACTGTAAAAATACTTGCTAGTTACATTCAATGTAATAATAAAATCATCTTAACCTAATAGTCTCAAACACTACATAACACAGTAGTTCACTAGGAGGATGGAAGAAAATGGTTGTTACTTAGGGACGAGGAGGATGGAAGAAAAGAAAACGTTTGTTTCTATGTCATGAGCTAGCTGTGAAAATTGAAATTCGTTTGTTAGTTAGGGTTAGGAATCTCAGGGTGGCTCAATGCTATGTTGAGAAGGATAATGCTATGTTGAGAAGGATGGAAGAAAAGACAAAGAATGGGAACTAATCAGTTCTTCAAAAATCGACAGGTTCTTTAAAATCTGATCGGTTTATAACTATCGAGTTGGGTTCAATCTACAATTAGGGTTGACAGTGTATGACACGACACGATTAAACGATCTGTATTTTACACGATAATAACACGACACAATTACTAAGTGTATCTAAACAACTCTTATACATTTAGATACTATTAATTAATAGTGTCTAAACACATTTAACATGCAAATAAACGACAAACACACGTTTAAGTACGATTAATTAATCGTGTCTAAACTTGTCTAATCGTGTCGTGTATAATCTGGATACGGATACAGTAACCCTAGATTTTATCATGTCTTATGGTGTCTCATTAGTGAAATTTTACCGTGTCAGGTTTTATCGTGTCGTATTGTCTGTCGTGTGACACGTTTATTAAACGTGTCGCGTTCGTGTTTGACTTTTGGATACACATTTAAAATCTATCGATTTAGACCTAACATGTTTATTGACACGGCATGTTTGTCACCCCTGTCTACCATATGTCTTTTATAATAATCAAATAGTTCGTACGACCAGTTTACAGTCCCGATCGAATTCGATTGGCGATCCGATTTTTATAAGACTGCCCAATTGTAAAGAAAAAAAAAATATAATTTTTATTGATTAAAAAATAATTGTAAATGATATAGTTGGTGTCTTGGTAAGGTAGACAATGACTATTTAGTTTACTCTAAAAAACAGAGAGAGAATCCACATAAAAGGCAATGTTTAAGGTGAGAAGGGCGTTACCGTAAATGGATATAGTCTAACGTGGGACACTTGATAATAAAAGAAACATTATTATTAATTATTGTATATAAAAAAGAATCTATTATATATATTCTCCTTTCTTTTACTTCCATCCAAGGGATGGGAATGGACGGTTGAGATTTCGTTGTCTGTGTTCTTTCCCAAATTGGTTGGTTCCATTTCATTATTGTTCTTGTCCAAAAGTAGGCATTATTGTCCTCACAAGTCACAACTACACTCCATAGTTTACAATGTATTATTTTGATTTTTCAAAAAATTAAATAGTTGGTTAACTAAACTCATTTATTTAAATAAATTCTTAATTAATTTGATATATAAAATCATAATTTATTAACTTTATTTAATTTACTATTAATTTGTAACAAATATTTAAATTTTATTATCTTAATTAAAGTTTGAAAAAATGTATATTTTAACAAACGTGTTTTTTATTTTAAATATAATTGTTGATACGTAACCATACGTCCATATCTCTATCAACATTTAATAACAAATTAGACGGAACTAATAAATTTATTTATTTTTGTAAGTCACTTAACATTTTGTTCACAATTGTTTTTTAAATTAACGAATTGTCCAAGACTTTAAAATATAATTAAAAAATTGGTATATTAGCCATTTATATATATTACTTAAAAAGGATATTTATTTTTCACATTTTAAAATCAATTCTATATATATGTTATAGAAAATTATAAATGCCAAAAATTAGGGCTGTCAATTCGTGCGTGCGTGCGTGCTATCGTGCACTAGGACACGACACACACGAAAGTTCAACACGAAACACACGAAAATGTAATCGTGTCACGAACACACGACACGAAATTTATTGTCTCAACACGACACGAACACGAAAATATTTGTGGAAAGTCGTAACACGATTTCACAAAAATAACACGGTAACACGAAAATAACACGATAACACGATTTCACGTTTTCACGAAAATGACACGGTAACACGAAAATAACACGGTAAGACAATAACACGATTTCACGTTTTCATGAAAATAACACGGTAACACGAAAATAACACGGTAACAATATAACACGGTTTCACGTTTTCACGAAAATAAAACGGTAACACGGTTCACGTTCGCACGATAAAACAGCCTAAATAACATAAACACGTCTCCTCAAAGGCAAACAATCGTGTTATCGTGTTTTGAGACCTAAACACTAACACGACACGAAAAAACAATTGTGTTATCGTGTTCGTGTTATCGTACCATCAAAGGCAAACACGAACACAACTTTTTCGTGCGTGTTCGTATCGTGTTATCGTGTCGTGAGTGAAATTGACAGCCCTACGATAAATTCATTATCATTGTCAAGATGTTGATTAAATTAATATCTTATTTATTCACAAATTAAGAACATTAAAAATATATAATTGAGTGTGTTCCTGTTCCTATCAATATAATAATACCATTATTAGTAAAAGAATATGATGACTAAATAGAAAAATGACACCTAAGAACCTCTCATATTGGTTATGAGATTGACTTTGTAGACAAAAATTCTTTATATGGAAAATATAATAATGAGGTTTGAAATTTTCTTATATGTAATTAAGTTTACATTTTAAAGTAGGAATAATGCAGTGCGGGTTGGGGTTGGGTTTGGTCAATACCATCATCATATTATGAAATTAATACAGTACCAAATTCGCCTAGCTCCTGGGTTAGGGTTGTTAAAAAAAACTGATTCCGTCGAATTGAATTGAATCTGGTATTGTTTGAACCGATTCAACCAAACTAGTTCCAAAATAAAATTATTTTTTTAAGGTTAAAGCAAGTCAGTTCAAAACAGTAGATTTAATTCAGTTCGATTTGACTTATTTTTTGATTAGTTTATACTAAAAATTCAAATCAAACCGGATTAAACCTATACAATTTTTGAACCAAAAACAAAACAAATTGGTCTAACTTAATTAATTAAATAGTAAAGAATAGTATTTTTTGTGTATTATGTATATTTCAATATTCAAAGACATATATTTATTGATTTGGTTATGTTTTCAGACTGAAACAAATCTATTTTTTACTGAACCGAAATTGAGTCTTGCTTTTTTGAAAAATCATACCAAACCAGATTGAATCGGTTCATGAACTAGTTATAACCAGACCATTTTTTCAAGTGTTAAATAGATCGGTTCTTTTAGTGAGTCAATAAAATATTAATTTAGTTTAAACAGTTATAGTTCAGTTCGAAACTGGTTCGAGTCGAACCAAATCATGAACAAGCCGGGGTAACTTGCATGACACCATTGTCCCAACAGCATATTAAATTTCTATAAAAGACAAAATTATATTGCAATGATCGTGACTATTTCCCCTTAATTTAACACAAATTATATATATAATTAATCATACTTTTAAAACTTCAAATACCATGGTATATTGCATATCAACTCTCATTATTTCTAAACACAAATAAAACATTAAAACTAGTTCGTATTATTATGTTTATATTATTATTTTAACGTTATGTCATATTTTTTTTTATAAATATGATTTTTTCATATACGTACGTGTATGTCATGTTATGAAAATTGCCACCACTAATTATTAGTTGGAGGACCTTCCCTTAGATTCTCAGCGTAATTTAAAGATTCCCCTTCCACTTTCAAATTGTGCTTCTTCTTGAGGGGGCATCGCGTGCATTCAATTTAGAGGAATAAAAAAATGAAATATATTAAAGTTAAATACTTATAAATAAATAGTCTTAGTAATAAAAAAAATATGACACATTTTTATTTTTGTAAGAAAAACAAGGTAATAAAAAAGAATAAATTTGTAAAAGAAAGTCACTACAAGAAGAAGAAAAACATTTGCAAATACTAAATAATACTTAAAAATATTTTAAATTGAGGTTCGCAATATCAGTACATATTTGATTTACAAGGTTACTTTGGTAATTTACAAGATTATAGTTTTGTAATTTATTAAAAGTTTATTTAAATTTATTCTTAATAATCACAAGTCATTTTATTTATTAATCCAATTAATATTGAGTTTCACAGTATATTAAAACTATTGATACTTTAACTAAATTTTTACCTTGAAGAGATTTAAAAAATATTTCAATTCACATATCAAAAGAATATTTTAAAAGTAATATTGGAACAGTAAGTTTACAGTAAAAGCACTGTTGGAACAGTAACTGTATATATATATATATGTATAGTTTTTAACGTATCGTATTATATGATCAGTTTGAAAGTAAAAAAATTAACACCTAGTTAGCGTAATTTATTTCGTAATTGAATTATCTACGCACTGTAATTTTTTATGAGTAAGTACAGAATTAAATTTATCACTTAATGCATTTAATCATTTCGCGCAAATTATAGGACAGACGATGTTAGATTAAAAAATTAAATATATTTCTAATAAAAAAAATCCATACGTATAAAATTGAATTATGACGTAAATGTCGTTAACCGTAGTGAGTTTAGACTTACAAGGTCTGAGTTATATTTTTTTAAGTCAAATTTTCATATATCAACTTACGACAGAGCGTACAGTCAATCCGTAAGTCCAAATTTAATATTTTTTGCATCATTTAAATCGTAATTAAAATATCAACATACTATATTTTTTTAAATAGATAGATAATTTTATTTTTAATTAAACATCAAGTATTTAAAATCAATTAAAAAAACGCTACCTTGGGTAGTGTTTGTGTAAAAACGCTACATGGGATAGTGTTTTTGGTAAAACAAAAAATTATGTGCTACCCCAGCCTGGGGTATATGGTCCCCATGTAGGGCTTATGCATAGTTTACTAAATATTTTTTGTTTCCAGATATATACTTTTCTAAATATATTTTTTAATATATATACTTTTTGAAAAAAAATCGTATATTTTACGTAGTATATATTAGGATCTTGGTTAAATTTTGGTATGGGCCCCAATTGACAGTTCGAGCTCAGCTCCGTATGCATTCACTTTTTAAGTGTGATCTAAGGTTCAATTTCTAATGAAGTTAAAGTGAAGTAATCTTTCTTCTTTTTGTCTAATTTAGAATTCTCAATTTATAAAAAATATTTTATTTGATTTTTGAATATAATTAGTATTTCAATTTCGTTTGATGTATAATAATATTTTTTTAGTTTTAGTTTAAATTATGCGCAAATCAAAAATCGAATACCAATTTCCTTCTTTAGAATTTAAGTTATATACAAAATAATGTATATGACTAAGTGATTGCTTTTTGGGTTTGAAATCATACTCTTTATAACACGGTAGGCAAAGCAAAGTCATGAAAATGATAATGTGTTTGTTTCACTTATCAAGAATTATTGTATATAGTTTAACTGATATAAATTCATAATATTTATACGAAAATATTTGAATTATTGTATCATTTTATTTTAAATTATTGTATATATATAGTTTTAAAAAAATCATTTCAATCTAAGTTTTTTTTTTTGGTAAAAGGGAGACTATTAAAACTCAAACCGGAATAACACTGTCTACAATTCTAGTTTTTCCCACACCCAAAACATCTAATCTAATACAAGTCCTCACCCTTGAGGGGGGGAATTCAAGTTCTACAAAATTCACATCCAAGTTGACTGCCTCCTTAGCCAAGCTATCCGCAACTCCGTTCCCTTCCCTGAATATGTGTCTCAACTTGATCCTCCTAAATCCCGATATCAGCCGCCTGCAATCGACAATAAGTGGAGTTAGTGGTCTATCCTCCATGTTCTCTTCTACTAACATACCTATGGCCTCTTTTGCGTCTGACTCCAGATGAATGTCCTGGATTCCCAACTTCCTAGCTAGCATGAGTCCGTCCCTAATCCCCCAAAGCTCAGCAACTAAGCTGTTGGTAATACCCAGTTTCCTTTGAGCTCCCCTTACCCAACCTCCCAGGCAGTTTCTAAGGATCGCCGCACACCCCGCAGGTCCTGGGTTTCCTATTGCTGAACCGTCCGTGTTCAGTTTGACCCATCCCCACTCCGGGGGAGTCCACCGGACTTCAACCTCCATCTTCCCCCGGATCGCCCTTGACTTGGCTACAAGGTTCGAGACGTCTTTAGCCTGCAAAACAATTAAACTCACAATATCTCTATCTAAAAATTTGTTGTTAAACACGAAAGAGTTTCTGTTTTTCCATATAAACCACACAGCCGAAGAGAAAACCAAACACCATTGCACACCGTCTTTGTACTCCCGGACCTGTTGACAATTAAATTTAAGTCAAGACGTTAACGGCCCCCCTGGAAATCAGTTCCCTCCGGGGACCCAATATCCCTCCAAACCTGTCTAGAGAACAAACAATCCCGAAGGACATGAAGCGAGTCTTCTTCGGCTAGGCCACAGATTTTACATATAGGGTTCACATCCATACCTCGATTCCTAAGCATACACGCGGTCGGGATCCTGTCATGGTTACACAACCAAAGGAAGTGTTTGATTCTGGGAATGTTTTCACATTGCCATATCCAGTTCCACTTACCCGGGTCATGTTCTACGTGAATATGTCTTTGCAAAGAGAAGGTCCTGTAGGCCGATGCCACAGAGGGAATCCCCGACGCCGAGCCCAACCAAATACGCTTGTCCTTGGTCCCCGGGTCAATACTTCTCGGTATTGCTCTGATTGTTTCGTGAATGGTGGGCGGTATCTGGAAGGAGAGGCCTGAGAAGTTCCACTCTCCATTCTCACTAATGATTTCGTTAAGCTTTAAATGTCCCTCCCCTAAAGCCAAAGGACCCTGCACCAACCCCCGCAAAGGCGTCGGACCCAACCACCTATCATGCCACAGGTTAATGTCTCTACCATCTCCAGTTATCCAACCTTCACCATCCTGTAAGCCTACCTTCCCTTGGCAAATGGCTTTCCAAGTGGCTGATCCTCCCTTTCTTTTCCTCCTTGACGGGTTAAAATACCTGTCTTTAAGGATGTTAGCCCACGGGGCCCTAGACTTGTCCATCCTCCATGCCAGATTTGCATTCATCGCCCTGTTTCTTTCTCTAGTGCGGTGCATGCCCAATCCTCCCTTGTCCTTAGGTAGCGTGACTACCTCCCAACTCACCTTGTGCAGCTTCTTTTTGTCCTCCGATGAGCCCCATAGGAAATCCCTGTTCAGTTTATCTAACATTTTGCAAGTATAAGAAGGCAAGTAAGAGCATTGCATAAAATAGGCCGGAATCGTGGTCATAACAGAATTGATAAGGATCCCCCTACCCGTCATGGATAGTAATTTACCCCGCCAACCCGCCAGTTTCCCCCGGACTTTATCCAGGATGAAGTCGAACGACTTCACACCATTACTTGACAGCTTCATAGGAAAGCCCAAGTAATCTGATAAGTTTTCGACCTTAACAAGACCCAAGACGCTAGCCAGGTGAGTGGTCGTCTCTGCAGTCAAATTCTTTGAGAAAACGACTTGAGACTTATCAAAATTGATTTTCTGGCCCGAGGCTGAACAAAAGACCTGGAGGGTCCTTTTCATCGCCTGGCAATTGTCCATCGTAGCAGCACCCTAATGGGTCTAAAATGACATCAATCTAAGTTGATGTCATTTTTTTATTGACTCCATATAAAAAATCGTAGATCCGCCAGTGCTTATTATAAGTGTCACTTTCCAAATCATATCTACTTTACTACTTTATTTTAATAAATACTATGTTGTAACTAACTTAATTGAAATCAACAAAAGAATAGTTCTCCAAGCTAAAATACAAGAATGTGGACTGAACCACTCCAATATACAAAGTTAGGGACCATCTAACCAAATTTGGATTTTATTGATTATAAAATGAGTTTTAATATATAATAATAATAATAATAAAAGTAAATTTTTGACCTAGTCATTATTATTTTTCCATTTTTGTTTCTCTTTTGTATTTTCTGTTTTTTCCATCTTGCTTTTGTTTCCAATTTAAGACAAATTTAATCTACTTCATGACATACCATTTATGGCTATGTCGGGTGGTCAAACATTTTTATTTCTTTACGTCCTTGTAAGTTATAACTTTCCTCTAATGTACGACGTCGGTTCATGGTACGGTCGTCGGGACACTAGTCAAAGGATTAGCGATACGTTAAATAATTTCATTTTCAACAGACGATGATACATAATATCGGAAAAAATAGATTGGAAAAACGTTTTAGATGAATTAATTTTGGATGAACTATTTTCAAAGAGATAACCATCGGTACTATTTACGGAACAGTCGCCTAAACAATCGTACAACAATAATGTTATATGGACCAACAATCGTACAACAATAATGTTATATGGACCATGTGTTTCGGTAAAAGTAAACTTTTAAACGGTGTAATTTTAACCCTAAAAAATACAATAATTTTCAATTTAGCTATTTTAAGTCATACATTTGACCTACATTTTACCCTGATGAATTATTTTTAGTTAAACTATTTAATTTTACTTTAATACTTGCCTCACTGACCAAGTTTTCTGACTTTTATAAGTTATAACCACCACGTGCTCCATTTACGTTTCTTGACACGTCAACATCATTTTTTGTCAATAAATGATTTGTTGGTTTCCGACCATTATGTATTTGCCGATATAGGAATATGAATTATGAGACATTTTGGGAAAAAAAGGTAAATAGATATATTCGAATATACCGAAATTGTCCTAATTTTTTAAGATATATTAATAAAAAAATATTGTAAAATATAATGCCTAGTTAAAAATAAAAAGTAAAAAATTAACGCATAGTAAGCGTAATTTATGTATTTATTAAATTATTTACACACTGTATTTTTTTATTGAGTAAGTATATAATTAAATTTTAAATTTTTTTATTATTTCGGTCAAATTATTGGAGAAATGATGTTAGGTTAAAAATTTAATTATATATCTAATAAAAAAAATCCTAAAAAGATAGAGTAGATATATAATTGAATTCCGTCATAAATGTCGTTAATGTGTTGAGTTTGGACTTATATAGTCTGAGTTATATTTTTTTAAGTCAAATTTTCATATCTCAACTTAAGGCAGAGTTTATGGTCAATGCGCATGTCCAAATTTAATATTTGTTTGCATCATTTGATTAATTAAAATATTTACTCACTGTAATTTTTTCAATAGATACATAATTAATCTTTAGGGTTAAATACAACATTGTCCCTTAAAATTTACGTCAATTTTAAAATTTCCACTTAAATATTAAAGTTTCCCATAATGTTTGAAAATGATGAAAATTCTCCTGTTAGATGCTCTTTTACGGGGGATTTTTCATCATTTCTAAACATTATAGGATAATTTAAACTTTAAGAGAAAATTTTAAAATTAACGTAAACTTTAGGAGATAATGTCTATTTGATCCTAATTTTTAATTAAACATTGTGTCGGTAAAAAAAATAATCAAACATATTGTGCTATTCGGAAACAACACGCCACCAGGATAACCCTTATCGTCACTTTTGAATCATGTGACAAAAAGAGACAACGTTTGAGGTGACTAGTTTTTTTGGATGCAACGAAAGAAACAAAGAAACGAATATGCAAATCTCACCGTTGGTTAAGTGGAAAACGGACACGTGTATTTCGAATACTTGTTAGATATTTTAAGATTCTAATGGTAGTTTGACATAATAATTCTAATCTTACGAAAATGTGTTGCATCTTGGTGGTCACTTTCGACCGTAACGAAAGTCTCACCTCACTCGTGAAGTAATATAAGTTTGTTTAAAAAGGTCAATTAGGTTTGAAAATGGTGTAGATAGTAAAAGTTGAAACTCAAGTTTCATGTCGTGTCAATATAATTACAAAATATCTTCTCAAGTCGGTCTTGTTTGATTCGAGTCAGACTCGGTCTTGAATTTACTTTTTTTTTTTATTAAAAATATAACAAAGTTTTATCAAAAGTTTTTAAATACAAAACACATTGCAAATATCGTGTTAAGTATCTGATAAAAAATATAATACAAACATTATACTAAGAATATCCAATGTAAAGGAGTTCAAATTCAGAATACATCCATAAACATACAATAAACTAATTCAAAACACATAATAAATATTGTCTCCAACTTATACTCGTGTTGAACCGATTTATTCAGTATTTTAGCTATAAAAAAAGAAAGTAAGTCTGAGATATTAAAAAAAATGTTTTGTCTCAATCTTAAACTCAGAACGGATTCAATATATTTTTTTAGTTCACATATGTTTTTTGTTCACTCCTAATATTAGACTAATCGTATTTGAATAAAGATTTTATATTTTTCCGTAACGAGTTCAACATTTATTACCTAGTGAAGTGTATAAATATCTTAACATGGTAATTGAAATATTCAAACCTCCAAACTCTTTCGGGAGCGTAACTGAATTCCACTTTAAGGCATAGGGCTTTTTTATCCTCAGTAAATTCCTACATAAAATGTCTATTTAACTTTTGCAAATCTCAATAGGAAAAGTCAGTGCATTGCATTGTATGATATAAGATGGAATTGTGGTCATGCAAATTTAATGATTCCCCTTTCACTTTCAAATTGTGGTCCTTCTCGAGGGTGGCAAAAAATGAAGTATATTAAAGTTGGATACCTATAAATAAATAGTCTTGGTAATAAAAAAAAATGTCATTTTTTTTGTAAGAAAAACAATAAAAAAATCCACTAATAATAGAATTTTGCATTGAGGTTCGCCATAACAATACATATTTGATTTACAACGTTACTTTTGTAATTTAGGGTAGAGAATATTAAGATTATAGTTTTGTAATTTATTAAAAGTTTATTTTAATTTATTCTTTAAAATCACAACTCACTATATTTATTAATCCAATTAATATTGAGTTCCACAATATATTAAAACTATTTATATTTTGACTAAATTTTTACCTTGAAGAGATTGAAAAAATATTTCAATTCACATATCAAAAGAATATTGTAATATTAAATTATACATTTCACATATTGCTCAGTTATAACTTATAAGTGTCACTTTCCAAATCATATCTACTTTACTATTTTAATTTAAAAAATACTATGTAGTAACCAACTTAATTGAAATCAATAAAAGAATATTTCTCCAAGCTAAAATACAAGAATGTGAACTGAACCACTCCAATATACAAACTTAGGGACCATCTAAGCTATATTGGATTTTATTTATAGATTAGACCATGAACCGGAGCTGGAGTTTGCGCGGGACCTCCTCCCGACATGGTTGTCGACGAGCAACCCCATCCCTGCACTATCAACTGGTGCGACTCACTATCAAACGGAGCCGGAGACAGAAAAAAAAAATAAGATTTTTTTTTTAATATACCTATTTTGAGTGACTCAATATATTGAGCCGCCACAAATTAAAAAAAAAAAAAACTTTTTCGCGACTCAACAAAAACTGCCGCCATAATTATTTTGGCGGCACTTTTGATTTTGGATCGAGAATTATCATGACTCATTTTATATTGATGCATGATAATTTAACGGCTTAATTTTCCAACCGTTAAAAAATTATTTTTCAATCGGTAAACGACCCTTCTCCCGTAGTGAAAAATGATTTTTAGTACAAAATAATAATAATAATAATAATAATAACATTAAACATTTGACCTAATCATTATTATTTTTCCATTTTTGATTCTCTTTTGTATTTTCTGTTTTTGCCTTCTTGCTTTTGTTTCCAATTTAAGTCAAATTTATCTATTTCACGACATACCATTTACGGCTATGTCGGCCGGGTGGTCAAACATTTTTCTTTTTTTATGACTTTTTACTTTCCTCTAATGTAGTCAGTTCATGGTACGGTCATCGGTACACTAGTCAAAAAATTTGTGATACGTACATATATTCACATACAATTACATCCTCGATAGTTAAAATAATTTCATTTTCAACATAGGATGATACATAATATCGGAAAAATTATATTAGAAAAACAGGTTTCTTGACACGTCAACATCATTGTTTGGCAATAAATGACTTGTTGGGTTTCAAATGTTATCAAAATCTGACTCAACCCGTGGGTGACACGCACACGTGTCGTGTTTAAGTCAGGGTTTTTGACTCCTGGGTCATTTTGACACGCCCCATGGATGACCCGTGAAAACACGTGTCAGGTTTGGGTCAGAAATCTTGACCCACGAGTTAATTCATGACCCGTACCATTTATATATTTCAGTCTATTTTTTATTTTTATTGAAATTGTGGGTCGAACGGTCAGACTAACCCGCGGGTCAGGTTTGACCTTCAAAAACTGACTCATATTATTACATGGGTCATGTTTGAGTCACAGGTTCCCTACCCATTTTGACACCCCTAGTTCCAACCATTATGTATTTGATGATATAGGAATATGAATTATGAGATTTGGGGTGGGGGTGGGGGAAACGAAGAGATATATTCGAATATGTCAAAATTGTCCTTATTTTTTAGGATATTAATTAAAAATATAAAAATACTTAATTAATAACTTATGTTTACTTTATATTTTATTTTCATCGTTAAATGATAAGAAGTTTTGGAATGAAATGGTTATCTAATTTTTTGTCATCTTTTATTTGTTGTCCAACATTAAATATGACATTTTTGAAATTAATGCAGATATTTTGATCTTGGAAGATGACATTTTTTATATTTCAAGTCATAATATAATCACATGTAAAATAAATATACTGAACTAATGGAGCAAAACTGACGTCGAAAGATTGTGAATTGAATAAAAATGAAATATTCAGAAATATAAAGGACTAAATCAAACAAATTTAAATTAAAAAGTAACATGTGCTATTTACCGTTTTATGGGTTTGAAGGTCACTTGTGTAATTGTGTGAAGATGAATAACACGTGTGAATTATGTGACAAAAAGAGAGAACTTTTTATTTTTATTTTTGCCATTAAAGAGATAACGTTTGAGCTGGTGACTAGTTTTTTTGGAATGCAACGAAAGAAACAAACGAACGAATATACAAATAATGTCCAAAAAAAGAACGAATATACAAATCTCACCGTTGGTTAAGTGGAAAACGAACACGTGTATTTTTATATTATATATATACGACTTGCTTACTCAGTTACCGAGATAGATATTTTTAAATTATAATATTATTTTAAGATGATAATTTTAATGAGTAAAAGTCATTTCCGTATATTGAAGTCGCGTTTTTAATAAAACAATTTAAGTATACTTAAAATTAACAGTAAAATAAATAGAGTTACTTTAATGGAACAAAATATTGTCCATAAACGATATACTAAAGTAGATACATTTATTATTTATGAGGTATCCAAAAGTAACAATTTTTTTTTTATAATGGACCTATTTGTAAAAATGTGATTTCTAAGGTACCTAAGAACTTTTATCCATAATTTTAATCTATACAAAAATGTGTTGTATCCAGTGTTATCAGAACCTGATCGGCCCTCGAACCGGCGAGGTGTTCGGTTCCCCGTTTGGTCGGTCCAACCCGATCGGATCTGGTTGGACGTGTGGTTCACTGTTCACAAGAGAAAAAAGAGAGATGAAAATACAATTACAAACTACATAGTCTCAAATAAACACATTCCTCTCAAATACAATATAACATAACATAATTACCTCAAACCTTGAACATACATAATACAATAGTCTCAAAATAAAACACAATAGGTCTAAACTTTAAACATGACTTCTAAATCGAAGAAGTTGCTTAGTTGAACCGAAGAGAACCACCCAAAAAATCTAACCCTCCCCCCAAAAAAAAATTAGAACCGAAAACCGAACGGTTTTAAAAAAAACGATCGGTCTAACCCAGTTCAAATAATGTTCATATGCATTTCAGTATTTTAGCTGAAACAAACCGGACAGGAGTCCGATTCCCAGTCGGACCTTGTTGGAGCATCGATCCAGTTCTGATAACACTGATTGTATCTTGGTGGTGGCGCACGAGTTTCGACAATAACAAAAGTCTCAATGGTGAAGTAATTTAATTTTTTTAATTAAGTTTGAAAATGGTATAGATAGTACAAGTTGAATCTCAAATTTCATATCCTATAAATAAATGTAATAGAGTTTAAAATATACACGAATTTACGCATTATAAGAGTTCATCTTATATTTTCAAGATGAACTTTGAATAAGTTACACTAAGTTGTTTATCCAAAATAATATAAAAATCACATAATTTACATGTGCGTGGTACATGAAACCAGTTTGTTCACCATAGTTATTATAATTTATAATTGTCATATAACATTATTTTCAAAATATTTTTCATAGTATATAATATTTTATAATGCTAGCTCATACTTTATGAAGTTGGTTTCACCAATTTACTAGTTAATTTCGGGGTTTAAACAAAATTATCAACTGAACTTTTTTTTGAACAAATTGTTAAGTGATTGTACAAAAAATTATAATTTGCTAATTTCGTTTAATTTTCTATTAATTTTTAACATAATCTTACATTTTATTTATTAACTTGTTCTATTTTTGTGCACTTTGCTATATAAAGTGTCTGGGAATTTGTATTTTGTTAGCTTAAAGTTTGAGAAAATATGCATTTCGCTAATCAAACTTTAAAAAAATTTGCAATTCGGTAGCTAACATGTGATATGCATGTGTTGTCCTTGCCACCATTTTACAATAAATTAGACGGAATTAACAAATTACATCTTTTTGCAAAGTTAGATAGTAATTCTTTAAAAAAAAATAGCAAATTATTCAAACCCTAAAAAGATCAACTAGCAGATTATAATTAAACCATCTATCTAATATATGTTATGTGATAGCAAATTATAAATATATTAATATTTATCACATAGCATATTATATCTATCTAATATATGTTATGTGATAAATATATTTAATTATTATATATATATAAAGTATTTATGATATGAAATTTATAATATATGAACTATATTGCAATAGTGTAATAGTTATGTACTTTACATTTTAGGAGAATTATTTGCATCATCATAAATAGGGATGATCAAAAAAGGCTGGTTGGGCCGAATTTCCAACCAGACCTGCCCGAGACTGACTAGGACTGAGACCAAGCGAGCGAGTTTTTTTTCTCAAGGTCGATCTCGGTCTCAGGATTTTCTCCCAAAAGACTGATTAAGACCGACCCGACCTTGAAGAAAATCCTAGAAATTCATGGTGTAACACTTGAAACACTAATAATTCATGACCTTGAAACATTCAATAACCCTTGGATCAATTCCATAAGGGAAGTGCGACGAAAGACGAGAAGCGGGCTCAAGACCAAAACTTCAGTGATTTTTTTTGGCCAATTCAGCTGATTTGTTTTTACCAAAAATTTCGGTCAAACACCGAGACCGTCCCGAGTCAAGCATGACCGACTCAGGTCGACTTTATGGGCCAAATTCTGTCTCGATCTCGGTCTTTTCGGTCTCTGTCTTGATCCTGCCTCCAAGACCAATCCGCTCCGCCCATGATTAACCCTAATCTTAAGTTAATATTTTGTTTTAGAAAAAAAAACAAAAAACAAATACTCGATTATATAAATGGTGATTTACTTGGCTACATCGTAATGTAGAGGATAAATATTAATTATTATTACTACTATATAAACTTATTTAGAGAACAATTAATATATAATTTTTCAAAGTAATGTATGTGTGAATCATGGCACATTGACACTCACTCCTTGGCTATAAATAAATTAACAATTGATCCTACTATTATTATAACAAATAACTATTTACTTTTAAGACCCTTTATATATTACAAGCATTAAGATTAATATTATTTCCATTGAAATTTATTTACTTTTAAATTAATTAAAATATTATTAAATTACAACTCAGTGTTAATATTTATTTTTTTGGTCACTACAGTGCTAATATAATCAAATCAATTTATATAAAAAACTTAAATTTTCTATAATCAAATCAATTTATATAGAAAATTTAAATTAAATAATATATAGGAGTGAAAACATTGAGTGTTTATTGTCGGTGAAAGACCCACACCTAAAGGAAGAGGCAAGTGTGTTGAAGAGACTACTTCCACTTTTTACACGCTTAGCCTTTTTTTTCCCTATTTGTTTTTTTAAAAAATTCATTTTATTTTTTAATTACAATTACAGTGTTTTTTATAACCAATTAAAATAAAATATATTCCATTTTAGTCATATAAGATTGCCAATACAAAAATAGAATAATTTTTCAGGCTTAAAGTAGAAGTCAAATTGCTTTAGTTATATTATATTAATAATTCCATTTATAGATTTAACTAATTTAATTTTTGTTACCAAAAAAAGATGATAAGCTTATGCCCTACAGGCTACAAGGACAAAAACAAAGGATACAATAATACAAAATTCAGTAGTACTTATTAACAATAAATAATATTAATTTATTAATACTATCCCGATCTAGATATAAGATACATTATCAAGAACAGAACATATATATATATATAATAAAGAATCCCGTTTATTAATAATGCCACCAGGCCCACCACGAAATATCTAACATATTATATTAATATAAATAAGAATATAAATTAATTAATTAAAGGATGCCCTAATTGTAGTTTATTTTTAACCTTTTTTTTATATAATTATGAATTAAAACCCCCAAAGTTGACAACTAATCACCCAACTTCAAATTACACAACCAAAACTAGCTAGTTTTAACAATTCGCGAAACAGAAAAACAAACAGCGTCTTTTCGGAGCGTGGTAATAGTTTTCTTATGAGGTGAGCTATGAATTTCAAGCACATGTTGTTGGTTGAGCGTCATACCCGCCATGATATCTGATACCACATTTGCTTCTCGAAAAATATGTCTGAACTTCATTCTTTCGAACTGCATCAATAGCTTCCTGCAATCCGCAATGATCGACATTAGTTTTTGATTTGACATATTTTCGCCAGAGATTACCTTATGGGCTGAGAGGACGTCCGTTTCAAGGTGAATAAATTTTAATCCGAGTGTCTTTATCAAAAGCAGTCCGTCTCGGATGACTCAACATTCCGCAGTGAGACTGTTTGAGTAACCCAAATTCATTGAGAATCCTGCAATCCATTGACCCATGTAGTCTTGGATGACCCCAACGGCTCCTGCAAATCCTTAATTTATATTAGTAGCTCCATATGTGTTAATCCTTTATTTTTAACTTGATTATATACATATATCATTCAAATATCTTAAAGTGATCATATCTTTAGTGTTTTAACCCTTAATCCTTTATTAGAGGTGTCATATACGAATTAAAAATAAGATTAATTATGTATTTTATCATTTACGTTTAATAATAGTATTTGTTTTTATTTAAACTTATGTTATGTAGTTACAATTTTTGACAATGTTATTTTTTATTTAAAGCTCTAATTTCCGTTATTTTTTACCGTTAGTATTTTACATGCTAAAATTAAGATGTGATGTACCGAAAATGTCATTTTGTTTCCTTCATACTTTTTTTCTTTTCCCAAACAGATAGATTCAACTTTGGGAAGAGGAGGAAGATTTAGAATAATAACATTATTGGTACGTCATGTCAATATTAACATGTAACGAAGTTAGCGATTTACACTAAAAAGTAACATTGTTAAACATAAGTTATTAAATAATACAAGTTTAAACTAAATAGTCATATCCTAAAAATATAAGTAATCATTTAACAATGCCAAAAATTGTAAATGATCAAAATGTAACATTTGAAAAATATAAGTAACTAAATAGGTAATTAATCTTTAAAAATATACAAAACATTATGATATCAATTAGCAGTAAGTATTAGTTTAATTTTGAAGGTCCATACAATTTACTAGGTATTATTTTTAATATGGTAAAATATGACATTGCCCCCTAAATTTTACGTCTATTTTAAAATCCGTCCTTAAAGTTTAAAGTTCCCCTTAATGTTTGAAAATGATGAAAAATTTTCATTTGTCAGATGCTATTTTATGCAGATTTTTCATCATTTCTAAACATTATGAGAGACTTTAAACTTTCAGGAAGAATTTTAAAATTGACGTAAAATTTAGGGAATTGTCGTATTTAACCCTTTTTAATACAAGTTGATAATGAATTTTATTTTAAAAACCAGATTTATCATACCTCCGTAGTACCTCATATACTAATAACAACGTGTACCATTAACTATAACTAGAATTAAAATTTACCATTACCTAAATATATATTTTACCAAAAACACACTAACACACACTACATATATAATAATAATAATTATTATAATAATAATAATAATTCGCCACCTAAGTTATAAAGCTAGCTACTCTCGCTGGCTTGTCTATAGAACCAGACCTGACTTGCAGACATTTCTTCTTCATCCTCTGAGGAGAGCTTCTGCTCTACATATACAGTAATACAGACAACAAAACAGAGTCTCCTCTGTTCCCCATTTTTCCATTCTGCAGCAGAGATTTCGTTAACAAAGCTTCCTTCCTACATCCAACATTTCCCCCAATATCATTCCTCAGGTTCAAGATTTTAGAAGGACACGACATGTTGGATCTAAATGTCGAGGTTGTCTACTCAGACGACTCACCTTCCTACTGTAACATCGACGATAGATCTTCCCTGATGATGATAGACGAGGAAGAAGAGCCGAATATTCTGGAAGAAGACGACGAGGAAGAGGAAGAAGACAGGGAGCTCTCAGCGGGAACGTCCGACTCCTCCTCCGTTGTCAACGCCGACGACCCACCACCCAATGCCGGAGACGTCAACTCTTCCAGCCCTCTCATCTTCGGCATCTTGAAGGAGGGACACGAGTCGAAGATCGTCACGCACCAACTCTTTCCGACGGTAGGGGGAGCCGGCGAGAGCTCGCAGCTCAGCTTCGGCGTGCCGGCCTTTGAATCCAGGCCGCAGTGGCTGAACCTGTCGTTCGGCGGGGACAAGGTTGCAGGACCTCCGGCAGCGGCAGAGCTGAGGGTTCTGCAGCAGAAACAGCAGCAGCAGGTGAGGAAGAGCCGGCGGGGACCACGCTCACGGAGCTCTCAGTACCGCGGCGTCACCTTTTACCGCCGGACAGGCCGCTGGGAATCGCATATATGGTCTGTACAGAACTCCTTATTTGCTAGAGCATAATTCCATATTTTCTTCATAAGTGTGTACAATTATTTGATCAAAATTCTCCTCTTTTTTTTGTACAGGGACTGTGGGAAACAAGTTTACTTAGGTAAGAACTAAATTACATAAATTCCATGACCAAAGTTTGATCTTTGTAATTAGCAAATAATTAAAGATTGGATTTTGATTTCCCAGGTGGGTTTGACACTGCATATTCTGCAGCAAGGTAGAACCTCATACTTGATTCACTTTCCATTTGGTATGAATTTTTGAGTAATTCACTGAAAAATTAAATCTTTTCATGATCCAGAGCGTACGATCGGGCTGCGATAAAGTTCCGAGGAGTTGATGCAGACATAAATTTCACCGTGGGTGATTATGATGAAGACATGAAACAGGTTGGTTTTGGTTCTTATGTTCATTCATCGGCTCCAGATCGAAACTTTGATCATAAACATATACATTTTTGAAAATTAAGCAATTTTGCTAATTATTCTGCAGATGGGAAATCTGTCAAAAGAAGATTTTGTTCATGCTCTTCGCCGCCAAAGCACCGGAGCCGCGAGAGGGAACTTGAAACTTCGAGGTGTTACAGCCCTGCGGAAATGCGGGAGATGGGAAGCAGCTCAAATGGGGCAATTTACTGGGAAAAAGTAAGATATTTTTTTGCTTAACACAGTTGTTCAAACTTGCAACTTGATGATCAACTATAATTGCAAAGTCATAGGTTGACTCAGTTGGTTTATCATTTATGACGTCTCTCTAGTTTGGTAAGATTATTTATATCATAATAATTGTTAAAATGACTTAAGAGTATATCGGTCGCCTTCCCTCACAAGTTCTTCGGACTTTTGAGACAGTTGGTTAAAGCGTACGTCTTAAGTCTCACATGGTATCAGAGCGCGCAGTTTCAAATACTGGCGACGTTGAAAATATTGATATACTCCCATTAAAGGCTGAGACCGGGCACTAAGCCCATGGGTAAACCGATGTTCATAAACATCAGTTTAAGGGAGGATGTTAAAATGACTTAAGAGTATACCGGTCGCCTTCACTCACAAGTTCAGACTTTTGAGACAGTTGGTTAAGGTGTACGTCTTAAGTCTCACAATAATAAAAATAAAAAATAAAGAAGAATTAAATATTGATCCTTTATTCATCCATCAAGCTTATAATTGACATTTGACACTAGAAATTGAGGGTTAATGGGAAACATTTGGGAATAGCTTTTAAAATTTGTTTCTTTTATACTGAGACATGCTTAAAAAACTTATTTTGAAATCAATATGATCATCATATGCATCTTCTCTAATCTTAGGGCTTATGACAGGGCATTTATACAGTTCAATGGCACTGAAGCTGTTACCCACTTGCAGCCTCGGCCTTACGAGCGCAGCACCATTTTAGATGTCGGCACTGAAGGTATACATATATTTATAGTAACAGAATGATTTCCATATTTTGACACTTTGTTTTCTTGGGTTTGCGTCTTTTAGGCAGAGTAGGAGTCCACAACCTTGATCTAAACCTCTGCATCTCTACACCTTCAACTGGTTGCAGCTCAAAGGAGGCTATAGGTGGTAGTCATGTTCGTCCTAGGCAGCAGGAACTATCACCATTGGTAGGTTCAATGGTGAAAAGTTTCGATTTTGAATCAAATACGTAACTAAACTTTGAGTTTCTGGGAAACCCAATTCAGGTTTACCATTGTTGGTGCTTGATTTCTGCTGTTTTGGTTGTCTTCATCTCTGTGATGGGAGGTTTTTGTTAATATATGTATAGTGATGATAGTTGTATTGTATATTTTTTCAGGGGTATGGCTCTTATGCTGCACCACCAAACCATCATCCTCCCATTTGGTCTCCTATGTACCCTTTTCTCTTACCAAGCTCTGAGGTACTTATAAGTTATAACTTATAACCTTAGCTCTCTTTGTGTTCATTTTTTTGGAAGGGTAGTTAAAGGGCTAACAAATTGGTGGGTCAATGTAAATATTTTCAATTTAACCATTTAAAACTTTAATTTTCCCTTCCTAATTTTGATTTTGTTTATTAGTTTAATGATCTTGTTGTCCCATATTTCAAACTAGGGGTCTCAACTGGTGTTGACGGGTCAATCGCTGGTTGGATAACGGCCGTATCAAAATATCTTCGACCCAAACACGACTGATAATTATTGGCAGGTTAATTTTCAAGACATAAACACGACCCGTAACTCCATGTCAATCCGCATGACCGTGAACTCGTGATCATTTTAATTTTGTGATCCAAATTTTGCGTGTTAAGTTGATCAGCACGACCTGTAGACTCGTAAACTCATGCAACCTATTGACTCATAAACCCACATGACCAGGGACGGAGCTACATGAGGCCTAGGGGCAATTTGTCACCCTCAACTTTTAATTATGTGTAAATTTAACTCTAAAATATGCAATAATTTGCAATTTAGCCCATTTGAATCATATATTTGCCCTCATTGTTTTTTTTTTTTGTTCAACTATTTGCCCTTACTCTAATATTTGTTCCCACTCGATAAGTTTTCTGGCTTCGTCCCTGCACATGACCCAAACAATGCAATCGATGAATTTTCATAAAATACAATTATTATATATTTATCTTACGAGATCATATTTTGACTTTTGACTCGGGTTGAGAGTTACGATTCAAACATGATTCAAAAATCAAAAATTGACACTTTTTTTTAAATTCTTTTTTAAGGGAAAGTCTATTATGAAGAAGAGTGTTGCACCAGAAGTGAGTTTTCAAAGTGGATGGAAAGTGCAGAGCAACAATGGCAGCAGCAGTAGGAGTCCAATGAAACTCATGTTCCCCAACGCAGCATCATCAGGATTCTCTTCATCTTTTTCGTCCATTACAGCTCTGCCCAGTAATACTCTTCATCTTCAACAGAACCTTTCCCTACAAAACCCTAACAACTCGCCTTTTGCCAAGCCTGCAAACCCTAATTCTTTCCCTTCCCTTTACAGGAACTAGAAGAAGGGGTGGGGTATGAATTAATTACTTAAGCTTTAGTTTGAATGAAGTGTTGCTATCTATCTATCTATCTATCTATATAACACCCATAGCAATCGAATCAGTATATGTATGAATTGACATATATATATATTTCTAAATGTGTGTAATAATATCATTTTGTGCCCTTATTCTAATACATTTGATGCTACTTGTTTGAGAGTGACGTTTTCTATCTTTATATCTGACGTGGCACATGGAAGGGTGAAGTTTGAACAGATGGAACACCGGGATGCTGATGTGGTAGCTTTCATTAAGTTGGGGATATAAAAGTAAAGGGGATAGGATAGTATCAGTCTATCAAGTAGATTCGTGATATTTTTTTATTTTAAAAATGTAGATTCGTGAAATATAATAATAAATATTCTTAAAGGAAATAAATTGAACAATATATATGATTTATGTTAGCTTTAAGACAACAAATTGAACAATATATAAATGGAAAAAGTCTAAAAATGGTAAACATATTTGCACCAATTTAATGGTTTGTAGTGCAACTTGTTTTTTTTGTGATGGTTAATGGTTTAATACGTTTGAAAATTATGGTAATTGGTACCTCAGTTAATTTTCTGTTAAAAAAATCCTTTAAATATTTTTCATATTTGTAAAATTAACCAAATATTTTTTAAAATGTTACAATTAAACCCTACAAACTTACACTAATGTTTCAAACAAGTCCCGACTCAATTCAGGTCATACCGGCGATTCCCTAGTCAGGGTCCGAACTCAGACCAGGTAACCCAACCCTAGGGTCTGGTCTGGGCTCAGAATCATAACATATGACTCCCGATTGGGGTTCAATTGAAGCCCCAATAGTTTGAACCGAAACCCAACCGATTTGGTTCCAATTGAACTCTCATCGGGGGTCTTATGGTATGAGTCCTAACCCAGATCAGGTCTCCTTGGGCAACCTGGTATGGGTCTCAATCGGATATTAAATTAATTAACATCTTAATATTCATACTTGTGCAAGTATTATCTTATGTACTCTGTATTCTTACTAATGATCATTTATTACATCCGATCTGTAATGTTTTTCCATAAAAGACAGTACTTAAGTTGTAGTTTTCGATCAAAGTTGATGTTTTTTTTGATCATTTAATGAAATAATCATGGTATATTTTTTGCTCCCATTGAGTGATTTTTTATGCAACGACGATGAAGAAGTTTTTGTTTAAGGTTTCGGTCGGACCGATTCAGTGAAGAGTAGCAACGGTTCATTGCATGTTGGACCGGACCTTTCCACTTATGGAAATTTCAGGCAAGTAATTACACTTCCATAAAATTACTTCTATGACTACATGATTATGTTTCCATCTCTGTGTGCTTCGTTATCCAACAGTCATACACCTTCCAAAACCCTAATTTTGAATCTCCCACAGAGTTGCAGGCGCCAAGTAATGCTGCCCTTTCCCTTCTATAAAACCCTAATCTGCATCCTCCCATCAGACCGCTTATTCTCATTGCAATGGATTTCCTATCTTCTTCTTCTTCTTCGTCTTCTTCTTCTCCTCCCTCCATTTTCGATAAAACCCTAGTTCTTTCACAGTCAGAGATCACTTCGTTCCATACTATAGACCGAACCCTATACTCCCGCCTCGTCATCGACCTGAGGCGAGACCCGCTGCTTTCCATGAAAATCACGGCTTTCTGGATTTGGCTTGAGCGTTTCGGGTGTCATCACCCTGGCGAACTAATTGTCAGAATAAACAACCTCGTAGATTGGTCTCTGCACGCTCTTGCTGATGAGGCAATGGCGTGCTTGGTTTCCCTTAGCGATGAAGACTTTCGCCCAGAGAAGGAAACCTTCGCCCTCCAACTAACCAAGGCAGTAATGGGTCGTGACGTCATCTCCCTCAAATACTTTTACTCAAACCGCGATTACATCGTCGATGCCATTCACAAAATCATGGATGATGTTTGTTTGAAGGCGTTCGGGGACATAATCAGTCGAGCCATCCAAATCCAAGCTTGCCCTAACCCTAACAGAAACAGTTATCAAACTCAAAACCCTAACAATGGCGGTTTAGTCTTTTTCCCAAAGCCTAGCATCTGGTACGGAACGACCCCAGTCCCTGTGGTGTCTTCTAATGTACCGTACGTTTTCAAGGAGGGAGGATACGTTGATCTTCTGTGTAGTTCACTGTCGAATTCCAGGGTTGATATGGAGGTCCACCGTGAGTTTCTTAACAGTGAATTGTCAGATGTGTTGGAGGATATGCAGCTTCAAAATTACAGAAATGGTGGAGATGAGGAAGAAGATGAAGAAATCCCTCCTGATGAGAGGACAATATTCCTTACCTTCTCCAAAGGATACCCCATTTCTGAACACGAAGTCGCACAGTTCTTCACAAGGTCTCTTCTCTTTCTCTCGCTCGAAATCTACACATGAGACACATGTATATCTACTGTACACTAAATATAATATTTTACTACATTTACTTTTAAATTCCAGTCAAAATGATAATTCTATTAATTTTGTCTTTAAATCTTGACGAAAATTATAGTGATATTACATTATTTTAAAAAACTATTAGATTTTTGTTAAAAATTTTGAAAAGGAAAATCTAAGTTTTTAATATGTAATATTTTTATATTGAAAATAAAAATTAATAAGTGCTATCTTGTTTATTAAATAGAAATATTAAATTAAAAACTCATTTTTTCTCCTCAATTTTTTATTAAATAATTTAGGTTTTAGAATATGAATCTATCACATGATTGTCATGTCAATTTCAGTCCATACTTAAATTAAAATGCTAACTCGAATATTAATTCTGAAAGTATAACTAACAAAATATAAAAGTTCTATTCACGTATCTTATTTATAAATTTTGAGCCCGGGGTTAGAAGCTGGATATCGACCCACAACAATCCCTTCCCTACCCACGTGTGAGTTGGTTTGGGTCAAAATTCAGACCATTAACCCCTCAATTGGGGCTGATAAAATTGTGATATTTTTAAAAATATCGTATTATATATGCAACTTGAAGGAAGAAATTGAACATTAGAGAATATTTTTTTAAAAATAAAACTCGAAATATGATCAAATAATTAAATATAAAGTCGTATTTTACTCTAAATTTCTTCTGACCTCATCTGTGTAATTTTTTTTTTTGGCCAAATCTCATCTGTGTAATTGAAAAACCCTAATTTTTATGTCTGCACAGGAAGTACGGTGACATCTATGAATCCATCCACCTTCAAGAGAAATCATCCGTCGGCGAGCAGCCGTTATACGCTCGCCTTGTGCTTCGTTCAGCTTCGACCATCCCTGTCGTTCTCGGAAAGAAGATCAAAGCCAAGTTCTCCATCAACGGAAAACATGTCTGGGCACGGAAGTATGTCCGCAGAAGTGGTCCAAAATCGCCGACACAGACACAAAATGGATCGTCTCCTCCTCAATATCCAGTGTCGGCGTTATACACTCCTACTCGTATTCTATAGTTGATATAGATTGCAACGTGTTACATAATATGTCACATGGTCGATCGATTGGGTGTAGAGAGACATCATGATCACTTATGGGCTAGATATAATATGCATTTATTATAGTATCATGTATTATTGTTGCCGAAGGCTTTTAGCATACGGATTCGCGAGTTTAGTAAGAGTAGGTTAGTACATCGGATTTGTTCACCAAAATATACCACAATTAATAAGCAAATAACAAAATATCATCAGTTTACTAACAAATACGAATCTATACCTACTCGCAGCTGAGAGTCGTGGGTCTTTTTTTTTTTACTGTCAATTCCACCCGCGAATGAGAGTCGCTGGTGAAACTGATAAATAAAATGAAATCCTAAACCTTCAACATTTCCACTCGTGACTCCCATTCGCGGATGAAACTAACGATGCAGTTCCACCCGCGAATGGGTGTCGCGTGTAGAATTGACAGTTAAAAAAATTTAACTTGCGATTGAGAGTCGTAGGTAGCCACCTACGATAACTTCGTATATGTTGGCAAACTGAGGACATTTGAGTATTTGTTTATTAATTGGAGTATATTTTGTTGAAATATTTCTACCATTGCTAAGATCGAAATCATGGTATGAATGATAAATATAGACATGTACAGAATTAATTCATACTATATAAATTAAGTTTGTATATATTTAATTTTAATCTTTAGTAAATTATATATTTAGTATAAAATCATAATGTATCATGGATCAACACACAATGTAATGTCCTGCTCCACAATACATGAATTCAACAATTTAGTAGAATAAATTTTAAAAATAAAATGCTAAATAATTTTACTTAAAATTACAATGTACTACTTTTTTAATTTATTATTAAATTGTGACGAAAAACTTTATTATATTTATTATTTTACTCTATTTTTTATGTAAATTAATTGTTAACTAGACTTATAAAAAATTCGTACCCGAATTATGCAAAAACTAGCTTAACTTTTTAAACAAATTATTATCAGGTAGTAGGAGGCTTCCAAGGACCGGATTTCGCAGCCTTGAGTGACATGCTCGAAGCAAAGACGGTCTATGAAGGGGTCAAATTGACCATAGAGAACCGATGAGAATCGGTGGTGTTTGAATCGGACTCGGAGGTCGTTATAAATCAAGTAAGAGGGACCGACAAATTTTGGCAAATAGAGACTATTATTCAAAATAGTCTCTTTTTGGCGATCTCCATTGGTAATACGACTTGGTCGAGGGTTCCACGAAACGCAAACCGGGCGACGGATTGGTTAGCGAAACAAGTCAATGTGGGGATGTGTAATTGAGTTTGGGATAACCAACCCCATTTTCGTTATTGGAAATTTTGCAAATAGATAGTGAAATCTATCGGGATCAATCCCGAAACCAAACTTTTATACGGTAATATGCGAAGTTTCTTTTGGAAAAAAAAATTATCAGTTAACATGTAAATGAAGATCCTCTCACCATTTAATAATACAAAATAAACGCCTTTTAGTATATATATATATATATATTATAAAATTATTTACCTGAATAAATGAAGTGCAGTTTGTGTGTGGATCAGTCAGTCGTCGGAGCGTGAGATCACGTTGCTGAATATCAGAAGCCTCTCTATACCTTATCTGTCATCCTCTCTGTCACCTTGTGTTCTTGTCTATTGTCAATACACCATTATTTCCACCTCTCCTTCTTCCTCTATTAATCACTCTTTCCTTCCTTCCTTCCATTACAACCCCTCCACCTTCTTCCCTCTCTTCTGTCACGACCACAAAGTGACAGTCTAGAGAGAGAACCAGAGAGATGACGATGGGCGGAAGCGGCGGCGGCAATGGGATTGGCGGAGGGCCTTTCCAGGATACCACTCTGACGAAGGTGTTCGTCGGAGGATTGGCCTGGGAGACGCCCAAGGAGGCCGTGAGGGAGCACTTTCGTATGTACGGAGAGATCATAGAGGCTGTTATCATCTCCGATAAGATCACCGGACGTTCCAAGGGTTACGGATTTGTAAGTATAGATTAATTACAAATAGACCCCTGATATATAATCTTTGCTAGCAACTTAGTCCTAAACTATTTCATCATAACTTCTTGATTGATTAATGATTATTGATGATATATAGGTGACATTTAAGGATCCCGAAGCAGCGAAGCGGGCATGCGAGGACACGACACCATTAATCAACAGTCGCCGCGCTAACTGTAACCTGGCCTCGCTCGGGGCGCGTAGACCTAAGCAATTAACCACCCCTCACCCTCAACAAGGTATTGTATGACTCTATTTTATTGACATACTAAGATTGATATTGAAAAATGTATGAAACAATTAAGCTGAATAATTACGAGGACTGATTTGTTTATTTTTTAAAGTTGAAGGACCAAACAACATCAACATTGGAGTTGGAGTTGGATCAAGGACAATGTCCACAAACAACCAAGTGCAGTGGTACTACCTAGGTGGAAACCCACCAGGGCCTTACCCGCACCATCAAGCCGTTCCTTACTACGGGTACTCATTCCGACTCCGTCCTTGATAATCAAGGGTGTCAAAATCTGACTCAACTCGTGTGTGATCCGCACACAGATCGTGTTTGAGTTATGATTTTTTACTCATGGGTCATTTTGACACGAGTCATTGATTACTCGTGAAAATATGGGGTCAGATTTGGATCAGAAGTCTTGACTCACGGGTCAACCCTAAAACCTAAACCAGTCTCATTTATATAGTTCAGTATGTTTTTTATTTTTATTGAAATGGTGTGTCGAACGGACCCGACTGACCCGCAGATCATGAAGGTCTAACAAGTCAGCCTGATACAAACCTTACGAGGTTGACCCACCAACCCGCTGGTCAAGTTTGAGTTTCAAAAACTTACTCATACTATTACACGAGTCGTGTTTGGATCAGAAGGTCTCTGACACGACCCATAATCCGTTTTGACACACATAATTTCCATGCATAATTATGATGAGAAATCTAGCTAACTAAAGTTATAGACTATAGTAAATTAGCAACGACCAATTCCCTCCTTAACTTTTAATATTGTCTAATTTTAAATCTAAAAATATAATTATTTTTAAATTAACCTTGTATAGGGTTAAATACCAATGAGCTACATGAATTTTGTATATTTTGCAACGAGCTACCCGAACTTTAAAAAATCAACGAGCTACCTCAACTTGGACGAAGGTGTAAATAGCTACCTCTGTCCAATTTCTGACGAATTTCCGACGAAATTCTGTCAACAGTTGACGGTAAATTGGACGGAGTTAGCTATTTGCATGTTCGTCCAAGTTGAGGTAACCCATTTTGAATTTTTAAAGTTCGGGTATCTCGTTGCAAAGATTATTGTTATTTAACTCTTTCAATCTTTGAATTACCCCCCTAATCTTTCTCCGGTTACAAATATTTGGTTTTCAGGTACTCACCCACGTACATTACTCCACAGATAAGCTACAACCATGTAAGGCTCGAAATACAAATCTATCTGTTTATCTTTTATGATTAACTTATTAATAACATTGTTTGATGAACAGAAAATGAGTTATACTCGCGGGCTATACGTGAACCCGGGCCAGTACTATCCTCACCAAATGTATCCTAGCCAGACCATTGTGGGTGCAAACGGGTTAATGGCGATGTACCCGATCTATCACTATCACCACTCACACACAATGGGTCTTCCCACCCATATGTATCCTAACACGACTGTCGGGTCCATGGGTATTGTCCCGGCTCTAATCTCCAAGCCTACAACTCTTGTTGCTCCAGCTACGGGTTTGACAACTCAATTCAACCTTAGCTAAATTCTAGGTTAAATTGATTCAATAGTTACTTATGTTGATATATGTGACTGAATAGTTGAAACTTATGCTAAACAGTTACTTATGTTTTAAGATGTGATTGAACGATTACAAAAAAAAAATGCAAAAAATGATTAAAATACCATTTCACTGTTCTTCATGTTCATATTCCTTTTCATGTGCTTCATATTCAATCTTTTCGTCATAGATTCAAAATCGAAATATGATTTCGAACTCATATATGCGCAAATTTGAGTTCGAATCGAATCCAAATTGCAGATTTGAACTGAACCCAAAATTGCAGATCGGGATTCGAAATAAGATTTTGAATATGAAAAACAATGGGAATGGTAAAATCGTCATTTTTGTGACGATTTAATTACATTTATCAAATATATTTGAAGTAATATATTTGTAACAAAAAAATTACATTTTTTAAGCATACATAATAATTTAGTTATAACAAAATTTATAAGGGATCATATAGTCCCAACATAAATAAGTTATAATAAAGATGCAGTCATTAACGATTAAAAAAACAACAGAATTTAACTGTAAAAGTCTAAAAGGGTTTATATTTGATCTTGGTTAGAGTGCACATGGGGAGTAACATGGGGAACCTAGTCTAGTCAACTTTCTGAAACAAGAATCATTCTGTCACGTGACCTCGCGTGATTCCGTATGGCCCTCCTGTGTACTGCGCTCCACCTCAACTTGTTCTCTTTGGCCCGAAAAATGACATCCATTGACCATTCCTTTGACCAATTTCTGAGAAACAAAATATAATATATATATATATATATATATATATATATATACCTTCTGCTAATGCATACAAATGATATATATCTTTTTAAAATATATAAATTTACCCGGTTGAACTATTAGTTTTAAAATATAGTTTAAAAAAAATATATATCCAAACAATTAATTTTGTTCATAACTCGAGATTGATTAAATTAAAATTAGTCTAGTGATGACCACTTACAGTATATTGACTAATATATATAGAGATAATAATTCTATACATATTATTATTTTATAAAATTTAAAATAAATATGTCCTGATGCAATCTCGACAGTTTGCTTGTCTGTGGAGTGATGAATATTCTAGGGCACGATGGTCGTGGAGGTGAGAGCTTCATGAAGACGATGACTTCTAATTGAGTGTGGTGGTGGTCGCCATGCTCATCAGAGAACAACCTTAGTTTTATGATTTCTGACATGGCATGGCATGACACTTCCATTAACATTTTCTTCATCTTATATTTTAATGATTATGATTTATTCCATTATTATTATGATTAAATATCATCCATTATTTATGTTCATTAATCGAACATGTTATCCATAATGTTGTGATATGTAAAAACATTAAATAAAACACTATAGAGGAAAGCACGACCATGCAGTATAATATGACGTTAAAATAATGGATTATATATCAACTATTTATCCATTTTTGTATTAATTATTTCTTAAAATTATATAATTAATAAAATAATTTTGTAAATACGATAAGAAACTTAATTAACATCCCCAACCGGATAATTCAATTCTTAATCCGGGTCTTCTCCCGAGCCTCAATCGGAAGCCACTAGTCTAAGTAACCCAGACCATCTCACCCACCTCTGAAACCCTAGTTGACTTTCAATTAAGTTGAAATTTAATTATAGCACCATAAATAAATATTAAATAAAAGAACTATATTTTGTATGTACGTATCCTTACTTGTAATAATGAAATTATAAACCTACCCAAAATTGGTCTATAGGATATGGTCCAAATAAAATTCAATAAAAACAAATTATAAATTTATAGAATAATCAAAACCGTACACCCAAACACCCTAATTTAATGTTATCCTTTTGCCGATTTCACAATGTCAGGTAGGTGTGTGAGCGGTTCCGGATAACTTGTAAATTTAGGGAGTTTCGGAACCTACCCAAAATATAATAGAGTATTTAAATTTGGAATCAGAATCTACACGTTTAATTTTGGAACCGGAACCTACCTGAAACTTGTTTCTTTTTTTTTTTTCCAAAAAAATATGGTTCTGGTTCTTATTATTAAGGATGATACATTCTTCAATATTGTCATTTCATCCACATTTACACAAATCTCATCAGATATCACAACATTTATTACAATCATTAACATCTGCGCATGAGGACTTTTCATGATGCTCTCGTTCTATTTCTTTAGTATTTTTTTAAAAAATATGGATATATAGATATATAGAACCGGTTCTGGTTAGTTTACGGTACCCGAATAAGAAAACCAGAACCAAATAAATTGGTTCTTACATTTTTCCCTAAAACTACTACTCGGAACCTACCCAAAATGTCGGTTCCGGATAGGTTCCGAGTCCCAATGGGTAGTTTGCTCACCCCTAATGCCCTCTATGGATCTTGGTTTTGTATGCAAATTAGACCCACATTTATACTATATAGTATGTGAGTATGCATATTTTCACACAATTCAAAATCAGTCCCTAGAGTTCTAGCAACTTACATTTATGTGTCTATACTTTACAAATACTTAAACCCAATCCCTTAACTTTTTATCCCCGCTTGTATTTTTTTTTTTGCCCAAACTATCTACGTATATTACTCACAAAATTGGGGAACGTACGAGTTCCCGATACAACCGGAATCTAAATACAATAACTGTAAGAGGGGGGTTGGGGGTTGGCTAACCCAATCACAAGGACACATCCCCCCCATTGCCTGTTTGGCAACCCAGTCCGCACATTGATTTGCGGACCTCGGAATCCTATTCCATGACAGGTTCACAAACGACCTAGCCACGTATAAACTATTACAAATAATCGTATCTATCTCCCAAAAATGGGTTACCCCGAGAATATGGTTAACAACCACTTCCGAATCAGACTCAATTACAACTGAATCCCAACAAAACTGTTTAGCTAGATTGACACCAACCAAAATTGCCCGTGCCTCCAAAATGTCGATAGAATGCGACCTTTCCGAGACATGGGCTCCGGCGACAATCCGGCCCGAGTGATCCCTAGCCACCACACCTATACCACCCGACCCATCCGCTAACGACCAAGCTGCATCCACATTGATTTTAATCGTCCCGGGCATCGGCCTAGACCAATCCGCCCTTACCACCTGACCTGCAGCCCCATCACCGACCCTGATCAGCTGATCACCTTGCAGCACCGAACCAAGGGATGTTCGATGCTGCACGTTGCTCAGCATTGGAAAGGGTCTCGCATAGGCTTCCTGCTCCCGGACCGACTCACGTACCTGTGCCACCACACGGAAAGGGTTCGGCCGAACCCCTTCGAAGGCCATAGCGCACCTTCCCTTCCAAATGGTCCAGCAAGCGTTCAGCACGATGTGCCACTTCCAATCGAATCCTTTCCTGGTTCGCGGGTGGTCTGTCAGTCGATCGAGCAGCCACTGATTAACCGAGCTGCAGCCACCCCGAACATAAGACGTCCCTAGCAGTTCGGTCCAGACAGTCCTAGCCCATTGACAGTCCAAAATCATGTGCTCAAGAGATTCATCATGCGTACATAGGGGGCAACATACCTCGACCGCCAACCCACGCCTCGAGAGTCCTTCCCTTACCGCGATAGCCTTATTCACCAGCTTCCAGGCGAATGATTTAATCTTTGGCAGAGCCTTGGAGCTCCAAATGGCAGCCCAAATGGGTTTAGCTATGTCCTCAGGCGGCTGCAGGCTCACGGCCGACAACTCTCTCGAGTCCTCCTGCGAACGAACAAAGTGATAAGCCGATCGAGCCGTTACCTTTCCTTTCCTGTCGTGAGGCCACACCAGTCGGTCCTGGCGAGGCTGAATTGGGATCGGGACTGCAAGGACAAGCTGTGCATCGGCAGCCTCAAGAGTATCCCGAACCACTTCCTCCTTCCAAGTCATGGACCTGGAGTCGATCCAATCAGCAGCTACCGTGTTGGCTAGCACCTGGGTGACAGGTCTCGGTCCGAGTCTGTGATCGAGGCTCCCCGGGATCCACGCGTCAAGGAAAGGCCGAACTGATTTACCGTCCCCAAGAGACCAAGCCGCGCCAGCTGCGAAGACCTTCCTCCCCTCCAAGAGGCTCGCCCAAGCCCACGAGGATCGACTCCCCTTCCCCGCTTGCAAGAACCCGGAGTTGGGGAAGTAGATCCCTTTAAGGACCCGAACCCAAAGAGAGTTTGGTTCGTGAACCATCCTAAAAGCAGCCTTGCCAAGCAGAGCCAGATTGAACGACTCCAATTCCCGGAATCCCAAGCCACCCTCGCACTTTGCCCTCGTAACTTGACTCCATCTAACCCAATGTATCTTTCGATCCCCGTTCTGAGCACCCCACCAAAACCGAGCTATAAGGCTATTGATCTTGGAGCACCAAGTCCTAGGTAACTTAAAAACTGACATCGCATAAGCCGGAATAGCCGCAATGACACTCTTGATTAGGACCTCCTTACCCGCGTTGTTCAACAACTTGGATCGCCACCCATTGAGCTTCCCACATATTCGGTCTCTTAAGAAAGCCAACGCCTCGCATTTGGACCTCCCCCAAAGCGACGGGAGGCCCAAGTATTTACCCGGGTCATGGACCAAAGCCATGCCAAGCAGATCAGCTACATCTTTCAGACCAGGGTTGCTAGCGGCAGCACCCGCAAACAGAGCTGATTTGCTGAAGTTGACCCGCTGTCCCGAGGCTGATCCGTACTCATCAAGGATTGCTTTCAACACCCTTGCGTTGTCCAAGGTCCCCTTAACAAAAAACAGTGAGTCGTCCGCGAAAAGGAGGTGGTGAATCTCCGGAGCTTCCATCGCCGGTCTAACCCCAATGAGTTCCCTATCACCCACTTTTTGTTCAACCCTTCGAGAGAGAACGTCCGCGATCAAAATGAAGAGGTAAGGAGACATCGGGTCCCCTTGCCGGATACCCCTTTGTGGCGTGATTCGGTTGGTTCGCTTACCGTTAACAATGACTTGATAGGAGACCGATGTCACACAAGCCATTACCCATTCAATCCACCTTGGGTCGAAACCTCTCTTAACCATCACCTGTCTGAGGAACACCCAATCGACCCTGTCATACGCCTTCTCCATATCTATTTTAATAGCACAATCGGGAGAGGCCATGGGTCGCTTTTGCTTTGACTTCAGGAAGTGAATCATCTCATGCGCCACTATAATGTTGTCCTGGATTAGTCTTCCTGATACAAAACCACTTTGGAAAGGGGTGATAAGTTCCGGCAACCAGGTTTTAAGCCTGTTTGCCAGAACTTTAGCAATAATTTTATATCCAAAGTTGCAAAGACTAATCGGTCTAAAATCCGATGCACTCAAGGGGTTTGGAATTTTAGGTATAAGGGTAATCTCAGTATAATTAAGGGACGGTGGAAGGATACCTGATTGAAAGAATGCCTTTACCATTGTGACGATGTCTGGGCCGATGACTTTCCATGAGTATTGATAGAATGAACCCGAGAAACCGTCCGGACCCGGTGCCCTAGACCCCCCGAGTTGAAATACAGCTTCGCGCACCTCTCCATCCGAGACCATTTTAGTCAAACTGCGGTTGATGGTCTCCGTAACATCACGGTTCAGACACGACAGAATTTCGGGTTCCCCACCCCGCCCCGACTGATCGGCCGCATCCGATTGGAACAACCCCGAGAAGAAGCTGTAAATTTCAGAGATGATACCTTGTTCTTCATCTAACCAATCACCTTCTCTACTTCTCAATCGGATAATTTTGTTCCGCCTCCGCCTCTCCAACGTAGTTTGGTGGAAGAATTTCGAGTTCTTGTCCCCATCCCGTAACCACCGTATCCGAGACCTTTGCCTCCAAAAGATTTCCTCGCACTTCCAAAGTGCATGGAGTTTGGACTTGAGGATTTTCTCCTCCACGATAAGGGCACTGTTCGGGTTTGTCATTGCAATCTCCAAGAGTCTTTTCTTTGTCTTCACAATGTTCACCTCATTATTGCCAAAGGTGGACCTACTCCAATGAGAGAGCTGCATCCTGCACTCGGCCAGTTTCCTATTGAAGTCCGTGGGCGAGCTAAGGACTCCCCCCCTTAACCATGCCCGTTTGATCACCTCAAAACAATCCGGCTTCTCGAGCCACATATCTTCGAATCTGAAAATTCTTCCACCTCTTTGGTCCGATACGTCCTTGTTGATGAGAATAGGCGCATGGTCGGACCCAAGAGCGATCCCGTGCACGCATTGGGATCTCGGGTATTGGCTGGTCCATTGAGTGTTGGCCAGAGCCCTGTCGAGACGCTCCGCAACCCGAGCAGCCCCTCCCCTGTTATTCGCCCAAGTGAACATTTGCCCCTTGAAGCCGAGGTCCCCCAAGCGGAGATCGTCGATGAGGCGGTTGAAACAGTCCATTTTACTTTGATCCTTGGGCCGACCACCCTCCTTCTCCCAAGGGTGGCTAATGTCGTTAAAATCCCCCATAATCAGCCACGGAGCAGACCAGTTACTTCCCACCGATCTAAGCCGGTCCCAGATATGACATCTCCTTCTAAAGTCCGGATCACCATAGACTCCTGTGATATGCGCTTTAAACCCGTCCTCGAAGAGGACCTCCCCGTCAATAATATTCTTGCTAATGTGGTTTAAAGAGATAGCCACATCAACCGTCCACCATAAAGCCAACCCGCCACTACTACCCACCGGGTTGACATAAACTGCCTGGCTCATTCCCACTGCCCTTCGAATCCTCTCGCACGAAGCCTCCGGCTGTTTAGTCTCCATGAGGAAGACTAAACATGGTCGGAGTCTCCTAATCTGGTCTTTTAAATGACGAACTGTCAGGGGAGACCCTAACCCCTGACAGTTCCAGCTTAGGACACTCATTGACCCCGCGTGGCTGTTATGGAACAGCCACCGGAATCCTTATTCATCGTATCCTTTTTGTCACTTTTACCCGTTCTTCTTCCTCGAGAGGTCTTGCTGTCGGTCATCCCGGGTTTAGGTCTCCCCCTGTCACCCGCAGCAAGCCTAGGCATCGGCATAGGCAGGTTTGGCCCCTGGACTTTCCTTTTCTTGGACGGTTGGAGGTTCGGCAGATCCCCCTTTCTGTCGTGGCAGAGTAGCAGCTGATTCCCTAGATTTTGGGCCAGATTTGGGCTAGGGTGGGGCAGGTGGTGGAGGCTAGAGGTCAAGGGGGTGGTAAGGTTGGTGGGAGATGGGAGGCTACGGTTATAGGGAGGTAGGGTAGCATGGCAGTGGACCGGGGTAGGGAGGGGAAAGGCAGGGTTAAGGAGAGTGATGTTAAGGGTTGAGGGGGGTAAGGGTGCCAGGGTCGGGATGTTCGTGATAGATTGGGGCTTAGGGTCAACCGAAGGGTGGTGAGGGGTTGGGGAGAGGTCATGGCTACTAAAAGGGATGGATGATGTTGGTTTGGTGTTGTTGTCCCCGGGGAGGGACAGGGGTATGAGGGAGAGGTTAAGGCTGATATCGGTTTCGATGTTGGGCACAAGGTTGGGGATGTGGGTGGGGACAGCAGCAGGGCCAAGTTCAAAGATGGGTGCCTCCTCCGATGGTTCCAAGTTCAGGTCAAGGAGGGCTAGGGAAAGGTTGAGGCTGACCTCCTTCGACAGGATCATGGAGGCTCCTTTACAATCCGGGCCCCTAAGGGGGCAAGCCTCACTTTGTCGATCATCTGCAGGATTGTCCTGTGGAGCAGGGGCCCCACACGAGCCAGACCCCTCCGAGCTTTGGGTATTAGCCACCCCTTCATTGCTACCAGATTCCTTCATCCCTTCCTTAAGCATATCTTGCCACTTCATACGAGATGGGTCTCTTCTTTTCCCATTGTTATCCTTACCTCCCCCCGGTTTAAACCACGATTCCAACTTCCTCTGTCTCGGGCATGAAATCCATGGCCCGTACATAGGCAGTCTGGCGTTAACCTCCGAAGCCACAATATCTAGGTGACACATTTGAGAAGAGTGTCCCAGCCTCCCACACCCATAGCATAGGTCGGACAGCCTTTCATAACGAATCTCGGCCCACTTCTCCTCCCCACGTTCATTGGACCACCAGAACCCAGGCTTGATCGGGTCAGCAACCGGCAATTCAGACCTGAACCTGAAGTAACCCCTAATCTGCATTTCTCTTTCACTGTCATAACACCTACCATTACCAACCGATTCTGCAATCTGCCTAGCATTGGCTTGATTCAACATCGACTCAGAAAGTCCGTGCACCTGCCCCCACACCTGGATAGTGCTAAAGTCCAGCTCGGCAGCACATCGGTCTGACACCACCATTTTCAGATTGAGGCATTGCCCGTGGACCGCCCACGGTGACATATCAAGGACCCTGTCCCTGTCACCTTCCTTCTCGAATTCAAACACAAGGGTTCCATCTGGCCGCTCAGCCATCTTAACCGAACCGAAGTTGGCCCAAGCAGCTTTCATGACCAAGAACACAGTACTCCCCTTGATAGGCTTATTGGAAATCATCCTACCCATCAGCCTTGCCGATTGCAGCTCGGGTTGCTTAGGGACCAAGGCGAAGACAGCTCTACGGGGGCCATTGCTATCGTTACTCATGGAGGCCATACCCACACACCTTCACAACAATATTAGCACACAAACAAGCAAATATAGCTACCAAAAGAAAGGTAAAAGGCACTACAGGCGAAACAAGGAAGTCAGGATATCAGTTCTGCCCTATCAACAGAGGGAAGGAGCAGATCTTGCCTTAGCACCGCAGATACCGGCGACGGAGCTCCGATCGGAGGGTTCACACACTGGTAAGCCCAGGAGTGAGAGGGGTGACTCAGCCGAGGAAGATCGCCGTGCGAGAGGACGGAATCGCCAGGGACAGAGACGGGATGAGCGAGGTCGAGCTGAGGGCAAGGAAAGGGAGACAGAGCTGGGGGAAGGAAGGGATTGGAAGACTTAGCTTAGGGATTTTGACTCGGGACTGACCACAAACACCTTACACGCATTAATTGCACAGTCTCTCTCTCTGTCGCCTTCTCTCTCATCTCTTTACTATCTTTTAACATAATTATAATACAACTAACGTTCCCCTCTTGTATTCACTCCTAAGATAATGTTACATCGACTTCGCGTTGTTATTACTAATTTATTACCATAAAATCCGATCCCGATACATTGAATAATCATGCCGAAAAAAGTGCCCTAGCTACAGTATAACGTAGCTTTCTCCTACCACATAATATATGTATTGTATTTGTGTACTGCACTACCCATATAGTAAAGATAAATAGATCACAACGTTAACCCACTAGTACATAGATAGCATAGATTATACCAGGAATATATCCAAGGAACGTCAGCACCAAACAAATCCAAAATTCAACCTGAAAAACACACACCAAGATTGATAAACAAACAAACAAACAATGAGGGACCCACACATACGTTTTTTTTTTTTGTCATTCTAAAATTAATCTTGGGACATGCCCATAATTGATATTGGGGCATGCCGAGAATCAATTTCGGGACCTCTTGCATCCAAGGAAGGGTGATACCGTTGTACCAATGTCCGTTGATACCACGCATAGAAGTTGGTAGAGAAAAAAACTTACATTATATTATCAAAAATCACATTTTAAATATTTTTACTTTCAAATAAAATACATGTTAAATAGATATTACTCGTATCAATGCCGTAAAATTATAAATATTTGCACAATTCTCTTCTAATCTCTCTTCTAAATCGATAGAACTATCCAGAATTAATTAAAATGAGTAATTTAAATTGATGGACAAGAATTTGAGTGAACAAATTTATAAAATTTTAAAGTACTAAATAAAATATATATTATTTTTTAGAATTGAAATTGCACGCCACAAAAATGATCTCTTTAGGATTTAGGTTTTTTACCCCATTGGGTTTTCTAAAAAGGAGCAAAAAAGATCATTTCGATTTAAATGACTAAATCAAAAATAATTATATTTTTAGGTTTAAGATTACCTAAGAGTGGTCGTCCAAAAAATTTGAATTTACGTAATCTAACACTAACATTATAATCTTTTAATTAATTATATTCGGTATACTTTTAAACATATCTTAACATAATCACGATCAACTACTATAATGTCCAAGCAATGAAGTTTGGATCCTCGACGACGATAGTGACGATTGAAGTATCTATTTAGGAATATTACTTACTCCCAATCCGTATCGGAGGAAGACACCAATGGGAGGCAAGAGGATCGCCAATATGATTTCCACGAATGTTTCTGAACCCATTTTCGATGATGTTCTTTGATTTGCTTGGTTAGCTCTTTTGGATGGTGTCTGTACGTAGGTGTAATGATAATGAATGAAGGAGAGTTGCAGTTGCAGATGGGGAGATAGAGACGGAGATTTTGAAGGAGAAGAAGTTAGGGTTTAGACTAGAGAGAGAAGATGATGGGTAGATATGGAGTAACAGATGGAAGCAACGACGATATATTTGGAGGAAGAGATTTCAACACACGTGGCAAAATTAAAAATATATATTTAGAAAAATAAGCATAAAAAATAATATATTTTTAACCCAATTCACTATTTTTGGTTAGGGACCTGGAACCTATCCGGAACCGACGACACTTTGGGTAAGTTTCGGATATAAATTTTAAAAATAGGGTAGGTTTCGGGAAAAATAAATAAATTCAAGAATCTAATTATTCGGTTCTGGTTCACCTATCTGGGTACCATAAACTAACCGTAACCGGTTCTATGTATATTTTAAAAAAAGTCCAACAAACCCTAAATAAAAAATCAGGAACGGGAGGTTGTCGCCCGAAGCGAGGATGTCGTTGATGCAGTGATCCAACACTCATTTGCTCCGGTACCTTAGATTGACATTTTCTCATTTCTGCACTACTTTGATGGACAATTTGCTAGATTGATCGCATGAGGCTAGCAACATCAATTTGGAGGACCGGTCGTAGTCGTCGTCAAACCGAAAGGTAGATGCTGGGGAGGAGTCTTGGAGGAAAGCCAAGGAGGTGATGCAGGGGACAATTGCGAAAATTTAGCCAAATACGGTTGCTAAAGAGAGGAGTAAAGTTGTGATTGATTACACTCAGAGGCTCATTTGGAGATAACCAAACCGGAACATTATTTTTTTTGAAAAAAACAAAAAAAAAACAGGTTCCGAGTAGGTTTCAGTTCCCAAATTAAACGTGTAGGTTCTGATTCCAAATTTAAGTACCCTGTTATATACTGGGTATGTTCCGGAAACTCATCAATTTACAGGATACCCGAAACCGTTCACCCCTAGTTTTGGTAATGTGTATAGAGTAGTATTTTTTTTGATAAAAAACATTTTTTCTTAGAAATTAAATTATATATTTATTAAAAAAATAAGGACAAATTAATTAGAGTGAGTAAATATTTACATTTCGATCCGAACGACGACCACGGCGATCAATATTGAATTTGGACTTACGGATTGACTATACATTTTGTCATTAGTTGAGATCTAAAAAATTAAATTCAGACGCTTTAAGTTGAAACTCAACACCTTTAGTAACATTTATAACAAAATTTAATTATGTATCTACTATATATTTTTTTTAATTAGGTATATAATTAAATTTTTAACATGGTTTGGCGTTTGAGATGGCAGATGTCACTGATTTGGAGCATGGCTAGGGGTTTGAGATGTCAAAGTGTTGAAAGACAAAATTAGGGGTGCAATTAGTGTTAATTGAGGCAAAAAATGCTGCAATATTGGAAGTACAAGATGCAGTATGAATAAAGGTAAGAGTCAAGGGTGCAAGGTAGAAATGTCTAAGAACAAAGGTAGATGGTAGTAGACTAGTAGTTGCTGAAAGGTGAGGTTACACTGCTGCAATTTTAGAAGAATTTAGGATGCAATGGTGAGATGATAAAAGTGAGTGCGCACGAGTGCAAATTTCCCGCCAGTGGCAGTGGAGGGAGAAATGAAACATTAGATTAGAGAGTCGTTACAGTTGAAAAATATTCCGATCTCCCTCCACATTGAGCTACGAGTCGAAGCCATGGCCACGAGAGAAAGAATCAGAAGAGCTGCTCTTCCGCCTGTTCAGGAGGTATTGGAAGTCAATTTTACCGTCGGTGGATTGCATTTTATTTCAATTTCTCTGCTGTATATTCGAAGATCTCGAGTTTTCTTGATTTCTTTGTTCATGTTCATTCAAATTCAAATCACAGTCACTTGATTCTCAATTCTTTCTAGACTTATTGTTCTTTGCTATCCGTTTAATGATGCAGAACATAGAGAAATTGGAAAAGGTTATAAATCAAGGCAAATTCTATGGAGCTCAACAGATGTACAAGTCTATATATGCAAGGTGTTCCGTTATGCATCATCATCATTACATTTTACATTCTTGATAATGTAATGATTTATACTCAGTTTTTGGAGTATTTTTCTGTTGTATATATTCTTGTGATATCGCCAAACACAATCTAAATGATTCCGTATGATTGTGATCCAGATACCTGTCTACTGAACGCAAATCCGAAGCGTTGGATATCTTGGAATCTGGTGCTTGTCTTCAACTAGAGCACGGACAGGTTCTCTCACTGGCTCTGATTAGCTCCTGATATTGATGTATTAAGAAATTGATTAAAATTTTGCTGGCAAGATCCGTGGGTGTTGTTCCATCAAGTTGATAAACCCATGAATGAAAATTTGGACGATGCTGTTGTTGATTCTTCAGGTCACCTGTGGGGTCGAGCTTGCTATTTTGTTTGTGGAAGTACTCATCAAAGTAAAATACCCCTGTAATGATGAAACCATTGGTCAGTTTCTTTCCTATCATTTATTAGTGTAGTTTATCAGTGTTTGCTTTTGTGACCTTGGTTCCACTGGGATTATATTTCAGTATGGCAAAAAGAAATCATAACTATTTCCTCAATAGTCAATTTTAAATGCTCATCTACATACCTAAAATGATGATTAAACTCTGGTTTAATTTGAGCATCCCTGATACGAACCTGCAGATCGTAGCTAGGCTCCTAGGAAACTTGAGAGAAAAGAAAGAGAGAGAGAGAGCAGAGAAAACGAGAGAGAAACAGAATTTGTTGTGTAATTCATTCATAAAATCCAACCAGCTAACTCAGGTTATCAACGACCCAATTATTTAACTACGGTCGGACCAAGGTGACTCCGGTTTATTGCAGCAGCTACGATTCAGGTTCGGATCGTATCAACACTCCCCCCTAAGCAATGACCTTGTCCTCAAGGTCGAAGTCCGGATACTTCTTGCAAAACTCGTCCTTGAACTCCCACGTGGCCTCTTCCCTTGATTGACCATCCCATTGAACCAGCAACTTAGTGGCTGCCCTGTTTCCTCGCTTAACCATCTTCCTCTCTATTATGGCCATTGGTACTTTCGAGCTTGACTTGATGAATTCCTTCGGTAGCGGGGTTACTTGATTCTGATTTCCATATGCGAGCTTAAGTTGGGATACATGAATGGTGGGGTGTACTAGTGCTTCGGCCGGCAGGTCCAATTTGTAGGCCACCGCTCCAATCTTCTCTATGACTTGATAGGGCCCGAACCACTTTGGCTGAAATTTGTTGACCCCTTTCTTCCTCATCGAATGTTGAGCATAAGCATGTAACTTCATGAAGACCCAATCTCCAATCTCAAACTCCCTTTCCGACCTCTTCTTGTCCGCTATTTGCTTCATGCGGTTTTGAGCCCTCTCTAGATGAAACTTAAGCAGTTTGATGGTCTCTTCTCGGTCCCTTAGAAGTGTATCGACCGCAGCATCCCGGGATTCCTTTGCAAAATAAGGTAAGTGGATCGGAGGAGGATACCCGTACAAAGCTTCGAAAGGTGTCGTCCTTATGGAGGAATGCCACGAGGTGTTATACCACCACTCAGCCAGTGCTAACCACTTACACCATGTGGAGGGTCGTTCGCCCACCATACATCGGAGATAAGACTCCAGACATCTGTTCACCACTTCTGTCTGGCCATCCGTCTGTGGATGATAGGCTGATGATAAACATAGTGCAACCCCTTGTCTTTTGAACAACTCCTGCCAGAAATTGCTTAAGAATATCGAGTCCCGATCACTCACTATCCGGTTCGGCAACCCATGCAGTTTGAAAACATTAGCCAAGAACTCCTCTGCCACAGTCGATGCACTGAACGGATGACTCAAGGCCATGAAATGTCCGTACTTCGTTAGTCGGTCAACCACTACAAAGATCACCTCTTTACCTTGTGACTTCGGCAATCCGGTAATAAAATCCATTGATATGTCCGTGAAGACCTCATGTGGTAGCGGTAGTGGCTGCAACAACCCTGGCGTTGCCCTATTGTCGGTTTTATTTCGTTGACACACCTCACAATGCCTTATAAATTCCTTGACATACTTTTTGATACCCTTCCAATATAGTAGTGTCGAGAGTCGTTGTAAGGTGGCAGTGACTCCCGAGTGGCCTCCCACGGCCGAACAATGATATATCCTCAGTATTTCCTCTCTTAACTCCCTGTCGTTTCCCACCACTAACTTCCCTTTCTTTCTCAATATCCCATCTACATAGGTGAACCTTGAGGGACCAATCCCCTGTTTTAGTTGTTGAATCATTGCTGAATAGTCTACATCTTGCTCATAACTACCCTTGATTCTTTCCAACATATCCGACGAAATCGAAGTCACCGCTAAGACCATTAATTCGGACCCGGGCAGCCTTGAAAGAGCATCCGCAACCTTGTTTTCTACCCCCTTTTTATACTGTATCTCATAGTCGTATCCCAAGAGCTTAGCTAGCCAGGTATGTTGCAATGGCGTAGACACCCTTTGCTCGAGTAAGTACTTCAAACTTCTGTGGTCGGTCTTGATAATGAAATGCCTGTCTATGAGGTAGAAATGCCATTTCTTTATGGCTAGTAGCACCGCCAATAGCTCTTTCTCATATACCGATAATACTTGTTGTCTGGGAGCCAACGCCTTGCTAATAAAGGCGACCGGGTGTCCCCGTTGCATAAGGACCGCTCCTATGCCTATCCCTGAGGCATCTGTCTCCACCACAAACGTGTCGCTCATATTTGGGAGAGCCAAAACTGGTGTTGATGTCATCGCCACCTTTAGTGCCTCAAACGCCTGTTCAGCTTCAGTCGACCATCTGAACGCATCCTTCTTTAATAACTCGGTCAATGGTTTACTAATGGACCCGTAGTTCTTCACAAACTTTCTATAATACCCGGTGAGACCTAAAAACCCTCGGAGCTGCTTGACTGACGTCGGTTTAGGCCAATTTCTGACTGTTTCTATCTTTGTCGGTTCGGTTGATACTCCTTGACCCGAAATAATATGCCCGAGATACTCTATCTGAGACCCCCCAAATGAGCACTTGGATCTCTTGGCAAATAGAGAGTTAACCTCCATAATATTGAACACCACCTCTAAGTGTCTCACATGTTCCTGAAGGCTCGGGCTGTATATCAAAATGTCATCAAAAAACACTAGCACGAATTTCCTCAAATACGGTTTAAACAAGCTGTTCATCAACCCTTGGAATGTGGCCGGAGCATTAGTCAATCCAAACGGCATTACCCGAAACTCGTAGTGGCCCTCGTGTGTACGGAAAGCTGTTTTGTAAATATCTCCCTCAAACATCCTCACTTGGTGATAACCCGAGCGTAGGTCTATCTTTGAGAATACGGTCGCTCCGTGCAGCTCATCAAGTAACTCATCTATTAGCGGAATCGGGAATTTATCCTTGATGGTCAAGTCATTTAACCTCCGGTAATCAACGCACATCCTCCACGACTGATCCTTTTTCTTGACTAATACCACCGGTGACGAGAATGGGCTCGAGCTCGACTGTATGACTCCTGAATCCAACATCTCTTTTATCATTCTTTCTATAACGTCCTTTTGCGGTGCGGGGTAACGATACGGTCTTTGATTGATTGTCACTCCTTCCTCTTTCAAGGGTATCTGGTGATTGACTTCCCTCTTAGGAGGCAAACCCTTTGGCTCTTGGAACACAGCTTCATGTCTCTTGATCAACTTATTCAGCTCATCTGCCTCCTTACTTTCGCTCATCACTTCCGTGGAGAATACCCCTGCATGCTGCTTTCTATCGATCTGCAAGGTAAGGCTGCACAGTTGTACCGACGCCAGCTCGCCCGTTTTTGACAGTATAGCAGTCATTTGCTCCACTGATGCTGCCTTTACTGAGTTGCCTCCCCTTCCTTTCAATTGGCACTCTTGTTCCCCGAGTTTGAAACTCATTGTAAGTTCCCTGAAATTCCAGATTATATCCCCTAGCGTGACGAGCCACTGCACACCCAAAACCATATGATAGTTTTCTAGGGGTATCAAAAACACGTCTGCAGCAAACACCTCTCCTTGCATCGACCATTTGAAACTTCGACAGATCTTGCTACACGACATTGCACTCCCGTTGGCCACAATTACCCTCATCGTGTTGATGTCTTCCGCACTGCAGCCCATCCTTTCCGCCATGTCCAGATCCAAGAAGTTATGTGTACTTCCTGAATCTATCAGAATCTGAAGTCTCTTGTTCCGAACCATTCCCTCCATTTTCATAGTCGAGCAATGGAGTGTTCCTCTAAGGGCATGTATGGATATTTGAGGCACATCTTCTTCTGTAACTTCTTCCTCGACAACATTCTCATCTGCCACATTGCATTCTTCTTGGTCATCATCCCCAACTTCGATCATAAACACCTGTTTGCCTCTACTACACTTATGGCCTATCACGTACTTCTCCGGGCACCAATAGCACAAGCCCCTCGCTCTTCTATTTTCCAGCTCTTTGCTCGACATTGTCTTAGCCGTGTGTCCCTTGCTATATGATCGAGCTTGACTCACGTTGTATGCAGCAGTTCGGTTTATTCCTTCAGTTTGAACCTTATTCCCTTCATTGAGCTTTGATCTCTGTTGCATCCCTGATACATCGTTATGCAGCTTGGCAAGGGCATATGCTTCATGTAAATTGCTCGGTCTCAGCAGCCTCACTGGTCCTTGTAGAGATGGTTTGAGACCCCCAATAAAGAAGCTCAGTACAGCTCCCTCGGATAAGTTTTCAATCACCTGCACTTTGTTAAGCAAGTAATCAAACTTTCTGAAATAGTCTCCTAGTGATCCATCTTGCCTCAGGTCCTTCATCTCCAATACCGGGTCACCATACATTTCCTCTCCAAACCGAGCCTGCAGAGCAATCACATATTCATCCCATGACAGCTTACGCTCTTGTCTATTCCACACCCTAGTAATCCCTTGATGCCACTGTAAAGCGTCACCTTCTAAATGAATCACAGCTATTTTGAGCTTAGCTTCCTTAGGCGTGTCATCCACCTCAAAGTAATGACCACATCTAAACAACCAGCCAGCTAAATCAGAGCCATCAAAACGTGGGAATTCGACCTTACCAATGTGGTAGTGGCGTCGGTCACGGTCACGGGGAGCTTCAGTCTGCTGATTAGGACCATCCACAGGAACAGCTTGCTTGTACGCCATCTGCTCTGTATTCCTCTTCTCCTCGGCTGTTGAGAGAACAGAGTTGGACCCTGAACCCAGAATACCAGCTTCAGATTCCTTTCCCGTCTGTCGAGCTGATACAAGCTTTAGCAACGATCGGATTTCATCCAGGCAACCGGAATGTCTTTCAGTGAGCGTCGATAATCGTTCGTTGGCCAGGAGTAAGTCTGATAGGGTCTTGCTCTGTTCTGATAGAGCTCTCCCCTGTTCCTCCAGAGTAGCATCCACTCGCGTGTCTCGCTGAGCTCTGGTCTCGTTGGCCATGGCAGAAGCTTCGATCAAGCGGCGGCGGAACGGTGGACAAACTGGCTCTGATACCAAATGATACGAACCTGCAGATCGTATCTAGGCTCCTAGGAAACTTGAGAGAAAAGAAAGAGAGAGAGAGCAGAGAAAACGAGAGAGAAACAGAATTTGTTGTGTAATTCATTCATAAAATCCAACCAGCTAACTCAGGTTATCAACGACCCAATTATTTAACTACGATCGGACCAAGGTGACTCCGGTTTATTGCAGCAGCTACGATTCAGGTTCGGATCGTATCAACCCCCCTCACCCCCACCCCCACCCACTCACAGTGTAGATTGTAACAAATCTCTTATTGTAGATCGTATCAGGAAAATCTACAAGTTTCCTAGGGCTTCAGTGCCGCAGCATGTGGAAGATATTGATGACGAGAACGAGATACATAACCTTACAGAAGCTATTGATGCAGCAAAAACACGAGTAGAGGGCTGCTCATCATTCCTGAGAGCTGCTTTAAGGTGAGATGCCAGACCATGCTATATTGATTTAAACCCATGAAGTAACCTGCTGCTCTCAGCAATTTTCGGTTGCTGATGTTAATCCCCTTGTTTGATCAATCATTATGTGTATGATCTATACATCGATACGTTATTGAGCATCAGCACCTGACATGAGGGTTGCTGGGATGGGCATTTAATATTTTTGTTAATCAATGCCTTTCTGGAATTGACCCATTATGAATCTGAACTTATTGTCAAACAACAAGGGTCCTCATTCTGGACAAAGGCCATGGATTATTTTCACAGAACTCTTCCTGCACGAACTTAGTTGAGCTCCAATTGGTCACTCTTCGTGTTACTTTAGAAATTTGGATGTGATAAGATAATGCCACTAGAAAAGAACCTCTGAAAATTGGAATAGGATGTGTACGCAATTACGCATGCTGTTCCATGAATGATCAAAGATAAATAGTAATAGAAAAAAAAAAGACTTTCATTCATGAATCATCATTAGATAGTAGCACTTACTGTGATATTTACCAACTAAAGCATCTTTGTCTACTTGTAACGAATGTTTCCTTTTCTGTTGCTTGAGCAGGTGGTCTGGACAGTTTGGAGCTCCTAAGACGGGAGCACCGGAAGTGCATGGGATGCTAGCAGAGTATATATATTCTCAAACTCCTGAAATGGTAGGTTTGGCATTCCATATCTAGATTGTATTCTTTGATTGGTAGGCTTTAAGGAAGTAATTATAGATGATGAATGATTCTTATGCATTCTGGTTGTTTTACTGTTTTTGTTGTTTGAATTATCATACATCTTCTTCTTTTCAGGATATAGCTAAAATTTCCTTTCACTTTGTTAGAGGAACCGGTGTAAATAATTTTGCATCAACTATAGTTAACTTCATAGAAAAGGTTAGCTTGCTTTGTCTCTTGCCTTTTTTGTAACTTATAATAATGCTGGAACTATCATATTCAAATCTGCTACACTCCAACCAAGGTGGTGTGTAGGAGTCAGGGACAGATCGGTTTAGAGATCCGTACCTGCGAAAGAACTGTCGGGAATCCGACAATAGGGAGAGACAGAGAACAGAGGGAGAGACAGAATTTGTTTGTTTATTTCAGAATGCATAATCGTTGTCCCTACACCGGTTCTTATACTGACTCGGTTCGGATTGCAACATGCCTAATGACCCGACTTAACTAACTACGTTAATTCTAAACCGACTCATAACATCACATTCCCCCTAAAGAACGACCTTGTCCTCAAGGTCGACATCCGGGTACCTTCGATTGATATCATCAAGGAACTACCAAGTGGCTTTGTCTTCATCGAACCCGACCCATTGTATCAATACCTTTGTAGCCGCCTTGTTACCTCTTCGGACCATCTTGCGAGCCAACACGAACTGCGGGGTGCGACCGGAATGCCTCATGAACTCGGTTGGGAGTGCAACTGGGTGCTGAAAATCTCCATGTGCTAACTTCAGCTGAGACACGTGGATCGTAGGGTGGATCAACGCCGTACCCGGTAAGTCTAACTTGTAAGCCACTTGACCCACCCTTTCCAATACCTTGAAGGGACCGAACCACCGAGGTTGGAGCTTCTGTTTCCCTTGCTTCCTCAAGGAGTGTTGCCCGTAGGGGTGCAGCTTCAGAAATACCCAATCATTAATCTCAAAATTCCGATCACTCCTTTTCCGATCAGCCACCTGCTTCATCCTGTTTTGTGCCCTTTGCAAGTGGAATTTAAGCATCTTCACAGACTCTTCTCGGTCTCTTAGCAACATGTCCACCTCTTCAACCTTGGAGTCCTTGGGGAGGTAGGGTATGTGAATAGGAGGGGCAAACCCGTATAGGCCTTCGAACGGTGTCATCTTGATCGTCGAGTGGTACGATGTGTTATACCACCACTCGGCCAGCGGAAGCCACTTCGCCCACGAGGAGGGACGTTCACCCGCCATGGATCTCAAGTAAGTTTCGAGGCAACGATTTACCACCTCGGTCTGGCCATCGGTCTGCGGGTGGTAGGCTGATGATGTTCAGACTGAAACTCCTAGCTGCCTAAACAGCTCCTGCCAGAAGGTGCTAATGAAAACTGGGTCTCGATCGCTGACTATTGAGCTGGGCAACCCATGTAGGCTATACACATTGTCAATGAAGGCTTGAGCTACGGTGGCAGCCGTGTAGGGGTGTCCAAGAGCAACGAAGTGGCTGTATTTTGAAAGCCTGTCTACCACGACGAAAATCACTTCTTTCCCTTTGGAGTTTGGCAGCCCCGTTATGAAGTCCATCGTGACATCCGTGAATATGCCTTCCGGTGTCTCCAGAGGCTGCAGCAGGCCAGGCGAAGCAGCCCAATCATATTTGTGTCTCTGGCATTGCTCGCAACAACGAACAAAGCTCCTAACATGCTTCTTCAACCCCTTCCAGTAGAGAAGATAACTGATCCTCTGCAGAGTAGATGTCATGCCCGAGTGTCCTCCTAAAGCCGAAGCATGGAATAGAACTAGGATGTCGTTTCTCAAGGTGTCATCAGCCCCGACCACTAGCCTTCCCTTGCGTCTCAACAAGCCCTCCTTCCAAGTGAACCGGGGTAATTCTGTCCCCTGTTCCAGCTGCTCGATCATGTGCACACAGGTGGGATCCTTCAGCCAGCTGCCCTTGATCTTCTCCAACAGCTCGGACGAGATGGAGCTCAATGTCATAGCCAGCAGCTCTGTTCCCGGGATTCTAGAGAGGGCATCGGCAGCAACATTCTCCACTCCCTTCTTGTAAACGATCTCGTAGTCATAGCCTAGGAGCTTGGCTAGCCACGTATGCTGTAGGGGCGTGGACAACTTCTGTTCCAATAGGAATTTCAGGCTTCGATGATCTGTTTTAATCACGAAACGTTGGTTGATCAGGTAGTAGTGCCATTTACGGATGGCGACCAAGATGGCCAAGAGCTCCTTTTCGTATGCTGACAAGAGCTGCTGCCTAGTAGATAACCCCTTGCTTACAAACGCCACGGGGTGGCCACGCTGCATCAAAACAGCCCCTATACCAGTATTGGAAGTGTCGGTCTCAATGACGAATGTCTCGTTCATGTCAGGTAACGCCAAGACGGGAGCTGTCATCATGGCTGTTTTCAATTCATCGAAGGCTCGCTCCGCTTCTGGAGTCCACTGGAATGCATCCTTCTTAAGTAATTGAGTGAGAGGTCGGCTTAAGGACCCGTAGTTCCTTACAAACTTACGGTAATAACCAGTTAGACCCAAGAACCCACGCAGCTGCTTAATGTTATGCGGGTGTGGCCACTGCTTGATTGCTTCCAGCTTGCTCGGGTCTGTAGACACCCCCGTTCCTGTCACTACATGGCCTAGATATTCGACCTGAGATCCGCCAAAGCTGCACTTGTTAAACTTGGCGAAGAGGGTGTGCTTCTTCAAGATCTCCAACACGACCTGCAGATGATCACGGTGCTGAGCTACGTCCCTACTATAGACGAGGATATCGTCGAAGAACACGAGGACAAATTTCCTTAGGTGCTGCTGAAAGATCTTGTTCATGAGACCCTGGAAGGTAGCTGACGCATTGGTGAGCCCAAACGGCATCACGAGGAACTCGTAATGGCCCTCATGAGTACGGAACGCTGTCTTGTAGATGTCAGCTGCATTCATTCGGATTTGGTGGTAACCCGAGCGAAGGTCTATTTTGGAGAAAACTGTTGCGCCATGGAGCTCATCTAGCAGCTCGTCCACGAGAGGTATGGGAAATTTATCCTTGATCGTGGCCTCGTTCAACCTCCGGTAGTCTACACACAATCGCCACGAGCTGTCCTTTTTCCTAACTAGGACCACGGGTGAACTGAAGGGACTGGAGCTCGGTCTGATTACCCCGTTCTGCAGCATCTCCTTTACTAGCCTCTCCATCACGTCTTTTTGCAAAGCAGGATACCTGTAAGGCCTCAAGCTGATTGAGGAGGTGCCATCCTTTAGGGGAATCCGGTGATCCACCTCTCGGTTTGGTGGCAGCCCTTGAGGCTCACTGAACACTTCCTTATAGAGCTCCAACACTTGCCTGATCACACTTGGCATCTCGTTCATCCCCTTGAGTTGGTCTGTTATTAGAGGTGAGTAGCCTTTAGAATCGCCTCCCACTGATATGCTGCATAGCTGAATAGCAGCTATGTCAGTTGTTTTCGTCAGCAGCTTGTCAATCCTGTCCGAGTTGTTCATCCTAATCGATCCTGCTACTTGCCCTTTGAGCTCACAATGTTTCGATCCAAGCCTGAACTTCATAGTAAGGGTTCTGAAGTTCCAAAGTATGTCTTCGAGTGTTGCCAACCATTGGACCCCAAGCACGGCGTGGTAGTTTTCGAGGGGGACTAGATAGACACTCGTCGTGAATTGGTGTCCTTGCATGGTCCAGCTGAACGCCTTGCACCTTTTGTGGCAGCTCATCTCACTGCCATTGGCTACCAAGATGCGTATGGGAGGAACCTCTTCAGTGACACAACCGATCTTGGCTGCCACCGACTCGTCGAGGAAGCTGTGCGAGCTTCCAGAATCGATGAGAAGCTGGAGTGCTCTGTTGTTGGACCTTCCCTCGATCCTCATAGTGGAACAGTTGGCACTACCAGATATAGCATGAAGAGACAGCTCGGGGATCTCCTCCTTTGGTGCCATAAGTTCGGGTTCTCCATCCTCCTTTTCCATGTCGACTGCCTCGTCCCCTGCATCCTCACCTACTTCGATCACGAAGAGCTGTTTACCCCGACATTTGTGCCCCGGAACGAACTTCTCCGGGCACCAATAGCACAACCCTTTAGCCCTCCGAGCCTCCATCTCTCGGCTTGTTGTCATTCTGGATGTCCTGTTTTCAGATCCTGGGCGGCTGTTGCTGCTAAAATTCCCTTTTGGTTGGCTAGTAACAGAGGAAGCAGTAGATGTTCTAGCAGCATTATATGGCATAGCAGCTTGCTTGGTACTGACAACATTGTTCCAAACCTTAGAGCTAGTTAAGATATTACCCGATCTATATGCTCTTTGTGGCGTCAACACCGAGTCATGAAGTTTAGCGACAGCAAAGGCCTCGTGTAGAGTCTGGACCCGTTGCAGACGAACCTGCCCTTGTAGCTGGGGTTCCAATCCGCCAATGAACTGGCTAATAGCTGTTTTTTCGGACACCTTCTCTACGGCTGCCAACGATGAAGGAGACCATCGAACATCCTTTGATAATCCGCGAGTGACCCCTCCTGCCTGAGGTTCCTCATCTCGAGCATCGGGTCCCCGAACATTTCATCTCCAAACCGAGCCTTTAGTGCCTCTACGTACCCGGGCCAAGACACCATGTTGCCTTCAGCAGCCTGTATTCGTACATAACCTTGATGCCATTGTAAAGCTTCGCCGTCTAAATGAATGACCGCAACCTTGAGCTTCGAGTCCTCCGGCGTGCCGTCGACCTCGAAGTAGTGCTCGCACTGGAAGATCCAGCTGGCCACTTCTGTTCCAGAGAAGCGAGGAAAATCTAACCTTCCGATCCGATACAAGTGCCTGTTTTCTCGAGCCTCATGTAACGCATGCTCCCCTTCTCTAGCGGGTGTGTCTGCAGCAGCAAGGTGGGTGGGTGCCTGAGGAGTTCTGGGTCCCTGGTGGGGTGCTAGGTTCGCTCTAGTGATGCTGGAGCCCGACCCCAATATGCCGGTTGCACTTCGGGTTGCTTCGGGATGCTGGGCCGCCTGAGTGACAATCATCATCTTCAAGTCGGCAAGCGTTTGGCGCATCTCCGCGAATGCTGCTCGGGAGTGGTCTTCAAAGGCAGCGGTCCTCTCTTCGAAGGCGATGCTCCTTTCTTCAGCTGTGGCCATGCGCCGCGTAAGCTCCGTGAGGACCTGGTGGTGCTCGGTGATGGCGGAATCAACCCTGGCGTCGCGCTGTGCCCGCGTCTCTGAAGCTGGGTTGTTGGAAGACATGATGGCGTGCGGCGGTCGGCGGTGGCGGCGGCTCTGATACCAGTGCTACACTCCAACCAAGGTGGTGTGTAGGAGTCAGGGACAGATCGGTTTAGAGATCCGTACCTGTGAAAGAACTGTCGGGAATCCGACAATAGGGAGAGACAGAGAACAGAGGGAGAGACAGAATTTGTTTGTTTATTTCAGAATGCATAATCGTTGTCCCTACACCGGTTCTTATACTGACTCGGTTCGGATTACAACATGCCTAATGACCCGACTTAACTAACTACGTTAATTCTAAACCGACTCATAACAAAATCCGATCAACCATTAACTCCTTACTCCCATGCAAAAGGAGTGAAATTTCTTTCACTACTCACATCAACGCTATGCTTCTCCGAGTGCTTGAAGTTTTCATACGTTGAACAACTGATAATAGATAATATTGATACTCTTTAGTCTTTATGGGGTGCAGTGCTATCCAGGTGAAGACGATTTGACAATTGCACGGGCAATTTTAATGTAAGTTCTCCAGAAATGATAGATAGTCAAAGTACATTTCTTGAACTAGTCGGCTTCCTCTAATCAATAGAACTAGCTAATTGTAGATCATTTTCTGATAAATGAAGAGTTCATGTTCCATAATTTACTACCAAAATTCTCCACTTTACGAGTACTTAGCTTCTAAACATCGCTTACAGGTACTTATCTATGGGTAATCTTAGAGACGCCAATGCCCTGCTTGATGCCATAAAGAAACAACTGGAGTCGAAGAGTCTTGAACTCCCCAAGTCAGACTTAATGCAGTACATGCAGTTTCTGTTGGAAGTGTAAGTTACAGACTTTATGTATAGAGATTGAAGCCAAGATATATATACAATCTAGATATCGCCCTTCAGATTGCAAAGAGATGCTCTGCCGCTTTTCAATATGTTGAAGGAGAATTACAAATCAAGCATAGACCGTGATCCAGCATTCAGTGAGGTACAAAGTATGAATTCTTGATACGAGGGAGCACAACCACAATGCAGCACTATGTTCCTCTTTCTCTTGACATTAGTTTATACACACACGGGTCCTAATATGAAGAATATTATGGTCAGTTTGTGGATCTGATTGCTGAGAAGTTTTACGGAGTACAACGTAGAAATCCACTGCAAGGAGTATTTGGAGACTTTTTCAAGGTGAATTTTGTTTACTCAGCTGGTTAAAACTCAAGGCACCTTCAAAGAGTGGCTTATTTATCATCACTTATCATACCAAGCCCATTTCTTGCAGATGATGGGAAGTGAATAGCAGGTTCAAAAGAAGTTTTCTTTGTTTCCTTCTGTTGGTAAGATTGAGAAAGAGTTATTTCTTTTGAGGGTTCTGCTTCTTGGTTTATAGATGGAGGAAGAGTTATTTCTTTGAGGGTTCTGCTTGTTCGTGGATGACATTGTTGTACAAAATTTTGTATTATAAATGCTCTTTGGTCTGAGGTTGTTATGCGTTCTTCAATTGATGATAATATCCACTGTAATGTTTGGTGGTTTGGTTCAGTTGGTTTAAGCTATTTTTACCCCATTATTGATCCTTGCATTTTTACAATTAAGAAATAATTTTGCACATATTCAACCAATAAAATTAGGAATATTTCACCAAAATATACTCCATTTAATAAATATATACAAAAATGTTATCGGTTGAAAAATAAATATAAAAGTATACCTACTCGCGACGGGTGAATTTTCCACCCGCGACTTTGAGTCGCGTGTGTATTTTTTGTTTTACCCAGTCCCACCCGCGAATACATTCGCGTGTGAGACTTTTTTTTCCATCAAAATGTGAAAAATTATTATGTGAGGGAAATAATCATAATACAAATTTATCATGTGAAAGAAAAAATATATTTGAAATAATCATAATAAAAAAAATTATAATTATTTTTATTTCTCTTATTTTTTTCTAAAAAATTATCATGTGAGGAAAAAAAATATATTTGAAATAATTATAATATAAAAAAAAATAAAATGATTGAATAAAATAAAACAAATGTATATTGTTTTACTTTTTTTTTTATGACAAAAAAAAACTCAGTCCCAATTCGCGGGTAGAACTGATGGCCACGTTCCACCCAAGAATGACATTCGCGGATGGGACTGGGTCAAACATAAAAATACACTCGCGACTCCTAGTTGCGAGTTGAAAATTCACCCGCGAACGGTAGTCGCGGGTAGTATACTTTCGTATTTATTTTCTAACCGATGACATTTTGGTATATATTTATTAAATGTGTATATTTTTGTGAAAAATTCATAAAATTAGGTCATGTTATCAGTTTTGTTTTTTTAAAAAAAAACTCAATTTTCTCCGGTAAACATTTGCCAATTTATATTTGTAGGAACGATTTTTTTTATTTTCCTTCTAATTTTTTAAAAAACCTGGAGAAGCACAAAACAAACAGTTCGAAAGGATAGGGAAGGATTCATCCATTTGCTGTTCTTGAGCATCTGCGAGGCTCGTCATCAGAAAACCCTAGGCATACAGAGCCAAAATGAGCGGAGTAGGCAAGAAAGTCGCCGATGTCGCCTTCAAGGCATCCAGGACCGTTGATTGGGAAGGCATGGCCAAGCTCCTTGTCACCGATGAGGCTCGCAAGGAGTTCTTCACTCTCCGCCGCGCCTTTGACGATGTCAACTCCCAGCTCCAAACTAAATTCAGTCAGGTACTGATATGCAGATCATTTCCAATTTCATTGGCATAAGGTTGTGATTTGCGTGTTGTTCTGCTCAGATATCTAGGATCTTTCTATAATTTTGTGATCTTCTGATTTAGCACTTGTCTTTGATTAATATATCATCTTTATTCTTGATTGTCTGTTCGATTGCACGGTGATTGGTCCCTGTAACTAGTGGTTTAGAAATGAGATGTTCCTGTTGGTATAGGTTGATCTTTGAGCTTGTTTTGAGCATTGTATTTTGCTTTGCGCAGGAGCCTGAACCCATTGATTGGGAATACTACAGAAAGGGCATTGGCACTCGATTGGTGGACATGTACAAGGAGGCTTATGACAGTAAGTGCCTCATATTTATCAATTGATGATTGATCTGAGAAAGCATGTGAGGAAGAGATACACAGTGTGGTAAGGCGACCTTTAGCTTAGAAATAATTCCCGGCAATGTTCTTGTCACTTAACATTTCTTTTCCTCGTAATAGCTTCCTGCTGAAGTATAAGATAGCAGTTAGGAGTGGTAATCGCACAATCAATCTTAATACCGATGATTGGATTCATTTCTTGATGGTAATGTCAGTACTATGCTGACACGACTGAAGCCATTCTCTAGAAGTAACTTCAACATCTACAAAGTGCCAAAACCTTTTCAGGGATCTTATATAGAACCTAGATTATGGATGTTCATTCACATCCTTGTTTGATATCAATGTATTTTTCATTTGATGAAATTCCATGCCATATACAATAAACCACATTGTAAAAAAATGTGTGTTCTACTTACCATATTTTTGAAGACCGAATATGGCGAATAAATCTCCACATGCACCTTGTTCAAATTTTGTTTCCCATTAAACTTACCCGGGGTAAATCTTGATGATCCCTAAAACATTTATTTATGTCTTGTTGTGAACCACTTTCTGTTTGGGTAATTTACGATAGGGCAATAGTTCTTACTTGAGCAAGGATTAAACCTTAGATACCTAAAGCAGCGAATCAGCTCATGGTGAAATTTGAAATATGCAAGTTCTATATGCTACAGAGACTCAATGGATCCAGAGTCACTAGCAGAAAACAAGTTGACGCCAATTCAAGTTGTTTTTTGCTTGCAGACTTTTAGTTATTACTTCATTGTTGATGAGTTAATGAGTCTCATAACAAAACAATATACATAACAGACTTATTTTATATTAATAGTCTCTTCCAAGATCTTTAATGTTTCTTATATTTGTGTATTATTTTAGATAGTCCTTGGAACCCACTTCCATGGTCAGCTGATAGAAGAGCATTGGAGCAAACATAAACTTCATATCAATGCTTCTGTGCTTTTGCAGGCGTTGAGGTTCCCAAGTTTGTCGACACAGTCACTCCTCAATACAAGACCAAGTTTGATGCTCTGGTTAGAGATACCCTTTCATTATTAACTGTTTGTAAGCACTTAATAAAGGTGATTAGCTATTTGTAACATGTGTTTACTATTGTAATTAACAGTTGATTGAACTGAAAGAAGCAGAGGAGAAGTCCCTCAAGGAATCTGAGCGACTAGAGAAGGAGATCATTGAAGTCAAGGAGTTGAAGGTAATCAGAGATTTTGTTACTCTTTCTGTCTGTTCACTCTTCCTTATTGGTGGCATCGGGTTCGGATTCTGAATTATTAATGAATTTACATTGGCAGGAAAAGATAGCCACCATGACAGCGGACGAATACTTTGAGAAGCACCCAGAACTGAAGAAGAAGTTCGATGATGAGATCAGAAATGATTACTGGGGCTACTGAAAACACTTTGCTGATTTCGAGAACCTGTCTTGCTGGTTTTGGCCTCGAATTGTCGGGTGATTTTCCTTTGATTCTGATGCTAAAATTTGCAGAATGGATGACCCATTTGCTTTGTTTTTTAATGGCTTTTGAGGTTGTTAAACCTACATGAGCAGAGTTGGGAACTGCATTTCGTAATGTGAGGATCTTCCTCTTTTTGATAAAAGGAAACTTCAGTTGTGCTCTTGGTATGTATTTTAAAAAATAGAACAAAATGAGAAAATTGTCATTTCCTCATGAACTATTTATTCAGCATGTTGATATTATTTGTTAAATATTTTTGTTTACCTGCTGTTAAAATGAGACAGAATTAATTTTAAAAAATGCAAAATTTATTTTGAAGTTTTAAATAGTTTAAAACCTTTTCTGGGTTGTAGTTGGATTCCAGTCGATTGAAATGTAACTTGTTTGAATGTATGTAAAAGTTAAATTATTTAAATTTAGTTTAGTTAATTTTGCAGAAATGGTTCAAGGGGAACTGACAAATTACCATTAACTAATATACATTTTTGCCATCTTAAGTACCAAATTTAAAATAAAGGGTTAAACTATGGTTAATTTACTAAAATTATTTTACATTTATTTTTTAAATGTTACTTGTACATTCAAATCTAGACATTTCATACATTTTTTAGAAATTGTTATCCTGAAAATTTATTATGCCCGACGCACATTTCTATATTCTTGAATTTTATAACGGTCAAATGGAGATTTTATCTCACTTTTTTAAAAGTATAATCAAAAATAAAAATAAAAAAATAACATTAATTAAAGGGTTAAATACCAAGTAGCTACCTGAACTTTGAACGTTTTGTAACGAGCTACCCGAACTTTGAAAATTCAAAACGAGCTACCTCAATTTTGAAGAATGTGCAAATAGCTACCTCCATCTAATTTCTGACGACTTTCCATGGACTTTCCGACGACAGTTGACAGGAAATTAGACGGAGCTATATTTGCACATTTTTCAACGTTGAGGTAGCTCATTTTAAATTTTCAAATTTCGGGTAGCTCTTTGCAAAATGTTCAAAATTCAGTTAGCTACTTGATATTTAACCCTTATTAAAATGATCTAGTCTTTAAAGAAAAAAAAAATATCCGACAGCTAAGCCCAATTTGAATGATCGCCCCACAAAAAGCCCACTTACAGTTATCTCTTTTCTTCTCCGCTTCGTGCGTCCTGCTGCAACTGCAGAGAAGAGAGACGGTATATCCATCTCCGTTGTTGAAGTGCCGCATCATTCTGAACTCCAGACCTGCATTGACAACGATGAGCGGAGTAGGGAAGAAAGTTTCTGATGTCGCATTCAAGGCATCCAGGACCATCGATTGGGAAGGCATGGCCAAGCTCCTCGTCACCGATGAAGCCCGCAAGGAGTTCTTCACCCTCCGCCGCGCCTTTGACGATGTCAACTCCCAGCTCCAAACTAAGTTCAGCCAGGTTCCGAATGATCTCTTGTTCTTCCACGATTTAACCTCTATGTGTTGTGTATTTGTGTTATTATGTTCAGATCTTTGCTGCGCTGTACTGGATGTCGATTAGGTTTTTGAGATTTGGCACCGGTGATTGATCAGTCGATAGGTTATTGATTTTCTTTATGGATTACATCAATTTGCAGCGGACTGGCTTGTTCATCTGATCATTCTGGAAGAGTAGAAACATGCTCGTTTTGTATGCTTGCGGATTCTGATCAAACGGAAATGAAAAATTCGTGTTAACTGGATTAAAATTTCAGCTGTTTCTGATCATTGTGCTGTGTTATTCAGGAACCTGAGCCTATTGATTGGGAATACTATAGGAAAGGGATCGGCTCTCGCTTGGTGGACATGTACAAGGAGGCTTATGATAGTGAGTGGGGGTTCATATTTATTTATTGGTCGATTCACCCTCTTCCGTTTTATACGTTAGGTTTTTCTCCTGTTGGATAGATCATAGAACAATCTAAATGGTAAATATATCATCGATTTAGCAAATACTCGAAACAATTGACCAATCAAATTTTTATTGCCCCTTAAGTGTTCTCTTCCTCACTTATATTTCTGTTCAAATATAAGCTGAGAATGGTAATTGCACACTAAAATCATGTTTTGTGCGTGTATTCTTTGATATTCTATCTAGAAGAAACATCATTTATTAAGTACCAAACAGAACCTCTCTAGGAATGTTTAAACTGGATCAATTAGATCATGAATGGTAAATGCTGTGTCTTGATAATCAATCATCTTGTATGATATATTGCTTAGTCTATGTGAAAAGATGGAAGTTGTAGATGCTATATGGACTAAGTTAACATTGTATTTTTCAAGGAACATCCGCTGATGTAAAATTTGCAGATCCAAGAAACCCATTTTTATGTTGTGATGCCAGGTCGTCTATGTGTCTGGTTTCACTTTCTTAGACAAGTGACAAGTCTCTGCATGTTTCATTTTCATCTATGCTCAACTATTACAATTTTATTGATAATCTGATGTGGAGAATCAGATCATTGTGAAACATTTACACAAGTTTCTGCCAACCTTGATTCATTTATTCATGTCTTAGCTTGTTTGCTTTTGCAGGCGTTGAGATACCTAAGTTTGTGGACACAGTAACTCCTCAATACAAAACAAAATTTGATGCTCTGGTTAGAGATATCCTTCCCTCCCTCCCTCCCTCCCTCCCTCACCCTCCCTTTCTTTTATTTGTTTTTCTACTTTTTAGGTGATAAGTAAGCTATATATAAGTTGTAACATTTATTTGTTGGTGTAGTTGATTGAACTGAAAGAAGCTGAGGAGAAGTCCCTCAAGGAATCTGAGCGTCTAGAGAAGGAGATCGTTGAAGTGAAAGAGTTGAAGGTAATTGAGAGATTCAGCTTGCTCTCTATGTCTCACTCTTCCTTGTTGGTGGCATCGGTTTCGGATTCTGATCTGTTAAATGAATGGATTTACATTGACAGGAAAAGATTGCCACCATGACGGCCGATGAGTACTTCGAGAAGCACCCGGAACTAAAGAAGAAGTTTGATGATGAGATCAGGAATGACTACTGGGGCTATTGAACACAGTAGTACCAAATTTGATTTGAAATTTCTTGAGCACGTTGGGTTGGTTGGCAAATAAGAATAAGCAGCGACATAATGGTATTGTGACTTCTTTGGACTTTGCTTTTCAGTCATTTCATGTTTAATATGATGGGAGATTGGGAGGGATCTTCCTCCTCTGGTCAAAATCTTCAACACCATTCTCAATAAGTCGAATTTTGATGTGCCATCTCAGTACTTTTTATTTATTGATGGATATATAGAGATTTAAGCTTAAAGAGATTTAAGCTTAATGAGATTTCATAGATGGCAAGAGCAGAGCAGACTTTTTTTTTGGGCAACAAAAAGGAATGGGCTAGGAGTGGCAACCCAAGGCCCACTCTGCTACATAATGTTCAGACTTTCGTCTCGTTGTCTTCGGGCTTGGAAACCAGCGTTTTGCACTGATTCCGTCAACGGGGCCCCACCACCAGCATAATGTGATTGAAAGACCGATCCGTTAAATCTAAGTCGTAATTCCTGGAGCCAAATCACATGGGAGTCAGTGTTCTCAACCACTAGACCACAACTGTCGGCGGCGAGCAGACTTCACGTCATTAAATAGTTAAAAGAATCAACAAAACTTTATTTGCCAATGATGTTATTCACTTACATTTACAAGCCAGATCGTAATGGGCTTTTGATGTCATATAGTCCGGTCCACATTACTGAAGCCTGATTGTATTTGGGCTTGAACATTTACTCGGCCCAAAACGTAACGGGCTTCCTTGTAAATTAAGTATTGTATAATGGGCATTCAACATTAGACGATTACATTACATTTAAATAAAGCCCATTTCACAATGACGTTCCACAAAAATAATATGATCCAGTACATATTAATTAATAAAGCCTAATTCGTAATGGGCCTTCAACATAAAGAGGCCATATTACTTTAGTCTTTTGACATAAGTAAGGCACATGTTCACATTCCTAAATGGGCCTTATATTAAAACTAACCCAATCATAATGGGCCAGCAACATAATTTTGGCCCAGCAGAATAGTTAATAGGCCTTCAACATAAACGTGGCCCTTATAGTGTATTAAAATGCACTGTTTACTGGGCCTTTAACAATAACTGGCCCAATCATAATGGCCCGACATTATTTGGGTCCATGACATTACTTAATCGGTCTTCAACATATAAGTGGCCCATATAATGGATGTTAAATTGAATTGATTAACGGGCCTTTAACAAAAATCGTGGCCCAATAATAATGGGCCAGCAACATAATTGGGGCAATCTTTTACATTATGTGATGGGCCTTTAACAAAAAACGTGGCCCAATAATAATGAGAGCAACATAATTGAGCCCTAATTTTACATTATGTAATGGGCCTTTAACAAAAAATGTGGTCCAATAATAATGGGCCAGCAACATAATTGGGTCCATTATTTTACCTTATGTGATGGGCCTTTAACAAAAAAACTTGGCCCATTATTAATGGGCCAGAAACATAATTAGATCCATTATTTTATATTATGTAATGTGTCTTTAACAAAAAAGCGGCCCAATAATAATGGGACAGATACATAATTGGGTCCACTATATTACATTATGTGATGGGCCTTTAACAAAAAACGTGGCCCAATAATAATGGACCAGCAACATAATTGGATCCAGTATTTTACATTATGGGATGAGCCTTTAACTAAAAAATGCGGCCTAATAATAATGGTTCAGCAAAATAATAGGGCTCACTATTTTAGATTATGTGATGGGCCTTTAATAAAATGCGGCCCAATAATACTGGGCCAGCAACATAATTGGGTCCACTATTTCACATTATGTGATGGGCCTTTATCAAAAAATGTGGCCCAATAATAATGGGCCAACAACATAATTATGGGTCCACTATTTTACATTATTTGATAGGCCTTTAACAAAAAATGCGGCCCAACATTAATGGGCCAGCAACATAATTGGTTCACTATTTTACATTATGTAATTGGCCTTAAACAAAAAACGTGATCCAATAATAATGGGAAGCAACATAATTGGTTACACTATTTTACATTATGTAATGGGCCTTTAACAAAAAAACATGATCCAATAATAATGGGCCAGCACCATAATTGGGTACATTATTTTACATTATGTAATGGGCCTTGAACATAAACGTGGCCCTAAAATGAATGTTAAAGCGCACTCTTTAATGGGCTTTTAACAGAAACATGGCCCAGCAGTATAATTAGTGTCCATTACATGACATTACGTAATGGGCCTTGAACAATAACGTGACCCAATAGCAATGTGGCCTGTATTTTAATGGGCTTCGCCGCAATATGCCTCAATTTCAGATTTTACGGCCCATAGGTTAATGGGCCCTTCTAGATTTATCATGTTTCTTCTATAATGGGCCTTCACACAAAGTTCGAACGACTATCTTGGGCCGAAGTATAGGTCCATTATTATTCATAAGGAAACTTGAGAGAATTACTTAGCTGAGACTGAGTTGATGATCAGGGGGAGCAGCAACGGATGGCTCCAATGCCTTCCTTAAAATCTCATAACCTGCAAAGTTGATGGCACCAAGAGGAGCAATCCACAAGAACCGAGGAACCGCACCCTTGAAAAGCCCCAGTGGGCCCTCACCACGTATTATCGATAAGGCAGCCACGGACATTGATATGGGTTGACCACCTTGAGGAACAGTCATCATTCGTGTCTTAATAACATCGAATGGTGTAGTGGTAACAGCGGTTAGACCACCCGATATAGCTCCCACTACAACCGTCTCCCACGGTTCCAGTTTTCGACCTAGAAGACGTTGTACAAGCTAAAGAAGAAAAAATGAAGAATTTTGGTTAATTCATATTCATACGATAGTTACCAATTTGCGAGTTGGAATGTGACTAGAGTCTAGACTGCACTAACTCAGGTCACGGGTGAGCCAAGTAGCAACTTCTAAGAGTGAAATTAGCTCAAGTGAGAACAACTTTTTTCAAATTCAGCATTTTGTACTTTAATTAGAGGTCTCAGAAAAATCTTCATGGTCAGCACTAAGAGCTCTGTGATTATTCTAGGTGTAGAGCAAGCATGGCAAACGTTAAACCGTAGAAGTTTTGCATTTTGCTGCCCTATTACCAGTATTTGTGCAAGTTAACACAGTCTAGCTATGAATACTTTAAGTAGTAGGAATTTAATTTACCTTTTTAGATTCTTCATAAACTCCCATACCAGCAACGTAAAACGGAAGCTCGCGACATAGAGTGGCACCTGTGCCCCTGAAAAAGGCGTTGAGACCATCCTGCTGCCAAGTGGAAACAAGAGCTTCATAGACATTGTCGTGGAGACCGGCTTGTAGCCGCTGCTTCAAGACCTCACAAGGGACCCGCATTACTGTGCCGAGGAAAGTGCCACAAAATGATGCAGCTGATTGGACCTACAAATATACAAAAGTGGGTGACTTGACAGGCAAGGCACTAAATATGTTGAGATTTACACCATTCTTTGCATAGGAGGTTCATTGTTTGTAGCAATTTATTTTTGCATGCAAGAAAGTAATCAAATTTGTGTAGTAGAATACTGTTACTTGGATTTCTGGAAGATTCGGGGCTATGTTTATCAACACAGCCTTGCTTGCTTCGAAAATTCCTGTTCTCAGTCCGTGGCTTCAGAACAGACAGCAGCCACGTCAGATATAAAGGGTAATAATAATAGAAACAATTTTTTTAAGCAAAAATATAACCTTGAAAATTGACCGACAACAGCTGGAATTGAGCCCATATAAACTCCACGGAGTCCAATCTCAGGCAGTTTTGCAAGAATCTCAAAAAAAGACAGGGTTGTTGATGCTTGCACCCGAGTCTGACCATTAAAACGATGTCTTTTAGACAGAAATTACTGATCAAGAGCAAAAACGAACTGTCATGCTAGTACTGAAAATAGACATGGAAGTAGTATCTGTGTTGAATGAGCTAGTACATGCTAGTACATGATTTATGATTAACAACCAAGAAGGACCATTTTTTGATTTTGCAAGTTTTTTCAGGCTAGTTTAAAGGAGTTTACGGTCTACAACACATTCATTATCAATTTCACAAAAGGGATCTTGTATTGTGTCAACTACATAGTATATATAGAATCAGTAAATAGATGGAGTTGATCATTTACTTTTATCGTATCGACGGGGTGCATCAGAAAAGCAGAGAAGGCACAGGAAATGCCTCCTGCCAATGCAGATCTGAGAACATTTCCTGCAGGAACTTCAACTGGTGGAACAACAGCAACAGTAGCAGCTTTAAACCAGATATTTCTACATAAAAAAGGAAACAGTATTAAGCTTCACCTACTTCATATGGATACCAAACCAGTGCTTTTTGTGGTTCTATCTGCGCCTTTAACTCATAGTTTTTCATATTGGTTGTATCAGTCGAGATAGACCCCATCTTGAGTAATAGAAAGCAATTGCAATTCTAAGAAAAGCTTCAGATGTGATCATGTGACAACAGTTCAAATATATCTCTTTTCCCACATTTCCCTAAATGAAGTTCCTTGTTCCAGTCACAAAGAAAAATCTCTAATCCAAACAAAACAAGATAGAAAAATAATCCAAGGCATAATCGTTTATAGCATACCTTGGATCATCTTGGATTCGATCAGGAGGAAGGAGAAGCATAAAGTTCCGGAAATTTCCATACGAGATAGATCCTTCTTTGTCAGTATCAAGATATTGCATCATAATATCAGCATTATTTTCATTAGCAGGAAGCTCAGCATGTGTCAGTGATGTCAAAATTTCACTCTTCTGGAGTGTTCCAGAATCACTCAAACAAAGAGAAGTGTAGGCTCGAAGAATGGTTGGTTCTTGCTGCTCCATCAAAGATGAAAACTGCTTCCACTTAAACGACTTTGAAAATAAATGACTTCTAGCACGCCTCATGAATTCTCGAGCATAAGTTTTAGGTAATTTCCTTTTCCTCATAGCAATTTCAAGGTCCTCCAAAGTCACCTGACCATCACCATCTCTATCCAATTCCTCAAAGAACCTTCTCCCTTCAGGAAAATGTAAAGCAAGTATCTTTCTGTTAATTGCATGAGCATAAAGTGATCATCAGACAAGCTGAGCGGGAATGCTGCTAAGCAAAGAAAACAGTGGGTAAATTAAATTACCTGTGTGATATACCAAAACACATAGAATAAAACGAAAAGAAAAAGACCAACAGGAAAAAGCATGGCATTTTGGGTACAAACCCTGGATACTGACATCTCTGTCTCTATTAAATAAGGAAACTAATTTCTAGAGGAAGATGGATACTGACATCTCTGTCTCTATTAAATAAGGAAACTAATTTCTAGAGGAAGATGGGAAAAAGACACAGGAGACAGATAAATAAGAAATTTGAACTTATACATGATTCTGCAGACAATCACTTGAATTCAAGTTCTTTAGTCCTCATCGGATCAAAATATGAAATAAAGAATGCATCATTCCGATGTTATTTTTCGACAACACTACTTAAGAATACTTTGTTTCTAGAATTGACCAGAGAAGAGTGCTGTACTCTAAGCTTGTTGATATGTTCCTCATAAAATCAAAATCAGCTTGATGAAGTTTCTTAGCGACCTACTCAATAAGAAACATCATATCTTCTATAAAACCTATAGAGCAATATTACTTCTGAGGAAGAGCATTTATTTCTAATTTAAATAAACATTCCACAATTCAAAAGCTGTAAACATCTTTAGAATCGGTTATTGTACCTTCAGAATCGGAGTACTTAAAAAAGTCCTGGACAGAGAACAATTTCTTCTTGTCAGGATGTTTCTTGGAAGAGAAGCCCAACTGTGGCACAAGCTCAGTAAGCTCTGCCACTGGAACAGTGGATCTCAGGCGCTCCATATTTGATAAAGGAACGGTAGCTATTTTCTGTTCAGAACAACTGGTCCCTACTTCTTTCTTATTATCTTTAGAAGCACAATATTCACTATCTTCCTTAACTGAAGAAGTCAATCCAACAATACCTGGAGGAACGCCTCCTACCCTAGCAAACCTCAAGTTTCCTAGAAACCCATTTACTTCAGCCTTTTGACCTTCCCAAAAACTAGAGACAGCTTTTAGATGATCGAACTGTGCAAATACATTCAGCTTTTCATCAACTTCATGCTGCAACTCCTGATCAAACCTCTGAAGAAACGCTAGCTGGTCAAACATGAAATGAGCAAAGCCTTCAAATGGGTTGAGCCCATTGTCATTTGTAACCGTAGTAGAAGACTCCCTTTTCAAATACTTTTGCTCTAACCAGTGTGAGAAAAACTTAGAATTTGAAATGGAATCCTGTTTCACTTTGTCACCTTGTCTCCGAAACCTCTTCTTGCTAGTTTCAAATGCAGAAGGAATCGTTTTAGCAAAGCTAGTTGCAAGCAAGTGAACTGTAAATTGCAAGCAATTTCCACAGGATGCATCATTGTCTCCATTGGCATTCCACAACTTCTTTTCCCTCTTTAACTCGATTGGTCCAACTACTTCTTCCCCATTACCCAGGTTATGCAAAAACATAGCCATTCCAGTCTTTAGAGAATCGATTACCTGAAGTCCCATCTTTTTCTCTTCCACAACCAATGAATTAGCATTTTTCTTCTTCAACAAGGCAATTGGGGATATAATTTTCCGGCCTATATCATCAAAATGGACAGTCAACTGGATTCCACTGGCCTTGTTCTTAGAGGCAAGCCAGCAGCACTCAAAATCTTTGTCTGCATTCTTAATCCCAGATTCGAGGGGCCACAAAGCACATTTAAACGCCTTAAAAGAATTAAAAAATGCTTCAGTTGATTCATTACTCTGCCCTGACACCATTCTCAAAACCCTAATTCTCTCTACGTATTCACCAAAGTTCACACACAAATCTGAAGCATATCAATACTGGTCGGAACATCTTCGACAATGGAAACTACAATTGGAACTTCGATCCCGTACAAATGCAAGCTCGAATATCATAAGATTCACGATGAATTTGACATGCGATGAAATTTGCATCTACACTTGACATATAAAAACTAACCATACAAAATCAAAAAGGCGCGCAAAACTGTACACTAGTGCGGAGAGAGTTGCCGAAACTGGAAAACGAGCTCCAGTACTGCAGATGGCAAGAATATATTCATCTGCTCAGCGAAACTCGAACTTTCTGTATCTGTGAGAGAAATGCAGCAGCGACGCAGCGTAGGACACTGGCAGATGAAGAAGAAGAAGAAGAAAGTCTCCCTGGTGTCCAAACTCCAAAGTCCAAACCGCTGGAGTTAGCTTAATTGCAATTTCTAACCCAGACCTTTCACATACAACACTAAAGGTACTAATCTTTTGCTAAATGCTGAAAATGTGGAACATGGGGCAGTTGCGCATTCACAAAATGTTGGACATAAGAATCAATTGACGCAATTCCGCAGATCAGCCTATATTATTCATAAACTCGTCTTCATTTTAATTGAGATTAATAGATTAAATAGTATCATATATTTGAGTCGTATGATCGGATGGTACCCTATATTATTTTCTGGTACCTACTATTTTTATAATGTTGTTCTTCAGTACAAATTAATGTTACCGTTAAGTTTAACTAACGGAATGCTGACGTGGCAGATGGAAAATAAAAATATAATAAATAAATAAAATTAAAATAAATAGGGGAAATATGGAAAATCATAAGAAAATAAATGAAAAAAATAAACTAAATTAAAATATAAAAATTATCGTTTATAAATTTATTTTTAAATACAAAATTGAATGCATTAAAAAAAATAGCAATGGGACCCAAGGGGCCAATTGACCCAACTTAGGGTCGAACCTTGGGTTGGGTCGGACCCAGCCAGGGTCAAACCCATGGTTGGGTCGGACCCAGACCTGATCGCCCAGGTCAGACCACCTGGTTTGGGTCCAACCTAGCCCAGGGTTCGACCCTAAGCTGGGTCAATTGGACCAATGGTCCAATTTCTAAGGTCATTTTTTCATTTTATTATTATTTAAAATAAATATTATATTATGTATCTATGTGGCACTGACGTTAACCATTTAACATAAAAATTTAACGACTGACTAACAAAAGTACCATAGAACAACAACTTCCAAACATAATAGATCATTCGACCACACGAAAAAACATATGGTACCATCCGATCACATGACTCAAACATATGAGAACATTGAAACTATTATCCTTTTTATTTTTACGAAATGAATATCATCGGTTAAACAATTAACACACACAACTCTTAAATTCATACGACTCACAAATTTATCAAATATATTGATCTATACGACTCATAGATTCATGCATCACGTGTGACTTATAAACTTTATATAATACTATATATCTATTAATTATACGAGATCATGGATTAACACACAGGTCGAGAGATGCAACTCAAAGTGTTTAGACGAATTGTTTCAAAGTGATCCGTTTACGCAAAATATTCAATCCAAAAATAACTTCTAAGCAGATTTATTTATATATCGTTCCAAAAATGTCTCTTTAAACGATATCTACCTATCTAGAGTGCGAGAGTGATGTAGTAACTTCACTATTTTTGTTAATTACTCATTTTTCGTCTCTCTCTATATGTATTTTTTCTTACCATTATACTTACTTAGGGTTGACAATAGTACGGTGAAAATCATAGTTATAACTGTCATTTTTTATATAATTAACTGTACCATTATGATGAGATGTAGTGATGGTAATGAATTTTTTACCCATAATGGTTATGGTTATGATATTTTAGGCATACTCATGATTATTATATAAATATAATAATTATTTAGTATTAATATATTTGTATATACTGATAATAGAAATTGACTTTTTAAATTTTAGAACAAATTCTAATTGAATAGCGTTAATGTTGAATATTTTTATTATTTGTGACATAAATTTAGGTGTTTATTAAGATAACATTGATAGTGTTGCATTACTTTTATATATGATAATGAGTATGAGTTTACATGTAAAATTATAGTTAATAATCACGATTATGATATTGAAAATTATACTCAATTTATGAATTTATTATTATAATATGTAATTTTAAAATATGGTATTTATCATATTCATACTACACTTTGACCATATTTAGCCCTATCCTTATTCATTTTTTCGGCCGACAGCACCGTCGGCAAAAGTATTTCCACCGCAATTTCCGTTGGAGAAAAAAAACAGTGATGAGACGAGCCAATAGTAAACTCACGAGTGGCAAAGACAGACAGGGACACCATATGATTGTTACGACACTTTTCGTCCTTATTAAAAAAACGAACGTTGGGAAGGTAATGGGGACAAACCCCAACCTCCCCACCATAAAGCCCAGCTTTAAGTAGATACAAAAAAGCTGCTATTCTATTCTTGGGCTCTTCCATCATTTTCACACATGACACAACGATCACGGTTTTACGGTTTTACCTTACCAAAATTATAATTATTATTTACTCCTAAAAATTATAATGTTTGTAGATCAAATTTTAGACTTTTTGATAAAAAATAAAATAAATTAACAATTATTTTTTTTCAACACAATCGAGTTTAATTCAAACTCGATATACATATTGAAATATAATTTATATAGTTATGATCACCATACTTATGGATCTCGTAACCACAATCATTACGAATATTAAAAAAATCTTTAGCATAACTACATTGTACTATTATGATATGGTTAACCACGTAAAAATGTTTACGTGCAAAAATCACAAATCTCAAGTTTTTACTAAGGTGGAAATATTTTACCCACCCCGTGGCCGTGGGTGACCTCGCTCATGGTTCGTATTTTATATCATAATCTCGACCAAACATGGACATAAATAATAATTATATTTTTATAAATATTCATGGTTTGTATAGGTCATAAATCAATATGTCGTATATTTTCATAGGTCACATGAGTTTAAAGGTTGCGCGAGTTAACAGTTAACGAGCTGATTCTTAAAATTTAAATAACAAAAATCAAGTTGGGCACGAGTCATGCAAGTTAACCTCATGAGCTGTGTTTGTGTCTTAAACTTGATTCGTCAATAAAAATTGTGTAACTATATCATGACACGACCAACAATGAACCAATCGATACAAATTGACACTGAACCTATATATAAATCCAAAAAAAATTTAATTTTTAGATTAAACGTTTGTTCCGTCTATGTTGAGTGTTAATATTAGTTTATATTTTCATATTAGGTTATTACACCCTTATTAAGCGAAGTTTAACTTTGAATTATTTAACAATAGATGTTAAACATAATTATACTACTCTCCAGTTATATATGTAACGATATCGTGATTATAAATTATCTATTAAATATATCTACTTAAAAATTTAACAGAAGTTTAAAACATTAATTCCGTTAATTAATTAAGTGTAAATGATGTGACTAAACCGACCATTATGGTCCGGTGCCGTTGAAAGAAACCGACAACGAGAAATTCTATCCTTTTCGGTCCGAGACCGAATAATAAAGTTTTTTATATTTATTTTTCGTATAAAAAGAGACAATATTTACAGCACATCAACCAACAAACTTTATCAGATTCTCTATTAATTAATATAAAAATATTAATTATTAGTTAACTAAAGAAAGTAATAAAATAAAAGTATTACCTCATCAATTCTCTTCTTCTCCTTTTCCTTTTTTCTTCTTTTCCCTCCTCTCTCGAACCAAGTGCAGACCCCGAGACCCTGACTGCTTTCCTCTTCTTCTCCTGCTGCTCCCGTGCTCCGCCGTCTGGAGGAAGCTTCGACATCTGTCTCTCTCTCTCGTCCTCCACATCTCGCCGGTGATGCCAATGCTGTCACTCTTCGACTTAGCTTCGTTCCTCTGTTCTTCACTGTAGCTCTTGTCATTATCAGCAGCGTAAGCATCGCTAGCAAGGAAGAAGATGAAAATGGCGGTCTATTGTGTGGTGGTGGTTCTACTGCTCTTGTCCATGAGCTTCACTTGCTATGGTCAGGTTACCGCTGGCAAAGAAGTCTCAGCTATTTATATCGTTACTCTTAAGCAACCTCCGTCTTCTGTTTCTCAATTTCGCTCCATGGTGCCGGAGCAGATCGGTAACGACTCCTTGTATGTCCCTAGCCGTAGTGCCTCAAGCAGATTAGATATAATACATAGAAAGCCAAGGTACGGGGCGCATCAAATTCTACAGTACTTGTTGAGTCTTGTGGTGACTCCTTGTTGAATGTTAATTAGTACATTGGCATCCAACTTGGTTGTCTAGCGCTGTTTTGTTGTCTGCAAAGGGTGAACTTACTGTGATTGTACGGCTACATGATAGATATGTCATGTAGTGTGTTGCCTATCATTTGTATCTTTCATTTTTTTACTTGTTTGTCTTTTGATTAAAAAAAGTGCAATGCAATTGGTGAAATTCTTTAATTTTTTCGGCGCTTCACTTGAAAGTGTAGCTTCAATTTCAAGCCTACATCAGGTTTGATCTTCAGTCTGACAGTTTTGTTTAAATGAATTGTAGGAACTCTTCAAAGTCTCATGGGAGTCCCGCTTCATACATTGCTCGAGTTCATGATTCACTACTCAGAAGAACGTTACGTGGGGAGAACTATATGAAACTTTACAGCTACCACTACTTAGTTAATGGGTTTGCTGTGCTTGTTAGTCCACAGCAGGTATTAAATTTTCAGTTTAAAATTTGTATCGTTTCTTGCATCAAATCCTGATTCTTACCTATCCTGTTGTTGTGTTGTAATTTTTGCTTAAATTTATTGAAGAAATGGACTGTAGCTTTTATATGCTTCATATAAATGTGATCATTATTCTACTGCACAGAGAAAAAAAAATGCTAAGGGGCAAGATGAAGTATCTTAATTTGGCAATATTGTAAAATGTTTGTAGGCTGGCAAACTTATGAGGAGAAGAGAAGTGGCCAATGTGGTTTTGGATTATTCAGTTAGAACTGAAACCACTCACACTCCAGAGTTCCTTGGTCTGCCTAATGGCGCATGGATCAAAGAAGGTGGATACGATTCTGCTGGAGAAGGAGTGGTGATTGGTTTTGTTGATACTGGAATTGATCCGACACACCCTAGCTTTGCTGATGATACATCAGACCATCCCTATCCCGTGCCCGCACATTACACCGGTGTTTGTGAGGTCACTCCAGATTTTCCTTCAGGATCCTGCAATAGGAAGCTTGTTGGAGCCCGCCATTTTGCGGCATCTGCTATAACTAGAGGAATTTTCAATTCCTCTCAGGATTATGCGTCCCCATTTGATGGGGATGGTCATGGAACGTGAGTATTTCTTGCAATTTGCTTAAGACTAACTAGATTTTTTTGTAAGCATTTGGTACTATTACTGTTGAATTACCTTGACATATGCTTTCCTGTTTTCTTATCTTGTATATTATTCAATTCATGGGATTTTTTTCAATCTGTGTGGAAAGTGTCATGAATAAGAGATGGTAAAGGTTAACCTGTTTCATACTGAAATTCTTGAATCAGAGGTAATCTTTGTGATATGCATGGGAAGCTGAGAAGAACAGACTTACGTTAAAATTCATCATCCACGATTTTATCTTCAAAATGATTTTCAGTTAGCCTAAGATTGCCTACTAAGGAACAATTCTTAGCTTCAGTTCAAAGTTACTGACTCTACAGCAGGGCTTCCTTGAGTCGTACCAGTAGCATATATAACATTAGAAAACTAATAATAGTTTGGTAAACTAATACAAGATAATACTTTTTGAAAATTATGTATATTATGTCACTATACATCATGGATATTCAAGGACTGACAATGCAAAATTCTTCAGGCACACATCTTCCGTTGCTGCAGGAAATCATGGGGTTCCGGTCGTGGTTGCAGGCCACCTCTTTGGAAATGCGAGTGGGATGGCTCCTCGTTCACAGTAATGAAACTAAATCTTGCCAAATTTCTTAGTGCTTATAAATTTTTAAGAGATCTCATAAAACATTTTACTACCATCTAGATTGTATATATTGGTGAAGCAAATTTCCACCTCTTTGGTACCATTCAACAATATGTGAGATGAGGCCAAATAAATCTGCTTGAGTTATATCATACCTCATGCTCATTTTTTTCACAATTCTCAGATGATTCATAATTGTTTCTGTTCTAAATCCTGCATCGCTAATGCAAAATATATGGCCTTAGATCTAATTCAATTTATTCATTCCATAATCCTGAATCACTCAATTAGCTTGGAAAACAACAAATGAAATCCAAAACTATTTATTTCTTGCTTTCCTTGGAGTTAACATATTTGTGGATATTTGTGTAATCGGCACTGATAAAATATATATCCAGTAGCAGCATCCTCTGGATTCATACGGACACATTTCTTTTGGTGGTTTTTCTGCTGTAGATCTTATGTATTGGTTATTGATTTTGTGTAGCATTGCTGTTTATAAGGCTCTGTATAAGAGCTTCGGCGGCTTTGCAGCAGATGTAGTTGCTGCCATAGATCAGGTATCTGGAGACTCTTTTGCATGTCTTTAATTTATTCAATAGAGTTTTTTTTTTGCTTTATCATATTCACTATTCTCATCACATCTGTGGTGCATTTACAGGCAGCTCAGGATGGTGTGGACATTATAAGCTTGTCAATTACTCCAAACAGACGCCCACCTGGAATCGCAACATTTTTTAATCCCATAGACATGGCTTTGCTAGGTGCTGTAAAAGCTGGAATCTTTGTAGTTCAAGCGGCAGGAAACACTGGGCCTTCACCTAAAAGCGTCTCCTCTTTCAGTCCATGGATCTTCACTGTTGGTGCTGCTGCTCATGACAGGGTATACCAAAACTCTATCGTTCTTGGAAACAACTTAACTATTACTGGAGTTGGCCTTGCACGTAAGTCCATTCCATATTTGATCTTTTGTGAAGTTTCTGTGATTTCACTGTTGTGTTTAAGAAGTTCCCCAGAAGAGATTTGCCAAGTCAAACGAAAAATTCTACAAAGTGGTGAGAAAGTAAAAACAAAAGTTACACGTTTAAGTAAAAGTGAATGAGTGAGATAGTCAATGACTTATGAAATGGAAAAAGATTCCATTTATTCAATCTAAATTTCACTCAAATAAATTTATCGACATATTAACTAGTCATTAGTACTTGCTTCTTAATTAATGAAATGGAATGACACTGTTTGAGAGACATTTATTTTCTTGTTTGTTCAGCTGGTACAGAAGATACAAAACTCAAGCTAATTTCTGCGGTCGATGCCTTGAACAATGGAACATCAATCACTGATGATATGTATGTGAGTGAATGCCAATATTCTAGTTGCTTCACAGAGGAATTAGTCCAAGGAAACCTCTTGATCTGTAGCTATTCAATCCGGTTTGTGTTGGGTTTGTCCACCATTAAACGAGCCCTAGAAACTGCCAAGAACCTCAGTGCAGCTGGTATCGTGTTTTACATGGATCCTTTTGTGATTGGGTTTCAGCTAAACCCGATTCCAATGAAAATGTCCGGAATCATAATTCCATCACCAGAGGATTCCAAGGTTCAGAATTTGTGTCTCTACTCAATTATGAATTATCCGTTTCATATTCTGTTTCTTCTTAATTCTAAATTGACAATTTTTGAACAGATTCTACTGCGGTATTACAATTCATCTGTAGAGCGAGACGGCACCACCAATCAAATAGTTGCACTTGGCGCAACAGCTTGCATCACTGGCGGACTTAAAGCCAACTACAGTGTTTCTGCGCCAAAAGTGATGTATTATTCAGCTAGAGGGCCTGATCCGGAGGATAACTCATTCACTAATGCCGATATACTGAAACCAAATCTCGTCGCACCTGGGAACTCCATATGGTCTGCTTGGAGTTCCCTCGGCACAGATTCAGTGGAATTTCAAGGTTTGTTTTATTTTTACGTGATAAATAGGAATGCAACCGTAGTGGCAACCTGGTCACCTTCAGCCAGGTTTATAGATGGCAACCTGTTTTTTGCTTGCTGAGTTCATGTTTTTATAGGTGAAAACTTTGCAATGTTGTCTGGGACAAGCATGGCAGCGCCCCATGTTGCTGGATTAGCGGCATTGATCAAACAGAAGTTCCCAAGTTTCAGTCCTTCAGCCATCGGATCTGCACTATCCACCACTGCTTCAATATATGATAAATATGGTGGCCCGATAATGGCTCAGCGTGCTTACTCCAATCCCGATTTGAACCAATCACCAGCCACGCCGTTTGACATGGGTAGCGGCTTTGTGAATGCAACTGGTGCTTTGGACCCGGGGCTCATCTTTGATTCCAGTTAAGTTGCCTTGCATCTCCACTACTCATTTGTGTTTTCCGCTGAATTTAATACAACCTGAGTTGGCATCACATACAAAATGCTAAATTAGCATTGTTTGCAAAAATTTACCTAAACTTCAAATTTTTCAGAAATTTCTGGAATGCTTCACAAGCATGGAGCTTTTGCTACTTTTATTAGTAGGGTGAACTTAACTATAGTAATTACCTTTTATTTTGACACTCGTATTATTAACACTTGATATGAATAACGCAGCCTACGACGATTACATGTCATTTCTTTGTACAATCAACGGGTCGGGACCCATCGTCTTCAACTACACGGGTCAGTCTTGTTGGGCATCATACAATAGTAGTAACCAGACAACCACCACAAGTGGTGCCGACTTGAACTTGCCCTCTATCACGATCGCAACCTTAAATGGATCGAGGACAGTAGATCGAACAGTCACAAATGTTGCCACGGACGAGTCTTATGCTGTTGGTTGGAGTGCACCGTATGGTGTGTCAGTGAAGGTCACCCCGACCCATTTCTCAGTCTCTAGTGGGCAAAAACAGGTAATAAGTGTATCGTTTAATGCAACGCTTAACAACTCTGTTGCTAGCTTTGGAAGAATTGGTTTGTTTGGGAATCAAGGTCATGTTGTGAATATTCCACTGGCTGTCATCGTCAAGATCTCTTGGAACTCAACGACGAACTCCACCATACGCTAACCGGTTTGTTTCTCTCTCACTCTCTCTTGATTGATGAGTTTTTTAGTGTCTGTTGTTGTTGTGATTTAATGTGCTGAGATAGTCTGATGATTTGGATAAGTGTCGGTGAATTTGTTAACTTGTAGGCAGCGTTTTGGTGTAAATTTGACGGACAGTGTAGATAGATGTGTTCAATGAAATGAGAGATCATGTTGCTGTGTGGTGTCTGTGTTTGTCTACATTGACTAAATTTGAGGAGTTCGTGTAGTTAGATTATACTATTATATTAGAATTCTCAATTATTTACATTTTAAAATCATTTCAAATTTTGACCAGAAATTAATACAAACCATAAGTTATAAAAAAAAATAAAAAAAATTATATATCCATCATTATTAAACTTAATGAACCATAATTAAATTATATATAGAAAAATTACCAAACAGGTACCCGAACTTGACGCTGATTAACAAGTAGGTATCTAATTTTTTTTTTTGTAGCAAATAGGTTGCCTAACTTTCTTAAATAAGCAAATAGGTATCTATTGTTAATTTTCGTTAAGAATTAAATGGAAAATATCATGTGAGGAGCAAACAGGTACCTGAACTTATACGGAATGAGCAAGTAGGTATCTGAATCGGTTCAAAAGTCAGTTTCGGTTTGGTCGAACCACTTTATTTTTTTTTTAAAAAGTAGGATTTATATACCACACATGCATGACTCAACTCCAAACGTTCTCGGTGCATCAAAGAACACTCCGTGAACGTCTGGAGTTGAGTCATGCATGTGTTTGGTATATTAAACCTTTTTTTTAAAATTAAAGTGGTTCGATCGAATCGGTTCTGAATCGGTTTTTGAACTGGTGCAGGTACCTACTTGCTCATTCGTGTAAGTTCAGGTACCTGTTTGCTCCTCACGTGATATTTTTCGTTTATTCTTAACGGAAATTAACGGTAGATACCTATTTGCTTATTTTAATAAGTTCGACTACTTCGTTGCTACAAAAACAATTATGATACCTACTTGCTAATCAGTGTCAAGTTCGGGTACCTGCTTGATAGTTTTCCCTTATATATATATTAGACTATGAACACGGCAGTGCCTTGTCAATTTTACAACGAAACAAGACTCCTAATCACGTTCTTTAAATAATATATATATATATATATATATATATATATAATGTTTGTAATCATAGATACACCCAAAATAGCCCTATAAACTCGATGATTCCATTGGTTTTGGTTATTTTCCTTACAAACCAACCCACCATTGCCATTCAATTTCACCATTGCCCTTCCCTTTCCTTCCCCTAAACAACTCCTACTTTCTTCATCACCATATCCCTTCCAACAACTTGCTAGGGTTTCACATTCTTCATATTCACACAAACATCTCTTCATTTCATTTTCAAAGACCAAAATAGTGTTCGGGTTTTGCGATGTTTGTTTCGATATTGTAAGGGCGGATTCATTTCCCCGGGTTCTAACATAATCTAGGGCAAAAACATAAAGAGAAAGGCAAGAGAGATCTAAGGGACACAATGGCAACAAAGATGAAAAGCATCCTCAAGGGTCTAAGATACATTTCTCAAAAGTTAGGTATGTTTTTATTACATTTTTTTGTTATTATTATTATGCATGATCATGAAGCTAATGAAGTTCTGAATCAAATGTCGATGAAGATAATGAGAAAGAACCCGATATCGTGATCGGGGTACCGACGGACGTAAAACATGTAGCTCATATCGGATGGGACGGACCTTCGGTTGATTCGCCTAGTTGGGTACGTATGGACGACTCATTCCATTCGTTACATACGAAAATTTAATTAATTTAAGTTTGTATTGATAGTATGTATATGAATGTTACTAGATATTACGGTAGAGTAAAATACGACATTGCCCCTACTATTTGGGTCAATTTTCAGTTTCCCTCTAAAGTTTAAATCGGAAAATTTTCTTATCTCGTGTTTGGAAAAAGTGCAAGTTTGCTCCCTCCGTCAACGTTTTCATCCAAATTTAATAAAATTAGTTGTGAAAATTGTAAAAATAACAGAAAATTATCAAAATTATCAAGCCTTAATCGAATCGGGATTCAATTGTAGCATTTGAAAAAGTTTGAAAGAGTTAAATTGTGACATTTTAAAAAGGTTTCTATTATTTTTGCAATTTTCGAAACTAATTATGTTAAATTTGGATGTAAAAGTTGACGGATGGGGCAAACTTGCACTTTCTCCAAACATGAGAGAATGAAATTTTACGATTTAAACTTTAAGAGGAAACTGAAAATCGACTCAAACATTAGGGGGTAATGTCGTATTTTACTCTATTACGATATAACGAAGTAAAATTAAAAATTGTGATTAATTATGTGCAGATGAATGAGTTTAAACCACCGTCTGCAAATGGAGGGCAAGATACTAGAGAGTCTGCATCTGAAGGTAAAACCCATCATGTTTTTAATACATATATAAAGATATATAATTATGATTTATTTTCCTTTATAAATTATTAATCAATATTTTAAAAAATGATTTTTTTTTTATCTAATGAAACCGACATTACAAGTGTTTTGTCATGTTAAACCCTAGGGTTAAATATAAGTAGCTACCTGAACTTTGGACGTTCTGCAACGAGCTACCCAAACTTTAAAAATTCAAAACGGGCTACCTCAACTTTGAAAAATGTGCAAATAGCTACCTCCGTCCAATTTCTGACGACTTTCCAACGACAGTTGATGGAAAATTGGACAGAGGTAGCTATTTGCACATTCTTCAAAATTGAGGTAGCCCGTTTTGAATTTTCAAATTTCGAGTAGCTCGTTTCAAACCGTCCAAAGTTCAGGTACCTACTTGATATTTAACCGTAAACCCTAATGTCATGAATTAGGTCATTGCTATACCTTTAAATTTACTCTTATTGTCCAATATGATGCTTCTAGAAGTACCGAAACCAACCAAGCGCGAACCAATACCTAGTACATCGACTTGTGCCATTGACTCCCCAACAAAGATAAAGACAGGGAAAAATCGCGGGTCTAGACGTGCATCTTCAAAAGCGTCGCTAGGGGTTGATGTTCCTGAGGTAACGTCTAATATCTCGTCTCGATCGTCTGTGGACATAGAAGCCGACGAATCACCGAGAAAAAAACAACAACCCGATCACGTACCTAAGAGATCAACCACAAGGAAAAATAAAACGAGCACCAAAGATGGCACGGGACCACGTAGGTCCTCGTCTAGGTTATCAACATCGAAGGCCACCCAGAAGGCGTCTTCTTCGGCTGATGATAACCACAACATCAACCGGAAGGAGACAAGTCAAGTTGCGAGTTTAAGAGACGAAGAAAAAAGGTGTGAGAAAAGTGGAGAATAAGGAACGAGACGGTTTCCTAATGAGTATGAATGTTTGTGTTAAAAGTATAGAGAAAGACTATCGCTCTCATCTTGTAGGGGTTGGCTGCATTAACAGATGGTCTTGATAATTGAAATCGGATTGAAATTTAGTTGACATTTAGATTATATATGATTTATGTAAGACATCCTATATTTGGTTTCTTACTTATTGTCATTGTAAAACGATTGTGTAATAGAAACCATAGGATGATGAATTATAACCCCACATTAATTTCATATTAAATATTTTTTAAGAAGAGAGAGAATCTCATTTAAGCTTGTTCAAATGAATCGGTTCAGATGAACTGATATGGAATTGGTTCGGCCGAATTAGTTTCAAAACCAAACAAGTGTTTTTAGTCTTCAAATAGACCAGTTCAAAATAGTACCAAAAATTCAGTTCGAATCGGTTTGACTCGACTCGTTTTTTATACTGGTTTATACTTAAATTTAAATCAAACCACTTTAAACCTATATAATTTTAGAACCGGTTTGAAGCAAAATCAACTAAACCGGTCTGAAATTAAACCAAACCTAGAGATGTCTTCAATAAAATAACCCTAGAGATATATTGAACTCTCGTATGTTGATGTTGGACAAGATTTTAGTCGGTTGTGGAACAGATTTTTAATCGGTTCAGTATGTTTTTCAGTCGGTTCTGTGTATTTTTCAGCCGGTTCAGTGTTTTTTTCAGTCGGTTCAGTGTTTTTCAGTTGGTTCAGTATTTTTTCAGACGGTTCGGTGTGTTGGACAGGATTTTCAACCGGTTTAGGTTCGTTTTGAACCGGAATATTTCCTAACCAAAATTGTTATTAAAAAAAATAGACCAGAACAGTTCGAATCGGTTCGAACCAAACTAGTTATTTTTTCGTTAAACCAGACCAGTTTTTTTAGAAACATAAAAAAATACTATTTTTTTTTTAAATAGTCCAGTTCAGAATCGATTCGACCCCGAACCGGTTCATGAACAAGCCTAATCCCATTTGTGTTTTTAAAAAATGCATTTTTTTTCAAGTTTTGTAATCCATTTATAAATTGTTTGTAATTTTGAGAAAATATAACATGACTTAAATATAAAATATTAAGCTTTACATATATACTCAGGTAAAAATTATTTGTCTATATATAAATTATATTACTATAATTTATATACATATATAGTAAGAGAATTGAAGGCTTTTACATGTCCAAGAGAGATTCTATTTACCGACATTCTATTGCTTTATACAGACTATTTTTATTGAAAAACTGTAATGTCTCAATAGTTTTATATATATTTGCCATTACTAATTTAAAGCAACTAATTACTAAATCGGTCTTATATTTTCGTAATTATCAAACTACAGTCTAAAATTTAAAAAATTTATGCTTCTGACAAGTTTTGAACTCTAGACCTCTTACATACTAACTAAATTTTTTACCACTACTAATTCTAATTGTTTTTTTTGCATGCTTCAAATATAGTTATTGAAGCAACTCTCATATTATTATATTAAATATCTCATGTTTATTTATCGATGCCTTTTAGTAATTAACTTATGTTCAAAGTCGCTTGTTTAATTATAGTTTTAATTAATTATGTATCTACTATATTAATTTTTTGAAATGGTTGAAAAATAAGTAATACTCTAAAATTAGTATTTATAGACTACCAGAATACTCATTTTGAAAATATTTTTTTCAACAATCGCTAAAAAAATTAGAAAGACTATTATATGCAGATAATTAAATTAGAACTCTAACGACAATATGGTGTTAAGTTATAATTTTCACATCGATCATAAAATTTGATCAAAGTAATGTTGCTAATTTTTGACAATTTTACTAACTTTGACCAAATTTTATGATCAATGTGAAAATTAAAATTTAACACCACTTGTGTCGCTATAGCTCTAGTTTAATGTATTTCTGGTTTTTTTAGAGATTGTTGAAAAAATATATTTTCAAAATGAATATTTTGGTAACCTATAAATATTAAATTTAAAATATTACTTATTTTTCGACCATTAAAAAAATTAATATAATAGATACATAATTAAATTAAATCTATAATTAAACAAACGACGTTGAACATATGTTAATTACTAAATATCATCGATAAATAAATATGAGATATTTAATATAATAATATGAGAGTTGATTCAATAAGTATATTTGAAGCATATATAAAAATAATTGGAATTAGTAGTGTAGTGGTACAAATGTTAGTTAACGTAAGAGGTATAGGGTTCAAATCTTACTAGTAGCATGAATTTTTCAATTTTGAATTGTAGTTTGGTAACTACGAAAATATATGATCAAATTGATAATTAGTTCTCTTAAAATTAGTAAAGGTAAATATGTAAAAAAAAGGAACCAGAACATTATAGTATTTCAATAAAAGTGGTATATATAAAATAATCGATCTTCTAAAAAAAATATACATAATTAAATTAAATCTATAATTAAACAAACGACGTTGAACATATGTTAATTACTAAAGATCATCGATAAATAAATATGAGATATTTAATATAATAATATGAGAGTTGATTCAATAACTATATTTGAAACATGTATAAAAATAATTGGAATTAGTAGCGTAGTGATACAAATTTTAGTTAACGTAAGAGGTCTAGGGTTCAAATCTTACTAGAACCATGAATTTTTCAATTTTGGATTGTAGTTTGGTAACTACGAAAATATATGATCAAATTGATAATTGGTTCTATTAAAATTAGTAAAATTAAATATGTAAAAAAATTGAACCAGAACATTATAGTATTTCAATAAAAGTGGTACATATAAAATAATCGATCTTCTACAAATAAAATATACATAATTAAATTAAATCTATAATTAAACAAACGACGTTGAACATATGTTAATTACTAAAGACCATCGATAAATAAATATGAGATATTTAATATAATAATATGAGAGTTGCTTCAATAACTATATTTGAAGTATATATAAAAATAATTGGAATTAGTAGCGTAGTGGTAAAAATTTTAGTTAACGTAAGAGATCTAGGGTTCAAATCTTGCTAGAAGCATGAATTTTTCAATTTTGGATTGTAGTTTGATAACTACGAAAATATATGATCAAATTGATAATTAGTTCCCTTAAAATTAGTAAAGTTAAATATGTAAAAAAAACGAAACATTATAGTATTTCAATAAAAGTTGTATATATAAAATAATCGATTTTTTATAAATAAAATATATCCAATAGACATTACTGCAATACTGACCCGGCCCATTAACTATTCTTGTCTGTAGAGTGTAGACCCCATCCAGACCAGTTGTCTCGCGCACGCGCGGTCGGCGAGGGAAGTGACTTCCCCCAAACCAAACCGAAGTGAAAAGGAAGGGAAGAAGAGAATCTCGACATCGCCTTGCCTCGACTCAGCTCCCTGTGGCCATTGGATTAATCGATGGAACAGAGTTCTCTCCTTTAACCGGGGCTCTAAGCTAGTTAGTCCACCACTGTCGATTCGACTGTGAGAGAAGGTGAAGGTGAGTGTTGTGCTGTTAGCTCAGGAGATAGCTGAATCTCAATCTATCAATTAACAGAGAGCTGCCCACTCAACGCTGAGAAAAACCGTCGTGGAGAACGAGAGAGACGATACCATTGCCGAAGCATCCATTTCGTTTCGTAATCTCCGATTTCCATTCATTGTCTCTATCCGCTCCTTTCTCAATTTCGTATTTTTCTGATTGATTATTGGCTGTTTTTTTTGTCAAATGTTCTCTTTTGGCTTTGATATTGACTCGATCATTTCGTTTTCTCATCATTCTCTGTTTTTGCGAAACTTCGGTCGCGTTAGGGTTTAGCAATTACGATTGCACTATATTTCCATTTCTCATTTACTTGAAAATCTCTAACATCTTCGAGAAATTAACAAATACCACCCTCTCACCGAACAATTTGCACGCCCAGCTCAACCAAAACTCCTTTGAGATTACCGCACTACATAGTACAAACTTTCCGTTTCAAGGTCAGCTTAGCACAATGTTCTTTGATTCACAATTAAGTTTTTAGATATTCCTGTATGTGGGCGTCTCTATTTGTGCATGATTTTCATTGCTTTGGTGCAAATTTATCTGAAATGTGGATCTATATATATGTATTTTGCTTAGACGTATATATAATTATCCAGACATGGAAATGTTGTTTAGTACTTGCTACTGTACTGCCTAACTAACTAGCGACTAAACGTTTGTCTCAAATTTTGTGATTTTAATTCCATGTGGTTGTTATTTAACGTAATTTGATGGTGTGCAGCTCTTGATGATACAACTTAGAAGGTAAAGCTAACATGGCAGAAGGATCCGAAGTGGAGGAGCGAGTCGATCTTGATGAAGATAATTACATGGAGGAAATTGACGATGATGTTGAAGAACATTTGGATGAGGATGTAGATGTTGATGGAGGTTCCAACGAGAATCAAGATGAAGAACAGGAGAACTCTAAAGCCGAGGCTAGTGAACAAGACTTGTCACCTAACGCAAGCCCTACATCAACTAATGAGGTTGAGGATGCGGATGAGAGGCATGTTGCTTCATTGAGTGATGAGGATAGAGAAAAGCATGCTCAACTTTTATCTCTTCCTCCACATGGATCTGAAGTCTTCATTGGAGGTCTCCCTCGGGATGTTCTGGAAGAAGATCTGAGAGACTTGTGTGAACCAATTGGAGAAGTGTTTGAGGTTTGAATTTCGAGCTATATCTGCTAATTTGTTTATCATCGAACTTGCTTTTGACTATCTATTTGTTGTTTAAATGACTACTAGGTGAGGCTAGTGAAGGACAAGGGCACCGGTGAAATCAAAGGATATGCTTTTGTTGCTTATAAAACAGAGGAATTAGCTCAGAAGGCTATCGAGGAATTGCATAGCAAGGAGTTTAAGGTCATTTCATTGGGTTTTTATCATTAAGTGTGTTCAGATTTTCCTTTAATTTGCTATGCTTTACTGTTTCAGGGTAAAACGCTGAGGTGCTCTCTTGCAGAAAGTAAAAATAGGTTATTTATTGGCAATATTCCTAAGGTTTTGAAGGAAGATGAATTTAGAAAAGCAATTGAGGAGGTTGGACCTGGAGTGGACAACATTGAGCTTATAAAGGTGAAGTGATGAACTGTTTCGTGCTTTGTCATGTTAAGGACTTGTTCAGTGCTTATTTTTTATTTGTGTTGAATGCAGGATCCTCAAATTCCGAGTCGAAACCGTGGATTTGCTTTTATTTTGTACTATAATAATGCATGTGCCGAGTATTCAAGACAAAAAATGTCAAGTCCTAACTTTAAACTTGATGGCCATAACCCAACTGTTACCTGGGCTGACCCCAAGAGTGCACCAGATCAGTCTGCTGCATCACAGGTATTTGATCTGAACAATGCTCGATTCTTGCTTTTAACATTTTATGCTATTAAATTTAAACTACAGCTATTTTTTTTTGTCTTGAGTGTAATAAAATAACAAATTTAAATGGTGAGCATGGTGGTTAAAGCGAAAAAATTGTATAATGAACCTTCCAGTTGGTTCTATATCATTCAGTTCTTTTCACAGCCATTCTAATTCTTCGCAACCGCTTGTCCATCTATAGAGGACATTGTGTGAGGTCTTTTTTTCTGCACTGTGCTAATAAGAATTAATGTGAATTTTAAGATTCGTGTTTCCATTAATTCTTTAATTGTCTATTTGAGACATCATATTCATTATTTGCTCAGAAAATCCAATTTGTCAATGCTGAATTCTTTAAAATGGGATTTGATGGTCGTGTTATAGAGACATTTATTGGTATTGGATTGTTGTGGAAGGAAATTCACTTCACAGATTAAAGAAAGTGGTTGAATTTATAAAAGGGTTAATTATAAAAAAACAAACCGAACTTTGAGGAAAACCCAAACATCAAACCAAACTTTTTTTTGTAGACAAACAACAAACCAAACCTTTGGAGTTGAGCAATCAACAAACCTACCTCAGATTTTTATTATGTTTGAACGAATTTTTCAATGTTTGAATGAGTTATTAGGTCAGAATATCATTTTTTTAGAATACTTCAACTAATGTTGACTTAATAACCCCTCAAACATTGAAAAATCCGTTCAAACATAATGAAAATTTGAGGTAGGTTTGTTGATTGCTCAATTCCAAAAGTTTGGTTTGTTGTTGTCAACAAAAAAAGTTCGGTTTGCTGTTTTTATTTTTAAAGTTCGGTTTGTTTTTTGGTTATTAACCCTTTATAAAAAACTATCTCTGTGATAAATCTCCACTTTTGTAATAGCGAAGAATTTGCTGGAGATTTAGGTACAAAATTGCTCTTGTATGCAACTATACCAGATTTTCTTCAAGGATACTTGTCTTATTTTCATTTTCCATTTCAAAGGCTTACGATAGGCAGATAGAAAGATTATCATCACTATTTTACTACGGAATAAGTTGAGAAGCCACTCAGATACACATATTAGTTACTCTTTTAAAAGTTGTTTGCTGAGTTAAATTTCCAAACTGGATATTTGTGTGCATTTGTCAAGTGTGGGTTGTACATGGATCAAACGGGTTTAACAAACTCGTAGAGATATTCCTATGGTACCTGGAGAAATCTGATTTAGCATTAACATTGGATTGCACCCAAAGATAAGGTTGGAAATATGTTGTAATTCAAAAGGGAGTTATGTCTAGGTCTAGAAACTCCTCAATCCATGTGCTTTATACATAAGACAGTCTAGAAACTTCCATTTCCCTTTACAATTGCTGGCCTAACAATTTAGTTAAATTCTAAGCCTGTATAGAGGCGAGTATATGGTTCTAGCAGTATTATGTTTGCCGTTTTCTTAACTGAAACACTTCAAAATCAAAGATAGCTTTATTAATACATCGAGATAAACTCTCACCTTAACCAATATAACCTTAAATGTGTGAGCAGCTGCAGAATGTACTATATATATATATAGGGTTAATTATCAAAAAACAAACCGAACATTGAGGAAAAGCCAACAGCAAACCAAACTTTTTTTTTTTGACAAACAACAAACTAATCTTTTTGAATTTAGCAAATAACAAACCTATCTCAATTTTTCATTATATGTTTGACTGGATTTTTCAATGTTTGAGGGAGTTATTAAGTCGTAATACCTTTCCTTAGAATACTTCAACTAATTTTGACTTAATAATTTCCTCAAACATTGAAAAATTCGGTCAAACAGAATGAAAATTTGAGTTAGGTTTGTTGTTTGCTAAATTCCAAAAGATTGGTTTGTTGTTTGTCAAAAAAAATAAATTGGTTTGCTGTTTGGTTTTTCCTCAAAGTTTGGTTTGTTTTTTGGTAATTAACCCATATATATATATATATATATAGTTTTGCCTTGCATCTCTTCTTTTCATACTAAACTGCTATTTGAATAACCTGTTTCCTTGGGGATTTAGCAGGTCAAAGCTCTTTATGTAAAGAACATTCCCGAGAACACGACAACGGAACAACTGAAGGAGCTCTTTCAGCGGCATGGAGAGGTTACCAAAGTGGTCATGCCTCCTTCCAAATCTGGGAGCAGCCGGAGGGATTTCGGATTCGTCCACTTTGCAGAAAGGTCAAGCGCATTAAAGGCTGTCAAAGATTCAGAAAGATACGAGATTGACGGTATACACGTACTTTTCAAACTAGTTTGAATCGATTAAAAAATTTCAAAGTTCTAACCTTTTTCCCACAAACCCGCGATTTAAACTGCAGGACAAGCATTGGAGGTGGTTCTTGCTAAACCACAGAGTGACAAGAAATCAGACAGCAGTGGGCTCCACCCGAACCAACTTGCTTACCCTGGATATGGCAGTGGATTAGTTGCTAATCCATTTGGGTCGGGATACGGTGCTTCTCCGAGTTATCAACAGGTAGAGCAGATCCTGCATTTGAGTCTTCTTTGTTTTGATAGATAAGGTAAATTAAAAATAACAAGCTGGGTGACTAGAAACTCGCACCTTAATCCTTACTACAACATAATAATTAACTAAACTTTCTTGTCCTCGAATAGACAAAACTCACAGCGTCCTTTAGGAGAGCATTTTTAGTTTCTGTCGGTGGATATCCATAAGTAACGTAGATTTGACTCTGGTTAATTCCCATAGCTGTCATGATGTCAGCAACCTCATTTGCTTCTCGATAGATATGTCTTGTCTTTGCTTTACTTTACTTTTCTCTTCTTTTTTGGGTTGGTATGTCATAATCTGACACTATATATTATGTTGGAACAGCCAATGATATATGGTCGGGGGCCGATGCCTTCTGGGATGCAAATGGTTCCAATGGTTCTGCCCGACGGTCGTATTGGCTATGTCCTGTAAGTTGCCATGTCATCTAATAAATGACACATGGCAGCACCTGGTTGCTGCCACCTGTTCCTTGCAAACTTTCAACCACCCTTATGCTACTTTTGTGTGTGCAGACAGCAACCTGGAGGAGTACAGATGGCGCCACATCCCCGTCCATCTCGAAGAACCGATAGGAATAATGGAGGAGGCAGTCGTGGAGGACGAGGGAGTAGTAGCAGTGGGAGCGGCAATGCCAGTGAAGAAGGCAGCCGCAACAGAAGGTACCGACCGTACTAGGTTGATTTTCTGTCACTACTAGTGTTTGCGATTTCTGTCGGGAGGGAGGAAATAAGTTGGGATGGTTTGATTTCACAGGGTCTATTTAGGGTTTGGAGGAATTGGGATGATAGAAGAAGAGTTGATTTTGGTTAGTTTTTGATTAATCAAAATGCATATGATTTAACTTATTTTTCTATATGCTAGTTGGTGATACAATTTCACAGTGAGGGAGAACTTAGTTGAAATAGATGTCATTGTTTACAATATTATAGTATAAAATTAAGGCCATTTAGTGAATTCAAAGACCTTTAAAACAAGGGAAAAGTCTCAATATGGTCATCAAAATGGATTTTCGTCCAACCGTTTTTTTTTTTATGATTAATGGTTCACTATGTCTTAAAATAATGGTAATTGGTATCCATTAATTTTCTGTTAAAAATTCCGTTAAATATTTTTCTAAATATTACAATTAAACCCTACAAATTTACATTAATGTTACAAACAAGTTCCGACTCCATTCGAGCCACACTGTTTTGAGTCTCAATCGGGAGTCTTATGATTTGGGTTCAGACACTGGCTAGGGGTCTCTTGGTATGTCTCGATTTGAGTCGAGACTTGTTTGTAACATTAGTATAAGTTTGTAGGGTTTAGTTGTAACATTTAGAAAAATATTTAGTTAATTTTGCAAATATGAAAAATATTTAACGGAAATTTGTAATAAAAAAATAACGAAGGTAACCATTACCATTATTTTCAAACATGTTGGACCAAAAACAATATTTTAGTTGGAAAATCATTTTCAGACTTTCCCTTGAAACAATTTCAAATCCAGGGGGAATTTGTCGCACAAACAAGGCCACGTTCAAGGCACTGTGCAAATTCCGTGCGGTTTCGTTCCCCTTCTGAATAGCTGGCAGCAGCGCCGCTGCTGCTGCCCACTGCACGGTGATGGAAGCTCCGGCGAAAAGATGCGGCCCTGGGAAGAGCTTCCCTGTCCGGATCCAAGTGTTGAGTCTACCTTCCACCGACTCCAACACCCCAAATGCTAACAGGATCGATCCCGCATTGTAATGCCTATCTTTGTACGATACTTTGATCATCTCCTTCCTCTCCTACATTCACCAAATTAGGGTTTATACGCGATTCCATTCACGCAGTTGCAGTTTTCTGATTCGGCGGTGCCTTACATCAGTGAGCTGTTGGAATCTGGAGCTCATCTGCGGAAGGAGGTGGCGTTGGAACTGCTGCAGACGGAGTACTCGAACCGTCAGATGAAACACTGACCGCTGTTGGAGCGTTGATTGGCGTCTTAACCGTCATCTTGAGCTCGTTGATCTCGTTCTGGACTGTCCTCATGCGCCGCCACTGCCACCTTAAATATCCCGCCCATAAAGTGTACAGAAATAGCTCTCCCATCATCACTGTTGGATGTATCAGCGCGAACGTCCTCCCCTCCAGAATTCCTAATTCTCCGCCGACCGCTAAGGTTTCCTGATAATGTTAACAAAATCAGATCCTCACGTGAAACCAAATCAGATCAAATCTATTAGAGAGTACCTTTGCATCCAGTAGGAATGGCGTTGATCGGAGATAATGAGTTTGAAGTAACAGCAGGGAGCCTTAGAAAGCTGAGCGTGGCGGCCATTCTTCTGCTCTGCAATTCCCGAGACATACGAACAACAAGAAGACACGATGGATGGAAGGATTGGGGGATACTTTCCAGACTGATGGATGGAGTCGGAGACTGTTTACTGCTGAAAACCACGTAATTAGTTGGTCGTCCACCTGCTTCTGTACAGGTATGATTCAGTCTTCAACTTCTGATTCAATTCAATTTCGTCCTCAATTTTCTTACTAGAGAAATGGAGGAAATTACATATTATTTCCCGACCAACTTTACATATTTTTATGCATACAATTCGCGTATCGAAACATTAATAAATATACTAAAATTAAAAATAATCCAAACCGATACCTAAGTATTAGATAATTTATATATATATATATAGTTTGATAATTTCAAAAAAATCTGCAAAGTTGTTAGACACAGAACATAAAATAATAAATTTACAAGGTAACCATAATTTGCAGGCATAATCTCTATAGCTGGCCTCCTTTCATTCGATGGAAAGATTATTGCTTCTATTCCTTATTGTTAAATTTAAATTCATGATTTTTTACTATAATATTTGGATGATATTATTGGTAGATTTAATGAATTTTAATGTGTTTTAAATAAAAGGTTAATAATTAAATCTGTAACTTATACTCTGGTGACTTTATAAATTGTTATTTATTTTAAATTTTACTATACGCATTTTCAGAATTACGGTAAAATGCTACGTTTGTCTACTTTTATGTTAAATATGGACAAAAAATGTTGTGGCACCCAGTAATTAGTTCATAATGTAAAAAACAATATTATTTTTGTAAAATATTAAAAAATTATAATCTAACATTGATAAATAAAAACAAAGTTTTTAATATATTATTTTTATTTAAAAAAATATATAGTTAATTATTATTTTGTAATTTAATTATATTTTAATAAAAATATTATATTAAAAAGTTAGACTTATTAATCAATTTTCCAATTTATTTTATTTTTATTTTTTTTTATTTTTTTTTAAAATAACATGTTTTTTTACCATGAGTCGATATTATGTTATCACATCAATTTCTATCCAGATTTAACGAAAAAATAGATGGAGGTAACATTTTAACCTAACTCCGAAAATATATATAGCAAAATTTGAAGAATAACATGAATGACTATTAACCATTTAACCCTTAAATTTAAATAAAAATAAAAATTAAACAAGTGAAAATCTACCACATAAAAAGGTAATATATATATATTATTCAAATAATAAGAGATTGGAAGAGAATCAAGGATATAATAAGTAGATATAGGAAAAATGTATAAAATGAGAAAGAATTTGATTATGTTAGTATGTTACTCTTATTATTATAGTCTTAATAATTTATTTATTTAAGGAACAAAGTGAATACAATGCTTAATTTATGTATATATCACTATCCATACTATCATCTAATAATAGAGTGAATTCTGAAGTTATATATAGTCCAAGCAAAGCAACGCGAATATACGTTTACTTTGTGGTGCTCTGTTTCTCCATTATTAGGCGAATCCTAATAACAACTCTGCAACTTTCGTCTTCCGCACAACCACCACCCAGCTCTCTGCTCAGAGAAGTACCCGTCTCCTTCTCCTCCGCGTCCGCGGTGGCGATGGTATTCTTTCTGCTGTTCTCAGCGACGGCTGTGTTGTTTCTCTTGCGAGTCCTCTGCTACAAGACCGGGTTCAGGTACACGGTAAACAAGTGGTGGAGATTTCTGGAGGACTCCTTCCACGTGCATCAGATCTTCAAGGTACCTGAATTCAACCAATCCGTGCAAGAGAATCTTCTCTATCGTAAAGTCTCCATTTACCTCAACGCTCTTCCTTCTCTTGAAGACTCCAACTCCACCAACCTCTTCACCGGCAGGAAGCAGAACGACGTCATCCTCAGCCTCGATCCTAACCAGACCGTCGACGATTTATTCCTCGGAGCGCGAGTTTCGTGGATTAACGACCACAGCTCAGCCACCAGAACCTTCGTACTGAAGATCAGGAAGGTTGACAAGAGGCGGATTCTCCAGCCTTACCTACAGCACATCCACGCCATCTCCGACGAGATTGATCTGAAGAAGCGGGAGATGAAGCTCTATATGAACTTGGAGTATTCTCCGATCAGGACATCGAGATAGAGATCGGTCCATTTCAGGCACGCCTCCACTTTCGACACAATTGCCATGGATGCTGATCTCAAGAACAAGGTGAAGTCCGACCTCGAATTGTTCCTCAAATCAAAGCAGTACTATCACCGATTAGGCAGAGTCTGGAAACGGAGCTTCCTTCTGTACGGTCCATCGGGAACCGGAAAATCCAGCTTCGTGGCTGCTATAGCGAATCTCCTGTCCTACGACGTCTACAACATCGACCTCACCGGAATCTCAAACGATACGGATCTACAGCTCCTCCTCCTCGAAACAACTAGCAAGTCCGTAATCGTGATTGAGGACCTGGACCGGTTCCTCGGCATGAAATCCGAGCTCAGTTTATCTGGAATTTTGAACTTCATGGATGGAGTCGTAAGCTCTTGCTGCGCGGAGGAGAGAGTGATGGTTTTCACGATGAACTCGAAGGACCATATCGATCCGGCGATTTTAAGACCAGGTCGAATCGACGTCCACATCCATTTCCCACTTTGCGACTTCAATTCCTTCAAGATCTTAGCGAACAGCTGCCTGGGATTGACGGAGCACAGACTGTTCCCTCAGGTGGAGGAAATCATCCAACGCGGTGCGAGGTTAAGCGCTGCTGAGATCGAGGAGCTGATGATCAGTCACCGGGGTTCTCCAAACAGAGCGCTCAAATCGGTTATCACAGCCTTGAGAGTAGATGGATCCCACTCGAGCAGAATCGGGCATCAGCTGCACAATGAAGCATCAAGTCCGGATTCAAGTTCCTCTGCGTTTAGAAAGGATACCAACCCGCTGAAGGATATTCAGAAATTGTACGGCTTCTTGAGGATGAAGAGCAGACGAAATATGGAGGGCGACGGCGCTTAGGATGATGCGCAAGCGATTTCTAAAGGTATTGATAGTGAATGATTTGGGTAGCTTGCCTCGCAAGTCACTGCTGCACGTTCTTGAAAAACACTCAAACTTGTTCTTACAGACTATAAACTAACAAACTTCTCAGCCATCTGGCGTGATTTCGAAAAATGCAAACAACAACACTAGTAGAGAGACTCAGAGACATGGCTTACTTAATGTCAAGTTACAGTAAGTTAATGAGTGGGTAAAAATGCGAACTTATTATAATAATACAGCATGCTTCAGAAAAATGAGATATCATCATACTTTTTACAGAGACTGTGTACAATATTTCATGATAGGGTAGGTGTGTGAGTGTTATATAGAAATTAGGGTTAATTAGGTTACACATGTTTGCATAATGTTAGAATTGTTACATATGTTTCTGTTACAAATAATAATATTAAGGACCAATCTGTATTAATCAAAAGTTCAAGGACTAAACAGTAAATAAATTTATAACCATGCAAAGGTGACAATAACAAGTCGAGGCCCGTGTTAAGCACGGTTTCCTTAAGGTAATTTAGTCCTACCCAACCGTGAACGGTTTGTGCAAGGGTATATCTTAGGTCTATTACCTCCCAGGATTCACCGGTTTTTACTTAGCACGAAGTAGTGACCGGCCGAACTGAACCAAGTTCTATTTCCCAAGGAAATCAGTCGAACACAACGACTATTTACTATTTTCAATACCGAACACGACGGCTTGAAAATTAAAAGACTAAGAAAGATCGAACACGACGACCTTAGAGAACTTTGCCGTCAACACGAAGAGCAAAGGAGAGGATGAAGAACACGAAGAACAATCTTCAGAATTTGAGAGGATTTGTGTGTCAAATGACAAGAATGTGAGGTGTTTATATAGGCTCAGAAATGTGGTTTGAATTTAATGCAAATCTGTATTAATTCCGAAAATTAATTGTAATTAATTCCGAAATTAATAAAAACGGTAATTACTGAATTAATTACCTCGGTTCAATGTATTTAGACAAAAAAAATCACATTGAATCTGGACAACTTTATAATCCGGTTTAGCAAAAACCGGCTCGCGCTAGGCAAGCTTTCCGGTCCAACAATCGTGTATGCATGTCGCGGGCACGCACCCAATCCAAATGGTTCGAATTGCTAACCAAATCCGTGGTTTGCACCCCCCCCCCTGCGTGCGCGCGCAAGAGAGAGTCTCTTGACTTTGTTACTTACACACTTGAGAAGTGAATTATCATATATACTCACCCCCAATATGTAATCCGGTCGGTGTGGTACTATTTTTCACTAGAGAAATACACTTCTCTTCCATTCCACATTGATTTGCTAAATTTGAGCCCAAAGCCCAAAATTTGTCCAATTTGCTTCCAAGCCCATTTAAGCCTAATTTTCCAACAATCCCCCACATGGAAGAGATTTGTATTGACTCGATTCAATTAATACTTGCATAGGATAGGTATGTGTAATCCCTTTGAACCTTCCCTTGTGATTTATGTAGCTTTTACTAGCTAGTCAGTAGACGCGATGTCCTTGAACTGTCTGCCGTATGTGTAATAGTTTTACACAAGTCACACAAGTATCTTTTTATCGTTCAGTTCAAACTTTCTGTGTCCATTCTGGCCATGGATCACAATGCCTGGTTCTGCAAGTGTTGCTAAGAACTGTGCCCCCACAGTTCCCCTTGAAGCGGCCCCTCTTCTCACTTGCATAGGTGATTTCATTAGTAACCTCTTTACTTATTCGGACTTCCGAAATCTAGAAATCATTAAAAGCATAAGCTTATCCTTAATTTCTCCATCACTGTTTCTCATCATAGGAATGGTTTTTAGGGTATTATTGTTTTCCCTACAGTGATTTCTTTTACCATTATGATTAGGTTGTCCCTTTGAACCTATATCTTGGAATCTCCATTCAACTAGGTTGGGTTTATCCTTCACAATAGTTTTTCATTCCATGAGTTTTAATCCCATTCCTCTTGATGATTTTACAACTTGCTCTTTTGTTAACCCCTTGGTTAGTGGATCTGCTATATTATCATTTGACCTTATATAGTCAACAGTAATAATGCAAGTTCCGAGCAATTGTCTTATGGTATCATGTCTTCGACGTATATGTCTAGACTTACCATTATACATTTCACTTTGTGCCCTACCAATCGCAGATTGACTGTCACAATGTATACTTATAGCAGGTACAGGCTTTGGCCATCTAGGAATATACTCTAAAAATTGTCGTAGCCATTCAGCCTCTTCTCCACATTTGTCTAGAGCTATGAACTCAGACTTCATGGTTGATCTGGCTATAATGGTTTGTTTAGAGGATTTCCAAGATATAGCTGCACTACCCATAGTGAAGACAAATCCACTTGTGGATTTTGAGTCTCCTGAATCGGTTATCCAATTTGCATCTGAGTATCCTTCTATTACTGAAGGAAACCTCATGTAATGCAATCCATAGTTACGGGTATATCTCAAATACCTTAGCAACCTGGTAATTCCTTTCCAATGGTCTACACTTGGATTACTAGTAAATCTACTTAATACCCCCACAGTGTAGGCTATATCTGGTCGTGTACAACTCATTAAGTACATTACACTTCCAATAATTCTGGAATATGCCAATTGAGAAACACTATCCCCAGTGTTTTTAGAAAATGGTTTGCCCTCTATTGGAGTACCAACCATTTTCACATCATCTTTATTGAACTTTTGTATAATCTTATCGATATAATGAGTTTGACTTAAGATAATTCCGTCTGATGTTTTTGTTATTTTGATTCCAAGAATCACATCAGCGAGACCCATATCTTTCATGTCAAACTTTGAGTTCAACATGTATTTAGTTGATTTGATCATTCTTTCATTGCTTCCAATTATAAGCATATCATCAACATAAAGACATAACATGACATACCCATCTATTGTATCTTTTACATAGATACATTTATCACATTCATTTATTTTGAACCCCTTTTCAAGCATGAAATTGTCAAATTTTTTATGCCATTGTTTAGGGGCTTGTTTTAACCCATATAATGACTTAACCAACTTACATACTTTTCTCTCTTGTCCTGGAGCAATAAAACCCTCAGGTTGTTCCATGTAGATTTCTTCTTCTAAATCTCCATTGAGGAAAGCAGTCTTTACATCCATTTGATGGATTTCTAGATTTCTGCAATAGCAATAATCAATCTAATGGATGTTATTCTCGTTACCGGAGAATACGTATCAAAATAATCTAGGCCTTCTTTTTGTTTGAATCCTTTGATTACAAGTCTGGCCTTATATTTATCTATCGTTCCATCTGCTTTCATTTTTCTTTTGAAAATCCACTTGTAGCCTAGTGGTTTGCATCCTGGTGGCAGATCCACTAGCTCCCAAGTGTGATTTTGCAGAATGGATTCGATTTCATTTTGAATCGCCTCTTTTCAAAAAGGACCTTCCGGAGAACTCACGGCTTCTTGAAAAGTTTGAGGATCTACTTCTAACATATATGTTAGAAAATCTGGGCCATAAGATTTTTCAATTCTCATCCGTTTGCTCTTCCGAAGCTCAATCTCAACATTTTCTTCTTCCTGGTTAGCATATTTTATTTCATCATAAGTTCGTTTTGAAGAACTTGCTTCTTCCCTGATCTTTGCAGGAAATACATGTTCAAAGAAAGATGCATTCCTAGATTCCATTATAGTATTCTTATGAATATCTGGAATCTTGGAATCATATACCAGAAAGCGATATGCATTACTATTCTTGGCATATCCTATGAATATACAATCAACCGATTTTGGCCCGATCCTTACTCTTTTAGGTGGAGGTACTGTCACCTTAGCAAGGCATCCACATACTCGAAGATGATGATATGAAGGTGTTCTACCTTTCCATAATTCATAAGGAGTTTTATTTTCCTTTTTCCGGGGTACCTTATTTAAAAGGTAGTTGCTACTTAATATAGCTTCTCCCCACATATTCTGGGGTAACCCAGAACTTAATAACATTGAATTCATCATCTCTTTCAATGTTCGATTTTTCCTTTCTGCAACTCCATTTGATCGTGGAGAATAAGGCGCTGTGAATTCATGAATGATTCCATGTTTTTCACATAATTCTTGAAAGGGAGCATCATACTCTCCTCCCCTATCACTTCTTAGTACCTTAATCTTTTTGTTGAGTTGATTTTCAACTTCTTGCTTATAAAGAATAAATTTCTCTATAGCTTCATCTTTGTTTTTCATCAAGTATACATAGCAGTATCTTGTGCTGTCATCGACAAAAGTAATAAAATACTTATTACCACCCATTGTTTTCACAATTTTTAAATCACATACATCACTATGTATTAGATCAAGGGGTTCAGTTTTCCTTTCAACTGAATAAAACGATGTCCTTGTTAATTTAGCTTCAACACAAGTGACACACTTATGTTTGGGATCTATTAAAAATTTGGGAATGTGATTTAACGCAATTAATCTATGTATTGTATCATAATTGACGTGACCAAGTCTACCATGCCACACATCGGAAGACTCAAGCATGTAAGCAGAAGAACTTTCTTTATTCATCTTAGGTTTTACAACCATTACATTTAACTTAAACATGTCCCCACAATCATATCCCCTTCCCACAAACACCCCATTCTTAGTCAATACAAATTTGTCTGCCTCAAAGACTAAGCGGAAACCATGTTTGTTGAGCAAGGACCCAGAGACAAGATTTCTTCGGATGTCTGGCACGAACAATACATTCCTCAGAGTTAGTTCCTTGCCAGATGTCATCTTCAGGATAACATTTCCTTTACCTTTGACTTCTGAGAAATCTGAATTTCCCATGAAAATCTTGTCTCCAGTTTCAACTTCTTCAAAGTTGGTGAACATTCTCCTGTCAGAACAGATGTGTTTGGTGGCCCCAGTATCTACCCACAGTTCTCGTGGGTTGGAGTCAACCAGGTTCACCTCAGACACAACTGCGCAAAGGTCCAACTCCTCTGTCTCTTTAGAGACCACTCCAATCGTGTTTGCTTCTTGCTTTTTCTTTTTAGGGAAACTGCAAACATTAGACTTATGACATGTCTTACCGCAGTTAAAACAAGATCCTTGAAAGCCTTTTGGAGGTTGGATCTTCTTCTTTTTGGAGATTCCACCTTTTGGTCCAAATTTCTAACCCTTTGGTTTGCCCTTTTGACCGTGCTCCACAACATTAGCTTTTACGGGGTTAACCGCCTTTTCAGCCTTCATTGTCTCTTCATGTATTGAAACACGGCGGACAAAGTCTTCAACTGTTATTTCCCGAGTCTCCTGTTTTAGACTTGCCCTGAACTTCCACCAACTTGGAGGTAGTTTCTCAATCATGCATGCAACCTGGAAGGGTTTACCAAACTGCATGTTCAACTTCTCTATTTCTTGTATTATAAGTTGAAGTTCATGCACCTGGGGTAAGACCGGTTTTGAGTCGATCATTTTGAAGCTTAGGAATCGTCCTACCACAAACTTTTGTTTGCTGGCTTCATCATCCTTGTACTTTTTGTCAAGGGCTTCCCACAGTTCTTTGGCAGTCTTCTTTTCTAGGTAGACATCGTACAGTGACTCAGTCAAACAGTTCATGACATAATTCCTGCACAAGTAATCGGAATTAGTCCACTGATTTTTAGCCATTAAATATTCTGGTTCGTTTTCTCCCTGGACCGGGGGATCATCTGTCAGAAATTGCGTCAACCTTAAGGTTGTTAGGAAGAATTGCATCTTCATCCGCCATCTCTTAAAATTAGAACCGTCGAATTTTTCCGGCTCCTCTGCATAAACCAGTGGACCTTGAGGTTGGACCACTAGTCTGGCCATTCCACTTGTGCTTCCCTGAACAGGGTTATTCTGGACAGGCTCTTGAGCTTCATTCAGATTTGCCCCATCTTGGCCCAATTGGTTCAAGTTGTCCAAATTCTCATTCAATGCCATTTCTGAAAGATGGATATAAATTTAGTTAGTTTTATTGAAATAATATTTCTTCAAAACTTTCAATTAATTCTTAACTTGTATTAATACACGAATTTGTCCTTTTAAAAAAATAAATTACCTTAAGATTGTTACAAATAATAATATGAAGGACCAATCTGTATTAATCAAAAGTTCAAGGACTAAACAGTAAATAAATTTATAACCATGCAAATGTGGCAATAACAAGTCGAGGCCCGTGTTAAGCACGGTTTCCTTAAGGTAATTTAGTCCTACCCAACTGTGAACGGTTTGTGCAAGGGTATATCTTAGGCATATTACCTCCCAGGATTCAACGACGACACCGGTTTTTACTTAGCACGAAGTAGTGACTGGCCGAACTGAACCAAGTTCTATTTCCCAAGGAAATCAGTCGAACACAACGACTATTTACTATTTTCAATACTGAACACGACGGCTTGAAAATTAAAAGACTAAGAAAGATCGAACATGACGGCCTTAGAGAACTTTGTCAATCGTCAACACTAAGAGCAAAGGAGAGGATGAAGAACACGAAGAACAATCTTCAAAATTTGAGAGGATTTGAGTGGATTTGTGTGTCAAATGACAAGAATGTGAGGTGTTTATATAGGCTCAGAAATGTGGTTTGAATTTAATGCAAATTTGTATTAATTCCGAAAATTAATTGTAATTAATTCCGAAATTAATAAAAACGGTAATTACTGAATTAATTACCTCGGTTCAATGCATTTAGACAAAAAAAATCACATTGAATCTGGACAACTTTATAATCCGGTTTAGCAAAAATCGGCTCGCGCTAGGCAAGCTTTCCGATCCAACAATCGTGTACGCACCCAATCCAAATGGTTCGAATTGCTAACCAAATCCGTGGTTTGCACCCCCTGCGTGCGCGCGCAAGAGAGAGCCTCTTGACTTGGTTACTTACACACTTGAGAAGTGAATTATCATATATACTCACCCCCAATATGTAATCCGGTCGGTGTGGTACTATTTTTCACTAGAGAAATACACTTCTCTTCCATTCCACATTGATTTGCTAAATTTGAGCCCAAAACCCAAAATTTGTCCAATTTGCTTCCAATCTCATTTAAGCCTAATTTTTCAACAGTTTCAAATGTGATTAATTGATTTTGCTACTATTTATCGTAAAAATCACCGTTAGTCACTATTCTAATATATGAAAAGATAAAATCACCCTTTTTAATTAAAATCTTAACACGCTCATCCTGTTTTTCCACTGGTTTGCTGCGTTTCGTAAGGAGAACTGGAGAACCCGAGCTTTTCTTGGAGAACCCAAACTTACCTCATCTTGGAAAACCCGAGCTGTTCTTCCACAATTCCAATTGAAGAACCCGAGCTGTTCTTGGAGAACTCAAGCTCACCTCAGCATGGAGAACCCGAGCTATTCTTCCACATTCTTCTGCATATTTGGAGAGTTGGTCTCAGCAGCTCGGTGGCGATGTTGGTCTCAGCAGCTCGGTGGTGATGTTGGTCTCAGCATCTCCAATTGGAAATTCCCAGCAGCTGAATTGCTACTTGATTTTCTTGATCAAGTCTGTGTGGTGCATTTTTTTGGTTTTGAAGTGTTTATTCAATTGTCACGATTGGGTGTCTGACTCTGTAGAGTAAAAAGCTATTTAACAGATGTGTTCCTTAGCTGAGGAAAATGAAGGAGCGTGGGAAATGTTTGGAGCATAATTGGTTTATAATACTCGCCGATCCATTTAACAGCTGTCTTTTAATGAAAACCTCATCCTAATTAAATGTTAATTCGTTCACTGGGCTAGACTGACTAGCTCTTAACTTGCTAAACATAATCACCAGAGATAAGCGAAAGACGGAGTTGATGATTTTTTAATATGTTGGAACGAATTAGAGAGATTATTCAGAATGTAAAATTAAGAATAAAATTTTAATATATTTTTTTAAACTAAGGTATGCTTTAATATGTATTCAGGTCGTCTTAATGTCTTGCACGATTTTAAAAATAATGTTCATCTGAAAGAGAACATACTGTAAAATATAACTATTTGATTGGTTAAATACTTACTTTTTAGCTAAACTTTTATGAATTTATATAGTTATTTAGCTGATTTTTTCCTAATAAATTATTAGATAATTTTACGTATAGTTGCAATTTGTCAATTGCATCTAAATTACTATTAAATTGCATCTAAATTACTATTAAATGGTGATAAAAACTTGCATTTTATTTATTATCTATTCTATTTTTAAAAACAATTATTAATAGACTTTTAAAGAATCTGCAATTTACTAAGTGAATTTGCATTTTGCTAATCTTTAAAAAAATTATAATTAGTAACTAATATGTGATAGTATACGTGCATGTATATGTCACTATTTAACAGAAAATTAAATGAAAGTAACAAATTATAATGCAAACTTATGTAAATATCATTAGCAATTTATTTATTTTTTAAAAAAACAATTCATAAATTATTCCAAATTTCCAACCTTAAAATATTGATAAAAAAAAAAATCTTTCCAAAATTTAGACCTGTAAATTAGGACGACCTCCATTCTTATTAATGTCTACATTGCTGCAACGTGGTGCTGGGAACAACCGACGAAGAGGAGCAAGAAGAAGAGAATGAGTAGTGCAGCAGCAACGGCTTCATTGAACTGGAAACAGCTCCTTCTCAACGCACTGGACTCCAATTCTCACCTCAAGCACTCCTCCTTCCTCCAGCTGGTAATCTTCTTCCTCATCAGCGCGATTCTAATGAATTCAATTTTTCGTCAATCATTCCAATACGATAGTATACTCTTCTTATGGTCTCAGGCGACTGTTGCATCTGATGGAAGACCTTCGAATCGCACCGTTGTATTCAGGTCCATTTCTAATTCTACGCATCTGAAGCTTTGTTGCGGTTATCTGATGCCTGTGTTGATGAATTTGTAGAGGATTTCAAGAGAACAGTGACAGGATTCAAATGCACACTGATTCGAGAAGTCGTAAGGTGCGATCCACCTCAATCTGTTTCAATTGCGATCCTTGTATGTAGAGCAATCGCTATTGCATATTCGTTTTTCTTTGTCTAGGATTTGTTTTAGATGAGCTATAATCCTATAGAAACACTTTAGCTTCTGTAATCAGCAGTTCATCTAGATTGAAATATGAAGCTTTCACTTTGAATATGCAGATTGAAGAGCTCAAGCACAATCCATTCGCTGAGGCAAGCCTTTACAGAAAATTTGCTATCAAGTGCTAAATGCTTGAATAAGTATTACTTATTGTATCCACTTTCCGATATAAATTTGGGACCTTACTCGATAGATATGTTGGTACTTCACCGATTCCTGGGAGCAGTTCCGCATCAATGGCAGAGTTGAGGTCATTGATGAAGCTAATCCAGACAAGATGAAACTTCAGGTATATATTCATGCCATGCCTTCTTCTGTGTTAATATTTTGCTGATCATCATGGTAGTTTTATATTAGAGATTGATTATCAATCACCATTTTTTCTTTTGCAACTTATATGGCTGTAAGATGAGATCCCTTTGCAATGGCTAAAAGTTGCAATAAAATTATTTCGATTGTTGAGGTTGAAAAGGAATTTGACAACACACAGTTGTAAGAGCATGTTAAAATTTCAATACCTGTTCACTTGGTAAGGAAATGTATTCAACTATCTGTTGTTTTGGTGGGTTTGAGTTTATCAGCAATGCTCAAACTAGCACAACGTTAGAAAGAAGTTCTTTTTGGTACGTTCATAGAACACATTTGCTGCATTCATTACATACCACAACACAAGTATATATTGAAATCAATTCCAATCTAGAAATTGCTGTTGCCATTACAATCTCTGTTATGTTTTACAAGTTACAATGCAATGCCAGGAATTAAGGATTTTCTGTTCTTTCTCCCTCTCTTATTTTGACAGCAAAGAGAAAAGGCTTGGTTCACTGCTTCAGTGAGGTCTAGACTACAATACTTGGGAGCAGCACCAGGCCTTCCCCGTCTATACGAAAATGCCTCCAACCCCGAGCATAAGTCCCCGGAAAGTCGCTTAGATCCTTCTGCAGGTCCTGTCGATGCATTCTGTTTGCTCGTTCTAGACCCCCATCAGGTTAACCTCTTGTTGTTGAACTTTCGAATGGTTGGTTGGATTATTCTGAAGTCGTGACGATACTTTCAGATTGAAACAATTTGGAGGCACCCAAACTTTCAATCGGATAAAATCAGAATACTGAACTAGAACTTGAGAAGGATTGTGAATGTTTTTGGATAAAATTTTGGACCTCCTCTATGACCAATTTATAGTGTTTGCCACACCCTTTGGAAGAGACACTACACCCTTTGGCCAAGGCATGTGTTATATATTTTAGTGTAATTGGATTGACTAGTTGACCAATGGGATCATAGTATCTCATTAAACAAGTTAGGAGGGTGCGGAGTGCACGCTTGTTTAAGTATATTATGATTCATTGTATTGGAGATTCATCGGTTGATTTGAGATGAGGCAATGGGGGTCAAAAGTCACTATTCTAAAAATTCATTGTAAATTTGAATTTTTGGAATTAATGACTTAACATTTGAACTTCAAAATTCCCGGTTTTTGGACACTTGCTTTAGAACCAAATATTGGACCAAATATTGGACCAAACCAATTCTTGGCCGAACCATTATTGAACCAAACCATGTGTTGGCCGAACCATTGCTTATGTGTCATCCTAAGGTGTCCTTTTGATTTTGGAGCCAAAATTTGAATCAAAAGGGGTGTTATGGCCGAAATGACACTTTGCCTCTTCCAAAGGGCATGTTGTCTTCTCCTAAGGGTGTGACAAACACTATAAATTGGTCATAGGGGGGTCCTAAATCTTCATCCAAAACATTCACAATCCTTCTCTCAAGTTCTAGTTCAGTATTCTGATTTTATCCGATTGAAAGTTTGGGTGCCTCCAAATAGTTTCAATCTGAAAGTGTCGTCACGACTTCAGAATAATCCAAGCATACAATTACCACCATCCATTCGAAATTTTCCAACAGCATGTATCATTTCGGCCACCACATGTCTCTTGGATTCAAAATTTGGCTCCAAAACCAAAGTGACACCTTAGGATGATGACTTGGAGCCGAAGTAATAGCAATGGTTCGGCCTAATACTTGGTTCTAAAGCAAGTGCCCAAAAATCGGGAATTTTGAGGTTAAAATGTTAAGTCATTAGTTCTAAAAATTCAAATTTACAATGAATTTTTAGAATAGTGACTTTATGACCCCAGTCAGGGGCGCTGCCCCTTGGACCCTGCCAGGGGCGTTGCCACTGGACCCCTGCAAAGGGGGCGTCCCCTTTGACCCTCATTGCCTCGTCTCTAATCAACTGATGAATCTCTGATACACTGAATCATAATATACTTGAACAAGCGTGCACTCCGCATTCTCCTAACTTGTTTAATGAGATACTATGATCCTATTGGTTAACTAATCAATCCAATTACACTAAAATATCTAACACCTCTTAGTGGTATACTTTTAAGTTAATGATGATGATGTATACTTATAAGTTTTAGCTCATATGAATTCTCTGATTGATTTAGGTTGATTATTTGAACTTGAAGAGCAATCAAAGGGTGGTATTCACATCTACTAACCGAAGTGCCAACAATGAGGAGAAATGTTGGGCTTTAGAGACAATTAACCCCTGAGTGAGTTAAACTCCTTGTTTGTATGGAATTGTTGGTATTTAATCCGCACATTGTTTATTTGGTCCCATGGATTCAAATTACAATCAAAACAATGTACCATTGCCAATTACCACTCCATGAAACTAAGACTATAAAGAAATCTAATGATGTTTGATAAAGTTAGATAACTGTACAATTTTATCAGTATTTTGCATGTTTAAATTTAATTTTAAAATGTTCGGGCAGGCACACTTAGGGATGCTAATGGATTATAGTGTTTTGCAAATCTGCAGTGCACTGACCGTAAATTGCCTAGCGGAAGTGTGATTCATGGTGTATAGGTCAGTTTTGGAAGGAGATTGTGACTACGGATCTGATCATAGTATAGTATCAGGGATTCAGGGGCATGGGCATTATCGACACCCACTATTTAATAACATTAGATTTTTTAAAAATATTAATAAAATATAATAGACAAAATTAAGTACTTTATGATAGGGTTCCCGGGAAAATGAGAATTTTTGACTAACTAATACATAAAAGGAAACAAATACGAAAATATCCTCAATTTTTTTAAAATATGACATTCGTGGGTAGACATAAAAAACATCAATCACGAATCGCATTTGCGGGTGTCTTACTGAAAATATGTGGTCATGGATAGAGCTTGTAATGGTGCGGTGAAAAACTCATAACATGGTTATAATCGTTACTGTTTAATATGGTTAACCGTACCATTATGGTACGGTACGGTTATGGTGATAAATTTTCTACCCATAATGGTTATGGTTATTATATTTAAGTTATACCCATGGTTATTATATAAGTATAATAATTATTTATTATTAATAAACTAATATATACTAGATAATGGAAGTTACTGGACGTACATGTAATAAATAACCATGATGTTAGTTTTATATATTTTTATTGTTGGCAATATAGATTTATGTATTTTTTTAAATAAAATTTTCGATCTTTTATTATATTACATGTGTTGAATAAATATGGGTATACGAGTAAAATCATGGTTAATAACCATAGTTATTTTAATGGTTATGGTATTGAATTGTATCTGTAATGGTTATGGCTATGGTATGTGATTTAAAAATATGGTATGATTATGGTATTTATCATACTCGTACCATACCATAACCATCGTCAGCCCTAGTCATGGAAGCTGCTTCAATATCTTTTACTAATTCATTTGTTTTCGATCTCCAATCAATATGGATAAAAGCTGCAAACTCCTTCACTCGCGAATGGCCCCCTCTGTGATGGTATTCACATGTACAAATTATCGGTTTACCCACGAATCTCATTCACATGTACAAATTATCTGTTCACCCACGAATCTCGAGTGGTGAAAAAATAAACTTCTATCCACGGATTTCAGGCCCGGAAAAAAAATGAGGATATTTTCGTATTTTTATTTATAGGCATATGCATATGCTGTTCACAAATTCCTAAAATGAAGGTCAGGAAAACAAATGCCCCCAATAGAAATATCTTAAGACGGTGTCGTTTTCAGTTTCCCACCAACACCAACTAGTACACTCCTTGCATTATTGAGCATCAGTTCTCTATTTAATTTTTTGGCCAAATTGAGGATCAGTTCTAGCGGGGGGGGGGGGAAATACAGCGATTTGTTTGTTCTCATCCTGAATCAACAACACGACACGACCTGTCGACATCTGTACACCCCCAAATAATCAAAAACAAAAGAAAGTGACACATCACCACTCCTCCTCTTCTCTTCTGATCGACGTTGGATCCGCAGTTCGACCGCTTCGTCGCCAGATTTCAGTTCAGTATTCACATCTACTTGATTCGGACTTCATCTTCTCTGTGCAGGTAGTCTATCCGTTCATTTCTTGATCAATGAACAGTTTCTTGTAATTGGTTGATTCAACTGGTTTCATGATCTTGCTTCTACATTTAAATCTTAATTTATTGATTTGGGTGTTGTTCGTGCTTCTCTTTTAGTCCGATCTCATCCCTGGAATAGATATTTGTGTGCTGCAGCAGTACGTTTGAATTGTTAATGGTGTAGTTACTGCGGACTATATGATGTGAATCACTATCGCTGTACACAAAATTCAGCACTTTTTTTTTCAGAATTTTAGAAATTTTCAGGATTCTGAACAGAAAATCGGATAAAGTCATATAAAAAGTAACCCAAAATGGTAATTGATCATTTTCGCAAAAAGAGGAATATTTTTTAGGGTTAGTTAGACTTTCAATTCTCTTGTTGGTTTTTGTTCTTCAAGATTACTGCAATTTTGTAACACTCTATGCTCATTTCATATTGGTGAATTCGCAGAAACAAAAATGACTTGTTAATGCCATATATTCACAGGGGATGCCTCAAAGGTAGACTAGACAACAATGGCAGCAGCAGAAGCTAGGGCTGTATGGCAGAGGACAGCCAACCGTTGCTTTGTACAAGAAGATGCCAAGAGAGCCCCGAAGCTTGCTTGCTGTCAATCATCTTCAACATCCAAGCAAGTAGATTCCGGGCCTACCAACAAGGAAGAAACATTGGATCACCGTGATAATGCAGGTGGCTTCATTCCTTTTCCGAGAAATGATTTCCATAACCTCCCTTCTGAAACAAGGTGGTGGCTTCAGCTCCAACCCGGGTTCGGGTACCACAGGGGTTTAGATATCGAGTTGGAGATTTTGAAGAGCGATTTGGAAAATTTGGGTGATGGTAAACCTCGTCAAGAAAAATATAGTGATGATGGTGTCAAGGAGAAAGATACCGTAGCTATGATGAGCAGCTACGAGTTTGTGTCTGTTTCAAAAGAGACAGACATCCTAGGTTTTGATTCGGTGTCATCGTGGTCGGGGAATGAGAAGAACGAGCCATGGTGGCGAACAACTGACAAGGATGATATAGCTTTATTGGTTGCCAAGAAAGCTCTTGATTATGTTGAGAATTGTGACCTTCCACCGCCTCAGAAGGTGCATATTGGGGCACACCCTTATTCGGGTCTTGGATGTTTTGAACACCATAAAAGATCGGAACCATCTTTAGATTGGAGACCTCGAAAGCAAGGGGTTCGAGTAGGATGTCCCGGGATTGGCAGACACGTTGGCATGAAGTGGGCAGCCTCAGATGGACATGAAGAAGAACATCGATTCGACAAGGCATTTAGGTATTATTTTTAAGCCAAATCTAAGCAATTATTTTCCTGGCTATTGTTTTGAGCTCTCTTCGGAATTGCATACGTTTAGGCTTTTGTCAATTTTTGTTATTTGGGCTTTTATTGATGAAAACGTTGGAGATTCAAAAAGAAAAAATTGCAACCCAGTTGGAGATTTTAGGTGAGGTTCCATTTTGTGTACTTTAATGAAATGCGGTTCTACAGTAGATTAACGGTTATTTGGATCACTTCATACAAGAATATGGATAATAAGCTTAGTGAGCAGTGTTAGATTGATGTTTGGTATGTGCAGCCATATAAAAGTTAGGGTTAAATACCAAGGAGCTACTTGAACTTTGGACGTTTTGCAACAAGTTACCCGAACTTTGAAAATTCAAAACGGGCTACCTCAACTTTGAAGAAGGTGCAAATAGCTACCTCTGTCCAATTTCCGACGAATTTCCGTCAACAGTTGACGGAAATTGGACGGAGGTAGCTATTTGCACCTTTTTCAAAGTTGAGGTAGCCCGTTTTGAATTTTCAAAGTTTGGGTAGCTCGTTGCAAAACGTCCAAAGTTCAGATAGCTCCTTGGTATTTAGGGTTTAGTGAAATTATCATCTTTTGCTGGTCTTCGTATAAAATTTTAAGACGACATTACATTGTTTTGATAATCACGAAAGCGTGTATGCGAATCCAAGATTGTGTCCCATGATGCAGTGCTTAAATGTTTTTTTGTAGTCAAAAGAGTCACAGCAGTGGTGTGGAGGTGAATCAGAAAACAAAACCAGCAGCATGGGAAGGTGACCCGAGCAAGGCTGAGCTACTAGAAGCACTCTGCCACTCTCAAACCCGAGCAAGGGAAGCAGAGAAGGCTGCAAAGATAGCCAATGCGGAGAAGGAACACATCATTAAGCTCTTCTTCAGGCAAGCATCACAGCTCTTTGCATATAAGCAGTGGTTTCAACTCCTTCAGCTCGAGTCCATGTACCTCCACATTAAGGACACTGATCAGTTCCCCGCCTTTTGCCCTTGGACTATCAAAAAGGGTAAAAGGATAAGGAAGAGCTGCAACTGGAGGAGAGGTATACATAATTATTGCTTTCATCTCATTAATCAGCTGATTTAGTTAGACACAACCCCAGGTCAACAAGGTGTCTAGGTTGGGGTTGAATCAGTTGAACCATTGGTTTCGATCCTGGATTGGTAGGTACCACCCAATAGGGGTGATAAAAAAAAACTGTTGGACCGAATTCTCGACAAGACCGGACCGACTAGGACCGAGCGTTTTTTTTTCTTCAAGGTCGGTCTCGGTCTTTTTCCCCGAAAGCCCGTTTAGGACCGGCCGGGGCCGAAGGAATGTGAATTTGGGATTTTCATAATGTCACACCGAATGAATGTTGATTTAGGAGGTTTTCTATCTCTATAGCTCATAGCGAACTATTCTTTCGCCTTTTACTAAAGAATACTGTGAAGCTCATAATTTTTTTATTTTTTGGGTGCAGATTCGGTCCAGGACCGAGTAAGAAAGACCGATTCGGGCGGGCTTTTTTGGCCGACCTCGGTCCTCCAGAAGGCAAGACCGAAATTTCTGTCTCGGTCTTGCCTTCAGGACCGGACCGGCCCGCCCATGATCAGCCCTACCACCCAGATTAGCTTCACCCACCTAGCCAACCTTATGTGGATCGAACCTATAGGTGTGAAGGAGCCCATTCTCAGTTTCTGATGTAACTGATAATAACTTCAAGTGGTTTGTTCTTCTAACTGTGCAGGTAAATGGGTGAGTCAAGGACGAATGGAAGTTGATGTTACAAAATACGCGGTTGCAATTGCATTAGGATTGGGACTTGTGGGTGCGGGTTTACTACTGGGATGGACCGTCGGATGGATGTTCCCACCCATCTAGGCTCTCTTCTACTGCATTTTTTGGTGAGAAATCAATGTTGCTTTGCTTCCCAAGAAACTTTTTTTTTCTCTGTACTTAATGCCCTGTATATAATGTATATGCCCATATTTGGTACAACATTGCCCTCACCACTACATCATGGAACAGGAAGTGATAGTTTGGGGGGCATTTTAACAATGTTTTACTTTATCAAGGTGAGGTTGGTTGTAGGTGACATTTAATTGTCTATTGTGGTATGTAAAATTGTAAATGGATATATTTTAAATGTATTTTCATATAAACATGACAAAATTAATAAATAGATTGTATGTTTCATTCATTATTATTTTTATATATAATAAATTGTATATATATATATATATAAAATGGGGCTCTGTAAAATAATTGCACTTATTATCATTGGCGGGTTGGGTTGGTCCTAACGAAATTTCGGTCTTGACATTTGGAGGACCGAGACTGAGATCGACTTTGGCAAAAAAAAAACGTCTGAGTCGGTCTTGCTTGACTCAGGCCAGTCTCAGTCTTGGATCGATTTTTTTGGTAAAAAAAAAATCAACTAAATTGGCCAAAAAATACTTAAGTTTTGGCCTTGAACTCACTCGCTTCTCGTCTTCCATCGCACTTCCCTTATGGAACCAATCCAAGGGTTGTTGAATGTTTCAAGGTCATGAATTATTAGGGTTTCAAGGGTTACACGATAAAATTCTAGGTTTTTCTTCAAGGTCGGTCTAGTCCGATCCTAGTCGGGCTTTTAGGGGGAAAGCCCGAAATCGAGCCCGACCTTGAAGAAAAAAAACTTGTCCGCTTCAATTTCGGTCATAGTCGGGCCGGTCTTGTCGGAAATTCGGTCCAACCAATCTTTTTGTATCACCCCTACTTATAAGTAACTTGAGCCCATCACCATGCAGTGGGCTGTAATGGTGCTCTAATGCGCATAAGAGTGGCCCAAATTGTTAATTTGAAGCCTACGATATGGGCTTCAAAGTAGGCGTAATCATTAATCTTATGCCCATCACAGTAAAGTGGCCTGTATTCGAGCAATAGCGGGCTTGAACAATAATAGAGAAGCTTTACTTGGGTCGGATGGGCTTCAAAATGACTCAAATAATTATCATGACGTGGGCTATAATGGGCTTGAAAGTGGCCCCAATGGTTAACTTTTTTTGGGCCAATGGTTAACTTGAAAGGTAAAATAGTAGAGATTTATTTAGTCCGTTATGGGCTTCAGAGTTGCCTTTATCAATAACCATAGACCTATCACAGTAGACTGGGCTTGAGTGGCCCAATAATCAAACTTATAGTAGAGATAATTTATTTGGGTATGATGGCTTTAAAATGGCCTTAATCATTAACTTTTGGCCCATCATTGGGACTGGACTGTATTTCAGCTATAATGGGCTTTTGAGTGGCCCAAATTGTTCATTTGAAAAATCAAATAGGAAAGAATATGGGCTCTAGGTTGGCTTTTTCATTAACCTTGGGCCCATCACACTGTATTCGGCTACACTCGAGCAATGAGATTTTAGAGTGGCCTTATATAGGCCTTAGTCTCAATCATACTCCAATCATAAAATAGGCCCATATCATTATCCCTAGGCCCATTACAGTGTAGTGGGCTGTCATTTGTACAAAATTTAGTTTCAGAGTGGCCCAAGTAATTTAATAGTCCTGAACAAATAGAGTATGTCATTAGAAATTATGCTTTTATTTAATTATAAGTATTAGTAAGATAGGTTATTTTTTATCGCCTTTTTTGGTCGTTTCTGCAAGTTAGAGCCCATAAAAAGCTATTCAGAAAAATGCATGCACCGGGTGTACGTACAAGCCCCCTCAAACGAATTGTTTTGGTTGTTTTGGTGGGATTTTAATGCAGTGGAATTTACACCAGGTGTAGGCAAATATTTTCTACTCCCTTTATAGTTGCATTACCTGCTTCAGGTTTAGCTGTAAAAGTGACTGCACCTGGCTTACGCGCGCATTTCTATGAAGAAAACAGTGTTAAAAAATTATAATTTGTTATAACAAATATATGAAATTTTACCCCCCACCCAAAAAAAAACTTACTTTGGAATATTTTAACCCCCCCCCCCCCACCCACACACACACACAAAAAAAAAAAATAATAATAATAATAATATATATATATATATACTATATACTATATATAATTAAACTTTGGCTCACTATATAGGCGTGAGCTTATTAGGGTAACAACGGGCTGAAGAATGGCCCAACTTGGTGAGAGCTTACTCTTACTACCATAGTAGAGAGCTATATATGGGCTGGATGGGCTTCAAAGTGAGACTTATCAGTAACTTGAGCCCATTATTAGGCAGTGGGCTGTAACGGGGGCTATAATGGGCATAAGAATGGCGCAAAAGTTGGCGTAATTATTAATCTTATTCTCATCACAGTGAAGTGGCATGTATTTGGGCAATGACGGGCTTGCACAATTGCAAAAAAACTTTATTCGGGTTGGATGGGCTTCAAAATGGCCCTAATCAATAACTGGAATCTCATCACCATGAAGTGGTCTGTATATGGGCTATAATAGGCTTGAAAGTGGCCCAATGGTTAACTTGAAGCGTAAAATAGTAGAGATTTATTTAGTCCGTTATGGGCTTCAGAGTTGCTTTATCATTAACCTTAGGCCCATCACAGTGGAGTGGGCTTAAGAATGGCCTAATCATCAACATTAATCCTACAATATTAGAGATACTTTATTTGGGTCGGATGGGCTTCAAAATGAGCTTAATCATTAACTTTGGCCTATCATTGTGGATTGGGCTGTTGTATTTCGGCTATAATGGGCTTGAGAGTGGCCCAAATTGTTGTTTTGAAGAGTTAAATATGAAATATCATGGGCTTCAGCTTGGCTTTATCATTTACCTTAGGCCATCACAGTGGAATGGGCTTCAATGTGGCCCAATTGTCAACCTGAAGCCTACAATAATAGAAGGGCCTAATCATTACTCGAGGCCCATCAGAGTGGAATGGGCTTGATAGTGGCCCAATAATCAACTTGATGCCAACATTGACAAGCCCATAACGGACTAAATAAGGAATACGTATTCGGTTTTCGACGACTGGTTATTAATTCAACACGAGCGGCTACAGTATCGCCATACCAACTCTGGTAGGGGTGGCAACCGTGTCGTTTCAATATTTGTGTCGTGTCTAAACGGATAAGTTTTAAACGTCTCTCTAAATGCCAAACACGTACACGACACGTTTATTAAACGTGTCACACGACACACAACACGACACGATTAGACACGACACGACAGACAAGACACTACACGATAAGACACGTTTACTGGGTTAATGGGTTAGTGAAAATTATACACAGTTAGACACGACACGATTAATTAATCATGTGTGTCGTGTTTTAGCAGGTTAGATGTATTTAGGCACGATTAATAATCGTGTTTAAACATATAAGAGTTGTTTAGAAACTCTTAGTAATCGTGTAGTGTTATTATCGTGTATATTGCAAGCCGTTATAGGTCGTTTAATCGTGCCGTGTCAGAAATTGTCACTTCTAGACGCGGGTGAGAAAGAACCTACGACTTACATTAGTGGAGTGGGCTCCATTTGTGGTTTAACGACGGGCTTGACAGACCCAAATGATTAAATATAAGCCCATTAAATTGATTGTGCCAATGACGGGCTTAAGAGGGGCCCAAATGGTTGACATAAGCCCATCATATTGGATTAGGCTACACTCGAGCAATGATAGGCTTTAGACTATTCAGCAATTATGATTTTATTTAATTATTGTAATCATTAATAAAATAGGCTATTTTTAATCGCCTTTTCGGTAGTTTCTTAGAGCCGATAAAGCTATTCAGTAAAATGGATGCACCGGGTGTACGTACTAGCCCCCTCAATCGAATTGTTTTGGTTGTTTTTGTTGCATTTTCATGCAGTGGAATGTACACCGGGTGCAGGCAAATATTATCTACTCCCTTCATAGTTGTATTACTGTTCCTGACTTACACACGCTCCTCTTAAGAAAATAGAGTGTTAAAAAATCATAATTTGTTATAAAAAATATATGAAATTTTACAAAAAAAAAATGTCTTTATAATTTTTGAAAACCCTATAAAATATAAATATTCTATACTATATATATCATTAAATTTAGGCTCACTAAGCAATAATATTAGGGCAATAACGGGCTGAAGAATGGCCCAATTGCTGAGAGCTTACGCTCAGTAGTATCAGTAGAAAAGAAATTCAAATGATTACCAAAAACAAAATTAACACATATTTTATTAGGAATTTATATTGTGTTTAAATAGCAACACATACATGTTACATATAAGTAGATTTAATTTAATCGTTTAATTCTACATTATTTTCCGAAAAATATTTATTTTTTAATTTCTTTTGCAGATGTACAGATATAAAAGGTGATATTGATAGAGCAAGAGAAAGTTTTTTTTTTCATAAATACAAGTCTAAAAATCTTTCTTGACAAGAAATTGGTCTGATTGAAAAGAATCCTCTTTTTCTTAAATTTATTTTAAAAAACAGTAAAATAAAGAGAAAAAAAATATTATATTTATTGAATAACTTTATCCATTTTTCTATTTTTTTATTCTAAAAATATATAATTTTTAAATATTAATGTGATTTTTCTTGAATTTAAAAGGCAGTGCAGCAGACAGCCACTCCCTGGGATATTTGTCCCCCTCAAAGTGCATTTATGTCTCCCTCCTCCAATAAAAGGATATACTATTTTTGTAGCTATTATTTAGTTATATTATTTGTAAGATATATTTTGTATTTAATTTTATATATAAGATAATATGTTAAGTGAAATTTAAATTTTGTGTATAGAATAGATAAACATGCAATGAGAATATAATGTGTCTGCAAGATCATGTGATTCATAAGTCAATTGCTATGGTATGTGTGTCACATGAAAAATCCGGGCGGTGCCGGTGATCTATCTATACGTGATAATAAATATAATATACATAAATAAATAGATCATTCTAATAATAATTTTAGTTAATTAACAAATCACTATCTTCATTTTGGACATTTTATAAATTACTACTCTAACTTTATTTTTTTTAAATGTTAAATATAAATTACTACATTAATTAAGTTTTTCTCTAAATACGAATGAAAAATAACGTGACAACACATAATTGGTCCATAATTTAGGAAATTATATATTTTTTTAAAATTAGAAAAAAATATGAAAAATTTATAGAAAAAAATATGAATTTTTAATATAATACTTTTTTATTAAACATATGAAATAAAAAAATAATAAATTTTTAAAATTTCGTTTTATAATTTTTATAAAAAATTGTGTTGAACCATCTTATTTTCCTTATTATTAATTTCTCATTTTTGTTAAAAATAAATAAATCTTTTTAAATAATTATTTAATTTTCTGAATAATTGACGTCATTTTTCGTTAAAACTTAACAAACCTAACAATTTACTTCACGGGAAGTAGGGTCTCATGGGCATGGACGAGCTTGCTTGAGGGACGGGCGGTAATCCGGTCGGAAGGTGTGTGGCTCTTAGGAGATGGGAGGTCTATCCAACCCTTCTCGGATTCATGGGTCACCGCGCGCCAACAGATGAGGATCAGACCGAGGCAGGATGACCCTCAACCTTCCTCGCCCAGGGTGGCACATTGGATTCGCCACGACTCCGCGTCGTGGGATGAGGGTGCGGTCCGCCAGACCGTACATAGGGACGACGTACAGGCTGTGCTTCAGCAGCACATACCCATCGATCACACACCTGGCAGACACCGGTGGCCCCACTCTAGATCGGGAGAGACTTCCGTCCGCTCGGTCTACCATCGGCTCCATTCGTCCAACGACCGTCGACAGGTAATCGGGGACCTGAACCGTAGACCAGGGCCGGATATACCTTCGGTCTGGCCTGCAATTTGGGGAGCGGACGTGTGGCCCAAGATAAAAGCCTTCATGTGGAAATTGGCAAACGACGCCTTGCCGACGAGGGGAACGCTTGCTACGAGAGGTCTTGCGGTCGACAGCTTATGCCCGTCTTGCCTTCTTATTGAATCTCGTGAGCATATGATGTTTGTTTGCCCATGGATTCAACAGGTTTGGCACCACTTCATCGACCAAGCAAGGGTCACCGTGGGGAGGAACTCGATGGACGAATGGTTGACCGAGGCAACCCCCTTTGCGGGACCGGATAGGAGGATGAGGGCTAACACCTGGAGGCGCCTCATGGTGGTATGTTGAGTGATTTGGAAAACACGGTGCAAGTTGGCCTACGAGAACACCCAACCAAGCGTACCATCCGTCTTGCTCGAGATCGAACGAACGCTACATGAGTTGGGTCCAGCCGAACCAACTGGCCGAGACAATCGGTTGGTGCGCGCGTGGGTGGGTCCCCCCAGGTGTGATAAAGATCAATTGTGATGGGGCTTGGTGCGGTACCTCGAGTCGGGGTGGTCTTGGCGTCATTGCAAGGGACCATGAGGGTACCGTAATAGGTGTCCGAGGGGGAGTTCTCCTTGCGGGGTCGGTGGACGAGATAGAGGCACAAGCGGTCTATCATGCGGTTCAACTAGCAATCGACATGGCTTGGTCAAGAGTCATCATTGAGACGGACGCCTTGAATATCATCAACCACATTCATAGGCGGGACTTTGCTTGGAGGATTGATCCCATTTTGTCTAATGCGGTTTCTCGGTCTTCATTGATTGGGGAGGTCGTTTGGGAGCATACTCCTCGATCCGCAAATTCATGTGCGGATTGGATTGCAAAGAATGTTCTTGCGGGTTTGTGTCCTTTGGATTGAGTGTCTTCACCCCAACCCCCTACTTAGATGTATTGTAGCGGATAATATCTTGTATTCGGTTTCTACTTTGGTTATTGAATGAAATATGAAAATGTTATTGGCCAAAAAAAAAAAAAAAACTTCAACTCCAAAAGTATACTTAATAAAATTTTAAAAACAAAATTAATAATTTATAAAGTTTCTAAACGTTTTAAAAAGCCTTCATAAAATAATCAATATATGTTTGTGTGAAAGTTCTGAATACGAATTTCAATTAAAAAAAAACTATTTTTTATGTGATATATATTAAATTATCATTATAGTTTGTATTAAATTACTACCAATATTCCACTCTGGCAATCACTCTCTTCTCCCACTCTGCTGCGCGGTGGTTATTTATTTCAGTCGTCAGCAGAGACTGCTGTCCTCCATTTCTCCTCCGGACTTCACATTTCTAGATGAAGAGAAGAGCAGCAATGGAAATGGGTAATCTCTTCACCATCTTATTCCTTGCTGGGTTCTCTCTTTCCTTTTCATACGCCGATTCGACGCAGCAACAAACACTACTGCTCCGACCTATTCCTTCTGCTCCTATTCTATCATGGCCTGAGGAGCAGGAGCTAACGGAATCCGTACCCGCGGCGGAATCCGTACCCGCCACACTCTCGTTGCATCATATCGACGCACTGTCCTCCGACAAGATCTCGCCGGTGGCACTCTTCAAACATCGCCTCCAGCGAGACGCAGCTAGAGTAAGGGCCCTCACCTCTCTCGCTGCCGTCTCAAAGAACCGCACAGCGGCGGGCTTCAGCAGCTCCATCATCTCCGGACTCGCTCAGGGGAGCGGTGAGTACTTCACGCGCCTCGGAGTGGGTACGCCGCCGAGGTACGTATACATGGTGCTGGACACTGGCAGCGACGTCGTATGGATCCAGTGCGCTCCTTGCCGGAAATGCTACTCCCAGACAGATCCGATCTTCAACCCGGCCAAATCAAAGTCCTTCGCCGGAGTTCAGTGCGGGACACCTCTCTGCCGCCGCCTCGACTCTCCGGGATGCAACAACAAGAAAAAATGCCTATATCAGGTCTCCTACGGCGACGGTTCCTTCACCGTCGGGGAGTTCTCGACGGAGACGCTAACCTTCCGCGGCACTAGGGTAGCCAAAGTCGCCCTCGGCTGCGGACACGATAACGAGGGCCTCTTCGTCGGCGCCGCTGGTCTGTTGGGCCTCGGCCGTGGCAGGTTGTCGTTCCCGACCCAGACCGGCAACCGCTTCAACAACAAATTTTCGTACTGTTTAGTGGATCGCTCTGCCACCTCCAAACCGTCCTCCGTTGTCTTCGGCAACGCTTCGGTTTCACGAATCGCCCGGTTTACCCCGCTCATCAAGAACCCAAAGCTCGATACCTTCTACTACCTCGACCTCGTCGGAATCAGCGTGGGCGGCACGCGCGTCCCGGGAATCACCGCCTCTTTGTTCAAGCTCGACCCTACCGGGAACGGCGGGGTCATCATCGACTCCGGCACCTCCGTCACACGACTTACAAGATCCGCTTACGTGGCCCTTCGCGACGCGTTTCGTGTCGGAGCGGCGAACCTGAAGCGGGCTCCCGAGTTTTCTCTCTTCGACACCTGCTTCGACCTGTCGGGGAAGACGGAGGTAAAGGTGCCGACGGTGGTTCTGCACTTCCGAGGAGCTGACGTGTCGCTTCCGGCGTCGAACTATCTTATTCCTGTGGACACCGACGGCACGTTCTGCTTCGCCTTCGCCGGAACAATGAGCGGTCTGTCCATCATCGGGAACATACAGCAGCAAGGGTTCCGGGTGTCGTTCGACATGGCGACGTCGCGCGTGGGTTTCACTCCCAATTCGTGCGGGTGAAAAGTTCGAGCCAACTTCTGTTGTCGTGTACCGTCCTCGCATCCGGTGTAGTAGTACTGTAGACGGAAGGACAGGCGGTAGGTCTTGTTGTTACTTTGTTTTTTTCTTTAATGCTCTTTTTTAATCTAAGAAACATTTGCTTTTTCAGGGCATGTTTTCTTATATATATTACTAAATGATGAAAGTGAATAGAAAAAAAGATTTTATTGGTTGATATGAATAATCCTAATCTATAATTCGATTCATATTAACTTTAGTGAGGGATAAAATTCGATTGTATTCATTATCAAAATTAAATTATTATTTAATTCACTTTAAACTTTAGATCCAAACCTTTATCAAATGCGCGTGTGATTGCATGATGGCATGTGAACACGAGATGCATGATGCCATTGAAGCCGTTCATTTTTGTCCCATGATTGACGGATAGTGGTTTCTAATTTCATTTTATTAATATAATAATACTTCTTTAAAACAAAAATCCATCGGTCCGTCAACTGTATGATATGATGACTAAGAAATCCAAGTTCTCAAGGTACATTTTGATATTTGAAGGCACATGCACTTTTGTGACATTGCTTTGATTGTGTATTCTTTTTAGTTTTTAGTTGTTGGTTAGACGTTTGTCGTATTTTCGGTTCGTTTTGCATACTAAAAAATTATATTCTATTTTGGTAAACTCGGGAATTGCAACGTTAAGAATGATAATGGTGCGGGATGGAATGGATTAGACCAACTGATAAATATTGCATACCAGATTCAGACTGTACCGGTGATTGATCAAGTTTGTATTAAAAAGGTTAAATTGCAGATTAATCCACGATGCACTATGGTTTTACTCTTGATAAAACTGGAAATTCTACCACCTGATGAATCCTTCCATGTCGAGATAAAGTCCGAATGGAAGAGGGAAATAAATGATCAGTCATATACAGGTCCCCATCGAATCAACAAATTATAGTCGTACAAAAACCTGGAAACTATGAAACGAGGCCGAGTTTCGAATAACTGCTGTGGTATGGAAGTCTAGAGAAATTGAATTAATATTGAGCAAAAATGTCACGTCTTCAAGGTCTCTTTCTTCTACACCTACATATAATCCACTATTATGAGTTAATTCAGAAAGAGAATTGATCAGATGAATCATCAATTGAATCAGATGAACAGCTAACCTTAGCTCCGGGTGCGTCCCATGGGGGCAAATAAGACGTGTCAAGGAAAGTTCTGTTTGGCTATGACGGTATGGAACCACTGATCTAATCTTCAGTGTGTCGTCTAGAGTCAATTCAACATCATTATGTAGATGAAGAAGCTTCGCCTGAAGAGACGGTAGTAGAGGTGGGTTTAGGAGCTCCACTTTCTCTCACGACTCTACTGCATATCACTTTGAAAGACTGAGACCCGTTTGGCCGAGTGAGCATACTTATTGGCATCCGAACTGTCTGCTTACGGTTCCTTCTTCCCCTAATCAAGATACTGAATGTCTTTTCATTGTCATTCTCCTTTGGACTTATTCCTCCTGAATTAGGTAAAGTAGCATCTGTTCCAGAACCTGAACGCACTTGAACTCCATTTTCCTTCATACTCTCCTCCATTGCCTCAGAATTGACAAGGTTTAAATCCTTCTTCGGTTCTACTAGTAGACTGTCAATTCCCACTGGAAGAAGCTGAGTGGGACTTATGGAAACTGGAATGCTGACTTGTGGCTCCAAAATCTGATCAGCAATTGGCTCGGCAAGTGGAGGAGCAGGGTAGTGGCAGACGGGCCACATTGGACCAGGGATGAATTCTGGTACATTATGGTGCCAAGCAAAGTGATTGGGATGAAAAGAACTGCTAGTCATGGGATAAGTGTTATTAGGAGGGAGCTGCTGAGGTTGGGTGAATGGAGGATAGATGAAGGGCAAAGGCTGCATCATGCTTGGTGTTGGTGGAGGTGATGGATATGGTGGAGGAACTGACGGCAATACACCACCTGGTCTTGGGTGAAGACCCATGGTTATTGGCCACGGTGCAGGAATAGTTCCAGGAGAAGGTGGAAGAGTCATGTTCATGGGGACGGGTCCCGCACGGGGAAGACCCACCAATGGGTTAAATGGAGCTGCTGATGCAGACAGTTTCTTACTTGAAAATCCTCTGTCATCACTCAATGCGGATTTCTCTTTGGAATCCTCTGCCTCCTCATTCGAGCAAGTGCTTGGCGATTCATTCTCATTTAGAGTTTCCAGCTCGTTTCCGCATGCCTCATCTTTTGCCACCTCTATCTGAGGTTGTTCTTCAGGTTCAGTCTCTTCTTTAGTCTCTGTCACCTCTACAACTTGAACCGAGGCAGTAGTATCACATGGAAGGTTCTTTTCCACTTCAGATGTGATATCTACTCCTGCTTCAACAGGGTCCGGCTGTTGTTCAACTTCAGTTGTGGCCTCTGGCGCATCATCCTGAGGTAGCCTCTCCTGCAACATAGGAATTGTTCCTGGAGGAGCCAATGCTACTTCCTTGTACGAAGGACACTTATCAAGAGGCCTTGTGGATCTTTTGGATGAACCCAGTTTATAAGATGTAGCAGAAGTCGGGATCTCAACAACCTTGTTCCCAGAGTTATCAGCTGCAGTATCGGATTTGGGAGCTGATGGCGTGGACTTGACTCTGTATGCAACAGCTTTGACTATCCTCCTTCCGAATTTGGAGTGAGTAGCTTGATCCGTGTAATTGGGCCTTCTCCGTACTACGTAATACCTATTATTAGGATGTGAATTGAAAACCTGAGAATAGTTTGGGTCGCCATCCATGTTCTTTTTCTGATAATTGTGGATCTTGCCTATTGTAGCTCGCCTCTGCTTTATTCGTCTACTGAAAGAGCCTACTGATCTTGATCTATGGACGGGTTGCCACCCATCATCTCCATCAGCATGTGCTTCTGCCAAATTTCTATCTGCAGCAGCTATGGGCTTTTCTTCCGCTGTGTCATTCACAACAGGTTCTAGAACTTTAAGTTCTATCTCTTGATCAGTATTGACGACACTTTCTAACTTCAAGCTTGTTTCTTGATCCGTGTCTATGCTGCTCTCTGTTTCTGGTGTACGTGCTTCTTCATTTGTAACATCGTCCTTTGATGCTCCTGTTGATTCAACTGAACTTTGTAGCTCAGCATTTGCTAGAGATTTTTCCTTCACCTGCAAGAACATTTGCAGTCATTCAAAACTCAATTGGCACTTCTGATTTGTCTCGTGTACAGCAGTTTAACTGATTAATTAGCAAAAAAACATCAATCCTTATTTTGTTGAAGACGACGATCAAGTTGGAGATTTGTACCAGTCATCTGCAACTTGCCACGTGATATAGTAGGGTCTACTCATACGGATGGAGAATCAACAAAAATGATTCCACTTCTTTAGCGGATTCACTTTTATAATTTAGTGAATGAAATGTCCTAGGAAACTTAAATGGCGTGAAGAATAGTTTACCTTTGAATTATAAATTTTCCTCTTCATTGCAAGAGAATCTTTCCCTTTGCCATCATGATCTGGGTTAATGTAATCAAGCAAATCGGATACACTGCAAAAATAGTAAACAATCAAAGCATGAGGAATGAAGCATACAGTCAGGGAGAAACTTTGAAACAGAATGTCTAGCAATTCGATTGTGGGACGATTATTCTAAATGCATAAGACCAGCTCAATTTGTTTTGTTGATTTCGAAGTGAAATAGAATCCTTGAAAAGATTAAGATCATGCTTGGGATTGGAAGCTTTTATATGGCTCAAGATTTAAGATGGTTCCGTGGGGCATGATAATAAGAAGCGAAATGCTTGATTTTTCTCAAAGGGGAGGGGCAATGTAGGTGTGCAAAGCACCAATGCCCTTCTCTGCATCTTTTTAATTGAAGAAGGGAAAACAGTACTTGTCGAACGTGCCAAAAATCATACAACTAATCTAAGAAATAATCAGGAAAAGGGAAATGTGTCGTAATGGCGCTGGGAACGCTGAAGAAAGACCTTGCAACAATTTATATGGATTTTGCTGTTTTACCTTAAATGGCCTTTGCTGGCAATGGAAGCATCAGGCTTTTTAGTTCCGTTTCTTGCAGCTTCTTGCTGCTCAAATGCCTTGGATTCGAAGTACTCAAGCCAAGCAGCAGCATCCTACCAGTTTTTATTAGAAAAGAAAATCATACCAAACTCTACTTAATAGAACTTTAACATAAGTAACTATGATGCCAATGCAGCAGTGAGATTTATATTCGAGGAATCAACAAAATGATCAACCACCTTATTGCACTGCTGGCTTTGTGATGTTTATATCTTTTCTACACTTCTGATTCACATTGAAATCTAACAATGACTCTTACACAAGATATATTAACCGAGCATATTACCTGCGTCCGCAAGTCATCAGGGCCCAATTTTGCACGGAGAATTTGTAAAGTTGTTTGCTCATGCTGAACACTTAGTGGATAAGCTTCCATTAGAGATAGTGCAATTGCAATAGCGTGATAACTTGCTGCAGTCTGGAGTTGCATCAGCAAAGATATATGAGAATTTGAAAAAGTGTTTACCCACCATAGGCACACAAAAAACAACATTGTATCAGGACTAAATCAAACAAAAAGAATCAAGACTTTAATAACCAAACAATACCTGGATGTGATCTGGACCGAGTAATCTTTGGTTGCATTTTAGAGCTTTGTGGAGATATCTGAGTGCAACATGCACATTTCCCAGGCCTTCTTCCATCATCGCCACATTAATATATGTTGCAGCCGTATTTGGATGGGAAGGACCACAAGTAAGATGTAGAAGATAGAGTGCACGCTTGACATATCTGTTCATAAGCCATTTGTAACTTTAGGAAAAGAAAGAACAAATTACACAAAGAAGCAACTACTCAAAAATCATCCAACAAATAACTTGATTGAACATGGAGTATTCTAGTACAGAATAAACATAAAATAGTAGTCCTCAAGATAGCTAGAACATCCTCTGGTGGCAAAAATTAAGGTTTATATCTAGGCAGGTGCAGAAACTAAGCACATTAAGCTTAAAGGTCTAGCAAAAGCAAAGATTTGGAGAATGTGTAATATGTCAGGAATCTAAAAACCCAAAGGCTAATGTTAATGTGAGTCAAACATACTTTAGAGCTAATTCTGTATGCTGAAGTCTGTAGTAGAAAACAGCAAGATCCCCATAACTTTTCATTGTATCTGGATGATCAAGCCCTAATTCTCTCTCATTAATGTCCAATGCCTTCTGCTGATAGATGGCAGCCTATAATTTGGAAAAAGAGAACATCAAATTAAAGGGAGACAAAGTAGATCAAATCGTAAGTATCAACAAATTCATTATCATACTTGAGTTGCAAATGAACTACATTACTATGACTCAGTGATCAATGAGCAAAGATCAGGTACCTGATTGAAATCTCCCGTATGATACAAGACGACTGCAAGGAGGCTATATGCTCCTGCAGTCATCCGATGATAAGGACCACATACTGCTACAAGTTTTGCAAGAGCCTGTAACAACAGAAAAAACTTCAATACAGAAACATCAACTGGAAAAATAATGTGAATTGTTTAATCTAAACAAAACAATGAGTCTAGCAATCAGTGGCACAAACCTTTGTCCCATATGCTACAGCATCTTCAAGCTTTCCTTTATCTAGAGCAGTTTTAGATGATTCAAGGAGTTGTCTTCCATCGGCAGATGAACATGCAGCTTGCTGATACAACCAGAGGGTGGAATTATAAGAAAAAACTGGAGAAAGATGCTGTTAAAGAAAAATTTTTCATCTTTTGAATGATTCAAAAATCAGTATTATTTAGGGGTGGGGGTGAGTGTGGGGAGTTGGAAAAAGTGTCAGTTACCTTATGAACTGGAACCAAACTAACAATATCTGCCTTACAGAAAGGATTTGAACAATCCATATCGAAGTCCCTTGGAACCAACTCGACTCCCACCTGCATTAATTAATAATAGCCAACTATCCTGTCAGTATGGTGGTCAACAGATGAAAATACTGAAAAATTTATGGGTAAATGTATTAAAAGCAAATTGACACCCTTTCTTATGTTTCCTTAAATTGAATACATTGAAGGATTCATATACTGCCCCAAATACGTGCCAAGGAAAAGATAATTCTGGTATTTAGGGTGAAAAAGCTATTGATAGGCCATCTCTAATATCGATTTTAGGTCTAATTTTATCTGAATTTTACTACGTTTATCTAAATTTTACTTGTATAATGACCACAATCCATGTAGCGGAGCTAATCAGGAGTGAGAAGAACCTACGTCCATGAATTGATTAAGATTTTCTAGACCACTAGATTCCATATTGATTTTTCAACTCATATATTCAAGCATATAACTGCATTTTCCAGAACTTGCTGCTCTAGTTGCTTGTATACCTCCAATTATAATGCGAGATGATTTATATGTCACTTTCGTAGACTAAGCAACCTTGTATGAATTGTATTACAGTCGCTAATGTTACATACCTTCTGGCATAGTCCCCTTAGAATAGCAAATTTCCTGACATCCTTGTAGTTTAGGCTGCTAATATCCCATTCATATCTCTTCATCAAAAATACTTTTAGCCATTTCCATACGACAGGGTGAAAGGATAATTTTTTTTGCTCTGCATTATGATTCACCCCGAGCATAAGATTTAATGCAGCAGCTACTAGAACTGCCATTTGCTCAACATCAGCAGCAGCAGAAATCACTGCTTGAATAATATGCTTGAATGCACGAACTATCATCTCATGGATACAGAGGGATTGCACATGCGACAATTTTTGAGAAAGCTTGACCTGGTAATGCCAGAAAACAGAAACAACATTCCTCGTGAAGAAATAATAAGAAAAATTATCTACAAGAGATTTTATGAAGGTGATGGATGCTTGCTTCATGACCTTCAAACCCAGCTTTAGGGCAAAAATATGTGTTTTGTGAGTGTGGAAATTGGAAAAAAAAAATATGCATTCAAGGAATCAGCAAAATATGCAATAATTTCAGCCACTTACAACATGTCCAAGGGAACGCATACGAAGACCCCTAGTATGCATGAAATCTGTAAGAGTCCGACCATCAACTGGTGAGAGTTCCAACGAACCAAAATCTGCAACCTAAATTTTTAATAAGCTAGATGAGCCTAGGCACATTTACACTGATATATCTATATACAGCTCAAATTATTTTAAATAGAAATGCTTACTAGTTTTGGAAGAGCGACATCGTTGTAATATTTCTGGGAGAGTTCAATAAGCTCTTGCAAAGACTGACAGTAGTTGATAGTTAGAAGATGGCAACAATTCATACATATAAAATCACGGTGAAGTAAATTTTACCTTGCGGTGGAGTCCACTTTCTGACTCCTTCAGTCGGGCAAAGGCAGCATCTGACAACATATTCTTCAGAACAAGCTCATTTTCTCTTGCAACTGACTCTAGTTCAGATTCCAGGGAAGGTGAAACAGAATTTTCAGATTCCTCACTGACACTGTTTGCTGAAGCCTTTGCGATTTCAGAATGCACTCCAAAATCATTCGCATCAGATTTTTTCTTATTATTTTTGAGTGATCGAAGTGGTTTTCCCAGTCCTTCGACCTTCATTTCATTCTTAGACTTCTCACCGGATGGTTTTTTATCCTTTTCAGTAGTGTTCTTCTGATCTTGTAAATGTTGTATCCAGCAAGCTCCAAGTTCCCATCTCACAAACTGGTCCATTCTTCCATCCTCTTTCTCAAGCTGGGTTAGACTCTCTTCAAGCAATTTCTCCACAAAATCTCGGGAAACATTCATCTCATGTTGCTCAGAAAGATGAGAATGCACAATTTGTTTGTTGTTTTCAGAAGCAGCTTTTGTGTGGAGAAGTAATCTTAAACTGAAAAGACGAAAAAAGACATAATGAGGCAGATGACTTCAAGAATGTTCACTGCAACATCATAAATACACTATACATATAGTGCAGTATATATTAATATTATCATAGTAAATTTTCAGTAAGGACTCAAATAAAGCTAGCATTTAAAAAGGGTGAAAAAGATTTGGTGGAACCTGTTAATGTTAAGAGCATTGGCACCGCCTTCGGGCTGATCCAAATGTTCTATGCTTGTAGGTATAGATGTAACTTCCCGATTCATTTTATCCTCAACTTTCACAATAGCAATATGACCGGAATATCTTACATTAACAACACCTAAGGTGGATACATCCTGCAGTCAAAGCATAAAACTATTTCAAGATTATGGTTTAGATCATATGCATAACAATTCTTACAAGGTTAACCTTCCATATGAGGATGTGCATAAAGTAATTTGGATAACCAAAGTTACAAAGGTTGACCTCCTAAGGAATGGCCCAACTCTCTACATATTAATATCAAATCATTAGGAGTGGAACATGTACATCCGAGTCCATATTCGACCCAAAAGCTACAGTGCACTTATTCCATATATACCCTTCTCCAATCAATGTTCGCTTTCAACACATTATAAGATCCTGTAAGCTTTAGTTTAATTCAAAGACATAGCTTATATTAAGAGCATACTAGACATGATAGCTTACATGAGCAGCTGTATTCTCATCAGCAGTAACTCCCTTGAGCAAGTTTCGCACCATTAATTCTTTTTGATCTATCCCTGTTGCTTGAATACCATCGACTTTTGTGTCAACTTTAGAACTTGCTCTGCAAGCATCTTTTGTTACTGTAATATTCAAGTCTCCTACTTTCTCTGTGTACAATGGTGTTTTTTTTTCAAATCTGCTGATTAGATCTGGACTACGCAATACATGCTCCACCGCTGAAACTGCCCTGAAGATTGCAACATCAACAAACAAACTGTGAAGAAGAAATGCTTTCCTGTCCCGCACCTGTCTCTCCTCTGCTGTCTTGCAAGGCATGGATGCAATAAATTGGAAACTATTAGCCCATGGAATCAAGTCACTTTTGCCATCCCTTCCTAGACCACCTCCATTGCCACCCCACCCTTCATCCTCAACAGGCAATGGAGGGAACACTGGTGGAATCTGTGCTGCAACAGGAGGTATGATCCACGTATTGGCTCTGAAGCCATAGGGAAGATTACCAAACTGCGAATCAAGAATACAACGATTAAGATCATGAAAAACACTACAGAGTGGAATCCTTGTTCCTAATTTGAAGCTCCAGTTACCTTGTTTCTCTCTGAAAATGCCTTCATGAGATCATCATATGCCTGAAACACGAAACATGCAGTATGATTATCATAAAAGTAGTTTAGAAAATGGAGATCGAGCGAAAACAGCAGAGCTATATTCATGAAACGTGATTGATCACCATAGTAAATGTCAATGATGAAGCAAACCCACTTAAAACTTGACGTGAAAAAACATATTAGAGCAAGATTTTTCTCTTTTTGGTAAGATTGCCTGAGGCAAGATTATGTGCAGATGAATTTAAAAAACTAACATGATCGAAGGCTCTACTGTTATGTCGTAACAGATCAACAAGGTTATGGCATAGGAATCGCTGTTTCCCAACACTGTAGAATCCCCTTCTGCAAGCTTCAACATGAACCAATTTTCCATTACACAGCTTCACCTAAAACATTAGTGAGACAGACAATCAGAACCGATGATCCGAGTACAATGTAAAGAAAGAAGCAGAGGAGCCAGAAGAAAACACTCACATCCAGGGAAAACAAGTGATCATCAGCAGATATCTCATGGACGTGCCGTTTCACCGCCTTCCTGATGACTGCAAGTAAGCAATAGCAAATGATGAACCACAGATAGACCGATAGTTCGAACGAGACGGAAAGAGACATAGAGATAGTACATTGCAAAGGAGGAGTGAGGTGGGAGAGGGAGAAGAATTCGTAGAAGCTTCCCAGCTTGGGGGAGGAGTAGCTCAGTTCACCCTCTCCGTCCAGCGGCACCTCCTTAGACAGATTCGGAGGCGCTGATTGCTCGCCGATGGCTCGGGACTTGGTTGACCTTTTCGCGCTCTTATTAGGCGGGACATCAACCTTTTGATGATCATCGCCCGCTCCCGACGGGCCGAAACACGTCGTGCATGCGACGATGTCCAGAAGCCGCCTGACGTGCTCCACGGCGCGCTCTTCCTCGTAATCCTCTGATCCACCATTAGAACACAGTGAGTTCTGCTGCTACGGTTAACAGGGAGAGAAACAGAGAAGAAATGGAGTTCGTTACCTTCAACCAAGGAGAGCACACATGGCTTCAGCGCCGAAACGTCGACGGTATCCTTTAGCCGCGAACCTCTAACCTGCGCATTTGTCAAAAGTCAAAACTACCCCGCCTTCTTTCTCACTCATAAAACGGATCCTATACTTCCATATATATGAAGTTAGTCCTTAAATGTTATTAATTTAAAACATAACCCTACACTTTCCATCTCCTTCCGTATAGATAGGGGCGATAAAAAAAGACTGGTTTGATCGAATTCCCGACAAAACCGGTCTGATACCGGCCCAACTAGGACTAAGACCAAACGGGCGGGGGTTTTTCTTCAAGGTCGGTCTTGGTCTCATACTTTTTTCCCAAAAGCCCGACTAGGACCGGGTCGGGCGACCTTGAAGAAAACCGTAAAAATTCATGGTGTAACCCTTGAAAACTAGTAATTCGTGACCTTGAAGTATTCAACAGCCCTTGAATCGGCTCCATAAAGAAAATGCGACGGAAGACGAGGAGCGAGCGGGTTCAAGACCAGTGATTTTTTTGACCAATACAAGTGATTTTTTTTTACTAACAAATTTCGGTCCAAGACCGAGACCGGACCAAGTCAAGCAAGACCAACTCATACGTTTTTTTTTGCCAAAGCCGGTTTCGGTTCTCCAAATGTCAATACCGAAATTTCAGTATCGGTCTCAGTCCTGACTCCAAGACCGACCCGCCCATGACCAGCACTACGTATAGCTCATAAAGTAAACACGTGAAAAATATGAATAATTATTTGACTTATGAGAACTATAACATTAGATTTTCACGTGCTTGTAATGGCAAGACATATTAGTAATTAAACTTGTAACTAAGAAAAGCGAGAAAAAAATGATATTTTTGATACTTACCTCGTGAGATAACGAGTAGTTCGTAATGTTGCAAGTATCTGTGTTCACGCAGAGAAGTCGCCTAACATCTATTATCCTATCGGTCGATATGCCCTGTTTAAGTATATTTAGTTAAGAAAATAATAAGATGAAATAATTTACAATAATTTATTCTAGTGTTTTTATTTTCTTATATTTTTCTTTTAATGTTATGGGAAAATTCCAAAGATAATGAATGTTATATCACGAAAAAGTAATAAATTTATAAACTTTTCAAAAAAAAACAAATAAAATGATAGAATTCAAATATTAGGGGAAGAAAATGAATTTCAAACCTTTCGTTGTTAACTAAATCAAACTAGGCACCGTCCAAAGAAAAAAGGAAATGAATTTATTAAAGAAAAAAGGAAAATTATATCTGTATTTATTGAAAACAGATAAACTTGTTTTAATACAAAATTATTGCTATGGAATGTAGTTGACATTCAAACAAACAATAATAATAAAACACCTATACAAAACATAATCTCAAAAACTAGTGGGAAGACAACTTTTTCATGTATTATTTTATAATATAGAGTTTTTTGGTCAAGAAATTTATATAGAGTTAAATAATATATTATTAGATAAATTTTATATGAATGTACAATTTATGAACTATTTTTTTAAAATAAATTATCAGTTAAGCATTATGTATTGTATAAATAATACTAGTTCAATATCAACCGATCCTAAAATATTAAACCATTCTATTTTAAACTTGTTGGAAACAAAGTTTAATACAATGATAAACTGACCTAAAAATTTAAATAATAAATTTTTATATTCTTTTACAATTTAGTGTTATTAAAAAATAATTCAAAATTAGTAGTGAAATCATTAAATATTTTTACAAAAATTATAAAATATAAATTAAATATTTTAAAGTTGTTTTAGAAACTTAAAAATAAAGCTAAAAATCAAACTGAAATATTTATTTTTTCAAATATAAAAGTGAGATTATTCAAGACTTATATTAAAATATTATAGTGTTTTTGGTATTTTTTAAAGTACGTTTCATCAAATTTAACAAGTAAAAAACTTTTTATACAATACAAAAATATTAACTAATAATTTATTCTAGAGTTTAACTAATAAATTACAAGTATAAAATTCAATAAATAATTTAGTATTTAAAGTTTTAAACTCTCTCTATTATATTTAAAAATAAGAAAATTATCATTCTTCTTCGTAATAAAGCATACGTAAATAAGGAGGTACCTTCAGTATAACTCTGGATTCATCTGGAAGGTTTATCGCGATATCCATCACAACGGGAAGAACTGCGAATTCATATTAATTTATATAGATTTGAAGATTAGGATTAAGAATAAGATGAAGGAAAAGGAAAAGGAAAACGAAGCTATCTATCTATCTATATATCTATCTCTCTATTTATATACCCTTCTCTTCCTTCTTCTTCTTCTCTCCCTTGGCCTTTCCACGGCTGTTTCTCGGTGCCATTTCTACCTTCTTCTTGGAGAGCTAGGTTTTCTGTTATCTGCAACAACAGTGAATTCTTTCTTATCCAGTCAAAAATCGAATAAATTAGTAATGGCGCGCTCCAGCAGCAGAAGAAGCTTATTGTAATGGGAGAATTCTTGAAGAAGAAGAAGAAGAAGAAGAAGAACCTGCAATTGAGGTCGGTACGCCAGAAGATAGCGGTTCAGATAACCATGGAGGAGATAGCAGAGAGAAGGGAAGCAGAAGAGGAATGAGGAGGGAGATGTATTTGAGAGAGAAAGGATGGTATGATAAGGAAGGAAGGGCGGAGATTTAGCAGTGACCAAGTGTCTGGAATTTTATGCAGATGCAGTAGAGGAGAGTGTATTGTATAGATTTTTATTTATTTTATTTTTATTATAATAATGAGATGTAATTACATTTTAACTAAAATAGATTATATACTATATTCAATAGATTTATGTATTTTTTATACCTTATATTTTGTAGTTAATTTATACGTTAATATGTTATATTTGTGTCTACCATTTTACATAATTACATGGTACCATAAATTTATTTATTTATTTTCATCTAATAATGGAATACATAATTAAAATGATATTTTCTAAGTTTTTTTTATGCATAAATCAAACCCAATATCAACTTATAACATGTTTGAATTCAACTCGAAACTAATTCTTGAATTTGATTTTTTAAAAATGATAATGAACAAAATAACTAAGGATAAAAAATAGTTGATCTCAATTTAGTAGTTACTATTTTTAAGCTACATATAATATATATCTATATCAACGTCATATAAACTTGTCATATAAACTTAAAATTGATGTCATTATCGTAACCTGAATGATGAAATTAAACCTATAATCAACGGCGTATCTAGTGGGAAGAGATTGGGGTCCCAAGACTCCACTTATTTATATATATATATATATATATAAGTATAAGTATATTTTACGTACTATTTATTAGGATCCCGTTTAAATTTTGGTATGGACACCAGTTGACACAGTTCGAGCTCAATTCCTTATGCATTCACTTTTTAAGTGTGATATAAGGTTCAATTTTTAGTGAAGTTAAACTAAATGTATTCTTTCTTATTTTTTTTTATTTAGACTTCTTAACTTATTTTTAATTTTAATTTTTTTAAATATAATTAGTATTTTGTTTGATGTTTAATCAAAAAACATTTTATATTTATTCTTATAACAATAATAATATTTTTTTAGTTTTAATTTAAAATATGCGCAAATCAGGAAATCGAATACCAATTTCTTTATTTATAATTGAAGTTATATACTAAATAATGTATACGACTAAGTGATTGTTTTTTGGATTGCAAATCAAACTCTTTATAACACGGTAGACAAAGTCATGAAAATGATAATGTGTTTGTTTCACTTATCAAGAATTATTGTATCTAGTTTAACTGATATAAATTATTAATATTTATACAAAAAGAATTGAACTATTGTATATATATAGTTTTTTTTTTTTAATTACAATATAAGTTGATACCATTTTTGTTTAATAACTCCGTAGGTTCCTAGATCCACCTCTGCCTATAATATGATATGAAGGAATAAATTACAATGCAGTTATAGTCTGAGGATTTAATTACTGTTTGATAAGAGTTTGAGCACTAAAGACAGACTCAATAATGGAAAGGTGGCCAATTTAGATTTTACGCTGCAGTTGTTAAAAAACTTAAAACAGTGGCAGACCAACTGGGGGAGTGGGGACCACTCTCTGCCTTCCTTCATCAGTCTAGGGTTTAGGGTAACGCTTTTGCACTACCGGCCACCTCCGGTTCCGACGAAGGCTTGATTTTTAATATTTTATTTTTCCACAAATATATTTATACAATAATACAAGTAAAATTTAGCTTTACCTTTAACAATTTTCTAACTTAAATATAATTTTTGAAATTTTCAATCTTTTTGTTGGTAATCAATTTAGTTTAGTTATTTCATTACATTTTTGTTATCTAAAATTATATATTTAAAATTTATAAAAATAACATAATAAGTTTTAAAATATCACAATTAAAACCCTTTAAATTTTTACTATGTGTTATGAGTCTTTACGCATACAGACTAGCTCGTCATGCGTAAGAGTTTTGTTCGGTCAAGAGTCAACTCATAACCACTTTTTTTTTGGCCAATAACTCATAACCACTTTTTTTTTGGCCAATAACTCATAACCACTTCAATTAAGACTTAATTGAGTTTCTATAGAATCATACTTAATTATAACATATAGTGAAATTTTAAATGGTTTAATTATGATATTCTTAAAAGTACTATGATGTATTTTGTAATTTTCAAAACATACTATGTTATGTTTGAATAAAAAAATTGACTAAAGAAGTAAACTTGACTTATAACTAAATATGAAGGATCGAAGTTTTTGAAAATAAATTTTAAGAAAAAAATGATTTTAGCTTAAAAATTAAGGGAGAAAATCGTATTTTACAATATATAATGAACATCAACTAAGTTATATTAGTTTCTTAAAGTCTGTAAAAAACGAGCAAACTAAAAAATTTAATGGGCAAATTGTAAATCTAACAAGTAAATTTTGAAACTCCGGAAGAGGCAAGTCACATTTAGCTATGTTTTTGTACGTTTTATTTAATTGTTTCATAAAATTGAATTTATAAATAGATATTTCTGATATACTCTTAAAAGTATTTTAACAATTATTATTTTTAGCTTCGTTTATGGTCTTATTAACAATATAAAGATTAATTATTAGTGCATAAACATTTAGTAATTTTTGCAATCACACCTTCAACATTTAACTCATTTTATTATTATATTATTACTGCCTTAATATTTTGGATTAATTTATAGCCACGTTATTATTTAGTTTTTAAAAATATTCAGGCCACATTGATTTAATTTTTGTATCTATCTATTATAAATATTGCTAACGGGTCAATTTGGACAACTATACCCATCACGTATGTCGTATACGGTAGACGAATACGATTGCCTCTGCCTGTCTGCCCCCTTATTTATGGTAAAATGAACTGACGTGCCCCCACCGTTGAAGTGGGAGAAACTTCAGTCCCTATACTATATTTTTGAATCAAATACTACCCTTACACCTCTCAGATATTACGTCATGGTCTCAATCAAATCCCTAGGTTTTAATTTCATGAATTTATACCCCTAACTTAAATGTTTTTATAAGTGTCTCACACTCTCACGGAAAAAATACTAATCAACTAAGAAAATACCCTTGTTGATTAGGTGTGGGCATAAAAAACCGATTTGGCTGAATCGAACCGTACCGATTTGGCTGAATCGTCTCACAAACCAAATGTTTGTTTTTTTTGCAAAAATATGGAGCGGTTCAAAAGATATACAAAAAGTTAGTTCGCAAACGGTAAACCGTACCATTTCTTGTACCAGTTTTAATATAATATAATATTTATTTGTTAAAATATTTATTATAAACCATTAGACCAAAGTTGGTTCGGTGATGATTTACAATTTACATAGTATAATGAATTATATATTATGGATTAGGATTATGGTTTATGGATTATTTATTATGTATTATTATGATTTTTTTTAAATATATATAAAGTGGTTCAAACAGACCGGTTCATAAGAGGTACGATAAATTAGTCAAAATCTGGAGCAGTAAACCGTACATCTTTAAAATGTGGCAACTATACGGTCCATTAACCGATTCAGGGCTGAATCGGTTCATGCTCACACCAAGTGTTATCAGAACCGTACTAGACCGGCGGTCTAATCGGGAATCGGACCCTTGTCCGGTTTGGTTATGATAAAAGACCATTTTGCAGATGAACAGTATTTGAACCGGATTGAACCATACAGTTTTTGCAAAACCTGTCGATTTCCGATTCATTGTTTAGGCTAATTTTTTTCTTAGACCAAACGGTTTTTTGTTTATTTTTTTAGATCGATCGGTTTGTAGATTATGTATGTATTTTCAGTTTGTTTCCTTATTAACAGTGAATCGCCCGTTGAACCGAGTCCGACCGAGCGGACCAGGAACCGGTTCCTTGCCAATTCGAGGTCCGGACCGGTCCGGTTTGGACATCATTGCCCACACCTATTGTTGATGCAAAACTGCCACAACAGTGTGCCAAATTTGATCGACGGGACGGGAGCAAATGTAAGGATGAAGTCAAATTTTAAGTTCAAACGGATAACAAATAAATTAAGAAAAACGGATATAAGTAATAAAATGGCTAAATTGTAATTACTAATTAGAGCTTGAATAGGACAATTGAAGTTTTTTATTTTCTACCTCCATAGAAAACTAAATATTATAGTATTTTTTTACCAAAATAAATTAATTCATGAATCTTATTCACGGGTTAACTTTCTTTTCTTAAAAAAAAAATGTAAATGAGATTCGCGACTATTAATTAAACTTTTTTTGGGAGCAAATTGCTAGTTGAAAATTTTATACATTACAAAAAGTTAGCCCCCTTAGTTTTTCTATTAAACTTGACGGAAAATACTTTAAAAAATATCCTAATAGTTTAATGTGATTCTTAAATAATCTTATTTTTATATAAAAACAATTGAATTTTAGTTTTAGTTTTAATTTTCTAAGGAAACTTTTAAAAAATTTACTTTAAAAAATTTTCTTTTACATTTTTGTTTAAATTTATTTCAATTTTAGTAGTTTTGTATATGATATGTATTATTTTGAAATTTTCATTATAAATTTAAGAATTTAGTATTTAACATTTAAGATCATTTTATGATTATATTAAATTTTAAGGTATCTTTCCAATTTTTTAAAATACTTTCGTTTAAATGAAATTTTGACGAAATTTTTATTTTTTTTAATACAATATGAAAATTTCATCTAGCAATTTGCTTAAAAATAACTATAAGCAAATTGAACACTCATATAAAATTTAGCTAACAAATTAATATTTAATCATATATTTAAATAATGAAATTAGTTAAACACACTACTGATATAGTATACAGCCTTTTGGCCAAAAAAAAAAAAATAGTATACAACCTCTTCTCCTTAAATTATTTTCTGCATTTAGTCACCGCCGAAGTGCTGCACATTGTTAATTGGTATAAGATAACATATAAATATAATAATTATGAAAACTCTGTCAGCACTTATATCATGTCCACTTGTCTCGAAAGTACGAAGTGGGGCGGTACTATACTATGTTACGCTAACATTGGATATTGATGGACCGGACTCCTATGATATGTATTCGACCATTTCAGTAACATTTAGATTGTGTGTTCCACGTGCCAATTACGTTCTTTTGTGACTCGTGCCCAAACATCATTGGCTACTAGGGTATTAATTTTGGACAGTCAAACTTTTTGGATATTAGGTAGGGTTGACAAGTTCTACACGATACGAATCGCAAAAAATAACATTTTCATCAAAATATATAATAGAACGCTAACATAAAATTATTTTTTGTGTTGTGTTCATATTTAGGTATTAGATAGAACATGTTACAAATGATAAAGTTGGACTTGTTTTTGACTAAACTGTAAAGTTTGATTTGAAATTCTATTTTTTTTTAAATACATTTTTTTCCAAAAGAGTTTCGTTTGATAACTTTTAAAAGTTTATTTAAATATTTAATTTATACATTTTGTTAATTATACATTAAAAGGCTCGTGAATTCAAATGTTTGAATTTATAATTTTTATTATGCACAATTTATTATTTTGATATTTTCTTATAAATATATTAATATACCATGTGAACATCTAACTGATTAACTTAACACAACATGACATGAGCAGACATGAGCACGTACTAAAAAATGTTTGTCGTGCTAAGGAACATGACACAATATTTGATAGTCCGTGTTTAATAAATATCACACGATAAATATATTGATAAGCATGATAACATGCACGATTCGTCAACCCTACCCGCAACTCATTTTTACGCAACCCATCCAACCCGCACGAAAAATGGATTGGGTTTAGTTCGTCAATCTCAATCCACGGGTCAACCCGTTGACACGTATATATATTAGAAAAATATGGATCAAACTCGTGGACCCGTATAATTAAATATATATTATATAAATATTTACGAGTCACACGTGTCTGTGGTCTGCATGGATTGCATGAATCAGATGATAGTGAGTTGTATGATCATTTCCTATTCTTTCTGCTATGACATATGATATTTTCAGTATCCCTATTACAACAGTTACTTATGAATCAACATTTAGTATTGGTGGTCGTGTTCTCGATCAATACAGAAGTTCACTAAAGCCGAAAACTGTGGAAGCTATTATTTGCACTAGAGATTGGATTGAAGACGAGACAAATAATTTATATAATCTTTTTAAATTTTAGTTTCTTAATGTTTTATGATTATATATATGACACATATATGTTTGCATAGAAGAATATGAAGAAACAAATTTAGAGCAAGAGATTGATAATTTTATCCTGAATGAGGAAGAGTCACAAGCATGAAACTTGGAATTATGTGTGGTTTGAATTTAGATGTTTTTGGTTTGAATTTGGATTCTTCTTAGTGTGTTTATTTTGAAAATTTTTATGTGATGTTACATTGGTACTTGGATGTATGGAACAGTATGTGTCACTCATTGTGTGTGATAAGTGATGTCTTATGTGAATTGTGATTGAGTATTTCAGTATTTTATGTGAAATGACTAAGAGCAAGCATTACTTTCTACCATATTTTGAAACGGATGCAATTATTTGATTATTGATTCATATATTAATCATTTAGTGATAGTTCTATAATTCTATTTTGGGTGAGCCAGGCGGGTCGACCCACCAACCCGCTAGGTCGGGTTTGGGACACAAAATCTGCCCCGTACTAAACGGCGTGTCAGGTTGACTCGTAAAGTATGACGTGTCGGTTCGGGTCGGGTCGAATTGTCAGGCCTAATGCTCAATGGGTCGTACGAGTTGACTCACAAAATTCATAATGTCAAAATAAAATAACATCGGTTGATTCGTGGATCTATTGATCATGTTTAAGTCTTAAAAACTGCCCATCATTAATCATGATCGTGTATGAATTAAGTTTATTTTTATACGATCTACGATTTATACTCGATTCCAATTGACAATTTTATCGGTTACAACTTACATATACGTGTTATGAAGGAGTGAGAGAGACATATATAAATATATATTGCAAATACTATTTTAATTGAATTTGAACCTAAAATATATCATTAAAAGTATTACATCTGCTTCCTTGAATTCTTTTTATTTAAAATATTTTTCCATACTCTATTTAATTTTTGGTCCACTAAAATAAAATTTTAATATCGTCTGATTGGTCGGTATGAAAATAATCATTGTAAACTAATTAGCAGATTCATTATTAAATCAAAAGGTTTGGATCTTAGTCTGATTGGTCAAAAACGACCAATAATCAAGTCACCGTATCTTTGCATTTTTTTTAATTTGCCCACCCAAAAAAATTAAACCCTGAGCAAAGCATTCCACTGATTAATACGCACCGTCAAACTATGGAGTATACTGTTTTTCCATATTTATTTAAATAATTGTATAGAGTTGAGGTTGAATTTAGTAGTTACAGTATTTTAGAGGGCTAATTTGACTTTGATAATAGATATATATGGATAGAGGAAGAGCTTTTTAATGATATATAATATTAAATTTCTATCTATATACATGATTATAATAAAAAGGTTAAATATCAAATTGCTAACTGGATTTTATGTAAATGTGCATTTTGCTAGTTTTTTTTAGCAAATTGATAGACGAGCTTTTTATAATGTGCAAAAAGGTAGTCCTATCATTTCTTTAAAAAATAAAATATCTGCAAAAATACTATAAGTTTAATGTAATGCCAAAGGACTAATTTTAAATAATAAATTCTTAAATTTACAAATGAAATCTTCAAAATAATACATGTTATAATAAAATATAACACAAACTACTAAAATTGAATTGTGTTTAAGGAAATATAAAACATAAAATTTAAATTAAATATTATAAAAGTTTGTTTTAATTTTTTTAAAATAAGACTAAAATTCAGTTGGTGACTTTGTAAGAATTTTATTTAGAATCACAGTAAAACATTAGAGTGATTTTAGTAAAATTGTAAAGTATTTTCATCAAGTTTAACAACAAATTTAACGGAACTAGTTTTTATTATGTAGCAAATTGCTCCTAAAAAAAGTTTCATTAACAAATTGCATACTCATATAAAGTTTAATTAATAATTTAACATTAAATCATATAATAAAACATATATCTTCCTTTACTACATTAATTTAAAAATAAGTTTCCGAATAAATCGCAAACTAATTAATATTCTACTATAATATATCATCTAAACATTTTTTTCGCACGAAATAAACATTGAGGACTATTTTTATCTAAAATCGAAGTCTATATCTCTATATAGTGATTAAGATAATCCCATCTATAGCAAGTACCTATCTATACTCTATAATATTTTGATAAAAAAAAAATACTCTATAATATTAATACATACATTAGAGAAAACCAAATGATCTATAATAATATAGTTTAGTATAATTTATCTATAAGCTACAATGTATATTATATATATTCACACACACACACACACACACACATATATATATATATAGCAAATATATTTTCAGAATATTTTAGTTTTATATTTAAAATTAAAAAAATCAATATAAACTTATTGAGTTTGTAAATCCCATTAAAAAATATATGTCTTGTGTATATACAAAAAAAATTCTGAAAAGTATATATAAAAAAAGATACAAATATAGATGGACAATTTTTCATGGTAAAGAAAGCCTAAGGCCTACAAAAACAAGCCTTTGCCTAAACATAGTCCCGTAGTTGTCCCAACAGTCCGTGCTTATATTTATTGAATATATTATATAAATAATACAGCAAATGAAAAATATATTTAGAGTAAATAAAATTTATAAATGATTGAACTATATTATTTAAAAAATATCCAATCTATGAATTTGAATATTATTTTTTTAAAAATATTTTATTCAAGTAAATAGTTAAAATAAATTAAGTAATATATTGAGTTTACTGAAATACGAGTCAAAATCATATCTAAATTAAGTTAGTTTAGCTGAATTTATTTTAGCGGTGATTTTTTTTAAAATATATATAGTAATTATTTATGCAATTTTAATATGAGACCGTTAAAATATTTTTCAATGTGATATTTTCAATTTAAAATTCAAACTTTATTTATATTTGAGTATCGCAACTCGTTTTACCAGTTATATAGACAGACTTAGGTAAATATAGTCGTAGATATTTCTTCAAGGACTATAACAGAAATAAATCAAACTCAAGGGTAAATGTATAAATATGTTTTTGTCGCTGCTTTCAAGTCCTTAACGAAGTTATGTCCTTCGCGCTTTTCTGTCGCTGCTTCGTCCCTCCAAATTCCAAAAATTCCCGAATTTTGGAGGCAAAAAAGCCACGTCATCACCTTTTATAATTAATAATAATAATAATTAATTAATAAACAATAAAATTAAATGATTTTTCATTATTTATTCCAAATCAATATATATATATATATATATTATCGATATATTATTTTTAAAAACATGTGAATAAAGGAGACAACTTAAGAACTTATATCCATTAATTTGGGAACCCCAAAATAAAGCACAGCGTAAAGATATAACTTGATATAATCGAGTCCCTCTGGGATTAAGAAGTCGGCTTCGCAAATCCATTCTTCAATCTCTGAAAATTCTTGCTGTTCCTCGCGGATTATCTGCTGAGTATCGTCTTCTTGTTCTGCAATCGGAGGAGCGTAATTTCAACCAAGGGCGCATCGGATAAACCTCCAATCGGTGAAGCATAGCATTGCGAATCAGTTCGTGTTTGATCGGAATTTGATCGGTAATTTGAGACGGTGTTGAGTTTTAGGGTTTGCATTGGGTTTATTGTTCGAAGCGGAGTAGTAGTTGATTCGCTGTCAGCGGTGTTCCGGTGAGAATTCGCGCCGAGCGGTTATCGTCTATGATTGTAGTTGATTGATGTTGGATGTAGTAATTACGAGATGATAGTGAAGCTTCCGAAGGTATTCGAGATGCCCAATTTGAAAAGGTGCAGGCTTGAGGACCCTGAGCTTGATGGCCACGCCTATGCGTCGGCGAAAGCGAAGAAGTTGAAGAATAACGGACATTGTTCCGTAGAGAAGAACAGTCTTTTTTCCGGCTCGCAGTGCAGTAGCGACTTTCGCTCCAAATTGTTCGATCCGAAGAGATTGGTTAGTGGGTCCGAGTTGAATGGAAGCAGAGAGAAGTCCACTGCTCCATTGCTAACGTACTCGCGTTCACGCAATAGAAGAAATCCTTCACTGTTCGCCGAGGCGGTGTTTGGCACGTTAAAGAAGGACCAACCCAGCAAGCTCATGGATTCAAGCATTGGAGGTGGCGATTCTGGGGTAGATAAGAAGGAGCGTCCTAGAACTGCAATGAGTCTCATGAAGGAGCTGAAGGCGGAAAAGGATAGAATAAACTGTGAAATACTCAAGTATAACGAATCAAATGGAGCTGATAAAGACAATGAAGATTTTAGGATCGACAATCTAGTTGGAACTAAAGTGGGCCAAGCATCGTTTATTGATTATACCTCTAGAGGGCGTTCGAGTTCACGTAGTTCTTCAATCTGCAATGGAAATTCTTCGCCTTCGGTCGGTAGCAATGAGCTTGCGCCTAGTTCGGGTGGCACTAGAGCAAACGTTTGGCGAAAAGTAAACGTTGAAAAGAAGGAAATCTACAATCCAGAAGATTTTGCCATAGATGATTTAGTTTGGGCGAAATGTGGGAAGAAATTTCCGGCTTGGCCTGGTATCGTGATCGATCCCTGGCTGCGCGCTCCGGACTCAGTGTTGAAGTGCTGCGTCCCAGGTGCTATCTGCGTTATGTTTTTTGGTTACTCTTACTCCAAGAGTGGAAAGCAAAGGGTATATCGGCTTTCTCAACCCATCATCACCATGACTTTTTCATTTATTCTTGATTGTGGTGATGAACGATTCGTAAACTTGATACGTTTTTCTTGCTAGGATTACGCTTGGGTGAAGCAAGGAATGATTTTTCCATTCTCAAAATATATGGATAGGTACGTATTTCAGTCATTCAATTTGCGCTTGTGTTGCTATCTTCGTTGCTATCTTCAAATCAGCGGTAAAAAACAATTTTTTTTCATGGTTTCAGATTTAAGGGTCAGACCCAGCTTTACAGGAGTAAACCAAGTGAGTTTCGCTTAGCAATAGAGGAGGCGTGTCTGGCAGAAGAGGGTCTTCTTGACGCACATGCTGTGGATGTTCCAATCACTTACCTGAAGCCAGAAGCAATTTCTAGTGAGAGCCATCTTACTTCTGTCGCTCCTGATCCGATTCAGGTTTGGATCTCCTGATTTTCTTGGGCTGTTTGATACTTTAAAGAAAAAAAATGCCGTTTGTGATGCTGCCGTCAGAGCTACATTTTATGAAAATAACCTTCCTTTTGGCCATGCAAGATTTTTTTCCTCCCGCTATGGAAGTAGTTGATGTGGCCTAAAATCCGCTCAAAGTTTCATTGCCAAGATTATAGTTTAATTAATTTAATTTGATAAGCACTAACTAGACAAGATGTACGCCATTGCAGACATGTGGCAGTTGTGGGTTGATTTATCCCTGTAAAACAATGAAGAAAGTCAAAGGGCCATGTGGTGAAGATCAGCTATTGTGCAGCCACTGCACTGAGGTTCATCTATGCTATTTTTCTACTAAACGTATTTATATTTTCTGCAAATAAAGTGAGATGTATGATTAATGTTAAATTGGTCATTCCTGCAGCTGCTTAAGTCCAAACAGTACTGCGGCATTTGCAAGAAGATTTGGCACCACTCAGATGGTGGGGCTTGGGTGAGTTCTTGTAATTTTAATTAGATTGTATTCTTGTATAAATTGGTGATTAAATAGATGATCAACTAGGGCCGGCAATGGTGCGGTGAAAAATCCATAACCATGGTTATAACCGTTACTGTTTAATATGGTTAACCGTACCATTATGTTACAGTACGGTTATGGTGATGAATTTTCTACCCATAATGGTTATGTTTATGGTATTTGAGTCATACCCATGGCTATAACCATGGTTATTATATAAATATAATAATTATTTATTACTAATAAACTAATATATACTAAATAATGGAAGTTACTGGACATACATGTAATAAATAACCATGAAATTAGTTTTATATATTTTTATTGTTGACAATATAAATTTATGTATTTTTTAAAATAAAATTTTCGGTCTTTTATTATATTACATGTGTGGAATAAATATGGGTATACGGGTAAAACCATGGTTAATAACCACGGTTATTTTAATGGTTATGGTATTGAAAATTGTACCCGTAATGGTTATGGTTATGGTATGTGGTTTAAAAATATGGTATGGTTATGATATTTATCATACCCGTACCATCGCCAGCCCTATGATCAACTCTAATATCTGGATAATTTCTCAAATTAGATATGCTGTGATGGCTGTGATGTTTGGGTGCATTCTCAATGTGCCAAGATTTCCGGCCGTTTCCTAAAGGTGAGTCTACTTGCTGTTCAATTGGCTTAGTTTGTTTTTACATTTTAGCATATTATTCAGCAACATATTCTCTGACATCCATTTATACTTTAAGGATCTGAAGAGTATTGATTATTATTGCCCCAATTGCAAAGAGAAATCAGTGCGCAGCATATCAAATCAAGAAAAATTGCAGCTGAAATCAAAGTAAGCAGTGCAAGAACCCTTAAATCATCTCATGTCTCATTCTCTATTGGAATTTAACAACATTTTATTAAATTAAACCTTAACTGTACTTGACGCAGGTCCTCAGATGATAAGCAGAGTCCTCTGCCTGAGAAAATAATTGTTGTCTGCAATGGCGTGGAAGGAACTTATATTCCCAAGCTTCACTTGTAAGTCTGAGTTACTTCCTCATCTGATCCAGTTACTACTGATACACATGGTGAATTTACAAAGATTGATTTCGCTGCTCCCCCATTTTAATGCTCCAATTTGCACTATCGGACATTTGGTTAAATTTTTTCTCGGTTATTGTTATTCTAACATGGGTTAATAATCAAAAAACAAACCGAACTTTGAGGAAAAACCAAAGAGCAAACTAATTTTTTTTTGTTGACAAACAACAAACCAAACTTTTGGAATTGAGCAATCAACAAACCTACCTCAAATTTTTATTATGTTTGAACGGATTTTTCAATGTCTGAGAGAGTTATTAAGTCAACATTAGTTGAAGTATTCTAAGGAAAGAGTATTACGACTTAATAACTCCCTCATATATTGAAAAATCTGTTCAATCATAATGAAAATTTGAGGTAGGTTTGTTGATTGCTCAATTCCAAAAGTTTGGTTTGTTGCTTGTCAACAAAAAAAAGTTTAGTTTGCTATTTGTTTTTTCCTCAAAGTTCGGTTTGGTTTTTGATAATTAACCCTTCTAACATTAGGAACCTTATGTTTTTTTTTCTTTCCAGAATCATCTGCAACTGTGGTTCTGGTCCATGTGCATCAAAGAAGCAAACACCTAGCGAATGGGAAAGGCACACAGGCTGTAGAGCCAAAAAATGGAAGGTCAGCGTCAAGCTCAAGGATACAATGGAAACATTGGAAAAATGGGTTTGTGCCGATTCTCATCATATTGTTTAGACATTTCTTTTTTGGAAACAGAGTGGTTAAAAGTTCTATAAGTTCCTAAAGTTATGCAATTTTGTGTATTTCCCTGATTTTTCCCCTTTAATGCCATGGATGTTGCAGATTACAGGGTATAATGAACATGGTTTAGATACTTCCAAGTTAGATACGAAAAAGTTGGCTGATTTCCTTAAAGGTAATATCTCGAGGACTGATATGATGGAAAAGCTTTATTTGAGTTAGTTTTCCATCCTTTTCCGTATCAAAGTTATTGCAAGGGAGATTGTATTATCTTAAAGTCACTGACCACAATTTATTTTTCCCATTTACAGGAAAATACGAGCCAGTTTCTGCAAAGTGGACAACTGAAAGATGTGCTATATGCAGATGGGTCGAAGATTGGGATTACAACAAAATCATTATATGCAACCGGTGATGTGTTGTGGCAAAATAGTGCATTTTTCCCTGATTAACCAAACTTGCACATTTAATCGGAATATCTTATATCAATTAAATCATGTATACATTTCTTCAGGTGTCAGATAGCTGTCCATCAGGAATGTTATGGAGCAAACAATGTTCAAGACTTTATGTCATGGGTTTGTAGAGCATGTGAAACCCCTGAAGTGAAGAGGGATTGTTGCCTTTGCCCTGTTGAAGGTTGGGCCAAATCTTTTCTCTGTTTATTATTCATTATTTTCATCATCTACCTGACCAAAACATATTTTTTGATGATTTATTATTGATTAGTTGGAGACACTGAGATCTTTCTCTTATTTATCGTACTGGGCAAGACAAATCCAAGAATAATAGTATATTTGTAGGCCCTGTTCACTGAATCTCAACATCTTTGAGCCCAGGACTTATGTTGTTTGTGAATGTTACTTCTACAGGAGGTGCTCTGAAGCCAACTGATATTGGCAATTTGTGGGTCCATGTTACATGTGCTTGGTTTCAGCCTGAAGTTGCCTTCTTAAATCATGAGAAAATGGAACCTGCAACTGGAATTCTTAAAATTGCACCAAACTCATTTTTGAAGGTAATCCATGCCTTATCAATGAAAATTGTTACTGCAATTTGCATCTCTTTTGTTACTATGTAATTGAAAAATATTCATCTTTTAGTACCAGCTATCCAATGTTCAAGAATTTTTAGAACTGTCATAAATCTTTGGGTTAATAACCAAATAACAAACCAAACTTTCAGGAAAAATCAAACAGCAAACTGAACTTTTTTTGTTGACAAACAACAAACCAAACTTTAGAAATTTAGCAAACAATAAACTTACCCCAAACTGTCATTATGTTTGAACGAATTTTTCAATGTTTGAGAGAGGTACTAAGTCGTAATAATCTTTCCTTAAAATACTTCAACTAATGTTGACTTAATAACCCCCTCAAACATTGAAAAATTCATTCAAACATAATGAAAATTTGAGGTAGGTTTGTTGATTGCTCAATTCCCAAAGTTTGGTTTGTTGTTTGTCAACAAAAAAAGTTTGGTTTGCTGTTTGGGTTTTCCTCAAATTTCGGTTTGTTTGTTTGTTATTAACCCTAAATCTTTAACATTTCAAATCGCAGAAATTTAGATTGCTATTATCAACAACAATCTGTAACTGAATATTGAAACGATCTTCATGTCCAATGGCTGCAGAGATGCACAATTTGTGAGCAGACTCACGGTTCCTGCACGCATTGCTGCAAATGTGCTACTTATTTCCACGTAACGTGCGCCGCAAGAGCTGGATACAGTATGGAAGTAAGTTTTAATGAAGTTCATCCTGATTTTCACTGATAATTACATGGCGCTCTCCTGTTGAGCGAAGTGGGCATTTTGTTGAAATTTAATTTTACCGAGCTTCTATCATTTAATGTTTAGTTGCACTGCTTGGAGAAGGATGGGAGGGAAATAACGAAGAAATTGATATACTGTGCTGTTCACAGGTTAGTATCATTTCTAATTTCTCTGGAATTATGTCTTTCTAATTAAGATTTAGGTGATTGGTTTTACTGAGTTTTGGAGAAGTTTTTCAAAAAGTAACCACTGTGCAAAAAATATTTGAAAAAGTAAGTATACTGAAAAAATATTTAGCAAAATGTATATAAGCGATACTGGGGGAAGCGTTTTTTTACAACGTTCGCTACTTTGAGTAACGTTTTTCAACAAACGCCACTAGGCATCTTCAGTGCCACTAACATGGTTCAAAATAGTGCACGTTGTAAAAAACGCTACCCCCAGTAGCGCTTATATACATTTTGCTAAATATTTTATCAGTATACTTACTTTTTCAATTTTTTTTGGCACAGTGCCTACTTTTTGAAAAAACTCGAGTTTTGGATAGTAAGAAATCAAAGTCGTAAAATCACTGTGCAGGATCCCAAGACCAGATTCTGTTCTGGTAGTCCACACTCCTTCAGGCATCTTCAGTGCCACTAACATGGTTCAAAATCACCAAGGCAGCTTTAGAGGTTCGAGATTAGTTTCTTCTAAGAAAGAAAACCCAGATTCCTCGCCCGAAGAAGAAACTCAAGTTGATCCATACTCTGCTGCTAGATGCCGAGTATACACAAGATCTAAGCAAAAGGTTAGTAATCCCACCCCCTGTCAAAATGGCATTTTTTTTTGCCATAATCTTTTTGCATGTTTCAAAACAACAGTATATCCTAATTGTCGTTTATTTTTCCACCTCTAATTGCGTGTTGCAGGGGTCTGTAAGACCGATATCTCACTATCTGATGGGTCCACGTGTTCATCCTTTGTCTACAGTAGTCAGTTTGAAGAATTATAAGGTATTTTTCAATTTACTGTCGCCTTCCTAACTCTAGTACCCTGTTGCAGGTAGGGGTGACAATCGTGTCGTGTTGTTTCTAATCGTGTCGTGTCATTAATCGTGTCGTGTCTAAACGGATAAATCTTAAATGTGTCTAAACATGTCTCGTGTCTAAACGTATAAGTCGTTAATCGTGTCTAAACGTATAGAGTTGTTTAGACACGAGATCCGTTAATGTCAAACTCATATACGCTTTAAAGCAGATATATACACAAATTCATATATACACAAATCCAAATATACAAAGTAAGGTCTTCATAGTTCAATATTAAAAAGTAAGTGAGTATTTTAATATTTTATTATTATTATTATACTTAAATGTGTCTAAACGTGTAACATGTATACACAACACGATTAGACACGAATAATTAATCGTGTTTATACAGATATCCGTAGATCTGAGTTGTTTAGACACGATTATTAATCGTGTCTAAACGTATAAGAGCTGTTTAGACACGGGATCCATTAAGGTCAAACTCATATATGCTTTAAAGCATATCGTGTCGTGTCGTTTAATCGTGTCGTGTCAGAAATTGTCAGCCCGAGTTGCAGGGCTGAACCCAGAATTTTATAAATGGGGGTTCACTATTAATTAAAAAACTAAATTTAAATAAGGGTTAAATATCAAGGAGCTACATGAACTTTGGACGTTTTGCAACAAGCTACCCGAACTTTGAAAATTCAAAACGGACTATCTCAACTTTGAAGAATGTGCAAATAGCTACGTACGTCCAATTTTCCCTCAACTGTTGACGGAAAGTCGTCGGAAAGTCGTTGAAAATTCGTCAGAAATTGGACGGAGGTAGCTATTTGCACATTCTTCAAAAAGTTAAGGTAGCTCGTTTTGAATTTTCAAAGTTCGGGTAGCTCATTGCAAAACGTCCAAAGTTCAGGTAGCTCCTTGATATTTAACCCTTTAAATAACAAATGTTATACTTGTTATAAACAAATTTGGGTATTCAAACTCTATATTTTATATCTTAGTATGTATAATATACATAAACTACACTGTACATGTAAATAATGGAAGGACATTTTGTTCCTCATTTTGCATTGTGTTGGCACAATTTGCAAATCTTCTGATGACTCGCATAATTTGCAGGCACCGAGCAATTCTTTCAATTCATTTAAGGAGCGACTTCACCACTTACAAGTAAATGTCTTTTCTAGATTTGTTTATTTTTCAATCCTGCTTGAATGATCATTAACTTTAACTAAACATATTTTGTTAATTGCCTCAGGAAACAGAACTACAGAGAATATGCTTTGGTAAGTCGGGTATACACGGATGGGGCCTTTTTGCACGGAGAGACATACAAGAAGGAGAAATGGTACTTAGAAAAACTTCAACTTTTCAATATATCGATCATTTGAAGTAAATATACGTTTAATCATCACCTTTTTTTGTTTTTCTTTCTATATAGATTGTTGAGTATCGCGGTGAGCAAGTGAGGCGAAGTATAGCAGATCTAAGGGAGCTGCAGTATCGGGCAGTGGGCAAAGACTGCTATGTAAGCGTTTTTTTTTCAGTATATTCTATCCGTTTTATTTTGCAACCTTTGCCAAACTTGCTTACAAACTGCAAACTTGCTTAAAAAAGACTTTTTGTGTTTAGAATTATCATTTTTATAGGTGAATAATCTGCAATTTGATGGTGCTACTTACTATAACTGCTGCATTGTTCTTGGCTCGGTTTTTTACCAATCAATCTGGTTTCTCTTTTCTGCAGTTATTTAAGATTAGCGAAGAAGTGGTAATTGATTCTACCGACAAGGGGAACATAGCGCGCCTAATAAATCACTCGGTGAGTTAACGTATCTTTCTCTGCATACAAATTTGCTCACATTCTTCGCTTCCCTGATTGTGGTTTAACCTAGGGTTGATCATGGGCGGGCTGGTCCGGTCCTGAAGGCAAGACCGAGACCGAAGTTTTGGTCTTGCCTTCTGGAGGACCGAAACCGATCTTGGCCAAAAAATCCCGCTTGAGTCGGTTTTTCTTGACTCGGACCGGTCTCGGTCCTAGATCGAATCTGACCCAAAAACAACAACTGAATTTGTCCAAATACAAACATCATTGGAATCAAACTCAAAGTAACAAAATTACAAAGTACAAATCAAAGTAACAAATCAACTAAGTAATAAACATACAAAGCTCTAAACAAAGTTCATTTTCTCCTATAGTTCCAAACATACATAATTGTTTTTTAGGGTTTGCATAGTAAATTCGGCCCGCTCGGTCTCGGTTCTAGTCGGGATGGTCTCGGACCGGTCTTGTCGGAAATTCGGTTCAACAGTCTTTTTGATCACCCTAGTTTAACCTTGGTTGTTGATTCTTACCTCGCTGCAGTGCATGCCGAATTGCTATGCTAGAATCATGAGTGTAGGTGACGAGGATAGCCGAATAGTTCTCATTGCCAAGACTAAGGTTTGCGCAGGAGATGAGCTCACGTAATCTCTCTTCTTCTCCCCCTCACGTGTATTTTCTCCGCCAAACTCAGCTTTCATTGATGCATTTGAGTTTTGTGTTCTGCAGATACGATTACTTGTTCGATCCGGACGAGCATGACGAATCGAAGGTTCCCTGCCTATGTAAATCTCCCAACTGCAGGAAGTTCATGAATTAAATTAAACGTTGCTGCTGCCTTCAGTGCTTACTCTAACTCAGCTGACCACAGCTTCTTCACTCTAATGCCCAAGAATGGGAATGGGACCACACGGCGCCGTTTTAATTGCAAAATGAGCTTGTAATTCATTCTTTCATTTTTGCCCTAATTCTCAAAATTGTTTGGAAGTGCAAATAGCGCTCATAGGTGTATATATAGTTTTCTTTTCATAGTGTAGTACGTCAAGGTGTTGAGAGAAGGAAAATTGTTGGGACATAATAAAACTATTTTTTAATTTTAAAAAAATAGAAATTATATTCATATATACTAGGTATTCTTTGAAAAAAGGGTTAATTGTCAATTTGCCCCCTAATGTTTGGACCGAATTTAAGAATCCCCTTAAAGTTTAAAATTTTAAATTTTAGTACTAATGTTTGGACGTCGTCAAAAATTGCTCCATTCCGTCTTCAGGCCGTCTGATTCAAACGGAAATCTCGTCACGTGCCTTGCACATGCGTTTTATTAAGATACAAAGACGAAAATGCCCTTATTGCAGTTCATCACCTCGGTTCTTTGTATCTTACCCAGTTCCGGGCACTGCTCCAGGTCATTCATCCCCATTGTCAGGAACGAATTCACCCTATCGCCCTTGCCTACGATGATCAACGAGTACTGACCTTCCAAGGATTTGAGTGTTGAAAGCGTCTCGGAGGAATTCGCGAGGTGCTTCTCCATGTATGCCACCGGACCGCCGGCGACGTAGTTCTCGTAGAGAAAATAGATAGCGGTCGGAGAGAAGATGAAGGTGGAGATGGAGACTGCGGAGGAGTGCTGCGGTATCGGGGAAGACGACTGATGAGTGTCTAGAGAGAGAGAGAGTCTGCATGCAATTTATGGAAAATTTTATTCTATCTACTTATTTCTATTCTATCTACTTCGTGAAGAGGGTATAAAACATAAATATATTATATTTGGACGTCGTCAGGAAGGTATTTATTTCGTTTCTCTCCTCAGAAACTCAGGTAGCAAGGTAATCCATGACATTGTTACATTGTCCAATAGGTGTTGAGACATGCTCCTTGCTCTGTGGGTATCCTTGTGGACCGAGGATTCGGGTCAATAGAGAAGATCTCGAGACAAACCGTGTCCCTCACCGTGTCTGTCATCTTCATCGGTGGCAAGGACGACAGAGAAGCACTGCCATACGCCGGCCGTGTGGCCCGACACCGCGGTGTCAAATTAACCGTGATAAGGTTCTTGGTAGACAAGGGCAGCGAAAACTCCAACCGAAGACCCAACAATTATCGATACACAGTTGCTGAGGTGGAAGCCGAGATGAAGCTCGACGATGAGTGCTTCGCGTTTTTCTACGAGAACTACGTCGCCGGCGGTCCGGTGGCGTACATGGAGAAACACCTCTTAGGAATAGAACTAGTAAGATTGTTTCCACTCAAATCACTATAGAAATGAAGATGAATGTCAAATTCGAAAGCTTTATAGAAATGAAGATGAATGTCAAATTCGAAAGCTTTTTTTTTTTTCTCGTAATTATTATTTCCAAGGGAGAAGGTTACTTACAGGACTTTCAGTTTCGGTAACTTCCCGAGAAAATCAGGTACTTCTCCAGTTAATTGATTACGAGATAAATCGCTGTAACAAAAAAAAATAGACATATTAAACTTTAATTGAATTTGTTGGAGATAGAATAAAAATTTCCATAAATTGCATGCAGACTCTCTCTCTCTCTAGACACTCATCAGTCGTCTTCCCCGATACCGCAGCACTCCTCCGCAGTCTCCATCTCCACCTTCATCTTCTCTCCGACCGCTATCTATTTTCTCTACGAGAACTACGTCGCCGGCGGTCCGGTGGCGTACATGGAGAAGCACCTCGCGAATTCCTCCGAGACGCTTTCAACACTCAAATCCTTGGAAGGTCAGTATTCGTTGATCATCGTAGGCAAGGGCGATAGGGTGAATTCGTTCCTGACAATGGGGATGAATGACCTGGAGCAGTGCCCGGAACTGGGTAAGATACAAAGAACCGAGGTGATGAACTGCAATAAGGGCATTTTCGTCTTTGTATCTTAATAAAACGCATGTGCAAGGCACGTGACGAGATTTCCGTTTGAATCAGACGGCCTGAAGACGGAATGGGGCAATTTTTGACGACGTCCAAACATTAGGACTAAAATTTAAAATTTTAAACTTTAAGGGGGATTCTTAAATTCGGTCCAAACATTAGGGGGCAAATTGACAATTAACCCTTGAAAAAATAAGGGTAAAATACGACATTGTTATACATTTCCCAAGTTTAAAATTTTAATTTTTAGTCTTAATGTTTGGATTATGTTTGGATTGAATGAAAAATACACATTTTCCGTTTTATTCTTGACGGAAACCTTCCCATTTGTGTGTCACGTGCTGTTTAGAATACTATTCCTGATAAAATTGCCCTCAAGGGGTGGCCATAGTTTCGAAAATGCCATCAACAACCAGCCAAAGGTAGGTGGCGAAGGTGGAATGCCGCCTCCGTCATCGCAGTTTTGTCTGTTTAGAGTATTAAAAAGTTAAGTGTCACGCACATGAGAAGGTTTCCGTCACGAATAAATGGTCACCTAACAGAAATTGAGTATTTTTCATTTGGTTCAAATATTATGACTAAAATTTAAAATTTTAAAATTTAAGAGAAAACTTAAAATCAACGTAAACTTTAGAGGGTAATGTCGTATTTTACCCTACAAAATAAAAATAAAAACTACATGTTTCTCTTCTTTCAACCAAACAAGCCCTACACTTACTCAAATCGACACTAAAGCAATGATGGGCCTTAGACAGTTTGAGGCCCATTTAGGCCCACATTTAAAGTGAAAGAATCCGTCAAGTCCAACGTCTTCCTCAACTCTCACCTTTTCCCGTTGCTATTGCTTTTTCGAAATTTCTCTATTTGGCGCGCCTATAAAATGGCGACAACGAGCTCCATTGTTGCAGAAAGCAGCGTAGCGAGAGATCAAAATGGGAAAGCGTTTGAGGAGATCGAAGTCAATTTGCTCAATCTGCAGCTGCATCTCTCCTTGTTCTACTTCTACCTACTTGGCTCCTCATTCATCTATCTTCTCTTTCTCCCGGTACTCCCGCTCTCGCTCTTCAACTTCGTTCTGAATTTGCACATTCGAGATGCTTGTATGTGTTTCGACTTTCGATTGAACATTTGAGTTTCGATTCTCTTTCTAAATTCATCGCAGCTTTGTACCTCTCTGTGGAAACGATCTGATTCTCTGTAATCGTGAGACTACTGCTATAGTGCTATCTGATTCTGATGAGTAGTTTTAACTATAATCCTTCTGATAGTGGTTCGATCTAATCGTATATGGAGAAATTTTCCAGAACTGAAATGGAATCCAAATTCTGTCTCGGTTCGTCATGAAATGCGCGCGACGAACACTTTGTTCATATCGTTTTTGAAGTTATTAAAGCTTTAGACACTGTTCTATCGTTTCGAACTCCTTATCATGTTGATTTTTATTTATAGATCTTTTTTTTTTATCTTAACACGAGGAATATGAGTTGCTTACTCTGTTTCCGTCGCATGCAATACGCTGGCTTTTACTGGTTATTATTATGCGATTGTTCCGTGCTGAACTAGTGAAAAAATGAACTCGTCGTCCTCTGAGAATAAATTTCGTTTGGGAATTTGAAAATTATATTGTATGAAGATAATTCATCTTTGTAGACTAACTTTCTCTGAAAATAAGATCGAGCGCCGAGTGCCTGATACTGATTTCTTTCTGGTATTTACTGTCGTCATTATGTAAAAATTGCGATCAAATTTTGTTGACTTATAAATCCATCTGAGAATTGTTTTTATATGGTGATGGAACAGCTACGAGGATGATATCTGGACGGAGATAGCAAAGTATCTGGATGGAAGATCTTTGGTGATGCTTGCAGTCACGAGCAAATGGTTTCACCGTGTCATCATGGAGGACAGCATATGGAGATCTACTTGTTTGCGTGATCTCCAGGTCCGAGATCCTGGACGTGTTTCATTCAAATGGAGCGAGCTCTACTCTTCAGCTTTTGGTATGTCATTTTCTCCTGCAATTCTCTAGTATAGAAACTAAATTCTGTAAGATAGCCTCCACTCGGAGCTAAATCGTGCTTCTTCTTCAACAGATGGCAGCCACTCTTATGCTTTCCGTCAGAAGGATAAACACATTGGTATGTAACCTTTGCCTTGTTTGATATCATATCCACCTATAAGTGAAGCAAGATTTCCTGAATCCTATAGTTCTCTGTATTGGATCCCTGGAACAAAAGTAATAGAAACTTAGCATTCGACATTTTTGAAATTTCTTTGGCAGGTTAGAGAAATTATAGTGATTAATGTGCAAGCAGCACTGGATTATATTGTCTGCCAAACCCATTTCTTCTCTCCGTTGAAATTGTTGCACATATATCGTGTATTAGAATCAAGTGGTCAAGTGTTAGATTCACTTTTCTATTCAATATTCATCAATGAAGGTCTAGTGAATGCTTTTTAAGGTTGAATTTGGTCTGCGTTTGCTGCAGTTTCGAAGTAGAATCGGTTCTCCCTCAAGATTGATGAATTTTACATATTCTGCTGTATACTAACTGCATAGCACCTCCATCAAAATACTAATGTGCAACAGTGTTGTAACTCCTTTTCTTTGCTCCCTCTCCAATTGGAAAACTCAAGATTGGATGCGCATTGGTGCATTTTCCTTCAACTCGCCCATAGCACTTGTGACTGAGAGGCTGAGGGGGTCCCTGAGGTTCCCGAAAGATGAAACTGTAGAGAAGATGCTACAGAAATATGGCTACTGCATGCTCAAGGACATCAAAACCGGAATCTGGATTGCAGGTAACCTAAATAAAGAATCTGGATTGCAGGTAACCTAAATAAAGAATCTGCTCCCTCCATTACAAACTCCCCTAATCATCTCTTATAATAATAACTATGGGAGTTTGTGTTCATAAAACATACAGATCTACAGCTTGTTCGGTGTCCACTCTGTGACCTCAACACTTGTGAAGGTAACCAATCATTCTACTCCAGACATAATGAATGGTATCAATAATATCATTCCCTTGTGTATATATATACAGGAACTATGCAGACACTTGATGCGAGGCACATAGAGCTGTTCCTCAACGACGGGTACCAAGATGGCAGTTGGGATTATCATCTTATTGGATCACATGAAACCCGAAAGAGATCAGGTTCAGCTTCAGGAGCCATTCTGGACATTAGCCACTTCAAAGAGTCTTCAACATCTGGTTTGCTCGACATATATGCATCCAAACTCTCAGTATTGATTTATCAATTTCAGTAACACATTGATAGGTTATTCGGTTGGCAGCAATGTTCGATTTGAAGTCATGGGTGGGGAAGGAGGACGATCTACAGCCAAAGGCGATGGTCACATTCCATGCAGTGGCAGTATGCACCAATCTGCAGAAAAACGACGGTAGGATGCAAATTCTTATATTACGACTCAGCTTACACAACGCAGCTTATAATATGATTGGATACGAATATGCGGTGTGTGCAGGTCTTCATATTAAGTTCCACGTTATGAGAGCTGGAGACAATGGCGAGATCATGGCAATCAGGATCTCCCAGCAGCTTCTTTAGCTGCTGAGTTGAATTAGGCAACCAATCCAAACCAGAAATCGAAATGAGGTCTGAGACTGCTAGTGTTTATATATAAGAATAGTATTATTCATTAATAAAACCGTTATTCGTTATGTATACATGATCGGATGCAACGTGCCACGCGAACGCCTGAAAGTAGCAAAGGTGAGGATGGTTAGTTTAATCATGATTTTCATCGACCTTCTGGTTGCCTTGGTTCTGCTTTATGAAATCATGCTACTAGTTCAGTTCTATCGAGTATTTTCATTTCGAATAATCTATCCCACCTTAGGAAAAATATGTAGTTTATTTTTAATGATCGGTTCAATATGTTTGGTTTTGTCAAGTAATTAATAATTATATCAGTAAAATTTGTACAAATTGATAAAATTATTGGATAAAAATTAACGACTTACAACCACTCAATATTGCAACCTAAAAAAGTTATTGCAAAACTAAATGATTTCAGCAAACACATTTTGTTTTCCCCAGCTGAATTAGAGTGTACTGGGCAAGTTAAAATAAGATTTTAAATAAAATAATTGTGAGTATCATAATTAACAAATTGTAAAATTTATTATGTGTTAAACTTTTTAATGGATATGATATTATATATTGTTTATTTATCGTTTATAATAACTGTACTGTACCCCTATTTAACACTGAATTAAAGGGAAAAAAATCCCTCATATTCCTATTAGCACTCTTTTTAAGTTTCATCGCGGGATAAAATACAATCCATTGATGTCTCCTCCATCAGCAAATGTAAATCCAAAACCACAAGCAAGAACGACGACTTCCCGTTGACTGTCTTTCCTCAATAGAAGGGTCGGCCTCTTCATTCTGTTACCTCTTTGAAGACATCCATTGCATTTGCATTGCGGATAATCAATCCAATGAAGAACAGTTCAGACGACAAGGCCCGCCCCTTCCCCGTGGATCCTAATCTCCCGCGATGGTTATGCCAAAACTGCCACCACTCTCTCTGCATCGTCGGCGTCGATTCATACGCTGACAAGTACCTCAGTGACGCCTCTTCTCGCTCCGGTTAGGCCCTGCAGCTTTTCTATTTTTTTTTTCGATTTCGCTCGGGTTTATGTCGATTGCTGCAATTGACTACGAGTAACTTGGTGGTACATATGAAATTGATGCGATCGCCTTGAACTGTAGTTAATTTTGGAAGATTTTATGCCAACTAGGGTCATATTTTGATTATGCTGCCTAGAGTCGCTAAATATGACTCAGAAATGGGTGCAATCGGTAGAGTAGTTGTTTTCATGATATTTCGATTTGTAATTTTGCTGGCAATTTTATTTTTTGGAGCAATTATTGATGGAAATCGAAAACAAAATTAGGCTATATTTTTCCATTCAACTGTTTATTGGTCTTACACTTGGAAGCTTTGCTTGGGATAACGGCAAGGGATGAAATGATACAATCACCAATAGTAAAACTGCTTGTTTTTATGTGATTAACACAATCTATGGCGATCTCTTGTTGTTTTAATTGTTAGTTTAATCTGCAAAGACTGTAGGGTTGGATCAGATTATGAACTATGATAACGTGTTCCTGAAGATAAGATGAATATTGATTTTCTACATCAATTTTGTAGGAATGGTTGGTTCATCTATTCATGGAGCTAGCAGCGTGCTGGGTTCAACTCGCATGGACAATTCCTTTGTTGTGTTGCCAAAGCAAGGGCCTCAGGGACATGGGATCATGGGTCGTTCTCAGGGTGGTGCCCACCAGCCTGACTCAAGCTCTTCAGGAAAAGCTATGGAGGAATCTTTTGTTGTTGTGTATAAGAATGAGTCTGCTGCTGATGGAGGTGGAAGCCAGCTACCAGCATCTGATGGGAGCCATGGCGTTCCTTTACAGCAAAGTAATTCTGGGTTTAATGCAACTATAACTATCCTCAAACGTGCACTTGAGGTCGCAACAACTCTAACTCAGGTACTACCAGTAGTAATTCCTTCATTTTCTTTTCAGTAGTAAAAGTATACTTTGCTGGTGGATGCACCAACAAACTGCTATCTTGTGTGCGTTGTGTTAGATATTTTAGTGTAATTGGATTGACTAGTTGACCAATAGGATCATAGTATCTCATTAAACAAGTTAGGAGGGTGCGGAGTGCACGCTTGTTTAAGTATATTATGATTCACTGTATCAGAGATTCATCAGTTGCTTAGAGAAGGGGGTCAAAGGGGGTTGTTTGCAGGGGTCCGGGGTCACTATTCTAAAAATTCATTGTAAATTTGAATTTTTGGAACTAATGACTTAACATTTTAACCTCAAAATTTCCGGTTTTTGGACACTTTCTTTAGAGCCAAGTATTAGGCCGAACCATTGCAATTACTTCGGCTCCAAGTCATCATCCTAAGGTGTCCCTTTGTTTTTGGAGCCAAATTTTGAATCCAAGGGACATGTTGTGGCCGAAATGCTACATGGATTGGCTAAAGGGTGTAGTGTCTCTTCCAAAGGGGCATAATGACTCTTCCAAAGGGTGTGGCAAACACTATAAATTGGTCATAGGGGAGGTCCAAAAATTTCATCTCAAACATTCACAATCCTTCTCGAGTTCTAGTTCAGTATTTTGATTTTATCCGATTGAAAGTTTGGGTGCCTCCAAATTGTTTCAATCTGAAAGTGTCGTCATGACTTCAAAATAATCCAAGCAAACCCATTCGAAAGTTCAACAAGATTGTGTATCCCATTCGAAGATTGTTATCCTTATGTAAAATAAACAAGGACTTACCAACAAACTAACAATGAATTTCTCAAAAGATATCATCTGTTTTCCAGTCTGGGCAATACAAAATTTAGAAATCGAGTGTCAGATGGCCTGAAATCAACCTGAACTCTATGTATCATCAATCCCATCATCTTTCTAAATTCATTTCCACATGGGCCACATAGTAACAAAGTTGGTCGCTATGAGGCTTTCTTTGTTGCCCTACAAGGGACTAGTCTGAGGGATGGCTTATCTGATAGAACCATCTATCCTAGCTATATCATAAGCAAGCTTTAGTTGTGTTCTTGATATATTTCGATTCTTCTCCTTACTGTGGTTAAATAGCATAAAATTGTACGATTCTAGTAAAGTTCTTAGTTTGGTATCTCTTTCTTTGTGTTAATGATATAGGTTGAACAACCGTTGTGCCTTGAATGCATGAGGATTTTATCCGATAAACTTGATAAAGAGGTTGAAGATGTGAATAGAGATATTGAAGCATATGAAGCTTGTCTTCGGCAGATGGAGGGCGGGGAACGTGATGTTCTTAGTGAGGCTGATTTTCAAAAGGAGAAACTGAAGGTATAGCTTGTAGATAGTAAACTTTCATAGTTGATTGATTGCTGAACAATTTTTTTATTTTTTTTGGATTTTGTCCATTTTTTTCTTCGTTTTGTTGGTGTTGGAGCACTCATACACTGCCATAGGGATCTATGAATCTATCTCAATAAGGTTGAGACCCTAACTAATGGTTTTTGTTTTGAAATTTAAGATTGAGGAGGAAGAAAGGAAGCTTGAACAAGCTATACAAGAAACAGAGAAACAGTTTGCTGGTGTTACTTTGGAACTGAAGGAACTAGAAGCAAAATCAAGCCGCTTTAAGGAATTGGAGGAGAGGTTTATATCTATTCAGCCTTTTATTGGCATACATATATAATTTTTTTTCGCAATCACTCTTGTTTCTGATTTCTTTTTCTAGCTTCTTGGCATCGTATGATGACTAAAACATTCTTGACTCTTTGGTATCAGGTATTGGCATGAATTCAACAATTTCCAGTTTCAGTTGATCATGCATCAGGTATGTCAAGTTTAGGGCTGTCGATGGTTAGGGTAAGGTACGGGTATGATAAATACCATAACCATACCATATTTTTAAACCACGTACCATAACCATAATCATTACGGGTACAATTTTCAATACCATAACCATTAAAATAACTGTGGTTATTAACCATGGTTTTACTTGTATACCCATATTTATTCAACACATGTAATATAATAAAATACCAAAATTTTTATTTTAAAAAATACATAAATCCATATTGTCAATAATAAAAATATATAAAACTAACATCATGGTTATTTATTACATGTATGTACATTAATTTCCATTATTTAGTATATATTAGTTTATTAATAATAAATTATTATTATATTTATATATAATAACCATCGGTATAATTTAAATACCATAACCATTATGGGTAGAAAATTCATCACCATAACCGTACCGCACCATAATGGTACGGTTAACCATATTAAACAGTAACGGTTATAACCATGGTTATGAGTTTTTCACCGCACCATTGCCGACCCTAGTCAAGTTTCTTTTTCCCCTTTGCTGTGTTCTATCAATGTTTCTTGGATTAGTACGGTTAATTCAAGCAAAAGACTAATTGCTTTTGAAGAGTCTTCTTACACCATCTTAGATTTGTTGGTACGGATGCTGATGAGTCATCTATTGACACACTTATCTCTAAGAATTCATGTATATTTTCCTTGTGGGCCTTTTGTTTCTCTGACATAAAACTGTGAGTGCTGATTAATAACAGGAAGAAAGAGATGCAATATTGGCGAAAATAGAAGTTTCACAAGCTCATTTAGAATTGCTGAAGAGAACGAATGTTCTGACAGATGCCTTCCCTGTCTGGCATGACGGAGACTTCGGAACAATAAACAATTTCCGACTTGGGCGGCTTCCAAAAATCCCTGTGAGCATAGAATATTCTTATCTTCGCCCTTAAGATCTCTTGCATATGCTAAGGTCTACTTATAACTTGGCTTCATGAGTCTGCTACTCTACTATATTTTGTAGAGAGATTTTTTTTTAAAAAAAAAAGGCTAAATACCAAGCAGTTACCGAATTTTGGACGTTTTGCAACGACTTACCCAAACGTGCTACCTCAACTTGGATGAAGTTGCAAATAGCTACCTCCGTCCAATTTCGGACGAATTTCTGTCAACAGTTGACTGCAAATTGGACAGAGGTAGCTATTTGCACCTTCGTCCAGGTTGATGTAGCACGTTTTGAATTTTTAAAGTCCGGGTAACTCGTTACAAAACGTCCAAAGTTCAGGTAGCTCCTTAATATTTAACCCTTAAAAAAATTCCGATCAATGATGCTGATACAAATTTCCGTGCTTTGAATAAATATTTAGGTGGAATGGGATGAGATAAATGCTGCCTGGGGCCAAGCATGCCTCCTACTACATACTATGTGCCAGTACTTCCGCCCGAAGTTCCCGTATCCTTTAATATACTTCTCACATATATATATATTTACATCAGATCGTGGTCTTTGTTTGATCCTTCTTATCCTTTTCTAATCAAAATCTAGATACCGAATAAAGATACTTCCCATGGGAAGCTACCCGCGAATAATGGACATCAGCAACAACACATATGAGCTGTGAGTACAATCTTCAACTTCCTCATTGATGGTTAATTACTTAGTTGCTAGTTTAACTTTGAGAGTAAACTTTGACAATTTGCTAGATAAACTTTTTTATGAATAAATTACTAGCTAACTTTATATAAAGTTTCAATTTGCTAACTCTATGAATTGTTGTTAAATGATGTTGGAGATATATAAGTTCACCACGTGTTGACTAGCAAATTGCAAAAATTTATAAATTCAGCAATTTGCACAAAAAACATAGTGAACTAATAAACAAAGTTAAGCAGAGTTAGTAAATGAGAAAAGTCTGAAAATAATCCAACATGTTTTCACAAAATGGTTTTTCGTGCAACTTGTTTTTTTGTGATGGTTAATGATTCAATACGTTTGAAAATGATGGTAATTGGTACTTTTGTTACTTTTCTGTTAAAAAATTTCGTTAAATATTTTTCATATTTGCAAAATTAACCAAATATTTTTCTAAATGTTACATTTAAACCATACAAACTTACACTATTATTTCAAACAAGTCTCTACTCGATTCAAGCTAGACCGGGTCCGAACCCAGACCATAGGACCCCCGATTGGGGCTCAATTGGAGTCCCAATCGTTAGGGTTCAACTATGAAATAAAAATCAAATATCAAATTATTAGTCCCTTAAAGTTTATATAGCAAATAAGTATTTACCCCTTATTTATTTATTTTTCATACTGTTGAGTTTGTGTTTTTTCCTCCAGTTTCGGACCTGTGAATCTTTTTTGGAGCACCCGATACGACAAAGCCATGACACTGTTCCTAACATGCCTCAAGGACTTTGCCGATTTCGCCAACTCGAAAGACCAAGAAAACAACATCCCACCTGAGAAATGTTTCAAATTACCTTACAAGTAAGTAGCTCCCATTTGGTCTGCAAATTTGTCATACCGTTTGTTTTCTAGTAAAAATTTGATTTAAATACAAAAATCAGGATTGAGAATGACAAAGTTGAGAGCTACTCGATTACTCAGAGCTTCAACAAGCAGGAGAATTGGACCAAAGCTCTCAAATATACGCTCTGCAATCTCAAATGGGCACTCTATTGGTTTGTTGGTAACACTAATTTCCAGTCTATGTCTCCTTCTGTGTCTAATCCTGCTGCTGGGGGAGAAGGAGGAGGAGCGTTGTATGCAAAGCGTGGGACGAGTGACTCCAAGTTTGGGGGTAGGAGTTCGTATAATTCACAAAACACATAGAATTCAATAAGTACCCTCTCATACGTCTGGGTTGGTAACTTACTGTAAATTGTAAATACAAAAAAGGGTGAATCTGTGTGTGGAGGAAAAGAATGATGTGGCGCTCTTGGAGATTCACACGTGGATGCTTTTTAGATGACATCTATGCACTTTTATTTGTAGGAACAGTAGTGACTAGTGAGTCCTACAAGTTTGTAAAGTGGTGATTAGTTTAAGGGTAATACTCTAGGTGCAGGCAATGCACTTGGAATTGAGACTCGTGTTAAAATTAATAAACAAACTATTTAAATTTTGAACGTTTTGCAACGAGCTATCCAAATTTTAAAAATTCAAAACGGTTACCTCAGCTTGGACGAAGGTGCAAATAATTACCTCCGTTCAATTTTTGACAAATTTTCGATAAATTTCTGTAAGTTCAAATTTAATATCTCAACTTACGGCAGAGAAGAGCGTACAGACAATCCGTAAGTCCAAATTTAATATTTTTTTATATCATTTGAATTGTAATTAAAATATATGGGTACTATAATTTTTTGAATTCTTTTCAATAGATACATAATTTTATTTTTAAAACGCTACCCTGAGTAGCGTTTTTTGTAAAAATAAAAAATAAACGCTACTTGTAGTAGCACTTATGCATAGTTTGCTAAATATATTTTTTCGGATATACACTTTTCTAAATATATTTTTTAATATACCTACTTTTTGAAAAAAAAAATTGAGAATTCACGGATTATATTTCTCAATTCAAACCCTAAATAATAGCTAAGAAGAAGAATCTACCTGGTCTGTCTGCCCACAACAAGTTCCCCTTTCCATTCTCCCCTACTTGAAACAAGTTTTGGTATAGCTTATAACATTGCAATTGGCAAATGCTGAAAGGGAGGGGGAAGCGTTAACTGAAAAAAGGCAAACGTACTTCAAAAGGTACCATTATTCATTAACCAACCACTGTGTTTAAACTTTAAACAAAAGTTTCCACATCACAATACCCTTATTGATATTATAACAAAACAGCAATGCATTTCAAGGTCTATGAATTCAAATTTTATTTCTACTACAGCAGACACGAGTCATCATCAAATGCGAATATACATCTGTTATTAATCTTGTTATGAACACTGCAGAGAATGGATAACAATTACTCTTTCATCCTTCTTCTTTTGAATCTGTGACTTAAAACAAGGTTGCAGTGATAATACTATCCTAATGAAGACAGTGGGAAACAGAACAAAGACATACCAGATTTAGATTTAGGGCTTCTCTTCATCGGATTGAGCAGAACATGGTGGACCGGGGACCAAATCAACAAAGAACTCCTCCACTGCAAAATGAGTTGTATAACAGAACGAGTCATTGATACAAAAAAAAATCACTTTTACTGACATTAAAACATAGCTTAATTATAAAAACAAACAAAATGAACTTTTGTGTTTCAGACAAAAAAAAATGAACTTTCAACAGCATAACAAAGTGCACACTAAAATAATTTTTACATTAAAATGTTACGAATCACACTTAACATCCAAGTAATGTATTTTAATAAAAGCTATGTTGATTTGTCCCTCCTTCGTTATGTTAAATGGATTACATGGCTATCATAATGGAGAAATCAACATAGTTTGCACTTTGCTATGCTGTTGAACAAATTCAGTATAGTTTTCTTTTTATAGAAAAAGGTTTTTTTTTGCGAATCTCTCAAAGTTCAGTTTTTTCTGGTAATTTAACCTTAACACATAAGAACTATAACCAGATGAAGAATCTACCTATGTCCTCATGCTTCGGAGAATCAAGTAAAATTTCAGAGTCCGAAGGTAGAAATGGTGATCCCGGGTAGTTTTCTATGGCTCCTAAATCTGCATTCCCATTCCACAGACAGTTCAAAAGCCCTTCAGTATCATCAAATGACACGGCTGAAAATCAGTGATAATTAAGATTGTGGAATATTCACCTCCAAGGTTCGAGAAATCTGCTGTGAAATCTGAAAGACTGAAGTTCCACTGAATCTGATCCAATGTCCTGAGCGAATTTCCAGACCCAGCATCATGTAGATGCAACCCGACCGAATTTGCCACATCAGATGTGAATGGTGTATCAAGTGCTGACGTGTCGACTCCCATTGCCGATATATCGGATGCAGAGAATGGGAAATGACTGCTTGACATTGCTGAGGAGGGACTCATGGGAATATCTGACATTACTGATGACATGGCACTGCTAGGTAGAAGGGCAGGTGTTGGGTCAGCAGCAATATTGCCGTTCATCACAGTACTTCACAGAGACAAAAATAGCAGGCATTATTAGAAAATGCTTCAAATTTCCAGTGTTTTGTTTCACCAAAAAAGAAGTTTTTTTATGTTAAGCAGAAGTAATTATAACAATAACTCACTCATTATTGGAATTTACTCGCATGGGATGATAATTTCCTGGAGCAGGAACACCATTAACCACGTGGCAACTAGAAATTCCACAACCCATTGGATTAATGTGAGGTTGACCTGTTGCTGCCATTGGAGGTTGCTGCAGCACTGGGTAGCCCATTGGAAGGTTGTTAACTGCACTGCAGAGAAGTCGAGATTATTAATCCTCACAAAAAAAAGGGGGAAATTTTTATGATCGAAGTGTGAAACTTAGAGAGAAAATGGAATCCTTTTCATTTATGTAAAGTGTTTACTATCTTATTCAGTCATTTTCCTAAAAAGGTAACCTTTTCATCTTTTTACTGAGTTTCAAAATCAGTTTCACACTTGAAAATATGGCATGATCATGAACTCGTAAGTGCTTCCTTAGTATGTAGATGAAGAACTTACCGGGCATAGGATGGATTCCATTCTGCATTGGGGCCAAAGGGACCTTGTGTGGTAAAGGATACTTCATGAGATGATACTGATGCTCCAATAGGTAATTGAACAGAAGGATTTGTTTTTTCAATTTTAGCCTAATATAGTATGCCTTGAAAAAACCAGCATTTTCTTCTTCCAACTTCTGCCACACTGAAGGAACGCAAATAAAACAAAGAGTGAATGATGTAAGCTGAATTAAAACGTCTAGGACAGTTCTAACTACATTGATAATACGAGCAGGCAAAATGAATCAAGATACCTACCCAATGTTGTAAATCCAGGATCTATTCTGGCACGATTCAGGAGAGTTTTGACAACCTCATCTCTATTCATATAAAGTTGCAAGCACCGTTCTATCAGATTTTGGACCTACAAGAGCCACACAAGCACGATCCATTATTAACCGAGTGCCAACCATTTATTAATATGTAAACTGAAGTATGAAGAATATCGACCATATTGCCTTACAAGCTCGATATCTTGACGTGAGACTTTCTTGCTTTCATTGCTTGAAGTTGAGATTGAACTGGAGTCGGGCAACGTAATCTCGGTCCCATTATTATTCGTATTCGGCTGGTCACTCTGGGAATCATGAGAACCTTGAGCCTTAGATTGTCTTTCTTGTGCACCCTAAAATATTTTGACAAAAAGAAAACTAAAGCATTAAAATGTAGAGTAGAAGTATAGAGCAGAAATTAATAAGTGAATGAAGAATTCTTATAAGCCATGTAAAAAAGACCTAGGAAATATAATATAGGTGGAGTCATCGTTAACTACAATCCCCAGCATAAGCTGGTTAGTTGTAAAAAGACCAACACATAAATTTCAGTAAATTTGACAGCCCAAAAGATGAAAGGTTTGAATATTACTAATGAAATAGAAGACATGCAAAGATCCAAAATGTGAATGTGAAAACTGAATTACAAAGATATCATCTTATAAGAGAAAAGTCAATAAGGTTTGCACCTGTGAGTTCTTCATTACAGTACAATGCAGGCTAACTGCATTCCTTCTTAATCGCCGAATCCCTGATTGCAGTAAACTAAGTTTCTTTTCAGGAAACCGAGAATAAAAGAGAGTTAGATTGAGCAAATAAAGATACTGAAGAAATAGCATAAACAAACCAAATCAAAATAATTGAAATAAGAGTATGCAGTATCACTAGGAGCTAAAGTAATCAACAAGTATATATTAGGACTATTGAGCAGCCTGAATAGTATTCAAGAAATAAGGGTGAATCTGAACATGTTTTAAGCAGATCCATATTTGACAGCTTGTAATGTTCCCCACACAGAATCCAATTAATTCAAAGAGGATTGCATAAAACTAAGAATTTTGATGACGAACTTATAAGATAGCTTCAAGAATTTTGGTAAACTGTTATCATAGAATAGCATATCAGTGCACATCACGGTTTTAGTAATCGATAGAATGTAAATCGAAAATTCGTAAAGAGCATATCAAATGCTTTACCGCTTCCCGATGAATCTGAAAGGAGATTTACACGACAATTCTAACAACAAGCTACCATCTAAAAGCGGCAACATTAATAAAATAGCTTGTTTAACTGTGCCACCACATTAAACATCGTCTCTCAAAATTAAAGTACGGAAATTGATTCCGAAGCACCTAGGCAATAGTAAATCTGGAGGCAAAACCAATGTACAGACAAATCTAGGAACGTAAGATCTACCTGAAATTAATCCTCCTCGAACTTCCAATTAACTACACAAACACAAAGTTGTTTCGACGAGTTGAGAAGTCTACAGATTTGCAGAATTGAGCTCCGGAAGCGAAGTCCACGAGCACCAAACTTGAATCTCAGAAGACGTAGCAGCTTCAAGTTTAGAAAATTCAGTCCGCCATAGCATTGGAGTTGAATACACAAGTACCGCAGCCGCCGCGAAAATATTCAGCTCCGTACGTGGAAATGAAGAGAAGCACAAGGCCGGAGTTGCAGAACTTGAGAGCGAAGAAGATTACAGGTTGAAGAGAGAACCAAGGAAGGAAATGTGAGGGTTTTGAGCGTCCATTGCTAAGCTGAGTTGAGCTCCGAAGGTAGGAGAAAACCAAATACCAGAATCATATTTATTTTATAATATTAATAATTGTAATAAGCGAAAGTATAAAAAGATCTCGAAGATTGCGGCTGCATTTAATCTGGGTTGATTTTGAATGAAATCGAAGTTTCAGGGGGGCAATAAACACTTTATGAAAGTTTCGTCGGAAAGTCATTGGAAAGTCGTCGAAAATTCGTTGAAAATTCGTCAGAAATTGGACGGAGGTAACTATTTGCACATTCTACAAAGTTGAGGTAGCTAATTTTGAATTTTCAAAGTTTGGATAGCTTGTTGCAAAACGTCAAAAGTTCGTATAGCTACTTGCTATTTAACTCTTATCATTATTGTTATTTATTTTTGGCCAATTTTATTTATATAATATTACATTATTTATATTCATATACTTTTATGTGACAGAGTATTTAGTTGGTGAAATACTCTCTTAAGTTTTGAATATTTTAAATTCGATATTTTTATTAAAATTATTGATAGTTCTATTCTATCTAATGATTAAAAAGAAACATTAAATTGTATTTTTCTCTCCTAATATCGGAAAAAGTACAATTATATTCATTTTTAATTATTAACAAATACGAAAAATGGTGTTTTAAATTATTATGTATTTTCGTTGCGGTTTCCTCAATGATTAGTCTTGTCTCTTAGACAGTCTAAAAGAGTACTTTATTTATTAATTATTTAAAAATAAAAAACAGAGACATTATATGTATATATATATATATATGTCAGATCTTATCTACACGATTCATATAAGAAAATGACGAAAAGTATGCATCAGCCATCAAAGTAATGGGATCCCAGTTGTTCGTTGTCTTACTTTCTTCATACTAATTTATTTAAATATTTATTTATATAAGAGACAATACTTACTGTTTTAAATTAATTACAAAGTATTCAAACTTTAAGCACTATATAAAAATTTATTGAGACTTTAATTTTTTCAAATTTTACTATACGTAGTTTTGGAGTTTGAGTAAAATATTATATTTATTTGAGTAAAACATTATATTCAAATTCAAATTTTCATCACAATTTTTTAGAATTTTGTTATTTTTTTTTAAATAATAAAACTTTTAAAACTACGGATCAATCTTGTATTATTTCCATTAAGATTTGATAAAAAAAATAAACGGAGGCACCATTTTGTCCAAAATTCAAAAGTATAAGATAATAAAAGAGTTTTTTTCAAAAAGTAGGCACTGTGCCAAAAAAAATTGAAAAAATAAGTATATTGAAAAAATATTTAGCAAAATGTATATAAGCGCTACTGGGGGTAGCGTATTTTTACAACGTGCGTTACTCAGTTATATTTGTTTAAGTCAAATTTTCATATCTCAACTTACGGCAGAGCCTACAATCAATCCGTAAGTCCAAATTTAATATTTTTTGCATCATTTGAATCGCAATTAAAATATTTACTTATTACAATTTCTTTTAATTTTTTTTAATAAATACATAATTTTATTTTTAATTAAACATCGAGTCGTAAAAAAACCGTAAAAAAAACGCTACCCAAAAACGCTACTCAAATTAGCGCACGTTGTAAAAAACGCTACCTCAGTAGCGCTTATATACATTTTGCTAAATATTTTTTCAATATACTTACTTTTTCAAAAACATTTGACACCGTGCCTACTTTTTGAAAAACTTCGTAATAAAATTTGAAAAATTAAAGTTTAGATAATAAAAAATAATCAATAAAAGCTCACGTAACTTTTTGTACATTAGTTCTTAATTTAATGATAAAATAATTTATTTAGTGATATTATATATATATATATATAAAGTCAGTACAAATAATAGGAATTATCCAATCCGATTTACATTTATTTAATTTTATTTTAAAGAAAATATTTTAATTATTTTCTAGTATATTTTATTTTAGATAAAATCCAGTTGACTTATGTATATGGCGGCCCATCCATCCCTACTCTTACGTGGGCAAAATGAGCCCTCTATGATTGTAGTTATAGCCTTGTAGCCTTGTAAGAAAAGGTAAATTTGGAATATTGGAAGGGTATGTCTATGTCCATCTTTCAATAGACTTGAGTCGAGCAAAGACCGAACACGCCGACATTACTGTTTTCTGAATGGACCATAGCACTGTTTTCTGAATGGACCATACTGTTTTCGAATCAAGCCATATAACTCCGATTGAGACTTAATTGGAGTCATAATCGGTCTAAACCGAATCTAATTCAGACTGATGGGAGCTTTAATTGAACCTCAATCGAGAGTCTTATGGTCTTTGTCTGAACCCTTACGAGGTCCCTAAGTTGGGGTTTAGGTTTGAATCATGGCTAGAGGACCCCGTGTGGTTCGAATCGAGTCATGACTTGTTTATAATATTAGTGTAAATTTGTAAGATTTCATCAATATATTTAGAAAAATATTCAGTTAATTTTGTAAACACAAAAAAATATTTAACAGAATTTAATTACCATCGTTTTTTAAAATATGGGACCATTCAAAACATTTTAAGTTAAAATAACTATTTTTTACAAACAGAACCATTTTCATTTTCAGACTTTTTTCTTTAAAAAATGTATTCAAATAATAGTCAATTTAAAAAGGGTTAAATACCAAGTAACTACCTGAACTTTGGGGCGTTTTGCAACGAGTTACCCGCACTTTGAAAATTCAAAACGGACTACCTCAACTTTCCGTCCAAATAGCTACCTCGTCCAATTTCTGACGAATTTTCAACAACTTTCCGACGACTTTCCAATGACAATTGACGGAAAATTGGACGGAGATAGCCTATTTGCATCTTCTTCAAAGTTGAGGTAGCCCGTTTTGAATTTTCAAAGTTCGGGTAACTCGTTGCAAAATGTTCACATTTCAGGCAGCTACTTGATATTTAACCCATTTAAAAATGATTCAATACCTTATATGTTTAAAAATGATTCAATACCGTATATGGTACATATTTCACAACATAAGAGTATAATTCATACTTTTCCCAACATTTTAACCCCAAAATTAACAAAATTGTACACGTGTAAAATCCTCAAAATCCTGATAATGATGATACCACACCACCATAGTAAAATGTCAATTCTATTTCTTCAAATTCAAGACTAACCCCATCAGTTCAGTCGATCAAGTAAACCCTACAATATCAAATACAACATCCACAAAAACAAGAACATTTCTTCTACTTTAGTACCAAGTTACAGATTCTAGTAGCGTACTTCTGCCTCCCTCCTCCCCTCCTCCCTCTGCAGAAGAATCAAAAGACTGGTGCATTATAGTCTGTTTGTAACCTTCAGACCCCATTTCCACCTTTTGCCTCAAGATCTTGGAAGGAGGAGGAGGACTGGTTATGTTCTGTGGCTCAGTTGGTCGATCAACAACGTGGAAACTGGAACGTGTCCTCTAATTTCGACCCAATATTCAGCAGTGTAATGTAACCACAGATTTCTTCTTGAAAGGCAACAACTTTAAGCATTTGGGTACCTTTTTGAAAGATTAGTTTACCTCGATTTATCGATCCAGTCAGAATTCAAAGTTATCTCTTCTTTGTTGCGGGGAGGGCTGAGCAGGGGAAGACCGATGAAGCTCTTCAACAACCAACCGAGCACCACCGCCTTGTCCTAGTCCTGGGACATCACCGGGACCCATCTCAAGCGGCTGGTCAGAGCTCAGACCATACCCCCCATGGCTGCTGCGATCGTAAGGGTAGAACATGAAAACAGGAGGAACCGGAGGTCCATTGGAGGATGATGATGATACAGAGGAGGAGCTAGGGTTCATAACAGGATACATTCCATATGCCAGATTGTTGCTTCCACCTCCTCCTCCTCCCTCCATGAGATTCATCTGCTGCATAGTGTTGTTTTTATTATGGTACTGGAAGGAAGAACCTTGCCTATACGAAGAAGAACTCCATTGTCGATTCGATTGAGATTCGCTTCCCATTGCATGCTCTGTTCGAGGAATTGGCTTCTCAGGTTGTTGTTGGTTTCGGCCTTGCCCACGTCCAGAAGACCTAGACTTTACTCCAATGTTCCAGTTTCCGTCTCTTTCATTGTGGTAGTCCGTCCTGTCGTAGCTGTAGTTACCCCGTCGATTTTGGCGCTCTCTAGGGGAAACCTTCTGAATAAATAAATACATTCCAAAAATGTCAGGAATCCATCAAGATAATGCAGCAAAATCAAATATGGAGATAAACACATTATATTAATTTTTTGGTAAGAAAAATATGGAAATAAACATTCAAGAAAAAGAAACATGTTTTTTTCGTTCTTTTTTTCACTTTCACGCCGAACCGAACCCACAAATTATTCACTTTCTCGACAAGTTTAACTCTAAATTACACCATTTATACAAGAATAACAATATAGCCTTGTAATCAAGAGAAGTGAAAAGCATCTTACATGGTTTGGCAGGTAAGTCCCGGTCCCACCACGAAATCGGGGCATTTCATCGACATGATAAACACTAGCAGGTCCGTTCGATATGGGCTGGACCGGAGCAACAGGAATAAGGCGGGGGCCATTACTCACAAGATGACTAAAGATATTCACATTGGGAGAGGGCGGTCTCCTAGGGCTATCCCACGGTAACTGACCACCCGGCACATATACAGGAGAAAGGACATTGGGGGAAGGGTACATCATCGGAGGAGGAGCAGGGAACCGTGTGGTCTGACAGAGCCGCCCGTACTGAAGATTGTGCCAATGGCTAGTAAAATCACTGTTAAGAATGTCTGGTTTGGGCTCTACTGGCTCGACAGGTGCTATGGAAGTACTCAATTCCTCTAAGTTTTCGAGTCTCGAGGAAGAAGAGTCAAAGTTTTGCAAAGAATCGGTCCCGTCCTCCCCACCAAATTGGCTTGTTGATGCTTCAGAGACGCTTCCCTCACTCGGAAAGTTGTAGAAAGGAAGCATTGTAACAAAAGGAACCGGTGGTCCAGTCGGATAAAAGATGACCCCAGGGTCTCCAGGCCGTTGCCGAGAGCCAGGTCCTATCAAAACTGGTCCAAATGGCATCATAGACTCTGATCGACTACCCTGAACCGGATCAAATCCCGTCATCTGAACCGATTGAGGCCCTGGATTCCTTTCAATGATTTCGGTCCCAACTGTTGATGCTGAGTGCCAGTCTTCGTCTGCTGGAGCAGAGGAATGCTCGGATACAGTCTGTCCCTTATTGTAACCGACGGTCTGAACCACGGTTGAACCACCTTTCCGAGCCTTTCTATCTCGAGTCGGTTTTGAAGCCTTAGATGTGGATCCATCCCAAGAACTCTCCGATGAGGTCTTACTTCTGAAAGGACTACTGTGGGTGGACCTTACTGACCTCGAGCTTGGTGATCTATCATCCAGATAAGCATCATTTTCTCTACCACCTTGATATTGAAACGTCTCGGCTTGTTCTTCCCGATTTGCAACAACTCTGGATCTCTGATGACCTCTATAGCTGCTAGAATTAACTACCCTAGATGAGGGATCATAATTACGTAAACTCGAAGTAGAATCAACATTTCCATTATCAAGATCAGACCCTCTTGCAGATCCCTGCTCCTGTTCTTGCCACAAGTCATGTTCACCTTCCACAGAATTTGAACCTAGATTCTGATCTGCAGCATCCACGGACTCTTCTGGATTCGGTGCCATATTAGCGCCAGGGAAGTAATGAGCTAGTGCCTGAGAAGAGACCAACCCATGTGGAAATGCCAGATTGGGACCCCATGGTTCCATCATAGGCATCATCCCAGCCATATTTCTCTGAGCATACCCCATAGGAACTAGACTCAGAGGCAAGTGAGTGGAATTGAAATTAAGAGGCAAGTGAATCTGTTTATGGAAACCCTGGGATTGAGAAGAAGACGCTGCCAAGTTCATGATTTCTTCTTGATGTATCATTCCTTGAGTTCCTGAAACAGATTCAAATTCCTCACTCACAACACTTAATCGAGCCCCATCATCATGATAGCTATTCGAGATACTTTTTGAATCAGCAGCAGTAGCAGCATCAATTTGTTGCCTAGCCAAGGAATATTCTTCATTTGAAAGGGGTTCTGTATTCTTCCTCCTCGCATTATCCAATCTTGCAGAAGCAGCCTGGTTCTTCCCAGTAAGTTCAGGTGCTCTACTACTTCTCCTTCCTTCAGAAGAAGCTTCACTGTATGAATCAGTAAGTTCGGGACTTGAATGGGTTCTAGCAAAAAGGTACCTTCCCTGAATGGTATTGGCATTTTCAACTCTGGAAAACTTTTGTTCTTTATCAGCATGTCCACCTTGTCCTTGCTTGGAATTGCTTTCCCGTCTAAGAGTAGTATCTGAAGTCCTTGAATTGCTCGAGTTTCCATACTTATTTCGAAATTGACCTCGAGAGACTAGAGAAGCATTGCTCGCTCTAGACGAATTATCAAGATGCAGAGTAGAAAAGCCTTGAGAGACACAATTTCCTTCAACTCGAGAATCACGATTTAAATATGCCTCAACTTTTCTGCTGTTTGAACTCCGTTGATTTTCATGTCCATGCAAACTCTCTGTATTGGATAATCTCGAGCGCAGCAAGTCATTTGTTGGAGCATCGGGACGATGGCCACTGCCATGCCTGTCCCACGTGTTTGTGAAGAACCCATTGACCTCATAATGCACATCCTCCTTTGGACAATCCAATAGCCTTGAAAGTTTCTTAGCCCCAAAGGCAAATGCGCTCCTTATTCTAAAAAAGTTGCCTGCAAAAATAATAACAAAAAACAATACCAATAGCTATAAGTTGGTGAAAATAGTTTAAACACTACTTTAACATCTAAAACTATAAGAGAAAATGACAGGAGATCTAAACTGGCTTGGAGGATGTAGAAATAGAGATGAATGCAAGAGTACAGTAAACTTTTTCAGTAACTGCTAGTTTAATATTCTCTTATTTCATTAATAATAATCAGGATCAGATCACAACTTCAGCTAACAAAATCCAATGTTACTTGAAAGTTTTAATATCATCATACAAACAAATATTCATTTACAAGATAGATTGATCAAAGAAGAAGATAGAAAGTCAGTTATCTGGGATCAACTGAATTTTCACTATATTATCTAATATCTAGTCCAAACTGAATTTAACTTATCATACAAGGATAACTATTTTTACTTTCAGGAAAAGAGAAGTGAAATTCGAGTCAAGATGAAAAGCAAATTAGAAAATATTCCACACTTCATAACATATATCAACAACCACAAAGATCTTAAATTCAAACTAGAAAAAGAAAAACGGAAAAAGTACCATCAGAAACCAAAAAAGGTGATGGGTTTTTATTATTTGATCTCCCAATTCAGTTACTAAGGCAAGAATTACCCCATATGAAATAGTGGCTTGTTAATGAATAATAATTATCCGCACAAAAAAGGCTTCAGATGATTAAATGTGTAGTAGCTTCACGTTGTTCAGGTTATATATAAATGTACAGAAATGTAAACAATTATGTCGTGTTTAAGAGTAATACCTCTACTGACACTGCGTCCAAGGTTGTTGTTTACTCTTAAGGGGTCAATGACATTGAAATGCTTAGATGCAAAAGGAGGTCCTTGATTTTCTTGACTGCCGGTGGGAACTCCATAGACCGCAGTACAAGCATCCAGAAATCTCTCATTTAATAGCAACTCCTTGTCATCATTTCTTGGAGGTTCCACTGTGAAGGAACAGGAACCCAAAGAAGAAAATTAGAAAGATACCAACAATACAAATGGAAGTGAAATATAAAATTTTAAAAGTAAAGGATTAATCCAGGCAGGGCTTACCTGCGACTTCTGGAAGTGAACTAATACGTACAGGACCTCGCAAGCTAACACAGAAGTTTTCCCAGTCAAACTTACTAAAGAATTCTAGAAAACGGTAGAGGACCTGCACAAGAGCCACATAACATCTTAGAAAAATATGCAAAGGAAAAAAAGGAACAGGAAGAAATAAAACTAATTGATGAATTAAACACTACCTCGAGAGGCCCTAGAAAGTCTTTGTCGTAAACATTAAATATGTAAAGAACCAAGGTTTCGAGAGCATAGGTAGAAATCAATCCATGATGAGCACCCAGAATACGGCTCTCATAGTAACACCAGGCCTTTATCAATATGATGCTACGCTTGAACAAGTGCTCCTTGTCGATCAAATTGTCAACCTGCAGAAGCAAAGCAGCTATGATCTCAGTATCTCAGGCTTTATGATAGCACAATTTCCAAGTAATGTAATCACCTCTTCCAGAAAACAAAGAGTGCATAGTCCACCAAGCTGGTTAAACGATATGTCCACCACAATGTTTTCAACAAGACACTTTATTATCTTCACCTGCCAAAATTGAGAGGAATTCAGCTATAGCCTATATTACTAAATATTATACTACCTCCAGATCTTGATATTCAAAATAATATCCACACAAAAGTAGAGAAATTCAGTTGCACGGAATAGCATTCTCCAACAAAATTATAAGCAGAACTTCCATTAATCTCATAACCTCTGCACTGAATACAAAAGCAGAAGATTCCATGTACCTCAGCTTGAATGTATTGAACTTCTTTTACACGAAATTCAGCATTTTCATTTTTCTCCTCACTCTCCAATATCTCTTTAACCTGCTGAGCCCAGTTTTCCTTCACGGTTGGGTTCTCACTAAATGCAGTTAAGTCAATGTCCCCATCTGGCAAATATGTTTTGAGTGGTACAGAACCAAAAGTGAACACCTGAGATAAAAAATTTAAAATAAAATCAAGCGACAATAACCATAGGTTGAATTATTTTTCACTCTCATGTATAAGAGAACTGGACATATAGCTGAACGCCACAACCATGGCACGTTAAGCAAGCTTCTGAACTAGAGTACACAGTCTAAGACACTTTCAGTTAACTTTATCAATACAGGACTCAAAATTTAGACATTTCTGATTTCATCAATGTTTCACTTATACTTGGCAACAATTATAAGAGATAATGTTTCACCAAGAAATTGGCCAGCTATCACAGACGACTTAAGCAAACGAAACTTATTAGGCAACAGAATTGCAATTGGGATTCATCGGACAACAATAATTGCAAATTACAATTGAAGTTCATCAGCATAGTCGATTCATATGAAATTTGTGGTCCACCTGGCAAGGAAAGCACTGCATGATGAGACGCTTCACGTAGTCAGCAACAGCATTTCTACGTATCTCTGAGGGTTGGTTAGGCTGAATACAAGCAATAAGATCAGCTGTTTTGTTTTCAGCTTTCAACCACCGCTCCAAGTCGAGAGACCGGATAAGGGAAGGCCCTTCACTAGGCAATAAGCCACTAGGCAACAGCCCACTTGGTGGCTGTGCCCACCCCTGATGCTTCCCCATACAAGCTCCACCGCTCAATCCAGCAAAGAGCCCCTAAAAGCCCCAATGCCTTCTTACTTGAAGAGAAAAAAAAATAAAAAAAATTAGCGACTGCACAGTTCGCATTCAATTAGGAAAGTTCAAGATTCCAGTTTTTCACCAATAGATTGAGCTACAAGCGATTCTGCTGCCAGAAGATGAATCTGCCAAGAACTTGCAAATCCAGATAACAACATACACAACAAAAGATTACACCCAAGCACACTAGGGACGCAATCACTGGAGGGAACTCGCAGATGAAGATCGACGCACGAAATCCAGTCACTTATTGCAATCCGAAACCTAGAGAAATCATCCGCCAGAGGATGAAAATGCAAAAACCTAGTGAAAGAGGCCGAAAAGATAGAACTTGCGAACTGAGTCGGGAGTTCGATACTATCAAAAACCCTAGAAATGAGTGGGTAGAGTCCTGATGGTTGAATCTGCGTTGATGGTAGGGTATGTTGGCGAATCGAAGCAAGAATGTCAGAGCGAAGGAACAGTTCAGGGTATTGAATCAAGAACACAAAAAGGAAGGCAAGGAAGAGGATCAAATGCTTGCTGCGTCTAGGGATTACAGTGGGAATTGGAGGCGATGGAGAATAACCCTTGACGTGCTCAACCTTGAGGGTACTTTGGTTTTTTTCAATTGTTTTTTTTCAAGTTCAGATTTTATGTGAGGGAATAGAATCAGACCATCGCGAAAGGAAAGAAGGGAAGAGGGATCAGGCTAGAATACTGGTACAGTATCCTACTTTTTAAAAAAAATATATTATTTTATTAAATCGGATCAAGTTTTAAAGATTGTTCTTGTAAATACATCCTAAATTTTCATCTCGTGTAGTTTTTAGTCCCATTCTTTTAAAATATAAAAAATCATAAACTAAGGGTCAAATTTGAATCTTATCGGCAGAATTTTTTACCAATATATACACGAAAAAATAAACAAATACGGAAATATTCTCATTTTTATAATAAAAAAAATTATGAAAGTATATCTACCCGCAAATGGTAGAAACTTATTTTTTTACCACTTGCGAATGAGATTCACATGTGAACATATTAGTCGTAGTACTCGCGAATATCATTTACGGATGGATAATGTTCAAAACAAAAAACAATCGACAAATTGGAGAGAGAGGACAAAAAACAATGATTCCAAATAAAGAGAAAATGGAAATTGACAATTCTAGCAAATTTAGAGAGTGGAATAGTTAAATTTGCAGAGAGATTTTAATTGCGTGTGAGTACATATGTGACTTTTAAGCAATTGACACCCGCGAATTATATTCGCGAACGGAGATAACACCTGTGAATCGCATTCGCATGTATGGTTTGCACCCGCGAATAACGTTCGCGGGTAGGTATACTTTCGTATTTTTTGAAAAAATGAAGATATTTTCGTATTTGTTTATTTTTTCGAGTATACATTGGTAAAAAAAATCCTTATCTTAATGGTAAGCCGAAGCAAGAAAGCTTGTTAGATCAAATATATATATATATATAATGATCTTACACCGTGTTGAATGGTCTGTTTCGAGTTTAAAATGGAGATCAATCTAGTGATATTTTTGTCAAGTCGGACTTGATCTCAGTCTTGAATTTTTCAAGTCACTTACCAATTGAACTGAACTCGTCTCCATCCTATCAACCTTAATTAGAATATGTATGTATTATATTTAATTTCTGTCTTGATTGCATATATTAAAATTACGATGATATAATCTCATGGTAAAACTTCTACATTGTATGTATTTCAATAGTTTAATTACAGATGGCCAAAAAAAAAATAGTTTAATTACCCAAATTTAATATTCATTTTTTGGACATATGATTAATTCTGATTAGTTTATTTTTTCAATTTTTGTGAAACATACAAAAAAATCGTCTAGAATGAAATCCGTTCTGAGTAGGAAAAAAATTATTTGAATTTTGAATCGATTAATGTCACCCCTAATTTAATGTATTTAGTTAGGGTCGAACAGTAGGGTCTCTTTATATCAAATAATATTATTTAAAAAATATCATATTTAAATAATTTTGTAGTTTGATTATCTAATATAACTACTAATGTTAAATTTTAATTGTTATATTATTATGTATTCGCATTATTATTGTAGTTCAACAACAATACATAAAATACCTGAAAATTAGGCTGCAATCTCGAATATAGTTAAAAATTAAATATATTTTATTAAATACAAATAATTTGCTAATAACGGAAATTGAGGGTGAGTAGATTCAGTACTGTAATAATTAAATAAAGATAAATTGATAGCCGGCATGTGTATTTTTGTATGTATTAAAAAAAACAATTACAAAATAAATTTGATAAAAAAAATATAAAAAAGTATATATAAATTTTATTTTGAGTATATTTATGGGATACCTATTTTAATTTTAGATTTCTTAAATTGAACAATGATTTGAAAATTTCCATATTATTGTTTTAAATTAAAGTTAATAATTGTGCCATTTAGTGAACAATTAGGAAACTGTTTCTATATATTGTAAAACTATTTTTAAATTCAGAACTACTAATTTTGTAATATATTATTATCAGACTTAATTAAATTTTAATTATTTTGGATTATAGTTGAATCTAGTTTTCATAATCTCTCTCTCTATATATAATATGGGACATGAAACTTGAACACAATAGTGCATAAAAAAGCAACCCAAATATTCAATCCTTCATGGTGATATAAAATTTATATTACAATTTTAAATGTAGATTAAAAACTACTAAATAAATAGTAGGATTAGTAACCCAAAAAGTTAACTAAACTTTTATATTTTATAAAAAGCTATCCAAACTTTAATTTTTAAAATTTTGTTATTTATGAGTTGAGGCAAAAAACTACATTTATTTATTTAGAGATTTTTGAAAAAGAGGTATTTTTTTTAAGAAAAATAAGTATAAAAAAAAAATATTTCGAAAAATAGGTATGCGCGCACCTGGGGTAGCGCGTATTGGCAATACACGCGCACCCCAAGGTGGCGCCTATTCACAATGGGTATTGTTTTTTGTTTTTTTATTCGATAACGACGACTCGATATTTAATTAAAAATAAAATTATGTATATATTAAAAACAATTAAAAAATTATAGTAAGTAGATATTTTAATTGCGATTCAAATGATGTAAACAATATTAAATTTGGATTTACGGATTGAGTATTTAGAAGTTTGTGTATCGTAAGTATAGTTTTTGACGTATCGTATTTTACAGACAGTATAAAAGTAAAAAATTAACGCATACTTAGCGTCATTTAATTCGTAATTAAATTATCTACGCACAGTAATTTTTTTGATTTTTTTTGAGTAAGTACATAATTAAATTTCTCACCTAATGCATTTAATTATTTCAGTCAAATTATAAAACAAACGATGTTAGGTTATAAACTCACTGTATTTCTAATAAAAAAATTTACCCTAGGTAGATAATTGAATTACGACATGAATGACGTTAACCGTGGTGAGTTTGGACTTACATGGTTTGAGTTATAATTTTTTAAGTCAAATTTTCATATCTCAACTTACGCCTACGGGACGGCAGACCGTACAGTTAACCTGTAAATCCAAATTTAATATTTTTTGCATAATTTGAATCACAATTAAAATATCTACTTACTATAAAAAAATTTAATAGATACATAATTTTATTTTTAATTAAACATCGAGTCATCGTTATCGAATAAAATAAAAAACAAAAAACAATACCCATTACCAATACGCATTACCCCGGGATGCGCGTATACCCATTTTTCGAATTTTTTTTTGTATACTTACTTTTCTAAAAAAATATATAAAAAAATACCAACTTTTTCAAAAAACTCATTTATTTTCAGTTAAAGATAGACAGAAGATGAAGTAGCTGATATGTTATTTGTACAAACTGTAAAAAAATGATATTAATTTTTAAGAAATATAAAAAATGAAAGAAAAATTGAGTGGAGAAATCTATGTTTTTTTATTAAATATATAAAATAATTAAAAAGTGTTTTCTATTTATTTTACATTAAAAAATATTATTAAAAACTCTTATTTAGTCTTTCAATTTTCTCCATTTTTTTACAATTTAAATAATTACGTGTCACCAACGTATATTCTGCTCAGATTTAATTAAAAAAATAAACTAAGATTATTTTGCCGGAACTCTTAAAATACATATAATAAATTTGAAAAAAATAAAGTTCGAATTGTTTAAAAAAAAATTATGTATTTGATTTTGAATTGTCATAAACTATTTATATTCAAAAAAAAAAAAATCCGCTAAAGATTCTCTATCTCCCTTCCTGACCGTCCTCGTTTCTCTCCATTCGGGACTTAACAGAGTGAGAGGAGAGCTCAGTCCACATTTCTAGTCCGATCATCGTCAGAGTCACCTTCGTTCCACGTATGTTGATTTCCACCATAGCATCCACATTCCGTGCTGCTTCTCCCTTAATCATACCGGCAAGAGGATGCAGCAACTTTCGTGGATTGCAAGTCACGTGTAGGATCGAGAGTTTCAGAAACAACGCGTCGTTGATTCATTTCGCTCCAGAACGAGACGATGTGTCGGAAGTATTTGATGGTATTCAGGTTCGATAACGCTTCAATTTGCATTTCTGCTGTTCGATCGTCACCTGTATTTATCTGCATTGATTCGTTTTACTACGTCATGATTTAGGATTTGATTAATGATGTATTTTCGGTCATGGAAGTAGAGTATAAGCTTTGAAGATGTGAATTTTTTCACGGGCAGCAATAATAGGTGGATGATGAAAGGTTTGTTGTTGGTAAGGGTTTTCGTGGGGAAGAAGCGAGTGTTTGAGCTGTGAGAGGCAGATTATTGTCTTCTGAAATACGATCTGACCACCTGATGCGTATGCAACGCGATCTGTCTTTCTTTCGCATAACAGATCATTACTCGTGTCCATTTCTCCACTGCATATATCATATTCATATGTCCTTGTGGATTCATAAATATGAATCTCATTTGTCCTTCGTTCACCATTATATATATATTGGCGAAGAAAATAGTCTCTGATAAGGTATATCACTTAGAATTCTCCGCCTTGTCAATAAGAATTTCATTGCAAGCAAATAGCAGTCTCGGATCCCAGCATCCATGCTCGAGGATTCCGAGGATGTTTTGAACCATATTTGGTCACTTATTCCTGGGGTAGATTTCTGATCACTGCTAGTTTGACTTTGAGATGACATTGTTCCATCCGTTAGAAATAAGACTGAAACATCTACAAAAGAGTGGTTAGCAATAGTAAAATTAGTAATAATAGTCAAATAGAGTTGTTATAAATAGTGAAAATAGTTGTTAGATTCAAATGTATAAATAGAATACATGTAAACTAGTTTAGGTAACTTACTCAATACAAACTTTGAAATACAATCCAATACTCAATTTGCAAACTCTTTTGGCAGGTAATGGCTGGATCAAGGAACTATCTAGAATCTGAGAAGATGCTGAGTTAAGATATAAGCTTCAAACAAAGCCTAACGTGCAGACTAACAGAATATTTTTCTGATAAATAGGTACAAGACAACACTTGCTTCTTCTTCTTTTTTTTCCGCGTGTCTTCTTTGCTGCTGTCTTTGTGTTCTTTATCTGTAGCATGAGGCTGTTCCTTGAAACTCATTTGCATATGCTTTGAAAAGATGAATCTCATCATGTTCAGCAAATGCAATTAGTACCTTATTACTGTTTCCCAGAAAGGTGATTGAATCTGTGGACAGTGTAGTGTTAACTAAAAGTCTCTGCCTAACCAGTTTCATGGGATTAGTGGAGACTTCACACACATGAGGTTTACTTGTTGAAGGAAAGGTCCTCCTTACGAAAAATAATAGTGAGAATCACGATGCACGTTGAGAAAGATATTGCATAGATGTTCGTATTTAAAAGATTAAATTGATAGTCCAATGATGTATTGGATGAAACACATGAAATTAAGAAGCTTAAATGACTGGCATGTAAAGTTAAATCCATTACCTGCCTGCAAAATGTGAGTCATCTAATTACGAAGTGCATGCAAATATCTATTAACGTTACTGCTGTTAATGTGCAGCCCCAGGAACCAAGGGACATATTCAATCTTAAACGTGTAACATCCTCCATAGACAAGAAAACTGAAGCATGCTAAAAAGAAAAGTTGGAACTGGATTCAATTCGCGAACCTATTGCTGCATCTGCAGAATACACCCATTCTCACCAATGCAGAGTGATGAATTTCAATGAGACATGCTCTCCATCAGTTGCTTATTGTTGAAAGCCACCCAAGGAAAGCAGCAGCCCACGTTTTCATTTCCAACCGCCCACTTTTTCCACCAGCTTTCTCCAAAGGAGCATCCCACTTACAAAAAGGAGCAACCCACGTTTTGTATGCAGATGAAGAGAAGTCCTACCACTTGTTATGTTTCACTCACCTCACCGGAAATCACACAAAACGATTTTAAAGTAGTTCGACAAATTGCATACGTCCACTGGAGTCTCTTTGAAATGGAAACATGGGCTGCTGCTTTCCTTGGGTGTCTTTCAACACTTATGACATGGCAACTTCAACAATGATTACAGTTATAGCGGCAGGAGAGAAGGAAAAGCAGGAAGCTGCTCAGGACCTTCAATTGCCTCATTCCTCTCCTTGCGAGTGGTTCATTTGTGATGACTTGAATGTACGGTATTTTGTAATTCAGGTATCTTTCTCTTTTCCCTTGATCTGGATTGTTGATACTTGATATACACATCAGGTTTATCATGCGCTACAGAAGATCAATCTTACGATGCCTAACATAACTAGTTGTTGTTTTCATCGGGGATCGGACTCCTCAGCTTCTTGGCAAGCAAACCTTCTGTTTAAGCCCACCAAATTTGAGGTAAACTTATGCTCATTTGGACACACGTCATTCCTGGTTCGTATCAAAATGACATTTGGGTCAAAAAGTTTGACTCAAACACAATCCCGCCCATGGGTTGGGTCAATTTTTGACACCCTTAATCACAATTAATTTTACCGATTAGTTTAACCAATATTAATGTTTTCCATTCCCATATCATTTTGATTTTTTTTTTCATTACTAACAACACACACAAAGGAAAGAAAAAAAAACAAATTTGTATTCCATTTTTGCTAATAAGCTGAACTAAAATAACTCTTTCCAACATTCGCATTCAATATCTGTAACACCACCTTATTCGCCGCCCCTACAAACCTCGGCGTCTTAAACTGGCTAACCGCCGCCCCCATCCCCAAGAAATGGTCCAGAACCTTCTGGAATGTTCCACTCTTCAACACCCGAAGCTCGAGCGGTCCAATTGTGTTAACCCTTCTAGAACTCACGTACCCTGCATCTGCAAAGGACCGATCCAAGCAGTCACAACACTGTCTCAGAACCTCATCTGTCGAGTCACCATTGATTTCCCAGAATATCACGTAATGACCCGGGTCTGTCGACAAGTCCACGTGGCTCGTGAAATCCACCACCTCCAGCTTTTCTTCAGATAGAAGCTTCGAGGCGGTCTCGGCGGCGATTTGGAGGTCTTTCTCGGTGTTCTTGTCGATGTTAATGGTGAGGAGGAGGTTTCTTCTGCAGATGAATTGGAGTTCCGGTGTAGAGTTGTGGAAGCCCTTCACTTTCACGATGTCGCCGAGCCTATAACGGTAAAATCCTGGAAACGGAAATAGCGGTTAAGGAAGTTAATTACAACTTCTAACACCATTTTGTATGGATGTCCAATTGTGGCATGTTTTATTAAAAGGTTAAATACCATTGAGCTACTTGAATTATGAATGTTTTGCAACGAGCTACCTGAACTTTGAAAATTCAAAACGGGCTACCTTAACTTTAAAGAAGGTGCAAATAGCAACCTCCGTCCAATTTTTCGTCAACTGTTGACGGAAATTCGTTGAAAAGTCGTCAGAAATTGAACGGATGTACCTACTTGCACTTTCTTCAAAGTTGAGGGTAACCCGTTTTGAATTTTCTAAGTTCAGTTATCTCATTGCAAAACGTCCAAAATTCAGGTAGCTCTTAATATTTAACTATTTTTGCAAGTTATTACCGACCACAAAAAGTTTTTTTTGCAAGTTATACAACATAGTATAAACATTTCATTAGGAAAAAAGTATTCAACTTTAATTATATTACTGAAAATTATTCAAAATTTAGTATTGAAAACTTTGCTACAGGTATTTCCAGAAATGAGCCATAAGCTCCCTCCGTCTATTTATTTTTCCGGTAAATTTGGTTGGAAATTCACGTGAGAATATGATTGGCTCAAGTGTAAAAAAGTTATATCATTTTTTTAATATATAAAAATGAAAAAATCATATGAGTTTTAAAAATAATATATTTTTTTAAAAGTTATGTATTTTTTATTTATTTACTTTATATTTTTATATTAAAAGTTCACATTTATTTCCTCATTTTTTTTACATAATGAATTGTGATTGTGTAATTTTAAATCTAAAAAACGTAATTAGTTTCTATTTACCCTTTTTAAAGTTTTTAAAAAATTTATATTTCTTCTAATTTATTTTTTAAATTCAGTGGTTTATTTTTATCCTATTCTAATTCTCATCAGTTATCCTCAATTAAATAACTACTTCAATAACTTTTCGGCTTCGTCTTTATACGACAGTGATGAAATATACCTGCGAAATTGGTGACGATGATTTCGTACTCCTCGCCGACTTTCACTTCCGTCAAGGCCACCGGCTCCGCCTCTACAACCCCATCACTATCCCTCAACGGAATAAACTCAAAATACCCAATATTCGGCAACACACAAAAAGAAGTCTCCTCCGGCGAAAATTTAGGGTTTACATTAGCCCCGATCCACCCTTCCGACGACCCATAATCAGCACTAACTAAAGGCAACCCACCACCATAATGCCTCAACTTTCCTAAATACGGCTCCATCGACCCCGTCATAATCCCGTAAATATACTTGGCGTTAGGGAAGAGAGTCGGGATCAACCCATACCAATTAGTCATCCCCGAGCACCGACGTTGTATCAAGTTAGCCAATTGTGGGTCAGGCGTGAGGATCTTTGAAATTGCGGTTCGAATAGCCGTGTCCGTAATTTTGCTCGAGAGGACCCCGACTCTTATGTCGGTGCATAAGTCCTCCCAAATATTCTCGAATGTTCGGAAGGCGTGTACGATATTATGCGCGAACGTTGAGAAAATGAACTGCACTTGGTCCCAGCAAAGGAGGCCGCAGAGGAGGTGGCAGTAGAGTGATTGTTGAAAGTCGGTTCCGAAAATGACCTCGTCGGGGCTACACCCTTGTGATTGGATGGACTTCATGGTGGTTTTGTAATGTGGGGTTCGAAACACGTTGGTTGTGGCGGTCCCTGCGTGGAGACCTCCCTTGGTCTTGAATTGCTTGCTGGCGTAGACGAACTGGAGAGACTTGCCGCACACGATCGGGTACTCTCTACGTATGGAACACGAGGCAGGTGAACGACGAAATTGAAATTATAAAGTATACAAATAAATTAAGCATTTAGGGGCATTAGTAGTGTTTTTTTAAAAGCTATTTAGGGGTGACAATATTGTAGTGTCAATAAACGTGTCGTGTCTAAATTGATAAGTTTTAAACGTATCTCTAAATGTCAGAGACACGTACACAACACGTTTAATGTCACACGACACGATTAGACAGCATGACAGACAAGAAACGCCAAGATAACACGACACGCCACCCCTTTAACACATTACCTAGTTTGTAATTATCAAAAATTCTAGAATAGTCCTCAAAACTTATTATTTTGTTATATTTCACTTTTCATTTCAATAGTCCTCTCTAGGGCTGATCATGGGCGGGTTGGGCCGGTCCTGAAGGCAAGACCGAGACTGAAATTTCGATCTTGCCTTCTGGAGGACCGAGACCGACCTCGGCCAAAAAAGCCCGCTCGAGTCGGTCTTTCTTGACTCGAACCGGTCTCGGTCCTGGACCAAATCTACACCCAAAAAAAAAATTGAGTTCACGGTATTATTTAGTAAAAGGCTAAGGAATAGTTCACCTCTTAAAGAAACACTATGAACTCACTATATTTTTTAGTAAATTTATCAAGATGCAACTTTTATAGAGATAGAAAACCTCCAAAATCCACATTCATTTTGGTGTGGTATTATGAAAATCTCAAATCCACATACATTCGGTCTGGCCCGGTCCTAAACGGACTTTCGGGAAAAAAGCCTGAGACCGAGACCGACCTTGAAGAAGAAAAAAACGCATGTTCGGTCTCGGACCGGTCTTGTCGGGAATTCGGTCCTACATTCTTTTTTGATCACTCCTAGTCCTCTCGCGTAGGGGTGATAATGGGTGTATGTCGTGTCTAATCATGTTGTGTCGTGTATAAATGATTGTCGTGTGTAAACGGATAGATATTAAACGTGTTGGGTTTAAACTAATATGTCTTAAATAGATCACACGTGAAATACACATTCAGACACGATTAACTTTTTAAACAGAGAAAAATATACATGACAGAAATAACACGATATGAAATTCATAAAAAAATAATTTCACAATCAAATTTTAAAATTCATAACTGATTAAAAAATAAGTACAAAAATAAATCTAAATATTAGATAAATTTACTTAATTATGTATTTTCATATCAAATGTGTTTAAACACAGTTATTAATCGTATCTAAACATATAGAGTTGTTTAGACACAAAATGAATTTAATACAGGTCATTATCATGTAAAATGCATATCGTTACAGATCATTTAATCGTGTCGTGTAAGAACTTATCACCCATACTCTCGTGCTTTAAGACCACTCATTATTATTTAAAGTCCACAAATTGTAAATTTTAAAAATTTAGCCTTGAAATTATATAGTTTTTTGTATTCTAAAAAATGAAATATATTTCTTTCTTTAAAAGACAATTTTCAAATATCTTTTCATCGTGATCGTTTAATGAGTTTAATGGACATTTTTTTATTTCCTATTATAAAACAAAACAAAATATAATTTCCTATTATAAGTGATTTTCAAATATAATGTACTAAATGATTATTTTTTTTCATAGGGAGGATTTACTACCAACCTGTTTCTATAAGCAAATGATGTCCTGTAAATCTGCATGGTTGAATCGAACAACGCATCGTTGAAAGGAACGAATTTTGGCTTTCCACGCGTAGTTCCGGAACTGTAAAAAAAACGTACAATAGTTCTTCAATTTGTAACTATCATACTATTAATAACTAAATCCGTACCTCAATTTGAGAACTTTACAAATTGTTACATGGAACTTTATTTTTCAAATTTTGTTACCTGTATTTTCAGATTTTGAGCAAATTGCTACATCTATTAAGTTTTCCTTTAAATATAGACGAAAAATGACACGTCAATACATAATTCATAATTGATCAGTAATTTAGAACAATAAATAATTTTTTAAAAATACCCAAAAAAAAAATTATAAAAGAGTCTTGAAAAATTAATAGAAAAAAATAATAATATTTTTATTAAAAAAATATGAAACAAAATAAAATAAAAAACTAATAATTTTTTTAATTTTTAATAAAAATATTATATTAAAAACTCTTATTTTCCTTACTAATATTCCAATTTTTTAAAGAATGTTTCTTATTTTTTTAGTATTTTTTAAAAATAATATAGTTTTTAAAATTATAGAGCAACATGTGTTGTCACTCATTTTCCGTCCATAATTAACAGAAAACTTAACGAAAGTAACACTTTGTCCCAAGTATCAAAATTTTAGGTAGCAAAATTTAAAAAAGCAAAGTTCAAACAACAATTTATAAAGTGTCCAAAGTTGGAATACCAATTTAGTTATTAACCTCTATTATTATTGCATGGTCATGAATCTTCAAATCATACCTTAAAGATATCGTTGTGATTGGTTTTCCAGTGAGGATCGGATTCATATCCCCGTCCGCAATCCTTTGTATATAGTGTTCTAAATCGTCATAAGTCGCGATCGGGATAAGCGACTTAAAGCTCTGGAGGTCCGTCCGACCATCCAAACCCTGATTGACCAAATACTCGGCATTGCCATTCTCTTCTAAGATCTTCCTCAGGGTTTCCTTCTGGACTTTCTCGGCATTGATCGTCATTTCTTCAAACTCATCGATCACACTTTCGAGATCGATCTCAAACTTCTTCTCCAACATATTCAAAATCTGAGGTACAAGAAATAAGTAATATTGGTCATGATTTGATTGAGACTTGATTAAAATACAATCGAATTGAGTTGAATCGAACTCTAACCGAGAGGCTCGTGTCTGAATCTTGACTAAGATCAGATTTCCAAAATGTGGTAAATTGGTCAACAATTCAATTTCAGTCGAATCAGTTTAATATAAGTAGAGTCAAAACTCAATTAAGGTATATTAAAAAAAAAGGATGTTATGTATTGTTTAACACTCAATTATTCACTGCACCTTAAGATTTAACTCATTGTTTTCTATTCTAAAATTAATAGGGAAAAATAAAAAAATTCCTTTTACACAAATAAATATAATATATTTATATAAAACAAATGAGAATGTTTCCAAGTGGCAATGTGTTTTTAAAAACATTTTTTAAAAAAAACTTTTTTAAACTCACTCTATCATATCTCTCCAAAATAGTGATATATAAACCCTTTACCCTTGTGTTGTTGGTAGGGGTGGCAATCGTGTCGGGTCGTGTCTAATCGTGTTGTGTCTAAACATGTCTCGTGTCTAAACGGATAAATTTTAAATGTGTCTAAACATATCTCGTGTCTAAACGTATAAGTCGTTTATCGTGTCTAAACGTATAGAGTTGTTTAGACATAAGATTCGTTAAGGATTTATAGAAATTACCTTATTCGGAAAATGGTTAATTACAAAAAAGTAATACTCAAATTTTGGTTATTTTATTGAATATTGAACCTGAAATTATAAATAATAATAAATTAAAAATTTATAACTAGACTAAAATTTGAGTATTTTCTTAATAATTAATTCTAATTAGAACTCATGAGTGTGATTAATGGGTCACTTAATTTATTAGTATAAATTTAAGTCTAACTCAATTCATAGAAGTAACCGTGTACACTATTAGTTACACTTAGTACATGACACAATTAGACACGATTAATTAATCGTGTCTAAACGTGTGTTTGCCGTGTATTTGCATATTAGATGTGTTTAGACACGATTATTAATCACGTATAAGAGTTATTTAGACACACTTAGAAATCGTGTTGTGTCAGAAATTGACACCCCTATGTCTCTATTTGTGTCACATGAATACACGACACAATTAGACACGAATAGTTAATCGTGTTTATACAGATATCTGCAGATCTGAGGTGATTAGACACGGTTTGACACAATTAGACACGAATAGTTAATCGTGTTTAATCGTGTTTATACAGATATATGTAGATCTGAGCTGTTTAGACACGGTTATTAATCGTGTCTAAACGTATAAGAGTTGTTTAGATACGGGATCCGTTAAGGTCAAACTCATATACGCTTTAAAGCAGATCGTGTCGTGTCGTTTAATCGTGTGTTGTCACAAATTGTTACCCCTAGTTGTAGGTGCCTTCACGGCTACACCAACTGTGTAGACTGTAGAGACAGAACAGAGAACACTGTAGAAATCTAGCTATGACTTTATATTCAAACTAAGGATAGAATAAGTCATGACAGGGAGTCAATATATATATATATTGAAAGGTGGTTCAAATTCAAACTAAGTGAATCAATAAAGGAATTTTTGAAAAGTCAAAAGACCCTAATGAAGATTCAAGTCATCAATACAGACTACAGAGGTTACTACAGCCAAAAGGAGGGCAACTTCCAGAAGCACAGAGAGGGAGACCAGTTTACCAAACACATGGAAATGGATTCATTCAGTACAAGCAGTGAATAAAACTGAATATACTATACACCCAGATGGACACCTCCATGAACACGTGATAAGAAATTTCAACTCAATATGATTGATTAAATAAATAAATCCTATGAAAAATTTGAATTATTTTTTGAAAAATTAATATGGGAATCTTTATAACATAATCTACTGTATTTGTACTTGCCAAAATTCAAATTTTGCCTTTTTAATGCAGAAATTCTACTGCATACATGTTGGTTACTGTGAAAACTTGGACATTTCTGAATATATCTCATGGGAATCTTTGAAATTTCATCGGAAGCTCCGAAATTTTGTCGAAATTCATCTGCATGCAAGTTGGTAACTCCTAAAAAATTGATTTTTCTTCATAATCAGGATATTTCTGAAGAAACCCATTTCAGAATTGCTGTGATTTGAATACCAGAGAAAGTAGAAAGAAGCAAGTTGAGGATACAGCACCTGCTTGAGGTTCTGCTGGTACACAGATTTGCGGTGGTGGAGGCGGAAGAAGCTCAATCGATCGGCGTTACTCTACTGTTTATCGATACAGGAAGAAAGAAACATCAATGGTTTCTGCGCTTATTTTGTCTCTCCTTTTAGTCGTTTGATCGAGAGCGAGTCTCGTCTACTATTCTGATATTGTTGGGTGGGAGGAAGGAGACCTATATATACAGTGTAAATGAGATTTAATGGACTGTTGTCGAATTACGAAATTGCCTCGTTGGAGCTCGGAGCCTACCAAGGCTGGCTATGGCTTGATGAGGAGACTAGATTTTTTGGCCAGATGAGGAGACTATATTTTTTGGCCAAAAAAAGAAGAAAGAAGACTAGATTTTTTATGGAGTAAATACCAAAAAATTACCTGAATTTGGAACGTTTTGTAACGAACTACCCGAACTTTGAAAATTCAAATTGGGCTACCTCAACTTTGAAAAATGTGTTTTGGCCAAAAAAAAAAAACTTTGAAAAATGTGCAAATAGCTATCTCCGTTCAATTTCTGACGAATTTTCGACGACTTTCCAACAAATTTACGACTAATTTCCGTCAACAGTTGACGGAAAATTTGACGGAGGTAGCTAATTTGGACCTTTTTTAAAGTTGAGGTAGCCCGTTTTGAATTTTCAAAGTTCAGACGTTGCAAAACGTTCAAAATTCAGGTAGCTCCATGGTATTTAACCTTTTTTTATTTTAGTTTTAGAAACAAAAATGTGTGATAAATTCTATTTTAACAAAAAAGGTGAGTTATGAATCAAAATTTATATAAATTGACAATTAGGTGGTTGAATTATTTTTTTAGAGTAAATAAGAAGTTTAACTCTTTTGAATGAGTTCATAATACAGAGTTTCGTTTAACTCTATATTATAAACAAATAGATTATGATAATTCTACATACTTTGATTACGTGTACCTCATAACTTAGACATATTTAATTTAAACTTCAAATTTTTTTTTATGACGTTTCCTAATTCCTATGGTTATATATTTATAATAATGTAAAATATATTTATTTGTTAATAGTAACTATCACTTATATTTGAATTATAAATAATAAGTCATATCTCTAACTCTAATGCAAGCTAAATCATAAATTTCAGCTTAGAATGAAATGACCCTAAAATAGATGAGAACATCACAAAATTCAAAGGTTAAATAATAAATATCAAATAGTTACCTAAACTTTTGACGTTTTACAAATAGATACAAAAATTTTGAATTTTCAAAAATGACTACCTACACTTTGACACATTGGACAAATAGCTACCTCCGTTAAATATGGACGGAAAATGACATGGCAACACAATATTGATCCAGAATATTAATACTTTTTTAGAACTCTAATATAGTTTTTAAAATTATGAATCATCATATGCTGTCACGTCATTTTCCGTCTATATTTAACGAAAAAATTAACGGAGGTACCGATTTGCCCCATGTGTCAAAGTTGAGGTAGCTATTTGCACATTCGTCCAAAGTGTAGGTATTCATTTTGAAAATATTCAAAGTTCGAATAACTATTTGTAATACGTTTAATGTTCGGATAGGAGTACGTTGTTTACTTATAAATTCAACCAATGAGGCTATGGATACGGGGGGAAAGCATGCATACGTCAGCATTGTCGTCAGTGTCCGTATAATATGGAAAATGAGTGATTGATTATTGGAGTACGCATTGTAGGACTGCACTAACGCATACGACATACGCATATCTATCTAAGATGATAAACATTATAGTAAATAATATGTATTTATTTCTACCAAAAAAAAAAGTATTTATATGTATATGTATTTGACTTATATATTTTGTGTTTAAATTTGATTAATAAATATGTGTAAAAACTTTATATTCATAAATATACATATAAACATGATAAACTATATGTATTTAATATTTAAATTTACTTTTGTATTTATTTTTAAATCGCTTATGTATTTTAAGATTTAATAGTAAAATTAAATTATAAAATTTATGAATTTTGATGTAATAATCATGATTGTGCATCGTAGGACTGCACTTACGCATGTCAATCTATATGCAGTGTAGTGGAAATGTTATATATATATATATATATATATGTGTGTGTGTGTGAATAATTAGGTCCACTTCCTTATAATGTTATAACTTATAATTCATTCCACTTACAAAAATATTTTTAAAAAAATTGTGACTTTATTTAATAGATATTTATTTAATCTTATTTAACAATGATATATTGTAATGTATTAGAATAATGTAGAAATGCAAATTATACCATTTGACGAGACAACATATTCCTTAATTTTTAGCATAATTTTATTAAAAATATAAGAATTTAACTTTTTTTCTCGATTATAAATCATAGATCTATCCTGAGTTAAAAATACAAAATTCGAAAAGTTTAAGATTTTAGGCTACTTTCTTTTTTAAAGATGTTTAATATTATATATTTAAATGTACACGTGGAGTCCAAGTTGGCTTTTACAGATCCATGACATATGCAATTGACAATCGACGTGTATATTATATCCAATGAATCTGACCAATAAGACCTTAAAATAAGACACATTCGCGCACATTGAAAAAAAAAACTTTAAAAAATCATTTTGTGAGAAAATCAAACAAGATGGTGGTTTTAATATTATTAGTAATATTAGAGTGTTTAAAATTTGTATTGAAAGTTTTTATTTATGTAAATTATTATCAGCCATTCATTAAATGATAAATGACTACAAGTAATGGTGATACACAATTTAAATTAATAAAAATATAATATTTAAAAATGTATCTAAAATTTCTAAACATTCATCACACTTATATAATATTTCTAGCTATTTACAACACCAAAATATTTTGGTAAAATAGTAATGATAAAAATCATCATTAAGGATACATTTTATTAGCAAAAATAGATTTGTATCGCTAAAAAGCTTTACAACGAATATTTTAGCAACGACTACATTTCAACAAGTTTGTTGGTAAAAGAACTGTGTTTTGACCGTCGTACCTTATACTAATTTTATAACACAATATAATAAATGTATTTATATATACAGACACAATGTCACATAGGGACCGGGAGGGGCAATTTGTCTCCCATCAACCTTTGATTTTGTGTAAATTTAACCATAAAAAATATATTTATTTTCATTTAGTCATTTAAAATTTTACATTTACCCCCTCTGATTTTTTTTTCTTAAACTATTTGTACTTAAATTAATTATTATCCTCACTTACCTAAATTTCTAACTTCGTCCCTGCATATTTATATATATATATATACTTTTTTATTATTAAGAAGAAAGTCATAATAGTAAACCAAACATTTTGATTATTGAGAGTTGAGTGGTGTCATATACTGATTTAGTGGTTGACGGCTTGACGCACATATGTAGTGCTTAAGTGGACCCTCTTTCCCAATATTTATGTAGATATCATCTCATCATCAAACACTATACACAAATACTGCATTAAAATATTTTTGTAAAAACAAATTGAAAATAGCCCAAATTTATTTATTTTTTATTATTTTTAAGCATACTGTTTGATTGGAATTAGCATTAGGTCAAATTATGGCTGATAATGGTTAAGGTATGGTACAAATATGACAAATAACATAATCATACCATATTTTTAAATCACATACCATAATTATAACCATTACGGGTACAATTTTCAATACCATAACCATTAAAATAACTATGGTTATTAACCATGGTTTTACCCGTATACCCATATTTATTTCACACATGTAATATAATAAAATACTGAAAAATTTTATTAAAAAAAAAACATAAATCTATATTGTCAACAATAAAAATATATAAAAGTAACATCATAGTTATTTATTACATGTATGTACATTAACTTCCATTATTTAGTATATATTAGTTTATTAATAATAATTAATTATTATATTTATATAATAACCATGGTTATAACTCAAATACCATAATCATAACCATAACCATTATGGGTAAAAAATTCATCACCATAATGGTACGGTTAACCATTTTAAACAGTAACGGTTATAACCATAGTTATGAGTTTTTCACCGCACCATTGCTGACCCTAGGTCAAACCCTAAAATCATTAAAAAAAAACAATTTAAAAACAAGTTCTGAAAAAACGAAAAATAAACTAGAGTAGAAAAATCAATGCTAAAGCCACATTGTAAAATTTTCGGTTCGATGATTCGGGCCAAATAATTCGTTACTTAATATATATTTATTATTATTATTATCATAATTTACTTATATACTTTGTATTTTATTATGTTAAAATGAATGACTGTTAAAGCCCCAAAACGGAAGACAATGATTGGACGGTTGCTTGACGAACACAACCTAGATGGGTTGAATTTTGCGGCACGTGGGCCGAAAGAGTGTCCGGTCTCCGACCGTTTTTGCATGCATGAGGAAAGCGTGATTAAATATTTCGCTCGCATGCAGAAAAAACAGTGCCATGTTATTAAAAAGTGTCTAAATTCATGCAATATATCAAATATCTGTCCAAAATATATATTAATATATCATGTCATTTTTCTATGTATTTACAACCTTGATTAAAATAATGAGATGTAGCTTAATCGATGATAAATTTATATTTAAAATTAATGATAAAGTTTTATTAATCATCATAAATCTAAAGTCATTAAAGTTCATTATGAAAGATATTTTTAAAATTAAGGACGATAGTTGAATAATTAATTATAAAATATAAAAATATATTTATTAGAAGGACAAATATTAATTTAAAAACAACTGTATTTTTTAAGTCTAATATATTTTAAGCATAGTTATCATAACAGAACCGATCATCGAACCGGCAAGGGGGTGGTTATCGGTTCTTCCGGTCCAATCTGGTTCGAGATGCGGTTTACTGTTTATATTATATTATAATTTCCTTAACCAATCAAACCCCTTCTGCCAAACCCTACTTCACTGTAGTCGCCATCTCCATTCACTGTATTCATCAATTTTTCCTACAACTCCTCATCTCCATTCACTGTAGCCGCCGCCAGAGGCCTCTACAAGGCTCTACTCCGAGTCGGAGTCTCCGGCCACCAATCCCTCGCCCTTGCCTCCATCGACTCCGACAACATCGTCCGACAACCACCAATCTCTCGCCCTTGCCTCAACTGACATCCTGTCGCCGTCCTCCGACCATCTTCCTTCCTCCGCACCCTAGCCCTACAAATTATCGTCATTCTTCACTCCAACCAGCATCTCGGTCTTCTCTCCTCTTCACCCTAGCTCTCCACGGTGGAGGCACCACCCCACCTCCCTCCCCTGCCCCTCCCCTAAACTGACATCACAAGGCTCTACTCCGAGTCGGAGTCTCCGACCACCAATCCCTCGCCCTTGCCTCCACCGACTCTTACAACATCGTCCGACAACCACCAATCCCTCGCCCTTGCCTCAACTGACATCCTGTCGCCGTCCTCCGGCCATCTTCCTCTCCTCCGCACCCTAGCCCTACAAATTACCGTCATTCTTCACTCCAATCAGCATCTCGGTCTCCTCTCCTCTGCACCCTAGCCCTCCACGGGAGGCTCCCCCCCACCTCCCTCCCCTGCCCCTCCCCCTTCTCCCCTTCTCCCCTTCTCCCTCCACCTTCTGCTCTTCTTTCTTCTTCTTTTCTCTTCTAAACCGACGTTCTTTTTTAAAACAACTCCCCCTAAAAAAGTGAACTGGGAATCGGCCGATTTTTAAAAAACCGGTCAGTTTTCAAAAAATCGCTCGGTTCAAATACTGTTCATTTGCAAACGGACTTTTATCTAATCCAAACCGGACAGGAGTCCGGTTCTCGATCGGACCGCAGTCCGGTTCTGATAAATATGATTTTAAGTGTATATTATATTCTACACAAAATAATAACAATAAAAATAAAATTTCCGAATAACGTATCGAGCAAGGAACTCTCTTTTAAGTTTTTAACTGCCTAGTGTTCCGTTGCATAGTTTTGTCCGCGACAGGTATCATGCCTTCATTTCTTAACCAAACTCATATTACCTTGATTCCAAAGATTGCTAGCCCGGTACATGCGGCTGACTTTAGGCCTATTAGCTTGTGCAATTTTGGCTACAAAATTATTGCTAAGGTTCTGGCGAATAGATTAAAACACTATTTGCCAGAACTGGTCACCCCGTTCCAGAGTGCGTTTGTTTCAGGGAGACGCATACAGGATAGCATTATTATCGCCCACGAGATGTTCCATTACATGAAGACAAGAGGCAAGCCAAGAACGACCACGGGGAGGTCGGAATGTGCTCTAAAGATGGATATGCAGAAGGCGTATGATCGAGTGGAATGGGATTTCCTCCTAGCGAGCTTGAAACAAAGGGGCTTCAACGACAAATGGATTTCTTGGATCAAGGCTTGCGTCTCTACCGTCACTTACAAAATCTTGATCAATGGAGACCGCTCGGATATGATACGTCTCTCGCGGGGACTGCGACAGGGTGACCCTCTTTCACCTTATCTCTTCATTTTGGTTGCTGACGTCCTCTCTAGAATGCTAGATGATCAGGTGGGAAAGGGTTTGTTCAGAGGCATCCGCCCGAGAAGGTCATGCCCGGAGATTCAACATCTGCTCTTCGCGGATGACTCGCTATTCTTCCTGAAAGGCTCTTTGGCCCAAGCAACGGCCTTTAAGGACTCTCTTGGCGACTACTGCAGGGCTTCAGGACAGAAGATAAATTTCCAGAAATCTTCGCTGTACTTCAACTCGGGGGCTCATGATGATTTCAAGAGGAGCATTTCCGATCTTTTTGGGGTTCCACATTCCTCGGACCCGGGGTTCTACTTAGGCCTTCCTACCGTTTGGGGACGTTCTAAGAGGGAAGCACTCATCTACCTCAAAGAGAGAGTCCGTGACAAAATTCTCTGTTGGCGTAATAAACTCCTCAATCATGCGGGGAAGGAGGTACTTATTAAGTCCGTTCTCAGTGCAATCCCTACTTATGTCATGCACATTTTCAGGATCCCGATCACTTGGTGCAATGAGGTCAATAGTCTCATGGCACGGTTCTGGTGGGGATCTAGGGAGGGCCAGAAGAAGATCCATTGGAAAAACTGGACCTCGATGACCACGGCTAAGTCAATCGGGGGTTACGGTTTCAGAGACATGAACCAGTTTAATCGGGCCATTCTCGCAAATATGGCCTCTCGCATAAGTCTTGAACCGGATGCTCTATGGGTCAGATTTCTTAAGGGGATGTACTTCCCAAACGCCTCATTCTTACAGGCTTCGGCGGGAGGGAGAGCCTCTTGGGCTTGGGCGAGCCTTCTCGAGGGCCGGGACGTCCTTATCGAGGAGGGTGTCTGGACTCTTGGTGACGGAAGGTCCATACGACCATATGCGGATTCGTGGGTGCCCACCATTCCTAACTGTCGACTTCGGCCCCTTGTGGAGGATGCTCAACTTCCGGATCAACGGGTTTCTACTTGGATTCAGCCTCTTGGCCGTGGGTGGGACGTGGACTCCATTTGCTAGGCGGTCCACCCCGACGATGTTCAAGCTGTTTTGCAGGTCCAGATCCCTTTGGCTCAAACCGCGGACTCACATAGATGGCCACATTCGAGGAACAGAGTGATCAATGTCAAATCCGCCTACCACGTGCTTCATGCGAATCAGGTGCGGCTAAGAGGGAGTCTCGACATCCAGTCGGGACAGCGGTCGGTGCCTCCATCGGTGTGGAAAGCGATTTGGTCGTCAAACGTGTGGCCAAAGATCAAAGCCTTTTTCTGGAAGTTGGCAAACGATGTTCTCCCGACGGGGTCATCCTTGAGGCGTAGAGGCGCTAATATGGATGGTCTTTGCACGGCTTGCAATGTTATTGAATCTCGAGAACATCTCTTCTTTGGCTGTTTTTGGGTTCGGCAGGTTTGGTCCATGCATGCCGTTCAGGCGGACACGGACGTGGGTGCAGTCTCGGCCGACGCATGGCTGGCCTTGGTGACGGACTTCAAGGGAAACCGTGGGCGGGCGAGATACAAAGACTGGAGAAGGCTCATGGTGGTAGCGTGGGTAATTTGGAAAGCGAGGTGCAAGAGGTTGTTCGAGAACGTCCAACCAAATCCGACGGCGATTCACATCGAGGTATCTCGCACAGTCGCCGAGCTCGGGTCGGAAATGCCGACAGCCACAGTCGAACGTAATTTCAGGGCTTGGATTGGCCCGCCTATTGGGGTCATAAAGATCAACTGTGATGGGGCGTGGTCGATCAACAATTCACATGGTGGGTTCGGGGTTATTGCCCGGGACAACGTAGGAGCCGTGTGTGGAGGATCGGTGGGGCTTCGCCTTGCGGGATCAGTCGACGAGATAGAGGCGGAGGCGGTTGCACAAGGGGTCCAACTTGCAATCGACAACGGTTGGACCCGGGTCATCATCGAGACGGACTCTTTGAACATCATCAACCACATCCGTCATACGGATTTCGCTTGGAGGATTGACTCGATTTTGTCGAATGCGGTGTTACGCTCTTCTTCGATAGGGGAGATTGCTTGGGAACATGTTCCACGGTCCGCAAACTCTTGCGCGGACTGGTTAGCAAAGGCGGTGTTGTCGGTGTTGTGTCCTTCGGATTGGGTGTCTACACCCCCAACCTCTTTGTTTAGATGTATTATTTCGGATATTGTACTGAACTCTAACCCGTCTTCGGGTCCTTGAATGCATTTTGTTAATTTGGCAAAAAAAAAAAAAGTTTTGTCCATTGGAAGTTCCCAAGGGTCACAAAAACTGCCTTCAAAAGTTAAATGCTTTTAAAAGGAAACTTGTCACTTTCTTACTAATAAAGTTTTGAAATTTGGGAATCAAAAAAAAGTTTTTTAGTAAATGGGTAGTAAGTGTCATCGTCAATAGTTTTTTATTTCCTCAAATTATGTTTTTTATTTCTTCTAATTTTCCATTTTAATAAAAAATAATTGTTTTTTTAAGAATACATTTGAGAATTAAATAATAATATAATTTTAAAAATGTCACTATTAAATATACGAGAGGTAAGATCTCAATTTTACCCTCTCATGGGTCAATTCTCAATTGAGTCTAGAGAGTTTTAATGAGTCAAGGCTCAGACCATAACTCCTTAATTGGGTCTTGAGAGAGATGCTATGGGTCAAGATTAGAGCTGTCGATGGTTAGAGTATGGTCAGAGTATGACAAATAGCATAACCATACCATATTTTTAAACCACATACCATAACCATAACCATAATCATTATGGGTATAGTTTTCAATACCATAACTATTAAAATAACTGTGGTTATTAACCATGGTTTTACCCGTATACCCATATTCATTCCACACATGTAATATAATAAAAGATAAAAAATGTTATTTAAAAAAATATATCAATCTATATTACCATCGTTGGATTTTGACACCTTCAATCTTCAACAATTTCAAATTTTCAATTATATAATTTATATTTAGTATATTATATAAATTAGTTTATTAACAATAAATAAATATTTTATTTATATAATAACCGTGGTTATAACCATGGGTATAACTCAAATACCATAACCATAACCATTATGGGTAGAAAATTCATCACCATAACCGCACCGCATCATAACGGTACGGTTAACCATATTAAACAGTAACAGTTATAACCATGGTTGTGGGTTTTTCACCGCACCATTGCCGGCCCTAGTCAAGACCCAAGTCATAACACATTAATTAAAGTTAAATCGAGTTCTAATTGAATTAGAATTCAATTGTTACATATACAATTTTATTGGAAGAACTTAATTGATATATTTTTTAAAATATTTTATAATTTTTTAAATATATTATATTAAATTTTAATAAAAATTTGAAAAGAAGAATTAAACTTAAAATATGTACAAAAGTAAGTATAAAAAATTTGAAAGAAAATACTATAAGTTTTTTTTTTTAAAATATGTTCAAATATGAGGTCAAATGCGTAATTTACCTCCTTTAATTATAATTATTTTAAACAAATATACAATCTTGAGCCCTAAAGAAACCCTTACGTGAAAAGGATGACATTCATTCATTCAAGAAATCTTCGACAACGATCGATGATAACCCGTTTTTTTTTGCCAAATAAAAAAAAAGAATAATAACTAAAAAAAATAAGGGTTAATTACTTAATTGGTTACACATGTTTGACCAATGTTCAGAATGGTTACACATGTTTCAAAATGTGATTAATTGGTTTTGAAATGTGACTATTTGGTTTTTTCACTATTCACCGTTAAAATCACAGTTAAATCACTATTTAGATAAGTAAAATGACGAAATTACCCCTAGAATCATCTTCAAGAACACATCATCATCTTCAAGAACAATAATTGAAGAACCCAGAAATCTGATTTCTGGGTTATTGAGAAACCAGAAATCAGATTTCTGGTTCTTCAAGAACCCAGAAATCAGATTTCTGGGTCTTCAAGAACCCAGAAATCAGATTTCTGGGTCTTCAAGAACCCCGAAATCAGATTTGTGGGTCTTCAAGAAATCAGAAATCTGATTTCTGGTTCTTCAAGAACCCAGAAATCTGATTTCTGAGTTCTTGAGAACCCAGAAATCTGATTTCTGAGTTCTTGAGAACCCAGAAATCTGATTTCTGGTTCTTAAAGAACCCACAAATCTGATTTCGGGGTTCTTCAAGAACCCATAAATGCTGTTTCTGGGTTCTTCAAGAACTCAGAAATGCTGTTTCTGGGTTCTTCAAGAACTCAGAAATGCTGTTTCTGGGTTCTTCAAGAACTCAGAAATGCTGTTTCTGGGTTCTTCAAGAACCCAGAATCGCAATTCTGGGTTCTTGAAGTTCTGTATTGCAGTATATGTTATCACCAAATGTGATTAAATGGTCATACATGTTTCTCTATAATGTGATTAAAAGGTCATACATGTTTCTCTATAATGTGATTAAAAGGTCATACATGTTTCTCTATAATGTGATTAAATGAATACTGTTGTTTGAAATGATGTGATTAAAAGGTTCGACATGTTACCCACATTGTGAAGAACCCAGAAATCTGATTTCTGGGTCTTCAAGAACCCAGAAATCTGATTTCTGGGTCTTCAAGAACCCAGAAATCTGATTTCTGGGTCTTCAAGAACCCAGAAATCTGATTTCTGGGTCTTCAAGAACCCAGAAATCTGATTTCTGGGTCTTCAAGAACCCAGAAATCTGATTTCTGGGTCTTCAAGAACCCAGAAATCTGATTTCTGGGTCTTCAAGAACCCAGAAATCTGATTTCTGGGTCTTCAAGAACCCAGAAATCTGATTTCTGGGTCTTCAAGAACCCAGAAATCAGATTTCTGGGTCTTCAAGAACCCAGAAATCTGATTTCTGGGTCTTCAAGAACCCAGAAATCTGATTTCTGGTTCTTCAAGAACCCAGAAATCTGATTTCTGGTTCTTCAAGAACACAGAAATCAGATTTCTGGTTCTTCAAGAACCCAGAAATCTGATTTCTGGGTCTTCAAGAACCCAGAAATCTGATTTCTGGGTCTTCAAGAACCCAGAAATCTGATTTCTGGGTCTTCAAGAACCCAGAAATCTGGGTTCTGGGTCTTCAAGAACCCAGAAATCTGGGTTCTGGGTTCTCAAGAACATCAGAAATCAGATTTCTGGTTCTTCAAGAACCCAGAAATCTGATTTCTGGGTTCTCAAGAACATCAAATCGAATTTGATTCGATTTTGGATCTTCAATCCTTCCAATCTGTTCTTCAATCCTTCCAATTTGTTCTTCAATACAACTAAGGGCATAATAGTCATTTCACAATTCAATAATATGTTAAAAAAATGAATTAACGTTAAAATTAACGGTTTACTAACGGAATAACCAATTAATCACATTTGAAAAAACATGTGTAACCAATTAGTCACATAGCAAAACCAATTAATCACATTTTGAAACATGTGTAACCATTCTGCACAATGGTGAAACATGTGTAACCAATTAAGTAATTAACCCAAAAAATAACCACAATTTCACAAGGTGGTTAAAATTGGGTCCGGTAATTGCTGACGTGGCGACTGTAACCGCGACTGTCGTTTCGACTTTCGGTCTTTCATTTCTTCCCTTTTGGTTTCACTCACCTGTCGGTATATAAACTCGCTCTGCCTCCATCACGATCGCCGCCACTTTGCTACTTCGCCTGGTGGTAGCTACGGTTGAGACTCGAGACCTCGTTCTACGCGCCACTTCCAGAGCAGCTCACAGAGGCAGACGTACTCCTTCGTCGGATTCAGATACTGTTCTGCTCTTTGTAATAGCCGGAGATCGGATCCATACGCCGATTGAGATCGGGATTGATTAATTTGATTCCCTTAGGGTTTTAGTTGTCATTTATGGCTTCTGAGGATGTGAAGACGAGTGAGAAGGCTGTCTCCACCATCGTTAACCTCGCTGAAGAGGCGAAGCTCGCGAGTGAGGGCGTGAAGGCTCCGAGCTACGCTGTACTCAGTATCTGCAAGTCTCTTATCGCCGGTGGAGTGGCTGGAGGAGTGTGAGTTCCATTTCTTTCATTTTCTTCTACTCAGGATTCGTATTTCGTTATCATTGTTTTGCTTGAAAATACTGATTTCGCTGCTAATTTATGATTTTGATTCCACATGCTAAGACGATGCTGCGTTTTTTTTATTGCAAATAAGTAATGTATCTTGTGCAGAGGCGGGCCAGGGGGTTAAGATGTTTCCTAGGATTTTTCCCGTTTCTTTGACTTTGTCTCCCCCGTAGGTTTTATGGCAGAAGGGTGTTCTGAGTCCTGATATACATGCTCCCGTGTCTCCTTCATTTCTATGTTCGTCTGATGATATTTATGGCAGACAATACAGTATCGAAACTGTTAAATGGGAACCACAATCTGGCAATAGTTTGATCTTGTGTATGATGGATCCGGTTAGCTTGTAGTTGAGAATCTTTCATTAGTTGATGTTAATCAATGTAGAGATTGGGCTCTATTGTAATAATTGGATAGAAAAGGTGGTATTGTATTTTTTATGCTTGCAAACTCATCCCTTATCCAGTCAAAAGATTATCGAGTCTTGTAATTCCCACAAATTTCTGTCAAGTCGGATTTATTTAATCTGTCTCATTGTTTTCTGTTTTACTTAATTAAACATCAAAGTGTTTGATCTACTCTTTTTAGGTCACGAACTGCTGTTGCTCCATTGGAACGATTGAAAATATTGCTACAGGTCAGTAGTGATGAGTGTTAATCCATCTTTGAATTTTGATTAGCCATTTGTTTTGACTTCATTGATTCAAGAAAGTTGCACCTATCGTTACTTAACTTTGTTGGTGTATTGCAGGTTCAGAATCCTCATAGCATAAAGTATAATGGAACTATTCAAGGGTTAAAATATATATGGAGGACTGAGGGCTTTCGCGGATTGTTTAAAGGCAACGGAACTAACTGTGCGCGAATTGTCCCAAATTCTGCAGTAAAATTCTTCAGCTACGAGCAAGCTTCCAAGTATGATTTCAGCGCATATTTATTCTTATTAAAATAACAAAACTGAAAAGATCAACTTTGAGCATTTGAGCTTCTTCTTGCGGCCTTGAGATTGGATTAAAGTTTTTAGGGCATCAAATTGAGGTGATGCCTTTCTATGAGAAAATCTGGAGGCACACAACCATTCATTCCACTAAAATTTTAAACTTTTTCTGGAATGAACGTGAACTAAAGCAGTTAGATAATGTTAACGGTTGAACTATTATGAGTTCTAATTTCATTTGTGAACCCTTTACTTATAAGATAATGAGTCTCACAGGGCTTCCAATTTACAAATATATTATATATATACACACCCCTATACAACATTATAGCTCAATTATATTTTATCAATCAAAAAGATGAAAACATGAACTTTTTTACGTTAGTTGCTCAAAGCACCTATGTGTAAATTGTAGTTCCTTAAGAGATTCGGAGCATGAGTTAGGACACAAATACTAATGCTACTCTACTGATATTCCATCTTACTTTATTACACAGGGGAATCTTGACTCTCTATCAACAGCAGACAGGCAACGGTACAGTATTCCTTTTCTTCTGCCTCTTTCTTAAGTAGAAACGTTGTGGAGAATTATGAAAACTTAGAAATGTATGACCACCTGTATTAAAATTTAAAACTTTGTGGAACTTACAGATTTCCCTGAGCTTAAAAATAGCTATTTTGCAGTTTGTTTTCTTTCCTTGCTTTGTGGTGGTTTGAATAATGATCCCTACTGCAGCAGTGATAGATTAACTTGAAATCTCATTAAGATCAGTGTATAAGAGTGCTAGTTTTGTGTTCAACCACCTCGGTTCATTTTTAGTGGGACTTGAGGCAATGACAATAGTTGGAACTACATTTTTCTTAAGATTATGAGTGCTTTCTTTGGCAATCATGGGTATCTGTCTGTGTTTGATGTCAAGCAGGACAATGAGTCTTTTGGCATCACTTGTGGTCTGTTCTCAGGAATGACTGTTTGTTAACTTGTGCTTTTTATGGCTGGAAGTAAGGTTTGATGTCAATGGAGAAACCATAATTTTTGTATTGCACGTCAAAAGTAATCTGAGACCTTCTCTTTTCCAATTTTTTGTGCAGATGATGCGCAGCTCACTCCTCTTCTACGCCTTGGAGCTGGTGCTTGTGCTGGAATTATTGCGATGTCCGCCACCTACCCCATGGATATGGTACGAGGCCGATTGACTGTACAGGTATGTCATTGGTGCATCTCTTATTTCCCCCTTTTCCTATTTTCATTATATTTCAAGACATGGTTTTAAGTTATATGTTGTGCTGCATTAGTTTCTTGAAAGTCAGTTACTGATTTACCTGAATTTTTTTTGAACAAAAAATTCTGAACATGTTTACACTTTTGGAATATTTTGTACAATAACTCTTTGCTTAGCCAGGCCATTATGCTTTCTATTTGCAGACCGACAAGTCTCCTTATCAGTATAGAGGAATCTTCCATGCGTTAACAACTGTTCTTCGAGAAGAAGGTCCACGAGCTTTATACAGAGGATGGCTTCCCTCTGTTATTGGAGTTGTTAGTGCCCATCTTCCTCTTTAAGTTCCTAACTCCATTTTTTTTTTCATTTTATTAATACATTGTTCTCTGTTTACAGGTTCCTTACGTGGGTCTTAACTTTGCTGTTTACGAGTCCCTGAAGGACTATCTAATCAAAGAGAAACCTTTTGGAATCATTGAAGGTTCTGATTTGAGTGTGACAACGAGGCTTGCATGTGGAGCTGCTGCAGGAACGGTTGGTCAAACTGTGGCGTATCCTCTTGATGTGATACGTAGGAGAATGCAAATGGTGGGGTGGAAAGACGCCTCTTCCATTGTTAGAGGAGACGGAGCGAGCACAGCTGGTCTGCAATATTCAGGAATGGTCGATGCATTTAGGAAAACTGTGAAATACGAGGGCTTTGGTGCACTCTACAAGGGTCTGGTTCCAAACTCAGTCAAGGTCAGTTTCCATTACAAAACCTTTTGTTGAAGTGGACCATGTTGAGGTTAAAGCATCATGCTTTTCTGGCAAATCTTGTGTGCATGTGGTGTTAATTATCAAATTGAATGCCGATCTTTGGATGAATAGACAAGCAAATTTTATAAACACCATTCTCTTTTGGTGTTTTCATCCAAATTTTGTTAAAAATATAGAAATACCCTTATTTAAAAACAAAAACAAAATTTGTAAGAAAAATAAGAAATCATCTTTGGTTCTTCATTCTTGAACCCATGTTAATTTCATTTCTTAAATATATATTGTATTTTAAATGTAAGATAAGAGTATAGTCAATAGTGTCCCCATTCATCACATTTTATTGTAGCTCGTCCCGAGTTTACTATGCAATTTGAATTTGTGTCCAAAACAATAAGATTTCTAAAAAGCTTAAATTTGATTTATTTTCTTTTTGTGTGCACAGGTGGTTCCGTCGATTGCCCTTGCATTTGTATCATACGAGATGGTGAAGGACATCTTAGGAGTCGAAATCCGAATATCCGACTAAGGAACACCCTTACCGAATCTCCGTCCTGCTACCTTTGTGACTCAGTATGCTATTTTTGTAGGTAGGGGGTTCGTTCTGAGTCCGACTCAGCGTCTCTTATGATTTTTAGAGACATGGTGATGAAGTCGGTGTACCAATTCATGCCCTCTATTGTCAAATAAGTGTGTTGAGATCATCCCAATGAATAAGGCAACATCAAGAATGAAATGAACAACAAAACATGTTTTGAAGACATTTTGTGGTGTTGTGCTTGACAATAGGTATCTCTTTTGTTCTTCCTTGATGATCTAGAAAAACCGTGCAGGTTTGATCTGGTTAAGGTTGTCGTTGTAGGAACTGCTGAAAAGGTAGAAGTTGCATATGAAGACAATATTTTCCAATTTTGCAGTTATCAAACTCTTTTTCTTTTGCTACAGATAAAAAACTGTCAACACGACACAAAAAATGCCAGATTCATGTGGTAGTAAAATTAAAGTGAAAAGTTTCAAAATGGTTTTTACTAGGGGTGACAATCGTGTCTAAACATGTCTCGTGTCTAAATGAATAAGTTTTAAATGTATCTCAAAACTTTAAACACAACACGATTATTAATCGTGTCTAATCGTATAAGATTTGTTTAGATTCGTGATCCGTTAAAGTCAAACTTATATACGTTTTAAAGTAAATATATACAAAGTAAGGTCATCAAAATTCAATATTAAAAAATAAGTGGATATTTCAATATTTTATTATTATTATTATATTTAAATGTGTTTAAACGTATCATATATATACACGACACGATTAGTTAATCGTGTTTACAGATATCTGCAGATCTGAGGTGTTTATATACGATTATTAATCGTGTCTAAACGTATAAGAGTTGTTTAGACACGGGATCCGTTAAGGTCAAAACGGATTAAGAGTTCACTAGTATTTTTTGTGATGGTAAATAATGTAATATGTTTGAAAATGATGATATAATTGGTATTTCTGTTGTTAGTTTTGGGGTAAAAAAATTTCATTAACTGAATATGTTTTTTGAACTATTAAAGCCTAACTCGGAGTTACACATAATCTTATAAAAAAAATTCACGTGAATATATATGTATATATACTAAAATTATTATTCTAACTCTCGTTTTTGATGGATACGTAATCAATAGACAAATAAATGAGAGTATAAATAATAACAATGAAATCATGCATTAATCTAACTATATATAATTATATATACACACAAAATTATTTATAATTATGAATAAATAAAATAAACTCCTCCTAACTAAAATTTACACACACTTTGCATTTCCCATATGATTAGAGAGCTCTCATGCATTTTTTTTACCCTCTCCTCTCCTTTTAATTACCTTATAAACCCTAATTTAACCTTATTTACCCCGACCTAATTAGTAATTACCATTTACCACCTCAGAATTTACATTTTATTCATCATATCATGGATGAATAAGAATCTTGAAAGTAACTATCAACATCCCATTTACACGACGCCAGATCTTCTTCTTCCTGCGGAAATTTGAATGGAACATCAAAAATGTTTTGTTCTTCCCAACAACAATTTTCAACACCCAAGTCAATGAAGAACATCGGCTCGTTGAAGAAATTTGTAAGAAAAAGAGGATCCAACATGATGATGCTGTCGTACGATGATGATAAATCAGAGGATTCTTGCAGCTGCAGTATCCCAAAATGGAAAAAATAAAATAAAATTGTAGATATATTGAAGGTAAATAATAAAAAATAAACATTAGGTTGTTCTGGTGCCAAAAAATATATATGTTTTGAATTATTTAAATTTTGATTTACCTTGGAATCGGGTTGTTCAGTACCAGACTGAAACCTCAACACGGAGGTGGGGGAGGCGACCTGGTTGGGCTTTGTGGTGGCCATAGACGGCCAGGCGAAGTTGGTTACAGCGTCGGGACCTTTCAGAGTTATAGCGGCTCGATCGTAAACAACGGCGGCTTCCTCCGCCGTGTCGTAGGTGCCCAACCACCGGTTAGTCCCGCTTCGAATCTCCGCAGACCACCGCCCCGACTGCCTCCTCCTCACGCCTCTGTACTTCGTCCTGCTCGTCGATTTTCCTCCGGAATCTCCGCCTTGTGGACTTGTCTTCTTGTTGTCGGACCCACAGTCGAGACGGATCTCCATCACGTACCTTTTCACCTTGGGTGCAGCGGAGTCTTCGTCGTCGCTGCTGGAAGAATCGGTGGCGTCTGTGTCGGTGAAGGAGACACGGACGACTCTGGTCGGAAGCAGTTTTCCCATGTCTGAGGCGTTGGGTAGATCACTGAGCTCTGTTCTAAAGCAGGCCAGATACTGGAGAGAGACAGAAATTCAAACAGAGAAGAATCCCTGTTTTATAGGAAAGATCTTTACACGACAAAATGACGGTTTGTTGTTTGCTTTGTTTTTATTAGGTTAAAATACGATATTATCCTATAAATTTACGTCAATTTTAATTTTTTTTCTTAAATTTTAATTATTGATAACTAACGGATGCTATTTCATTAGAATTTTTCATTATTTTTAAACATTAAGAAATACTTTAAATTTGAAGGAAAAAATTTAAAATCGACGTAAACTTTAGGGACAATATCGTATTTAACCAATTTTTCTATTAAGAACAACACTTTACTCTTCTTTATCAATTTTGAACCCTAAATATTAAAGCTAATTTATTACCTTTTCAATCAATTTTATATTTTTTCTTATACTTCTATAACAAATTTTACATATGAAAACTTCCTTTTATTTTTAAATTGATTGATCGATGTAATCTCGTTCACAACAATAAGCGGTCATTAGCTACACAGCACACGCATCTATAACGATGCGCCGCGTCAAGATGCCCCTCGCAGATTTGCGACACGTGTATCTTAAATCCCACCATATATCTTGTGATCCGTCGGATAGGCCTTGGAATCCAAGTAAATAGAATCTTTGGCCCAAGTCGTCACAGGCAAGTGAGTTTAGCGTTATCACGACAGTTACGTGAAGGTTTGTTTCTCAATTCCTTTACCTTATAAATAAACATATAAAATAAGGGTGTCAAATCATAGGTATATATGTATTTTTTTACGTATTAATTATGTTTATTGTTTAATTTATTTAATATGAATATGTACGATAACTATAATATAAATCAATTCGAGTGACGAGATTAGTCTAATAATTTTTTAATAAAGTTTTTGGGTGTATTTAGACAAAAGGAAGGAAAATATAGTGCAGAGGTTGGATTTGACGGTATCTTAAAAGTACATAATTAATTGAATACTTTATTTTGCATTTTGCAAATTTTCCACAGCTTGGGGAGCAAGAAATCTGGGTCACCGACTCACACATAGTCAATGCATCAGCACGAGGTTTATATTAAATTAATGAAAAAGTATATAAAAATATATATAATATGTTCGACGTAGATATAATTTTTTAAAAACATAGAATTTTTTCAAAAAGTATACACTTTGTTTTGTTTTTTGAAAAATAAATATAGAAAAAAAATATTTCGAAAAATAGGTATACGCGCACTCCCGGGTAGCTCCAGGGTGACACATATTCATACGGTGCCCAAGGTACGTTACTTTTTTTTTTAAATTTGTTTTTGCTTTATAATGACGACTCAATGTTTAATTAAAAATAAAATTATGTATCAATTAAAAAATATTTAAAAAAATTATAGTAAGTAGATATTTTAATTGCGCTTCATATGATGCAAAAAATATTAAATTTGGATTTACGTATTGCCTGTACGACATGTCGTAAGTTGAGATATGAAAATTTGACTTCAAAAATTATAACTCAGACCATGTAAGTCCAAACTCAACACGGTTAACGTCATTTCGTAGGGTAATTTTTTTGATTAAAAATACCGTGATTTTGTAACCTAACATCGTTTGTTTTATAATTTGACTGAAATAAGTAAATGCAATAGGTGAGAAATTTAATTATGTACTTACTAAAAAAAAAATCAAAAAAATTACGGTGCGTAGATAATTTAATTATGAATCAAATGACGCTAATTATGCGTTAAGTTTTTACTTTTAGACTGACTGTATAATATGATTCGTAAAAAACTCTACATACGATACAAAAACTTACAAATAATGTTTTGAACAGTAAATTTACTATTTACACAGTAAAATGTACTTTGTAAACAGTAATGTTACTGTTCAAAACGTTATTTGGAAGTTTTTGTATCGTATGTAGAGTTTTTTACGTATCGTATTATACAGTCAGTCTAAAAGTAAAAACTTAACGCATAATTAGCGTCATTTGATTCGTAATTAAATTATCTACGCACCGTAATGTTTTTGAGTAAGTACATAATTAAATTTCTCATCTAATACATTTACTTATTTCGGTCAAATTATAAACACAAATGATGTTAGGTTACAAAATCACGGTATTTTTAATCGAAAACATTACCCTACGTAGATAATTGATTTACGACATAAATGACGCTAACCGTGTTGAGTTTGAACTTACATTGTCTGAGTTATAATTTTTGAAGTCAAATTTTCATATCTCAACTTACGGCATGCCGTACAGACAATCCGTAAATCCAAATTTAATATTTTTTTCATCATTTGAAGCGCAATGAAAATATCTACTTATTATAATTTTTTTAAATATTTTAAATAGATACATAATTTTATTTTTAATTAAACATCGAGTCGTCGTTATAGAACAAAATTAAAAAAAAAAAGAAAAAGTAACGTACCTTGGGCACCATATGAATAGGCGCAACTTGGGGTGGCGCCTATACCTATTATTCGAATTTTATTTTTGTATACTTACTTTTTTTTTAAAAAAAAAATGTATAATTTTTGAAAAAATTCAAAAACATAACATATTTATTTTAGTTAATTTTTACAATATTTATTAAACAAATTAATGATTGCTAAATGGAGGATGAAATGATTGCTGCTTAACCTACCCTAATCCCAAAATTAACGGTAGGTACCTATTTGCTAATTTCACAAAGTTAGACAATCTATTTGCGACATAAAAATTAAGATACCTACTTGTCAAACCATGTAAAGTTGGGGTAAATATTTAATAATTAACTCTTAAAAAATAACATATTTAGTTTAGTTGATTTTTTCAATATTTTTGTTAAATGAATTAATAATTGTTAAGGGGAGGATGAAATGATGACTTAATAAATAAATAATTTTTTAAATAAAATATTAAGAAAAATGGAAAAATTCCTACTAAATAGAGGAAAATTGTTTTTTTTTTTTAAATTATTGTTTCTAAATATTTTTTTATAAGAAAGTTCAATAGTAGTATCAGACCGCAGTTTAAGGAACATATTGAAAATCTTCACTTGTAAGCAAAGATAAAACCAAAATTTATTTAGAAAAAAGTGTTCAATTGAAAAAATATATATATATTATGGTTAAATACCAATGAGCTACCTGAGCTTTGGACGTTTTGCAACGAGTTACCCGAACTTTGAAAATTCAAAACGGACTATCTCAACTTTGAAAAAGGTGCAAATAGCTACCTCCGTCCAATTTTTGACGAATTTCCATCGAATTTCCGTCAACAGTTGACGGAAAATTGGACGTAGGTAACTATTTGCACCTTTTTCAAAGTTGAGGTAGCCCATTTTGAATTTTCAAAGTTCGAGTAGCTCGTTGCAAAACGTCCAAAGTTCAGGTAGTTTATTGATATTTAACTCTATATATTATTTAGAGTTAACTTACACATCACAAAAAGTTGAAACCCTCATCCTATCTATCTTGCCTTCATCAATATTCATAAATTCAAACTTAGCATTGCTGGACTGGACAAACAGTAAGAGTTTATGCACAACACACTAAGAACACAACATAACTGTTGCAAAATAACACCATTCTTTACACTGAATGCTGTTTGTTTTAAACAACAATACAACATATATATCTGATAAAATTACATGTTTTAAACATGCCACTTCCAAACAGTTCAAATCATCAAATATCAGCTGTGGCACGAACCAAAGCAGAAACTAGACTAACCCATGGCATACTTCTGGGTCCAGCTCCTAGCAGTGGCCTCGTACTTGGACTGGTCGGTCTTATACATATGAGCTATTTCTGGCACCAATGGATCGTCTGGGTTTGGGTCCGTCAACAGTGAACAAATGGAAAGTAGGACCTAAAAAATCAAATCTTGGTGCAAACATTCTCAAAATTTCCCCAATCTAATCATTGGAACTATTCTTTTCCTCATGATCTTTAAGCTAAAGGATGGATAAATCTACAGTGACTTGAATTCAATATCTCAATTACAAAGAACTAGAGATTCAGATTCAGTGTCTAAAATAGTTTGAATAATCAAGATAGGATGGATGGATGGATGACCTTGGATATGGTTAAGGCAGGGCTCCACTGCTCCTTTAGAATGTCAAGGCAAATACTTCCATTGCTGTTGATATTTGGGTGGAAGACCTTAGTCCTAAATGCTACCTGCAACAGATAAGAAACATAAGCCCGGAAAGTCACATCTGAATACAGATTTAGCAGCTTCATATTGATTTTTTCATGAATGATACAGCACATTGCTTCATATGACACTGTGATCTGTTCCCATTATTCATGCAGTGCTCCAAATACTCAAACTGAATCTACAAAATCACATACGAAAAAGCGGTGAATGTGCATACCTTTGGAGGTTTGAATGGGTAATCCGGGGGGAAATGGATAGTGATCAGGAATACGCCGCTAGTGTAAGGACTATCTGGGGGTCCCATTATCGTTGCTTGCCAGTGAAACATATCTTCTGCAACAGGACCTGTCAGAAGAAAAACACAACAAAGATGACTGCTTGTTTTGTAAGCGTTTTGGTTCACATATTCTATAACACATATCAAATGTCATCATAAAATAATTGCCTAGTTGCAGAGTAGGATAATGCGAATAAAGGATAGTCTTCTCAAGCACCTCTAGTTGCTGTAATTACTACGCGCCTTTCATATAACAAGTAAGAAAAGAAAGCTTTGCCTCATTCAATACATGTGCATCAAGAAGAATACATTTTGGCAACTAGAGTACTTTTAATTTTGCAGGATCTCAATTTCCTGAATTTCAGTAGATATTAAGATAAATAAAAACTAACTAGGAAGTTCTTCACGCCATTGAAGGGATTCCACATAAACTATAGGTTTTACAAATAGGACACATATTTCAGGTGTGTTTCACACAATCAATGAAACTAAGAACAAGTGATCGTTATAGGTGATTTTAGAATGTCCTGAGACAGCAAATCTCAATCGGTGAAGTGCAGTAACAAGAAAGTAAAGAGAAAGAGATACCAATGTAAAGGAAAATGCCCTCGAAAATAAATAAGGAAATAAAACAAAGGATGATGAATCCTCACATAAAGATAGAAAAAATCAACATATTTTTCTCCCAAAAACAATGAAAGAAACTTTCACATATCAACATATTTTTCTCCCAAAAACAATGAAAGAAACTTTCACATATCAACATATTTTTCTCCCAAAAACAATGAAAGAAACTTTCACATATCTGTATGTACTCCAAAGAACGGTATTGCATGTTTCAATCGCAAAGCAAGGTATGTAAATGATCACAATTAGAAACTATCCTACAATGAAATAACCAATATACTTCCCTCTTCATTTCGATTTTACAGAGGTCTATTTATATCAGAAATTTTCATCATATCACTCCTATTCGATATATATGTTGCTTGAGGTCTCCAACCTCAAAGGAGACAATTTTTTCGTTTTTTCCTCTGATCCACACCACATCATAAATAAATTTCCTAGAATTTTCTATTATGTTTTTTTCTTTCTATAAACCTGCTAAGATTCTCCTGATTTTGCAACAGTTTTTTTTTTTGTAAGGGAAGAAGCATGATTCATAAAACTATGAGTTGAATAGTTATAGAGAGGTCTATCAGCTGCAGAATGTTCTGGTTCTGAATATTAACATATGCAGAAACCAACATATTGGCCGTATAAAATGAACTGTCTACAAAAATAAGCAAGCCAAACTCATATCCTGAAAAATAAAGATCTAACAAGAAAAAAAATTCTAATTCATAGAAAATTAGCTGCCCAGGAAAAAATGTTGTAGAGATTGATGAAGGTACTACCAGCACTGCACGACGTGGGAGGATCTTTCTGTAGATCCTTAAGCTCCTTCAGAATCCGCTTGGACGCCATTGAAAAAGCTGAAAAGTCGTTTCTGATCCAAACAGAGAGAGGAGAAAGAGAATTCAGGAGAGATTAAGCAAATGAATAACTTGACGAATCGAACAAAGATGGAATGGAAAGCGAGGCGAGAAAAGAGAAGGTGGAGTCTGAAAGGCAAAGAGAGTGGAAGGCTTTCGCGTTTCGCCATTATAAGGTTAATTATTAAAAAAAAATAGGAAAATCAAACTTTTTAAATTGAGTAATAAACAAACTTAGCTCATTTAGCTAAAAAATAATTACCTCAAATTTTTATTATGTTTGAACAAATTTTTATTATGTTTGAACAAATTTTTCAACGTTTGAGAAAGTTATTAAGTCGTAATATTTTTTCCTTATAATAATTCAACTAATGCTAACTTAATAACTCTCTTAAACATTACAAAACCCGTTCAAACATAATAAAAATTTGAGATATGTTTATTGATTGTTTAATTCTAAAAGTTTGGTTTGTTTTTTGTAAAAAAAAAGTTTTGTTTGTTGTTTTGTTTTTTATTTTTAGTAATAACCCCTATTTCTAGATACATAAGCAAATATAATTTATTTATTTATAAAATAAATATTATTCTTCTGAAAAATAAAAGTACATACATTTTTATTATATATATATATATATATATTATCTTTGTATGTATTATTGTTTTTCCCAATTTAATATTCTTAGGCGGAGAGGAGGGATCTCGGGACTCTACCTTCGCTTACTGATTTCCCATTGGTTGGAATAAAAGGAAGGTTCACTTTTATATGACGTGTCCTTTATCTATTGGTCCTTTCTACGGAGGTGGGGTAACGTGGTTCGTAAATAAACTTAATTTCTAGAAAAAAAATCACTTCAGTCCCTCGTATTTTTCAATAGGTTAAGTGAACCCCAAAGTTTTATAGAATTGAAAGTGTACTCTCTTATGTATTTTCTCTGTTATCTTCGTTGCAATTGAAGGAAGGTCTTATTCATCTTTTGATTGAGAGTAATTGAAACATGAATGTATAATAATGTTAATGTTAAGACATGTATAACTGTAATTAAAACTTTTACTTACAAATTCGGATTTATGATAAATTTTTACTTATAAACACGAATTGTCATGGCTTGAGTGAGTAGATGACACGATCAACCCGACACAGATGAGTAACTCAGAGGAGAACCCCGTGAAGTTGCGCGTTGAAACGCTCGGTTGGGAAATCTGGAAGGAAAGATGTCGGACAATCCTCCATAAAGACAAACCGGACCCACATAGCACCCTAGAAAGATGAATGAGGCTAGCCCTTGAAATATGGGTGGCAACAACGCGGCTAGATCAGGACCAACCAGTTAGGGATGTAGACAATCAGATCGGAGTCTGGAAACTGCCACCATATGGGAAAATCAAGCTAAATTGTGATGGAGCGTGGGACCCCGAAATAAGGAGCGAGACAGGTGTTACAACTCGATACACATCATGGTTGATGGGCGTCGCTCGACCCGTCGCAACACATCGACGATCAATGCTGAAGCATGGGCTGTGCTGTATGCAGTCGAACTGACGCTACACCAGAACTGGAAAGAAGTCATCATAGAGTCCGATTGTGAGCAACTCATCAATTAGTTAAGTGGGGAAACCAACACGGGTGGTTGGAGGCTAGAGAATATCATAGCCACCATCAGGAGAAAAGCGAGCCACAACCCAAGAATTGAGTAGCAATGGATCAAACGACAAACAAATAGATGTGCAAATTAGATTGCTAAACAATCCAAAAGAGAGATGTGTCCGATGAATTGAGTATTCATACCCCATCTCCTCTAGTTTCGCTGTTATTGTTAGACCACACTGTGGTTAACAATGCTTAATCTTATGAATGATTATTATTGGCCAACAAACACACACGAAATGTCACGACTTTATAATGTTGTAACCGAAACACGAAAATAAACATAGTCCATACCAAATTTATAAGATCCGCTACACAAAAAAGGCGAGGTGAATTCATAAACTTTGTTTTAGTACACATCAAACACAACAACTTAGCTTAGGTGAAAACTAACTTCATATTCTTGATTCAGATCAACAACACATACCGATACCGCGCTTAGTTTATAAAGAAGAGCCAAAACCGGACTAGCCCATGGCGTATTTCTGAGTCCAGCTCCTAGCTGTGGCCTCATACTTGGATTTGTCGGTCTTGTACATGTGAGCAATTTCAGGGACCAGGGGATCATCTGGGTTCGGGTCCGTCAAGAGGGAGCAGATAGAAAGGAGAACCTGGCAAATCAAAATAGAAACTTTCCTACCAACTTAAGAAACATATTTATGCTTTGAGTTAAGCAACTCATTTGATGTGATTAGGAAAATATGCATAGAATAGCTAATTTGACCATACACTATACCGATATGAAAGTAGGATTGTTCATGAACCGGTTCGACCCCGAACCGATTCAGAACTAAACTGGTCTGGTTTGTAAAAAAACAGTATTTTTTCTGTTTCTAAAAAAATTAATCTGGTTTAGGTAAAAAAAACTGGTCTGGTTCGAACCGATTCAAAACCGGTTCGAACTGGTCTGATCAGGTTTTTAAATAACAATTTTGGTTAGAAAATAATCTGATTCAAACCAAAACTGAACCGACTGAAAATCTTGTCCAACACACTGAACCGGAACAAAAAACACTGAACCGACTGAAAAAACACTGAACCGACTGAAAAAACACTGAGGTGACTAAAAAAACACTGAGCCGACTGAAAAACACACCGAACTGACTGAAAAACACATTGGACCGACTGAAAATCTGTTCCACAACCAACTGAAATCCTGTCCAACATCAACATATACATCTCTAGGTTTGGTTTATTGAAGACATCTCTAGGTTTGGTTTATTGAAGACATCTCTAGGTTTGGTTTAATTTCAGACCGGTCTGATTTATTTTGTTTCAAACCGGTTCTAAAATTATATAGGTTTAAAATGATTTGATTTAAATTTAAGTATAAACCAGTATAAAAAAATGAGTCGATTCGAACTGAATTTTTGGTACTACTTTGAACTGGGCTACTTGAAGTCTAAAAAACTGGTTTGGTTTTGAAATCAGTTCGGCCGACCGGTTCAAACCAGACCAGACCAGTTCGACCGAACCAGTTTAAATGAACAAGCCTATCTGAAAGGGCAAAAATGAAAATGTGAGAGATATCAAGTGGGCAGAAGCAGAACCTTGGATATGGTTAAGGCAGGGCTCCATTGCTCCTTCAGAATGTCGAGGCAAATGCTTCCATTGCTGTTGATGTTTGGGTGGAAAACCTTAGTCCGGAATGCGACCTACAAGACAATATTGTTTCAGACATCATAAATGTTTCGTGCCACTTCCACACAAACACTCACACAGACAGACAAGAACAAACATCAACCTCACACCCTTATATCTCCAATTACTTCAACCAATTAAATTCTTAACATTGTATGATTTTTGAAGTAAAATAAATTTCAATGAAGTCTACAAAGTTTCTTTCTTCTACTTAAATCTAACGAAGTGGTGACTAACTCTTCATCAACTTGACCACAACTCTCCAATTTAAACCAGCCTACCCAATTAAAGCAAGCGAGCTTATCAATCTCTTTGAAAAGCAAGAGTGAAGGATATAAAAACAGTTGATTGTTTACCTTTGGAGGCTTGAATGGGTAATCTGGAGGGAAATGGATGGTAACTAGAAATACACCCCCACAATAAGGACTGTCTGAGGGACCCATTATAGTTGCCTGCCAGTGGAACATATCTTCTGCTACAGGACCTGTCAAACAAATACATAGCATAAGGTCATCATCTTTTGCTTGGATTAGTTGACTTTAGTTTCAAACACTACATGATGAGAATACATAGCCTAATTCTCCAGAATAAGTATGACATGGAGAAAAAAAGGGTTAATTATCAAAAAACAAACCGAACTTTGAGGAAAAAACAAACAGCAAACCGGACTCTTTTTGTTGACAAATAACAAACCAAACTTTTGGAATTGAGTAATCAACAAACCTACCTCAAATTTTTATTATGTTTGAGTGGTTTTTTCAATGTATTAGGGAGTTATTAAGTTGTAATACCATTTCCTTAGAATACTTCAACTAATGTTGACTTAATAACTCCCTCAAACATTGAAAAATTAGTTCAAAGATAATGAAAATTTGAGGTAGGTTTATTGATTGCTTAATTCCAAAAGTTTGGTTTGTTGTTTGTCAAAAAAACAAGTTCGGTTTGCTATTTGGTTTTTACTCAAAGTTCGATTTGTTTTTTGGTTATTAACCCGGAGAAAAAATAAACGTCTGGAAATATCTAGACAGCTATTGGGAAAATAATCACTGGCCCGTAAGTCAAGTGAGGGCATATGGCTATATTAAGGCATTCCATACAACTTCAAACCCGCTTGGTTGGAAATGGTTTCCCAGATAAGGAGTTGATGGTCCTCATCGAGGCCTTTTGGTAAGCCTATTTGCTAGATAAGATAATCTGGATTATTCAAACTGAGCACAATCTATATTGTCTGCACAGACAAAGATTGCTTCACAATCCAAATCTAAGATCAAGTGATATAAACGATCCTAGTTATTTTCCACATCTTAGACTTATTCCACTCAAATCTTACAGCTACATGTTTGTAACAACCTAGGTTCTTTATCAATGATCTTTCATCTTCAACATTCAAAACAACTGAGATATGGCAGTAATTTACAATCTTTTAAATAAACTATCACATATTGCTGGATCCAGCCACACATGGAGATTGATTCCTGAATCCAGACTCAACGCGGTGGGGTCTAAATATTGAATTCAGTAAGACATTAAAAATCTGCATATATGAGCTCAAGAATTTACAAATCTACACGGATTATCAAAATTACACACAGAGCAGCATCTTCAGCACAGATAATGAACTCAATCAGATGCAAAATGAAACCCTAGCAGGAGGAAAATGACTAGGAGTGTAAATACCAGATTTTCACAGAAACTAAATTCTAGTTCGTAGAAGATGAGCTAAAGCGAAAAACACCGATAGAAATTACCAGCGCTGCAAGAAGTGGGTGGATCTTTCTGGAGATCCTTGAGCTCCTTCAAAATCCTCTTGGAAGCCATGGACACAAGATCGTCTCCGAATCTGATCTGCTGAGTAGAGGAGGACGAAGAAGAAGCTGCAAGAAAGGTAAAACTTTGACGAAAACGAAAAGGATGAAGAGGGGAGAATTATTGGCTGTTTCGGTGTACTAGCATGCAGGTGAGTGTCTGTAACCAATCATAGTACGACACGTCACTCAACCCAATTTGATGAAGGAACACGGTAAACTCTTGCATCCTAGAACTTTTGGGTGGAAAGTTAAAAAAAGAAAATAGTTTTGACTTCATTTATAGCCAGAAAAAAACTACAGGGACTATGATGCAGTGTGTACTTCTTTTCCACTTTCTCTCGCATTATACACCCCCATTGTTAATTTTGTCAAATCCTCTCCTTCTCTAGAATCTCCTCTCTGAGGATCGGAAGCGATCTCTCAGCTGTGGTCATGGCGTCGAAGAGGATCTTGAAGGAGCTGAAGGATCTCCAGAAAGATCCACCAACCTCTTGCAGCGCTGGTACGTTCTTCAATTCTGCTTTTACGTTGTTTTTCCTCGTTGATTCGTGGCTGGTGGAGCTGGTTTTTGGTAGATCTAGCTGCATACGTTGTTCAGATTTGCATATAAATGTAAAAATTGGATGATTTTGCTTCTGATTGGTTGATCTTTCTCCGGTCAAAATGTTGCTATAGTCTGTGATTTCTGCTCATTTTTGTTGATGCCTTTGCACTTGGGGAGTCAGACGATCTGTTACACAAAGCGATCTTTTGTTTTATAGTCAGAACAAGATTGAACAGAAGCTTGTTTAGCAATTGAATGATATTTCTATATAATGGTTGTAGTTGTAAGCATTGAATTGGTTCATGGCCTCATCAACTTGCTGTATGATTTTATTGATACAATATTATGAATAGAAACTATTGAACACAGTCACATAAATGAGGCTGGATCTTCATTTGCATGAATTTCTGCATACTGTTAGCAATAATTGTACTAGAATGTTCAATTATTTAATGGGGGTCAGGGTGTTCAATGATTTCTCTACTGACTATGTATCCTTTCTCCAGTAGAAATTATGTCTCAATTATGAGAAGCTCTAAAGTCTAAATAATTCATCGACATATGCTGTACAACACTATACTGTCTGTGGATCTGAAATGGAATAGGCGAATGCAATCAAAGCAAAGCATACCATTAGGCCCTTTACTTAATGTCATGCTTCTTTGACAGGCCCCGTTGCAGAAGATATGTTTCATTGGCAAGCTACAATAATGGGTCCTCCAGATAGTCCTTACTCGGGTGGTGTGTTTTTAGTTACCATTCATTTTCCTCCAGATTACCCTTTCAAACCTCCAAAGGTAGAGAATCAACTACTTTCACTTCTTTCTTTGCCAAGTCATTACTATTTAAAAGATTTCAAGATTTAGAATTTCCTCTACATGTTTGTGTGAAGAAGTGGGCCTTTGCTCTGATTAGTCATTGGCTTTTAGCATTCAATCATGTGATTAGTATTCTTGTAAAATTTTCCAATGGTAAGTTTTATTTCAGTTTATCCTGAACTTTCTGTCGATGTTTGAAAATCAGGAAAGATGAATGGTGGCATATTATTGTTTTAGTCCTGAACATGTTTTAGTCCTGAACAACTACCGGTTCTGTACTTTTGACTCAGAGAAGAAGGAACATGTGTAGTTATTGAAAGTCTCTTTCTTTCAGGTTGCCTTCAGGACTAAGGTCTTCCATCCAAACATCAACAGCAATGGTAGCATTTGCCTCGACATTCTGAAGGAGCAGTGGAGTCCTGCCTTAACCATTTCCAAGGTTCTCATCTCTTTATCATCCTAACTGCTTCTTAAGACAATGAATCTCCAATTCGTCGGTATAGAGTAGACTGATTCATTGACCTGGCCAAGTCGATGGTTTACCCTTTAGCTAAAAAGATCATGAGGGCCACTAGTGTATATGTAATGAGGTTTTGATTTGTTAGGTACTGCTTTCGATCTGCTCCCTGTTGACGGACCCGAACCCAGATGATCCCCTGGTGCCAGAAATTGCTCACATGTATAAGACCGACCGATCCAAGTACGAAACCACTGCACGTAGCTGGACCCAGAAGTATGCCATGGGCTAGAATGGGGACAGTAACGGTTTCTAGGCAAAACCCTTGATGGGAAATGGAAGCTGCCGTTGCTGGTTGCTTTCAATTAAATTAAATAAATTTAAAGTGTGATATTGTTTGTTATAATTAATCCGAAATCGATTATAGTTAATCTAAGTTTGCCCTTTGTGGATGTCATCTTATTATGTAATATTGTCAACGTTATTACAAATTATCTGCAGGTGTAACATTTGTTTTTCAAATTCCACTTTTGCCCTCGATCTCTTCAAACTTTGGTCGTAACTTGTGTTTGATGCTTCCATGGTGGCTCTGTTTCTTGACTCAGAATACCTTAAACTCAAGATAAGTAGTATTTTGGTAGCGTAGATCTTCCAAGCCTTATGGAACTTCTTTCTTTTGTTTTCTTTGGAAACTTTTTTGAAAAGAACGGATAGAATCAGTTACGAACCCCAGAAAACAAAGTTCAAACTCTGTTCCCACCGGAGACCTCCGGTGGCATAACTTATACCTTTACAAGCTCGAAATTACAGAAATGTATACCAAAAAAAATAGAACGCTCACTCATCAAACCCTCCAGACTACTACAATCAGTAATGATTACTCATTTTGAGTAATATATATATATAACATAAAAAATTAGTCAGAAAAGGGTTCATCTTATCTCAGCACTAACAGCTTTCTCCAAGATAATAAACACAGATCAGATCCTAACCCTACTTCATCACTCAGAGCTAACTACTGCATCATCATCTGTCAGTTGTAAATCCCACTCTAAATAAATCATCAAAATACCAGTATAACAATTAGCACCAACCCCAAGCTACACCATTAAAATTTCAAGCAGCTGGGTCATCCTCACGGCTCAACTGGCCCTCACAGCTGTGCTTATTGGTTTCGTATCCAACAGTTGCTTCAGCTTAGTACCACCCTTCAGGTTCCTCTCGGTCTTTCCTTCATCTTCTTCACTGCTTAATACTCCGACCACAGTGCCTGAATTGTTCACCCTCGACAGCAAGTTCTCGGTGGTAACAATTTGCAGTGACCTCCCATTGTCATGGCCTGACTCTGCATCTATCTCTTCCTTGTCAGCTTCTTGTTCCTTCGCATTCTTCAGTTTTACCTGACAGAAAAAAAAGACAGTAACCGTAATATAAGTGGGGTTGGTATGTCTCCAATATTAACATCCTCAACTTAAACTAGAGATTTAAAAAAAACAATGCAAGGCATATTTTTTTGATGGGTCAATAGTTTGAAGCGAGGTTGTACCATGAGTACAGCATTTTCGCGCCTCAGCCTCTCAGAATCTTGAGCAAGTTGACTAATCTCAGATGTGAGTGCTAGATTCTCTGCAGATAGTGCTCCAACTCTGTTTGCAAGCTCCTCCGCCTCGGCCTAGATATCAAATAAAGTCAAAATATGCATTTATGTGTCGATAACTATCAAGGAGAAGGAAATTAACTTCTCAAATCAGAAAGTCGTATGTTGCTGATCTTCTTATTAATACCTGCTTCCTCAATCTTGATCTTCTAGCTGATTCACGGTTTGACTGTTTCCTCCTCTCCCTTTTCAGCTCCTTTTCGTTCTGGAAAAAATAAAAATGTAGAGTTCGTAAAATGGTCAAGGGGTTTACAAATTGGAAACGTTTTTGAATGAGGAATCTCACCACCATCCGAGCCTGGGGTAGCATTTTCGGATGTCCAATTGCTATCAGTTGAGCTGAAGCAGCACCTCCATCGGAAGATGTACCTCCCTCAGTTTTGCCACCGCCTATAGAAGCTGGAGACAGTTTACTAATAGCATCAACAAGAGATTTCTATCTAATAGAGGTTTCTAGAGACAATTTAAGAGTTTTTCAGTTCTTCCAATAGAAACAAAAAAAGAAATAGGATCTTGATTGATTACTTATCGAATAGAGCATTCACTGAGGTAATTACAATTTGCAGGTCAAGAGAACAGAATCATACCAGTCAAGGGTGTTCCTCCATGATTCCGTTTCCTTCGGTTTTGATCCATCTGGCAGTAATCATAAATAAATTTCAACATTATTGTTTTAAAACCTATTTAACACACCACAAAAGAATTATCACTACTAGATGCTCAAGAATAACATCATAGTGCTCACCCCCATGTCATCGCTGGCATCACTTGGATCTTCAGTCTCCGTACTGTTAACAAAGAGAAGACACGAGTTAACTGGCTTTGCTTGACCCATAATCTGATCGAAACCAGAAGGACTAGAACTGTTATAGCTCTACGTACCTCTCTGATGACCTTTGTTTACCTTCATTCTCGGCAGTGTCGGAGTTCCCATTGCTTGTTATTACAAACCCGTCAGAACTTTTCAGCTTCTTCGTTGGACCATCTGCTGTGGACTTTGTTGGAGTTTCTACAACAGACACAGGTGTTGGTGCCTGCAGGCATTTGGATTACATATCATTCAAATTAGGAAACAAATAAAAGCTAAGGATCACTGATCGCGTGTTTGATGTGACGAAAAGTAGCTCAAGTGAAGCATTTCGCCAGTGTTAGACCAAAACTTACTAAAGGAACTGCAGGATGTGCATAAACGCCTTGAGGATATGCTGCAGCATAAGGCGACCCATATGGTGGCATCATTGCCTGCAAGAATCATCATCCATAAAAAGCCATCAAAAAGGGCGAAACACCAACAGTACTCCATAGGGTGAAATACTACAGCTCTATATACTGAAGCACCAATAGTCTACGTACCTGTGGAGGGCCCCACATAAAGTGATGCGGAGGGTAACCAGGTGGAGCAGTGGAATTATAATAGGGAAGGGGAACTCTATGACCATAATATGCCTAGATGATTCAAGTAGATTACCTTAGTTAACATTTGTAATATTGCATATATAAGAGAAATTAGCGCTGAAGTTCCTAGAGAAACAAAACATGAGTGCATCAAGAGTAGAACCTGAGTTGCAGCCCAATCTGGGTAAATATGAACGTTAGTTTGGTCCTGTTAGGGGGAAAGAGAACAGACACAGCCAATCATTACACAGAACTATAATAACCAAAGTATGCAAATGACATAAATTCTGTTTTTATATAACCAAAGTAAATAGCTTCGTGCATCCATTGTGCATACCGGCCTTGGAGGTGAAGGTGGTTTCTCAGGCATGCAAGACTTTGTCTCTTCTTGTTTTCCCATATTCAGGCAGCAAGAACTTATACTACTGACAGTTCAGATTGATGAATCACTATAGCTGCATCAGAAGTGGACATGTGATAAGTTTCTCAAAAGATGACTCGAGAAAATACACAATAAAAGTCCCTAAAATTTGTATATCTGTTTATTTATCAATTAGAATAAAACCAGAAAATCTGGTTACAAAGAGCTAATATGAAGAGCATGGCCACTTTCATCACGAAACATCTTTGTCCAAGACGTTATATTTATAATTTATTTTTATATACCCTACACATACATACACAGATTACGAATATGCCCTTTATGAAAGCGAGATTTGCTGAACTATAAAGTATAAACCTTGCTCTCCCTGCTACTTTTAGAGCGTTCTAAATTTCAATCCATACTGACGAATCAGCTCATTCAATTGTCCTATATACTTCTATCCGTACTTATGATAATCTACCTCACTCACCTGCCCTAAACACTTCTAACTTCCGAAAAGCACGAACAACCAACCAGTACAGTTCTAATATCAAGGTCCCCAGGCTCTTGAACTTGAACGATGATTGGCAGCTTATACAGTCTAAATCAACCGACATTATCGATCTCTGACGAAAGGGGAAGCGTAGACTTAATATCAAAATCAACCAGTTTAATTCCTCATGCGACGCAAATTCTTCTTCAATTGCAACAGAACAGAGAGAAACACTTTCACTGCAATTAGTGATTGTGGAAATTCATAGCACTTGCAGAAAAAAACGATTCCTTCCTCCAGACTTCTCACAACTGGATTTTAAAACCCCATAGTTTATATGCATAAAACACAGAAACTAAAGCTATCGCAAATCCTCGAGCTACTAATCACTCAACAAAAAAAGTATCGACTTACTTCAACTCCAATGCTGACGAAATTCAGTTGAACCACAAAATCAACGACGTCGCCGCCAATTCCAGCGTCGGAATTCAATCGGAACACGGAGATCGCGCGTCTGGAGAATTGAAGGTCAGTCCAAGCTTCTAAGCTGCTGCGTTCACTCTCTCGCTCTGTCCGACTGTGGAGTTAGACTAGTGATACAGAGAGGAATGGAGATATTGGGTTCCGAGGAAAACGAAGAAAAGGGAGGAGCCAACGTCAAAGCGATGTCCACGTCACCGTACGCGTGTCGCCGAATTAAGAGGGGCGCATACACTGTAGGGAAGGAAAGGTGGTTGTTGAGCTGGCCCATTCACTATCGTGCAGAAAGGCTTTTTATTTATTCCAACCGTCACCTCACCGTACACGTGGCGCTGCTTTCTTCCGTCAACACGTAACAGACAAGTCAGTCCAGCCTATCCCACCCATCATGTGGCTTACGTGGTCTCGTACACAAGGCAGGATTAATTTTACGGATATAATTATTAAATTAGTCTATCCCCATAATTATCATTTAGTTATATTTAATTTTGGTTAATTAATGGTAATGAATTAGGGTTTGGCGTCCGTTTCTGTACGCGTGGCGCGTGCCACTGGCCTTTCTCTGTCAATTTTTTCAAAAACGAAATATTTTAGTTTTTTTATAAAAGTAAGTATAAAAAAAAAAATTCAAAAAAATAGTTATACGGACACTCCGGATAGCGCGTATTGACAATACGCGCACACTAGGGTGGCGCCTATTGCATAATTATTTGACAATACGTGCTACCCGAGGATGCGCATATACCTATTTTTCGAAATATTTTTTTTCTAAACTTACTTTTTTAAAAATAAAAACAAAAATAATTAGTTTTTGAAAAAAAAAACTTTTTCTGTTGATATTTGGAAAAAGAAAAAATGTTGATACTTGATAGACAAATTTGCTTTCATCTGAGATTTAGTTGTTTTAGTCCCGAATTACCGTATTTAACCCTTTCGCTCCTCGTTCTTTAAGGTGATTTGGATTTCTCAATATATAACACCACTCCTTACCTCGTCATATAATACGGATCATAAGCCACAAGAATTCTTATTAATCTATAATCTCGAGTTTGAACTTAATTATAGCACATTAAAAAAGTGTTTATAAATTTAATTACAATATTCAAATAGTTTATATTATGTATAATTTAATTTTAAAATTTGAACAGAAATTGAGGAAAAAAGGAGAAAATTGAAAACTCGCCCAAACTTAGAGGAATAAAACTTTAAAAACTAAATTTTATGGGAGTACTTTAGGAAAACTCAAACATCAAAGGGTGAAGTGGCAATTTACTCTTAAAAATTTCAAAAAACTTTATAGCTCGATGGGTATAATATTAAAATTTAACAAAAAATTACGATACCAAAGAAAAGTAAATTTATCCATATATATGTAAATAAAATCCGCTGATGTGTTTTTCATTAATTATTAAAGAACTAATAATTAAAATTAATTGTATATGTTAATATAAGGTCATTTTGATAATACATGTTATTTGGGGTGCACGTATAGCTGAATTTTAAAATATTTTTTATATGTATTTATTTTTCTAAAATTTTTTTTTAACATGATCACCTTTTTTAAAAAAATTCAAAAAATAATATACGAAGGGTTGCAGAATGAAATGACATGGACACGTGGGCAATACGTTGAGTGACGGTATCTTCGTGAAGACCGCGCCAAAGAAACGCTGGCCACTGGTTAATGGTGAATCGACGATGATGCGACATTTACGCTGTCGTGGCCCGTGAGTGCTGGGAATGACGTGGCGACTTGACCTCTTTAAACCTCAAAATACACAATAGTCCTTATGCTATTTATATTGTTTTAATAGGTCCTTTTACTTATATAAGAATTAGTCCGGCTCTTCAGGTATATCTTTTGTTAGGGTCGAGGCGAGGGATCCCTCTTATCTGCACCTCTAAACTTAGATGGTTTTAAATTAATGTAGAGTTTATATAAAAGGTTAATATAGGTTACTATGGTTAAATTATCTACCTACTTGGTTATATATATGGAGAATTGCTAATTTTTAGTTTAAATTTATATTATAAGCAGTGTTATCATAATCGAATCGGACCAGATCTCTGTCCAGTTTGGTTTAGATAAAATATCGTTTTGCAAATGATCAGTGTTTGAATTGTAGTGAATCGACCGATTTCTAGTTTACTTTTTAGTTTTTTTTACAAACCAATTGATTTTCCGGTTTAAACCGATTGGTTTTGTTCTGCACAAAACGATTAGTTTTAAGCCGATTGGTTTTGTTCTACACAAACCGATTGTGTTAGGTATGTTCAAAGTTTGAGATAATTATAGTGTGTTATATTGTATCTTAAAGTAATGTGTATGTTTAAAACTATGTAGTTTGAGCTAAACCGCACGTCGAACTGAATCTGATCGGATTGAACCGATCCCCTCGCCGGTTTGAGTGTCGGTCTGGCTCTGCTAACATTGATTATAAGTATAAAAAAGTAAATAAAAGGTAACATGAAATAAACATAAATCACTCCATTTGTTAAAATAACTTCTAGCGAGGGTGGACTTTGCTGACCAAATAAGATTGTCTAATAAGCTAGAGTTTATGGGTTACATTGACCCCAGAAAAAGCAAAAGGCCCGATTTGGTATTTTTCATAGTACGCATATTTAGGATAACTTTTTCGTTATTTTATTTCTATATATAAAACCCTTGATTCAGATTTGACTTGGCCAGAGAAGCGTGCTTGGAGTGTTCTTCCGACAGATCGACGTGTCTTCCAGACGCATGGCCCACTACACTGCTGTTTGTGGGCCCAGTTGACGTGGACTTCAAAGAACGTGTACTACTCACATTTGACTTGCTTTTTCTGACGTCTGGAGTTCTTTTTTTTGTTCTTCTTCTTTTAACCAATACAACAGTTTTGGGTACACCTTTTTAATGGTTGCTTTCGAAAGTACGAGATAATTTGATGCTTCCACAAGATTATTTAGAGATTAAGTTGGAATTTTTATTTTCTTTTTGGTCAAGATCATATTAGATTATAAGATAAAATACCAAATTTTTTGGTAGAAATCATAATAGATTATAAGATAAAATACCCAATTGAATTAGGATTGATTCCAGTTTCAATCTAGGGTGGTTTCCCATTTATGGAAATCAATATGGAACAAGACCCATACTCAAACGTAAGCTTGATACATAAAATCACTTCTGCTTAATTGAATCGGATTTGGTCTAGTTCTAGACTGGTTTGAACAAGTTTGGTCGAAATAATATTAAAATTAAACAAGTTTCTTAAGGTTAAAGCAGGTAAGTTCAAACACAGTGGATTTAATTTAGTTCGAATCGACTCGTTTTTTGTACTAGTTTATACTAAAAAATTAAATCAAACTGAATTAAGCTATATAATTTTTGAACCAGTCAAAATAAAACAAATCGATCTAACATAATTGATTAAATAGTACAGAGGAGTGTTTTGTTTGTGTATTCTGTGTAGTTTAATATTCAAGGGCATCTATTTATTGAGTTGGTTCTTTTTTTTAGTTGAACTTGAACTATTTTTTACTGAACAATAATTGATTTTTTTTTTTTTAAATAGGACCAAATCAGTTAGAACCAAGTTAGAACCAAGTTAGAACCGGTTCTAACCATATCAAATTTTTTATTCTTTTAGTCCACAAAAAAATATTTGTTTGCTTTAAACAATTCTAGTTCATTTTGGAACTGATTTCGGGTTGAACCGGTTTATGAACAAGCCTACTCAAACAAGACTGAATTGAGTTTCAATCGAATCATGACTTAATCGAATCATGGCTCAATTGAAAAATAAAAATTTGTCAAACTTTGATAGAATAAAATTTTACAATTTAAATTTTAAAGGATAAACTCGACGAAATCCGACCAAATATTGAGGGTAGTGTAATATTTAACCATAGATTATACATATTTAAAATGTCGTAATTGATTAAAATATTTACTACTTTTTTTTGTCAAAAAATATTTACTATTAGAATATGTAATACTCTCTAACTTTGAATAATTTTTTCAGAAGGTGGTGGCCGGACGGACATGGGAGAAAGGTCCATCTTCTATTGTGGCCCAGATGAGGCGGAATGTAACTAGCGCGGTTCAAATTTAATTGGGCCGAAATAGATATATGTATATGAAGTAAAATAGGGCTATTCTTAATACTCGAGTCAAAATCGAATTTCTTCGTTAAATTTTATTTTCAAAATTTTTATTTATTTTTATATTCGGTTAGAAGTTGAAATGTTGAATGTACCCCTTTCATCGTATTTGTCATCCAAACTTAACCAAACATATTTTTAAGCGTTAAATATAACATTGCCCCCTAAAATTTACGTCGATTTTAAAATTCCCTTAAAGTTTAAAATTTCCCATAATATTTGGAAATGATGAAAAATCACCCCGTGAAAGAGCATCGGTAAGGGGCGATTTTTCATCATTTCCAACATTAGGAAAACTTTAATTTTTAAGGAGAAATTTTAACATTGACGTAAACTTTAGGGGCAATATCGTATTTTACCATATTTTTAAAATAGAAAAACTAACAGAATACTTGTAAGAATAACACAATTTAACACTTCAAAACGTTATTAAATGTTACATTTTAGTTTCACTTGGATTGGGACTAGATTAAACATCAATCTATGAGGTTAGGATCTTGACTCAAATTAGGTTGCTCATTGGTGGTCAAGAACCTAGTCCCTTCGATAAAGACCTCAATCGCGTTCCGGTCCAATCAAGACATCAGTTGTAATATATATAAAAGTTTTGAAAGCTTAAATTGTAACGTCCTCAATAAACATTCTGTTATTTTTTTTTTAAATATAATATGTTATGTTTGAATGGAAAATCTAATAAAATGGATAAACTCAATTGAAAATTAAACACGAAAGAATAGAGTTTCGATAATATAATTTTTGAAAAACAAGCCTTTTATGTCGACTTTGATCCAAAAATTAAGTGACAAAGTTACATTTTAGTGTATGTATATATTATATATGTTGTTAGGTTGCTACAGTAGGATATATCTTTAAGAAAAATAATATGGCAATTTGCACCACTGGAGAGGGCGCAATTACCGGCTAAACATCACAGCTCAATGTTTATTGAGCTGTGATAAATGAAATAAAATGAAATATCACGGCTCAAATAACGTTGAGCCGTTATTTATTGTTTTTTACGGCTAAATGTACTCAACTGTTACTTTTATCACATCTCGTATCACGACTCAAACTCAAATGAGCCGCGATAATACTTATTTTTTTTTATTTTGCTCATTTATCACGGCTCAAATTGGGGTTGAGCCGTGATAAAGGTAACGTCTGAGTACATTGAGCCGTAAAAAACAATTAATAACAGCTTAACGTTATTTTTGGCCGGTAAACACCATCTCTCCCGTAGTGTTGCAGCACCGTTTCTATTTTTTAAACTAAGAAATAAAAGAATTATAATCACTTAATGGAATAAAAACAAACTAAGTTGAAAGTAAAATTTTATTTTTTTAATAATTTTCTCTTCTAGTACGCTAGACATTTTCCTTTTAAAATTAAAATTATAAAATAGATTAATATTCTCGGCTAGTTGGTATTAAGTTATTAACAGGGAGTAAGTTCTGACTTCAGTACCAACTATCGATGTTTCACGTAAAAAAATAATCACTTTATATTACATAGGTTTCAATAATTCATAAATTATCAAGTAAATTTGGTATTGATACTAATGAGATTAAAGACTATACGGAACCGCTCTGAACAAGTATGTTATTGCCATATTTGTTCTTATTTATTATAAATGTACAGAAACTCATGACCCCCGTCTCCTCATTTCATGTAAAAATAAGTTGGATAGTGATAGACAAAAATGTTTATAGTTTGACATTATGCTTAAAATTATAAATATTAATTTGGAAAAATGAAAATAATGATAATCGAGAAAAAAAAACTGAGAGAATTTTACCAATAAAGTAAGAGACATATAAAATATAAATAAATAAGGTAGTAGAGAAAATGAAATGGTAGGTTCTAATTGGAGGAATGTTTTTTATTTTTTAGAATAATCATTTATTTACCAAAATAAAGTAATCATTTTAAGCCTAATAAATTAATATTATAGTACCTATAAAATATAGCATTCCTTTTATAGTAGTAGAGAGATATGAGTTAAAATCATTTCTAAGAATGATAATAATTAAAGAAGGTTAAAGTAAATATATTGTTTAATTACCCGAAAATAGAAAATGAAAATACTCCATCTATAATTAATTACTACACCAACTTTAAATGGTACTTTCATTACTTAATTCACATTCACTAGAGAAAGTGAGCATTATGAAGAAAATTTTAACAACTTAGTATAACATAAAAGTTTGCCCCCCAAAAAAAGTATAACATAAATTTTTATTTAAATAAAATTCCGTAAAATATTTAGATGTATAGCTGGTATAGTAAATATACATATATCGATCATATTCATGCAAAATTAAACATAATCTAATATTCATATATACATGAAAGCCAGCATCGCTCTGCCGATATATGGATGAAGCCGATGATTACCGGTTCATTTTACAGAAAGTGCAAGATTCATCTCCAGATGACAGAAAACAAGTTTTGCAAATACTGTATTGTTGAGAAAAAAGATTTTCAGGTCACCATCGCCACTAATCAAAGTGGGCAAGTGACTCAACAAGTGTAGAAGTTACTCATCAAAGTATACAAAACACTAAGGAGAGTGGGTCAGACACTCAGCCAAGTCACTCAAGTTTGTCATCATTGACAACTATAAGAAACCAACAATGTTTGAAGGAAAGATAACCATAAGAGACGAATTGAGAATAGTAAGAATTGGTTGTGAGAGAAAATAGTGTTGTATTGTGAGGAAAAAGTACGGAGTGAGTATTTTAGAGTGTGAGCGATACATATTGTGTGATACACAATTTGTAACACTACATGTCTTTAGTGAAAGTGTGGGTGATAGCCGTTGACATAGTCAAATTGGTGAACTAGGTCAATTATTGTGTCGTGTGCATTTCTCTTAATTTATTGACTTCCAAAGTCCTGCAAGGTGAAAATTAGCCGCGGCTAATATCCCAACATGCCTCTCCTCATTCTGCTCCGCCTGCAAGTCCACCCATGAAAACCACAAAACCCTAACCATCTACAAAGCCTCCAACTTCCAAGTCAGTTGCTGTCCGTATCAAGGAGCTGAAGGAGTCATTGGATTCATATGATATCTGCGATTACAGCATCAACAACCGTAACATTTTCTTCGTTAAAAAGAAAGCTCACGAGGGTCGATCGTCGAAGGTTGTCGGAGTGGAATGTGAGGTGTGTTGCTACAGGTTGGTGAAGACCGACAGGAAGTTTTGCTCGGTGGAATGCAAGGTGGTTGCGGTGGAGAAGGAGATGCAGGAGAAGACTGTGAAGGAGGAGGAGGAGGCGGAGGCAAGAACTGTGATTCCTGCAAGGTTGTTGAGGAGAAGGAGAAGGAAGCAGTTGAAACCCTTTGAGGGCATTATTTTTCTAGAGAGTTTCTGGGTTTCTTATATAATAATATTGATGAACTGGTGAGAATATTATTGATTGGCCGTTATATATGAGATCACATATGCTTTAATTTAAAACTTGAATTCTGTATTGGTTTTAATTTAGGTGTCTTTTGTGTTTTTAGGGTAATTTTTTTTTTTTTATAAATAAAATAAACTCAAAAACTATTTTTTTTATAAGGCTAATATTCGAATTAGACTTCCACATCTCAATGTGGAATCCATTTAAACTTTATAAATTATTTACCTTTCTTACCTGTTTCTGTGGTCATACATAAGGTCTTATTTATAACCCTAATATTTACAATATATGTTGTAATTTGAAAATGTACAAGAAAAAAGGAAAAAATAGTCACTTAATTTAATGATTTTCAAATATATAAAATTATCAATGAATTACGAGAATTTACAAGATTAAAAATAAAAAAGGTAGAAAGCGAAATTACACATAAATAATAGATCTGAGAATGTGATAAACTACAAGCGTGTTTTTTTTAAGATGTCTGAAGCGCGCGCGTGTTTGGACGCGCTCCTCCCTGGAATTTTAGGCGATTAGGTCGTTCATTCCCAAGACGATCCAAACCTCCCACAGCTCAAATCCTCAGCTCGTTTTCGCCCGATTGCTGTCGGATTGATCTTGGTTTCGATTGTTCCTCTGGTATCTAGCAAGGATTAAGCCAGGCGTGTGCGCATCCCTCCTTGTCCTCTGTTCGGTCGGTCTCTCTCTGTTCTGTTGGCCGTCGGCACCGTGCGAGGATTTGACTGCGTTTCCGGCCTTTATTTCGTCGCCTTTCACTGTAAGCATCTGTAACCAACCTCTGTTCTTCCTTTCTGCGTGTCTTCCTCCTGTATTGTAGGTTGCCATTAGCTTTATTGTGCTTGTCCGGTTTGCTTGCCAATTTGAGCATGTCTAGTTCCAACTCTCACGGTAATTCGGGTCCGGGTATGGCTATGTTGAGTCTGGTTGCCTCGGGTAACCTTGGACTCGAGGGGGGAGTGGAGCATCGTGCCTTGGGGGTGATGTTATCGGACAAGATGGTTAAGGCTAATGTGATCATGAAAGTGCTTAGGGAGACTTGGGGTCGGTTTGGGAAAGTTAATATTGCTGAGATTGATGATTCCACATTGGTGTTCGATTTTGCTAATCAGAAAGACAAGGACCAGGTTATCGACCTCTCACCTTGGTCGATTCATGGCCATTGCTTGAATATCCGGTCTTGTCCCATAAACAAGTCTATTGCAGATGTGAGTTTCCTTAGGCTGCAGGTGTGGGTGCAAATTCACGGGCTTAGCATGGAAATGCTAAACAAGCCGAATGCCCTAAGTATTGGGGGAAGTATTGGCAATTGTCTCAGGGTTGAGGATCAGAATGTCATGCGTCAGAGGACCTTCCTGCGAGTCCTTGTGGATGTGGACACTACGACACCTATTATGCCGAGGTTCAAATGGGTGGACTAGACTGGTTGTGAGAAGTGGGCCTCCATTAGATATGAAAGACTTACCGATTTTTGTTACGGGTGTGGGATTGTGGGGCACTCCTCCAAGACGTGCTCGGAACCGGTGATCACGGACCCTATTGATGGCTCCCTTCTTTACGGGCCTTGGATATCGTGTGAACGTCCTAGGATGGGTAACCGTTGGGTCTGTGTGGGTGGTGGTGCACGGCAGACCACCTCCAGGGACCCGCGGTTCAAGTCCTGGGGTCAGTTAATGCAACAACAGGAAGCAAAGAGTAAGCAGGGTTCAGTGTGTGGGGGAAACAAGGCTACATCCTCGCATCACAGCCAATCGAGATCGAGACCTGTGGTGGACATTAGAAGCCATGCCTCGAGTAACCAGTCCAATAATGAAGATACAGCTACCAAACAACCAATCATTCAACCTCAGGTGCTGGAAGAGATGATGCAGGGAAGGGCCGGTACATCTGTGCCTAGGGGAACAACAGATCAGCCCAAGAATGTCATGGTGCCAAGGTCTGCTGGTGTGCTGCAGGCTCGGGACGGTAGGCCTAGGAGAGAACCTGATGTGTCCAATGTTGGCACGGATCTGATAGAAGAGGGAGAGCTACCTCCCGAAATCTTGCGAATCATCGAGACAACCACTCCTCTTACCCCTATTTCAGTGGAGTCACAAGGAACGAGTATTTTCGACAGAAATGCGGTGTTGGAGGGTGAGTTTGAGGTGGTGCAACCACGGATGGGGGAGCCAATTCTGAATCAGGTTACTCACAGCCTTGGGTCGCAAGGTACCTCAGACCAGCACGGCAAAGGGCAGAGCCAGACCTTCTCATCTTCGACTGGGTTCGCTAACTCTGTTAGGTCAGCTCCCTGCACGCTGGACCCCTCCAGGACTGATAGTATCGATCCACAGCTGCAGGGGACCGCTACGGCATGGTGTGGGGTGGCCGGAAAGAGTACCATATCCTTCACGGCAGTGCTGAAGCGTGGGTCTGAATGGGACGGTACAGAAGGCTCCTCCAAGAAGAGGAAGACTCAAAGTGGGACTTCAATGGTGCTCGAGGGGAATATGATATGTTTCTCGAGGGGTGAGCAGGTGGTGAACATGGGTACGGGAAGAACAAAGCCTGTCGAGAGGAAGTCAAGGAACAGAAAGCCGAGACAACCAGAGAAGGTTAATGAATCCGGTGGCTGTCGGCGTACAGCCACCGGGTCTCAATGATCCTCCTAAGTTGGAATTGTCAAGGGTTAGGGTCCCCCTTGACAATTCGTCACCTAAAGGACCTTGTGAAGGGCTCTCATCCGGCTATCGTCTTTCTCATGGAGACGAAAAGGAATGAGGCCCACTGCGAGAAGGTTAGATGACAAGTAGGTATGGATTTCGCATCGTATGTTCAGCCGGTTGGTGCGAGTGGGGGTTGGCTCTTTGGTGGAACAAAGAGGTGAACCTTCAAGTGATTTCTAGTGACAAGAATTTGATGGATACCATGGTGACTAGTTCAGAATTCCGGGGTCTTATGTGGGTTACTTGGGTCTACGGGGACTCATTATATGCAAGACGTTGTTTGAATTGGGCTGAGCTGCGGCGGTTGGGTACAAACAGAAGTGAGCCTTGGGTTTGTATTGGAGACTTCAATGAGATCTCACACCATCGTGAGAAGGAGGGCGGGGGTCGTAAAGACCAACAAAAAATAGATGGTTTCAATAACCTCATGGAGCAATAATAGACGGGGAGGGGAGAGGATAAGGGAGAGACTCGATCGGGCCATTGCAAACCCATCGTGGCTCAATCTTTTCCCTTCGGCCCTTTGCATGAATGGAATTATGCTCGGGTCCGACCATGCCCCTATATCTATTCAGCTTAGACATGCGGAAAAGAGGGGTAAGAGACCTTTCCGGTTTGAAGAGATGTGGTTGGAGAAGGACTCATGTCTTGACACGATCAAATCGGCTTGGACCCGGGGAGGGCCTTTGACAGTTATAGCCGAGATGAAGTCAAAGTTGGATCGGTGCAAATTAGCCCTGACCGAATGGAGCTCAGCCGAGTTCAAGAACAACATTAAGGAGATCGACAAGACTAAGGCAAGGCTTCGCATACTCTCGGCGCAGCCGTACTCTCCGGTCGCTGCGGACGAAGAAAAAGCTCTCAAATCCAAACTCCATGCTCTTTGTAAGCGGGAGGAGATCTATTGGAGGCAACGATCGAAGGTGAAGTGGCTTGGTCATGGGGATAGAAACTCGCGTTTTTTCCATCAAACTACCCTCTCGAGAAGGCGTCGGAACAAAATCGTACGCTTGAGTGACGGGCATGGGGGATGGTTTGAGGGGGAACAAAAAGTTAAGGCGGAACTGCACGGGTTTTACTCATCGTTGTTTTCATCGGAGAGGGGAGGCCCGAGGATACATACACAGTTCGATCGGATCCTTGATTGTGTCCCGGGGGTGATTAATGCTGAGATGAATGGGAACCTCACAGCATTGGCTTCTCTTGATGAAGTCAAGAGGGCTTGCTTTCAGATGGGGGGATCTAGGGCTCCAGGCCCGGATGGCTTCTCGGGCACATTCTACCAAAAGAGTTGGGACACGATCGGACCGGACTTGCTCAATATGGTTAATGCGTTTCTTACAACAGGTATAATGCCTTCATTTCTTAACTATACACACATTACCTTGATACCTAAGGTTGCTAATCCTGAGTGTGCCTCAGATTTTAGACCTATTAGCCTATGCAACTTTGGATACAAAGTCATTTCTAAGGTCTTGGCAAATAGATTAAAACCCTATTTCAAGATATTATCACCCCGTTCCAGAGTGCCTTTGTTTCAGGGAGACGTATACAGGATAGCATTATTATTGCGCATGAGATGTTCCAATACCTGAAGACAAGAGGCAAGCCAAGAACGGCATCGGGGAGATCAGAATGCGCCCTTAAGATCGACATGCAGAAGGCATACTATCAGATCGAATGGGACTTCCTCTTAGAGAGATTGAGGAGAAGGGGCTTTAATGATACGTGGATCTCTTGGATCAAAGCTTGTATCTCATCGGTTACTTACAGGGTCTTGGTAAATGGGAACCAAACGGAGATGATCTGTCCCACGCGTGGCTTGAGACAGGGTGACCCTCTTTCACATTATCTCTTTATTTTGGTAGCTGATGTGCTCTCCAGATTGCTTGATGACTAGGTTTCAAAGGGGCTCATTAGAGGAATCCGCCCAAAGAGGTCGTGCCCCGAGATTCAACACCTCTTTTTCGCGGATGACTCACTTTTGTTCCTTAAAGGCCCTCTTGCACTGGCTGCGAACCTTAAGAATACACTCGAGGATTATTGCATCGCATCAGGACAGAAGATCAATTTCTCCAAGTCAACTCTCTTCTTCAACTCGGGAGCGCAACCGGCTTATAAGAGGCAAATTTCAGATCTGTTCGGGGTGGCGGCCTCGACCGACCCGGGTTTCTACTTAGGGCTTCCCACGGTGTGGGGTCGCTCCAAGAGGGAAGCTCTGATCTACCCGAAGGAGCGTGTTAGGGATAAAATCCAGTGCTGGAGGAACAAGCTCCTCAACCATGCGGGGAAGGAGGTTCTTATCAAAGCAGTCCTTAGCACCATTCCTACTTATGTGATGCAAATTTTCAGGCTTCCGGTCACTTGGTGTGGTGAGATTGATGGTCTCCTTGCCCGTTTCTGGTGGGGATCAAGCGAGGGCAATAGGAAGATCCACTGGAGAAATTGGGAAGCTATGACATCGTCAAATGCCGTTGGCGGCTATGGGTTCCGAGATATGAACAGTTTCAACCATGCTATCCTTGCAAGCATAGCTTCCCGCATTCTTCACGAACCGAATGCCTTATGGGTAAGAGTTATTAAGGGAATTTACTTCCCGAACATGTCATTCATGCAGGCCCAACACGGGAGTAGAGCGTCTTGGGCATGGGCGAGCCTCTTGGAGGGAAGAGACATTATTCGGGCGGAAGGTGCTTGGTCTATAGGGGATGGGCGCTCGATTAGGCCGTTTGCTGACCCGTGGGTGCCTTCGATCCCGGGGTTTAGGATCCGGCCTAGGCTCGAGGACGACCAACCCCCTTCGCCGCGGGTGGCGACGTGGCTGGATCCGATTTCCAATGGATGGGACGGGGAGCTGATTGCTGATGCTGTTCACCATGAAGATGTCCAAGCGGTTTTGCAGCTCCAGCTGCCCATAATCGCAGCTCCGGACCGTTTCGTTTGGCCTCACACCAAGTCGGGAGGTATCACAGTCAAGTCGGCCTATCACACAATACACAATTCCAGGTCCCGATCTCGGACAAGCCACGCCACAAACTCTGCATCACAGATTGGAAGACCGAAAGTGTGGGCGGCCATTTGGTCGTCCGACGTTTGGCCAAAGATCAAAGCTTTCTCTTGGAAGATGGCTAGTGATGTGCTACCTACGGGAGCATCTCTTGCGAGGAGAGGCTTAGATATTGACGGCCTTTGCCCTATTTGTCATGTGGTTGAGACTAGGGAACATCTGTTTTTTGCTTGTCCTTGGGTTAAACAGGTTTGGTCATCGATCTTGGATAGGCATGGCCAAGAGACGGGGTTGAGATCGGTCAACGAATGGCTTGATGGGATCACGGACTTTGCGGGACAGAGGGGTCGCGAAAGGCGGAGGCTTTGGCGCAAATGCATGGTAGTGGCGTGGATAATATGGAAGGCTCGGTGCAAGCTCATGTTCGATAAGGTCCAGCCGTGAGTGCCATCGATTCTACAGGAGGTGTCCCGGGCTATTGATGAAATGACACCGATTATGCAATCAGATCGGCTTCCTCGTCTCACGCAGGCGTGGATCGGCCCTCCCCCGGGTGTCATTAAAATCAACTGCGACGGAGCTTGGTCGTGTAGTTCGCGGAGGGGAGGTTTCGGTGTCATTGCTAGGGAATCGGCGGGTCAGCTGAGAGGAGGCGTGTGCGGGGTCCTTCTTACAGGCTCGGCCGACGAGATGGAGGCCACGGCGGTTGCTCAAGGGGTCCACCTAGCCATCGACAACGGGTGGACGCGGGTTATCATCGAGACTGACGCCATGAATATCATCAACCATATTCATGGCCGGAAGTTCGCTTGGAGGTTGGATCCTATTTTGTCTAATGCTATATCTCTACCGTCTTCGTTAGAAGAAATATCTTGGGTCCATGTTCCACGGTCCGCTAACTCTTGTGCGGACTGGTTGGCGAGGAATGTTCTAGCGGGGTTGTGTCCTACGGATTGGGCGCTCGCGCCTCCAACCCCTTTACTTCGTTGTATTATTGCTGATAACATTTTGTATTCGGATTCGGCTTTGATTATTGAATGATATGTGATGTTTTATTGGCAAAAAAAAAAAAAAAAAAAGATCTGAGAAGACAAGAATGACAATCAATAAACATATAATTTGTGAAATTATATATTTTTCTATTCTTTTAAAAAAATACTTAAAAATAAATAAATTTAGCACGAGTAGAAGTACTATTTTTTTCTTATTATTTTTAACTAGATCCTTGTACTATATAAAATACCATAAAATAGCTGTTAATCATTTGTTTAAATCTTCTAATCTCCAATCATTTTCCTTTTCACGATATACAAAATATACAATCAGATGTGGACATAAAGATAGGCAGTCCACCAATCAAATCACTCCTTTATGCCACGTGTCTCCACGAAATCTCTGTCATCCTTACGTTTGCTCGCAAAAAAATGGCGTTTGGATAACACGAAATTTTGAAGAAACTCAGAGCAACAGAAGACTGAGGATTAGGACTTAGGAGTTAGGAGAGAGAGGCCACATACGTATTATCTGATAGCTCGAAACCACCGATAAATGGCAGCAGCGTCCACCTCCATGGCGGCCACCGCCGCGTTATTGCCGCCGCGGACCGCGGCCACAACCGTCAAAGCCGTCGCTCGCTTCTCGCCATTGCCTCAGCGCCGCATTTCCTCCTCTTCCTTCTCCACTTCCACCAAGCTCTTTCCAGGTACGATTGTAATGCATCCGTTCTTCAGTTAACATAGTTTGGCCATGGATTTCAATTTTCAATTACAGAATCTATTCATAGTTCGAAAATTATATTTTGGTGGGAAACGATAGATTGGCTTGGTGAAAAAGTGCACAGTTGAACTGATTAATCGTAATTTGTACTTCTGAGGTGGATTTAGGGTTTAAAATAACACGTAAAATTCGATTTGAATTGATGAATATTCTGAATTGCTCCATTCATGCTCTTATGACTGATATTATTCATCAGTCATAAAATGCTCTTATGACTGAATTGCTCCATTCTAAAATGTTATTCAAGAATATTAAGATGTTCATTACTTATGATTAATGCTACAAAGTTTGAACTTTGAGTGAAACTTAACTAATTATCTCATCCAATTGTTTTTCTAGTGAAAATGCAAAATTTTCAATTTTCACTAAGTTTCAAAGTTTTCCATTTTGTAAAAATTCCCTTTCTTTGTTTCTCGTTTGAAGCTTCAGAGAGGTCTTCGAGTCTAAGGATCAAGGCCACTGAGGATTCCCCATCGATAGATACAAACGAATTATTCAATGATCTTAAGGAGAAGGTAGGAACTAACCCTCCAATGTACATAACTTGATTACAAAGAAATTGATAAGTTTGCCAAATGACTGTCATGTCCATGGTTATCTGTAGTGGGATGCTGTGGAAAACAAGACCACAGTTCTTCTATATGGAGGTGGCGCCCTTATTGCCGTCTGGTTGTCTTCCGTATTGATTGGAGCCGTCAACTCCGTCCCTGTGGTAAGTCTCAGTGTTGATGATTGTGATATACATACACTATGTCTCTCTTTACAAATGGAGGAAATGAAATGATCATCTGTCATCTTCTTAATAGCTCCCTAAGGTTTTAGAGCTGGTCGGGCTCGGCTACACTGGATGGTTTGTCTACAGATACCTTCTCTTCAAGGTATGTTTAGAGTTTGAATCGTTCTTTTAAAGAATACCATATCAGATTTAACTTTCTTTTAATGCCAGTTTTTGAATCATTCATTTGAAGTTCTTGTTCTTTGTGATGCCGGGGTTGCTACTGCAAACAGAGACTAAAATCTGTTTATTTCTGCAGTCGAGCAGGAAGGAGCTTGCCACTGACATCGAATCAATCAAGAAGAAGATTGCTGGAACTGAATAGAGAAAGGTCGGTCGAGCAGGTCTTGTGTTTATTTGTTGTTATCGCCTCATAATATTGCGAAGAGCTCATGTCTTGCTACGTATCATTGAGCATATAGTTCTGTTTTCCCATGATTCTGTAATTTTATATGCTCTTGTTTGCCTTGGTGCGATTTTCAGTTGAAATCGCATGGTTAGGCAAACCTTATATAGCTGCTGTTCCGTAAAGAACATAAAGTAGAATCAACGCCTAGCTAGAGCTGGTTGAAAATGTGTAGACTCTTCAGTGTCTTAAAAGTGTAGCCAGGTAAATTCCGTGAAAGTTTCCGGTGCTTGTTGCTCAAGAAAGAAGTTAAAGGTGCAGAAAGCAGATGGCCAAAGTTAAAGGGTGTACCTGCATCTGTTCTCAAGAGAACTGACATGTACATCAAGGTAGATTAACGAATTTTTTACCTATGTATATATGGAAAAAAAAATACGAAAATATCCTAATTTTTTTAAAAAATACGAAAGTATACTTACTCGTGAATCTCATTTGCGGGTGCACATAAAAAGAAACACCCGCGAATAGTATTCGCGAATGACATGTTGCTGCAAGCAAGCACGATGGAAATGAGAAGAGCATCATAATCTGATACCAGGATCCAATCTCTAGTTGCTCTCTCTCTCTCCAATAAGACAACAAATTGAGGGTGTGCTCTCTTTTCAATTAACAAAATTTGATGCAATACTACTCCACCCGCGAATGGGATTCACAGGTAAGATTTATATGTTTATCTGTGAATCTCATTCGCGAGTGGTAAAACAAACAAACTTCTACATGTGAATCTCATTCGCAAGTAGGTATACTTTCGTATATTTTAAAAAACTGAGGATATTCTCGTTTTTTTTCTTCTAGGTATATGTTCATAAAAAAATTATAGTTTAGCAACTAGCCTATAATATTTAAAGTATTATAAAGGCAAATATTTTGGCCGCCACCTAAGATGGGGGTGTAAATTTTGAATACGACCCATGAGTGATTTGTCATAGGTCGTGTTTGGATCGATGGGTTTAGCCTATAAATTTAATATTATACAAATTAAAATGACACGGATCTACGTGTCATACGGGTTAACCTGCGAGTTGTATTTGAATTTTGAAAATTGACCTATTATGAATCACAGAGCGTGTTTGAGTTGAACATATTTTGACACGACCCGTACTTCACACGACTCACATTTGACCTGTCGACACAAATTGACACCCCTAGCATAATATGTTAAAATAAAAAATCAACTGATTTTTCAGAAGTACCATTGAAAAAAACCCGTTACGGTTTTGAATTCCTATATACACTAGAAATAGGTAGATTTTTAATACTTTCATATATTGAAATTTATTAAATTATATCTACAATAGTATTTACTTCAATTAGCCATTTTCGAATTCATTAAAATTACGAGTTTAATTATCGAAATTATCATTTTTATTATATATAAATATTTTATAAGGGCAAAATTATTAAAAATAAAAGGAGATTCCGTCAAAATTAGTATTTAAGCTGTACTAACAGTTGGGCCTATTAAGACCAATAGAATAATTGGGCTAGAGGCCCAATCTGGAAAATCTCATAGTCATAGGCTAACAGAGTCGTAGAAGCGCCCCAAACCCTAGAAATCTCATCGTTGGCGTAAATTCTCCATTACCGATCTCTGAAAATGCTGCGAGTAGCGAAGGTGAAGCATCTTTCGTCTTCTTCGCCGTTGTCGATCGAGTCCTTATCTCATCAGTTCCTTCAACGATGCTCGGTGAGCGGAACTGCGAAAGGCAAGGGCAAGGCGGCAGTGCCGCTGAAGCGCTCAAAGATCACTACGAAGAAAGGAGGCGGTGGAGATCCCGGCGCTAGTGGAGCCACCAAGAGAGGCCCGAATGAAGCAGAAGCCATGGTAGATCGGTGCCTGAACGCCCCAACGCCGCTGCGTCATTTGAGGCCGAAGCAGCAGGCGCGTGAGGACGAGCGCAAGAAGTTAGGCCTCAAGAGCAAGGTACACGAAATTGAGGCTGCGATGTTGAAGAAGGGGAAGGAGAAATTAGGCGTACCTGAGAAACCTGATATCATAGGAACTCCGGGGTTGGATCTGATCACGTTAGGGTTAGTTGATGCGGATAAGATCCCTAAGTACGAGCTCACGGTTGAGGATGGAAGAAGGCTTGCGAAAGAGTATTCGCGGGTTTTGATGAGGAAGCATCGGGCGCGACAGGCTGCAGAGACAACATTTTTGCGGCTGAAGAAGGAGGCCACTGAAGCCTTGCCGGAGCATCTAAAAATCGCTGCTCTGATACCAGATTTGACTCCATTTCCTGCTAATCGGTTCATGGCGACCCTTACACCTCCGATTGAGGGGTACATTGAGAAGGTTATGGAGGCTGCTGCCAAGAAAAGTGCATCAAAAGAAAAGTATAGGTGATGGTTGGGGATTTGGGCTTCTCAGGTTAGGGTTCTGTCTTCAAGCCTTACCTATTTCAATTAAATTACATTTTCTCCATCCATGATAACTTTGATTTGCTGTCCAGATCCTAATTCTCTTTGGCATTTGTTACAAATTTAGGTAGGTTTTCATTTGTTACAAATTGGATATTGCTATTATATATGCTAGAACCGTGCAGAAATTTTGTGATGATCATATCAGCAGTAATGGGATGCATCTATTGCTCTACACTTCAAATGAGTGAATCTCTTCCCCCTTAGCGATAGATTGCTTATTTTTGACACATGAATATATGCTTCGAGTGATAGGTCTCTAATCTATCTTATGCTTCAGTACATTCCCTAATCTGCATTATGGTTCAATGGTTTTATTGTGTGTCGTTTTGAAATCATTGGTTTTGTCCGAAGTTTTCCTTTGGAAACATGCATTGCTAGTTTAACTATCTGTTTAGCATGAGGTCATGTTTTACATTTATTTTTTTGTTGATGTTATTTCATGGAAGTTGTTACTATGGTAGGGGTTATTGAAAAATAAGTTTAGCTATCTGCTTAGCATGAGACCATGATCTTACATTTATCTTTTTTGTTGATGTTATTTGATGGAAGTTGTTGCTATGGTGGGGGTTTTTGAAAAATAATTGACTGACTGCCTGGATTAATGAATTCCTAAAACAATGTTGAACCTTGGTTTGCAACCTTGATTAACTGTATCATAGGAAGGAAGTCGTGTCAAGAATGAATCCAACCCCCTACTTGTTTGGGTTGTCAAGCAGAAGGTTATTTATTACTGTCCATGCAGCTAAATGCGTGGTATCTTTATGACATTCTAATGCAGCAAAATTGGTTGCAGATATAGATTATTGGCTGGTATTTTGGCCTTGATATAGATTATTGAAATTTACTAAATGATGATGATGATGATTATATTAGCTTCCATTCAATATCGTTTGATATTCATGTTCAATTTCTTTAGGGGGGAGAAGGTGGCATTATGGAATTCATCAAAGCGCCTGGGAGATGATGTACTGATGCAGGCCGGAACTCGTTTAACTTCAGTAAACCAATTGATCCGAGTGTCCCATATTGCAAAGCTTAGTTTACTTGCAGGTTGTGGTTATTGGAATTTCTTTTTATGAACTCTTGTTTTTTTAGCGAAACCAACCCAATAATGCCCAGCCAATTCTATCCACCAGTGAGAAAGAAGTCCACAAGATACTGGGCCGCATTCCGGAATGTCATAATATCTGAGTAAACCGTGGTCAGAGTATACAGTGGAACGACTTGTGAAACTGCCTTACGTTTTCGTCACACATGAATCGTCATAATCATGGTCCATGACATAATGGGCTTACAACATGCAAGTAATTATATTATATTGACCCACGCTTTATAATGGGCATATATCTATCTTAATAACATAATGGACTTAATTTTGTAATAGACTTCAAGAGCCCATTTCATTATGGGTCTTAAGTTTGAACTCGTCGCATTAAATCTTCAATAAATAATTTCTTAGTGGCCCTATAAACACAGCCCAGTTTATGATGGTCTTTTGAGGTACGCCCACATATTCGGCCTTGTCCATATAATGGGCGTTAAAATAAAACTAGGCCCAAATAGTATTGGGCCTCCATATAATTTAATGGGCCATCAAAAAAATCTGGTCTTGTTGATAATGGGCTTTAACGTTAGCCCAAATATTGGGCCTTAACATAAAACTTGGCCCAAAAAGTAATGGGCTTCCCTCTAATTGAAGTATTGTAAATGGGCCTGCATAATTTGTCCGAGTACATATTACTAAGGTTAATGAGCCTGCGAAATAGGGAGGCCCATATAAGAGGTAAATTTTAACTCAAATGGGCCTTTAAACTGGCCCAGTCGAAATGGGCTTACAAAATAATTTGGGTCCATTAAATTAAGTATGGGCTTTGAACATAAACGTGGCCCATATAGTATGTGTTCATTGTTATAATGGGCCTTTCATGAAAGGGTGGCCCAATCACAAAGGGCCTGCTACAACATTACGTAATGGGCTTTGAACTTAAAGTGACACATATACTAGCTTAATGGGCCTCTCTAGGTTAATTAAGCTTCCTTCAATAATGGGTTTTCACACTAAGTCCGGCCCACTTGGTTGGGCTTTCGTTTTCAAGAAAAATTGTACGGCCCAGTAAACAAGTTTACTTTTAAGTAATAATGGGCCTATACTTGAGCCTTGCGTCCTGTCCGTAATACTAAGAATCATAGATGACTCGACATTAAAATGAATCCGTTCGCTCTCATGTATATGGACTACACCCCCTTTTGGGCGTTTACATTCACCATCTTCATCAGACACCAATCGCCTCATCCACTTGCCACGAATAAATCAGAACCGGATTCCACCACAACTGGAAACAGAAGCCCAGAAGAAGGAACAGTCCAAATTAAATCCAAACAGAGTCTAGTTAGTGCCTAATGGTTAGTTCAGCTCTGAGGTGTAGAATTCCATTAATGAAGAAATGACAGTCCTCCGCCATGAAACTCGCCCACGTTATCCCAAACAGGTTCCGGTACCCAACCGCCTTCCCACCAGTGAAAGTGTAATTACCCTTGTACTTACTCACGTACTCCTCGGTCGGCTTCGACCTGGCTGCAAATTCATAGTCCACCGCAAAAGAAACCGATCCCTTTTCTTGCATCCCAAGGAACAGACCAAAGCAGTGGAAAGAGCTCTGCTGATCCATGTTACAATGAGCTGATAGAAAAAACCCTTGTCCGCCGAGATGGAACGCTTGGGAATAAACTCGGCCAGAGGGGAACAGATTCACACATTCATCACGCTTGAGGTCTAAGTAAACTACACACTGCTGCCCGGGGAGCTCAAACTCAACCACCTTAACAGGTCGATACTTGTAGGCCCGTTCGACGAACCGGCGGCTCAGGGTTGACTCTTCAGCAGCTAAGGAGCGTTGCCTGTGAGGGGCCTCAGCTTTGAAGAAGAGTGCCTCTAGCACGAGCTTGGATGCACCCTCGTGATCGAAGTCGTTGCAGGTGAGGACCTTCTTAAGCTTTCTGCAGGACATATAGGGGAAGCGGATGTATCGGGCGAGGCGGGTCCCAAGGACTTCTCGTCGCTCCTCAACAGATGGATATTGGGATCGGGCCCACTTCAAGACAAAGTCGTATATGGCGTCCTCGGAAGCAACTTGGAGGTCATCGCATGATAAGATTGCCTCAATACCGGCTAAGGGTAGTGCCATCACTTCTTCTTGGAACCTATTTCAAGAATCAAGCATTTTCTATTATAAACATCAGAATGGAGAAAATAGAAAGAACAAAAACTATTCGTTGGTTTGAAAACACAATGAATTGTCACTCCTGGCCAATTACTGTGACAGATCCAGAAAGGAAACATCTCTTTTTCGGCAGGGACCAGTAGGAGCACTGCTCTAACTGTATGTTTTGACAACTTTTCATAAAATGGGAAGGAATGGTGGGAAAAGAAATCCCTTGTTTGGATACCACCTCATTAAAGAGAAGGAAATGAAGGGATTTCTAACTCATTTCTTTGTTTCCTTCCAAATTTTATTTTAGAGAGACGGAATATATAAGGGATTTGGAGGGGAACGGACAGGACTCATTTGCCCTCCATTTCCCTTACTATTCCGAATCCAAACAAATGATTTGGTGATTGGTCTCCCTCCCATCCCCCTGAATCACTCCATCCAAACACACCATAAGAGCATGTAATAACTCCTCAATGTTGTTTAATGAAGTTAGCAGTTCTACAGAGATGAGATGGCATAAAAAAGGATACTTTTAGGTAAATGGGAAGTGCTTACTTGCTAATGTCCTTATAGCGAGCAGCAAGATACTGCTTAGCTGCATCCGTCAGAGGCTGTACAGCTTCACCCATTAATACAGTGGATGGAAGATCTAAATACAGCAATGCAGATTCAGGGGTCATGGGCAGGTTTCGTAGCATGCGGCTGCAATACCTCATGCATGAAGCAACTTGGAACTTATCAGCAGCCATTAGTACATCCAGCAACGCAGGAGCAGTATTAGCTGATAACGTACTGCTATACATGAAGTTTAGGAGTTCCATGAGTGCTGCTTCTTCTGTTTAATTTTATCAAGCAAATTAGATTCTGTTAATTTAATCTGTCCTAGTCATACGAAACAGCTGAAATAGACATAATATTCACAAGCTTCGACAGTGCCTATGAACTTCTCAAACTCGAACCAATTTATCAGGGAGAACAAGAAGTTAGAAAGAAACTATTACCAGAAGCACCGATACGAAGAGTCACATGCCTTTGCTCCGATTCCTTCATCCCATTTGAGAAGAGCTGCACAAAAATTAGACAAGTTATGAACATGTACATTTATAACTACTAAGTTGCAACGAATAAAAGCAATTAAAATCATGACCAAAAAGATCCTTACCTTGTAAAAGAATGGACTTTTTGCGGCTAAGATGGGACTGCTTATGTGCAGTGTATTGACTCTCACAACAGTCGCACTGTCCACACTCCAGTTTGATTCATTGCCAGAGTCACCATCAGCATCAACATCGTCACCTGAATTAAGGCCAAATTATTTATCAATAATAAGAAAAGTTTTGGTAAATACATTTCCCCATGAACAAAATCAATATATTAATAATAATAAACTATTTTTTTGTTTCACAGAATAGTACCTGACGGTAATTCTTCAACCATCGCAACAGCCTCATCCTGATTTTCACATCCTTCGTCATCCATCTCATGCTGATTCAGGATTTGCTCCTCAGCACATACAGTGATGTCAAGAGCTGAACATAAACTATGAGTCAACAAAATACATCAAAGACACAATGATAAATTCTGTTACAAGTCTAAAGAACCTAATGCTAAAGTAAGAGGATAAGATTTGAAATCCAAATGTCTCAACAATAGTTTTCAAGGAAACCTAATGCTAAAGTAAGAGGATAAGATTTGAAATCCAAATGTCTCAACAATAGTTTTCAAGGAGTCATATTGGCATACACAGAACAGTCAAAAGTCATGCCCGAGCAACATAGAGATGATAAAAATCAAAATCAATTAAGGCATTTTCCTACATCTTGAATAGTGTGTAAAGACGAACTGTTGAAGCGACAATATACTATACTATATTCCAGCATGCTTCATGATGATGTCCGGTGAAGATGGAAATAAAAGTAGTGATGATCCACAATATCAAAACATGAAAGGATCCACATACAATCTGCTTCATTTGTTCAATGAAGCATTTCCAAGTGTTATTATTAGCCCTTAGCATCATCATTTAGTAACATATGTGCTTCCATATGAACGAGCAAGAGTGAGAACGAGCAAGAGTGAAATCAACAAAACATACTGTCAAACGTTTCACCTCATTGGGTCCATGTTCCTGAAAAGTGTGCACTGTTTGAAGAATAGATCAACTGCAGGAACTTGGACCAATTAAGGTGAAATTTGACCAAGTTCAGCATAAAATTCCAATCACTGGAACCTAGACAAGGTCCGCATAAAACTTTATGGGAATTGTAACAGCTGAAACTTCAGACGGATGCGGATGCTAGTAGATTTCTTTTGCATCTAGGAGAGTTACAGAAACTTGATTGTCATTTGTAACCACATCTAATTTTAATTATCAATAAATGACAGGGAATTTCCAAAAATGAAACAAAGAAACTCCCAGAAATGCACGAATTCCTTTAGCTCTTACGCTGCACATCAGAAAACGTCTAAGACAATTGCGCACATGCCCCCAAACAGTCCAATAGAATGCGGATTGCAGACCGAAATGCCCATAAATGAAAATAGAATGGAGCAGTTGCAGTTACGAAAACTACGAGGCAGTAATGAATCTACTGCAGAATGAAATGAAGAAAAAAGATAGCAAGACCCTAGGCATACACAAAACAGCAAGAAGTACAACAATTTACATCCTAGATTCTTCTCTAAAACTTCAAAAAAGTGATGTTCAAAAGTCAAAACCCTAGTAATAGACAATATCTTCCACAAGTACTTCAGAAGCGAAATTAAAGCGTTAGAAACGAAAGTAGAAACTCACCGTTTTCCTTCTTGACATCTTCTCGCCGCCGCTTCCTAATGCGTGCCCAATCGGCTACACTGGTGCAGGCTCCGTCGCCATCGGACCTGTAGTCCGGCGAGCCGCCAACGATCTCGATACACAGCACTCTGTCCGAGAAATTGCTGTCATTGAAAGCAAAGCCGAAGTTACCTTCAGCGGGACGGACGGAGTCCGAATCCATCTCTGACCTCGGATCAAACAGATCATCGTTCTGCTCCTTCATAATCGCAGAAGCACTGTCGCTGAAACAATCAAGATGAACGTATGCGGCCGAAACCCTAACGATGGAAGGAGGAGGTCGGAGCTTGGCGTTATCTCAACAGAGAGCTTGTGGAGAGAGAGAGAGCGTTTGTTTTCAAAATGGTTTTGCTTTTCTGTTATGGATGGATATTTATTCATTTTTTCTTTTTTGACCATCTTATTTATTCATTTCAATACACGGTTGTTTTGTTGTATATGTCACGATACGGTGGCTAGAAGTTGAAATTAATTATCTATATTTAAAGGCAAATTGGGGGCGGCGCTAATCATATTTAATTTATTTAATTACTACGCAATTTTTTTTTGCCAAAACTATCTTAGTATATTACTCACCAAATTTGGGGTTATTCGCCACCCGGTACAAATATGAATCCAACCACAATAAATGAAAGAGATGGGTTGGGGGTCGGAGAACCCAATCGCTATGACACATCCCCTATAGCAAACTTAGCTACCCAGTCCGCACATTGATTAGCGGCTCTAGGAATCTTATTCCAGGACTAATTCGAAATTGTATGTGTGTTGTGAATCGTGATTTAGTCAATCAGATACCAATATTTTATAGGAAGTCTTAAAATAATTTCTGAAATCAAATTAATAACTATTAGTCTATTTTGTTAAATCACATGACCCAACTACTAGAGGGTGTGAAGGGAGGAGAAGCTGAGCTCTCTACAAACTTTTGTAGTTGTATAATTTTAAATTTTAAAAAATACTTATTTAATTCAATCCTTTCAAATTTTCTATTTATCCTTAATATATTTTTAATTTAATTTATATGTACTCAAATTATCGATCCCACTTAGTGTATAGGGGGCAATACTACAATTAATCACATGAAATAATAGCAATTATAACTAAGGGTGTCAATTTTTGACACGATCTTTATTTTGCTCAAACAATTTTTATTCAAATGTCGTTTTGACATGAAACGTCCAAATCGCATGAAAAATGAGGTTGGATTTAAATCGTACATTCGATTCGTGAGTCAGCATATGAATCTATATAACTAAATATATTATAATAAATTATGTAAATGGATCACATAGATCGTATGAATCAGTGGATTGACATGTCACGTGAGTCAATGGGTTCATACAAAATTCATCTTGTACAAATTAAAATGACACGGGTACATGAGTCAAACGAGTTGACTCGTGGGTTGTGTTTGAATCTTGAAAATTGATATATCATTAATCATGAATCAAGTTTATGTTAAATATATTTTATCACGGACCGTACTTAATACTATCCACAATTAATCTATTGATACGAATTAACACTTCTAATTACAAGTGGGTTCCACCGTAGCATTGTGAATCCGATCTACATCCCTAATTGAGGTATCATGAATTGGCGGCCCACATTGTAATTTAATAGCAAACACAATTGCGGAATACTTACGTTTCATTGAATAAGTCCAGGTCTGATTTCGTTAAACAGTCCATCCTCATTCAACTTTGATTTAATTAGAATAGTCTTGATTAACAATTAGTGAAAAAATAATCATTAAAATGAAACAAAGTCATTGACATTAGGCCGCCTAATGCCATAATAGTTCTTCAAATGAAACCCTAAATCTTAAAACCTAAAATTGTAAGGTGATCAATCTCATTTTTAAGTTTTGTAATAACTTAATGAGCGATTTAAAAATGAAAATCTCTTAATAAATTTAAGCGAGTTCGATTATATAATCTCTATACGATCAGAAAGGGATAATTAATTATCATGAAATTTCATCTACCATTGAAGTGTTTGTTTTTCGGTCCATATGCTATTGACTTTCATATTATTTTTTAACATTTTATTGTAGACCACTTAATGACACTTAATAACATTTTAATGACACTAAAAAAATTGTTTGAAATTAGTCGAACTAATTTCTTTTCAATGTCAGTAATTATCGTATGCTTCAGTAAGACACGAAGCCATGAAATAATAAGGGACAATTGCTCTCCTCAACTTTTAATATTATGTGAATTTAAATTTATAAAATGTAATAATTTTCAATTTAGCCTTTTAATATCTTACATTTAACTTCACCAATTTTATTTGGTTCAATTGTTTGTACTTAGTTTAATTATTGTTTATCTAAACTTTTAATGTTGTGTAATAACTTTCGATTTATGCCTTTAATATCTCAAATTTCTCCCTCCATCTTTTTGATTAGTTCAATTCTATACTTACTCTAATTCTATACCCAGAAGTTCGGGGCCAGAACTTAAGTCCTCCTCGTTTGGAACTCAATTGAGTTACAATTGAATCATGACTTTATTGTAATATATAGTGAAGTGTTAGAAATGTTAAACTGTAATATTATTACAAGTATTCTATTATTTTTATAATTTTTAAAAAATATTATATTAATTTTAGACAAAAAAAATCTTACAAAATAGATAAACTGGATTGATAACCAAACATAATAGAGTCATACAATAAACATAACCACTCGTATACAAACAAAACAAGAAACACATGTACTAAAAATAAAACATAACCAGAAACACACGTATACTCTATTTTCAACCTAACTTGTTTCTTTTTGACCTATTATTGTTCATTCTCCACTATCTTTCTTGGTGATGCCCACCATTGAAATGAAGACACCAGAAGCTTCATATTTTGTATGATCTTTTGCAATGGTCTCTGCTCCTTTATTGACGAAGTCAGAAAATTTACTTAGTGGAGACAAATATTCGAGTAAGGATAAATAGTTAAATTTTAAAAATAAACAATGAGGTAAATGTACAATTTAAAAGAGTTAAATTGAAAATTATTACAATTTTAGGATCAAATTTATACAAAGTTAAAAGTTGAGGAGGTGACAATTGTCTCTTTTGTTCCTAGGTGACTTTGTCCCTGCCCTGCACCAACATCTCGAGCAACCGAAGATGTACGTCACGCTGTCGATGATTTAATACTTACGCGTGATGGCTTAACAAACGGTTTAATTTTCATGTGAATTTTAAAATTTGTTTTAAAAAAATAATAAACTTGATTCAAACTAGATATATTCCCTCGTGTTAACATGGTCGAACATATTACTTTCCCTTGATATATATTATTTTTCTTCTTAAAAATCACTAGGCGAGAAGGCTCAGTTAAGAGCTCAAGACCACGGCTCAAGTATGATTGAGCCGTGGAAAATTTAATATAAGGATTATTAACGGCTCAATGATTATTGAGTCGTCTAGAAATTGATTTACAGACTCAATTGTTTGAGCCGTCATTATTTTGACGCTAAAACTCTTTTTATTTAAATCGAAATTCTTTTAGACGGCTCTAAACCTGTAGAGCCATCAAAAAAAATATTTTTTTAATCCAAATTATTGAGCCATCATTTAAAAACAATTTGTTTCAATCCAAATTATTTTTGACGATTCATTATTGTTGAGCCGACAATTAACAACAGTTTTGTTTTTAATAAAAATTATTTTGGACAGCTAAGTTTTGTTGAGCAGTCAAGTAAACCGATTTTTTTTGTTCGAAAATTATTTTGGACGGCTCAGTTTTGTTGAGCCGTCAATTAAAATGATTTAAAACAATAATTTGAACGGCTTAGTTTTGTTGAGCCGTCAAGTAAACCGATTTTTTTTTCGAAAATTATTTTGGACAGCTCAGTTTTGTTGAGCCGTCAATTAAAATGATTTAAAACAATAATTTGAACGGCTCAGTTTTGTTGAGCCGTCAAGTAAACCGATTTTTTTTTCGAAAATTATTTTGGACGACTCATTTTTGTTGAGCCGTCCAAATTAGAAAACATTTTAGATGGCTCGACACTATTGAGCCGTCCCAACCAGCCCTATGATTAAGGATATATTAATTTATTCAATTTTTGTATTTATTAAAAATTCGAATAATTACGGCTGAAAATGGTTAAGCCGTCAAAAATAAATTAAAATTAAAACATAATTTAATTTTGACGGCTCAAACTAAATGAGCCGTCTCAAATAAATTAATATTATTAATTTAGACGGCTCATTCTTATTAAGCCGTCAGAAGGACAGCTCAATGAAAAACGAGCCGTCATAAATAAGACAACTTTTATTATGACGACTCGTTTTTCATTGAGACGTCATTCATTAACGGCTCAACAAATGAGCCACGAATGAAATCAATTTCAGCACTTATCCAATTATTCTCCTACAATAGAAATATTGACTGACCAGTCACATTACTCCACGTGCGAGAAATAAAAGTAAAGAATATTCCACGACTTGTAGATAGATTATGCAAAGCAAAGTGGCCTTCCACTAAATGGACCACCATACTTCATATGCATCACCATGCATGGATCACGAATGAATGAGCACACATTTCTGCAGTTGACTTTATAAATTTACGGTCGAGTTTACTGATTGATTCTAGGTTTAGATACCAATTAGCTAACTTTGGATATTTTACAACGAGTTAGCCGAACTTTAAAAAATCAAAACGGGCTATCTCAACTTTGCCAAAGGTGCAACGAACTATCTCCGTCCAAATTACCGTCAACTGTTGACAGAAATTCGTTGAAAATTCGTCAGAAATTGGACAGAGGTAGCTCGTTGCACCTTCGTCCAAAGTTGAGGTAGACCATTTTGATTTTTTAAAGTTTGGCTACCTCGTTGCAAAATGTCCAAAGTTCAGATAACTCATTGGTATTTAACCCTTGATTGTATCCTTACAAAAATGTATGTAACAAAAAAAAAATGGGAATGAGGAAAATTACAAATAAACTCTTAAATTTGCATTGTTACCATTATATGTTTTGATTTCAAATTTAGCTTTGAAATTCAGATATGCTATCAACATTTACAGAATAAACATTGAAAAATTCTCAATAATATATAATTTAAAATTCATAATGATTAATGGGAATATAAATAGTTGCTTTAGAAAACGACCATCAAACCCTAATTCTGCATGCATGCAACAATATTGCAAATTAGAGAGAGATTAGAAAGAGGAAAGGAGCTCCCTTCACTCCAATACCAAAGGGATCAAGGAAGACTCATCTCCTACTTCATGCAAACCCTTAATTCCAGCATTATATATACAATATATATATATATATATATATATGTATATATCTTTTGATGATGTAATTCTGGAAATGAAAGGTATCCATGAAGTAGCAGCTGTGTCCATCCCTTCATCTTCCCTTCAGACATGGAGTGAGGAGAGCTCCGTTATCCTCCTGAAACTATCTTTAAGTCAATTTGATCTGTTGGTGATACCGATACTTCTTGAAGCAGATATCCTTTTATAGTGATACTTAGTAGATCTCCACCGTTGAATTCTTTATTAATTGTTTCACTAAGCATCTAATTGAATGTTGAACAGTATAATTAATTTTTAAATAATTAATTAGCGTTAACAGTCTAATTAATTAACTCACAATTCGATATCCACAAAATTAATGTGTATAGTTGGTACTGGTTAAGGAATACCTGCAGACATACTCGATCATAAAGACAAAAGAATGTAAATAGAAACAATTGTTTAGAACTTTCAATTCTTGTCCCGATCCATGTTCGAGACATCTGATTAAATATGCAAGGATTCCGAGAGTTTTGGGTTGACACGTTTAATCTGTGCAAAAATGGATCGGGTTCATGTCATGGATTGAAACAACACGTTATTTCAAAAAAAAAAAAAGAATTAATTTTTATCTATATATTATTATTTATTAGGTTACTACATATACTAACACTAAGATGTTTTATTTATCTAAGGTTAAACATTGAAGAGTTAGATGAAATGGCAATTACGTTTGGTTGATGATCCACCGAGATAGATGAATCTTAATGTTAAAAGTTGAGGTAGGACAACTGCCCCTTAATGTCTTCGTGTATGCGCAAGTTGACCTGTCAATCCGCTGGTTCGGGTCAACGATGATGCCCCCGTCCACTTTTACAAGTCAAGTTTGAGTCGACTCAATCTTAAACCGAACCCGACATGTTAACCACTATCAATACCTCTAGAATTGTTCAAATTTCAAGTAATTGGTTCAAACAATTATTGAACTATTAAAGACTCTAAATCATCCTCACCATGAGAACTTTACCACTCTATTAATATAATATTAGGATTAATATATCCAATGGTTACACATCTTTACCGAGTGTGATTATTTGGTTAATCAACTATTTTTGTTTGACTCAATGGTTACGTATCTTTCAGCATGTGACTGATTGGTTACTCCGTTACTGAACCGTTAATTTTTTCCGTCAGTTAATATTTTTGAATTATTAAATGACTATTATGCCCTAAATTGTTCATCTTCTCGACTGTCAATTGTTCATCTTCTTCACCCGTTAATTATCTCTTCAACAGTCAACTGTTGATCTCTCCTGTCCTACGACGTCTACAACATCGACCTCACCGGAATCTGAAACGATACGGATCTACAGGTCATCCTCCTTGAAACAACTAGCAAGTCCGTAATCGTGATCGAGGACCTGGATCGGTTCCTCGACATGAAATCCGAGCTCAGTTTATCCATAATTTTGAACTTCATGGATGGAATCATAAGCTCGTGATGTGCGGAGGAAAGAGTGATGATTTTCACAATGAACTCGAACGACCATATCGATCCAGCGATTCTAAGACCAAGTCGAATCGACGTCCACATCCATTTCCCACTTTGCGACTTCAATTACTTCAAGATCTAAGCAAATAACTGCCTGGAATTGACGGAGCACTTCAAGGAAGTAGGCACAACGATTCCAGTATCTTTGCGATTTCAATTCCTTCAAGGAAGCACTTCAATTCAATTCCTTCAAGGATTATGAGTAAAATAAAATCATTAAGTATTATGAGTAAGAATTTTTTGTATTTATTTGCCTCATATATTGGTATGGATTCATTGCAATTAGAATAGTGGTAAATGAGCATCTTTATACCACCTTCTGTTTCCTTCATGATTGGTAGATGATGAGCACATAAAAAAGGGAATCATAATTAGTGGCTAAATAAATAAATAAAAGGTTTAAAACATTGCTGACGCCATATATGTATGGTATTAAAGTCTAAAGATCCTTCCTATATATATATATAGTAGCAGATGTGACTTCTGAGTAAGACACATCAATTATACATTATGATTAGTATTGGGACAACACGATTATATATACTTTATTCAAATTTAAATCATTTTTATTTGTATCGGGTCTGTTTGTAAAGAACTAAAGAGTAAGGTGTTGTTATCAACCTATCATAATTACTTTTGGCAAAGAGTAAGGTGTCTCAATGCGGAATGTTGGGCCATCTGAGACGGACTGCTTTTGGCAAAGACACTCGGATTAAAAGTTATCCACCTTGAGACGGACGCTCTCTTAGCCCATAAGGTAATCTCTGATGAAAATATGTCAAACCATAAACTTATGCCGATCATTGCGGATTGCAGGAAGTTATTGATGCAGTTCGAAAGAATGAAGTTCAGATATATTTTTCGAGAAGCGAATGCGGTAGCGGATACCATGGCGGGTATGGCGCTCAATCAGCGACATGTGTTTGAAATCCATAGCTCTCCTCCGAAAGAAACCTTTATCGCGCTCCGGAAAGACGCTGTGGGCTTTTCTGTTTCGCGAATTGTTAAACTTAGCTAGTTTTGGTTGTGTATTTTGAACTTGGGTGATTAATTGTCACCAATTGCGGTTATTTTAATCCATAATTATAAAAAAAAAAAAAAAACTATCATAATTACTTATTATATGGATTCATTAAATATTTATGTTTTGATTTAAGAAGATAATGGTAATCAAAAGTAATGGTGGTAAGGACATCTGTCCAATTTTTATTTTTACTTATATGAATATAATTTTTTGTTATAAATTTCGTTAAATATATTTTGTATAAATAATTAGATGAAATTTTGTAACTTGCAACGCCATAGAGTTAGTAGGAACTCCATAAAAGAATAGAAAGTTGTATGCATATGTTTAGGGACATACTAATACATTTTATGATGAAGATTAAAGTAGTGTTTACAAATGATTAAACTATTATTTATTTCTAAAAAAATGAGACAATATTAAATTTTAAAAAGGTTCATTTCAGTAGAGCAAAACTTACAATTGTTTTTATATGTTTAGAGTAAAATAAATAAATAAAAATTAAATACTATCGTATTTTTCAGTGGGTTCGCACTGGATAGTTGTATGAGACTATATATCCAAATGGGAAAACAATTAGTTTAAAAAATCAGTGAAAACCAGAAGATCAAACTGAAAAGTTACCGTTCGATTTGTGGTAAGTTTTTTGTTTTGGCTCGTAATTACAATCCGACTCGGTCTAGGAGTTATAAAAAAGCGAGGTCTAGACCGTTCATTAATACTTATATATTATATTAATTAACACAAAATAATGTTAAATTAATTTTTTAATTATTCAATTTGTTTTAGTAAAAAATTATGTAGATATTGTCCAGACAAATTATTTTATTATTTAATTTAATTTTAAATATTCATTTTTATTATGAATGTGTCTTTTGTCATGTACATTTCTTTTATCGGATATTTTTCTAGAGAAACTCTAAATAAAAAATATAAATATCCGCCAGAATTAGTAAAAATTAAATAATAAAAAAGTTACCGGTTTTTTGTTGGCCCAAAAAAAGATACCGGTTTCAGTCGTAAGTCGGTGAGGTATAATAATTCTATAAGTAAAGCTGTTAGTGGTAGTTAACTTTAGAATGGGGTTGGAGGATGTGAAAGAGATCCGTTGAGTACTGGATGCTTCTTCAGTCACACCAGGAAGGGGATTGGAAAGGTTAAAGGAAGTACCTTTCTATAATTAATTAGCAGGTGGCGTAAGATTGAAGAGTATATTGAAAGCATATACCCAGAATTATTTTATATTTAGGGAATATAATTTACGTCATACCTCAGCTTGTATATTTATATGATATCTCTTAAAAAACATATATACACTTAAAAAAAGTTAAAATAACATTAAAATATATTATCTTTTACAAAATGATTAAGCTTAGTAAAGGAATATAATATGATAATAAGAGATAATTTGATTTAACTTGACTTATTGATTTTGCCTGAGTTTTTTAAAAAAGTAAGTAGTGTAAAAAAAAAAATTTGAAAAAAAAATATATAGAAAAAATATTTCGAAATTTGGATATACGCGCTACCGTGGGTAGCTCATTTTTTCAATAGACGCTACTCAAGGTAGCACCTATTCCAAATCAGTTTTATTTAAAACAAATTTTGATGTTTAATTAAAAATAAAATTATCTATCTATTAAAAAAATTATAGTAAGTAGATATTTTAATTGTGATTCAAATGATGAAAAAAATATTAAATTTAGATTTACGGATTGACTGTACGCTCTGCCGTAAATTGAGATATGAAAATTTGACTTAAAAAATTATAACTCAGACCATGTAAGTCCAAACTCACAACGGTTAACGTCATTTATGTCATAATTCAATTATCTAAAGGTAAATTTTTTTATTAGAAATACAGTTATTTTGTAACATAACATCGTTTGTTTTATAATTGGACCGAAATAATTAAATGCATTAGGTGGGAAATTTAATTATGTACATACTAAAAAAACAAAAAAAATTACCCTAGATAGATAATTGAATTACAACAGAGCGTACAATTAATCCGTAAATCTAAATTTAATGATTTTTGCATCATTTGAATCGGCAATTAAAATATCTACTTACTATAATTTTTAATTTTTTTTTTAATAAACACATAATTTATTTTAAATTAAATATCGAAACATACAAAAAAAAAACTGATTTGGAATAGGCGCTAACCTGAGTAGCGCCTATTGAAAAAACGCGCTACCACCGTGGGTAGCAGCGCATATACCCAAATTTCAAAAATATTTTTCCTAAATACTTACTTTTATAAAAACAAAAATTACACTACTTACTTTTTCAAAAAAAACTCATTTTGCCGACATGCATTTTTTAAGTCCAAAATTGTTTCAATAAGTGCGTGGTAGAATATCAAATGTCGTGATATCATACTAACTTACTAAGATTTACAGCTTTCATGTCGATTATAAATTATATGTCCAAAAAGGTGACAATCTAGTAACTTACAAAATGATGATAAAAGGAAATAGAAACGAAGTCGTTTAGACACGATTAATAAACATGTTTAAACACTTTTGATACGTAAATATACTTATAAACACGATTAAGTGTGTGTATATATATATATAAGAAATTTGAATCACTTTTGTATTTTAAGACATGATTGTGAATATATATAATATATTTTAAAAAAAAAAGTTAAATGTGCATATAGCATGTAATCATTTAATGATCGTGTTTGACACTTAAAATCTATTTGTTACACGCGGCATAATTAATGATACAATACAATTAAGATTAAAACACAACCAGCATAAATTATCACCCCAAGTATGGAGGATAATATTATTCATATTTTGATTTTATGGAATAATTGTTTATGAAACTTTACTCAAATCATTCACAATTAGAAATAATATTAATTTAAACTGCAAGTCACATTCAGCTTAAGTGCTCAACTCTAGACCAATTGATGTCTGTTTTTGTTCCATCAATCAAGGCATGCTTTTAAGTTTTAACACCAAGTACTCTTAACGTAGACTTGTGCTTTTCCGCTACATCGGTCAGCATTACCAAACTGACCAATATTCAGACTACAATATAAAGCCAGTGGAACTCTTCATCACATTGACTACTGGATCAGCTCAAGTTGCAAACATATTATTATACATCACTATCCACTATCCTTAATTACACCCTACAAACTAAAATTAATGATACAGTTAAACCTCAATTTCAATTTAGCCCCAGTCGGAAATACTATGGTCTGGGTTCAGAGTCATATCAGCAGGGACGAAGCCAGAAATTTGGTTTAGTGGGAGAGTCTAAGGGCAAACAGTTAACTTTTTTTTTTCAAGATGGAGCAAATGTAAAAATTTAAATGACTAAAATGAAAATAAATATACTTTTTAGGGCTAAATTTACACAAAGTCAAAAGTTGGGAACAATTGTCCCCCTCACCCCAACGTAGCTTCGTCCCTGCATACCCAGGTCACCCAAGGTCGGGAATGAAGAAATCTGTTGCTGCGTAAGTCTTGAGTTGGTTAAAGTAGTTAGAAATAGAAAGTATGTTTGTCATTTAGTAATTTCCAGTTCAGTTGTTTAGAGTTTAAGTTGAGTCTGCAATTTCAGTTCTGTTTACAGTTAGCTAAATTTTAGAGTAGTGGAGTAGTGGGTTATTGAGAAGCAGTTAGTGAAAGTCTGTATTTAAAAACAGAACATATTGAATTATAGATATGAATCAAAATAGGGGAACTGCAGTTTCTCCCAAAAGATTACAATCTGCGTTTCTTTTACATACACAGCCTTTCCTCAAATTGTTTACTCAATAGATTTCTTGGATTAACAGTGGTATCAGAGCCTAAGGTTTTCTTATTCTGCAGATAACCCAGACAGAATCAAGCAGGTTCGGTTGACACTGTTGATAATGGGAGAAAACTCAAGCCATGTCACACCGGTTATTCCCAGGTACGATGGGAATTACGACTATTGGAGTTTGCTGATGGAGAATTTCCTGAGATCCAAGGAATTTTGGGATGTTGTCGAACACGGAATTGGCAAGGAAGACAGACCCGACTTTGCAGCAAGGCGATTAATTGATCTGAAGGCGAAGAACTATTTGTTTCAATCCATAGATAGAGGAGTCCTGGAGACAATTCTTTGCAAAGATTCGTCCAATGACATATGGGATTCAATGAAAAAGAAGTTCTCTAGTTCAGTCCGAGTTAAACGAGCCCAACTACAAGCATTAAGAAGAGAATTCGAACTTCTGCAGATGAATGAAGGTGAAAAAGCAATAGACTACTGCTCACGAACTATGGAGATATGCAACAAGATGAGATTCCATGGAGAACCTATGACAGATGTTGCAATTATTGAAAAGATACTGAGATCTCTCAGCCCCAGATTTGATTACGTAGTATGCTCAATCGAGGAGTCCAAGGACATTGACAAACTGAGCCTGGATGAACTTCAAAGCTCCCTAATAGTGCATGAACAGAAGCTGAACCGCAGTTCACTCTCTGAAGAACATGCCCTGAAGATCACGACAGAAACGCAACGTCTTCAACTATCACCTTCAAGCAGCAGAGGCAGAGGAAGACTCAGCAGAGGTCATGGAAGAGGAAGGTTTGGCCGAGGACAAGGTAGGGAAAATCATCAGCAAACAAGGAATGAAGCTAAGGATACAAAGGTGAGATATCAAAACAATCGTGGAAGAGGATCTCCGAGAGGAAGGGGCCGAGGAAGAACATTCGATAAATCGAGTGTTGAATGTTATAGATGCCATAAGTATGGACATTACAAAGCAGATTGTTGGGCAAGATTACCTGAGGAAGACAGATTTGAACAAACAAACTATGCTGAAAATACAGAAGTTGAAACACTTCTAATGGCTCAAGAGGCTTCAAAGGAGGACACAACAACTGATGTGTGGTACATGGACACAGGTTGTAGTAATCACATGAGTGGGTGTAAACATTCATTCGCAACCTTGGATGAAAGTTACAGATCACAGGTTTCCTTTGGAGACAACTCTACAATTAAGGTAATGGGCAAAGGTACTGTGAAATTGAATTCCAAAAATGGTTTTATAGAAACTATATCTGATGTTCTATATGTACCTGAATTAAAGACCAACCTGTTAAGTATAGGTCAATTACAGGAAAATGGATATATGTTGTCTATTGAGGGAGGAGTATGTGAATTATATAATGATAAAAAGGGTTCTATAATGACTGTAAAAATGAACTCGAAACGTTTATTTCCTGTTAGATTTGATCAGCTTCAAGTTAGTCTAAGTGTCATGGAAGATGAAGGAGAAACAGATCCTTCATGGTTGTGGCATTTAAGACTAGGACACTTACACTTTGGAGGTCTTAAAACTCTTTGCAAGAAGCATTTGGTTTCAGGGATGCCCGAAATGGAGATTAAAGAACAGGTTTGTGAGTCATGTGCAATAGGGAAACATGTAAGAGCCAAATTTCTCAAGAACAAAGCATGGAGAGCTGAGGAAGTGCTGCAGCTAGTTCACTCAGACATTTGTGGGTCAATCAGTCCTACATCAAATGGGGGCAAAAGGTACTTTATCTCCTTTATTGACGACTTTACTAGGAAAGCATGGGTGTATCTTCTGACTGAAAAATCATAAGCCTTTAATATGTTTAAGATTTTTAGAAACAAGGTTGAAAAAGAAACTGGAAAGTTTATAAAGGTATTAAGAACAGACAGAGGAGGAGAATATTGCTGCACCGAGTTTGAGAACTACTGCAAACTCCATGGAATCAGGAGAGAAAAAACAGCTCCTTATACTCCACAGCAGAATGGAGTAGCTGAACGGAAGAACAGGACTGTTCTAAACATGGTAAGAAGCATTTTGTCAACTAGACGAGTGCCAAAAGAATTTTGGCCAGAAGCTGTCCTTTGGAGTTTTCATGTGTTGGACCACTGTCCAACCTTTGCAGTCAGAGACATGACCCCCATGGAAGCGTGGACTGGAAGAAGACCATCTGTAAGTTATTTTCGAGTTTTTGGTTGTGTGGCATATGCACACATACCAGCAGAAAGAAGAAGAAAACTGGATGATCGTAGTGAGAAATGCATATTTATAGGCCTAAGTGATGTTTCAAAAGCTTATAAATTGTATAACCCTGTCACAAAGAAGATTATTGTAAGCAGGGATGTCATTTTCAATGAAATGAGCTCATGGAAATGGGAGACCAAGAAGGATACTCAAATCCTGACCGGGGAAGAAGAGAGTGAAGATGTTAATGCTGAAACGATAAAAATCAGATTGCTGTCAACTGAACCTCCTGAATCATCAACTGCAGTTGACCATGATTCTCAAGATGCAGGCAACTCAAATATGCCCAGCCCAGGATAAACGAAAAGGACAATCAAAAGACCACACTGGATGCAAGATTATGAGGTAACTGGAACTCAAACTCACAGGTTTGAACCAGATTTTTTATCGCATTTCTGTCTATTTGCAGATAGTGATCCTGTTGAATATGAAGTGGCATGTAAAGATGAAAAATGGTTAAAAGCTATGCGAGCTGAAATAGACTCAATAGAAAAGAACAAAACATGGAAACTAGTTGAATTACCGATAGGAATTAACACAATAGGTGTGAAGTGGGTATACAAAACCAAGCTAAAAGAAAATGGTGAAATAGATAAACACAAGGCAAGATTAGTAGTTAAAGGATATAAACAAGCCTATGACTATACAGAGGTGTTTGCACCAGTGGCTAGGCTAGATACTATAAGACTAATCATTGCAATTGCAGCCCAAAACAATTGGTCTATACTTCAACTAGATGTAAAGTCTGCTTTTCTATATGGAGACCTGAAAGAGGAGGTATATGTAGATCAGCCCTTAGGATTCATTGTTAAAGGACAAGAGCATATGGTGTATAAATTAGATAAAGCTCTTTATGGGTTAAAACAAGCACCTAGGGCCTGGTATAGCAAACTAGAAACCTATTTGCTGCGAAAAGGATTCTGTAAATGCCCATATGAACACACACTGTTTGTAAGAGAAGATGAACATGCAGGAATATTAATAGTGTGTGTGTATGTTGATGATTTGATTTATACTGGAACAAAAACAAATATGCACAAGGAATTTACAAAACTCATGACAGATGAGTTTGAGATGACTGACCTAGGAAAAATGAGTTACTTTCTGGGGCTGGAAATCAGCCAAAGAGCTGATGGAAATTTTTTATGCCAAAAGAAATATGTAAGAGACATACTAAAAAGGTTTGGGATGGAGAAATGTAATCCAGTAGGGACACCAGTAGAAGCTGGAATTAAGCTGACCAAGGAAGGAACAGGTAATAAAGTAAGCACCACTACATAAGCAACTTATAGGCAGTCTCATGTATTTAACAGCCTCTAGACCTGACATTCAATATTCTGTCAGTTTAGTAAGCAGATATATGGAGGATCCCACTGAATTACATCTAAATGCTGTAAAAAGAATACTTCAGTATCTTCAGGGAACAAAAGACTTTGGGCTGTTTTACAAAAGGGAATCTAATGCAAATTTGATCTCCTATACTGATAGTGACTTCGCAGGATGCAAGGATGATCGAAAAAGCACATCTGGATATGCTTTTATGATGGGTGGAGCTGCAGTCTCATGGGCATCCAAAAAGCAATCCATAGTAACCCTATCAAGTACTGAGGCTGAGTATGTAGCAGCTACAGCATGTGGATGTCAAGCTTTGTGGGTGAGAAGGGTGTTAGAGTTTTTGAAGCAAAAACAAGAGGGTGCTACTGTTATGCTGTGTGATAATAACTCCACTATTAAGCTGTCAAGAAATCCTGTTTTTCATGGTCGTAGCAAACATATAGATGTCAAGTATCATTTCCTAAGGGATTTATGCAAGGAAGAAATCATTCGAATCATCTACTGTAGGAGTGAAGAACAAGTTGCAGACATCTTCACCAAGCCACTGAAATTAGCATCATTTCAGTATTTGCGCAACAAGCTCGGAATATGCAGCTTATGTTAAACTGGTTTTTAGAAGAAATTCAGTTTAAGGGAGGGAATGAAGAAATCTGTTGCTGCGTAAGTCTTGAGTTGGTTAAAGTAGTTAGAAATAGAAAGTATGTTTGTCATTTAGTAATTTCCAGTTCAGTTGTTTAGAGTTTAAGTTGAGTCTGCAATTTCAGTTCTGTTTACAGTTAGCTAAATTTTAGAGTAGTGGAGTAGTGGGTTGTTGAGAAGCAGTTAGTGGAAGTCTGTATTTAAAAACAGAACATGCTGAATTATAGATATGAATCAAAATAGGGGAACTGTAGTTTCTCCCAAAAGATTACAATCTGCGTTTCTTTTACATACACAGCCTTTCCTCAAATTGTTTACTCAGTAGATTTCTTGGATTAACAGGGAACCTGATATGCGTTCGGACTCATACCATAGGATCAGATTGGGGCTCCAATATGTGCATTGGCAACATTGATTTAATCCCGTATATATAGAGGGGCAATGCACCTTATTAATGTGATTCAAGAACAGGAAAACAGTAGATAATCTAATAAGGGCATATATATATATATATATATATATATATATATATGTGTGTGTTCATTTTGAAATAGATCGCAATAACATAGATATAAAGCAGAATTTATAGTACCTTCAACAGTAACTGGGGACCACACTTCTGCAGTTGTCACAACAAGGTGCCCTACCAGAGTTTGAAACTTGCTTGAAGAAAATCCAGCAGACAATACTTACCTACAAGATTATCAACAGGAGTCCCAAAGAAGTCAGAATAATTTTTAGGAGGCAATGTCCAGTTAGCAACTATACCAAAGTTGATTTCTGCAGCAACAACTACTGGAGAAATGGCTTATCACCTTAATCACAGATTTCTGCAGGACCATGAGTAACAGAACAATCATCTAGGACACAAGGCAGGGCTTCTTGAATGTGCACACACATGAAGGTTTTTGTGGAAAAAATGAAGAGGATGTAGTCAGAATAATATATATTGTTTACTGTTTTGAATATGTAAGGAAAATATACCACCTACCATTGCTCATACCTATTTTTTCTTTTAAGGGGGTAAGCAACCATCGTCTCTTTAATAAAACTTAACCATTGTCTCAACTCTCAACTTTTTTTACCCAAACAAGCTTGCTTCAAATACAATATCTGCAGCAGAGTTTCCCTGCCAACAAATATTGCAGATATAACTATAAGCATTACAAGCAAGCGAACTCCTATGCGTGAATAGCAACAATTTCCTTGTAAGACTATTGGCAACGGAAGCAGAATGTAAAGAACAGCTTTAGTCTTTCACTTAACGCGAATTAGACTGAAATGGTAGTAAAATGTGTGAAATTCCAAAAAACATAAAGTACCTGGAAATTGTAGGTGATTCCATTCAAATTCATCTTCTGCTCAGGGGAAAAGAAAGTTGAACTGGTATCTACTATATTGGCAAGTGCCAAGTGGTCCTTTAGTTAGCAAATAAATGATAGAAGAAAGCTCCAGGAGGTCGAATATCTAGTGCTACATTGAAACTCGTCGTGCTAAAATGAAGAAAAAACAAATCAGATTTGAAACAAATATCATGCAACTTACAAACAGACCAATAATTAGAGAGCAAGAAAATGTCATGTGCAGTTCAACTTCCTACTTTGACAATCTCCTCCAAAAGAATATTGGTTACTGTACGTAACTAATTCTGCTTTGACAATGTTACCAGACAATTGGAATTTTGACAGAGCTCACTTTCCCCTATGTTTCAACTAAATTACTCTGCAATGGATTCTCTCGGCATAGAGAAAGATGGCCTTAGCTTATAGCCTTATTCGTGATAAATCACAATTTGACAGAAAACGTCATCAACAATCAGACCTAATGCCTATAAATATTTACCTTCCAAAATATAAAAATACCGCATCTTCTTATTTTCAGTTCAGAATCTTCAACTACCAAACCCAAATCTAATTCATTGCAATACACTCAACTCAAATCACCTCGATTTAGCCTAACGCATCAGAGTTAATAACAGTAACAAAAGTCAAGCACAAGCACAACTAAAAGCAGCTACACTACATGCGAGAATCATAGTGTTAAGGAAAAATCAGAGGATCAACAATTCAAATCTACGTACAGATTCCACAGAGAGGATGATCTTTTTACATTTCTTACCGAATCCAAAATTTGTTGCAGAAGATTGATGTAATTGGCAAGTGGACTCACAGTTAGTGAAAAATCAGTTGGCGGAGAAGCAGAATCGCTATCTCGGTTCGAAAGCTTCGTACATTTCCCGTTTGGCTGCTGAGAAATCGGAAAGCTTCTCTTCCGTTCCCTCTGTGTATGCTCTGGAAATTTGGCGGCAATGTGTTTGGGCAATTGCTCAAGTAGCCCAATATATTTCATCATCCTTTGAAAAATGTCCACATTCTTTATATATATATATATATATAGTTAGAAGCTCAGATTTCTCTCTCTCGATATGAAGCCCGTATTTTTCAGCCCAACAAAACCCATGACTTCCTTCTTTTTTCTAGAACCCCGTCCAAAAGTTGATGAAACATTTTTTTATATATATAATTATAAAAAAAACAGCTACAGGTGACATTGCACCCAAGTTCAACTATAAACAAATACTAGGTAACTTTAATAATTCCCGAAAATGAAAAACTCACAGCGTCTTTACGGAGCACGTTAGTAGTTTCCTTCGGAATGGAAGTATATATTTCAAAAAGATGACGTTGGTTGATCGTCATCCCCGTCATGATATCAGCAACTGCATTTACTTTTCGAAAAATATGTTTGAACTTCATTTTTTTCAAATTGCAACAAAAGTTTCCTGTAATCCGTAATGATGAACATACTTTTAGAGATGATGAAGCATCTCTTGTTATTGTCTAATTGATTTTTCAAATAATAGGTAACACACGATGGGTTAACAATAAAAAATGAACTTCGAGTAATACATTCTGTAACTTAAGTAAATATTTTAATAATATATAAAATAGGTATTAGTGAGTAAATGTATAACTAAATAAAAATTAATTAAACTATGTATATAGTCTGCACTTTCAATCATGATATGTCTGGCTTGGCAGATGTCGATTGGCTTCCACAATTATTCTCTTTTGGCATATTTTGTAGCATGGCGGATTTGTCATTTACAACTACAAACAAAAAGGACGATTGTCCAACTAGTGTCAAAGATCCTATTTTCAGTCGTCAAATAGTGTCATAAGAATCAGACCGGACCGACAGTCCGATTAGAAATCGGATCCCTGTCCAGTTTGGTTCAGCTAAAAAATCAATTTGCATAGCAACAGTGTTTGAACTGGTGTGAACTAATCAATTTTGAAACCAACAGGAGGTGGAGAGATAGGTGAGATGGAACGGAGGGGAAAAGATGGACGAGGGAGGCTCGGAGAGGTGGGATGGGCAGGAGGGAGGAGAGAGGGTGAATTTTTTTTTTACGTATAAATAATAAACCATACATTGAATAGAATTCAATCGGATTGGACCAGACGAATCAGGAACCACCCCCTGTTGGTTCAATGGATGGTCCGGTTCTAATAATACTTACCCAAAACGATAGTATTTCTCTCGTGTTCACCACAAACTCGAAACAAAAATGAATAAATTTTAATCAATTTCAGCACAAACTATATATTTCAATATAAAGTAAAATAAAGGTTCACATATCTCAATATATAAAAAAAAATTACAAACATCAATTTTATATTAACTCTTTCATGGTCTATAATAAAAAATTTGCAAAATATTATTTTTTATTTTCCACAGGTTATCCCAAGGGACACCTATTAGAAATTTAGAAGGGCAACAATCTTAATATGTTTGCTCCACTTTTTATTTTTATTTTTCACCTATAAAAAGAGATACTTTTGAGATTCTTAGTCCACTCGTAAGAGATTTTAATGCTGACCATTAAAAATAAATCATTCACAAAACTTAGGCTTAGGCTTGGCCAAATAAACCGGTTCGGGCGAACTGGTCTGGTCTAGTCTGGAACTGGTTTGGTTCGAACCGGTTCGGCCGAACTAGTTCCAAAACCAGACCAGTGTTTTTTGCCTTCAAATAGAACAGTTCAAAATAGTACCAAAAATCCAGTTCGAATCGGTTCGACTCGACTCGTTTTTTGATACTGGTTTATTCTTAAATTTAAATCAAACCACTTTAAACCTATATAATTTTAGAACCGGTTTGAAGCAAAATCAACTAAACCTAGAGATGTCTTCAATAAACCAAACCTAGAGATATATTGGACTCTCGTATGTTGATGTTGGACAGGATTTTAGTCGGATGTGGAACAGATTTTTAATCGGTTCAGTGTGTTTTTCAGTCGGTTCAGTGTATTTTTCAGTCGGTTCAGTGTTTTTTCAGCCGGTTCAGTATTTTCCAGTTGGTTCAGTATTTTTTTAGACGGTTCAGTGTGTTGGACAGGATTTTCAGACGGTTTAGGTTCGTTTTGAACCGAATTATTTCCGAACCAAAATTGTTATTAAAAATAACAGACCAGAACAGTTCGAACCGATTCAGAATCGGTTCGAACCAGACCAGTTCTTTTTTCCTTAACCAGACCAGTTTTTTTAGAAACAGAAAAATGTACTGGTTTTTTTCAAACCAGACCAGTTCAGTTCAGAACCGGTTCGACCCCGAACCGGTTCATGACAAAATTCAAATTCACGGTACATTATTTTTATAGTTATTATAATCGCTCCATCTTCATGATGAGGCACTACTCTCTAGTCTGTTCCAAGTGGTGTGAGGACCCCTCAACTCATTACAGTGTAGACTCAAACTAACACTATGGATTGCATGGGGCCCACGACAATAAATGTTCCTGATCCGACCAAACTCCCAACTGCGCAGTCTTCCTTTCTGCAATTGGACGGCGACTTGACAATTGTGTAATTTTATTAATTGGGTTGTGCCTAAACATTTTACATATCTAAATAAATAAGTTTTAAACGTGTCTCAAAACTTTAAACACAATACGATTATTAATAGTATATAAATGTATAAGAGTTGTTTAAATACGGGATTCATTAATGTCAAACTCATATACGATTTAAAAAATATATATACATAAATCTATATATACAAAGTAAGTTATTCAATATTAAATATTAAAAAGTAAGTGTATATTTTATTATTATTATTATAATTAAATGTGTCTAAACGTATCACATATATACACGACACAATTAGTTAATCGTATTTATACAAATATATGCAAATCTAAAATGTTTAAACACAATTATTAATCGTGTCTAAATATATAAGAATTATTTAAACACGAGATTCGTTAAGGTCAAACTCATATACGCTTTAAAGCAGATCGTGTTTGTCTAACACACTTAAAAGAAAGAAGGTATCATAATAATAATATAATGATAAAAGATCCAATCCGAATCATCCAATATACTTAACAGTGGCAGTATTGTAATTTCAGAGCAATCACATGCCCACCTTACATAGAAACCATACTTGAATGGCAACAGCTGAAACATTTCAGGTCTATTTGAAATCAAAAGTATTAGCTCAAAAAACATGCCATGCCACCCAACCCAACAAATGCTCCACCCTCCCTCTTCACATTCAAACAATATCAAGGATTCAAGGAACAACCTCAAGCCTTGGCTCGAAGCAAAAACCAGAGAAGAGCTGAAGAGGGAACCTTTTGGTGACCGGACACCTCTGCGACCACCTCCACAGCCTCAGCCTCATATCGAATATAAGAAGAGCAGGGGCTCCATAGCTCTGTATGTATATAAGCTCATTTGTCCCACTGCTAGCAAAGACATCATCAAACTCTCCGAATCCTTGGAAGAATTTATGGGGCATTCGAGAAACTTCTTGCCATTGGGTATCACCCAGAACCCAGATCCCGATCCCCTTTATAATGTCGGGTCGGTCCTGTTTCCCAATCCCTCCGACCATCACTAGTTTCTCCTTTAGATTCATGAGGCGGCCACAGGTGAGTGGGAAGGGAACAGGGACAAAGCTTCTCATTAAGGAACAGCGAGGAGCACGGTTCAGGTCATAAGCGATCAGACCGTGCCGGTTCTCTGGAGCAGACCCACCTGTAAACAAAATTATTAGATACATGATTTGGCGCTAATAACATAATGGAAACTATCTCATTTTGGTAGGGCTGGGCATGTATCGGGTTCAGAAATGAACATTTGCCACATTTAAAACCGGTACGGTTTAACACTCCAGATTTTGACTGAGTTACCGTACCTGTTCTAAACCGGTTCAATCACACCACTGTAATCACAGGAAACCTACCAAAGCAGTGGTGTGATTGGAAATTTTACATAGAGATCATTAACTATTTTATAAAAATATTCTCACTTTACTCTTAAGTTATAATAATTTATTTTGCTATAAAAAAATAACAAATAAATTTATCAAAATCTTGGGAAAATTAAGATACTCTTAATACAAAAGTTTATTTGTTTTTGGAAAAAATATATTTCTTTAAAGACAGGTAAATTTGTATGTACATAAAAACATATTTGTTTTAAATAAAAAATTATCTTTGTATGTAAAAAAAAAAAAATTGATCACAAATTACAAATTTTATGAAAATTGGAAAAAAAAAAAGATTTTTTTTTTTCAATTTTCGTAAAATTTGTAACTTGTGATCAAATATATGGCCTAACATGTAATAATAATCTCTCACCTGCAGAGTAGATCAAAAAATAGAGGATTCCGTTGCAAATGACACTTTCGTCCCCACCTCTCCACCCGTTCAAGATTTCATTCACTGGTGTAGCCCAGGATTTTGAATCAGAATCATAGAGGTGGATCGACAGATCCCATTGGAAGAAATCCCCAGGAACTTGCTTCGACTTCACTAATGAAACTGTATACCCATGAGAACCAATGTTAGTCGATATGGAGTGGCCCCCATAATCAGGCAATTTCAGACCCGGTGGCTCGATAACCTTTCTCCACCGTCTTGTTATTGGATTAAAGACGTATAATCTGCTTCTTGTGTCGTTATCTATGCAAGAGACAAGACCACGAGAAGAAGCAATGAACCAATTGGATGTCTCGATGCAGGGGAGGTCGACATTGTACCATTTGCGAAGAACTGGGTCATAGGTGTATCCGGTAGGTTCATCGGAGCTTGTGAACATGTAGTACCATGGTTTCTGGGACATGACATGGGACAGGCTCCATAGGAACCGGTTCGAGGAAACAATCTCGTTCCATCTCTTACAGACAGAGCCTGCTCTGAAGATGCTTGCAATGGGAAGAATGGATAAGATTCGCTCCAAGATATCATCGGGCAGGATTAGATTCATGGAAGCTGATAAGGATTCTTCCTTGTCTTCATCACTGAGCTCTGAGAATGAGTCCAGTTCTTCAAGGTCTCTTGATGTGTCGCTTGGATTGTCGAACCATGAGGATTCTCCAGCCATGATCTGGAAAGGCATAATAAATAAATGAAACTACCTAATCGAGGTAGTTTCAAAGCATAGTATTATGAATAGAAACATATAAGCTTCATCCACAATTTCAAAGTGAAAATCCCAGAAACATGCTCAAATAGGTTCATATCAATGTGAAAAGCAACTACTGTAAAGGCAAGCACATTTCTCTACCAGGATAATGCAAAATATATGGCAATACCAGGGAATTGACGATGAAACAGCAAGGAAAGTTAAGTTAGCCAAAGTAAAACATATAGGTCTATGTATCAACAGCTGTGAATCCTATGAGACATTTCATGCATATGGGATGATAAATATTGCAGGAATTTAGTCTTCCATTTTAAAATTATTCACTAGACTGAAGAAAAGATCAGAATTCCTCAACACAAATTCTAAGACGTCACAGCAAGATCCACAGAGCAAAATAAAACCCACTGAGAAAATCAAAATTACCCTAAATTCTGTACCTTTACGAACAACTTCAGGGGTTTGCAATTCTCAGTACATCTAACATCCCTAATATGCATTGACGAAAGCAAAATCGAGCCTTTCAGCAATAATCAACAGAATCCGAAACGTAGATACAGAGCTTAAACAAGATCGGTGAAGGATTAGTTCGCGAAATCAACATTACCTCAACCTGACTAACCTTCTTCAAGCTTGGGACAGACAAATTGAACTGATATCGCTAGGTTTATTTACTCCAGGAAAAAGAAGAAAAATGGCGAAGAAACTAAAGAGAAGCGTCAACAGTGAACGAAGGAATTGGAAATGGAACACCGACAACGATCTAGATTCATCGGTAAACCACCCATTGAAGATTGAAGAGAGAAAGAGATGCTTCTTCTTCCTTCTCTTCTTACGGTAGATGAGGGTTCTCTTCGGTTTTAAATAGAAGGCGAAGGGAAATAGAGTGTGGGGAGGTGTTTCCTCTCCACTCTCGGTAGGGCAAGGCTACCTTCCTTCACCTTGCAGTAGGAATAGAGAAAGGAGAAGAGCATTGCAATTGAAGGATGGTAAAAAGAGTGACCTTATATTGCAAGTAAAAAGGATGCAGTAAATCGTAATGATATTTCAATTTTCTTTTTTTATTATGAATATTCATAATTTATGCACATAAATATTAAAATAATATAACGTATTAATTAAATATTAAAAAATCAACTTAAAAGTTAAAACTCAGTTTTTATTTTGACCATCAAACTCAGTTCATGAGGCAACTATAATTTCGCTACCAGCTATTGAGAACTAATATATTTAGTAAAAAACGTTTTTTTTAGGGTTAATTATTAAAAAAAAACGAAATTTGAGGAAAAAGTAATCAGCAAACCAAACCTTTTTTTTTTTACAAACAACAAATCAAACTTTGAGAATCAATTAACAAACGTACCTCAAATTTTCATTATGTTTGAACGGATTTTTTAATATTTGAGGGAGTTATTAAGTCGTAATACCCATTCATTAGAATACTTAAACTAATGTTGACTTAATAACTCTCTCAAATATTGAAAAATTCATTCAAACATAATGAAAATTTGAGTTACGTTTGTTGATTGCTCAATTCCAAAAATTTGGTTTGCTGTTTGATTTTTCTTAAAAGTTCGGTTTATTTTTTTGATTATTAATCCTTTTTTTATCTCTTATATAATTTTTTTTTTTTTGGCCAATAAACATCACATATCATTAACTAACCAAACCCGAGTCCGAATACAAAATGTTATCCGCAATAATAAAACGAAGTAAGGGGGTTGGTGGCACAAGCGCCCAATCCGTAGGACACAACCCCGCTAGAGCATTCTTCGCTACCCAGTCCGCACAAGAGTTTGCAGACCGTGGAACATGGATCCAAGCAACTTCTGCATGTGAGATTCGTCCAGAGTCCGAGCAACCTCCTGTAGAATCGCTGGCACCCACGGCTGGACGTTGTCGTACATGAGCTTGCACCTAGCCTTCCATATGATCCAAGCCACAACCATACATTTCCGCCAAAGCCCCGCCCTAAGCCGACCCCCCGTGCCTGTGAAATCCGTTGCCTCGTCTAGCCACGCATCCACCGAGATTAACCCCGAGTCAAGAGAACGCCTATCCAAGAAGGGCGACCAAACCTGTTTCACCCAAGGGCAAGCAAATAGCATATGTTCCCTTGATTCGATCACATTACACAAAGGACAACGACAATCAATATCAAGGCCTCTCCTCGCAAGAGAGGAACGCGTCGGGAGCACATCGTTAGCCAATTTCCAAGTGAAAGCTTTGATCTTCGGCCACACCTCGGCCGACCAGATAGCGGCCCATACCTTCGGTCTTCGCGTCGGGGCAGGTGATGAGGAAGCCATGGCCGACTGATCCGTAAACCTGTGGTTATGAATGGTGTGGTAGGCCGACTTGACGGTGATGTCGCCCGATTTAGTATGAGGCCAAACGAATCTGTCCGGAGCTGAATTGATGGGCATCTGAATCTGCAAGACAGCTTGGACGTCGTCGTGGTGGACGGCATCTGCGATCAGCTCTATGTCCCAGCACATGGAGACCGGGTCTCGCCACGTGACGACCCTAGGCGATGGAGGTTGGCCCTCGTCAAGCCTAGGCCGAATCCTTAACCCCGTAGTCGAAGGCACCCACGAGTCAGCAAACGGCCTAATCGAGCGACCATCCCCTAAAGACCAAGCACCCTCCGCCCGAATGATGTCTCTTCCTTCCAAGAGGCTAGCCCATGCCCAAGAAGCCCTACTCCCGTGTACAGCCTGCATGAATGATGTGTTTGGGAAATAAATCCCCTTGAGGACTCTTACCCATAAGGCATTAGGTTCACGGATGATGCGGGATGCCATGCTTGCAAGAATGGCACGATTGAAGCAATTCAGATCCCGGAAGCCATAACCACCGTCGGCCTTGGAAGTGGTCATAGCATCCCAGTTTCGCCAATGGATCTTTCTACTCCCATCGCGCGACCCCCACCAGAATCGGGCCATGAGACTATTAATCTCACGACACCATGTGCTAGGCAACCTGAAAATATGCATCACATAAGAAGGAATGGCAGTGAGGACCGCTTTGATCAGAATCTCCTTCCCTGCATGGTTGAGGAGCTTGTTCCTCCAGCATTGAATCTTGTCCCTAACTCTCTCCCTTAGGTAGATCAGCGCGTCCTTCTTATAGACTTCTTATATAATTAGACTTTATTTTCAACACACATTACGTGCATATAAGTTGATTTCGTTGGTCGCACGTGATTATCAAATATAATTTTCTCAACATAGGAATTTTCAATTTTGTTTATTTTCATGGAAAATTACATTAAATTTTATTTTCTTGAATTACTAAATTTCCATTCCTCGCAAGTTGAGTGTCAATACCTTCTTTAATAAAAATGGAAAAATAAATTAATTGAAGTCCCTGCATTTATTATCTTATTTTTAGGAAAGAAATCGTTATTTTTTTTTAACTACACAATTAAAATAAAGACATTTTAAGTATAACTCTAACTATAAAATTATCTAAATTAAAAATATATATATATATATATTTTTCAAATCTATAAAACTCTATCGTATCATAATGCTATATCTAATTGGTCCATTGCCTTGAATGTGATATTTCTTTGGTGTGGACGTACAACCAAAAAAAGTTATCAATGTAAATTACAACATAATTATCTGCAAAACTTTAAATTGTGTTTTGATTTAAATTAGTTGAACGGATGTTGACATCATTCTTTTTAATAAGGTTAGTAGATTAAACTCATTTTTTAAATATTACTTATGTGATTTAATAATATGAAGAAAAAAAACTTAGTTGGATGGACTTTTTTTTATAAAGTATATATAATAAAAACAGTCCAAAAATTAAAAATATTTTTAAAATAATATAATTCTTAAAAAGAAAGAAGAGTAGCTTAGGATTAACGGTGCGTTTGTTTGACGGAATTCGGAATTCGGAATACGGAATACGGAATAGGAATTGGGAATAAGGAATAGGAGTTAAGAATATGAAGTTGTTTTTTTGGTGGAATTGAATAGAACGGAATAAGGAATTCTGTTGTTTCTTTGGTGGAATTGTGTACGGAAAAGGAATGGAATGTGGTAAAATGACATATTTGTCCTTCTTTGTATATGTATAGTATATAATAAAAATAATTTGTATTAATTAATTATAAAACTTAAAAATATTAAAAACGTTTATTAAAAAAAAAAAAATTTAAAAAACGATTTTTTGTTAATTTTTTTAAAAAGATCAATTTATTAATTCTATTTTATGAAGTGAAAAAAAAATGAAGGTGTTGGCCTCATATATATACACACACATCCATCTGTTTGCTGAAAATTGAGGCTAGATTGAAGTTTCCACGCAGATCCAAGACAGAAGGATTAAGAGCATCCTATGGCTGCAATAGGTGAGGGTCCAGGTGAGGGTCCAAATGAAAATCAATATAAACCAAATCCCTCCCTCTCTATCAAGCTGTCCAGCATTGCCTTGCCACAGAATCCGACAATTGCATCTAGATCCGTAGACACATGTTCTCATAAATGCATACACGGCAGTCAACAACCTTTGGCAGAAAACATGAACTGACCCAAATTAGCAATAGCAATTGCAAAACCATAGTTTTTCCATTTATTTTTTAATACAAAATATACCTGTCCACAATTGTTGAAGAGGGCAGCTAGTTGCTCTTCTGTAACCTAAGTTAGGACAAAAGAACCCATATTGAAGGTAAGTATCCTAAGTATTCACCATTAACGTAAATTATAATTGAGTACAAAATTCATATAACTTGAAAACAGTATATAGTCTCCACCTGTTGATCAATGTTTGAGACATATACAGTTCTTCTGATCACTTTTGCTCGTTGAGCCTGACTAGTTCTGGTATTCATCCTTCGTTTTCCTTGGCCATAATTGTTGTTCTTCTGGAAATGCATCACGACATCATCAAAACCAACAAATTCATATCTTAACATGCCCAACATCCATATAAAGTATATAAAAAGAGAAACAGCACAACCACTAATTTATCTAATGATCTTAAATTGAAGAAACTTTCACGAACATATAAAAGAGAGCTGAAACCAATTTTGAAATTGCAGCTCAAATAAAAAGGTGCTTGCTAGCTGAAAAGATAAGATTTTAACCACTAACCTAAGCGTAACTTTTATTCGAAATTAGAGAAAATGTCAATCTAATCCTTCAATCAATACTATTTTTGGTAAAAGCAATCTATCTAGTCACGCATTAAAACGTAACATTGAGACAATTTGAATAGCAAAACACTACAAGTACAAAATTATCAACAAGGAGACGGCAAATTGACATCGGCTAGACTAACCCTTCGGCCAATGAATCCATTCTCATTTGCCGCATTGGATTGCAGTACAAAGTTGCTCGGGTAGCCATATTCAGCATTTAGATGATTGTGGCTGTGAGCAACAGAGGGAGGAACAAACTCCTTAGCCATGGGATTCAGCTTCGACAACATATCCACCAGTTCCTTCATGTCAACTTTACTCAATCCATTCACAGACTCGACTTGATTAGAGATGCTATCATCGGCGGGTTTCTGTGCGAAGGAATCCGACGATTGGACATCGGCGTCGGGATTCTGGAGCCAAGGAATTGAAGATCTGCGCTCCTCGGATTGAAGACGAACCCCAGCAGCTCTCCTCCTTCAGTTCTGTCCGTAATGAAGACGGTGGCATGCCTCCGTAATTCCGCCAAACAGTCGAGGGCATTTCAGTCATTTGGGGTCGGAATCCGGATTCCGACCCGTGTGGGCTTAGGGAATCCGAGGTTTTTACCCGGATTCCCTAAGCCCGGACCGCCCGGATTCCCTAAGCCTTAGCCACTCCAATTCTGTGAAACGAACGGGCTCATATGGATTCCTTAAGCCCAAATCCGGGCCTAATCCAGAAAACGAACGGGCCATAAGACTTGACACTTGGCTAACCCAACCGAGTTACGGGTTGTTTAATTACTATTTCTTCTAAATCAATTTTTATTTTTTTTTTCAGTTTTATAAATTAAAATTCTATTTAAAAAATATTTTTAAAATTTAAAATTGTACATAACGGCGTTCAATACTTTCGACCCTCTCATGTCGTAAATATTTTAAGACAGTATAAACAATTATCCTTCATTGGTATGTCGGTCGAGTATACACAAGCTTTCAGGATGCAAATATAAATTTATTTATATGGGAATATTAATTAAAAAATTCTGATACAAAAAACAAATTTTTATAAATGATTTTGGGAATGTTGGTTTTTAAGAATTTATTGTGTCCAAGTATGATATAAAATACAAATTTAGAGATTTGAAATCATTTAAATGGGAATTTCTAATGTTTCATATAATTAATATAAAAATAATTTGTTATATTCGTATTTTTTTGAGACTCCACCACAAATTTTTTTTTTATTGTAAACTATTTATTTATAGCTAACCCCAACTACTTCTTATTGAGCATTGAATATTTGAGATATCCAAAAGAAGATTTCTTAATGGTCAAGAAAATTTCCCTGTTAAAAGAAAATATATTTTAAATTTATAAAAAAAAAAGTTGAAAATCTTACAAAAAGGAAAAATGCATTTTAAAAAAAAGTGCTTGAAAAGTTAGGTCGAAATATAAAAGAAGTTTTGACACTCAAAATTGCAAAGTGGTATAGCCACTACTAAGCGAACACATGAGCACCCAACTTTCCAGCAATTAAAACCACCTCATAAGGTGGAATTAGCTTTGTAGTTTGTATATATTTAAATATTAAATAACAAAAATATTAAAAATAAATTTTTAAATCTAATAGCTAATTATTTTGCATTGCTAGCTAAGGCAAGTGTTGTTTTAGAAAGTTATCACTGTTTGTAATTTAAGATGTACACATTAATTAACTGTTTCATAAGTTCGAACGTATTTTAATAACAAAAAATGAACATATTAGTTAATATATTCTTTAAACATCATATTACAATGGAGCTTAGTGTCCGGCATCGATTTTTAAGAAACGTATTTTTATTTTATTTTTCAATGTTCCCAGGATTTGAGAAGTTGCATACTCTAATATCATGTATGATTTAAGACGTACACCTTAACCTACTATTTTATAAGTTTGAACTTATGAGTAAATATATTTTATATACTCTTTAGATATCTTAACGGTCACTATTAAATTAAGCACATGTTTTATTTGGATTGGTCGAATATGGTATTTATCATTTCAAACTCAATTTAAACCTCTAGTGTAAGATTTAAATAAAACTCTAGTATTATGAAAATTAATTCACTTATACATCTTTTAATCATATAATTTTAATGAATTAAATCCGATCATAGCAATTAAGCACCATATTATTAAATAAATGATTCATATGATTAAATAAATATTATTTTAAAAGTTATATATATATATAATAGATTATTAGCAAATAGTTGGTATTTGTCTCTACAAGATTAGGGTTGGTCGAATTTCAGTTGAAATGTTTTGTGTTTCTTAATTTTTATTACAAAGCTTTAAGATTATACCTTTTTAGTAATATTAATTAAATATCATTTAAGCTAACCTTTCGACTTCCCAATGGTTATTGGTTAGCACGAACATTAACAGTCTATAAGATTCCACACGTCATTCTGGAAGACATCTCTACCATCAATCTGTCTTCCTCAAAGTTCAGTGAACCATAAATTGCAGCTCTTAGTGGTTGATTCCCCACCCAATTATCATGCTAGATAGTATCTCCTTTGAGTTCCCCAAAAATCTTTTGGACATGTTTCGAGGTATTCCAGGGGACAAGACCAATGCCTCCTCGGACAATCAAATTTGGAATGTCACTCACTCGGGGAACTACACTACAACATCGGCATACTCTCTTTTAGCAGGTCATGACACAATCAGTCAGGTAACTAATCAATGGGACTGGGTGTGGAAGATTCAGACTATCCCAAAAATTCAATACTTTATCTTGTTGTGCCTTAAAGATAGACTTGCCACCTGCAAACTTTTGAACCATCGAGGTTGTAATTTGAGCCCTCTGTGCCAAATTTGTTACTTTGGGGTAGAAGACATCGATCACACATTGCGTGGGTGTGAGCATGCTAAAGAGATGTGGAACTCAGTTACTGTGGCGCCAAATCTGGGGATTTCTTTCAACTACCCTTTGAATGAGTGGATCAAGAAGGGATGTAGGATTCAGGAGCTAATATTCAGGGAGTATAGTGGAAGTACTTTTTTCCTTATGCTTTATGGAACATTTGGAAGAATAGGAATTCTCTTATTTTTAATGATAAGCCTTCTTTTTCTTATGTTGTTTCTGTATCTTTATCTCAAGCTAAATTTCACAAAAATGTTTATCTTGAGACTGACAGTGCTAATGAGTTCATTTCCATTGATATTAGTTGGGTTCCTCCAGAAAAGGATTGGTTTAAAATTAACACAGATGGCGCTGCTAAGGGAAATCAAGGAGCTGCAGGAGCCGGTGGGGTCATCCGAGACTACAGGGGCCAATGGGTTGCAGGTTTCTCAAGGAATTTGGGTTGCTCAAATAGTCTCACTGCGGAGTGTTGGGTCATCCGAGAGGGACTGCTTTTGGCAAAGTCACTCGGTCTAACATCTATTCACCTCGAGACAGACGCTCTCTCAGCCCATAAGGTAATCTCTGATGAAAGTATGCAAAATCAAAAACTAATGCCGATCATTGCGGATTGCAGGAACCTATTGATGCAGTTCGAGAGAATGAAGTTCAGACATATCTTTCGAGAAGGGAATGCGGTAGCGGATATCATGGCGGGTATGACGCTCAACCAGCGCCAAGTGTTGGAAATCCATAGTTCACCTCCGAAGGAAACGATCAATGCTCTCCGAAAAGATGTTGTTGGCTCTTTTGTTTCGCGAATTGTTAAAGTTAGTTAGTTTGGTTGTGTAATTGAACTTAGGTGATTAGTTGTCACCTTTAGAGTTTTTTTTTTTTAATCCATAATTATAAAAAATAAAACAGTCTATAAGATTTAAAAATATATATTATTTATTTCACAATTATATTTATTGTGTCATTCGGACTAACAATCCTAAATATAAAATAAAAAATAAAAAATCATTTAGCTAAAATTGTACATATGCCACTTATAATGTTTAAGCTATAATTTTTATTTATAATTAGAATCATAGAATTTAACTTTATATTCATAATATCAATTTAACCTGATTATCTCAACTTAATTATGATTTAAAGAACGGATTTAAAATGTTTATTTAAATTTTGAAGCTAGCACGAAGTTTTATTATGCGGGTCTTTCCCTCGAGTGTAACGTTCCTTCAACGGGTATAAATTTTATTAAGTACTCACGTCAATGCAAAATCCACTACAAAACCATTATTTGTAAAGTAATTCCTTAACAAAATAATATAATATAAATATATGATATGCAAGTATTTGTCGTGGAGTTGGTGTGATTTGTTGGGATTGGTTTATAATTGAGTTTGCATTCGTCAACTAGTGCAAGACAACCATATATATATATATATATATATATATATATATTATATTATATGATGATGTGGTAAAGAATGTCGGTTTCGTTGTTTGAGCAGCTTTTTTAGGTCCCTCTGCCAAGTCACCCCCAACGGTACGTCGACAATCTTTTGATTATTCTATTACTCATTTCAATCACGATTACTTTATTTACTTTATTTATGTCGAATTAGGTCTCCGGTCTCATGTTATCATAATCGGACCGAACCGGCGATCCGATCAGGAATCGGTCTTTTATTCGGTTTGGTTCAACTAAAAAAACTATTTTACGTATCAATAGTGTTTGAACTGGTGTGAATCAAACAGTTTAAAAAAAACGGCCAGTTTCCATTTCGTTTTTTTGGAGTGGAGTTTTTTTTTAAAACGCAAAAAACTGACTGATCGGTTCAGGGAGAATAGAAGAGTTGAGAAGAATAATAAAAGAAGAAGGGGGAGGGGGGATGTGTGCTGGAGATTAGGGGCGATAAAAAAATACTGTAGGATCGAATTCCCGACAAGAACGGCCCGACTAGGACCGAGCGAGCGTTTTTTTTTTCAAGGTCGGTCTCAGGCTTTTTCCCGAAAGCCCGTTTAGGACCATCCCGAACCGAATGAATGTGGATTTGAGATTTTCATAATACTACACCGAAAAGAATGTGGATTTTGGAGGTTTTCTATCTCTATAAAAGCTGCATCCTGATAAATTTACTAAAGAATATAGTGAGTTCATAGTGTTTTTTTTAGAGGTGAACTATTCTTTCACCTTTTACTAAAGAATACATTGTTTTTTTTTGTGCAGATTCGGTCAAGGACCAAGACCGACCTGAGTCAAGAAAGACCAACTCGGACGAGCTTTTTTTGTCGAGGTCGGTCTCGGTCTCGATCCTCCAGAAGGCAAGACCGAAATTTCGGTCTCGGTCTTGCCTTCAGACCCGGTCCGACTATGATCAGCCCTACTGGAGATGGTGGGGTTGTAGGTGCCCATGTGGATGGAAGGTTAGGGGTGTGGATAAAAAACCGTTTCGGTCGAACTTAACCAAACCTTTTGTGAACAATATTAAGTATTTTCTATATGATGATTCATATTTTATTTTAAAATAATAATATGTAATTAAAAGATACTTATCGGTAGATAACAATATACGATAAAGTGTCAATACATATCTCGTGGTGTAATCCATGCATTGATATGATGAAGATCTATCTTTGACCTTTTTGAAAGGTGATTTCTCCAAAAATAGCTGCACGTGCCAAATAAATTGAAACATATAATAACATCATTTTTTCATACACGGTTAGCAAGTTTTTATTGAATGGAGAAAATGGAAGCTTCAAGCTCCTGACTCTCCCTCTGTCTATCAGGACAGACTTCCATTAACTGGGAACTCAGAACTGTGCTTAGTGAAAAGAGAGACATCTTTGTCTTCACATACGAAGATGACAGACAGGTTTGGCTTTTCCTGTTGAGCAGTTCCATAAGATATCTTGAATATTCTTTTTACCATTACAAAAAAAAAGTAGATTAAAAGCATCTGTCGTATTAATTGTGATTTTTTTTTACCTTATAAACTCTAGCATTTAAATTTTCTATTATTTATTTGGATAGAAAGAAAAATTCATTTATTGGGTATTAAAAAAATAGATAATTATCAAATTGATATCTAAACTTTAAATTTTTGAATAATTTATTGATTAAATTTATTTCAATAAATTACTATTTGACTTTATATAAATTACAAATTATTATTTTTTATCTAATTTCTTGTTAAATAGCGACATAGACATGCAAAATTCAACTAGCTATTTACAAAGTTCAAAAAAGTCAAAGTTCATAATTTGCACAAAAAATAAAGTAAAATAATAAATAAAATGTAAATTTTCATTACAATTTAACAATAAATTAGAGGAGTTAAGGAATTGTAATTTTATACAAAAACATATACTAATTGTTAAAATAGAGAGCTCCAACTAGCAGATTATTTTCTACCCATTTTTAACCATTATAATAATAAAAATGAAAAGCCCAACGAGGGATAAAAGAGTTATACATACATAGTACAAAAAGTTAATCATTCAATCCATCCATCCAACCCAACAATTCTATAAATCAATCAACTTATCTGGCACAATACAAACAATACAATCGTGGAGTAGTAGATTTCATTCAATGGCTCACACTGTAGACCAAACAATTCTCTCTTATAGGTAAGCAAGCAAGCAGGCAAGGCAAGGCAAGGCAAGGCAACGAACTAGCTTTTGAGGAAGGAGAGTCAACTATCTAAGCCGTTATATAGCAGTTAAAGAGAAAAAGAACCAACTTCCCTTTTATTCTTCACAATTTGCCAAGAGAAGACTCGGAGTCGTGATCATCTACCAACCAAAGCCCGTAATCATGGAACCGCTTTATCTTCTTCTCAAATCCGAGGATGTAATTGTTGTGGATGATTACATGACTCCCTTTGGTTTCCTGAACCCATGTCTTGTTCTTGAAATATAGACCTCCGGTAGGGAAGGCTGCTTGAGGAAGCAAATACATGTCCACCTATATATATAAATGCAGAAATAACATCAGCAGAGCAACTATTTTGTTAATCCTCAATAAACATCACAAAAAAAACTATTTTGACATTTCAACTATTATGTCTCTTTAGTTTTTAGGTATATAAACTCAACGCATAATAGGTGTTTGAGATTTTATGCTTCATTTTGGACTTATTGGAAAAGTTGAAAACAAAATCAGGCATAAACTTGACATACCATTAATGGTTCATTAGTGAAATTTTAGGTACTAATTCTAAAGAGACATAAAATTTCAGGCACCAATAGTCTAACAGATTAAGTCATACAAATGTTGCTTATTTCCTGCTTCATTCATGCTGTTAACTTGACCCACAAAACCAAACATTAGACTTCCTCACAGTTTAATATTCTTAAATTCAATAAAGTCCAGAGGATAAAGCTTCCTACATTTATGGAGTACAGAATTGAAAGAAAACACAACATCCAAACCTTTGCAGAAGTTTTCATCAAGGCCCAATTAAAGCCAGGTTGATCGTTTGCTTTCTTGGCTCGTGACCAGGGCTCAGCTTGAAGTTCCTCGATCCATTTCCTCATCAATAGTTTTGCTCCTGGAGTTGGGTGGAGGAATATCATGCAACTGCAAATGTAAGGCCTCCCCTTTTTACCTGGAGGTGGCAAATCATGAGAGTGGTTCAAAGGTTTCACCTGATTATGGAGGAAAAAAAACAATGAATTGAACCCGGGATTATTGTACTTGATCAAATAACAGTAGGTAAAAAAATTGAATGAGGAAAAGGATTATTCATCAATGAAAGAGAGTTAAGGCGAGTAAGAAGAACGTACAGGTATCATATCATCGGTGAAGTAGACATCATGATACCCTTCCATGTAAGGAAATGGATCAGCTAACCAGACCATATCAACATCATTGTACATGACACTGTATCCGAGCTCAATAATGTTGAGGAGGTGCTGCGGTCTTCGAGCTGTGAAGTTGAAGAAGCCCTACCAAACAAACCTATTAGACTACCACAGAGGGAGATTGATGTTATTTAACTAAACAATAGATAACAGCCCAGATAATAAAAGGGTGGAGCTCCAAAGCAACAGCAACTAGGCACAAACACGAACTCTATTTAATGTTATAAAACTAAGAAAACATAATTTCGGAAGACAGCATTCAAATGATGAACAACTGAGGAAGTGTATAGTTTTCAAAAAGTAGAAACACTAGTGCAACTCTTTATGCAGAGATGGCAAGAATGCAACGACCACTTATACAGTATTAGACTGTTGGATTTGGGGCTGGAAATTCAACCAACTATGATATAAAAAAAACTAGTACCAGTGCAGACACAACTCACTAATTACGAAGAAGCCAATTTAACTGTCTGAGTATGAAGCATAAGAATCTCTGCAGTCACAAGGTTGAGGGAGCAGTAAGAGGGTAAAGCTCATCCGCTTCAAATATGCGAAGGTAAGAATAACATCCACCAGGACATTCAAGATCCACTGAGGAAGATTCTAAACAAGCCTCCTAAATTTGTGAAATTGAGACATTTACATTTTCATGTACAGAAAAGTTTAGAATTCATAGCCAACTAAAACACCCCTAAGGCTAAGAAACATTACATGGTTACTGCAACTGAATGGTCCTTTGCCATAAAAACTGTGCAGAGGGATCACTAATTCTTAGCTTTATAGATTTCTTTGGTGTATACTGAATCATAAAATTGAAGCTTCTCATAATTCTACAGCATTTAGTGATCATCCAGATCATTTACCTGTAATAATGGCATAACTGCATACACAGCAGGATATTCCATAGTCTGATTTGATAAAGTCACTATACCAAACGGGTGATTTTACTCCACATTCTACTACTCATAGCTATGGGCAAGCAAGTAGAAAGTAGCAGGGCTACCATGAGAGGATCAGTCTGCTGAGTGAGATGTACCTGTGAACCGAACTTGTGTGCAGTTTGAGAATCCAAGGCAGGAGGAATAAGCACGGCGTGGCCAGGCCACCTCTCGTTCACCTTATACAGCGTCGCATAATCCTCCGCGATCACAAGCACTTTCTCATGGTGGCCCTGCCTGACGATGCTGATCAGCCAGTTGTTTAAGAAAGGTAGGTAGGCCTCGCTCACGGCGCAGACGATCAGCGTCCTGTTTTTCGCAACGAACGCCGCCGCTTCGGATAGCGTGTAGCGCCGCCATTTGGTAATTTCCGGTGAGGTGCCCGACCAAACGCTTCCGGCCATCTCCGACCACGGGAGGAAGACTCCTAGGATCACCACGAGAGAAAGGAGGATGAATAGGCTTGTGCGGCCTAAGATCGGGCTGGATCTGTGGGCCGACGTCGCATTGGGAGGGGGTTGTGAGAGGAGGGCGAAGGGAGTATTGGCGATTGGTCTTTTCAGCAGAGACGATGACATTGTCGCGATTAAAGTGAATTTCTTCCACTGAGATTGGATCTGTGACTGAGAGAAGAGTTCAAGAGAAACTCATTGTCTGCTTGAGAGAGAGAAGATAGCTTTCGACTGAACTCGTTCTGATAGCGACTCAGTTGTGCTCGATCATCCGAGTTAACTCGATGATGCCAAATCAAACTAAGATTAATTAATCTTAACTTAAGTTTTTTAATTATTTAATATAATTTTTTCCAAATTAATTTTATTATATATTTTACCTTATTATATTTCATTTCCGTATATTATTAAACCAACCAAATATTTAAATTTCATATTTCAACTGGTTAAACAACATCATGTTATAACATTTTTTCCTTATTTCTATTTTGTATTTTTTATTTCACCAACCAAACGCGTCGTTCATCATTGTTGCACATTAAATTATTGTAAAAAAATGTCATAAATCTCATAAGATAAGCAAACATAAATCATCGAGCAACATTTTATATGCACAAACAAAGTTACACTGATTGTCCAAGCGAAGTTTAACAGAAAACAGTAATGTTTAACAGAAAAAATTGCATTTAATAACATACCGTAGACAAATATATTGATGTACAAACAATAATTTTAAACTTGTTGGTGCAATAATTAACAACATGCAAATATCTTAATGTCTTGAAACTATTGGGGAGGTTGGATAAAATGCTTCTAATGGCGTATTGGTATCACCAATAGTCTCGTGGCGAAACTATGAGTTATAAGAGACGGTTTAACCATGACATCGAATTTGGGAGTGCATGATCTTTACGTCAAAGCAGACGCATAGGAAGTAATTAGCTTGATAATTGAGGATCCAAATGCAAATAAACCACTAATGTTTTTCACATTGGATTGCAAGAAACTTATTTTAGATTTTAACAAATTCAAAATCAGGCACGTGTTCCGGAAAGAAAATGAGGTGATGGATAACTTTAGTTAAGGAAACTGTTAATTTGAATTAACATTTTCATACCCTAACCAATACTCCATCAGACATTTTGAAGCTCTTGATGATTTACTGTGAATGAAAATTCACTACTATAATAGTTGAAAACAATTAGTATTTAAATTTGTTTTGTTGTAGTTTCTAGTTTTGGTTTGTTATAGTTCTGTTTTACCAAATATATATATATATATTTTTTGTCTAAACATAAAAACTAGAGCATTGAAAAATACCTTATTCAAACAAAACTTAAAAACATATCGGAGTTTTATAAACTTGCTTTAAACATCCAACTATTACAATAATTAGCCAATATTTATTTATAGTACGAATAATATCAATAATGAAAAATAAATTCGATAACAAATATCAAAGTATTCCGTAATTTGCCTCAACAAGCAAAGTTCAGCACAAAATACTGCCCTCCATCGTCGTCGTTAAGTTCAATACTTTGGGCATACACCTCGAACCCACATACTCAGCCATGGGTGTTATAAGCTTCCCAGACCAAGTTCTTAGGCACGGGCCGTGTCAGGTCACGTGCCTGAACCGCCGCCGCCCTGAGTGTCCGAATCGTCCTAACATTAGCCTCCCAAAACCCAAAGCTCCTATACGGCATGCCGTGCTTCTTACACAAGTCCCTCGCAAAGGGCGCCATGTTTCGAAGCTGCCCACGTGGCAGCCGAGGGAACAGGTGGTGTTCCAACTGGAACTGCAGACCGCCAAAGAACCAGTCCATCCATGTCGGGCACGTGATATCGATTGTCCCCTTCGTCTGCTTCTCGAACCAGTCCTCCCCCGTTGGCCGACCTATGTAGGTGTCGCCGGAGAAGTGGTTTAGCGTGAACTGGATGTGTTGGATTGCGGTGACTGCGAAGCTGAGGAAGACGAACGCAAACCGTTCCGGCCAGTTGGGGAGACAAGATACGAGGAGAGGGAACCATGTCCAGAAGACTGCGATAGTTACGAGGTTGAGGGCCCTATCAGGGACATCGCGCCTAGTGAAGAGCAACAGGAAAGTCTGAATGAAGAGGTTGACACGTCCAAAGACCATGACCGGATAGTAGGTCCAGTGCTGGTAACTGACTAGGAACCGCGCCACGTCGTCGAATTTGAGCACCCGACCGTAGAAGACTGAGGTGATGGAATTGAAGAAGTTTGTGGAGACAGCAAAGACAGGGATGTGCTGGAGGTCGGGATCGTAGTCGAGGCTGTTGCAGGCGAGGTGGTGAGCGTTGTGAGTCCACTTCCACCATGCGATGCTGATTCCGGTTAGGATGTTGCCTGCTATGAGTTGCGTGATTCTGTTGTATCCTTCAGTTGGCATCACCTGAATTAATGAAAAAATCAAAATTAATTACTGCTTGTGTGTGTAGTTACAGAATCGGGGTATAGTGGGATTAAGGAAATGAAAAAGTACATTCTTTTAACATAAAACCATTCATATAAAGTATATTAATAGACATTTATGTTAATACTATAGGGTCACTTACATCTTAAAAATATAGTTTTTTGGTTAAATATATCATATTGAGTCATGTATACGTGGATACTAAAATGACAATTTTATCATTTTCTTTGATTTTTTGTTCATATCCGAAATATGATTTTGACCTGAGATCCGCATATCTAGATATCTGGGTTCGAACTGAACCCAATTTCTGAATTCGAAATCAGATTTCAAGTTCAAATTGAGAAGAAAATAAAAATTCTTTACAACTGTACCTGAAGTTTTAACTGTGTAATTGTTGAGATAATTTATTTTTTTAATTAGAATTTTGGCTCTAAATTTCATTTTTTTATAGCATCCCCTCTTTTCTGATCAAATCCGACAAGAACTTCAAAGCCACTCTTTAAATTGGGGCCATTCATTTAAGTGCCTTAATTGGCGTCACAAATCATATATCATTTAGTCATAGTAGATTGTCGTTTTCTAGCTGTAACAATGATCATGCAAGTGAATAAGTGATGCTTCCATCCCTCATCTAATAATAATAATAAATAAATAAATAAATAAATAAAAATCACTGATTGAATGAGTGAACAATGAAATAAAGCGAAGAAAAAAAAGTTAATAATCCATAATATAATATCAGGAAAAATCGTCGATCAAAATTATGATAGAGACCATTATTTTTCTACCCAATCAAAATTATGACAATCCAATCAGCACTGCATTTTCTATTGAAGTAGGTTAAGACGTAATCATCTGTTAATCCGAGATCGACTTTAACTGTAATTAGAAATAGAAATCTTAATATGAGTATATGCGTAATTTTAGTTAGATAAAAAAAAAAGTTCTTTTGCGGATAAAATAGAAAGAACACGAGATTTTTTTATTGAACACATTAGCTTTTTTTAGAAGATTACGTACGACAGGCTAGCCCTACAATGAAGATGGTGTTCATATAACTTTATAAAAGAACGGTTAAACCTTGAATCCCATATAGATTGTTTTTTCCTTTGTCGGGATTTTACCATAATTGTCAATTATAGATCAACTGTTGAATATATGGGAGCGAAAGATTGCAAATTCAAAAGATTATGGAGAAAGATGCTTCAATATGAAAGTGGAGGATGCATAAAGGCAAATTTTTCCGTGTAACGATAAAATTGAGATATTTTACCTGGTAATGGCCGGAGTCATGGCCCACATACGCGGCTTGGATCCACAGCAAGCCCAGAAGTGCGCCGCAGAACATGTGAACTCCGACGGAATCCGACGCAACCACGCCGTAGACGACTACCGCCATCATGAGCGCGATGCCGGTAAACGTCCACAAGATGTGGTGCCCCTTCTTCTCGAAGATCCCCGACCGCGCCATCTCGTTCAGAAGCCTCCGGTAATCCTTCGAGATCTCCGACACCTCGAAGTCCTTGAGGTAGTGGCCGGTGAAGAACCGATCCAGATGCCGCCATGCCGTGCCCGGGTGGTACGCGATGAAAGCGTCGGTGACGTCCTGGCCGGCAAACGTCAGCAATGGGACCTCTCCGCCGGGGTGGTCCGCCGCCCACTGTGAGACGTCGTATACCTTGCCCTGGATGGAGATCCAGAGGTCCCCGGACTTGTTATGGCTGCGGAGCTCCTCCGCCGTGATATACTTCTTAGCTTCACCCTCCATTGTGGATCTCTGGTCCAGCTGAAGATCAGTGTCGATCTGCAGAAACGAATGAATGAATTGGAGAGTCGTGGGGTGGTTATGGCATTGGTGTTTTTGTCGGGTCGGGTCGGGTCGACAGCGGTTCGTTCTTAGCGCAACGTTTGGAGACTTCAAGGTAGAGCTTTAACACGTCCACGTCCCTTCTGATTTGCTTATTTATTTATTTATTTATTCGCCAAACGCCCCTCTGTTTTTTTTGTTTTATTTTTTGGCCAAGTCGCCCCTCTGTTATTCACGTAGGATAATCACAATTTCAAAATATTTAACCATATTTTCACATGCACTTAGTCCAGCTTTATCGTAAAAAACAAACATATTATCTTAATTCAAAAAGTTAATTAAATTTACATTATCGTTCTCTTCCCATACTTGATATGAATTTTGTATTTCGCATCTAAATATTAGAATATTATGTCGATATATTTAGTACTTTGAAAGACATACGAAAGTAATGTTAACAATAAATGTCCAAAAATTAAAAAGTTGATAATTTATGGTACAAAAAAAGCAAACAAAAAAGTCAACAAATGAATCTAAACCCTAAATGGTATATGAAATGGTATATGATGACTTTTTCCTAAAACAGATATTTTCACATGACGGTTTACTAAAATTTAAAATATACATTTTTTTCTTGAAAGTCTTCAAAATACGTTGAAAAATATATTAAGAAGGCACTATTTAGTCCTCCATTTCCTGGTTCAATCCAAACTAATCCTTATATTTATCAGGACATTGACTAAGGAATTGTTGTCATAGTTACGACGTACTTAAAGAAATTACATTAAAAAGGTTGAACTGGTCGGATTGAAATTTATATTATATATATATTTTTTTTAAAAAAGTATAACTTTTTCATCCCATAAAAGGGTCCTACTTATAAGATATCTTCTCATACACAGCCAATCTTAGACCATAAGTCTTCTTTCCCTTAGACTACAAGTCTAATAAATTAGCCAACAAAAGGTATATAATACGAGAGAGAAAAAAACAAAGGACATAACTTAGGCAAGGAGAAATAATCACTTTGATACCCCTCAAACTTGTAATAGGATAGCTTAGTTCCATAACTTCATAAAAGCACAATTCTGGTCCTTTTCTATTAACTTTTCATGAGTATATATTTAACTTACGTAACTTAGTGCGAAGTAATGCAAATACTACAAATATGGAGGGTTTCCAAAAATATATGAGTCTTAGATCATTAAACTATTAAATATCAAATACTTACTCAAAATTCAATCATCTAATTAATCATACGTATTTTCAGAGTAGGTGTGTCAATTTTAATAATTTGCTCTTGCTTAGGGCACGCAATGCTTTGATTTGGTATTGAGACTTTGTGTTTTGGGGGCGTAAGTGAATTAACACGCCTTGATCTCAAGTCAAAACTTAGGGGTGTAATTAGATATCCTTTGTAAGTTAAGGGGATAATTTATGTTCCTCAATTTTTAACAATCACAAAAACAGCCAAACACTACTTTTGGTACCCCATTACACGTGGATTCATGACCACCAAGAAAGAGGTACGCGCTATCGTGGTGGGGCCTGCCAAACATATTTATTATTTATAATTATATATTATAATTGACAATTACAGAATATTAATTACCAACTTAACCTGCTCAACGCTCAGTAAACATCTTGCACAAAATTATAATATGCCAATATGGTAACGTGTATACGGCCAAAAAAAATAATAAAATAAAAATGGTAACGTGCTTAGTCAATAGATTCGACCAATTTAAATTAATACTTAATATGAACTTTCTACGTGCCTGCAATTATTATTGTTCAATTTGTACGTATAAGAAAAAAATGAACCCATTTTAGAAATTAAAAGTTTTTTGGGGGGGTAAATTAGAAATTAAAAGTTAAAACTACATGTGGCTTATGTGGGGTCGCAAGTGGTGTAGCCCACAACGGTAAAAAAAAATGGTCGTGTAGCCCACTTGTGCGACATGTGCACATGCAACAAATAATATAAGATGGGTTAAGGCGAACTTTTAAAATGGTAAATTTTGAGAAAATATCTTTAAAATATATTCCGTTAATAGTCAAATTACCACCTAAATTTTGATCGAAATTTAAAAATTATCCTTAAAGTTTAAAATTTAAAATTTTAGTTCTAATGTTTGGACGAAATCAAAAATTTCCCATTTTCGTTCTAGCACGTGACTTGACTTAAATTTTAAAGACCAAAATGCCCTTAAGTCAGTGTGTAAAAGAACATAACTACATGTAAGATTATTTGAAATATAATATGTTGAATCTGTTTAATATTCCCCCTAAAGTTTGTAAAATTACATTCACCACCACCTTTTGAACAGACTAATGTTATATAACCAAAACCCTTCAAATACATACGACATAATCAGAATTTGCATGTTTGAACATGTCTCAAAATTTAACACATACCAAAATGTAACATGTTTGAAGTCTTTTTCCACCTAACACATAGAAAAAACTAAAACGACACCAACGTCGTACATTTACATATTTTCCTTTCCTTTCCTAGACATGATTCATTGATTCGGTGCACTATCTTGTGTGGAAGGAGGACCTCCTGTTCTTTGACTTTGCTCTTCCTGTTGGGTCCCATTTTTAAACTTCTTTGTTCCCTTTCCGCATGATCTAGCATTATGCCCAATTTGCTTGCATTTTCCACAATGTTGGAGGTCCCCCGTTTTTCTGAGTTTTCCCGCATTGGCTTCCCAGGAGGATGCTGTCCTCTTCTTCTTCGGTCGACCCGGTGCATTCCTAAATTTCGGTGGGTTTAAGGGTCAAGCCGTACTTGACACCCACTCGTCAGCACCTACATAAAAAATTGGGAAAAAGATGTAATATGTTTGCCCAATGTTGTAAAAGCGACACATTTGTAGTTTTTGATGCAACATGTTTGTTGTTGTAGGTATTTGATGCAGTCGTTATGTTTCCGTCCAAAATATCTGTTAAGTGTGCACATGCCCTGCATGTAACGTCTTTGTATAGTGAAAATCCTGAAATGTCTCTGTCTTCTTCATATATAAGTTATACCACACTCATTCGGTGTAACACTCATTCGGTGTAACACTGAGTCTCTTATCCGGCGCGGGAACCACATACCCCTCCATCTCCCCTTCGTCTCTACAGCATCGGCAGAATCTCCACTTCGGTCGCTCTTCTAAGTCCCCTGCTACCAGGAGCTCCGTTACGCCCAATTCCAGAGCTCACTCCAGCAGCGATGGTGGCGACGAAGGTCAGTGACCGTGTCATATTTCAGGTATTTGTAGGGAATGAGCAATCATTTAGTGCTTTACTTGACTGGGGTGAATTTGCAAAATGACTGGAAATTGAGTTTTGATTCTTAGAATGAAAGCATTGCTGCATGATATGATGATTGCGGAGTGTTTTCGGTTGTCCAGTGAGTGCGCTTAATGGGAAATGGGTGAAGAAATCTGTAGAGATTCTGAGATAAAGCAGATCCAGGAGAATTTTTTTTTGGCAATCAAGCAGATTAGGAGAAGTAGATAGACGTGTTCAGCGATCAAGCTTGATGAGAGCACCATTAAGAGAACAACTGGAGCTCTGAGGAATGAGCCCTCTTTGAGTGACAAGGCCACATTCATCATCTATACCTTGCTCATCAGCACCTCTCTCGATCCGGAGCCTCTTTAGCTTCTTACAGTTATTGGACAGAATTTCCATTCCTCTATCTCCAATTACATTCCTTGTCTGCCAATTAACAAGGGCAAGGACATCTTCAGCAACTCAGTTATATAAATTTCATATGAAACACGCAAGAATAGAGAGGAACTCAAAATATTCAAGAAATGCAGGAGAGTGGTTGCTAGTTTACCTCAAGAATCTCCAAATTTGGGCATTGCTGAATCAGAAGGCAATGATCCTCTGTATCTAGCAAGGCATAGAGCAGATCTAACTTTTTAATTCTTGTTGCAAAAGCAAACACTATCGGCAACTCCTTCTTGCTGATGTAGGTCAAACTCAGACAGCATAATATAGGAGGAAATTGTATAGCAGCATAGCTCTCCGGTTGCTCCTCGTAGGAACCACCGCCAAACTCTTCATCAAACTATCTTTGATTGTCATTTGCATTTTTGTTTCAGTTGTATATGGAATCTGTACAAGATCTGCTTGCCCCTAAAAACATCAATATTCCAATTAGCGAGGATCCTAGAACTGGGGAAGTGATAGTTCCAGGTGCTACAGTAGTTAAAATTCGTGGTCTTGACCATTTTGTAGAGTTACTACAAACTGGTTGTGCAAATCGGCATGCTGCAAACACAAAGAAGGCTTATGGAGGGAAATAGGTGTAGGGGTATCTTGGGTATTTACAAAAAAAAATTCATTAAAATCTGACAAATCATGTCACGTGTCTGGCACATGCTGGTTTTTAACGGGCAAACAAACGTTTTCATCTAAAACCTACAACATGAAACGTGTTACATCAATTACCTACACTCCAAAACTAGTTTCATCAACCACCACTTTTGGCAAACATATTACATTTTTTTCATACTTTTCCCTAAAAAATTCAGCATGTCCAACATACCAACCAACATAAATAAAACGACAATTATACATCAACAAAGCTGCCCAGATCCGACCACCACCAACATACAGCATGTCCAACATCAAGAAAACAGCAAAAATACAGCAATAAAGCATGTCCAACATCAAGAAAACAACAAAAATACAGCAATAAAGCATGTCCAACATACAAACCAACATGAAAAAATACAACAACAAAGCTATGGAATATTACCTGGAATAGGATGGATGATATCCTCGTATGTCTTCAAATACGACTCCTTACTTTAGTAAGGAGATACACAATCCAGGACGTCGGATCGATGGTGCAAGATTGCCGCATACGAATGCGGACAAGGTACTCTGGAAAGCTATCACTGACCACAGCTGCAGGACGACTCCCTTAAGTTCACAATACAAGATCCACCATGTGGGTTCTTAGTTTCATAGATGCATAAACCGGCATGTCCTACAATATGGTCCCTTGCCTTTACTGCAACTTTGTCCAGTTTCCTTTTGATGGCTGGACAGACCCTTTGTGCGAACCATTCCCCCTTGTCCATTCGTTCTACAAACTCCAACATAAACATCCACCTAAGTTGTTCAAACAACGTAGTAACCGGCTTGTCACGAAGTCGAAGAATTTTGGTGTTGAAACTCTCGGCAATATTACTGACTATAAGATCCGTCTTCGAAAACCACTGGAAATGTGACCTAGCCCACGACTGGACAGAAATATCCATAAGGTACTCATATGCAGCCAGTTTAACCTCTTTCAGTTGATTCATCCAATGTTTGTGCCAAGTGACGATGCAGCTAGACGCTGCTCCCCATAAGCAGTCTTTAACATTGTTCCCTCTCCACTACTTCGCCTGTATGTTGCCCCATATATGCCTAACGCAGGAGCGATGCTCCGATCCTTGAAACACCTCATCAATTGCAGGGATCAAATCCTGCCCAAACGAGATTGAATTTACATTAGTAAACATGCATTAGTAAAAAATGAAACATAAGTACGCATCTTCTGTCTGTCCGACATTATGGTCCACTTCAGGTCGGTACCTACATCGTCGGCTAACACCTCTAAGAACCACACCCATGATGCCCTAGTCTCGGCTTCAACCTAGGCAAACGAGATTGGAAACAACTGGTTGTTCGCGTATCGTGTGACAACACAAAGTAACTGCCCACCTGCTGCACCTTTTAAATGGCATCCATCAATGCATATAAACGGTATGCAGCCACGCAGAAATCCTTTGTGCATCGCCTTGAACGAGACATAAAATCTTTGAAAAGTTGGTGTTAATGATGTACCAATTTGGTCAACCGCAATCACAGTCGTGGACCCGGGGTTGAACTTCAATAGGGCCTCCGCATAATCTCGCATTCGCTCGAACTGCTTGGATGACACGCCATGCAGCTTCTCTAATGCTTTTCTATGGGCCAACCGAATCTTATAGTGACTTACCTCTATACCGAATATCTTCATTACGTCCTTCACAACCACTTTCCACGACATTGTGGATGTATCTATCCACTAACCAGTCAATTGTGATTTGGGTTGACTTGTGGGTCCTTGGACAAACGTGTTTGTCAATCAACTTTTTAATTCTATACGTCTCCTCATCCCCGACGTTCGACCCATACAACTTCCACTCGCACCCTTGGTTGCACTTCACTAACACTAGAGTTGGGTCATTCTTCACCCATTTGATTTCAACCCCATTTTGAACACTCCAATTGCGAATGCAATTCCTTAAGGCGACCATTGATGAGAATGTTAAACCAAGAGTCGGTTCCTGGATGGATTCTTCGGCATTAAACTCAGGCATTCTAGGCAAGTTCTCTTCTTCATTTTCAGAACCACATGGAGTTCTAAGCTCATCACTATTGTAATCCACTGCTTCATGTGGTTGCTCCACATTGGCATTCTCCCTTAGTGGTTGCTCAACATCGACGCTTGTGTCGGAACTGTTTGTACTCTCCGCGTTGACATCTGGTTCCCAATTGCTCTCCTCACTTTCTTCAGGTAAATCTACTGGTGGAGCTCGGTTCGCTAACTCTTCAAACTCGTCAACCTTGTTCCAGAATTCACTGTCTTCACGACCTGCTTCAGTTGCTTTTTCAGCCTCTTCGGTTTCAGTTTCTGGTATTGTCTCTTCGGTTTCAGGTGTTTTTTCAGATGTGGGTTGAGTTTCAATGGGCTCATCATCAACAATTTCAATGGGTTCATGTTGACCACCATGACCACCCTGCTGTTCCATGCGATCCTCATAGTCCCTATTGAAACGATACAATCACATACTTTCTGCGTTCAGATTCTCCATTTCTTTCTTCCGGATTGGATCTCCTTTCTAATCGTCAAATATCATCCCAATAGGGACACGAACCCCACTGTCCTCTATAAACATGATAATAGTTTCCATCCCATCTTGGTAATCCTTCAAATCTACCTCATCCGTAGCAATCTTCACTAAATCCTTATTAATGTCCATAAATGGGGGCAAGTAGTATATGTCATCACCACTAAAATATTGATGAATCAGAGTTAAATGGTTAATCAAGTCAGCCAACCGAAATGGGATAGCCCACCTCGGTCTAATGTACTTCTGACCAATGTAGATCTTCTTCCCATTAACTGTATCCAACCTACCACCGTAGAATGTATGTAGTGTGTAACTAGGCGGACCTTTGGGGGCATATAACCTATTTGATACACCTGTAAACAGAAAAACAACACAATCACACTTAAAAATATCAAAGAGCCGAACCTAAAATCTCAGCAAATTTCGAAACTGGGCGTAACTAGCAAAGAACTGAACCTAAATCATCAGAAAAGTCCGAAAAATCCATTTTTTTCGTCGGCAATCCTTCCAATGACCAATTTCAGTGCAATCCTGAAGCAAAAACTGGAACAATGTCGAGTTTAGCAACAGATTTACAACAACCTAGCATAAACCCTAAATTTAAGCATGGCATAAACTAGACAGGATTTGATTCGGAACCCTAATTTCACTTTGGAGCCTAGCATAAACCCTAACTTCACTTCGAAACTTACTTGGAGCCACAGTCGAAGTCGCCGCACAACCTAGCGCGGAGACGAAGCGTGGACTCTCGGAGTCGCGGAATCGCGGAGTCGCGGAGTGGCGGAGTCGCGGACGAAATCCCGGAGTCGCTGGTCTGCAAAAATCGCCTAGACGCTCTGATTTAGGAAAGGAAAACAGTTTGTGGAACCGAGAGACAAAGGAAGCGTGTTGGTGTGGGTATGGAGGGAAACCGAAGTTCACAAGGAAACTGACTTAAGGGCATTTTGGTCTTTAAAATTTAAGTCAAGTCACGTGCTAGGCACATGTCAGTTTATCGTTTCAAATAAACGGACTTAGGACGGATAGGGAGAATTTTTGATTTCGTCCAAACATTAGGACTAAAATTTTAAATTTTAAACTTTAAGGGGAATTCTTAAATTTCGACCAAATTTTAGGGGGCACTTTGACCATTAACCCAAATATATTTAACTAATTTTGTTTTTTTTTTGTAAAAAATTTAACTAATTCTGAATTCGTTCCAAACGTTAGGGTGCTCAAAAGTCAAAACAGTATGCTATTTAATCGTTTATGTTTTACAAATATGATTAAGCGATCATTAAAATAACGATTCTACACTTTTTTTCATCTGGGTTCGTCATTCAATTTTGGGTTCATTCAACTTTAGTTACTATAATTGGCCAAAAAAAAAACTTTAGTTACTATTTAACTTTAGTTATTGAAGAAAATAAACATCAAAGAAAAATAAAAAACAAATGAAGAAAATTAGTATTTTAGCTATTTTTTTATAATTGGTTACTCATATTAGGCTTGTTCATGAACCGGTTCGACCCTGAACCGGTTCAGAACTGAATTAGTCTATTTTTTAAAAAAAAAAATATTTTTTTAGTTTTTTAAAAAAAAATGGTCTAGTTTAGGTAAAAAAAATTGATCTGGTTTGAACCAATTCATAACCGGCTTGAGTTGGTCTGGTTTTTTAAATAACAATTTTGCGTAGAAAATAATCAAACCGGAAATGAAATGCCTGAAAATTCTATCCAACACATTGAACCGACTGAAAAAACACTGAACTGACAGGAACAACACTGAATCGACTGAAAAACACACGTAACTGATTGGAAAAACACTGAACCGACTGAAAACACACTGAGACGACTGAAAATCTGTTCCACAACCACCTGAAATCCTGTTCAACATCAACATACACGAGTACGATACATTTCTAGGTTCAGTTTATTGAATAAATCTCTAGGTCTGATTTAATTTCAGACCAGTTTGATTTATTTTGCTTCAAACCGGTTCTCAAATTATATAGGTTTAAAATGGTTTGATTTAAATTGAAGTATAAACAAGTATAAAAAAAACTAATTGATTCAAACTAAATCGAAACTATTATTTTGAATTGACTTACTTGAAACATAAAAAACTTATTTGATTTTAAAACAAATCTGATTGAACTGGTTCAAACGAGCCCAGAACCAATCCAGTTCGACCAAAATGGTTTAAATGAACAAGCCTAACTCACATTGTGAAATATAAATCATTATTTAGCTCATATTTTAACTATTCGTTTATATGTGTCAACATAAGTGACTGACTGTTGAGTTAATTAACTTTACTAATTTATAATTTCAAAGTAAAACGTGTAGGTTAAGACAATCTATATTTATATATTATTTTGGCTAATTATTCTATAATTAAGACACATAAGTTTTTGAACTACTTATTTGCCAAAAAGAAGTATTTTCATTATTTGATTAAAAAAATGTGTAATTGAATATGACATAGACTCGTCACGCGGACCTCCAAAAACTCTATAATTCCTACGAACCTTCTCATCGTTTATCACAGTACGTTTTATATTTTATCTCACCTATCACATTTATAGTGTTAACTTTTTTTTCTATCAATGTATTACTATTTATTTTTATAAGAAAACTTTTAAATGTTTTTGTTCTATTTTTAAAAATTTTATGTAATAATTACATAATTGTTTTTAATGAATTTTATATTTATTTATAGTTTTTAATTTATTTACAAGTAATATTATAATAATAAAAAACTGCTATTTTATTTTATAAAAAATGAATGTATTAAATTTCGTATATTAGCATGTTCAATTATAAAAATTCATATTTGTATATATTATATACATTATTTTTAATAAGTCTTAAGATAAGTAATAACTACTATCAAAATAGTTCAATTGCAAAAATATGTATCTTCAATATAATATTTATGATAAATACATAATAAAAAGATAGCATAAAAGCTAAGTTAAAAAATATGTCTTTTACATTTACCGTTGCAATATTTATTAATTTCTTCTAATTGTAAGCATTTTGATATTATTTCACTCATAGTTATTATAAGAACTCATAATTATTTATTATAGACAAATTAAGTTTTATAATAGTAATTTTTTAAATCTATATTTAATTAATAAATAATGTAATAATATTTACTATTAAGAGTAAATTAATTAATTATGTAACCTAACTAGTTAATTAATTAAAATAATAGAAAAGTTAGTCTTTTGGTATATCCTCCAATCACCCACCATTTCCATTTCAGAATTCAGAATAATTTATGAATATGAATATTTTTTATAGAGTACAAATATAACTTATTTCCTTATTTTGGGAAAGGATTTTATGCTCTATCTAAATATACTAAACTCATAATATAACAATAATATTTCAATGGAAGAAGTCTATATGCTAAAAACGATTTGACAAAAATTTAGTTCTCAATCCCTAGTCTCCTTAATTAGGTCTCAATAGAATGGTCTAGGGTTTGAGATTTAAGATTTGACACAACTCTTAGCCCCCTTCAATCAATACTAAATCGAGTTCCGATTGAATCAAAATGTAAATCGTAATTATAATATACAAAAAAAATTAAAGGTTCAAATTGTGTTATTCTTAAAAATATGATGTTATTTTTGCACTTTTTAAAATATATTTTATTAAGTTAGATGAAAATTTGACAGAATGGAAAACATAGCAGATGGTTGAATATAAAGCATATTATGAATATATTTTTATTCTGCATCAATTGAAATAAATTTTAAACACATTCTGGAGTTCTTTTTCAAAAAGATTTTCACACCAACTTAAAAGCCTAAGCCCACCCGTTGTTTGGATGGGCTAAGAAAACTGTGATGCGTTCTTATCAGTCCATCTAGCAAGCCGTGGCTTTCAGATCTGAGGTTGGATTACTAATCTACGAGTACGATTTGGACCGAAGAAGCTTTCGCTCCTAAAATTCACATAATTACCATTCTTTGATGGAAGTAAAGAAGAGTAGAATCCATGGCGGATGCATGATCGTCAGTTTTTCATCTGCCTCTACCTCCTGAGAAGCTCTCTTCAATCTAACTTCATAGCGGAAGCTCCATTCTTTCTGATGCGAGCCATCGTCACTTTTGAGCTTGCAGGTATGGTAAAATTTGCAGTGGATTACACAGTTTAATGAAGCTACTGGAAGAATTAGAACTAGTTTCTGCTGTTTAATGTTTGCATTTACCACATTTAATATATGATCTATTTTATATTCTCCTAGTTGATCTTACTAGCATAGCTGAATTATTAGAGAAACAAGCTTTTACGTCGAAGTTGGAGTACGCGCATTGTGAAATGTTGAAGGAGCAGTTGAACTGTTCGATAAAATGCTTAGCTGAAATCTTCTTGTGGCTCATCGTAATGTTCTAGCAGTTTATTGAAGTTGTAGGATCAGAGTGATGAATCCATTTCCGATGCAATCTTCTGCACAACCTCCGCCTCCTTGGGCACCATTCTTGGCTCCGAATCCGCCATTGTCAAGCTCGTTTTGGGGAAATATGAATGTCCGCCATCAATTAAGAGACTTGCAGGAAACACTTTCTCTTGCCAAAACAATGTAATTCCTCAATTTCCTAATTTATTAAAATGATGCATATCCTTTGGTGGTACCATGAGTTATTGTAACCTTGAATTGGTTAGTTAGTGGGTATTGATAATTTATTTTATCAGGCAGAAGGAGCTAGAGATTCTATTGGCATTCAAAGATATGGATGGGTCTTCTGAAGAACCAAAAGATCTATTTTCTGATGTTTATGTGAAGAATGCATTTTTGAAACATCTTGAAGATAGAAGTACTGATTTGAAATCACAAGAATCGTCCTCAGTGCGAGCTGCAAATTGTTTGATGGCAAAGCTGAGAGCCCAGCTCGAGCCTTTTAGAGTCGCAACTGATGTGAATAGTCCTTGGGAAGAAAAATCAGCCGCATTTAGATTGGGTGGGAATATTCAGAAATCGAAGAAAAACAAACTTTGGAGGAAGAAGAGGAGAAAAAGAATGGCAGAGTTGAAATCACAGGTAAATAGTTTCTGAAGCAGCTACCGATTGAGTTAGCTTATCTCTATTGATGTTCCATAAAATGCTTATTCGTTGTATCAATGTTATTTGTTTAATAGGAATTTGAACAGTTTGCTCAAGCTAATCGAGAAGCTGATGAGTGGAGGGCTAGAGAGATTGCCAAGGAGATTGCAAAGCAGAAGGTACTTAACTTTGCTCATGCGTGATTTAGGTCTAATTAGTGAAGGATTTATTTACTAATTTCTTCCACATTGTGTGATTAAAATTAGAACATGTTTTCAATTGCTGACTTAATATACTGAAATGAATAACCCTGCTGAGGTTGATATTAGATGAAACCATACCTTCACCTATGAACTTCGCATAGGTTTGAATCTCCACAACAGTAAGTTAAACCCCAATTTTTAATTGAAAATGCAGGTCGAAAAGATGAAGGAAATTGCGAAGCATAAAGCGAAAGAGGAAAAGAAGAAATTGGAATCGGAGGTGAGCTTTGTCCGTGTTCGTGATTTTGTTTCCAGTTTGTTGAGATATCATATGTATTTATTATTTAATATGCCGTTTATATATATATATATTCAGCTAGAGCTGGTCCTGATGGTGGAGAGACTGCAAGAGCTACGGTCCATGAGGATCCAAAAAATGAAGAAACAAGGTAAGTTTATTTTTTTTTAAATTATTATACAAGAGAGAGTTAACACGTGCTACAAGCATATACATATATCTATAATTGTCCTCGTGATAATGTTTTAGTAATCTGAATAGTGTATAATATATACATTAAAGTTAACTTAGCGTAGTAGAGATGATAAGTATCAAACTGATCATCTTTTGTTAAATTTAAACATGATTTTGTAGGGGCAAAATTGAAAATAATATCAGAGTACACTACCGTTGATGCACCCTTTATCGATATCGTATCGTTATGCAAAGCTACAATTTTATGCTTTTCTCAACTTGTTTTTTGCGGATTTTTGCAGGGCATTTCATCCCCGAGGAGGACGATGAGTTTCTTGAGAGAGTTCAAGCAGCAGTAGAGGAAGAAGAGAGGCAAGCATTGGCTGCTGCCCAGACGGGTGCTGCTGCTCAAGCAATTGCTGTTGCTGAAGAGACCAGAAAAGGCACTCAACTCGATCCCAAAGACATGATAAGCAGTGAAGAAAAATGTGTCAAGCATGGCGCAGAAGACAAGGTTACTACTGCAAGTGAAGGAACAATTGGTGTCTCTGCCACAACAAGCACTACTGATGGGTCAGTTAAAGAAGTACCAGAAAGGAACGCCAATCCTCAAGCTGGAAATCACGATCAGGTGACAAATCTCCCTCCAGAGTTCTACCATTACTATCACGGTAGTAACCATGACATGGGGACGCTTATCGAGGTAAAATCTCAACTACCCATCACTGGTTCCTCAGGAAGAAAAAGCAGAACTAGTAATAATTGGTTGGACTGATACTGTAAGTAACATTGGGTTTGTAGGTTAGAAGAACGTGGGATGCGTATATAAGACCAGGAGGAAGGTAATGAAACAGACTGTTTCAAACTTTGATAGCAAATAAGAGAAGTCTAGAAAGATATTGCTAAAAAATATATATATGAATGATGTGCTAATCTAGTGGAGATGCATTTTGATTTTTGCAGCCGCATACCAGGTTACTGGGTCCAACCGCCAATACCTGCCAATGACGTATGGGCATCGTACCTTGTGAACCCTAAACCAAAATAATTGAATCCTCAAAAGGTAGTGACGAAGTAGCGAAACTCAATTGATCCAAAGAGTCAACTAGACCGTGCTAATGGAAGATATGTATATCCCAATTCCCTAGTTACAGATGAGACTGAAATAGTGATTGATATCTTGATAAGCTTTGTGTAAACCTTCTTCGCTGTCCAGTATTTATTCATTAACTAAGAAGTTGATGTTGCTTTGAGGGTTCATCAATTTTACCAGGGTATTTTCAGATCCCAAAATTACTCATCCTTAGACCATCACTATAGATTTTATTCTACGATAAAATATAATTTGGTCACCTGAAGTACTAAAACCTCCTATCTATAACAAACGAAGCACAAAAAATGACCCGATTCATTTATAATAGAGTGGAGAGCCCAGAAAGACAAAAGTGCAATGTGGTTCCTGATAGGTTGCCATAATGAACATTTCAAATGACGAAACACTTAAGTCGACTTCTTTTTTGGAACTAGTTCTATGATCTTACCATTAATGGCAGCGTATTGCTTCTTTACCTTAGCAGTTAAGCTCTCCGCAATGGGATCAACCTTGTGCTCGTACTTCTCATACAGAACAGGCACTGTGTGGAGCAACACGAACACTGCAATCGATAGGAGGAAACATTATCAATATCAGCTTTCCAATTTACGTGGATGGTAAATTAAGTAACGGTATTCCCTTACCGATGTAAAGCAGTGTCAAGAAATTACACCGGCTCCCTACTATCGATAGAATCCACAGGCCAACAACAACCTGAAATAGACAAATATTTCCCTCCCCTTTAATGGTCAAATCAACAGTGAAAATGATTATGAGATATCAAAGTTACCATGAAAAACTTCTTTAGATTTCTTCCAGATGCAATACTTCTCAGGATAGAGAAGCCACGGTTTATCTCCATCACAAGTGAGGATACAGTTAGCATTAGAGGGTCCTCTGGAATGTAAATCTCTGGTATGCACAGAGGAGACCTGTAAATTGTAATGTAAACAAGCTTACTAATTTATTCATTGGTAATTTGGTACCGATTCTTTGCAAAGTTTAAGTAACAATGATGTAATTTCGAAACTTACTTCTTGAGGAGTGCGGTTGCATTAGACAAGAGGAAGAGACTTGACAGTGAGAATATGGAGACGTGGCATACAAGAGTAAGTAGGTGATACTCTAGTAATGTGAAGAAAGCCCAGATAGCTGTGGCTACAGCGAATATAGTGGCGGATACCTTCTTGTTCCTCCACAGCAGAGCATCTGCATCTACACAATTCCAATATCCAAGCAAAAAGACGATATCAGAAAAATTAAACACAAAAGCAAAATGCTGTTTAATACAACTTGATCAGCAATATAACCTGTTAACCTTCATATAGTATTTATGTTAATGTGAATACCAGTCACAGATCAAGCTAATGAGAAGTAGGTGTTTTATTGCCTTAAATGTTGTCATCGTTTATTAATCCCAACATGCAATCTAATCAGTATGAATGAATAGAATTTTGATCATGATCAATACACCAAACTTAGTCCTACTTTTCAATAATGCAAATCCATTCTGCAGAAAGATGTAATGGAGAATGCTGTCATGCATTGCTCGGAACCAGATGCAGTAGACGCATTAAAATAATCGATATGATGTAGGTGACTAACTACAAATGTTCGATTCAATTACTCAAATAACGAGCACTGAATAGGTTGAACTTCTAAACACAACTGAATGCAGAATTTAGAAATGTTGTCCTAATCAAATGATACATTGGCTCCATTTCACATATTTACTCAGCATCTAGTAATAGTGTATCAGATACATTGCATCATCAATCAAGATTATTAAGTCATAGATGATTTACGGATAGCAGACAATCGAAAGTAGAGAGAGAGTTACACTTTCCGGCGCCGAGAGCCTGCTGAATAGTCTTTTCCCTGCCAAACAACCGAAACGTTTTTGGCTGCAAAACAGATTCCTCCTGATCCGACTCATACTCCGATGAAGAAGACGAAGCATCATGTCCGTGGATCTTCTCACTGATCTTCTCCAAAAGAGACTCCGTAGCCGAAGCAGGGTGCTCTTCCGCCATTGATTCCGATCAGAAAACAAAATTTTCGCGCTCCAGGAGCAGAGGATTCAAATTTCAGCGGAAATAAAGCTACTATCAAGTGAACCGCAGTTATATAGTGGAGCGGAAATGACAGACGGAGCTGATAATAATAAAAAACGTTAACGGCGTTGAGTGGTGAACGGCGGCTCATTCACGACGAAGTCACGGAACTGACACTTGACAGTGTCCGCGGGGCAGCCCGTACTGCTTTATTACGTGGATATCAGAAGTGGACGGTGGATTTTGGAATTTTGGCTACCGAAAGTTGTCTACGTGTCAACAAACTATTGGATTGCAGAGAACAATCTACGTGGATACCTTTTCTGGTCAGAAACTTTGTTATCATCTCAAAATGACGTCATCTTAATTTGGTTATTTAATGAAACTTGCAAAACAAAATAAATTAGGGGTGACCTTGAGCCAGTCGGACCGCTCTTTTAGGCAAGACCGAATCCGAGCTCGATATTTTGGTTTGGAGGATCGAAACCCATTTCGGTATAAAAAGTCCGTCTGAATCGGTTTTGCTTGACTCGGACCGATTTCGGTTTTGCTTGACTCGGACCGATCTCGGTCTTGGATCGAATTTTTTAGTAAAAAAAAAATTGTCCGAACTTTACTGTAAAAAAAAATTAAAAATTCATTCAACTTAAACGGTGAGCTGTAAACAATTTTTTGATGTAAAGAATCATCCAAAAATCAATATTTAAAGGCAAGAGATGTCACACCTCATGTGACGTAATCTGTACAATTCCATCTATATATTCATTGTAATGCATCGTAAATAAAAGCTATTATAGACCGTTAGGTTTTAATAAAACCCGGTCCGGACCGGTCATAATCGAGTTTTTCGGGAAACAGCTCGAGACCGACCTTAGAGGAAAAAATCTGTCCGCTAGGTCTCGATCCTAGTCGGACCGATTTTGTCGGGATTCCGGTCCAAACGGACTTTTTTTGCTCACACCTAAAATAAATCACATGAATTTGTATTATCAAATATAAACATATGAATCTTCCCAATTCCATTATAATTCATCTAAATGGCCTTGGTGGTTTTTCTAATACAGCAGAAAAGAAAACCTCTTTATCATCTTTATCTATCTTTGGAATCACTACCCATTTATGCTTCTTATACCTCAACATCTTAAAAGCTTCCAAGTAATCATCCAAATCCTCCTTCACACAAAAGAAGCTATCTATCCAAAGCAACCCGCCAGGTCTAAGAACCCGATCCCAATCGTAAAGAACAAAGTCAAGGAGCACGAGATCGATCCAGCCGTCCAAAAATCGAGTGGTATGGATTAGATCAAGAGTATTGTCGAAGAACGGGAGCCGTTGATTTACCGACAAGTAAAGTGGAAGGAGACCCCGAAGCGCGATCATTTCATTGAATGGGGCACCTAAATTGATAGTTGCAGTTACTATCGTGACGTCGAAATCCTTCATCCGCGCCGCAAAGGTCCCCGTCCCGACGCTAAAGTCCAACCCTAGCCTGATCTCACCCGGCTTGATCCCCAAGATATCCGCAATCGTAAAATCGATGGTCTGATTCGTGGTAGGATCTAAGTAAACGGGGTGCACCCACCTGGGTGCCTCGTGGCTCGTAAGGTTGAAACAATCCGCGCACTTGAAGAAACCCTTTCGAGTGACATTACTGGCAAGGCAAGTAAAGTTCTTGCACCGATAACCACTCCACCGAACGTTCCGGTCATCGGGTAGCTTCCACATTGAAACGTTGATCGGGTCCGGTCTCGTGTACAGTTGTGGGGCCCTCGAGAAGCACCGCCTTCTGGGCAGCGGATCGCACCCATGAACCATCAACCTCTGAGCGAGTTTCCAATCGTCATTGCAGATCTCGCCGACGTCATAGTCCATGTACTCTTCGAGGTCCTCCTTCATGGAGAAACACGCGTGACCGATGCTAGTAAATGTCCCATTTGCCCCCATGAAATTTTGCTTACCTACAGTAATACATCAAAATTTCCCCCAACTCTTATATTTTCAATTAGGGTAAAATAAGTCAATTGTACTAAAATGTTTGAACATGTTATTAAATGTACCATTTATATTATTTTGTGCACGTGAATGTTTTAGAATGTTGTGATTTGCACCATCGTTATTATTCCGTAAATTTCTTGTGTTAAATCCATGAAAATGATAATTTTGACTTATTGCTCATCTTCAACACTAAATCAAATCACAAATGCAAATTCAATTTTGAAATGAACCCATTTTCGAACCCAGAACAACATTTCTTGGTTTAAAATCAACCCATAACAACATTTTTTAGTTCGAAATTAACCCAGAACAACATTTTTGAGTTTAAAGTTAATCCAGAAATGATGTTTTGGGTTATTTTTCTTTTATCCCCAAACACTATTTCTAGGTTGATTTCGAATATAAAAATGTTTGTTCTGAATTGATTTTGAACCCCAGAATGCATTTTGTGGTTCGAATTCATACTCAAATCTGTTTTATTGGAGTTGATTCGTGATTTTTTGTTGTAAATGAGATGAAGATGAACATTGAGAGCCCTGTCGTCATTTTAACATAAAATAGTAATGTCTAACTGAACAAAATATAACAGAACAGTAGTGACAGTGCATTTAACAACATCAAACAAACGATTTGGTGCACAAAATAACATTTTCAAACATGTTAGTGTAATTATCAGCAACAGACAAATATCTTGGTGTATTGAAGGTGTAGTCCGTCCTTGCTTACCTAATCGGTTTGGCTTGATCCTGACATACTTCCGAATCTCTTCGATTATGAAGTACTCCGCGGACTCATCGAATCTCTCCTTACTCTTCACTAACGGATGGAACCCTTCCGATTCTAGGGTTTTTGACCCGAGAGCCGAATGCGACGACTCGAGCACGCCTAATATATCGGCTAGGAATAGAATGTTTCGCGATGAGACCGGGTCCGCATCCTTTGCGGACCCCGCGATCTCGTCCATTTCTTGCTTGATTTTCCGAATGGCAGTTTCTATATGGTCTCGGACTTCATCTCCGACCGTGATCTCGGACCGGGTTTGGACATTGTCGCAAAAAGTGTTGGAGATGTGGAAGGTTCTTAGGTTGGCTAGAGTGGCTATACAGGTGAGGAAGCCAAATGCACCGAGTACGATGAAGAACCTTCTAAGGACCCTCCAATTTCCGAACTTAGCGAAGAGACTCGGCCTCCGCATTTGTGGATGAATCTTGAAGAAGCTTCGAAGTGGTGGAATGGAGAGTGAATATGGATGAGTCTTATAAAAGATAATCAGCGGGGAAGAAGGGTCAATGTGTGCAGAAAATTGAGATGAGAGACATTAGTTATTTGAATAATCTGCATGCAGATACATTTGATTTGACCAAGATCTCTAGGATTTTTTTTTTGTTCAAACAGATCTCTAGGATGATAATATAAAAAAGAAAACTTTATATATAATTTAAGGGTTATTTTTTAAAGATCACAATTTTATATTTTTTAATAATTTATGTTTTTTTAGCATTGTTAAATAGTTTATATACGTCAGAATATAATTTTTTTTGTCAAAAAAAAAGAATGGGATAATAGTGGCGACCCTATGCTCATCCCGCTACATAATATTATGAATTGTTCGTGTATCGGTCTTCGGACTTCCTGACAACCAGCACTTTGCACTAACTCCGTCAACGTAACTTCACCAGCAACATGTGATTGAGAGGTCGACCCGTTAGACCCAAATCATAATCCTTTTCCCAAGCCAAAACTTCTTCTTACACTTGGGCGGATTCAATTTCATGACTCCGGAGTCAAACTACGTGGGAGTCAGCGCTCTCAAACAGTAAACTACCACTACTTGTGGTCGAAATTTGATTTTTTTTTTTTTGGTAAAACAGAAACTACAACAAACCAAAACTAAATACTAATTATTTTTAACTATTCTAGTAGTGAATTTCCCTTCGCTATCAAACATAAGGAGCTTCAAAATGTCTGATGGAGGATCCGTTAAAGTGTGAAAGGGCTCATCCAGATTAACAGTTTCTTTAGCCAAAGCATCCGCCACCCCATTGGCTTCCCGGAACACGTGTCTGATTTTGAATTTGTTAAATTCCAAAATAAGTTTCCTGCAATCCAATATGAGAGGCATTAGTGGTCTATCTGCATTCGAAATTTGATTAATTGGTTCAAATTTGTGTTATTTAGTCATTTATATTTAATAATATTACTTTTTATTTTAAATCATTAACTTTCATTACATACTAATATATAGACCCAATATACTGAAAAATGTATGTATTTTTCTGTTCTTTATTCTTCTTCTTTGTTTTCTTTCTCTTCTCGATTTGCATCAATCATAATTGTACAATCGATTCAACTTTAGTGTATTATTATTTTAAAAAACTACTTATTTTTTTATCATTATGGTTAAAAAAGACTGTTGTAGGTGACAAATTAATCACCCAAGTTCAAAATTACACAACCAAAACTAGCTAATTTTAACAATTCTCGAAACAGAAGAACCAACAGCGTCTTTTCGGAGCGCGTTAGTAATTTCCTTCGGAGGTGAACTATGGATTTCAAACACATGTCACTAGTTGAGCGTCATACCCACCATTATATCCACTACCGTATTTGCTTCTCGAAAAATATGTCTGAACTTCATTCTTTCGAACTGCATCAATAGCTTCCTGCAATCCGCAATGATGGGAATTAGTTTTTGATTTGACATATTTTCATTAGAGATTACCTTATGGACTAAGAGAGCGTCCGTTTCGAGGTGACTAGACTTTAATCTGAGTGTCTTTGCTAGTAGCAGCCCATCTCGGATGACCCAACATTTTGCAGTAAGACTGTTAGAGCAACCCAAATTCCTTGAGAATCCTGCAACCCATTGAGCCTTGTACTCTCGGATGACCCCACCGGCTCCTGCAAATCCTTGATTTCCCTTAGCAGCTCAATTTGTGTTAATTTTAACCAATATTTTTTGGGAGGAACCTAACTAATATCAATGGAAATGAACTCATTAGCAATGTCAGTGTCAAGATAAACATTTTTGTGAAACTTTGCCTGAGATAAATATAAGTTATATACAAAAGAAAAAACAGTTTTATCATTAAAAATAAGTGAGATTCTATTTTTCCAAATATTCCATAGAGCATAAGGAAAAAAACTTTCACTCAACTCCTTGAATATTGACTCATGATTCCTGACATTCATACTTTATCCACTCATTCAGAGGGTAGTGAAAAGATTGCCTCAGATTTGACAGCCAAGTGACTGAATTCCACATCTCTTTAGCATCACACCCACGCAATATGTGATCTATGTCATCCATCCTAAAATAACAAATTTGGCAGAGAGAGCTCAAATTACATCCCATATGGTTCAAAAATTTGCATGTGGCTAATCTATCTTTAAGGCACAACCAGATAAAGTACTGAATTTTTGGGATAGTCTGAATCTTCCAAACTCAGTCACATTGATTAAGTACCTGACTATTTGTGTCATGACATGCTAACAGAGAGTATGTCGATGTTGTAGTGTAATTCCCCGAGTTTGTGATATTCCATATTTGATTGTCCAATGAGACATTGATCTTGTCCCCTAGAAACATGTTCAAAATTTTTTGGGAAATACAAAAGAAATTCTATCTAGATTTCACTCGTAATTGTAAAACACATCTTCTACCATAAATTTATTTTTATCGTAATTCAGTGGATCATAAATAGCAGCTCGCATAGGTTTGATTACCCCTACAATTAAGGGAATCAACCTAATTAAGAGTGGGGCCATAATCCTTTTTTTTTTTTGTGCCAATATGGGGCCATAATTCAGTGGACCATAATTAAGAGTATTATTATTATAGGGTTAATTAGGGGAACCCAAAGCTCTAATGATCGACAATTGAGCGCATTTTCAGTTAAAGCGTATTGGTATATGTGAAAGACGTAATTTTAAGATTTTCTTTTAAAGGTAACGTAGTATAATAAGATTCATTTGATTAATTAATCCCTTTCTACGAGACGATATTAGAGTATAAGTGAAGGAAACGTCATATTGTATTAAATTATGGATCACAATTTCAACAACTAGGTAATCTACGTTTTACCAAAAAAAAAACAATTTACCAAAAAAAAAGAAGGTAATCTACATAGTTTATAATAATAACACATTATATATATAAATACAATATTAAAATAAAGTACCAATACCTTAATATTATACACATTCTTATATTCCGTTAAAAACTAAGTATCTAAAATTTAAAAAATAAATGAATAATTAGGTACTTATTTATAAAAATATAATTTGCACGTATATAATAAAAAAAACTGTTGTCCACGAGAATCAATGAGGAATAGCGTTATAATGATTGTAAAGTTATGTTTTTTTTTTTTGACCAAATAAAGTTATGGTTATTAAGGTGTTAATAAGCTGTGGTACGTTTAATTTTAGGGAAAAGTATGAAATTGCACCCGGATGTTTGCCAGAATTGGTAACTGCACCCATAATGTTTGTTCTTACACCCATATGTTTACACTTGTTTGTAATTGAGTCTTTCCGTCCATTTTTTACAGTAACCGTTAAATATCAGGCATGTGCTGTGCATGTGCTGTGCATGTGCCATATATCTGACCTGATAAACCGAAAATACCCCGAGACCCACCAGATCAGAAGAAGAAAGAAGAAGTCCTTAGTGTGGGAATACTTCACCATCGAGGCCGTGAGCCCTGACTGTCGAAGAGCATACTGCAACCAATGCAAACAGAGTTTTGCCTACAGCACAGGCTCCAAGGTGGCAGGAACAAGCCACCTGAAACGCCACGTGGCAAAAGGAATATGCTCAGGTCTGCTCTATAACCCCGACAAGACCGCTTACTCCGCCCCTCCGAAGATGGGCATGGATCGTCTGAAACGGCCCTACAACAGACAGCAACCGCCTCAATACATCCTTTCGATCAAGACCGGGCCCATTGTGAGATCGCGAAAATGATCATTGCTCACGACTATCCTCTCCACATGGTGGAACATTCTGGGTTCGTCTCCTTTGTCCAGAACCTTCAGCCCTGCTTCGACCTCGTCACCTTCAGTGGGGTCCCAGGCGACTGTGTGGCCACTTACTTGAGCGAAAAGCAAAGTGTGGTGAAGTTCATAGAATCGATGCCTGGTCGGGTCTGCATTACGGTGGATGTATGGACCTCTAGCAGAAGCATGGGGTACTTGTTCCTCAACGGTTACTTCATTTTTGCTGGACTTATGTTGAAGATGTAGCTGTGTTTAAAACTTTTGTTGTATAGTGTGTACGTTATGTACGTTGTCATTCAGTTGTACTTGATGATTGTTTAATGAAGACATTGTGGACCCATAAGTTGTGTACGTTGTTATTCAGTTGTACCTTATGTTTCTTGTAGTGTTTAGTTTTCCACCCTTATGTTTGGCAAAAAATTGGTAAACGCACCCATATGTATTGACATACAGCATACCAACCAACCTGTTATCCAACAGAACACACAAACCAACAGAACACCAACAAACCTGTTTTAACCTAATATCCAACAGAATACACAAACCAACAGAACACAAACAAACCTGTTTTAACACAAACGAAGGTTCCACAGACCTAATATCCAACAAGATAGTATCCAACACAACTGTTCAACCAACCTAATATCCAACAAAATGAAGTCACCCAACCTAACAAACCAAAATATCACTGCAACATCAGCGCATCGAACATACTACAAAATATCAGTGCACCTAACAAACATACTATCAGTGAGTAGATCGTCGCCCAAACCGGGGTGAAGTGCGAGTACCCTGAACTGGTGTCTTCTTCCTTGTTTTACCCGTTTTAAGTGGTTGGGGAGATAAGACTAGTGCCCGACAATGTGATAACTCTGGGGCAATTGATCTCACCCGCACAAAATCGTCGTCCAAATCTATGATCACTGGCGCCGCCTTCTTCGTAGACGGGCGTAGAACCTACATAAAGAGAAATATATTTAGACGTTGTCCATATGTCCATTAATCGTAAATAGCCAAATTTCATACCGTCACAAAATCATCGTCCGAATCGACGTTGATTGGGGTCGCCCTTGATGAAGATGGGGTTGCCTTTGACGAAGATGTAACACGCCAATACAAACAATTGAGGCTGAGTTAAAAACTAGGAATGATTCATTCTTTGATTTTCCTACAATTGAGGTCGAGCATATATTTCCCTACACCCTTTGATTTTTTTGGAGACTCATTTTGCTATGGTTATTTAAGCGGCAGGATTATTGTTTTGCTTGTCCCATTTGACAGTTTGTTGTTGGTAAATAGCAATATGCAGTTGGTTCTCTGCACAATGACTGGTGTATAGAGTTCCTGTGAAAGGCAGAGTGCATTTTCTTCCGTGCATGTCCATACAATCAGTGGTTAGAACTTTGCAGAATGCTAGGGAAATGACAGTTCAAGTTCAACACGCAAGAAGCATCATAATCTGGAGCATCCAAGCAATTAAGAGAGCATGCTAGAAATATGATCCTGCTATCATATCTGCAGATTACTTGGTGGAAAATGTAGGATAAAAGCCTTTACCAAGAATCACCCAAACGTTCATTGGTAGAAAGCCACTTCTATCGAGTCAATATGCTAAAGTAATAAGTTAGCTAACTAGTTCAGACATCATATCCCTGCTATGTCAAATTCAGCTGTTTCAAAGAAGTAAATCTACATATATTTAATTTCTCTGCATTTTTGAAATATGATGGATTATCAAGAGATTCCACAAGAAAATCTCTCCAAACACCAGACAATAGAATCCAGGAATAATTACCCGCTCGTCTAATATTCCTAATCGTCGGCTCCAACAATTTGCATTGTGATTGATACGAAGAACCCACATTGAGAAAAATCATTGGCTTCTTTCTATACTCAAAGATAGTCTTAAGAATCACCAAGATGAAAAGAAGCAATTGATGATAATCGATTGATAATATCAAAGTCCCCCAGAATCTCAAAAATTAAGAACAAGATCTTTACGTATGCCTATATTTCCTCGCAACGCTCCAATTGAGCCAATAAATAAGTTGACTAAGTTTAAACACTGAAGATGGCACATTATATGATGAACTCGCTGCATATGGGCTATATTTAGCTTCAACGCAGCTAAACCAAAGGTTCCCCAAATTTAGTCGTGAGGTTCAAGATTACCACCCAACGAATACTTGACCGTCAATCGGAATCCTAATTTGAATCTTGCAACAAACAACCAACTGCGCTCGCTTGTAGGAATGATTTGAGGAAACTTACGGATGATTTTGTAGGAGCTTTCCTAGGTTTTGCTGGAGAGTTAAGTTCAGACTTTAGAGTATTGAGGAGTTGAAACCGAAACAAAGGTGATGGTTTGTCTTAGGGTAAATTGGTCATTTAACATGGCATCAGTTCAAATTTAACGACGACACGTCCCCTTCACGTGACACTTAACGGGATTTTTTAACATTGGGTGCAATGACCAACAAAATGTAACATACGGGTGTAAATAATTGCGGCAAAAAACATATAGGTCCAACGACAAAAAATTGCAAACATCCGGGTGCAATTTCATACTTTTCCCTTAATTTTATGCACGGTAATTATTTGTCTTACAAAAAATCTAATATTTTTTTATATAAAAAACAATTCATCTATCAATGTATAATAATCAAATTATGATTTTTCAATTACCTTGTTAGAAAGTATGGTAGTAAATAACAATAAATATGTATGATATACTGTTATAGAAACAAAAGGAAATATTTGTATATATTAAATATTATTTAATAATTATATTTTTTTAATTGAAATTCAGAATTATCGAAGTTATCACGTCGCGAAATATTTAAATTTATAAATTCTAAAATTAATTTTAAATTTAAAAATTATCGATTCTCCACAAATTATTTTATGACTTAATATAGTATAATTATATATTTTTAAATTAAAGAAGACTCGTAAATATTATATCCACTCTTAGATGAAGAATTTATGAAAAACAAATCACTCGAAACCTAGAAACTCTCCAACAGAAACAACTAAATGAGAATCCATTGCGTCACCGGCTCCCGCGACGGTCATCGCCGTACTGCGATAGGGGAACGACCTCCGCGAGCGGCGTCGACAGCGGAGTAGTAAGTGGTGAGTTTCTGCATACAGGGCAAGAGCCACTCAGCTTGAGCCACGTGTCTAGACAAAGGAGGTGGAATAGGTGACGACATTCCGGCATCATCCTCAGCATCTCCGCCTTCTTGTACTCGCACAAGCAGATCGAGCATATCGTGTTTGTGGGTCCCAACGCCTCCTTCGCGAACTGGAATTTCGGGTACGAGTTGATCACGCTCTGGTCTAGACCCACGACGGTGTCGTTCTCCAGTTCGCCGTCTTCGTCCTCGGTGACGAAGATGATACGCGAAAGGATCACGCCGCCGTCGGAGGAGGTGGCTCTATCGGGGTTAGAAGCTGGGGAGTGGCGGCGTGAGGTATGGCAGCAGATGTATGAGACGAGGAGGACGGAAACGAGGATGACGAGGAAGCCGAGGGTAATGGAGATGGCGTAGCCGAGGCCGAGGTTGGTGAGGTAGCTCGTGGAGGAGGAGGCGGCGGCGGTGGCGGACATCGGGTGGAGGAAAGGAGGGAGGAAATGGAGAGGCATCCATGGTAGGAAGAAGGAGAAAGTCGTGGCAGGTCTTTTGGAGGGAAGGTTGGTGGATGATCCATCTGCTGCATTTAATAGTCCATTACTCTTTTTGAAATATATTACGTAAGATATTGGATATAAGAATTAAGAATACAATGTAATTTTTATTGTTTTATTTTTTAACTAAAAATTTCGGATTTGAGGCTTATATAGTGTGTTCGACAGTAGAATGAGCAATAAAAGATACTGATGTTATTTGGATAATTAATTGAAATTGAATGAAATATGTTTTAATGTTTGGTTGTTGGAATGGTATATGGAAATGTAACATAATAACACAAATAATATACATACTATTTACTATATAAGACAAATAGCTTATAAAATTTAGATTAATTTTAATTATTAAAACAATATTAAATTAAACTATAATTAAAAAATTATTAATTAAGCTAAATTTAAAAAAGAAGATAAGGTATTACCGTAATTAATCACTAAGGTTGAAAGCAATTTAGATTTTTTTTTACTGTTCCATATTACTGAATTAATCGTAATAGCAAGTTCGGACCAAAATCAAAGAATAGGTATATTCACAGTTCTTAAGGAATTTAAAACCTGTTTTTCCCAATTCTGCGAACCAAACAGTCTGTTCGGAGAAAAATATGTATAATTAACACCAAAACCTCTTAAGGTCAAATTACAATATGAGTGATGATTAATTTTAGATAAACAATTTAACATATAAATAAATGTAAATACCTTATATATAAATATAATAGATACATCAACAATTTGAGGCTACTTTAATATTGCCATTATATATATATATTACGTAATATTTTGTTATTAAACAAAATGTCTGGATTTATTATTTTTAATGAAAATATAAGGTATCGATTCCCACCCCTCTCGCGTAATGAGCATACACTCAATAATTTAAGCTACGTCCCCTTCATATACTACACTTGTCATACATTGTTTTTGTTATTTACTAGTGACGAAATTTATATGTAGCGGACATAATTCGATAAATAATGTTTTTTAGTAGCAAGAATTAATTCACGCAATTAAAAAAGGACAATATAAAATTTAATAAAGTTAAATAAAAAATATATATACTTTTTGTTACTATTGTACAATATAAAATATTGAGGGGTAATTGAAAAAGTTTGGAGTGCTGCATTGTAAATGCTTGAAAAAATAGGTACCAATACTTTATAACACTATTTAAATGTTTGTTGGCAACCAATTCTTCCGCACGGACTTATGAACCTATGGTACATGCACAAACCTGAGCCCACACTTTAATTTATAACCCTAACCTTCTAAAGATAGTAGAGAGAATGATAGATAGTAGTAGGGTTGTCAAAAATCTGACCCAACTCGTGGGTGGCCTGCCCACGGGTCGTGTTTGGGTCAGGTGTTTTAACTCATGAGTCATTTTGACACGACCCATGGATGATTCGTAAAAACACGGGGCAGGTTTGTGTCAGAAAATTTGACCCACGAGTCAACCATGATCCGTTCCATTTATATATTTTAGTATGTTTTTGTTTTTTTATTGAAATGGTGGGTTGAACGCATCAGACTAATCAGCGGGGCATGGAGGTCGAACGAGTCATTCTGACTTAACCCTTATCATTCATGACGGATCATTTTGATCCGCGGGTTGACCCACCAACTCGCGGGTTCTAGTGAACCAGACTACATGTAAATCACTCACCTTTTTGAATTGGTTTAGACGAACTAACTCAACAAACAAATAGCATTTTGACTAAAATATGGCGCAGTTTGATCTAAACATAAAAAAATAATTTTAAAATATAAATTTGTTCTATTTTAAACTACTTTAGTAGTGGTTCATGATTTTATTTTTAAATGGTGTGGGTTAGGTTTAGGTTGTAACTCTTCACACATGAGTCAATCCATTGATTCATGGGGCGCACATACTCTATCAGGGGTGATAAAAAAAACTATAGGACCGAATTCTCGACAAGACCAGATCGACTAAGACCGAGATCGACTAGAATTAAGACCGAGCGAGCGTTTTTTTTTCAAGGTCGGACTCAGTCGTCTCGGTCTATGGTTTCCCCCCAAAAAAAACCCGTGTAGGACCGGTCCGACCCGAAGTTCCTATACAACCCCTAAAAATCAATGATGTATGTTTGGAATTATGGAAGAAAATGAACTTTGTTTAGAATTTTGTGTGTTTGTTACTTAGTTGATTTGTACTTTGTAATTTTGTTACTTTGATTCCAATGATGTTTGTATTTGGACAAATTCAGTTGTTTTTTTTTGTGTGTGTAAGATTCGGTCCAGGACCGAGACCGGTCCGAGTCAAGAAAGACCGCCTCGGATGGGCTTTTTTGACCGAGGTCGGTCTCGGTCCTCCAGAAGGCAAGACCAAAATTTCGGTCTCGGTCTTGCCTTCAGGACTGGCCCGCCCATGATCAACCCTATGTTGTATGAGTCATGTAAGTTCATGAGTCGCATGAGTCAATAGATTATATGAGTTCATGGGTGACACGTTGACACGCAACTTCAAACCATAAAATTAAAATTGTGCACGGTTTAAGGGTTCATGTGGTTAACCAGTGGACTCACGATTCGTATTTGAGTCTTGAAAATTGTATCATCGATACTCATATAATCCTTGTTTAGTTTGAGTGTATTTTGACATGACTCATAATTGACATGTCAAAATGAATTAACTATGCTACTTGAAACGAATCAATAAAATATCTAACTCGTTAAAGCACGTCAACTAATTTTCAAGCTTCTCTAGCCATCACCAGGGAAATGACAACTCTCAAACCAACAAGAAAATTCTGAGATCATAACACAAATTAACATGTCAAAAGCTTGGTTATACAATCCAAAGCTAATACAAACTGATTACACTTCTTCATTCAATGTAGAAGAGAAGAGTATCACAACATAAACATAAACCCTTACAAAAAAAACATGACAGAACAAACAACATAAAACTGACCCTTCCCAACCAAGTCTGTCTAGGGTTTCATTAATATATCTAAATGAAGTCGGACAGTGTTGGAAGCTTGATCTCACCTTTCTTCGTAACTGGGACAGTGATGTTCCCGACAATAGGGATGTCGATGACGAAGGTAACATCCAACTGATAGTCGATGTCCCAGTCAGCACCGATGTCCTTTATAAGACACACCATTACGTTGTGGGGAACCTTCACCGGAATGTCCAACATTGTCGTGTCTTTCGGCTTCAGCGAACCGGGGTCAGGGACCATACCTGATGCTATCTCTCTGGGGAATTTATATAGGGTACAAAAATAAAAATAAAATATTCACCAACATTAGGATAATCTTTTAAGGAATATATATTATTGTGAAAATATATAAGGTTTATTTTATTACATATTTTGGTTGACGAAATAATGGTTAGTTTTTAGGGTAGGAATAGTAGTATCTTGATAGGACGTTTATTTGAATAGAATATTTTCTAGTAGGTCTAATAATTTCTGCAATATTATAATTATATATATTATTTTTATACGTTCTCATAATAATTCATGATAAAAAAAAAACTTATTTCTTCTTTGGATTTGTCTTATTTTGTAAAATATGAATAAAATACATGTATTTTTAAACACCAAAAAATGCTACGAATACGGATTCAACAATGAAAGCTAAACAAATTAGGATTTAATTATAAAAAAATTACATCAAATTTGATTGCTTAACAAAAATGTACTCAAACAAATTAAGATTGTACTCTCAAATTTGAACGAAAATTGACACGGATAGGCATAATTGGTCCAAAGTATAAAATTATATTATTAAAAAAAACAATAAAAAATCGTAAAAGAAATTTAAAGGTTTGTGGAAAAATTTGAGCTTTTAATATAACGTTTTTTTTTATTGAAACTATAAAATAACAAATACTTAAAAATCATTTAAGTCTTTTTATTTCATATTTTAAATAAAAAAATAAAAATTTCACCCTTCATTTTTCTGATTATTTTCCCAATTTTCCTCCATTTGTATTTTTTTTTAAAATATTATATCGTTTTTTACATCGTAATCTATCCCGTAAATATCCGTTCAATATTTATTATGCAACTTAATAATTAACCCTTAATTTATAAATTAATTTAACGAAGAAATTAAATAGAGAATCCCGAATTGATAAGATCATATATATTTACACACAAAACTCTGCATTACTACTCTAAACCCAGTCCAAATTCTCTAAATAAAAACGATGAACGAGTATTCAGTAATGGACTGACCTTCCGTTGCTCTTGAGAGAATAATGTATCTCGCAGATGGGGATAGGGGTGACGTACGGGTTCGTAAAGGCCACTTGGGTTTTATACTCGACGCCCTCACGGCTGACGGAGTTAATACGAACGGCGTCGAGGGTGGCCTCCGGCTTCGGAACGGTCATCTTGTCGGACAGGTAGTCCTTAGCCTTTCCCAACATCTCCATTAGGACCGAACGTGATTACTACAGAACGGAGAATTCGAGATTAGGGTTATGGAAACTGCGGAGGTTCTTATTAGGGTGGATGTAGGGAAATGGGTGCCATTTATAGACAGAGAAAAGGGTGATTGACACGTGGATAGTTGCCTTTTATGGAGGATATACGAGCGGATTAATATACGGTTTAGTTTTGAAGAATATATCGATGTCTATATATAGTCGTTCTAAATTAGGGATGTCAAAATGGGTGATTGATCTACCCATATGCCGTGTCAGTCTTGAGTTGTGTCAGAGATTGTCTGTCCAAAGCATGACCCGTGTACTCTAATGGGTCAGTTTTTGAAATTCAAACCTAATGGGTCAGAATGACCTGACCCGTCAGAAATAGTAATGCTTGAGTCAAACTGACTCGTTCGAACTCCATGACTCGCAGGTCAGTCTAACCCGTTTGACTCACCAGTACATAAAAAATCAGAAATAAACTAACATATGAGTCAAAATTATATATATTTAATATAATATATAATTCGGGACGGGGCATTTGTTGATACATGAGTCAATACTAGTTACTCAAATCTGACCCGTGTTTTCACGGGTCATCCATATGCCATGTCAAAATGATTTGTGACTCAAAAAGTCTGACTCAAACACGACCCGTGAGCAGGTAATCCACGGGTTGGGTCAATTTTTGACACCCCTATTCTAAACCGCTTTATTTCTTAATCAAAGTTTTTGAATTTAACTTTTTTTTTTATCTCTTAATGAAATATTTTGAGTTGACTTTTTATAACGTGGAGCAACATGTTAATAAATGTTGCACTCTATAAAATAAATGTTTGTTTATCCATTTGCACGTGATGGCCTTAATTACAATAAATTAAAAAAAAAAATGATGATACAGGATGTTATTTAAGGTCCGAGGTTGTCGCGCAATCGTGCTGTCTTCGTAGGTGCATGCACAAAGGACACATGGAAACATGGACTTAATTTAGACATAGAGACGACCGTCTCTACTCGCGTGGAGACATTTTTTTAGGTAAATAATACGAAATAAATGTGTATGAAACATCACGTTTGTAAAATTATATGATAAAATAATAATATAAAATTATCGTTGTGTTGTATTTATATTTATGTATAACAACACGGCATATATGATAAATTGGGTTGGATAAGTCTATTTTTTAGTTGTTGTTTTTTTCTAAATAAATCTGTCTTATGTAATAACTCTTAATCTAACTAATAATTGTTTAATTTGTAGAGTTTATTAATGATATATGAATTTATAGTTTTAATTATGAGAATATATATATATATCTTTTTAAATTTCGCATATGAAAGTACAACTAACTAACTTAATGACATAGAAATTGAAGGAAAAATGTGTATCATGTTTGTGAACAACACATAATAAACTTATTGTGTATATTGTGTTTGGTAAATTAAAACACAGTAAAAAAACTGATTGATACATACGATTTGGTACCCTTAGTCTCCCCATTACAATTATGATTTACCCATTTATAATATCTTGACTAAACTTTGAATGATGTATATAACTAATTAAGGTCACAATTATAGCAAATCCTCCTTTTTGGCAATTACATAAACATAATTAAATACCCGTCCAAAATGGTATCTCCATATTTCTTTAATTTAAAAACAGTAAGAGTGATTTGTGAATATCCGTATTTTTAGAACGAATAAAACATTAATTTGGCTACAAATGGCCACATATTTATTTGTAGCAAAAAATGAGAGGTGGGTAACCAAAATTTTCAAAAATCATTTTTGGTAAATATATATATGGTAGGGATATATTAATTGTGAGCTGGGATATATAAGGATAGATAGATTTTTATAAAATATATATTAATATGTTTTCTTCGTAGGTAGAAATAATATATATCCAAACTTATTTGTTATACATTATTTCATTTAGGTTTATTTTCATTTACATCAAGTCATACGTTACTAGAATATAGATTTCTAATAATAATAATAATATAATTCCTTAATTAGAACCTCGACAGGAATTGGATTTGCCTAAGAAGAGGGGCCAGAGTCTCCATGAGGTGGTCGGGAAGATGGTTATGTCGGCCGTCGTAGGTTGTTAACACCGTGCTCGGCTCCTCCGACAGACGTTGCACTTGCTTCTTCACGTTGCATGTATGGTGACCACACTTGTAGTAACTCCTTCAAGAAATAAAAAAATAATAATTTAAATAAATTAGGAGTTTCATTCTATAAAACATATCGGTGGTATATATAAATAATTAAATTATGGGTGAGTAGAAGAAAGTTATGTTAATTTGTTGTCCAAATATGTCTGATTGAAACCAAATTTAATAAAAATTATTCGTCCGATACAGACTTATATTATTCCAAATAAGTTAGTGTTTGTTTGAGTTTTCTATAGAAACAATTTGACTTAATAACCCAAAATATTTTAAAAAACTAAAACACATTTTCCAGTTGCGATAGTTGGGTTGGGTTTTTATGATTTTATCTATAATTAGACTTAAATAATCTTAATTGTATACTTAGTCAATTAAATATATTGTAGAAATATTAATAATGACATAATGTAGCTAAAATTGAGACGGTTTAAGATTAATTGGTAAATACATTTTAAAGACGATATTTGATCAAGTTTTCGTATTTTCAGACCAACAATTTTTTTTATTATTTGTTATAATATAAATAGTAGTATTATACATAATACACTACTATATAATAGTGTCATGGCAAAATTTATACCTATTTGTAATTTATATATAAAATAATAAAATACAGGGACATTTTGTCCAAAATTATAGCTATAATTGATTTTAAAGCTCGTTTTATAATGTTTTATTAATTTAACTAATAGTTATAATACTTTAGTTTTTCTTTTAAATCATCCATTTTCCTTGTTATTGATCTGAATCTAAATAAGGACTCGATCCTTCGTTCTTTCATTTCCTCTTAATCCTAATTCCTTCTCAACGTACATCTTAATTAATAATTATAAAGATACGTGCATATACGTATATATACGTACATACCTGGGATAAATACTGTTCTTGACAGCCTTCTGACCGTATTTTCTCCACCGGAATCCATCATCAAGAATATCCTCGCAACTCCGTGTCCTGAAGGCAATCTTCTGTTTGGTCTTCTTTCTTGTCGACTTGCCTCGACATTTCCTCATCTCATCCCTGTAATTCATTGCTTCTCCATTCCCACACCCAACCATGGCAGTCGCAGAGGAAGCTCCATCACCAGCTGGCAATAAACCATCAATAATACCCCAGTCAAGTGAAATGAGATCATTGGCAGGGTTAGGGTTAGGGTTAAGGTTAGGGTTGTTTGTGAGTTCCAGTTGTTGTTCCATTGCATTTTGCATGCAGAGGAATGGAATAAGCAATATGGAGTTTTAAAGAAGTGGTTAGTAAGATCGAGCTGCCGGCCGGTCAAAGGAGCTTGTTGGGCTGACTGAACTGTAACTACAGAAGAGAGAGAGAGAGAGAGAGAGAGAGAGAGAGAGAGGAAGCTAGCTAGGGTTTTATTGTAGGTTGACGACTATACCTTGCAAAGGACGTAAACCAACAACATTCCACCTATTTCGGTTCAACTGCCCTAGCTAGTACCTGTCCTCCTTCCGACAGACACGTATGCTGACAACAAAAATGACTTCATGCTCATGCATGCAGAATCTACATGCGACACGTGTCGTCTCAGAGACTTCCTACAATTTGCATGTGACGAGTTTCGTGATTTTTTTTTATAATAACGAGAAAAAATATTTAAGCAAAAAAATAAAATAAAATTGATTTTCAATAATATTGCACTAGCCTAATAGTCTATTTAAGCATATGAAAGTCCTTGCACTTTGGTGACATTACTACATTTAGGGATAGAGAAGTATCAGTCCCCCGTGTGTTACTTGAACCATTACTTATGTTTGCAGATGTGACTGCATGGTTCAAACTTGAGTTCAACTGTTACTTATGTTGACAGATGTGACTAAACGGTTATCTCCGTTAAACGTGCGCATGTACTGTACGTGTAACCTTATTCAAACTTAAACTTTCTAATATACCCTTCTCAAGTGCGATATGCGGAGGGTGATGGCTGGGTTCGTTTCTTCTTCTCCAGTACGATATGCGGAGGGTGATGACTGAGTTCGTTTGCAAATTGACCTTCAGGGAGATGTGTGTGGTGTTGAAGGAGGAGAAAGGGTGGCAGCAAAATAGAGATTTATTCACCTGGATAAAATTGCAGGTTAGGGTTTCCCCTTCGATCCGATTCAATTCGTCCTTCAAATCCAGTATCCGTCCTTCAAATCCAGACCATCACGGTTTGCCTTGCGACTCGCGAGTTTCCCCATTCGTCTCAGTTTTCTCTCTTCTACGTCTATGATTCCTGTCATCAGGCTTCGCCGTTGGCGACGACCTTAGACTTGTGCTCAAAATACAGTAAGTGCTCAGTTTTCTCTCCCTCCTTTCTTTGAGATCGAATTAGGGTTTTATGAAGTGCGTGGAGATGTGGTTGAAGGTCCTTTAGTTAGATTCGGTGTTCCTTTAGGGTTCTGTCATGCTCTCCGCCGTGAAGTTTGTGTATTCATGCTATCAGAGAAACTTTTTATAATTGGCTTCTCCATGTTGGATTCGTCTCCGCATATCAGTTTGTTTTCCGGATCTCTGCACCCAGGTCTTCTATGGCCGTTATCTTTTGTACTTTTTAATGGTTTTCTAATGAGGAATAGGTAATTTAGAGCAATTCAGCTCATTCAGTGTTCCCATTGTGTGTGATGAACGAGTATTTAATTTCAACTAAATTGTAGTGAATGTGTGATGATCTCGATTCCACCCTACTATCGAGGCCAGGGAGCTTCGATACCATTGCCGTCCTACTACTGGTCGACTGGCTCGTCCTAAGCCCCTAACAGCCTAAGGAATTTCAATGGGTTGAACTGAATCCATATATGGGCTTTCATAGTGAGCTATGGCTTTGATTCGGCCCATTTCGATTTGGTCCGCCGCTCGGCTCCCAAGCAATTTCTTCAGCTCCCGCCTTTCCGTCGTACTGCCATTCTTTCAATCTTCTCATTTAAATTTTCATCTGCCGCGAAAATGAAGAAATAAGAACCAGAGGGAGGGAAAGAGACGGTGAAAGTGATGGACAGTACTGGAAGCGCCATTTGCTCGATTTGCTACGATGATCTGAAACCATTTGTTTCAGATCTTCAAGCAGTCTCTGTTTGCGGCCATGTTTTCCACGAGCTCTGGTATGGTTATGGCCTCTCTCTTTCTCTCTCGGAATTACGTCCGGTGACAGTTCCGATATTATTCGGTTTAGATGAAATCATATGTGTTTAGATGAAATCATATGTTATCGTTTATTTTTCAAGATCGATTAGTTTCAGTCTTTGACTTGAGTTGACAGTTAGATATTGATTTCATAAACTCAGAATTGGCATTTTGCCCTAATTAAGATTCTGTTTATGCTAAACTAAGCTGCTCCGTTAATGAGTTGCGATTCGTTCATGCTCCAGTTATACTGTTCTTATGTCCAATCAATTTCCCCCCTTTTCCCGTTATTAGTTCAATGAATTAAGCAAAACAGCATTACATTGATTAATATCTGATGTGTGTCTGTAATAAGTAGGATCATAACCACTTTTTTTGTTTAACAAACATGCACAGTTAATGTTATCCTTTCTGGAAAATCAACAGCTTACAGCAGTGGTTCGAATGTTCAAGTACCAGAAAGCAAACTTGCCCAGTTTGCAAGCAGAACTGCTCGGGGAATAAAGCATTTAGGCTATATTTCCAGTCAACTGAAGACAATTCAGTTCAGACTCAACATCTCAATGCTCATGGTGATAATCCTGATGCCCTCTATCGAGAGGTCAGGAAATTGGAATCCCAAGTGTCATCTCTTAATTCCACTGTAGAACGCCAAGTGAAGGATCTTAAAGATCTTAGTCATGAGGTACACGCTCATTGGTACACTGTGGTTTCTCATGCATAGATACTCTTAAAAGAATGGCAATTCTAGAACTCTTTTCAACTATTCAATGAGCTTGCTAGCAAAGTTTAAGTTGAAAATGGTTTAAACATGTAACGTTGAATTGTAGTAGTTATTAGTTTTATTATCAAGGACTCTCTATAGTAGGCATGAATTGTTAATACTGGAAAACAGCTTTCTAAGACCATAGACATTTACTATCTAAGAATATATTTTCAAATGAATTACTATGGCAAATTTATTAATTTTCAGATGGCTATATTTGATGATAATTGTTACGGTAATGTAAATGTGTGTGACCGAATATTTCTATTCCATCTTCCTTAATTCCTAGTCTTTCTCTAGCGCATCCTAGTCTATCATGTCTTTTTCTTAGTGTTAAAAGTTTTCTTCCTCTTTTCCTGTTCTCAAAGTGCGACTAATGTGCAGCTGAATCAATGTAAGGACCTTCTCCAAACAGAGATGGCACTAAAAGATGATGCTGTCAAGCAAAAATCTGCAATTCAGCAATTACTTCATAGAAAATCTCAGGTTTTAGATACTGCAAGTGCAGCATATGTTTTTCTTCAGCTCAAGCTTATCTGAGTGTAACCCTCTATTTTGTTTATATCTTTCTCTAGGACCTCGACCAATCCAATATATTAGCCTTGAGGTTGCATGAAAGAAATATGGCATTGGCTAAAGAGCTTGCAGCGCTTAAACTGTAAGTTCGTCTATTTATAGATAACTCAGAGATACTAACTATATCATCTGAGTCATTAAAGATTCTTCTGCTTTTTACACAGAGTGACAGACCTGGACTTGGGAGAAGATGAAGTCTTAAAACTTGCTTCTTTGGGGAATGATTCAAACAGTAAAGATACCGTAGACATTCTCAGAAAGTCCTTGGTGATCCGGAACAAGTAATCATTATTTCTTTTAGAAATTCAAAATATTGCTTTCATATAACTGTGTATGACATATCTGTCATCTGTGTATTTTTTTCCCAGGAACTATAAAGATTTAATGGCCAAGTGCAACCTCCTTGGGAGAGGAGAGTCTATTTATAGTAGAAAACTCGAAAGAGCAAAAGAAAAGATTAACAAATTGAAGGTTAGTTGGTATATCTTTGACAATAGTTCGTTGATGACAAAATCTTATTGTGTAAAAACATGATCTCGTTACTTCAATGTCAGATTAGAGTCCAGGAACTAGAGACAGCTGCTGAGGCGAAAGAGAATGAAGTTTTGAGGGGTTTAAGGCCTTCCAAGAATAATAATAGTTGCATCTCTTCTTCTACTGTCAAAAAGTTGTGTGTTGAGGATCGTCTGGGGAGATTTCCTGCAAAGGTATCAGTTCCCCAAACTGGTATCTTTACGGAAAATCTCCATTTTCTGGAAATGAAGGAAGCAGTACTCAGGAAAGATGCAGGTGCTCGTGAAAATAATAAGCCTGAAAGCAATGTATCTCCCAACAAAGTAGAAACATCCTTGATCTTGAAAGATGATGACATTCCAGAAAAATCTTGTAAGGGAAATGAAGAATCTATGAAGCAAGATGTATCAACTAGCACAATCAGAACATCAGGTTCAAAATCAAAACCGAACGATTGCAGTACTACTGCAGATGAAGTGATGATTCTTGGTGGAAGTGGACATGGTGATCCCGTACTGAATATTAGAAAGGAGACTCCTTTACAACCTCTTATCACCACTCCAGGTCATCATTGATCAACAAATCTGTTATCTTTTAGATTTGTTATTTTCCTACATTTTGACAATAATATGTTATTTTGGATCGGACAGGGGATATATGCTTCTCTGGAGGTTTGCTTGGTCCGGATGGAACAAGCAGGTACTTGGGAAAATGGTGCAAGAGAACTCATAACTCAAACATCAGCAATGGTGACTTAATAGCCGTTGGATCAGATGGACGAGGTGGTAGAATCAAGGCCCTCAGATCTCCTATCCAATCCTTTATGGTATGTTTTCCGTTAACATATGCAACTTCGGTTCAAGCATGACTTAACTGATGGAATGTTGAATATTCTTATTTATTCTGCAGAACAACCAAGAGAATTCAGCAAAGAGGTCCAAGTCTGGATCTAAGACTAGTACTCCTCCATCTCAAGGATGCTTGCAAATTGAACACTTCTTCCACAAGATGAATCGTTAGAAGATCCTACATTATATCGGCTCTGCAAACAAACTGGTAAGTCAAGCGTTGCAGTTTATTGTGTTGCTGTCTTTATTTAAGAAAGCTGCAAACTGAATCAAAATTGCATTGCCCATTTGATGCTGTTGATGGTGGAAGCTAATTTATGCATTGAAGCTACATATCTCAATATAGATAGAGTGAACATAACTTAGCATCTTGTAGACTATTCTTTAAAAGCCTAAAGTAAGTATATCTTTAAAAAATGTAACTCTAGCTGGTTAAATTAGATAATGATACTTAGACAAAATTGAGATTTAAATTTTAAAATCAATTTTGGTCCCATAGCATATTTACTTCAAAATATTATGAGGGGACAAAAAAAAAAGAACATGTGACAACAATAAAGAGCCAAGGAGTAGTCTGATTTGAACCACATGAATTATACTATGCTGCCTCTTGGCAGTTGCATTTCTTCATTTAAATTTCAATCGTCTGTTTTTGTTCCTCTCAAACAAGTATACAAACATGATTCCAAGCCACTACTTTACCATTGGACAATCTGTTGACATGCAAAACTATGATGTCCACTGGTTAGACAAATTAATAAAACTAGTTTAAATTCACACTACATTGAAAATTGTTTGAACATTCACAATCGCAACTGAAAATTACAATAATAACCTTTTAAAAATAAGAAGTTATGAATGGTGCACTTTCTTCCAACTCCAATAACAAGAGATCAGTCTAAGTACAACCACCTTCCCTTTATATAACCTTTATATATACAATTACACCCAACAAACAAACGATTCAATCTCTGAATCTGATCATCTGAAAACAAACATATCTTTTGTTTGAAGGTTTTAAAGTCGTCTCTTATATGTATTTCTATTTTCTATTGATCCTTGAATACATACTTTTCTTTAGTACCCTTAGCTCTGCCAAAAGGATTCCATTTTAACAAATAACACAAGCATTTGGATTCTCTTCCATGCTTTGAGCATAGTAGTAGTTGGTCATATATGGATTATATGCTCGATAGGCCATAACCCTAGGGTCGGGGCCATGGCCGGGGGGTGGCATTGGCCAATACGGATGAGGCATTGGCAATGGCAATGGTGGTTTCTTTGGTTCTTCTTTTTTCCCTTCATCTTCCTTCTTCTTTACTTCCTCTTTTTTCGGCTCTTCACTTGCCTTCTTCTCCGCTCCCTCCTTTTTCGGCTCTTCCTTCTTCTCCGGCTCCTTTGCGGGGCCAACACTGACTATGTCTGTGTGCCAGTACTTGCGGAGTTTGCTCACCACCGTGACGGCATCGACCGATCCAATCACGGTCAACTTCCTTTCTTTCATGTCCATTGATATCGAATCGATCCCTGGAATTTCAAAAAATCAATTCAAAGGTTTAGAGTTTGAGTCTTCCACATATCATCGAAATTAAGTTACTACAAATGAAATAACTTTCTTTATAGCTTTAGAATCATTATGATGAATAATTCATCATATGAGAGATACATATACACACAGTAACTGATCTATCTATCTATCTATATTAAAAATAGGCCGATGTAAAATTAAATTTATTTATAAAGAAAAGTATACTTTAAACATTTTTTTTCTATAGAACATTTCATTTAATCCAAAACCCAGAAATTTTCTTATGATCTATAAAAAAAAATTATCTCATATTTTCAATAAAAACATTATATCGAAAACATCCCTCTGATTTTTCAGTTTATTTTTCTAGTTTTTAGTTTTTTCTCTATTTTGTAAATATAATATAATTGTTATACTGTAAAACAATCATATACTGCCATCTTTTAAACTCTAAACAGTTATTTGAGTAATTAATTATAATTTGAGTGAGGTCTGCAATTCCTCAGTTGGTTAGTGTACCTTTGAGAGAGGAGACAGTCTTGAGTGCCTTCTGCTTGGCTTTGTCATCATGCAAATCCAATTTCACCACAAGTTTCTGCAACAATGGACAAACACAATACGATTGAATTAAAGAAAAAGAAACACAATTTCACTGTAAGAAGAGAAAAGGAGGTAAGAAACTAAGAATAAACCTTCATGGCTTCTGCTTTTGCAGATTTTGTGGGTAGTCAGAGAAGATGATTTGGTAATGATGAAATTGAATAATGTGTGTATTGAGAGAAGACGAATGGAAACAAGAATTGCAGAGACGCAGAACGAAGAAGAGAGAAGATAGGGAAGAAGAAGTTGTGTAGGATTCAAAGAAAAATTTGAAAAGGAACCTACAAATTAAAGTTATTTTGAAAATATGACGTTTTCGTAGGACTTGGGAAAAATATAGTTTTTCTTCAACCACATTTTATATAGAGGTGTAAATTCTTATACGGGTCAAACATGAGTCGTGTTAAAATATTACTAATTTATATACAATCCGTATTTAATGAATGGTCATTTTTTTAAGACTCAAATATGATTTGCGGGTCTATAATTCAACTCGTACGACCTGTGAATCTATGTCATTTCAATTTGTACAATATGAATTTATTGGGTCGACCCGTGTGACCAATTGACCTATGCGATCCACTAATTCATGCAATTCACATGTTCATATGACTCATGCGATTCGTATGACATATATGACCCATGAATTGTTAATATCATTTATTAGAATATGTATTTTAGTAAATAGCTCAAATACAAATTATACACTCCTAATATATATATATATATATATATATATATTTATAAATATAATTTGATTCAGACGGAGATTTTAATCATATTTTGTAGATTTAAAAGTACAGAAAGAAAAAGTTGAGGTTGAAAAACAATACCCCTCACATCTCCAGCATTCGTGTCTATCTAGCCATCTAGATCTAATGTATGTGTCAATTTTATTGCAACTCGTTTTATTTGTTTGGTCTATATCTCATCTTATATATAAAGAGAATCAATTTCAATTTATTTATTTTTTAAAAAAAAGCAATCTTTGACTTTATGGTAATTTTTTGTGTTATTTGATAAAGGACTAATGTAAGGTCAAATATGATTTATTTACTTATCCACTAATTTTTAATGAAATATTAAATGTAATTTACAGATTGTTTAATTAAATATTTGACGGATGTAAAATACTTAATTCGGATTTTAATTTTATTTTTTATTATAATCTTTTTCTAATTAGTGGGTTTTCTATTGAAGAGGTTACACTTAAATGGATTTTGGTCTCTACCTTTACTTGAATGAATGAAAACGACGTCGATTCTCAATCGTCGTAGGGTGGGCCCACTGGTGATATGGTGGTGGCGGAGATGATAATGATAGGCCCCATGGCAAGAAAACACCATCATTCAGCCCTCCCCCATCAAAGCAGTTTGCAGTTGGTCATACAATATGTCCTAAATTAATATCTAAAAAAATAAATTAAATAAACTCAACTTAAATTCTTATGATGAAATTCAATTATTTATTTTTTAAATTTTTTATTTTAATTTAATATCGTCTGTTCAATAATTTAATTGGAAGAATGAAATAATTTAGATAGAGAAATTTAATTGTATACTTACTTAAAAAAATAAAAATACAATTAACAGATTATTGAATTACAACGTAAATTATGCTAATAACCTAACTTTTCAACTTTCGAATTGACTGTATGATACAATAGATTAAATGATATATAGTTTACATATGTAGTATACATATATATATATGTATATATATATGTATATATATATATATATATGTCGTATCGTATAGTCAATCAGAAAGTTAATAATTGATTCGTAATTCGTCTTTAACTATTAAAAGTTAACCCTTTAATAATTTTGAATCATATTAAAATTAATTATATTTTAATACGTCTCATACTCAACTCAAAACTCGAATTAAAGCTAAAGGAGGAAGTAATTACGAAACTTAGAATGCACTCCTCTCCTTGACCATCCAGATGCAAACTTCATGGAGAAAGTGTGACGTCGCATTCGTTATTAGCGGGTGTCAGTGCAGGGTTTCTCTTGGAAGAATGGAGGCGATTAGGTCAACAAAGACTAGCGGTTGGGCATCGCGTGCCGACTTATGTAGACTTTGCATGATCAATCAATGCATAACAAAACAATCCAATGGAATTAAAATATAACTAGAAAATTGATGCGCGATATTAAAGTACATTTAATTAATATTAATTCAATCACGTTACATAAAAATTAATTATATTTATAAAAAAAATGTTAAACTTATTTTTATTTTTATAATATTATATAATATAACAATTATTTATATTTTATAAAAAATAATTGAAAATAAATGAGGAGATTATAAAAACAAATGTAACCAATTATGAATATGATGCTAATTAATATTTTTAAAATTCATTTTATGACATCTATTATTTTCATATATTTTTAAATAAATACAAACTATTAGAATATATTTGTGTATGTATATATATATATGCATATTAGTTATAGTAATTATAAATTATTTTTAAATTTTGTAATATATGTTTTTTTTTTTTGGCCAAGGTAAACATACTAATTCATTGCAACTGAAATATCCGAGTTTGAGTACAAAATATTATCCGCAAAGATACATCTAAGAAGGGGGGTTGGTGGTGAAGATACCCAATCCGGAGGACACAACCCTAGTAAAGCCTGTTTCGCTACCCAATCCGCACATGAGTTAGCGGATCGGGGAGTAAATACCCATGCGATTTCACTAATCGATGAAGATAGTGATACCGCATTAGACAAAATGGTATTCACTCGCCACGCGAAATTCCTATGGTGAATGTGGTCGACAACAATGGAGGAGTCAGATTCAATGATAACATTCGTCCACCCGTTGGCCAAAGCCAAGTGGACCGCCGATAGAACCGCCTCGGCTTCGCACTCCTCCACCGATCCCGACCTCGTAACCGAAGAGTAGCCAGCACGAACCGTTCCGAGGTGGTCCCTCGCTATGATCCCCAATCCACCTATCGACGAATTGCAATCCCAGGCCGCGTCGCAGTTAATTTTGATAGTAGATGGTGGAGGTCGGCTCCAAGCCGTGATGGTGGGAACATGTCGTCCCCGTGGTGCAGACTTGATCATCTCGGAGTTTGTCGAATGAATCTCAATAATCAAGCTGTCAACATTTGGTGTGATGTTGTCGAATGCGAGTCGACACCTAGCCTTCCATATAACCCAGCATACGACCATGTAAGTTCTCCACCGATCGGAAGATGGTCGCCCTCGACGCGGCCCTGTAGCTCTGTGAGTGGCTTCGGTCAGCCACCCTTCCACCGAGGCGAGTCCTCTGTCAATTGACTCCAGAGTAATGAAACGGGACCATACCTGTTTAGTCCAAGGGCACCCGAAGAGGAGATGTTCTCTAGACTCCTCCAAATTACAAGTAGGACAGCAAGCATCAAGAGGTACCCCACGCCGAGCCAAAGAACCTCGAATAGGAAGGACATTGTTTGCCAGTTTCCACATGAAAGCTTTAATCTTGGGCCAAGCGTCCACTTTCCAGATAGCGTTCCAAACCTGAGGAAGATCCAATGATGGGTGACGATTAAGATTAACCTGTGGTTGGGACGGAGCATGGAGCCGGTGGTAGGCCGAGCGGACTGAGATTGCCCCGGTCGTTGTATGTGGCCATCGAAGTCGATCTGGGCGGCGGTCAATGGGAATGGGGACATTGAGGATGGCCTCAACATCCTCGGAGTGTACTGCCTGCCGAACTGCTGGTTGGTCCCAGGTCCTCGAATCCTGGTGGACCCACTGTGAGACCCGTAAGCTGTCTGAGACTGCCTGGGGGTCCATCGGTCGGACCCGTGACGGGATGAGGAGGGGAACCCAATGGTCATCGAAAGGCCTAATAGTAAGCCCGTCCCCTAGGTTCCACATCGTTATGCACCGTAGGTCTCAATCTGTGTAGTTGGTGCTTGACTTTACTGATCTCCACCAAATTGTTTCGAAATTCCCGTTTGCTCCATTGGGTAAGCGAATCCCTGCACCTGTCGAGTTTCGGTTTGAGATCCTCCAAGGCTATGGCCGAACCTCCCCGGCTCCAGTTATGTGAGATAATATCAAGGCATTCCTCCTTCTCGAGCCACATGTTTTCAAACCGGAATTGACGTCTCCCTCTTCTCTCGACATGCTGGAGGTGTAGTGTAATAGGTGTATGATCCGAACCGATCATAAGCTCATGCAGGCACTTTGTCGAAGGGAATCTGTTGTACCACGCCTGATTTGCAAGGACCCGGTCTAATCTTTCCATGATCCGGTCAGCTCCCCTACGGTTGTTTGTCCATGTGAACGGGTGGCCTGTAAAGCCCATGTCCTCAAGGAGGAGGTCATCTTGAAGGCTTATAAAGCCATCGATCTTAAACTGTTCCTTATGTCCCCCTCCCACCTTCTCCCTGTGGTGTGAGATATCATTGAAGTCGCCAAGGCAAGCCCACGGATCTCCTCGATGTCGGCCCATCTGTCTGAGCGTTGCCCAATTCTGGGTACGTCTAGCATAATTAGAATCCCCGTACACCCATGTGAGTCTGCATGCCCCCATTGACGCTGTTGAAGTTATTGATGAATCAATGAAGTTCTTGTCGTGGTGGAAAATGTTGATTGTAACCGAACTAGTCCACCAAAGTGCGAGGCCCCCGCTCGCCCCCAAAGGTGGGACATAAAAAGCAAAATCCATTCCGATCTCCTTACGAACTTTTTCACAGTAGGCCTCTGACTTCTTAGTTTCCATTAAGAAAACTATAGAAGGGCGAGAGCCTTTCACCAGGTCCTTTAGATGACGAACTGTCAGGGGAGACCCTAACCCCTGACAGTTCCAACTGACGAAGATCATTGAGACCCGGTGGTTGTCTTGGAACAACCACCGGAACCGTTTGAATTCGTTCCTGACCTCACAACATTCCCTTGCTTGCGACTCACAAATTCCGCCCCTCTAGCTGTCATGAAACTCCTAGACAGATCCCTTCCAGTCGCCGAGGAAGGAGGCAGCCCCCCAGCAAGTTTGCGTTTTTTGGAGGCCCTTTCCAGCTGCGGTCCTGACTGTGTCCTGGTTCCCCTGAGGCTTGGCTGATCATGCGTCCGGACTGGAGGGTTAGGAGCCTCAGAGGGACGTTTTGAAGGTCTGCCCCCAGCTGTTCCGCCCATGGTTCGAGAGGTTTGGGTATGGGTAAATGCTTCTTGGGAAGCAGGTAGTGTTCTGGGTTTGGGAATGAGGCAAGGGTCCCTGGCAGTCATAGATGAGACAGGCACGAGGGCTGGGTGATCTGATGCAGGCTGTGGGCCGATGTTCTGGACCCCAGAGGCTGCAACTAGAGGGTCATGCAAGGGTTCCACAGTATCTTGGGGTGCAAGGGACAGCGATAAGTCACAATCCGTGTCCTGGATCTCCCCTTCCTCCGCCACCTCAGTAGGAGAGAAATTCAGATCGAACAGTCTAGTGGTGGGCGAGGCAACGGATGAAGTCTCCACTGCAGGTTCAGGGACAGCATTGGTCCGACAGATTGGTGGATCCGGCAGACCCGAATTGGCTGAGAAGGCTTGGTGGCAGGGGTGGCTCTGGGTGTTCCCATCAAAGGGTGGTGTAGGTGGAGGGGTTGGGAAGTTGATGGCTGCTGAGGGTGAGCCAGCAGCTAGCACGGGGCTGGTTTGGGTTCTGGATGTCGAGTTGTTGCTCCTAGCTTGGGTGTTGCTGGTTCCATCATCGGCACAGGTTGATTGGTGGCTCTGCTGCCTATAGATCCTCCTGTCCTCCATGATGTCTCGCCAAGACCTGTTCCCCGGGTCCCTGGAGGTGGCCGGCCGTGCACCACCCCCCACATTGACCCATTGGTTCACAGACCTTGGACGAGTAGCTGTTGACCATGGACCATAAAGGGGCTCCTGGGCCTCATTCAGTCTTTCTGGTTCCGTACAAGACTTGGAGTTGTGGCCGATCCTCCCACAAGTGTAGCATATATCAGACATACGCTCATATCGAATACTAGCCCATTTCTGAATGCCTTCCGAGTTAACCCACTTGAATTCTGGCAAAAGGGGTTCCGACAGATCCACATCAACTTGCACCCTAAGGTACGTTCTCATCTGAATTGTGGACAGCTCCTCAGTGCGGATACACCTACCTATCCTAGCAGCTATGCATTCGGCATTTTGCTTATTCAACATCTCCATGCTTAAACCATGAATCTGAGCCCACACTTGCACCCTAAAGAAATCGACCTCATTGATCGACATCTTAGTTGGACAATTCCTCAAATTCAAGCAGAATCCATGCACAGACCAAGGGGATAATTCCAGAATTCGTTCTCTATCTTGTGAGCTCTCAAATTCAAAGACAAGTGTGGATTGGTTTACCTCAGCCATTCGAACTTTGCCAAACCGAGACCAAGCTTCTTTGAGGACGTTTTTGATGACATTGTTCTTGATCGGTTTGTCCGCGATTAGCATCCCTAATACCCTGTCAGTCGAGCCTTGAGACTGAACGGGAGGAGTCGAAGGAACCAAGTTCAGCAGCGGTATCTCAGGTATGTTCTCTTCGTCGGAGCTAGCTCGGGACGCCATTAGAGACGTTCCAGTCCAGAGGAGTTCACCCCGATCGCAGACCTACCTACACACACAGAGAAAGGCTGGCAAAAAGAGACAGATATAATTTGAAGTTGCTAACCCGACTGATGACGATGGCAGTGTGCAGTGGATCCGACTAGCAGGAGCTCCGACAAGGACTCCGCGACAATCGCATACCTTCCCAAGGAGAGGAGCGCGTCAGGACACGCGTGCGGTTGATCTATTTTCGTGTCTCAACAACAGCATTGATGCTGTCAATGTACATATGGCGAGCAGATCTCCACCGTGAACCAAGCAAAATGGCCAGAAATTCAACTCTAATAATGGCGGTTTCTCAGTAGTTGGTTTCGGACAACTACATATGTTTGTGTAAACGGACGATGGAACTCATTGTCAGAGATATGAAGCCTCAAGATTCTCTAATCCCATCAGATGATTAAGGAAACACCTCAAAACATTGGATCCGCAAAGCAGGATGGTTGGAATGGATCACGCAACATCACAACAACAAGAAGCTAAAACAAGCCACCAGATCTCCACCGAGAACTCACCAGATGAAGATCCCAAGCAGCGATCGAGAGCTTCAAGCTCCGACGTAGAGAAAGCAGCGGAGAGATCTCCAGTTACCTCCTGTTCTTGTTTTTCCGATTGAATCGTAGATATTCAAAGTCCAAGAATTGCAGAAGAGACGGACGAAGACTCCCGACGACTAATATATGTTGATTCAAATAGAATATAACAATAATATTTTATAAAAATAGTTCTAAGAAAAGTATGAAGAAATTATATGACAATTATTATTATTATTTTTTTATACCTTAAATTTTATGTCATAATTATAAATATCTACATAAAATTAACGTGTGATTATTATTTTCATAAAATTGATATATAATATACATAATAATCATTAATTTCATCTTAAATTAGATTGTAATAAACATATATAATTTATACATCTTCTTGTTTTCATAAAATATAAAATTTAATAAGTAAAATAAACTAAAGAAAAATCATAAATGCACATAGAAAATAAGAAAATATTAATTAAATTTTGTAACTTATTGGGAGAATGAATGAGAGAGAGTGAAAGATTTTAAACTAAGTTGCATGACATCCCACATACGACAGAGAAGTTATGAAATTGACATAAAGAATGAGAAAATGTCTTAAAATGCTTACTTGTCATAATTCTACATAACTTATCTAAATTAATATATAGATAGATTTTTTTTTTATCACAAATATATATAGATAGATAGATCATTACTTAATAATTGAATTTAAAGAGTTTACACAATTCAATAACTTATATTTATATATATATATATATAAATGGCTAATTGAGTTTATATAAAATTGTAATATATTGATTAAATTTAATATATTGTTATTTAGTGACAGAATTTATAATTTATTTATTATTTTGGTGTAATTGTTTTTATATAAATGGGCGAGATGAACTCTTTATTAGCTAAATTAACTGATTTTTGGTGACGTGTGAAGTAATATGCACATATATGTTTATCTAAAAATTAAAAATTAAATGAATATATAACAAATTTCAATTTTATATAATTTATTTAAAACAATTCCACTATAAAATTATTCATTCTTTTAAAGTTCAATTAGAAAGTCACCATGTAATCAAATTAGTTTATTATTATTATTATAAAGGGTAAAATATAGCTTTAAAAAAATTATTCAAAAAAATAATGTATATTACAATTATTTTTCAAATCAATTGAGACTCAATTGAATTTCAATCGAATTAACAAATAATAATCGAAGCTAAGTTTCCTACTCGATGACATATTATTTAATAATAAGTGTTATATAGACAGATGAAAGCATCGACTGATACAACAACACCGTTCAACAAATAATGCAGTATCTATGTTATACAGTTTAACGTTTCATTCTTTAATCAGAGATTTAGAAAATGAAAATATATTTATTATGAGAATTTTACCTCTTACAAGGTGAGTGAAAATTATTCATGATTTAGAGCAAATATGCCTCTAATGAGACCCCTCTAAAACATTTCAACAATTTTTTTTAAAAAAAAAATTGCAGTATCAGCAAGTCTACTTGGTGACAAAATGGATAATAATAGTAATATATTTATTAAATGGGTTAATTTCTTTTAGTTAATGGTATTATTTATCGTTAATATTATCTTTTATGATAGTTCATAAAATTTAATGAATAAATAAATCACTTAATCTTTTTTAAGAATGTCAATTATTCTAACAAAAATGAAAGAAAAATCAAACCGTCGATTCTAGTGCAGTTGATTGAATATTAAATTTAGTCATAGCACGCATAATTTGAAACGATGTAGAACTGGCAATTTGCTAGTTTTGAGCTCAGTATGTCCAGACCGATTATTAGAGATGAAATTGATAATAACGTGCTGATTTGATCATGTATTTACCGAGTTTTTATGAATTTACATATCAAATTGAATGATTTAAATCAATAATTTTATAAGAATTGTTAAAATTATGGATACATTTTTAGAGAAATACGATTTATCTAAATTAAAAGATGTTAAATGGTTCAAAATAAAATAATTTCAAATGCAAAAATAGTCAGTTAGGGGGGACAACTAGGGCATTAAGATGTGAGCGGTGGCAAGTAGTTGACGATGACTGATAATGTCAATTGGAGATTCGACACAATGGAGTACGACAAATATCATAATAGTAAATGTGTAGTTTGTGATAAAAGAATTAATATAAATAACTAGTCTATTGAAAGCAATTTATACTTTATCAATTTAGTATAATGAATATTATGTAAAATAATATTAGAATATTTTAATAAAACTTATCTGTAAAAAATAATCATTGGTCTGTAATTATTTTTGGGTTTAGTGAGTCGAATAGCTTAACCTTGGGAGTATGAAAACTTGATAGTTGGACTTTTATTTTGAATAAATTGCTAATTAATTTTGCATAAAATTATATTTTACTAACTCCTTCTAATTTATTGTTAAATTGTGATGAGAACTTATATTTTTTTTATTTATATTGTAATGTTTTTTGTGCAAATTGATGGCTAAACTTCTAAGAAGAGTACAATTTATTAATTGAATTTTGGAAAATTTGCAATTTGCTAGTTGACACGTGAGGAGTATGTATATTTCTTTATCACTATTTAATAAAAAAATTGATGGGACCATCAATTACAACTTTATGTAAAATTAACTAACAATTTCTTCAATTAGCAAAGTGCATGTACCCTCAAAGTTCAGTTAACTATTTAAGTGGGTGTTTGATTGAGGTATTAACCATGTATTAATATTAATTAATAGAATGTTCAATTATATATATAATCTTAAAAGTATCCCTCAAAATTAGGGCAGAAGATTTACCATCTTGACCAAAATGAACATATAGAAGGCCTGCAGTTTATTAGAGTGCAGCCCAAAGCTAATGCACAGCCTATCGTAGTATTTGTGTAAATTAGGGGGTATTATTTTATGAAACTAAAGTTTAGGGATGAGAATGGAGAGATTAGGAAGGTGACGGAGAAGTAGATGGACTTGGACAGAAATTACGAGGGAACAGGGGTGTTTTTGCAAGTTTACTAAAAAGACGAGTGTATCTTGTAATTTGTGATATCTGAAGTTGGGGGACTTGTAGACTGAGAAGTGAGATAGTACCGGAATCCAATCTTGCGACGGAGGGAACAATCTGCATTTCCCGCCACCACCGGTCCACCACCACCACAGCCACCTTCATCACTGCCGAGTCTGTCTGTATCTTGTTCCTGTATTTGAAGCATCTCAGACTGTGTTACTCTTCTTCCGGTAGATCCATCCACGTCCATGCCGTTGCTCAGGAATCACCTCTCTAAACCCTAGCCCTCGGCCGCGATCGATTAGAGCTGTCGTGTAGCTGCAATGACTCACCAAACCAGCATCCCGGCGCCTCTCCCCTTGGTAGTCACCCTCAACTGCGTTGAGGACTGCGCCCTCGAGCAGGAGTCCCTCGGCGGCGTTGCCTCAGTCGAGCATGTGCCGCTCAGCCGCCTAGCCTCCGCAGAGAAGGCAATCCAGTCCGCCTCCGCCGTGCTGCTGCATTCGCTGGTCTACCTCCCGCGTGCTGCGCAGCGCCGGCTCCGTCCATATCAGCTAATCCTCTGTCTTGGTTCCAGCAATCGCGCGGTTGACTCTGCCCTGGCTGCCGACCTCGGACTCCGCCTTGTCCACGTGGACGCTTCCCGAGCCGAGGAGATCGCTGACACGGTGATGGCGCTCATTCTTGGGCTGCTTAGGCGGACGCATTTGCTTTCACGGCATACACTCTCAGCTTCTGGCTGGCTTGGTTCGGTTCAGCCGCTGTGCAGGGGAATGAGAAGGTGTAGAGGGCTGGTTTTGGGAATAATTGGTAGATCTGCTGCAGCGAGGTCCCTCGCTACTCGCAGCTTGGCTTTCAAGATGAGCGTGCTCTATTTCGACGTTCTTGATGTAAGAACATAAGGCATTCTACTAAAGTTTTTCAATTTTAAGTTTTGTTACATTCTGGGTACAAATTTTAACACTGCTTGTAGTTCCTGATTTAGTAATGTCTTTGTGTGCTGAAAATGGTTCAATTTTGATGTACTAAATTGTAACAAATTTTGTTGAAGTCTAAATGGTTTGAATTGTTCTGAAAATTTATGATTTTACTGTGTGAGGGTGCTAGAAGGCAGGACAAAGGGACGGAATGATCTTAAATTTAATCTGAGTTTGGATAACTTTTAAATGAGCATTTTTTAATTCAAATTTTCTTTGAACTCATATTACTTCAGGGAAATGGAAGAGTAATGAGGTCTTCGATTTCTTTTCCTGCCTCTGCCCGAAGGATGGAGACGCTTAATGATTTGCTCGCAGCTAGTGACATCATCTCCCTCCACTGTGCCCTAACAAATGAAACAATTCAACTTCTTAATGCAGAATGCTTACAGCATATAAAGCCTGGTATGCTTTTGTCGTTATCATATACTTTTCCTGTGAAGGCACCATCATTTTCTTATTGTTTGGAAATATTTTTGTTGTCAGGGGCTTTTTTTGTGAATTGTGGGAGCAGTCAGCTTATTGATGATTGTGCCGTGAAGCAGCTACTCATTGATGGAACCTTAGCTGGGTGTGCTCTGGATGGTGCAGAAGGGCCACAATGGATGGAAGCATGGGTATGATAAATATTTTTAGGGTATGGTTTGATAGTATACTAATCTAAGAAGGTTGTATTTTTGCAGGTGGGTCATTGGCATTTTTAGATTATCTACCCTTCTTCCATATGTTGTCACATTCTTTTTTCTGCTGTACATACATGTTGTATTTAGGTTTATTTCTGTGCTAGTTACATACAGCTCTTCTATTTTATCTAGCTTTAGGATTATAAGCTGCAGACATTTCCAGAAGATTTCTAGAATGTTGTAAGTCTTGGTTCAGTATATTGCTTGAACTCATCCATTTTAATATCCTCCTTTGTAGGTAAGGGAGATGCCTAATGTGCTTATACTTCCCCGTAGTGCGGATTACAGTGAAGAAGTATGGATGGAGATAAGAGAAAAAGCGATTTCAATGCTGCAAACATACTTTGTTGATGGATTTGTTCCAAAAGATGCTGTCTCTGATGAGGAAGAGGATGAGAGCGAAATTACCTTTGAGAATGAACAATATGCCAAGACAGACAAGGAAATTGCTACCCAAGTTTCTGTTGATCTAAGGCTGACAAATGCAACTCCTGAGACCTCTCAAAGGATCAGTGCTGCTCCACCAAAGGAATCACCGACCAATCAAGAGAATTCGGGTATATCTCAGAATAATACTGGGAGATCTGAAGGTAGGCGTAGCAGATCAGGTAAGAAGGCCAAGAAAAGGCACGGTCATCAACGATCAAGGCAAAACCCCGATGACCCTTGTTTGCTAGAAAAAGAAAGTACTTCTAACCGAGAAGACGACACTGCCATGAGTGGGACAGAGCAGAGTTCTCGTTTTGCTTCCCCTGAGGACACAAGGAGTAGGAAATTACCAGCCGATTCAGTACAAGATATGGCTGCTAGCCCAAATCAAAGATCAAGCAGCAATCTAGTTGGAAGTCTAAGTGAAATGATGAAAGATGGTACCATTATTGCTCTATATGCGAAAGACCGCCGCACTCTCCATGTTGCGAGGCAAAGAGTCAAAGGTGGTGGTTGGTTCCTAGATTCTATGTCTTGTGTAGCAAAAAGGGATCCTGCTGTGCAGTTTCTTGTTGTCTTGAGAGGCAAGGTAGACCTCATTATGTTTACTTTGCTCCTTTTCTACGTTTGCGGGCTAGGTTTGGTCTCCATTAGGAAGTGATGACTGTTAATTAATCTCTGTAGAACTACTGTTAATTTGTGCAAGCAGGCTCTGAAATATTTATCATCGCTTTATAATACAGGACACGGTTGGCTTGCGGTCTTTCACTGCTGGTGGAAAGTTATTGCAGGTAACTTGATATTATTTTCGTAGTCTCGCTAGTTGATATTATTTTCGTAACTTTGTCGGAAAGTTATTTGCCTTATTACATATTAAAACTTTTGTGTTTGATGAAGCTCTTTTTATGGCTTTACTGCAGATTCTTGTTTTTTCTTTGTTTAAGATTTTGAAAGTCCGACAAAGCTCTTTTAATGGTTTGCAGATTAATAGGAAGACAGAATTTGTATTTGCTAGTCATAGCTTCGATGTATGGGAGAGTTGGATGATGGAAGGTTCTTTAGATGATTGTAGGCTGATCAACTGTCGAAATCCTCTGGTAAGCATCCATTCTGTGACTTGAGTATACTTTTTATTATTGCTCAGTTGAGACCAAAAAGTATATGGATTGCATAACAATTACTTATAAGCTCCCTGCTAATTCTTGGTAAGTTGGGATTTGGTGCAATTTCTAAAACATTTTCAGAGCAATTAAAAGGCTTTTACATATGCAGGCCGTGCTAGAAGTTGGCGTTGAGATCCTGGCAGCTTTGGGTGATGATGGGATTACCCGCTGGCTAGATTAGCGGCAAGTCCCTTTTCAATATCCAGTTTTCCTACTACCTCGTGGTCGTATCCCACTTACCAAACTACTGTCTGAGTGATTTTTACTCTTGTGATTTTGATTGTTTTCTCTCAATTTTTATTCCTTGGTCTGAATTTGGTAATACTACTTGGGTGTGTTAATTGATGAGACAGATGCTTGTGCACGGATGAGCTGCTTCAGTGCTTGAAAGATTTCCACTGCAGAACCAGAGATTTGAGCTTGTATTATCGTGGATGGACTACTGTAAGATAAAGATGAACAATCGGGTACTTTACTTTTTACGCTTACTCGTCCAAGGTTCTCATTTTCGTGTTCATTCGGAGCTTTGATTCGGTTATATCAGTGATGTAGTCATATCTTTGTATATGATTGTTGGAAATAGTTTAGAAAAATGTTTGAACAATGACTGTTGCAGTGTATGCAGCTTTTGAAATTTGCCTATTCTACCCATATTTTCTCTGTTCCATTCCATTTCCTTTTCTATACACCAAATCATGAAATTTCTTTGAAATCTGTTAGTGCTTTTCGCTTGATGTTTGGAACCGCATTAGAGCAAACTGCTGAGCTCATTTGTCAGACGGTGGCTTATTTCTACCACCTCTTTATTCGATCAAACAAATAACATTGCTGCTGTTTTTGTACTGCGTACAAGGCAAGTGAAGGTGTTGATTGTTTAAAAAGCAAGGTATCATTGACGTGAAAAGCTTCTTCTTCATGAATGACAGAGAGACTGTGAAAGCTCAACGGTGACAGAGAGGTAAAACCAATACAAATCGCTGTCGAAAGAGTGGGGGAGAATCAGGTAGAGTCGTAGTCGTAAGGTATTGCTCTATACACGTTTTATGCTTCCATTCATTACATGATTTGGGTGTCTCTCCACTAACATACTAAGTACTAACCCACTTATAGAGGTGGTAATGGTATGGTAAAAAAGTTTTTTTATTTAAACATTAATTTCATTTTACATATTTGGTAGAGGTACACTTCCCCATCCCCGCCAATACGACAGCTGTAAATTCATATTGTAGGGTTCTTTGGGAGCGTAAATAGATTTAAATTCATATTGTAGTTTCTGAAAATATGAAAGCAGATTAATTGATTAAAGTCTCAATGAAGATAATAAAACTAAAATTGTAACGCGGCAAACTTTATAAGGAAATATATAAACTATATGGTATGAGATTAAGAAAAATAAAATAAAAAGTTTGCATTATTATTATTATAATTATTACTAATATGGTATCTAATATTCGATAGCGAATAAAGAAGAAAAGGAAGAAAGAAGGATTCATTTCATTTCACTTCCCTTTTCTTCCATAATATAAGCTTTTCAGTAAGCTTTACAAATACAGAATAATAATAGATAAAAGTAATTATTAGGTAACCATTTATTTATCATATACCAACAACCATTATTGTTAACAAATTTACCCAAAAAAGCATGTCACGACTTTATTATTATGTATAAGATGTGCATTAATTAGTACAAGAATTGAGATTTTTTTATAGGGAATAATAGTTTATTATGGTTATAATCAATAAATTAATTATTCGCAATTATTATACCTTTGTTTTATATGGTATCAAACTAATGCAAAAGTCTTACATAAAAGGATTCATGGATCATTAGTTTAGTGTCATTAATAATAATAATTCTGTTTTAAAAATAAATCCTCTCTTCCTCTTTCTTCTCCGAAAATCAAAAGTGTCTCTCTCTCTCTCTACTGTCTAGTATTTAGTTGATTCTCCTCTCTGTCTCTCCCATTTCTTTATTGCCTTCTCTGCCACTCTGTTCCTCTGCTTAGTTTGATAAAAGAGTCGCTTTGAATTCAAAACCTTACTTGAGAGGTTCAGTATCCTCTCCTTCTCTTCACGGCGGTCGCAGCAGCCTCGTCGTGGAGCTGCATTTCTCCGGCGAATGTCATAGCGAACTCTGAATAAACAATCATCCTTCAATAATGACAGTATACAATGCCTCATTCCTCAACAACGAGCTCTCGAAGCAAACCTCAATCTTCGGCCTCCGGCTGTGGGTGGTGATCGGGATCTTGCTCGGCTCCATCATCGTCGTAACCCTGTTCCTCCTATCACTCTGCCTTACCTGCCGCCGTCGGAGCTCCAAGCACCAGCCTAAGTACCCTGCATCGGCCGCTACACCTCCAATCTCGAAGGAGATCCAGGAGATCGTGCACTACGGCGCCGCACCAGATCACTACCACCACCAAGCCCCGATTCCCGAGATCCAAATCAACATGGGGAAAGTGGAGCATCGAGTCGTCTACTCTGATCGGCAATCCAGCGGGGAGAGCCGTGGGACAGCTGGAGTCGAAACCGCCTCCTTTGGAAGCAGCGGGACGGTGGGACCCGAGGTTTCACACCTGGGCTGGGGTCGGTGGTATACTCTGCGGGAGCTGGAAGCCGCCACTAATGGCCTCCGTGAGGAGAACGTCATCGGAGAAGGTGGCTACGGAATTGTTTACAGCGGAGTACTTGTTGATGGAACCAAAATTGCAGTCAAGAATCTCTTGAATAACAGGTACCTAATTACTGACCAACGCTTGACTCTTGATTTCAGTGAACTGCTCCATTGATGACATTAAAGAAGAAGAAAATCCGAACTTTGTGCAGTAAATTGAGTTACTGATGTACTTGTTAATCATCAGGGGACAAGCGGAGAGGGAGTTCAAAGTCGAGGTCGAAGCAATTGGTCGTGTTAGGCACAAGAATCTTGTTAGGTTGCTTGGTTATTGTGTTGAGGGTGCTTACAGGTACCGATTGATTCTTTCCTTATTATGGAGATTGAAGTTTTAGGGTTTTCATTGATGAGATTTTGAATTCAATAGCATTCATTAAGATGGATTGCTATGTTTCACAGGATGCTAGTGTATGAATATGTGGACAATGGCAACCTCGATCAGTGGCTTCACGGTGATGTTGGGGATGTCAGCCCACTGACTTGGAACATACGCATGAACATCATTCTTGGAACCGCAAAAGGGTAAAGATGAAATCTGATCGAATTTGATGTTCTTTTTATCAAGAAATTGATGTGTGTGTGTTTTTTCTCCAGACAGAAGTAATTTAACATATGAATGTTGCTCTCTTTGTCTTGTTTACATTACAGACTCGCTTATCTTCATGAGGGCCTTGAACCAAAAGTCGTCCATCGCGATGTGAAATCCAGTAACATACTGATCGACCGCCAATGGAACTCAAAAATTTCGGATTTTGGACTTGCTAAGCTCTTGTGCTCAGATAGTAGTTATGTGACAACACGAGTCATGGGAACATTCGGGTTAGTCAAAATTCACAATGCTGCATACTAAAACTTAGATAAGTGAGATATAACTATTTCAAGAAACGGCTGGTTTCCTTGCCTAACCAATTTTTTGTTCTTCCCTGAAACTGTAAGTTTTCATTAGGGTTTACTTATCGCTTAATATCTTAAAGCTGAAAATTGCTGAGATTCTTTGTTTTCTTTTCCCAGATATGTTGCCCCAGAGTATGCTTGTACAGGGATGCTAACCGAGAAGAGCGATATCTACAGCTTCGGGATACTCATTATGGAGATAATTACTGGGAGAAGCCCCGTAGACTATAGCCGGTCACAAGGAGAGGTACTTGGTGTTTGACAATTTTGCATTTTGAGTTTCCTTTCAATCATTTTCTTCCTTTTTCTCTAATAGTATATGCAAATTTTCTAATTGTAGGTGAATTTGGTTGAGTGGTTGAAAACGATGGTTGGGGATAGAAGAGCCGAGGATGTAGTTGACCCTAAGCTGCCTGAAATGCCCCCGTCAAAGGCACTCAAGCGTGTTCTATTGGTGGCCCTTCGGTGTGTTGATCCCGATGCAACAAAGAGACCCAAAATGGGCCACATTATGCACATGCTCGAAGCCGATGACTTGCTAATGCACGAAGTAAGTCGTGTTTCTATCTCTCATCGTATCTCACTTAGGAATGCTGCTGCTGTATAGTGAATCTTACTGCTCTTATGCTGCAATATGTGAAACTTTATCAGAAAGTTACCTTTTTTACTATTTTAAGGGACTTACTTACCTGTATTTTTTGTGTAGGGTGAACAATTTGGTAGATAGGGTGAACAAATTTGGTAGCTCGAATCGGGTGAATCAATCAAACCCGAACAATATAGTTGAAGGAGCGTCGGATAGATGAAGATAGTGCTGCACAGTTGGTTTGGCCACATAGTTTCTTTCGTCTCTTTGATTGCTTGTATTCTAGTGTTGTAGTGTATTAGCTTTCGAAAATGGCGATTCTATTTTCCATGAATGTTTAGCATCATTCTTTATACCAATGATATGTGTTAGTATCTTTATCTTGTTCCTTCATTTACATTCCTAACTTTGGTCATGCATGAAAATTATAAACCCTATATGCAACGTCGTTTTAGACTTTGGAAAAGTCGGAATAAAAGAACACTTACCAATTACCATTTAGAATCCTTTTTGGTCCCCTTCCCCTCATACTAGAAAAAGATATTCTCAATGCGATGTTAAGAAACGAACCAAAAGAAGAAGTTTCGATTCTATTTAAATATTAGAGTTTGGCAAGTAGGTACTCAATTTTTTTTTCCTACAAATAGTTTGTCGAACTTTTTGAAATTAGCAAATAGATTCCTAACATGACGTTAATTTTCCGTTGAGTTTTGATAAAAAACTGCACATGAGCAGCACGTGAGGAGGAACCAGGTACCTGAACTTGACATGGTTTGACAAATAGGTACCTGAACTTGACATGAATTAGCAAGTAGAGACCTGAATCGGTTCAGAACCGATTCAAAAGTGGTTTGATCAAACCACTTTATTTAAAATATATATATATACCAAACACATGCATGACTCAACCTTAAAACCTAAGTCATGCATGTGTTTGGTATATAAACCCTACTATTTTTTAGTTTAAAATAAAGTGATTTAACTGAATCGGTTTTGAACCGGTTCAGGTATCTACTTGCTAATTTGTGTAAGTTCAAGTACCTGTTTGCTCATCACGTACAGTTTTTCGTCAAAACTCAACGGAAAATTAACGTCATAAATCTATTTACTAATTTCCAAAAATTCGGCAACCTACTTATAGCAAAAAAAAAAAATATCTAATTGTCAAACAAAAGTTCGGCTACCATTTGATAATTAAATAATATTCTGGTTAGAGAATAGATTACTCCGGGAAGTAAGCCAACTATCTTTCTTTGGAAGGAACTGCCACGTGGCATATGCTAGTTATTTTGTTGTTGTTTTGGAATTAGTTTAGGGTTTCTATCATTTGGGCAATTGGGCCGCTACTTGAGAGGACCATTTGGCAACTGACAAGTGAAAGTTGGTCAAAATGAGCTGTCTTCGGATAGACATCAAGAGGGTGTGTTATCTTTTGTCCCTTTGTGGGTGTGGCAATGCTACTGACTTGGCATGCCACGTAGGATGGATCATCCTCGATGTCTGGACCAGAACTAGCCTTGGACAATGAGACATGATGGCCAATTGATCAAAACACCACAATCTGGTTTAGTTAAGATGCACGTGGTTTATTAGGTAACGCATTTACTTTCACTAAATATATTAATCATCAGGTATCGTGCGGTTTATAATTATATTTATAATAAATATATATATATATATATATTAATTTGACTAAATCATATACAATGTTGATAAATTTTATTTTATTTTATATTTTATCACTCCTAATGTAAAATTAACATATTCTAATTGATTTATGTCAATTATAAATTTCTCATTCCTAAGTGTCATGTCGTGCAAATCACTTTAAAATCCTTCAAATTTTCTCATTCATTCTTAAGATAAGTTACACAACTCATATCATTTCTCATTCATTCATAAATTATGATTTCCCAATAAATATATTTTATAAAGTGAAATTTATATAATAATAAATACATAATATTATATTTTATGAATATCAAGTATGCACATATTAAAATTTACTTTTACAAATTAAAATATATATTAATTAAGAATCATTTCATATATCACATAATACTCGTATTAAAATAAGACATAAATCACATATAAACATCACCTACTTCATTACAATAATATCACAATAAATTTTAACAATGTCAAAAAATTAAGTATTATTTATTTATAAATTAAATATAATTTACAGTCAACAAATAGATAAAATATAATATGTATACTAAAACATTAGAGATTGTTACTATTGCTATAAAAATACTTATATTTTTATATGTACATTGATAGAAGTAATAAACCACATAAAATAAGTCAATAGTATTATACGGACATTAGCATATTTGTACATATTTGTGATTTGTTTTACATATTTATAACCCAACCTATTTTTGAATTATTAAAATACTATTATATAATAAAAATATAATATATTATTATCATGACTAAAATAATAAAAAAAGTTACTAATGATTTTAATAGTCTTTTGTAAACATATCCACTTTTTAGTATTAATTTTAATTATTGACTCATGCACTTTCAGCTAATTTTATGAACAAATGCACTTAATATAATATATATTTTTTGTATTTCATAATATAATTTATAATAACTTATCTATATAATTAATTATTTCATGCATTTTTAAGTTTTAATTTTTTTATTGTAAATAATTCAAATTTATAACAATGAACTTTTTTAAAAATTATTATAATGTATATTCACTAGAAAAAAATAATTTTTTAAACCTTATAACAGTAAAATTATTATTTTATTTTTTAAAATCATTTTACACTATATTCATTTAAAAATAATTTAAATATGTTATACTATGTACCATAAAATAAAAAATTTATAAATATAAAAAATAAAAATATTATAAAATAAAACATACTACTAATTGTGCAAAACGCATATTGAATATTGAGTATATTATAATAGTTATAATTCACAATTTAGGTATACAATTTATTTTAAAATTACTATAGAGATGTTTCCCTATTCCAAAATGTGTTTTTAATTAATTGTGTTTTCGGCATATAATTTCGTAAGACTATATACGTATTTTTTTAATATATATATATATATATATATATATTATATCAACAACTAAATGTTCACCTAAAAAAATTAATTAGAAAATCAAATTAACAATCGTATTACTTTGGAAATATCTGTGTGCCATTCTTGACCAATGACTCGAGAAAAAAAATGCGAAAAAAAAGTATAGAAAAAAAATGCGAAAAAAAAGTATAGAAAAAAATAATAAAATAAAACCATTTCCAATTAGATGTCTCCACTTGTCGTTAGTTAGGTGGCTAGTCGGCTCTATCTCTTGCTGCCCTCGCCATACTTTTCAACGCATCTGTATTCTCCTTCACCTCATCCTTCCTACCAGATAACGAGCTCACCACTTTCTACGAAAGAGCAAGCGTTGATTGAGTCTGTAATAAGGTAGAACTGGACTTTCATTTCTTTGAAATTTTTTCATGTTGAATTCATTTGTTCTGTGGTAGAGAGGATTGGCTTTTCAGTTTTCTAATTGCTTTTGGTGCTTAGCGTCTGGTTTTGGTAAGCTGCGGTTTCTTCATTTTCGGTGTTTAATTTGCCGATTTGTGATGGAATTGCAAAAATATTGCTTAATCTGCTCAGATTTATATGTTTGTGCTTCAATTCGTAAAAATCGAGGACCTTCTGGTGTTTGTTACTAATTTGTGGTTGATCTAACTTATTTGAAAGATATCTATGGGTTTCATGTGATTTTAACATGCTTTTTTCTTCCTCCGATAAAAGGATTGACTATTTGGGTGTCGTAGCTGGTCCTTCGTGTTATTGGTCAGGAGTTATTTCTATTGCTAGTCTTAAAAGATGAGAAATGATATGGTAGAATCCCCTACTTTAAAGCAATTTTGTTGTATCTGTCTCAAGAACACCTAAGACACGATTTTAATCATACCACAAAGTCAATTTGAATTCTGAAAGGCCATATCAAAGAATTTGAAATTCATATTTCATACCTCAGTGTAAAATTCTGTATGGACTTTTCTGAGATATTAAAGGCGAAATTTTTATTCCTATATATATATATATGGCCTGTCTGAGTTTGAGGAAGAATACGGATGTAGGAGAATGTTCTCATCTGAGCTGATGTCTTCCAAATTTATGTGCGTGTTAACCTATAAGTAATACTTCAGAGAAGTATTTATGACTTTATAAGTTGTTTATACAACCTAATTGATTAGATAGTTTGCAAAACACTGTTAGACAAAAGGATGATTCATTAAATTGGATAACTGCCTTAGCTTATAGACAAACTTTGTACTTTGATTTACATTTGAAGGTTTGGTATGTTGTAGAACATGTCTTTATTTTTCATATCTCAATGTTTATCATGTGAATCTTTGGGAGTGAGCCTAATAGCCACTATGTGTGCATTGGATAACTTTAAAGTGCTGAATTTAACAGTTGTTGGTTTTCTTTTGATATTTCATAGTAAATACCAAACACACGAAATGAGCCAGCCACAAGAACCAAGCAAGCCCTTTTTCTCATTCGGAAATCCTTTTCGAATGAGATCACACAAGGGTTCTCAACTTTCTTCAAACCTTCAATCTCTGTTGAACTCCTTTGAGGAGTCCTTAGCAGGAAGACTAAAAAAACTCAAGCCCAAGGATGCAGACAATGTACTTACCTTGTCATGGATGAAGCAAGCCATGGAGTCCCTCTGCGAGACCCACAAAGACATCAAAATCCTAATTGCAGACCTCGATCTTCCAGTTCCCAACTGGGACGAACAATGGATCGATGTTTACCTCAACATCAGTGTGAAGCTGCTTGACATGAGCATCGCCTTCAGCTCAGAGCTCTCAAGTCTGAACCAAGGCCATCTCTTTCTCCAGTGCGCTCTTCACCATCTGGAGTCCTCTTCTCCAGACCTGAAGCAACAATCCATTCGTGCTCGTTCCAACCTTGAAGGCTGGAGACAGAAGACCAGTTCAAAGAACCCTAAACTTGAGAACTGTGGAAGCTACCTAGAGGGTTTAATGGAGACACTGAATCTCCCCAAGGTGAAAAACTCATCCAAAGGTAAGGTCTTGATGCGTGCAATGTATGGAGTGAAGGTGCAGACCATTTTTATCTGCAGCGTCTTTCTTGCTGCCTTCTCTGGCTCCTCAAAGAAGCTGTTACGATTAGAAGTATCTGAAACATACATCTGGGCTCAAGTTTTCAACAATTTACGAAGGAATGTTAATGGGGTGTTACTGCTTTCTAGAGATAAACCAATTTTGTTGAAGGAACTCGAGACTGTTGATACAGCAGTTAAGAAGCTGCAACCACTAACTGAGAATGGATCGGACCTGACCCAGAAAAGATCACTGGTCTCTGAATTAGGAGTTGGAGCAGATGAACTTTCACAAGGACTCGATCTTGTTGTAAAGCAAGTAGATAGCTTTTTCCAGATAGTTTTGGCGGGGAGGGACGCCCTGCTCTCTAACCTTCAAGCAAACTGTACAAGTACTGACGAAGTGTTAGTAAAAGGCATAGGGAAGTCAGTTGTTTGATGGGTATACTAAAGCTATGTGCCCTCAGTATCTGGGTTCAGTGTAGGTATGTTTTATATGTTAGGTATCATAGCATGTTATGTTGGGTGTTTTTAGTTGATATGGTTAGTATGCTAGTATTGTGTGCTTGTTTTCAGTGTATGTCAGTTTGTAATACTATATATATTGATGATTGTGGAAGGAGATATGGAATGGATCATGCTCTCTATAGAAAACTTAATTGTTGATGACAGGGGTGTCAGGTTTTATTCAAAGGAATCTCGTGTAATACCGGGGGAATAAGGTTTAATCCCATTCATGGTTGATTCCGTACAACACATGTGACTCCTATGGCTATAATGGTTAGAATATGATACAGGTATGTCAAATACCATAATTATACCATATTTTTAAACCACATACCATAACCATTACGGGTACAATTTTCAATATCATAACCATTAAAATAATCGTGGTTATTAACCATGATTTTATCCGTATACCCATATTTATTTCACACATGTAATATAATAAAAGATCGAATTTTTGTTTTAAAATAAATAAGTCTATATTACTAACAATAAAAATATATAAATCTAACATCATGGTTATTTATTAACTATAGTTATTTATTAACTATATGTACAATAATTTCTATTATTTAGTATATATTAGTTTATTAATAATAAATAATTATTATATTTATATAACAACCATGGTTATAACCATGGTATAACTCAAATACCGTAACCATAACTATTATGGGTATAAATTTCATCACCATAATTGTACCGCATTATAATGGTACGATTAACCATATTAAAAGTAACGGTTATAACTATGGTTATGAGTATTTCATCGCAGCATTGTCGGCCCTAGTGACTGTCTATGAGTTTAAACTTTAAATTGAATCCGAATTTAAAAAACGTATCATTTAACAAAGTTGTACAGAATTATATCAAAAAACTCACATGGAATAAGAAAGGAATGAGCAAAATACCCTGACCAACCTGTATTTAAGTATTTTTATGTTTTTTATTGAAATGGTGGGTCGAACGGGTCAGACTGACTCACGGGTCATGGAGAAGGTCGAACGAGTCAATCTGACTCAACCATTACCATTCCTGACGGGTTATTCTGACTTGCGGGTTGACCCACCAACCCGCGGGTCAGGTTTGAGGTTCAAAAACTGACTCATACTATTACACGGGTCGTGTTTGGGTCAGATAGTCACTGACACGACTCATGACCCGTTTTGACACCCCTAGTTTAGATTGAATTTTTTGGTATTAAGGTGGGTTTGAAAAAATATTTTTAATTTGTAAAAAAAAAAAACAATCTCTATAATAGAGTACTTGACTATTTGTTTGTTGCTTGATTTTTTTTTATAGTTATTTTTATTTGTTGTGATGTTTATTATATAATTTAAGAGTAATTATCTGAACAGTTACTTATGTTGCACATGTGACTGAACAGTTGAAACTTAAGCACAACCGTTACTCATGTTTCAAAATGTGACTGAACGTTCACCACAGTAATTGTCGTTAATTATCCCCGTTAAAATTAGGCATGTGTTGTGCACGTGGCCTTCTTCATACTTAAACTTCCTAATATGAAATTCTCCTTATCTTTTAGCTTCTGTGCCCACTTTGCAGAACTGAAATCGCGAAAAGGAGACCCAACCATTGAAGGAAGAAAGAACAACTCTTGAGCTTCCGTACCTTTAAGACTGAGGACAAATTTGCTCATATGGTGGTAGACAACCGAAAGTTTATCGATTATGGTGAATAGCAGACGGAAGTGTGGGTGTCTAAGCAACAACGCTGTCACTATTGGGGCGTGAGACTCCAAAAGTATTTTGCAACTTCTAATTGAATCTGGAGTTGTGTAGACTGAATCGAGGAATTGACCGACGGGTAGAAAGGAAGCAGCAAAAACTGAATTGCAACAAACATAAGACCTACACAAATCACAGAAAAGACTAGAAACGAGAACTTCCACTTCCATGGTAGACATATTGAGTGAAATTTTTAATGAAAATTCCATGAGAAATATGAATCATAAATCCTAACCTTACGTTTAGCTAAGAAAGAAAGCAATGACATGGTGTACCAAGAGTGGACCGATCAACACAAACTGCAAGGGTTGTGCTACCATACATCCTCATTCCTCAAGAACCAAAATGATATCCATGCTCATGCAATATCTATTCTCAAAATCAGGTAACATTTCTTGCACAGTCTGTCGCAGTCCCTATGCATGTTAAAAAATGACCAATTAATCACATTTGTTCAGAAACATAAAAGATCATTTAATCACTAAAAATGAAACATAAGTGATTATTTAATCACAAATACGGTAAACATAACATGCCATTTAATCACAAACGTAAGATGGTAAATCACCATTGTTAAAAAATATACATCATACCTTTTGTCGATCAGAACAGAAAGGAACAATAAAAATATAAACATGAATTAAAATTTTGAAAAGGAAATCAAACTTTATCCGTAAAAAAATCAAACTTTAACACTAAATCAACAATGTCCACAAACAACAATTGAAAAATCGCCAAAAAAAAAACACATATAACAGTAACAACGCAAAACTCTAATCCAGACGAAGAAAACGACAAAAAAATCAAACTTTGCCCAACGAATTTACATCAATGTTGCACTTTTAGAGGAGTCGCATAAGGGAAGAAAGGAAACTTCAAAGGAATCGCATAATCGCAAACATGAATCGAAGTGAAAAGGATTCTCACAAACTCAAACAGCAATCGAAACTTCATACGGCAAACATGATTCGAAACATCACTAATCCAGGAGTCGAAACACACCCAAAATTGAAAACTTGCTTGAAGATGAAGATTTCGCACCGCAATGTTGATAAGGGGGTTGCTGTGTTATTGGAAAAATATGTGCAGAGGAGAGAAGTTCGAAGGGGAAATGAGAGTTGAAGAGGGAGGGAAAGTGGACAGAATGGTAAAATGGTCATTCCATAGAAGTTTAATTCGTTTAAATGAAATTACGTGTTTTGCTCGTGACAGAGATATGAAAATATTTGACAGAAATTTTGCGGAATAACCTTTCAGTTATATTCTCAAACTTAAGTGAGTGTTTAGTTACACAAAAAAATATAAGTAACTGATTAATCACGTAGAGTAAACATATATAAGTGTTGAGATGGTTACCTATAAGGGTTAATGATCAAAGTGCCCCTAAAGTTGACCGAAATTTAAGAATCCTACTTAAAGTTTAAAATCCCCCCTAATATTAAGAAATTATGAAAAATTCCTCCTAAAAAAGTATCTGACAATGAGGGATTTTTCATCATTTTCAAACATCAAGAGACGCTTTTAACTTTAAGGGAATTCTTAAATTTCGACCAAACTTTAGGGGGGACTTTGACCATTTACCCTTACCTGTAATTTATGTTATCTTTCCTTACCAAACGCGCGAAGGACGAACGTTAGAAGCCACGCACCTTCTCCACTGCCTCTCGGAGTCTCGGTCCACTTCCTTGCTGTCAAGCCGCGTCGAGTTTGGTTCGCTGATGACTTGACAAGATCAAAGTCTTCTTTAAGATGAGAAGAACAGAACTCTGAACATGAAAAGACTCGTTCTTTGTAGTGAGCAATCTCTAGCAATGGAGAAACGCCGTTTCTCTCTCCTATTTCTCGCTGTTTGGACAGCGTACGCCTTTTCTTCCACGCTGGCGAAGTTTGCACCGGTCGACAACTACCTATTGAACTGCGGCTCCGCCGTGGATGCGATCTTCGACATCCGCAAATTCTCTGGGGACTCGGGCGCATCGAATTCACTTGTTTCGACTCCATCCCGGACGATCTCTGTCAGCGACAGGAACCCAGTTACGAGCACACCCAAAATCTACCAGACAGCTAGGGTTTTCACAAAACCGTCGAAATACGAGTTCAGCGTCAGAGATAAGGGAACTCACACGGTACGCATCCATTTTAATCGATTCAATTCGTCCAATTGGGAGCTCGACGGCGCTCAATTTCATGTTCTAGTAGATGGATTTGTGTTGCTGAAAGATTTTGGGGGTGAGAATACATTTGATCCAAACCCTGTTGTGAAGGAATATCTAGTCCCCGTTGATGCTGAGAAGCTTGTAATAACGTTTATCCCATCGGGGAGGTCAAAATTTGGTTTCGTTAATGCGATCGAGGTGATTTCTGCGCCGAAAGATATGATTTTAGAAACTGCTCAGATGATAGATGGTGGAAAACTGGTGAACTTTGATCAATTGAACCGACAGGCACTTGAAGTCATTTACAGGATTAATGTTGGAGGCCCCAAAGTAACTCCTTTTAACGATTCCTTGTGGAGGAACTGGATCCCTGATGATGAATACGTACAATCAAGCTTTGGATCAAAAGTATACTTTGGTGGGAGGATTAAGTACCGAACTGGTGGTGCAAGTCGGGAAGTATGTCCTGATAATGTTTATAATTCTGCAAGAGTGATTCAAAGCACAAATGCTTCAATCCCGAATGTTAACATGACTTGGGAATTTCCAGTAACTGGAAATCATAAGTATCTTGTTAGGTTACACTTCTGTGACATTGCTAGTATTGCTATTGGGCTGCTCTACTTCAATGTGTATGTGAATGGATTCTTGGCACTTGAGGATTTCGATCTCTCAGCAACAACTTCCTATGTCATGGCTTCACCACACTATGCAGATTTCCTGATTGATGGAGGAAACGGTGGAGCTTTGAGTGTGAGTATTGGGCCATCAAAATTGAGCTTTGCACATGGAGTTGATGGGATCTTGAACGGTGTGGAGATAATGAAGTTGAATAACTCAATGGGTAGCCTTGATGGCCAACGGTGTTCTGGTTTCATTAGACAGAGTTGGCCCAAAGAACATAGTACAGGTGTTGTGGTTCCTCTTATCGCAGTTGTTTGTATTCTGGTAATCTTTTCTCTTACTATGAGGAGGAAGATGGCCGGTGCTCTCCAGTCGGGTTCATGGACAAGGCTGCCAACAGATGCGATCGAGGTTGGCATGAAACATATCAGACACCAGACATCTGCAAAGGTATGATTTTCTAAGCATGGCTACTAGTATATAGTGTTGGTATTTGCTGAATTTAATTACTTATTGTCCACGGTATTTAGTGTTTGGCTTGACTGATCTTGAAATGTATTGAAAAAGCTATATATATATATATATCGTTTTGTTATTTCTGAAACAAGACAGGCAGTTCCTTTTGGTATGAATGTCTGGTTCCTTTTGAGTTTGCCGTGTTATCATTCATGAGAGCATCAATACTAGTTCGTGTGTTAATTCAGTTATGTATATTCGAAACTCAAAATGAATTATATGTATATAATATTAATAAGGAAAAGAATCTGTAATTCTTATTCTATTCTAATTTCTAAGTTTATAACCCTAAATTTATTATTGTTTTACGTAGTATAAACTAAACTGCCGTAATTCATTTTCTTAGTTTTCTCTCAAAGATCTCTACGACGCAATTCTCTTCTCTCACGTGACACACACAATCTCAATTCTCCTACGTGGATTGATTCATGATTGTATGATTTTGTTTTTAAAAAATGTGATTGTTGGGTGATTAAATGATCATTTTGTATGATTGTTGTAACATCGTATTTGTTTTGCGGAAAAATAAGTTTTAAATTGGTTAGTATAAACAAGTTTTAGATAATTTCTTTTGAAAAAATTTCATACTTCCTAATAGAATACTCAAAACCGTAGATGTTGGTATCAGAGTAGATTGCAGTTTCAAAATTCAACCCCTAATTGTAACGATGTAGGTATTGGAAACCCCTAAAATTACATTATACTTTATATCGCTTACCCTAAATTATATCACATTTATCTAACCGGAAGGATGATAGCGTTTATATGATTGGTTGGGGTTTGGTTGGTGGTGGAACATTTTATGTGGTTGAGAACAGGTTTATAGGGGACATCATTTGGTGAGGATAAGGAGACTCGCCATATATCATTTTTTTTTCTTTCTAATAAAGGATGCATCATTTAATTATGAATCAATTTAATTATGCTATCATTAATAATTGATATTATTAATACATATTTATGATTTATTTGTTTATTATTAATAAGGAAAAAATCTGAAAATGGGGCAACATATTTGACGAAAATAATTTTTCAACTCAAACGATTGTTTTTAGTTCAATATGTTTAAAAATAATGTTAATTGGTACATTTGTGTATTTTTCTGTTAAAAAATTCCGTTAAATATTTTTTATATTTGCAAAATTAACCAAATATTTTTCTAAAAGTTACAACTAAACTCTACAAACTTACACTAATGTACAAATAAGTTCTGACTCGATTCGAGTCACACCAATGGTCCCCTAGCCAGGGTTCGAACTCATACCAGGTCGCCCAACCATGGTCCGAACCCATACCAGGTTTCCATGGTTGGGTGACCCGATTTGGGCTCAGACCCAGACCAGGTCGTTTGAACCGAACCTGATCAGGTTCGGTCTAAACCGATTAGGGCTCCATGGAGCCCCAATCGAAGGTCCTATGGTCTGGGTATGAACCCATATCAGGTCGCCCAACCATGGGGACCTGGTCTAGGTTCGGACCCTGGCTAGGGGACACTCGATGTGGTTCAAATCGAATTGAGACTTGTTTGTAACATTATTGTAAATTTGTAGGGTTTAATTAACATTTATAAAAATATCTAGTTAATTTTGCAAATATAAAAATATTTAACGGAAATTTTTAAAAGAAAAGTAACGGAGGTACCAATTACCATCATTTTCAAACATATTGAACCATTAATCATAAAAAACATGTTTGAGCGAAAAATAATCTTGTGAAAACATGTTGCCATTTTAAAACTTTTCCTTATTAATAATTGATATTTAAGGTTAATTTCGTATTTTATCATAATAATAAAATTATTTGCTTCACTTAGGGCTGCCACGTGCTCTCACATCTTTTCCTGTACGTCAACGTTTCGATGGCTCTATGAGCTGGAGTAATTTGTCCTTTCACCTAGTGCGTAAATATCTAAACTGGATAGGTGAAGTGGATCCACTACAGCTAAGCTGCTCTTGTCAGAATCAGCACCACGAATTGAGCAATTTTAAATGGTGGAGATGATCTCAAAACTTGCTCAGGGCATGATCGGACGGTGGGTTCGAATCGGTGACATGGAGGAGGATGCAGACATGTCACATCCGATAATTGCTCTCCAGAATTCTGACCCGAATTGAATAGAAGCTGAACTTACTATAGCCCATGCACCAAGCACTGCAGTTTTACAACGCCCAATATATTGACCAAATTACCCCTCACCAATCACAACGGCGATTCGATTTCAGTGTACCCGTATAAAAACGGCTTCTGTGGACGGACGAGAAACGTCAGAAATGAAGAAACGCGTTGGCCGTCATGTGTTTGGTTGAACCAACTACCGTGACTTTACTGCGCACTTCTCCAGCTCTTTAATTTTTGGATTTAAAATAATAATATGTACAATTAGTGTTATTATATTTTTTGAAATACTCAGATCACTTTAAATTTATAATTGAAAATTATTAATAAATATTATTTTCTCATTATTATTAAAATAAATCAAAAGTATTTCCCTATTTTATATTATAAATAAGGGTTAAATAACAAGAAACTATATAAACTTTGAACGTTTTGCAATGAGTTACTCTACCTTTAAAAAATAAAAAATGATATCTCAACTTTGGCGAATGTGCAATGAGCTACTTCCGTCCAAATTACCGTCAACTGTTGACAGAAATTTGTCGGAAATTCTTCAGAAATTAGACGGAGGTAGCTCGTTGCACCTTCGTCAAAGTTGAGGTAGGTCATTTTAATTTTTTTAAAGTTCGGATAATTCGTTGTTATTGATATTTATTATTTAACCCTATAAATAATTAATTATCTCCTTTTTGGCTTTTTTCGGAAAAGAGGAAGGATATGTCATATGAGACTTTAAGAGGACTATAAATAAAATTTCAAAATATCTTCTATTTTCTTTTTCGATTTTCTAAGCTTTCTCTTTTCTTTACTGTTCTCTCCCTCCACCGGTAAACCTCCTACTGTACGCCACAAACCACCATTTTCTCAGGCAGGTTGCTACTTCTGTCGCCGTCAAATCACTCGGTGTCTCATTACTTCGAAGATGGCTATATTTTTCTTACTTTTCTGACCAGTCGGAAATACACTCTCGATTTTCGTTGCAGGCGACGGCACTTAACCGGTAATGTGGTTAGGTTGCGTCTCCTGAAGGCGAAGCATGAGTCCTCCGTGTCTAAGATCTTGATCTAGGATTCTCCAGCGGTGCTTGATTCTATCATTTGGAAGCTGTTCTGGTGGAGTGATGGAGAACGAAGACCTTCAGAGACCGGCATCGTGATGAGATGGTAAGTTATTGCATTCTCTGATTTCGGCGTTCTTCAGACTGGTATTGATGCTCTCTGTCTCAATTAATTTCCAGGGTTTGCATAGATAGCTTTATTTGGCAAAATATGGTACTGTTGTTACGTTGATTGTTCTTTTCCAATAATGGAATAATACCCTGATTGGTTTGTCTTTTGTAAGTAGCTGCTGCTGTAATCCTTTTACTGAGAATAGGAGAATATGTGTGAACGGAGGAATTGGTATTATTTTCTAGTATTTATTATTATTGTTGTTTATTTTACTGTATATTTTACTGTACTGTATTGATTGGTTTGACCACCACCCTCCAAGTCTTGGAAGAGGATAAGGCTGATGATACTTGCTGAACCGTTGAAGTCTGCTGTCAATTTTTTATGCATTCGCAACTTCATTTCCAAGGATTTAAACTCATAAGAATGGTTACCTACCAGCGCATGCTTTACTCTGGAACGATTATCTGAAGGAATTGAGTCGAACCAATTGGCTAATATTGCAAAATTTACTTAAGTTTAGAGTAAATTCATGCCACTTTTAGGATTTGAAGATAGTTGTACCCGGTAGTTGTTGAGCTGGAACTTCTGTTTTGAGTGAAAATATACATTTTAGAGTTACATATTCAGTAGCTTTTGTGCTGTGACTTCGGTTTTGAGTGATAAATTTCATTTTGAGGTTAAATTACAGCTTATCTGGATCATCCTCCAGTTACTGAACTTATATATGTGCTGTTTATGAGTCTATGACCTCCTGGACATTGGACCTATATATATATTTCCTTCTTTTCAAGGAGGATTAACTATCAAGTCCAATGTATATTTTGTGGAAGTAAATAGTTAGTTGTGAAATCTCATATTCCTTTCATTTTCTCAATATTCCAAGACAGATGCCTTTCTTTTGGACTGTTTCATGAGATGTTCTTCATGTTTCTAATTTTGACAGGTGGAAAGAAGAATCTACTTGTCTGAAGATGTTAAAAACGGGTTGAAACTTTTGAAGCATACAAGGCCTCAAAAAATGAAAACAGACAGCCCAAGAGAGAGACGTCTCTCTAGCATGATGGTTAGACATAGTGGAGAAGGATTGAGAGCATCGGCTACTTGTGGTGTGAGAATACACAGCGGTACTGATATTAATTGTGAACTACCTTTTGATGCATCGACTAAGAAAGATGCCTATTCACAGCAAAAGGTAGTTAAGTTCAACATGAATGACTTTGAGTGGATTGAGAAGATCCCAGACTGCCCTGTTTACCATCCTTCAAAGGAGGAGTTTGATGATCCTTTGGTTTATTTGCAAAAGATAGCTCCAGAAGCTTCAAAATATGGTAATGTATTTCACTGACTACAAGTTTTGATGTTCAACTCAATTTAGTCCAAAATATATATACACATGCATATATATATATATATATCAGTCTCCCATGATTCCTACTGTATGAAATGAGTTTTAATATTGCCATTGGGCTTAAAAGATTTAGTTGGTTTTCAAAGAAATAATGTTTTCGGTTGAATAATCAATGTAGCACTGATCAAATTTTCAAATGCATAAAACTGCATGATTTCATTAGGTATATGCAAGATCGTATCTCCCTTAAACGCTTCTGTTCCAGCTGGGGTTGTCTTGATGAGGGAGAAACCTGGTTTTAAGTTCACCACGAGAGTGCAGCCTCTACGTCTGGCTCAGTGGGATTCTGAAGATAAGGCCACCTTTTTCATGAGTGGAAGGTGATTTTTTTTACATTGACACACACTGCATTCTCTTATTTCTTGTTTTTTGATGGCTAGTTTGTGTTGTCCAGGAATTACTCATTTCGTGATTTTGAGAAAATGGCCAACAAGGTTTTTACTCGTAGATATCTAAGTGCTGGGTGTCTTCCAGCATCTTTCATGGAGAAGGAATTCTGGCATGAAATTTATAGTGGGAAAACAGAAACTGTAGAATATGCTTGTGATGTTGATGGTAGTGCTTTTTCATCATCTCCCACTGATCCGCTTGGCAATAGCAAATGGAATTTAAAGGTCTTCATCTTTTTCTTGGACTATCATATATAAGAAATGTTATTCACGTCTTGGTTTTTTCGTGACACTGCAGAGCCAAATCTTGCTTTACCAGTTTTGCAATGCTGCTCAAATCATTTCTTCATAAATTATCCCATTTGTATGATTCATGCTTGTCAATCAATTTAATGTCCATTTGCTCTGATACAATTGTTTACATGTTTTTAGAATCTTTCTAGGCTACCAAAGTCCATGTTACGACTCATGGAGATGGCAATTCCGGTACTTATGTTCTATGAAGTAATTATACAGGCTTTTTTTCTGTCTAGGTCTCTTCTCTCACTCCTTCTTTTGCCCTAATTCCAGGGAGTAACTGATCCCATGCTTTACATTGGAATGCTGTTTAGCATGTTTGCGTGGCATGTGGAAGATCACTACTTATATAGGTAAATAACCACTTGATCTATTTAGCATGTTTGCTCAAATTTTATTGTATGAAGTAGAAGATACCTTAATTCGGTTATCAATTGTTTCTGCAGTATAAACTACCAGCACTGTGGAGCTTCTAAAACCTGGTATGGTATCCCGGGTCATGCAGCCATGGATTTTGAAAAGGTAGCCAAAGAACATGTATACACGAACGACATTCTATTTGCAGATGGAGTAGATGGAGCGTTCGATGTGCTACTGGGAAAAACGACGATGTTCCCTCCAAATATCTTGTTGGACCACAATATCCCAGTTTTCAGAGCAATCCAAAAACCTGGGGAGTTTGTGGTAACATTCCCAAGAGCATACCACGCAGGATTCAGTCATGGTGTGTAACTGTTGTTCCTTCATTATTTGATATTCTTATACAAAAAATTTATATTTATGAGTGATTCCATTGACCTAAGAAAAGAAGTGCAGGTTTTAACTGTGGTGAGGCAGTGAACTTTGCTCTTGGTGATTGGTTCCAACTGGGGGCAGTAGCTAGTTGGCGCTATGCTCAGCTAACTCGGGTGGCTCTGCTTCCTCATGAAGAGCTTCTCTGCAAAGAGGCGATGCTTCTTCATACAACTAGTATAAAAGTTGGAGATTCAATCTTCTCTTCCGCAGACAAAGACTGTCACCGCTCTGTCAAATTCGCTTTTGTGAAACTGATGCGCTCTCAGCATCTTGCTCATTGGTTGTTAATGAAATCAAGATCATATGCTGGCGTTTTCCCCATCTCCCATGGAACCATACTGTGTAGTCTGTGCAAACGTGGCTGCTACGTGGCTTACCTCAACTGCAGTTGTTATTTGCATCCTGTTTGTCTTCACCATGGTAATTAAGTCTTCTTACATCCAACAAATACTAATACCGGTTCCATCAGTTTATACTTATTACACTATTACTGCAGAGATGAAGTTGGTTGAATCCTCTGTGTGTGGTCGGACTCCTCATAATCTCTTTGTGAGGGATGATATCTCTGAGATGGAGGCTGTAGCCAAACACTTTGAGGAGCACCAATTTTCCGAGGATATTCTTCCAGATATTGTCGATGGATGTGAATCTTCACTAGTCCCGTATCTGTCAAAAGGCACGGATGGGTACTTCCCGTATTGTGAAATCAACCTCGACTCTAAACCGGAAATAGCTGCTTCAAGCACACCTCAAATGCATGACCTTGATCATGCAAATGAACGGACAAGATCAAGCCGTGGAAATGAGGAATCAAGGAAGCAACTGCAGAGAGCTCCTCTCAATCGTTCTTATTTGGGTTCTACGATGGACAAGTCCCAGGACAGCAATGTAAGTTCAATATCACCTTCTTTCTAGCAATGCATGCAGAATCGATATTTATTGTTCGATTTATTATTTTGGTGTCAGTCACAGAGGAGGGATGGGCATTGTAGCAGAGGCTCGCTACATCTTAGTTGTAAGGCGTATTGCCCGCCCTTGCCACAGGACGATACATGTAGGGTTGGTAGAAGACCTTCCACCATAGATCAAATGTCAGACGGTTCAGATTCAGAGACATTCAGGGTTAAGCGTCGTCCTTCAGCAGCAATAGTTGAGAAGAACAGCAGCCTGAACTTGAAGAAGCACGCTGAGCTTCTTCTTCTAAAGCAACAGCAGCAGCATCCTGACCACCACCACCAGGTAGGGATGAGAAAAAAAGACTGTCTGGACCGAAATCCCGATAAAACCGGTCCGACTAAGACCGAGACCGAGCGGACGGGTTTTTTCCTCTAAAGTCGGACTCGGTCTCGGGGAGTTTCCCGAAATTCCCGATTCGGACCGGCCCGGCCCGAGTTGTCTAAAACCCTAATACAAAATACTATACATCAACTTCTCCAACTAGGTCTCAGACTCTCGCCTCCGCATTCTAAAAAACTCACTCCCACTACACATGTGCTAATTTATTGTGTTTTGTGTTTGTATGTTCTAAATTTGATGAAATTTTGGACAAAAAAGTGTTTTCTTTTTACTGAAAATTTCGGTAATGGACCGAGACCGGTCCGAGTCAAGCAAGACCGACTTGGACGGGCTTTTTATACCAAAGTCGGTCTCGGTCCTCCAAAGGTGAAGACCGAAATTTCGGGCTCGGGCTCGGTCTTGCCAAAAAAAACGGCCCGGCCTGCCCAAGCTCACCCCTACCACCAGGCACTTACATTTCTAATAACAAATAATCCACTGATAAAAAGTTGATTGAGGCAACATGATCAACGAACATAATATACTGAATATCTAACCTTGTAGGGATGGAGGCGACTGAAGAAGCAACAGCCTGATGATGATGTGAATTACAGACGACAACAGATGCCGCAAAGAAGAGATGAAAGAATAGAGAGTAGTTATGGTGCAGTAGTAGTAGCATCCAATCATCATCAACGGGGTAGAGAATCATCCAACAGTGGTTCGACTCCGAGGGATAGCTGGTTTATCAAAGGAACAACCTTGACTAGTAGTAGTAGTACGGCATCATCTACTGTTAAACAACCTGAGGGGAAGGATAGCTACAAAAGGACGAGCAAGAGGCATCATCTTCACCAACCAGTTCGGGATCATCATCACTATAGAAGATACGAGCAGCAGGAGAGGACAAGGGGTATCAGTACTGCCCGGAAACCTCCTCTTCCCAAGGAGGTACCGATGGGGGATGGTCCAAAACGCCTAAAAGCGGCAGGCGCCACATCACTGTCTGGATCAGACCGCAGGTATTTCTAATAGAAGAAAACCTAGGATCAATTGAATTATTTGGTAGAAAAATGTACAGACGATGATCATCAGAATCAGAAAGCAGCAACTGTGATTAGGCTCAGATGTAGATTATTCCTGATGACCGACCGCTCCTCTCCTATAATTAGGAAGAAGAGTGCTTACCCTGTGTAGTGTACAAATGACATACACTTCCCGGTCTGGTGAATTATCATTATTATCCTTTCTTCTTTCAACAGCCTCAACGCGTCTGAAGACAGATTCAAGACTGGCGTGTCAATAATGAAAAGTAACAATCAACAAATACTCTATTGTTTCATTTAATCCTGGGTTAACTAACAGTTACTTATTTTTAATACGTGATTAAAATGTTACTTATCTTTTTTTTGTGACTGCACCGTTACTTAAGTTTGAGGATGTGACTGAATGGTTATTCCGTTAAGTTTTCGTCACATATTTCCGTCTGACGGTCACGAGAAAGTCACGTCACCTAATTTAAAGATAATTCTACCCCTTTTATATTTATGGATTATGATGTAGGTTCTCTAAACCAGAAGTAACGGTTAGGTAACAAAATGTTCAAACTAAAGTGATAATATAAAATGTTATTTAACAACTTCTCCACAAATATAAGTCACCACATTTGTAAACGAAACAATGTTCTTCATACTTCAGTTACATACAAATGTTACTGACAGATGACATACAAAGTTCACAAACTTTCAGTAAAGACTTTTTGAGCAAATGTATTTCAAGTAAAAACTAAGTTTCACAAGCAACAACTTTTTAATAAATAAATAAATAATGGATTCTTTAAATTCGAGTTCAAAATTGTATGTTAAATGCAGCATAACGCATTAACAATGCCATTTTGCTAGCTCCGTCAAGTGTCATCCAATGTGTTATCCAGTGTGTCATTCAAAAGGCACCCGTGTGTCATCCAGTCAAGTCATTTGCATCACCTTTATCCCACCCTACAAATAAAATTGATAGAATTACATTGCCTTATTTAATGGATCTATAATGATGCATACCTTTGATAACAGAACCTTGTCTGATATTGTCCTGGAAAAATGAGAAATTTTTACCTCCATGAAGTGATGAAACTCTTGTAAACAACCAAATACAAACGAAGCACATTTGGATGGTCCTCACTAACTAGGAGCTCTTTAGCGATGATTTCCTTTTCAAAGTGCTGCAAATATAAACACAATGTGCAAATTATAGTCCTAAAGGCAATCAGTTCATTACAACATAAAGCATAAAATATCAGTATCTTACATTGAACAGAGGTAGCTATTTGCACATTCTTCAAAATTGAAATAGCCCGTTTTGAATTTTTAAAGTTCGAGTAGCTCGTTGCAAAACGTCCAAAGTTCAGATAGCTACTTGGTATTTAACCCTTCTATCTATCAAGAAATTGGTGTCAACGCCAATGTCTGCGACACAAAATAGAAACCTTCACACTTCACTATATGGCACATTCTTCAAACCAGATACTTTAATCCACATAGCCACCTAGAGCTTAATAGCTCAATCGAAGGGAGAAACCGTTGAAACACAAGCAACAGCGAGCCACTGATGGTGTGAAACCTAAAATCAATGGAAAATCACATCCAAATCCGAGGATACACCAATTTGAAGTGCAATTTCTCCATAGAGAGCTTTGCAACCCTATTTCATAGCCACTACAATGCTCTTACCTCGCCATTTCCTTCTACAGCTAATCCAAGGCAACCGCAGCACATCCGATGTATTCGTCGAGAAAGAAGTGTTATATTCACTACGAAGTTAAGAAGAATAAGGAAGTCTACAGAGAATAAGGAAGTCTACAGAGTGAGGAAGATGGAGCACGTAGACGCATATATTCCTGAAGGTCAATTTGCAAACGATCCCAATCATTACCCTCCGCATATCGTACTAAAGAAGGAGATGTATCGTACTGGAGAATGAGAAGAGTATATTAGGAAGTTTAAGTTTAAAGAAGGTCACGTGCACAATACATGCGCAAGTTTAATGGAGATAACCGTTTAGTCACATCTGCCAACATAAGTAACGGTTCAGGTAATTAACCCTTTAATCATTAAACACCGACTCAAACTTATACTTATTAAATATCCATTAACCAAACTACTACTACCAAGTTTTACCTTAATATCTACTAGTATACATGCTTCCCTAAACTTGGTTCAACCGGCAGCTCCATACACGTAGTAAAAGCAGCAAGCAATCCAAAAAAACATGACCATAGGGCAAAAGCAGAAAAAGAGCAAACCAGAGCTCATTTCATGTCAACAAATTCTGTTTGACCATCAATTGGCTCCACCATCGCTAGTCCACTTCATCGGAACCTGCAAATTATCATCATCCGACTCCACCTTGAATCAAAAAATTCTGATCGTGTTCACCAAAATTTGCACCGGACTCTGAAATTATTTATTGCATCTTTCTTGTTACCTTTGTTTGAAGAGAGGTTATTGTAGATCTTAGTAAACTATCTCCAACCAACAACCTTAGCTTCTGAATGAACTCCTCCCTACTAATTGTCTTCGACTGAAACAATGGAAAGTTTTAGAAACCCGATCTTCGTCAACTAAACAAAAGAATATGCCAAAGATTGCAGCTTTGTTTTATTACCCTGAAAAGGTTGTAGTGGTGGTTGATCAGTTCCATGTTTTTCGGAGCAACTTTCTGGTCAATAGCAGCAAATAACATTGGAAAGGGCATCCATGGTGATCTAGGTGCCCTAGAAGGAGGAGCATTTGAGCCCATGCTTGGACTTTTTTCCAGTGATCCTCGATTATTATCTGACCCTGGTTGGCTATCATTATTACCCTGAAGTTAAATAAATAAAAAACGAATTTTTTATAACATCTACAGTTACGGTTAAAAACCCATCAAAATTTATTGGCAAATACTTACATGATTAGCTCCAGAAAGATCGGGATGTACCTTGTGTTGCAAAGACATGGTCACGCCCGATTCAGCAACTTTACTTCCAGAATCACTGCCATCATTACCACCTGTATATACAATTCAAACAAAGACAAACAAGATTCTGAAATAAAGAAAATATCTGGTTTTTATAAAGAAGGAATCCGCAGAGTTGACTGACTCATTGAATCAGACGTTGGGCTGTGATCAACCGAAGTGTAACAAATGCCCAACCCAAGAAGAAGAAGAAGTATATCATCACATTCACACCGGGATGGGAGTGTTGGGAGATTGAGATGTTGATATCATCCAGACATCAACAATAATTTTGCCATGTTCCATCCCACAGATCATGGCTGAATGTTAGCTATAAGAAAGAGATGATCAGAAAAAAGGAGCTCTTAGGGAGCAATATATCACCTTGTTGGGCATGGGGGAGTTTGAAACTAACTACGTATTCTGGGAAGATATGGGTGTTTGCGTTCATAGCCCAGATCACATAATGCTTTGGGTTCTCCAGATCATCGACTCCACTATCGAAGTCCTGTCTGCTAGGCTGCATCTGTGTTGATCCAGGCTCCACAATCTCCATATTCCCCAATATTACATGGCAGAATACCATGTGTCGTACCTCTTTTTCGTCGTTATCACAAAATTTTGCACTGACAAACAAGTCCAATCTTACTATTAATAATAGGAGACGAAGGTAAAATAATCAACTCGAAAGAGAACAAAGGGCACAAGACAACCTATACCTATCCATACTAGAGTTGATAACATTTTTTAATTTTCAATTGTGGAATATAAGCAACACATCCGCATAGTGCATAACATAGCACCGCCTGGTTTACTAATAAATACTTCGTATAAAACCGGAAAAATGAAACTAAATATGTGTATAATAAATAGGGTAATAAACAACACAATACAATGAATTTATACGGACCAGAAAAGAGAGGAGATATACCAAAATGTGGTAATGAGCTCAAAGAAGAAAAAGATGAACCTGATGTGAGGGAAGTTGGCCGAAGCAAGATGGACACCAGTACCATAAGTGGATTTACTGAACCCACAACTTCCAGCACCATACTCTATAATAGAAGAAAGTGTTCCTTTTGGAGCACCAAGCCAAGCAGACTGAACAGTAGCATCTCCGCGATATTTTTTGGTAATTTCAACTTGCTTTTGAAAGAGTTCATATCGAGCTTCCCTCATAGAGCTTGAGCAGCGGTACAGATCCACTACTTCAGCACCACCAAAAGGAGCCATGCCCATAAGGAACTTCTTCTTAAGAGAGAAGAAAAAATCCTCATCAATGGGATTAGCTTGTATATTCTGAACTACCTCATTTGTATCAGCAACAATGAGGTGTTTGCTAGATGCTTTTTCAATTTTATCTTCATAAATTGTGTTTGATTCTGCAGTGCATTCCATCATGTCCAGTCCACTGATATCAATTTCAAGGTGCAGCTTCAACTCACGGGGACCAAAGGATTCGTCATATCCACACCCCTCGTGTTCACTGCACTGAGGGCAACAATCATCAGTGAAGATCTCAGGAAAGAAGCATCCACCAGCTTCATCAATCCAAGCCATTGGATCCTGCAATTCTGTTTCTAAATCTAGCTTTGACATATGCAGGAAATCTAGCACAAAACGGGACCCCTCAAACTCAACCTTAATAGCTGATTTCTTCATTTGAAGATCCTTTTTGATAGAACAAACAACACTAATTGGAAGATCAGACCATCCCCCATCTTGATAAAATAAAATCCGTTCGGGTATACCACTTTTTATGAAGTTTGCATAGTGTTTCGCAACAAATTTTTGAAAACGACAACCACCAACCTCTTTATGCCCCTTCTTCAGTTTCCGTCGTTTGATGAGCTTTTCTGCCGACATCTTACATGTACCAGGAGGGGCGGCACAAGCAGCTTCACCAGCATATGCTGTATATGCCGCCCGCTTTCTCTTTGCCTTCAGCAGATGCCTTTCATTGGTAAGACTATCCAATGCCTTTGCGAATCTCGATTCCATATATATTTGTGGCTTCTAGATCAATTACTAACAACTTTTCTAGACACAAAAGAGCAGAACAAGAACGAAAATAGCTACCTAGCTCTAACAAGCCTTACAATAACTGTGCCATTGGACACATATCGAAAACCCTGCACATAGAAATCTTATTATCAATTACAGTTCATAAAGTCAAAGCAACTGGTTCTACATAATTGCCAAACTGTGAGACAGAGAATCATCATCAAACATCCTTATCATTGAGCTCAAAAGTTTCATCTCCTTCCCCCCAAAATAATTCCAAAACAGACCCAAACAACGTATAAATGTGGGAATATTTTGTCCCCAAGTATGCACCTAGAATATGAAATTGGACAAAGGATCAACATCTAAATGCTTCAAAAAGACATGGTCTGATTACTGCACCTACGAGCAAAACATTCAGTGGGAATAATCCAACAGCAGATAAATACTTCAGAAAAATCAATTGGAAAATTCCACTGAATGGAAAACCAAAGAAATTATTTTGGAAAAATCCAGCTTCCAACAAGGAAAATGTTTCTAATTCCAACAAAAATTAAATGATTAAAATAATAACCAAGGAAAATGTTGCACCTGGGGAAGGTTATCTTCACAGATATCATGTTTCTCTTATCTATTGCAAAGAAAAGACAGACTTATCGAATTTAAAAGGTAGCACAGCTCCACTCCTGCAATATACATCAAACAGACAGGATGTAAAATCCAAATTTCACTCACTAAAAAATGAAACTTTAGCCAAAACTATACTGACCATAATTCAGCCTCCGATCAGACTCAATTCACATAGATAAAAACATTTTTATGCAACTTGGGAAAATGGTCAATCGCAATTGCAATCAGTAAAAAAAAAATCATTAGATACTCCGAAAATAAGACAAAAGAACACCGATCTGCCCTATTAGGACACAAATCTGACGAAAACAAACAGATGAAAAAAAAATGATAAAAGAAGAATCATCTCACCCTAAGAAACAGATCAATCAATCACCGAAATCACCCTCACGAGCGAATCCTATACTCCGCAGAGTATGAATTGCAACTACTCCCACTTCGATCAGGAAGATGCGAGAGAAGGGGCGGAGGAGAGCAAAGCAGAGGAGCGAAAACCTAACTTTGAGAAAGATGAAGAAGGAACAGTAACAAGGAGACGCCGTTAATAATATGGGCCGAATCTACCTTTCAATAGACGGCGTGACTGAGTCGGTGCGGAGGTGGGAATTTCTTTTTTAAATAAAATGTCTTTTTATTTCTTTTTGATTGATTGATTTTGATATTGGTGGGCCCGTTTCATTATGCGTGCGCGAAAAGTCATGTTCGGCCAGCTATGACTAATCAATCTCGGGCTACAGTAACGTTACTTGCCTGTCTCCTAACTTGGTCACCGCCATCATTTATTTGTGGGATGTTAAGAATTACATTGAAGCAGCCTCAACTTTCCCTTAATGCTATGCTACACCTTAAACTTATAAAAATGGAAAAGGCACACCCTATTTGCACTGTACGATCTAATTTGTACGCACTTTAACCAACGTTCCCGATGTGGAAATCGGTCTTGTTGATTCGACTCGTATCATATCTCAAATTAAGGAATCTAACAATACAAATAGGTGTTGAGTTGTGTTTAAGAATATATTGAAATTTTCATTCTTAAGTTTGGATTTATCAGCAAATTAATTATTATGTACGTAGGCTTGTTCAATTAAACTGGTTCAGATGAACTGATTCTGATTTGGTTCTGGTTTGGTTTAAACTGGTTCGATTGAATTAGTTTCAAAATCAAACCAGTTTTTTAAGTTTCAAATAGACCCGTTCAAAATAGTACTAAAAATTCAGTTCGAATAAACTCGTTTTTTTATACTGGTTTATACTTAAATTTAAATCAAACCACTTTAAACCATCTTTAATACACCAAGCTGATCTAATGTCTCTCAACCATCGGTCTGATGAACAAGCATAACACTTACCTGTTCTTGTCTGATTCTGTCATTCATTCCAGTATTCCACCCTCAGTCTCAAAACCATAGAGTTTGTATGTCGATTCAGTGTGCAACACAAGTTTTTTAGTCGGTTCGGTTCCAGTTTGAACCAGACTGGTTCTTAACCAATATTATTATTTTAAAAAATAGATCAGAACCGTTCGAACCGGTTCGAACTAAACCAGTTCTTTTTTCTATAAACCATACCATTTTTTTTAGAAACATAAAAAAATACTGATTTTTTACAAACTAGACCAACTCAGTTCTGAATTGGTTCGACCCTGAATCGGTTCATGAACAAGTTTACGTGTACGTCTTATTTTAACAGTAATATAACAGGCAGGTTTGAACTATGTGGAGGACTCCGTCCAAAGATGTTAAGACAAATGTCTTAAATTAACACTTCATGGTAAGAATATTTGATAATATAATAAAATACTACAAATACAACTGCTAAAACGTTGAGGTACTTTGTTGTTATTTTATAATCTTAGAGTTCAAAATCTACAATTTTGAAAGTTTACGGTGAGACAGAGAATTGTTTGTGGGTGATGTACAGCGATGTGACTTGGTAGCGAAGTTGAAAGCGTGGAACAATTAAATAGAAACTTGGTGGGGCCCAACTGATGTCGTGTAGTTGAGGCCTGTGACGCACTGACGCCTGTCAATCTCATCTATTAGAGAAAAATAATAATTAAAAATAAAATACAAAGAAACGTTTTCTGGATATGGACTGAATTGAACGAATCAGCGATCCCTTTTTAGGTCGAAGTGCGAAATTTTCGTATCTTTTAGGTTAGACTTAGTATTATTAATAGACAACTAAGTTTGCGTAGAATATAAAAAACTGAGTTATTGCTATATAAATATAATTTAATATAAAATTTAAATATTTCTTTAAATTTTTAATTATATTATTATATTATATGATTACTCAACTTCAAAATAAAAATATTTTTATTTTTGCTATTAATATAATATTATTCAATTTACTTTTTGTATAACGTTTATTATTTATAGTATATTGATTACACATATGTTAAATTTATTTAGTAATAACACAATAAAAAAAAGTTATTTATAAATATTTTATTTACTAATAGTTGATTATTTCTTATTTTTTATTTATTTGTTTTCTTAGTTAAAAATATGTGAAAATTATATACACAAGCATAACTTAATAAATTATATATGCATATACACTATTTAGAATATTATTAGTTTTATTTTATATATATATAATTATTAATATAATATTATTCAAATTATTTTTTTGTATGACGTTTATTATTTTTACCTTTTTTTGTTTTAAATTTAGAATAAAAAAATAGTTTAGTTCAATTTTTAATTAACCTAGTTACTATTGTTTATCATTTTTCCATTATAAATATTATGTACTTTCAACACTTAAATCATTTTTTTAAGTTAATTAAGATAAAATATTATTATAAATTAGGCTTAAATATATATTAAATATAATTTATATATCATAAGTCTTGTTTACCATTTATTTATTTCAAATTATTTTACAATTGTTATTATTTTAAGTCTTGTTATTTATTTTAAGTTAATTAGGCTAAAATATTGTGTTTTCATTCTTATTTATTTATTTAACTTTTAATTTTTGTGTAATTTTCCAAAGTAAATTATTAGGTGCTAAACTTGCAATATTCTATTAATTGAAGACAAAGTTTAATTTTACATACTTATAAATGTAACATCTTTTGAAATCGAATGTAGAGCTTTTGATTAATTTTAGAGTGTCCACGTGAATGTGAGAGAATGTTGACATGAATGTAACTTCTTTTTTTTACATGCGCCAATCAAATTAAATTATTATGACACTATAATAGAGAAAATTGTGTTAAAATATTTTTTGTCAAAATTATAGAATACTTTATCAAATTAATATATAGATATAGATTATATAACCAATATTCATCTTAGGAAAATAAAGGCAATTTTTTTATCGTATTGTCAATTTTAGATACGATTTGTGAGTGATTCGCTTATAAATCGTATTTGGATCAAAAAATTTAAATTCGCGGATTATTTTGACATGATACGTCCAATCCATATGAAAAATGGAGTTAAATTTGAATCGTACCTATCAATCTGTAAATCAATTTGTATAACTAAATATATATTAGATTTTTTTAAGAAAGTATATACTTTCGAATTTTTTTTTGAAAAAGTGTATATGTAAAAAATATATTTAGAAAAGTATGCATACGCGCGACCCAGGGGTGCGCCTATTGCACTATTTTTTTTTTTTCTTCGTGAAAACACCGGTCTATCAAAAACCACGTTGATTTTAAGTCTGCTTATGGTTTTCCTCTTAAATAGAAATTGAGAGATTTATCTCAGTATTCATATGTCCAAATTCCTCTACGTCAGTCTCACCAAATTCCTCGGCTGGTTCTCTATCAAGAGAAATCTAAAGACCCTTGCTGGTGTTGTTGGATATGCAAGTGGAAACAACGGTCTACCAGAAACCACGTTGATTTTAAGTCTGCTTATGGTTTTCCTCCTAGTTGATTTTAAGAGCTCTTTGGAATTACTGCTGCAAAAGAACTCAAATAAAAAACTATAGTCATTGGAGAAGCTTTACAAGATATTCGGAAGATGTTGAGTCAGAGATGTATGTCTCTCTAGCCTGGTTAGTGTTAATGTGTTATGCTTATGCTTTAACAATGTTAGTATCTAAACTTCACATTTTTAGAGAACCAGCCGAGAGGCAAGAGTGGAAACCCCAAAAAGCTATTTTGCAGCAGTAATTCCTGATGTCAAACTAGCTAGTGTATTTGACGAAAAGTCTCATTCAGAAACTTGTGAATAAACAACTTTGTTTCAGTGTTTTACCTCGCGGATGTTGTTCAGAACAAGTTGGAAAATTTAGGACAGGAACCTAAAGTAACCCCAAAGAGCTCTTTTGCAGCAGTAATTCCTGAAAATGTCAAACTAACTTGTGTATTTGAAGAAAAGTCTCATTCATAAACTTGTGAATAAACAACTTTATTTCAATGTTTTACCTCGCGGATGTTGTTCAGAACAAGTTGGAAAATTTAGGACAGGAAAAAAGTATTTAACTTCTTATAACTTCCTTTCTTCTTTACTGGAGAGACTATCTCTCAATTTCTATTTAGGAGGAAAATCATAAGCAGGCTTAAAATCAACGTGGTTTCTGATAGACCGTTGTTTCCACTTGCATATCCAATAACACCAGCAAGGGTCTTTAGATTTCTCTTGATAGAGAACCAGCCGAGGAATTTGGTGAGACTGGCGTAGAGGAATTTTGACATATGAATACTGAGATGAATCTCTCAATTTCTATTTAGGAGGAAAACCATAAGCAGGCTTAAAATCAACGTGGTTTCTGATAGACCGGTGTTTTCACGAAGAAAAAAAAAAATCTGCAATAGGCGCACCCTAGGGCCGCGCCTATTGCAGTAGGCGCGACGCGCGTATACATACTTTTCTAAATATATTTTTTACATACACTTTTTCAAAAAAAAATTCGAAAGTGTATACTTTCTAAAAAAAATCTATATATTATAATAAATTATATAAAGATCATGAATCGCATGAGTCATATGAGTCGCAAGGATACATGTATTGCATAAATCAGTAGGTTGTATGAATCAGTGAGTCGACAAGTGATGCAGACCAACAGGTTGTCCGCAAAATTCACAATGTACAAATTAAAATGACACGAATTATATGAATTAACATGAGTCATACAGATTAAAACGTGAACCCACATATTGTGTTTGAATCTTAAAAACTGATATATTATTAATCACGAATCGTGTTTAAATTAAACTTATTTTAACTCAACTCATACGATTCACAATTGGCCTATCAATACAAATTAACACTCACATTCATGTTTCCACAAAATAGGAGTCATAAGTCAATATTTGTCTTGGCCCCCAAAAAAGTCAGTACTTTTAAAAGTCTTCTTCCACGGAATTGTAGTTTGTAGTTTCGAAGTCTATGAGAAACTCGCCGATTCTAACCAAAATGAATTCAATGATTCTGACATTATCAGGACGATTCATTATTCGGATGATTAATCAATAAAAAAATATAAGTTCTTCGCAATGAATTTTTTAAATTTGGAGGGTTCAGATCACGTTTCCCGGTAGGACTCGATTCGGGATGTTTCATGTCGTTCTTCTTTGTGCTTCGATAACCTACAGGGAAGGAAAGCTCGGGGGGTCTCGTTGTTTCCCATCCGACGATCAAGTAAGTTGAATGTTCGTTTAAGTGAAGTAAATGCAAGAGAGTAAGGAGAGTTGAAGCATTCAATATGGCAATAAACTCATAAAAGAGGTGGATGATGGTATTTATAACCCTCACCCCTAACCTGATATGGGTCAGTCCTGACCATGGTCATCTCAGGTGTCATCTGATTAAGTTACCATGGTTGGGTGTTCATTAATGCGTGGAGGGTACAAGTAATTTTGGCAAACTGTTATTTCTGTCCTTTTGGTCAGACGTGCCTGTATCATCTTTAAATGGTCGTAAGTAGGTCAAGGGGTGCCGTGTCAGCGGCTGTAAACACTCGATTGTTCCTCTGACATGCATCGTACCTTGTATCATCGTGTACCCTATACGAAGGGAGCCAATGATGGAAGAACTTATTTTGATTAGTGGTGCTCCCCACTGGTTATGGCCTGGCGCGCCAACTGAGCCCAGGGCATCGCCCTTGGCTGATCTTCGTCAAGCGTGGTCCCCTCAGAAGTCTGTATATGTGTGGCGTGACACTGGACTTTTTAGTTGTCCAAGACGTCGCGACAACATATCTTCATGGGACATAGCTCATACTAATCTTGTCTTCATAGACTATGGTAATGACAGGGCACACCCCTATTTTTAACTAGTAGCGACGCTATTGTCTCATTCGGGTCAGATCGGTTCTCGATCGGGTCGTCCGAGAGATGAGAATTAATACCCAACAGTTCGGATTTAACATGTCCGATTAATTGGTTTTGTACAATGAAATTTGATATACCAAATTACTTCTAATACAAGTGAAAAATGAATAGATTTCAATTGCTCTACAAAATTTGGCAAAAATAAAAAACTACAAAAATCAAAAATCAAAAGCCCAAGTTTGAAGTATATATTGGTTGGACCAGTTCGGACAGAGGTTATAGTGTTGGGCCTTGAATTAGTTTCCTGAACTAAAGAAGAAGACGAAGACGAAGAGGTAAGACTTAAGAGTACAGTCGAAGAAGAAAGAATCTGTTCCAGCATGTCGAGATCTTCCGGCGACGACGCTCTTGCCCTCTTCTCTTCACTCCGTTCTGCTTACGTTGCTACTCCTAAGAAACTCAAGGTTCCGCTACTCCTGTGTTTCTTTAGATCTTTACCCATATATATCTCTACTGATTATACTCATTGTTATGTTGTCCATATGGCTTCAGATTATCGATCTCTATGTGGCTTTCGCGGTTTCCACAGCTCTGATTCAGGTAAAGTTGCTAGATGTTTAATGAGAAAAAAATACATTTGCTGCCTTTGTGTGAATGTGAGGCCGATTACCTCGCTGAATCTAGATTCGCCTAAATGCCCTAATTGACTGTAATTTGCAAAGAGTGGAGGATAGAGAGGAGCCTAATTAGCTGAATTACTTGCGATTTGTCTTGGTTGAATGAAATGTTTGATGTGCAGACTAACTAGCCTTATGGATTTGGTTTCCCTAATTTGCATGGGAAGGATGTGCATTTCTAATTGGACTGCGACTGTTGCCTGCTCGATGATTCTATTCTACCTCCTGTTACTCTCCTTAACATTAGGAGTCTATTTTCCAAATTTCTTCAACCGGATTGGGATTGTCTGATTAGAAAATGCTAGATACCTTGATATAATGGAAGGTGGACTCTCCTCTCATTTGATACTGCCAATGAGGGATAAAATCAATAAATTGTGTAACCTCTGATGTCATTGATGTAGTCAGACTTTGGATCTTCAAAGAAGAAATATGGTGTTCTACGTCCATTTGAATAGATTGTAGAGTTTGGGGAGAAAAATCTGGACTGCGGAATTTAACTCAAAAGAGTTCTCTATCAGTGATTTTGTTTATAGCTATGTGGGTACTACACGTTTCTTGGTATATGAATTGGTAAATTGAATGTCAAATGAGGAAGTAGCTAGGTTTTGAAGGATGAGCATATAACGAGGAAGTAGCTAATAGCTGAAGTCTACGGATGATTAAGAGCATAGAATGATATGTTATAGTTTAGTAAGTGGATTTAAGGTTCTATTGCAGCATTTGGGTGTGGGTCTTTTTGATTCTTGAAGGGCTTTATCTTGAGTTTATGAATAGCTTGTATATTTTATCAGACTGCATTTCGATAGATAATTCATGTCAGTTGATGAACAGGTAGTTTACATGGCCTTGGTGGGATCATTTCCTTTCAACTCATTCTTGTCTGGTGTGCTATCTTGCATTGGAACTGCAGTTCTTGCAGGTGAGAGTTACTGGTGTAAAAGGAAATATATACGTACAGCAACACACCCAACCCAACTATAATTTCTGTGTTGCTTTAACAGTAAATCGCTATTTCTGCAGTTTGCCTCCGTATCCAAGTGAACAAAGAGAATAAGGAATTCAAGGTAAAATTTTTCCATCTCTGCTTCTAAAACTGTTTGATTAAGGAAAAGACACATACTGTTTTTGATTATTCAAGCTGATTAATTGGTTATCTTGCTTTATTTGATGTTGTTGCTGCAGGATTTACCACCCGAACGTGCTTTTGCTGATTATCTTCTCTGCAATTTCGTTCTTCACTTAGTGATTATGAATTTCCTAGGATGATTCATGATTATGTTATGTCAGACTCACTGTAGTTATGTTGTGTTTTTTTTCCGAACTATATTTATCTGTCATTTTAAAAGTGTCGCATTCTATGCACACAGTTTCCTTAAGACTGTTAGTTATTCTATTAGAAACGAAATAATTTCGATATGGAATCTTTTTTATGTCTAGAAGAGAGCAGAAAGGCGAATAGCCGTTGCCCATGAGACAGAAATTTTTTCACTCCAACAAGTAATTGAATTGGAAACACCAGAAAGCTTCACTGAACCGATCACTATTATGACCAAAAAAAACGATCACTGGAAAATTCATGTCGGATTTCTCAATAATGAAACTGAGACACGAGATCCAGAGCTCTCCTCCTCGTGACTAGGGGATCGTACCCCACATCTCTCGCGCCACCGGCATCGTCCCTCAGAGCAACGTCATCCGCCGCCGACGGCGATCGGCGCCTCTTCGACCGCTTGTTCCTGATGAAGCAGTTCCTCATGCTGTCTTCGACCATATCGACAGCAGTGTTCCTTGAATTCGCCTCGGGTTCTTCCTCGCCGCCGCCGTCAACCACTTGCATAGGGTCGGCGCTGATAGCAGACGAGTGGGAGTTTTCGGCGGACGGACGCGTCATCGCTGGTGGAGCAGCAAGGAAGGCGGAGAGATTCTGGTGGGCTTGGTGGAGTGAGGCGTAGATTTGGTGGTATAGGGTTGGGTCCGAGGTGGTCGGAAGCTGTCGGGCCATGGAGGTGGCTTGCGTTAGCGTCAGTATCAGCTCCTGTAAGGGTATATTGGATGAGTTCTCCGCCATCTCCTTTTCTCTAGTCTCTCCGCTGAGAATGCGAAAGTACAAACTCTTTGTCGGATCTTAAAAAAAAAAAGGTTTTGAAAAGTAACAGTATTGGGCTGTGATCTGTATTAAAAAATAAAAGTTTAAATATTAAATGGTTAATTACTTAATTGGTTACACATGTTTTATTGTCGTGCAGAATTGTTACACATGTTTCAAAATGTGATTAATTGGTTTTGAAATGTGACTAATTGGTTTTTTTACTGTCCACCGTTAGAAATCACAGTTAAGTCACTATTTAGAAACGTAAAATGACGTAATTACCATTTTCATCAATCAAGATGTGTTCTTCATCAACCAAGTTGTTCTTCATCACCGAATTGAATTGAAGAACTCTGAAATCAGATTCCGGGTTCTTCGATTTGATTCTTGTTCTTGAAGATGATTATGTGTTCTTCAATACCACTAGGGACATAATAGTCATTTCACAATTCAATAATATGTTTAAAAAATTAATTAACGGTTTAGTAACGGAATGATCAATTAATCACATTTAAAAAAACATGTGTAACCAATTAGTCACATAGCAAAACCAATTAATCGCATTTTGAAACATGTTTCACCATTTTGCACAATGGTGAAACATGTGTAACCAATTAAGTAATTAACTCAATATTAAATGACTATATGAATTTTGGACGTTTTGTAACAAGTTGCCCAAATTTTAAAAAATTAAAACGGGTTACCTCAACCTTGGACGAATGTGGAACGAGCCACCTCCGTCCAATTTCCGATGAACTTCTGACGAATTTCTGTCAACAATTGACAGTAATTTGGACGGAGTTAGCTCGTTGCACCTTCGCCAAAATTAAGGTAGACCGTTTTGATTTTTTAAAGTTCGGATAACTCGTTGCAAAACGTCCAAAATTCAAATAGTTTCTTAGTACTTTACCCTAAAAAAATGTGTTAATTCTGAATCATCAAGAACTGTTCAACTGGACTAAAAATTAAGGTTGTCATTTTAATTTTCAATTAATTTTATGAATTTTTATGTTTCAGAATAAAATTTTAGGTAAAACACGATCGTGCTTTTTAAAGTTTAGGTAAAAATTATTTATTTTTATATTTCGCCAGAAGTCGAGTTCACCCCTTTATGTCCATTAGTCGTTTAAAATTGATGATTTTCTCCTCATATGCTCATGTGTTGTTTTGACAGATTTCTAAACTTGAATCGTCCGTATCATATTATCCTATTAAGTATTAGTTAGGGGTGAGTTTGGGCGGGCCAAACCGATATTTTTGGCAATGCCGAATATGAGTCCGAAATTTCGATCCTCACCTGTGGAGGATCGAGATCGAGACTGATTTTGGTCTAAAAAGCCCGTCTGAGTCGATCTTACTTGACTCGGGTCGGACTCAGCTTTGAACCGAAATTTCCAGTAAAAACAAATTGTCTGAAATTTTCTGTAAAAAAATTGTCCGAATGAAATGAAGACAAGCAGAGTTGCGGAGGAGAGGGTGTTCATGAATATGCCTGGTGGCTGTTAGGGATGAACGTGAAGAGAAGACCAACGTAAATTATTAAATGTTAGGTTTTAATATAACTCGGTTCGGGCTGGCCCTAATCGGATTTTTCGGGAAAAAGACCGAGACCGATCTTAGAGGAAAAAACCCGTCTGCTTGGTCTTAGTCGGTCCGATCTCGGTCCGATTTTGTCGGGATTTCGCCCAGACAGTCTTTTTTGCTCACCTCTAATATACCCTAGTTGCTTTATATACTCTATGTACAAAAAAAAATGCAAAATCAATATAGATATATGTATGACAAGGTAACTAATATATGATGCCTTTTTAGAGCGTTATTCCTTCATAAAAATACTTTAAAAGGGTGCAATCTTCCCTACCACAATACTTTAGGATGTAATAGTGTATTAAGTATTAACCCAATCCATTCTATGTTAGGGCCCAACCTTAAGAATAAGAATGTACACTGAAATACTGGAGGCCCATTAGTTTTTAGCATTTTTTCTTTCTTTCTAATAACTCATTTGGAAGGATGCAAAGCTATGGGTTGATGAAATTTTGTCTGTTTCTTTTGGTGGAGAGATGACCAAACATGCCCTTATCATAGCTCTATCCAAGAGTGGAAAAGGACACAAACGATAGCCATGAATGAACCTCCTCTCCTTCATCTGAACTCGTTTCTTTGTATTTAGACTGAGAAAAATCAAGAAAATCATTCTGGGTCTTCAACCTTCTCCAGTAATTAGCCTTCCTTTTTAGATTTGTCTGTAAATTCAACAGTTTTACAATACTATTAGCTGCTGATGAAACCAAGTTGTTTTCGCAGGTCATTATTGGATAAAGATGAGTTCTTTGGATGTGGCAAGAACAGAACTTGCACTTGCAGTTCTCTACTTGAACAAGGCCGAAGCACGCGACAAGATCTGCAGGGCGATTCAATACGGTTCGCGATTCTTGAGCGAAGGACAGCCCGGAACTGCTCAAAATGTGGAGAAATCGACCAGCTTGGCTCGGAAAGTCTTTCGTCTCTTCAAGGCCAGACAATGAATAAACAATTTCGAAGCTACTTTTATACATTATCTATGATCTTGATATGATTCTTGTTATGTATTTGCAGTTCGTGAATGATCTTCATGCTTTGGTTAGCCCAAGTCCTCGAGGAACACCCCTCGGTCTTGTTTTATTGGGAAAGGTATAACCTTTATATATAGAGAGAGATGAAACTTATTCATTATACTTAGCCATCTATCAGTAGGCCTCGCAATTAAGGGTATCGGATATTATAAATATTATAATCATCCATAACCGATAGCCATTAAAATAACCGTGGTTATTAATTATGGTTTTATCCGTATACCCATATTTATTCCACACATGTAATATAATAAAATACCGAAAATTTTATTTAAAAAAATACATAAATCTATATTGTCAATAATAAAAATATATAAAACTAACATCATAGTTATTTATTACATGTATGTACATTAACTTCCATTATTTAGTATATATTAGTTTATTAATAATAATTAATTATTATATTTATATAATAACCATGAGTATAAATCAAATACCATAACCATTATGGATAGAAAATTCATCACCATAACCGCACCACACCATAATGGTACGGTTAACCATTTTAAACAGTAACAGAACTATGGTTATGGGTTTTTCACCGCACCATTGCCGGCCCTAATCTACACTTACGATTACATACCTTAAACATTGCTGTTTCCTGTCCAGTCCAAGAATGCATTGCTGTCGACCTTCTTGTTCCTCGATCAAATTGTCTGGTTAGGTCGAACCGGCATCTACAAGGTGAGGACTCCAAAGCTGTCTCCTTGAACTAATTTTTTTTGACTATACAAGGACTGCTTTCGCAATTTCGATTGATATAGAACAAGGAAAATGCGGAGCTGATCGGTCGAATGTCGCTTTTCTGTTGGATGGGTTCTTCAATCTGCACTACCTTGGTTGAGGTATGTCTCTTCCATGTTTGTGATTTCAAAATGAATACCCCAATTACGCTAATTTCTGCATTTGATTTGTCGATTAGATCGGAGAATTGTCACGAGTTTCTTCATCAATGAAGAAGATGGAAAGGGAACTGAAGAACCACACCAAGTACCAAGTATATGTCTTTCTTTTTTCAACTATGTTTTACATATCTAGCGCAATTTTTATACAGTAAAAAATCTAACTTTTCTTAAATAGGAAATAAGGAATAAAAATAGAGAATAATATAATATTATTTATTTGGTTGATTAAAATGAAATATAGAATTTCAATGTTTGGTTGGTTGAAATGTGATATAAAAATGGAATGAAATAAGGTAAAATGATATATATATATATATATATACTATTTATTTTAATATGTATAATATATAATAAAATTAATTTGTAATAAAGTATATTAAATAATTTGGAAAGCTTAAATTAAAAAAATATTTTATTAAAAGCTTTAAAATAATTTAAAATTTTAATTAAAATATAAAGGTATTATCGTAATTAAACAGGTTAATGGAGGTTATTTTTGTCATTTAACCCCTATTTAGTATTCCAAGAGAATAAGGAATAACAATTACGAGTTTTTCATACTAAATAGTTATTCCTAGTTCTCTAGGAATAAGGATTCCGTAAAATTCCAATTCCGAGAAACAAACGTCGGAATACAGAATCCGTATTTCTTATTCCACACCAATTTTACAAACCAAACACCAATTTTACAAACCAAACATACTGTTAAGGTTAACATTATCCAAACCATTACATACTATATTGTTTTTTTTTCCTAGGATGAACGTTATCTCGCGAAGCTTAGAGAATCGAATGAGAGATCGCTATCACTGATCAAGGCGGCTATGGATATCGTCGTTGCCGTCGGTCTTCTCGGGTTGGCCCCGAAGAAGGTTACTCCCCGAGTCACCGGAGCGTTCGGTTTTGTCACCTCCCTCATATCCTGTTATCAGGTACATTCATTAGCCCTAACATATTTGCAGGGGAAGACACACACTTGGTGTATTATGATGTTCTGAATCTTGTTCATATATATATTTTGCAGCTACTTCCATCACCACACAAATCCAAGGCACTCTAGCTATGCCTATGGAGGAGAAATTAAAGACTGTATATGCTGATCTCTACTATCGTATACTTATCATTTAAACAAATATAATATATATGATTTCTTACTGTTATTATTATTTGAAGAAGAAGAAGAAGAGTTGGTATTGGGGTTGATGATGATGGGTTGGCCGGGCCGGTCTTGGAGGCAGGACCGAGATCGATACCAAAATTTCGGTCTTGACATTTAGAGGACCGAGACCGACTTTGGCAACAAAAAACGTCTGAATCGGTCTTGCTTGCCTCCAGGTGGTCTCAGCCTTGAACCGAAATTTTTGATAAAAACAAAATTCAACTAAATTGGTCAAAAAAATCACCGAAGTTTTGGTCTTAACCTAACCCGCTCGCTTCTAGTCTTCCATCATACTTCCCTTACGGAACCGATCCAAGAGTTGTTGAATGCTTTAAGGTCATGAATTATTAGTGTTTTAAGGGTTACACTATGAATTTCTAGGGTTTTCTTCAAAGTCGGTCCGGTCCTAGTCGAACTTTTGGGGGAAAAGCCCGAGCCCGAGGCTGAGTCCGGCCTTGAAGAAAAAAACTCGTTCGCTCGATCTCGGTCCTAGTCAGACCGTTCTTGTCGGGAATTCGGTTCAACGAGTCTTTTTTTATCACCCTTGGTACGTATAAAGACAACTCCGCTGCATGCATGCAGGTTTAACTACTAACTATATTATTATTCTCCCCTGTATATGTATATATAATATTTCTATATAAATAGTTAAGATATATAAATGTGGTAGACATCATAGTTCATATATATTAGGGTTAGTTATCTAATTGCTAGATGAATTGTTTTTTGAATAAATTATTATCTGACATACAATGGTGATTTGTTAGTTCTGTTTAATTTGTTGTTAAAACGTGTCAACTAATAAGTTGTAAATTTTTCCAACGTTCAACTAGCTAAACATGTTTCTTTGTTTAATTCAGTTAGAAAATTGTAAATTTTTTAAAAGTTCATATAATAATTTGCATACAAAAAAGTGTAAGATAATAACAATGTGTAATTTTTTATAACAATAAACTAAACGGAACTAACATAGAATTTTATTTTAAAAATTGGATAATAGATTGTTCAAACCCTTAAAATCTTTAAGTTATTATGTACTTAATTTTTTTTAATCATAATACGTAATATTTACATGCATAATTGAGTGATTTAAATAACTTTTTATGAAAAATATAGTTGTCGGATAGAAAAATATTTATGCTATATATATATATATATGAATATAATCTACAAAATGTATGTTTAAATAATAAATTATGCATGTAAGTCGATTCACATGGTCATGGTGAAAGAAAGAGTAGCATAACTTTTTGACAATACTCAAAATATTAGTGTTTCAAAACCTAACAATATAATAAGGTTTAAAAGCTATAATTCAATTAATGTATATATATATATATAATGTTGGAAAATAGATATGAGATGGCCAAAAAAAAAGAGGAAGATATGGCATGTTGGCATGACATCATGATCATGATCATCATGCATGTGAATTAATCCTATTAAAATGTGCAATAGTACTATGGATTTTCGACAGCTGCACATGCCTTTATATATGTGCCTTTTCGAAACAACCTTCTCTTTACTATAATAGATAATAAATACTTAAAATAGAAAAGTTCATTTAAAAAAAAAAAAATCCTCATTTAATCCTAAGTGACAGCAATATATAATACTAAAAACAAAATAAGGTTTATGTTAAAGAATATATATTATTTGAAATTCTATTTACAAATCAATAAATTAATTTTGACAAATCAACAGATTAATTCATTTTTCTATTTCAATTGAGTGCCTATATTTTTTGTACAAATTTCCTCCACAAAAAATGTACAATAAAAATGAATTATTAATTCATACTACGGAATTTCACTCTAGTTTTTGAGTTTAAAACGAAAAATAAACATTTAAAATGATACTAAACAACAAAACAACTCAATTATAACGTTTACTCAAATCGATTGAATAACTAAACGATAGATTGAACAATTAAACTAATCTCATTTTTTAAATTAATTAATATAATATATACAAGTATTAACGGTCAGTGAGCGTTGCACTCTTTAAAACCCTAGACCGAATTAAACATAAAATATGAACCTTAACTTATACCGAAATTAAACCACCTCAGTTAACAACAAAATGTTGAACTGCTACGCCATTATATATATATATATATATATATATATATATATGGGTAAATGGTCAAAGTTCCCCCCTAAAGTTTGACCGAAATTTAAGAATTCCCATTAAAGTTTAAAGTGTCCCTTAATGTTTGAAAATAATGAAAAATTCCCCATTGTCAGATACTCTTTTAGGGGAAATTTTTCATCATTTTCTTAACATTAGGGAGGATTTTAAACTTTAAGGAGAATTCTTAAATTTCGGTTAAACTTTAGGGGGCACTTTGACCTTTAACCCATATATATATATATATAACATTGTGTCTTCTCTATATAACATCATGAACTCATTCGAACATATGAAATCAACATCTAAACAGCATGAACACAGAAGAACCGAACAACTCAACACCAGAACAGAACTCAGCTGAACAACAGATGAGAAGTTGAGAACCTTATCATTCATAATGACTGTGGGTGCCGAATCGGAGAGGTTGTAGATGGAGAGGATAGATTGTCAAATCGTCGTGAGAGATTGTCGAATAACCGTGGATTGTCGACAGGAGAGCATGAAACCTAATTTTTGCTAGGTTACCTTCGGTAAGTATTATTTAATATAACATATATTTAGGCGCGGATCACGGGTTGACCCGTGAGTCAAGATTTCTGACTCAAACCTGACCCGTGTTTTCACGGGTCAGTCATGAGTCGTATCAAAATGACCCGTGGGTTAAAAATCCTGACTCAAACACGATCCGTGGGCGGGTCACCCACGGGTTGAGTCAGTTTTTGCCACCTCTAATCACTACTTTACTCTTTATGGACTGAGAGTCAATGCATATATAATTTGCCGAACCGTGTTTGACCTTAAACCGGACCCAAATTCAAAAATAAAAAACTATCTTTCAATTTCAAACAGATAATAAATATACATTAACAAACCAAAATGCAGAGTATTTCTTTATATTTTTAATATAAATAACTATTAAAATTAATTAAATTCGTTTTCGTAGGTTAGTTCTGACATTCCTACTATTACAGCTACAACTAGAACCCATGTCCCATGCATTGGTATTTATGGAATGTGCGTGTCGAATCTTTTACTTGCTAGACATATATAGCCCATTCATCGATCCACATGGTGTCACCAATGCTTATGTGGTATGGATCAAGTTTGCATCAATTATTTTAGGGTAAATTATCTCAATTGTCACTTAGGTTGCCATATGCGATTGAACAGTTACTTATATTTAAAAATGTGTCTGAACGATTACAAAAAAAAAATTGTGGATAAATGACAAATATTTTTCCACTATTCTTCGTGTTCATCTTCATGTTCTTTATTTTTAATCTATTTTTTCTCGATTCAAATCTGAAATCTAATTTCAAACTCAGATTTGTGCAAATCTGAGTTTGAATCGAAGCAAAAAATGCATAATTGAGTTTGAACTGAACACAGAATTGTAGATTTGGGTTCAGCTCGAACCCAAATTTGTGTTTCTAGGTTCGATTGAAACACAAATTTGCGCAAATCTGAGTTTGAAATCAGATTTCAGACATGAAGAGTACAACAAAAGTGTAAAATCATCATTTTTTTACTATTTAATTACATTTGTCAAACATATGTGACTGCATATTACACGTTTAACCAAAAAGTCAAATTTTTTAAAAAAACATGATCTTTTAGCTACACAAACAAAAAAATATAAGTACAATTTAGTCACATAGTGTCAATATAAGTGACTGTTGAAATGGTTTACCTATTATTTTATATTTTAATGTATTTATTTATAAATTTCAATTATGTTCTATATAGTTGGAAGTAGGGGCGAGGTCAGAACTATACAATTGATTTTTTTATAACAGAAGTCTAAACTTGAAATTGTGGCACTATAACGGGACTGGGACTGAGTTCATTACAAAAAAACTCACCCTGAGTCGGTATTGTTTGACTCATACTGGTCTTAGGTCAAACTCGGTCCGGTCCTAACAAAATGTATCTTTTGATAAGGTAATTGAGAGAAATGACCTCAAGGCCGACTAATTCATTGAGCAATTCCAACAATTGAACTACACAGGGCTAGAGTACTAATAAAAAAAATAGTGTTAAGAACACACGATTTGTGAATCTCAATTCAATATTAAAAATACAAAAACTTAGAAATGATATTACGGGTTGGTATCAGTTCACCCAGACATTGGGTGGTAAAATAACATGATATTAGGTGGTAAACTTTATTTTATTTAGTTAATAGATGCCAAATCTTATTAATTACCTACAAAATGGAACGTCTTCTTTTTTGGTAAATAATTCAACTAATTGGAAATGTAATTATTAATTCTAAAATTTAAAAAATTAGCCATTTTTTCCTCTCACCCAAATCAAGACAAAAATAAGAGAAGGGGAAAGCGAAGAATCCGGAATCGTGCGATGCTGCCTTAACAAGTACACCATCCACTGCACTGTGAAGTCTTCTTCCTTACACCCTGTCTGGTCGTCTGAAAATTCCAAAATACGCGACGGCGCGTGTCCACCAAGCGCCACCACCTTGGCGTCTGGGATATTTATATTTTATAGTTTATATATATACATCCACCCCTAAAATTTCACTTGTCTCTTCACTCTTAAAGATTCTTCAACCTTTCTCTCTCGCATAGTTCTCTCTCTCTAGAAGCAGAACAGTCGTCTACATCGGTGGCATGAATTAGCACCACCGCATCGGCCGGAGAAATATCTCTTTGTTGATCTTCGATGGCGAGAGGTAACAGTAACTCCCCAGTTCCGCCGCCGTGGAGCCACCTGCCATTCAGAACGAAGCGGGCTAACCTGTACTCCGTCATCACCGTCTCCGTCCTCTGCATCACCTTCTACTCCGTCGGACTCTGGCAGCACTCCACCGGCGGAGCCTCTTCCGCCGTACCCTCCGACGCCTTCCCGACGAAGCACTGCGACATCTTCGTCGGCAGGCCTGTCGTCCTCGACTTCACAGCCCACCACAGCGCCGAGTACCTCATCCCCACGGCGGCGCAGCCTTCCCCTCAATTCCCGCCATGTGAACCGTCGCTGAGCGAGTACACACCGTGCGAGGACGTCCAGAGGTCCCTCAGATTCGACCGGGACAGGTCGTGAATACCACTCAAAGCCGACGACTATTTTTCCTTTTATTAAATATATATATATATAAATTATCTAGATTTTGATAATTGTCTAACCACGTCAGCTCGAATAAATGTTGTTGAAATTATAATACAATGAATTTCGGCATCATCACGGAGAAGAAATGACACTAGCCGATGTAATTAATTTAATTTATAATAGTATATTTATTGTTTATAAATCTTAATATATTTAATTATTTTTTTTGTGTGTCGTAATTTTAGGTTGATATATAGGGAGAGGCATTGCCCTGAAGATCAAGAGAAGCTGACGTGTAGAATTCCGGCGCCACATGGATATAAGTTGCCGTTCAGGTGGCCGGAAAGCCGTGACATGGCATGGTTCGCCAATGTGCCCCATAAGGAGTTAACCGTGGAAAAGAAGAACCAGAACTGGGTTCATGTCGAGGGTGACCGGTTCATGTTTCCCGGAGGTGGGACCATGTTCCCTCACGGAGCCGATGCTTATATCGACGACATTGGCAAGTTGATCAATCTCAAGGATGGTTCGATCCGGACCGCCATCGATACGGGTTGCGGGGTATTACACATTTTTTTTAAATAGTAAATTTTTTTACCATTTAACCCATAAAATAAAATTAAAAAATCCAGGATATATTCCTTTTTTATATTAATAAAATTATTTTTTTAAAAATTTATTTTAGAAACGACAGATTGGATATTATTTTTAAGGCAAAGACATATTGCGTAGGAACATTATCAATATCATTATCTTCTACCTCTGGAATTAGAATTTGGTAGACCGTTACCCGTTGCTGTCTCGTTGCTATTCTATATTTATGTTGATTTATTATTTTCTACTTATTTCTTTTTACCAATTTTAATAATTAATTTAGCCAACTGTCGAATGGAGGTTCATTCAAAAGGAAGTTGTATTTGCAGTATCTACTATCTTTTTCTGTTGATTAATAATTAAGTTATCAATAGTAAATCTAATAATATAGGCATTTCTTAAAAAAACAAAATATGACTAGCTATTTTTTATATTAAATATCACATGTTAGATTATTAGATTATTAATGACTAAACGTACACTCTTTGTATATTGAGTCTTACATTAGTTTTAGTCAAAGGTTAGGTAAACCTTCAAATCAGCTTAAGTCAGTCTTTAGCGACGGTTTTGTTTCGTCGGTATTGGATAAAAAACTACCATATCCTTAAAACACTTTTTTTGCAACGGTTTTTTTTGTTAGTGAAGAAACTTGTTAACGCAGGTTGCGAGTTGGGGAGCATACCTTTTGTCTCGAAACATCCTTACCGTGTCCTTCGCGCCCAGGGACACTCATGAAGCCCAGGTTCAGTTCGCACTCGAAAGAGGGGTCCCGGCCCTTATCGGGGTCCTTGCTTCTAAGAGGCTCCCGTACCCGTCTAGAGCCTTCGACATGGCACATTGCTCTCGATGCCTCATTCCCTGGGGGCAATACGGTAATTATATTACTCGATTTTTTGGATGTATAAAATTGTTTTTTACAATATTGAGCTAAAAACATTCAAATTAAAAAAAAAAATCGTTCGCCTTTAGAAATTGCTAATATTACAGACCCATCGTATATAGGAATACTATATTGGAAAGTGAGACGTGTCGAATTACATAATATTAATTACTATTAACTCAACTTTTACGAAATTAAAACAGCAGAATATAATAAGTATGATAAAAGATAATAGCCTTCAATTAAATATTTTAACAAAAAAATAAATAAATTCAACAAGGTCAGTCTGTGTAAATCATATAATTTGTACGTAACACAATAATACATTATGAAAAAATTGTATTCATAAAATATGTGACAAAATGATAATACGAACAATATAAAACGAGTTAATTTTAGGGTTTATGGTTTAGTAGTTGGTTATCATAACACGACACCCACGATAAAATTGGAGTGATAATTAAGTCTAATTTTTGAGTATTTTTAAATAAATATAATTTAATAACTTTAAAAATTATTTAACTATTTAAATTTTGTCAATTATACATTAAGAACACGTAAAATTTAATGTTTGAATTTTGAAGTATTACTATGAATAGTTCATTATTTTGATATATATATATATATATTATAAATATCGCATGTAGACATACAACTGATTAACTTAACAGAATACAATAAGCATATCATCAGGGACGAGCCATGAAATTATTCGGTAAGGGCAAATATTAGAGTAATGACAAATAATTGAACTAAACTAAATTCAGTGAAGACAAATTTATGATTTAAAATGGCTAAATTACAAATTATTGTATTCTTTATGGTCAAATTTACATAAAATCAAAATTTATAGACAATTGCACCCTAACAACGTAATGTCAATGTTAATATCTTCGTATCAAATACTTTGAAAACCCGACTGATGATTAATACTTACTTTTGCATAGATGGAGAGTACTTAATGGAGGTTGATCGGGTCCTCCGCCCCGGCGGGTATTGGATCCTATCGGGTCCCCCGATCAACTGGGAAACCCACTGGAGAGGGTGGGAGAGAACGCGAGAGGATCTGAAAAACGAGCAGACGACGATCGAGACCATCGCCAGAAGCCTCTGCTGGAAGAAGCTCAAGCAAAAGGGTGACATTGCTGTATGGAAAAAACCCACAAACCATATCCATTGCAAGGCCACACGCAGGGTCTTCAAGTTCCCACCTTTCTGCACACCACAAAACCCTGCAGATAATGCATGGTAAATTATCTAATTCTCCTGTAACAATGGCCAATGGGTGCTTGTTGCTATATATTCATCTCTCTCTATTCTTAGGTATACACCTATGGAGACTTGTCTAACCCAACTCCCCGAAGTGTCCAACATTCGGGAGGTCGCCGGAGGGGAGGTATCAAAATGGCCGGAGCGGTTGACTTCCGTGCCTCCGAGGATCGGCCATGGCGGCTTGGAAGGAATCACAGGGGAGATGTTTATTGAGGATACAAAGATATGGAAGACGAGAGTTGCGTATTACAAATCTTTGGATTATCAGCTGGCGGAGAGTGGCCGGTACCGGAACTTGTTAGACATGAATGCGCACTTCGGAGGGTTTGCGGCTGCTTTGGTGGACGATCCGGTTTGGGTTATGAATGTTGTTCCGGTCGAAGCCAAGGTTAACACGCTCGGGGTCATCTATGAGCGCGGACTCATCGGGACATATCAAAACTGGTAAAGTCTTTATAAATCGCAACCCATTTTTATAGGACTGATCATTTTTTACGAAATACGATAACATGATATGGATACACATAAAAAATAATCGTGTTAGTTAAAATATATGACAGAACGATAAGACTATGAAATTGAAAAAAAAAATTGTCAACTATAAATTTGGACTTGATTTTTTTTTTAATAAATTTTAAAACAGGTCTCATTTAGTAGTTTTTAAAAGTCTACTTAGATATTTAATTCTTAGAGTTGGTTAATTATACATTAAAAACTCGTAAAATCTGATGTTTGAATTGATAATTCTTATTATGAACAATTCGTTATTTTGATATTTTCTTATAACTCTCGCATTTGAATATATAACTAACACAATAAAATTAAACTTTTTTTTGTCAACTATAAATTTGGACTTGAAAATCATTTTTAAAAAAAATATTTTTATGAACAAGTTTCATTTCTACTTAGATATTTAATTCATAGAGTTAAAAACTCGTGAAATCTTATGTTTGAATTGATAATTCTTATTATGAACAATTCATTATTTTGATATATTTTTTTTATAAATTTCGCATGTGAATATATATATAGCTGACTAACTTAACACTATACGATAACACGATATGAACACACACTAAAAATTGTGTGTCGTGTTCGTGTTGAGGAACATGACACGATAAGTTTATCATGCGTATTCGTATTTGGTAAGTGTCACATGACAACACGCATGTACACACAATTTGTCACTAGTTACCGTTTTACATGTTCGGTTTCCCTCCTAAACTCTTTGAAATGTTAAAAACTACTCTTAAACTCATGCAAGTTGTACTTTTCTTTCTTCTCCATCCACAGGTGTGAAGCCATGTCGACTTACCCCAGAACATACGACTTCATCCATGCTTATTCGTTATTCACTCTCTACAAAGACAGGTAACATACTTCTAGTTCTCCCCCAAATATCAAGAACGTCCCCCAATTTTTGAAAAGGTGTATTAATATCCTATATAATATTTAGGAAGGAAAATAAATTTAACACGTGCTTAAACCCCTTGAAACAGGTGCAAACTGGAGGATGTTCTGTTGGAAATGGACAGAATCCTAAGGCCGCAAGGCGGTGTTATTATCCGCGACGATGTGGATACGTTGGTAAAAATACGAATGTTGGTAGATTCAATGCAGTACGAGAGTAGAATTGTGGACCATGAAAATGGACCAAATGAGAGGGAGAAGATATTGTTGGCATATAAGCAATACTGGACAGCACCTCCTCCAAAAGATGAAGAATCATAGGTAGCTAATGTGATGAGGGAGTTTCTGGGTAGATTTTTTATTTTATTTGCAGTTAGAAAATCTGTTTATCTAATAATTTAATAATCTATTTAAAATGGTTTGAGTATACAATCTTATAGCCATGTGACTTGTATCACATGACCTTTTATGGAATATATATAAAGGTATTTAAATTAATGGTTAAATACCAAGTAACTACATAAATTTTGAATGTTTTGTAATGAGTTATCCGAACTTTAAAAATTCAAAATGGTCTACCTCAACTTGGACGAAGGTGCAAATAGTTACCTCCGTCCAATTTACCGTCAACTGTTGACAGAATTTCGTCGAAAATTCGTCAGTAATTGGACGGAGGTATTTGCACATTCGTCCAAGTTGAAGTAGCCCGTTTTGAATTTTTAAAGTTCGGGTAACTCGTTGCGAAATGCCCAAAGTTTCAGGTATCCCATTGATATTTAACCCTTAAATTTAATCGATCCAAAATATTTTGTAGTAATAAAATGATTGTTTAAATTAGAACCAAAAAAAAAAATGTCTCTAAACTGAATTGTATCATTTCGGTCTTGTTTTTGCATAGTTTTTTTTTCGTTTATTCGTAGTAAATACTGGTTCCAAACTACGAAAATAGTCATTTTGAGACTATTTAATATTGTCATAAGGAAAATGATTACAAATTTAAGACTATTGAGGACGAAATTGCATGAACCCATAGTTAGAGGACTAAATAAAGATTTGCGCTCTTAATAATAAAAAATCTTTTTTAGAAGGGTTAAGTAGCTGAACTTTGAAACTTTGAACTATTTGCAAATTGATTTTTTTAAATAAATTATTAGAAAACTTTATATAAAATTACAATTTATTATTTCAGTTTGGTTTGGTAGTAAATGTTGATGGAGACATGTAATTGCATGTCACACGTAATTATCAAATTTTTTTCAAAATTTCACTATTAAAGTATTTTTAAAAATAGTTATTAAAGTGTAATTTTTTATAAGTCAATTAGTGATTTACTGATTTGGATAAAATAATGAAGTAATATAATAAATCAAATACAAAATTTTATTATTGAATTCAATCAAACTAATAAATTATAATTTTACTTAAAAGTTACAATTTATTGAAAAAAAAATAATTAGAAAATTGTTAACGTTTTTTCTGTTTATTAGAAAGTATGTACTTATATTAAAATGAATCGTGTCTTTAACGACGATACAACAAGATCGAACGTCGATGCAATAAGAATCACCGACTGTGCTCATCTCCCACTGTATCTTCCCGCACTCCGATCTTCAACTGGAAGTTCGAAGACTGCAACTCCCTCTTCTATGAATAATTGAATGCAATCTTAGCCCACAGTCTCCTGTACCTGCAGTTGGTGTTCTTAATCAAGATCCGTTTAAGCATCCGACATCTGATAGTAATTACTTCCAAGTTCCAGATGCGTAACCTCAACTTTGCCGCAGGGAAGCGGAATCCTCGACAATGGAGTCTGTTGGACCTGCTATCGGCTGCGTTAATCGCTTGCGTATTTCTTTTCTTCCTCTTCGTCTTCACTACGTTTGGCGGGAGCAGTCGCAGCCGTCGCATTGAGGATGTGGAATCCGGCAAGCAGAAAATAGAGACCTGCCCTGCCAGTTACGTCGATCACATGCCCTGCGAAGATCCGAAACGTAGTAAGCAGCTCAGCCGTGAGATGAACTTCTACAGAGAGCGGCATTGTATGGTAAATTAGTTAATTCTCCTGTAACAATGGCCAATGGGTGCTTGCTATATATTCATCTCTCTCTATTCTTAGGTATACACCTATGGAGACTTGTCTAACCCAACTCCCCGAAGTGTCCAACATTCGGGAGGTCGCCGGAGGGGAGGTATCAAAATGGCCGGAGCGGTTGACTTCCGTGCCTCCGAGGATCGGCCATGGCGGCTTGGAAGGAATCACAGGGGAGATGTTTATAGAGGATACAAAGATATGGAAGACGAGAGTTGCGTATTACAAATCTTTGGATTATCAGCTGGCGGAGAGTGGCCGGTACCGGAACTTGTTAGACATGAATGCGCACTTCGGAGGGTTTGCGGCTGCTTTGGTGGACGATCCGGTTTGGGTTATGAATGTTGTTCCGGTCGAAGCCAAGGTTAACACGCTCGGGGTCATCTATGAGCGCGGACTCATCGGGACATATCAAAACTGGTAAAGTCTTCATAAATCGCAAACCGTTTTTATAGGACTAATCATTTTTTACGAAATACGATAACATAACATGGACACACATAAAACAAATTGTGTTAGTTAAAATATATGACAGAACAATAAGACTATAAAATTGAAAAAAAAATTGTCAACTATAAATTTGGACTTGAATTTTTTTTTTAAATAAATTTTAAAACAGGTCTCATTTAGTAGTTTTTAAAAGTCTGCTTAGATTTTTAATTCTTAGAGTTTGTTAATTATACATTAAAAACTCTTAAAATCTGATGTTTGAATTGATAATTTTTATTATGAACAATTCGTTATTTTGATATTTTATTATAACTATCGCATGTGAATATATAACTAACACGATAAAATTAAACCTTTTTTTTGTCAACTATAAATTTGGACTTGAAAATCTATTTTTTAAAAAAAAAATTTATGAACAAGTTTCATTTCTACTTAGATATTTAATTCATAGAGTTTGTCAATTATACATTAAAAATTCGTGAAATCTTATATTTGAATTGATAATTCTTATTATGAACAATTCATTATTTTGATATATTTTTTTTTTTATAAATTTCGCATGTGAACATATAATTGACTAACTTAACACTATACAATAACACGATATGAACACACACTAAAAATTGTGTGTCGTGTTCGTGTTGAGGAACATGACACGATAAGTTTATCATGCGTGTTCGTATTTGGTAAGTGTCACATGACAGCACGCATGTGCTGATGTACACACAATTTGTCACCCGTTACCGTTTTACATGTTCGATTTCCCTCCTAAACTCTTTGAAATGTTAAAAACTACTCTTAAACTCATGCCAGTTGTACTTTTCGTTCTTCTCCATCCACAGGTGTGAAGCCATGTCGACTTACCCCAGAACATACGACTTCATCCATGCTTATTCGTTATTCACTCTCTACAAAGACAGGTAACAGACTTCTAGTTCTCCCCCAAATATCAAGAACGTCCCCCAATTTTTGAAAAGGTGTATTAACATCCTATATAATATTTAGGAAGGAAAATAAATTTAACACGTGCTTAAACCCCTTGAAACAGGTGCAAACTGGAGGATGTTCTGTTGGAAATGGACAGAATCCTAAGGCCGCAAGGCGGTGTTATTATCCGCGACGATGTGGATACGCTGGTAAAAATACGAATGTTGGTAGATTCAATGCAGTACGAGAGTAGAATTGTGGACCATGAAAATGGACCAAATGAGAGGGAGAAGATATTGTTGGCATATAAGCAATACTGGACAGCACCTCCTCCAACAGATGAAGAGTCATAGGTAGCTAACGTGGTGAGGGAGTTTCTGGGTAGATTTTTTATTTTATTTGCAGTTAGAAAATCTGTTTATCTGATAATTTAATAATCTATTTAAAATGGTTTGAGCATACAATATTATAGTCATGTGACTTGTATCACATTACCTTTTATGGAATATATATAAATATATAAAGGTATTTAAATTTAGGGTTAAATACCAAGGAGCTACCTGAACTTTGGACGTTTTGCAACGAGCTACCCGAACTTTAAAAATTCAAAACGGGCTACCTCAACTTAGACGAAGGTACAAATAGCTACCTCCGTCCAATTTACCGTCAACTGTTGACAGAATTTCGTCAAAAATTCGTCAGTAATTGGACGGAGATAGCTATTTGCACCTTCGTCCAAGTTGAGGTAGCCCGTTTTGAATTTTTAAAGTTCGGGTAGCTCGTTGTGAAATGTGCAAAGTTCAGGTAGCCCTTTGGTATTTAACTCGATCCAAAATATTTTGTAGTAATAAAATGATTGTTTAAATTCGAACCAAACAAAAAAAAATGTCTCTAAACTGAATTGTATCATTTCGGTCTTGTTTTTGCATAGTTTTTTTTGTTCGTTTATTCGTAGTAAATACTGGTTCCAAACTACGAAAATAGTCATTTTGAGAGTATTTAATATTGTCATAAGGAAAATGATTACAAATTTAAGACTATTGAGGACGAAATTGCATGAACCCATAGTTAGAGGACTAAATAAAGATTTGCGCTCTTAATAATAAAAAAAAAAACTTTTTTAGAAGGGTTAAGTAGCTGAACTTTGAAACTTTGAACTATTTGCAAATTGATTTTTTAAAATAAATTATTAGAAAACTTTATATAAAATTACAATTCATTAGTTCAGTTTGGTTTGGTAGTAAATGTTGATGGAGACATGTAATTGCATGTCACACGTAATTATCAATTTTTTTTCAAAATTTAACTATTAAAGTATTTTTTAAAATAGTTATTAAAGTGTAATTTTTTTAAAAGTCAATTAGTGATTTATTGATTTGGATAAAATAATGAAGTAATATAATAAATAAAATACAAAATTTTATTATTAAATTCAATAAAACTAATAAATTATAATTTTACTTAAAAGTTACAATTTATTGAAAAATAATAATTAGAAAATTATTAACGTTTTTTTCTGTTTATTAGAAAATTTATTAAAATGAATCGTGTCTTTAACGACGATACAATAAGAATCACCGACTGTGCTCATCTCTCCCACTGTATCTTCCCGCACTCCGATCTTCAACTGGAAGTTCGAAGACTGCAACTCCCTCTTCTATGAATAATTGAATGCAATCTTAGCCCACAGTCTCCTGTACCTGCAGTTGGTGTTCTTAATCAAGATCCGTTTAAGCATCCGACATCTGATAGTAATTACTTCCAAGTTCCAGATGCGTAACCTCAACTTTGCCGCAGGGAAGCGGAATCCTCGACAATGGAGTCTGTTGGACCTGCTATCGGCTGCGTTAATCGCTTGCGTATTTCTTTTCTTCCTCTTCGTCTTCACTACGTTTGGCGGGAGCAGTCGCAGCCGTCGCATTGAGGATGTGGAATCCGGCAAGCAGAAAATAGAGACCTGCCCTGCCAGTTACGTCGATCACATGCCCTGCGAAGATCCGAAACGTAGTAAGCAGCTCAGCCGTGAGATGAACTTCTACAGAGAGCGGCATTGTCCTTTGCCGGAGGAGATGCCGCTTTGCTTGATTCCACCTCCTGATGGTTACAGGATTCCAATTCGGTGGCCTGAGAGCCAGAATAAGGTTTAGTCACATTGATCAATTCATCATGTCCTTTGTTCATCCAAGATTGATTTATCTAATTCTGAATCTGGTAAATGATTTTGTTTTTTTTGGCCAATATCTGGTAAATGATAAAACGCGTTAAGTTTCCAATATAGGATGAAATGGCTTGTTTCTAGTTTCTGCTTGCATGTCATAGCTAAATTATTGAACTGTTTGTACAAGTAGTGTCTCAATAACAGCCTATGCGGTTTCAACATGGCTAGATTGTTAGTTACCTATGCATTTATTCCCTACATTATGCTCTAGTAGTTTAAAGTGGTTCTTAGATTGTTCCTTGGACACATATTGATATGCATCAGGCATTGGTTATGAACAAATACTCATACTTGAGGTTTGAGGCTTCTAGATCTACCATGGATGAGATGATCGTGATGAATTGTTATTCCTTCATTTGAATGATTTTGATGTTTAGGATGTGAACTTTTGTTTAAAAGCCTCTACTTGGTTGTAGATATGGCATAGCAACATGCCCCACAATAAAATTGCGGACAGGAAAGGTCATCAAGGATGGATGAAAGTGGAAGGGGCATATTTCATATTCCCTGGTGGTGGCACCATGTTCCCTGATGGTGCGGGGCACTATATTGAGAAACTGAAGAAGTATGTTCCATTAACAGGTGGAGTTATTAGGACTGCACTTGATATGGGATGCGGGGTAGGGAGCCTTCTCTTCTGCCCTTCTTGTAACACTTCTTTAGCTATAGATCTGGAATGCGAGTGACATCAAATGACTTATTGGTTTCAGGTAGCTAGTTTTGGAGGGTCTCTCCTAGCAGAGGGCATTTTAACAATGTCATTTGCTCCAAGGGATTCACACAAATCACAAATTCAGTTTGCGTTAGAGAGAGGAATACCAGCATTTGTAGCCATGCTTGGCACTCGCAGACTCCCATTCCCTGCATTTGCCTTTGATTTTGTACATTGCTCTAGATGCTTGATCCAATTTACTGCCTACAGTGAGTTATTTCTTATTTTTGGCTTGAATATGCTTGAAACTTCTTGCATTGGCTTGTTCTTAAAGTAAGGAATCTGTCTCTATCTATAGATGCTGCATACTTCATTGAGGTGGATAGGTTGCTCCGTCCCGGAGGTTACTTAGTCATATCTGGTCCTCCAGTACAGTGGGCTAAACAGGAAAAGGAGTGGGCAGATCTTCAGCTTGTGGCACAGTCCCTCTGTTATGAGCTCATTGTGGTAGATGGAAACACTGCTGTCTGGAAAAAGCGAACACAAGATTCGTGTTTCTCCTATCAAAACAAACTTGGTCCCAGATTATGTGATGAGTCTGACGATCCAAACATGGCATGGTAAATATCCTCCCATTGTGTATACAAGTTGCATTTTGCAGCTTGTGATGCTAAATGATCCTTGCTCAAATTTTTCATAGCTGATAGAGACACTAGAAGCATTCAAAACCTCAAAATTTCTTTACTCATACAGGTACTTCAAATTGAAGAAGTGCGTAACTAGGACGAGCTCTGCTAAGAAAGAATCTGCTGTTGGGGTGATTCCAAAATGGCCAGAGAGACTGACTAAAGCTCCTGAAAGAACAACAATACTGGAAAATGGGATTGGTGTTTTCGAGGATGACACGAGGCAGTGGGAGAGAAGAGTGGCTTACTATAAGGAAAATTTGAAAGTGAAGCTGGGAACATCTGAGGTTCGCAATATCATGGATGTGAATGCATTTTTGGGTGGTTTTGCAGCAGCACTCTCTTCTGATCCTGTGTGGGTGATGAATATCGTTCCAGCTAATTTGCCTCCAACTCTTAGTATCATCTATGATAGAGGGCTAATTGGACTCTACCATGACTGGTAAGTTATACTCACTCATCTTACATTAATGTCCTCAAGCAATTTGGATAGTTTCTACTTCTGAGGGAGACTCGTAAATAGTTTAGTGAGTAGAATAGTATTGGATAATCATTATATAGATCAAAGCTGCCAATAATTATAAAGTATAGCTGAATTAATATTGTTATGTTGTTTTGTTGCAGGTGTGAACCTTTCTCAACCTATCCTCGAACTTACGACTTCATTCATGTTAACACTATGAAATCACTTGTTGTAGGTCAGGGTTCAAGCAAGAGCAGGTATATTCTATGTCTCCTCAAATTGTATTTTTTTTTTTCCAAAAAAAAAGCCATAATAATATCAAGAAATTGAGCCCTTCTTTTTTTTTTTTTTTTTTTTTCATTTACTGCATCATCCTTTCAACTGCATGGTGTTGAAAAATCATCTGCCTCATGTAGCATCAACTGATTTGCATTCCAACTCTTGATGCAGATGTAGTCTCGTGCTTTTGATTGTTGAACTGGATAGGATATTGCGTCCTCAAGGGACAGTGCTCATAAGGGACGATCCTGAAGTTATTGAGAGAGTAAATAACATAGCTCAAGCTGTGCGATGGGAGACCACAATACATGAGGACTTGCCCAAATCAACTGGTGGGCAGAAGATTTTAATAGCGACCAAAAAGTTGTGGAAATCGCGATCGTCTTCGTAATCACACTGGTAGGACCGAGATTCCATTCATTCTTTACAATGTACGTGACTACCATTTCATAGTGTTTTTTTTTCATCAGATACAGATAGAGTTTTCCGGTTCTGTTTCTTGTTCAACTTATCTTTCAAGGGATTCAGTTTCAGAAAAAGTTGAAGAAACTGGTCTAACATCGTATAAATTTAAGATGGTTCATCACTCCATCTGTCTATACTGCAGAATGGTGTCCTGTCCTCTGTCAATATAGGAATGGGAACAATCTTGTAAACTCGATCTACCACCCGACCAAGAATACGGGTTGTTAGAAGGATGTCATCCTCCGGATATAGGTATGGGTGTGAATTTGTGGCGATGAGTCGTGGATTATGTTTGACACATGTCCTGTCAAAATATACTTAGTTCAACAATATCTGTGATTATTGATGGTTTAATTTTTAAGATCCAAACACGACTTATAAGTCCATGAATCAACTGGTATGACTCATGAACTTATGCTCATTTCAATTTGTATGGTATGAATCTGTGGGTTAATCTGTTGACCAGCGCGACCCGTAGCGGACGTAGACCTATAAGACTTACAGAACTTATGAGACCTACCCGCAACTTATGGATTCGCGAGACTCCTACGACCGGTGTGTGTACAGTTCATGTGTTGATGTACATATTGAGACGTAGGATTGTCTGTGACATTATGTTTATATATATATGTAAACGCTTTAAAATTATTTTAAAGAACCACATTCAATCTTATATATTTTCATTTTGTTACATTAGCATTTTCAATCTATATTAATTATTACATAAATTTACTCGAGTATGCGTGTGTTGCTTTATAGACTTATAGTTGAAGGAGTAGAAAAATTGTTCAAATGCATATTATATAGTAGGGGTGAGCTTGAACTGGTGCATAGGGTTCTTCCCCAAAAGGCTTGAATTCGGAATTTCAAGCTCAATATTTAGGGGATCAAGGCCGAAACTATACTTAATTTTTTTTTTTGGCCAAGAAAAACATGCTAATTCATTACCACCGAAGTGTTCGAGTTCGAGTACAGAATATTATCCGCAAAGATACATCTAAGAAGAGGGGTTGGGGGTGATAGCACCCAATCCGAAGGACACAATCCCGATAAAGCGTTTTTCGCAATCCAATCCGCACAAGAGTTGGCGGATCGGGGGGTAAACACCCAGGTGATTTCATTAATCGAAGACGATAATGAAACCACGTTTGAAAAAATGGTGTCTACGCGCCACACGAAATCCCTATGGTGGATATGATTAATAATGGTAGAGGCGTCTGACTCGATAATGACACTAGGCCATCGCATCTCCAACGCAAGCCGGACCGCCATGAGAACCGCCTCCGCCTCGCATTCCTCCACGGATCCCGAATGCTTGACCGAACAATTACCTCCTAAGACCACGCCCGAAGCGTCTCGCGCGATGACGCCGATACCTCCTCGAGAGGAGACGCGGTTCCCAGACGCGTCACAGCTGATTTTGATGGTGGTCGGGTCCATGCTGTGATAGTAGGATGTGGTTGAGCCCGTGGTCCCTTCTTGATCATGTTGTTCGTCGTCGTCAGGATGTCTCGAATCAACGTATCCGCGTCAGGATGTCTCGAATCAACGTATCCGCATGAGGTTGAATATTATCGAAAGTGAGGCAACATCTCGCCTTCCAAATAACCCAGCAAACAACCATGATTGTCTGCCAGCTATCCGAGTTTTGTCGCGGCCGAGAGAGTCGGTGGGTAGCTTCGGCCAGCCACCCATCCACCGTGCTGGAGCCTCGGTCGATCGAATCCTGTGAGATGAAGCGAGACCAAACCTGAGTCGACCATGGACAGCCGAAGAGCATGTGTTCCCGAGATTCCTCTGAGCTACACGTCAGGCATAAGATATCCAGCTGGACCCCTCGTCGAGCTAGCGATCCCCTCATAGGTAAAACGTCGTTTGCCAATTTCCACATGAAAGCTTTTATCTTTGGCCATGCCTCAACGTTCCAGATTGCGTTCCACACTTGGGGGAGGTCCAGAGGTGGGTGGTTGTTCACATTGATTCGCGGTCGTGTGCTTGATGCGTGTAGGCGGTGATAGGCCGATCGAACCGAGATGGCCCCGTTTTTGGTATGGGTCCATCTTAGTCGATCGGGTCTCGGCTCAATAGGTATGGGGATGTTGAGGATGGCCTCCACATCCTCGGAATGAGCTGCAAGCCGAACCGCTGACTCATCCCACGCGGTCAAATCCGAGGTCAACCAATGTGCCGCGATGGTTGATTCCGTGTTGCCGAAGGTATGAGAAGGTCGGACCCTTCCCTCATTAAGCGTGGGTACCCATCGATCGATGAACGGTTGGATGGTTCGGCCATCACCAATAGTCCACAAGCCATCCCTTTGTAAGACCGATCGCCCCTCGAGCAAACTCGACCATGCCCAAGATGCTCGACTTCCTGAAGATGCCTGCAAGAATGAACAATTTGGGAAATACAACCCCTTGATGACCCTAACCCATAGAGAGGTAGGTTCATCAAGGATCCGTGCGACCATGTTGGCAAGGATGGCCCGGTTGAAGTAGGGCTGGCAATGGTGCGGTGAAAAACCCATAACCACGGTTATAACCGTTACTGTTTAATATGGTTAACCGTACCATTATGGTGCGGTGCGGTTATGGTGATGAATTCTCTACCCATAATGGTTATGGTTATGGTATTTGAGTTATAACCATGGTTATAACCATGGTTATTTTATAAATATAATAATTATTTATTATTAATAAACTAATATATATATATTATACTAAATTTAGATTACAGCATAAAAGTGAAATCAATTGATGATATTGAGGAAGATGATGATTGATAGAAACAAATACGACAAGTGTGAAATGGTTAGGGGTGTTGAATCATTACTCGTTATGGGTGTTTGTTGAATTTTAATGTTAATTCAGTGGTGTGAATGTTAATGTTGAATCATATGAATGTTGAATGATGTTAGTGTTAATGTTGAATGATGTTAGTGCTATATATTTTTATTGTTGGTAATATAGATAGATGTATTTTTTAAAATTAAATTTTCAGTCTTTTATTATATTACATGTGGAATAAATATGGTTATGCGGTTAAAACCATGGTTAATAACCACAGTTATTTTGATGGTTACGGTATTGAAAATTGTACCCATAATGGTTATGGTTATGGTATGTGCTTTAAAAATATGGTATGGTTATGGTATTTGGCATACCCTGACCATACCCTAACCATTGCCAGCCCTAGGTTGAAGTCTTGCATATCGCGGAACCCGTATCCACCTTCCGCCTTGGAGGCTGTCATGGACCTCCAGTTCTTCCAGTGAATTTTCCTTGAGTCGTCCCGAGATCCCCACCAGAACCGAGCAATAAGAACGTTTACATCATTGCACCAAGTTGTCGGGAGCTTGAAGATGTGCATGACGTACGTGGGTATGGCATTTAGAACGGCCTTGATCATTACCTCTTTACCCGCATGATTGAGAAGTTTGCTTCTCCAGTTCTGGATCTTGTCTCTCACACGCTCCTTTAGATAGTTCAGAGCTTCCCGCTTGGATCTGCCCCACACCGTGGGCAAGCTCAAATAGAAGCCCGGGTCTTGGGTGCGAGTTACCCCAAATAATGCCAAAATATCTCTCTTGTGATCATCCAAGGCTCCTGAATTGAAGTAAAGGCAAGACTTCGCAAAGTTTACCTTCTGACCCGATGCAAAGCAATATAGGCTTAGAGTGTGCTTGAGGTTAGCGGCTTTCTGTAGCGGACCTTTGAGAAAGAAGAGCGAGTCGTCCGCGAAGAAGAGATGTTGAATTTTCGGGCAACCTCTCCTGGGGCGGATTCCACTGATAAGACCCTTGGGCACCTGATCCTCGAGCATTCTAGATAAAACGTCAGCAACGAGAATAAATAAGTATATGGATAGAGGATCTCCCTGGCGAAGGCCCCTTGAGGGGATGAAGAGATCGGAATGGTCCCCGTTGATAATGACCCTATACGAGACCGTAGAAATGCATGCATGGATCCATTGGATCCACTTCTCGTTGAAATTGTACTGAATTCACTATTAAAACACAACACGCTTGAAGAGGTCTTATTTCGAATTTGGTCTAGATTGATTTTATGTATTATGACTCAATAATTCAAAAAAATATACAAACTTAAAGAAAAAATAGAATTAAAATAAATTGTACGATACAAAAATGAATATATTTATGATAAAATTAATTGATTAAACTACTGAATTATCACGTAGAAGTTTTATAATATAATATAATTAAGTCATAGTAATTAAAATGTATAATCTATGATATCAACTAAATATAATATATATATATATATATTTTTTTGGCCATCAAAAAACGTTCATTCAAGAAACGTGGAGCCTAGGCTCGCTTACAAGAGAATCTGATACAAGTAATAAAGAAAGAGCGGGTGGGGGTGAAGACACCCAATCTGAAGGACACACCCGTCGACTAGCATGGTTAGCTATCCAATCCGCACATTTGTTAGCGGACCTAGGGATAGTTACCCATCTTACAACATCCATATAACAAACCATGGATTTAATACTATCAACAATAGAGTTTATCCTCCAACAAACCGATCGGCCCCGGATGTGGTTAATAACCACCTCCGAATCCGACTCAAAAACGACGTTCCTCCAACGAAACTCCGAGACAAGCTTGGCCGCTTGGAAAATGGCCAAAGCTTCCAACTCAACAATGGATCCCCCTGAGGCAGTACCGTGCACCCCACCCCGAATGGAACCCGACCCGTCCCGAACAATAACACCGAACCCTCCGAGTCCCGAGTCCGAGCACCACGAGGCATCGCAATTAGCCTTGAGCTCGTCCCCCTCCGGTCTGGACCATCCCGCCACAGCTCTGCCCAGTCGAGCCGTCGTCGCGCCCTGGTTCGTCCGACCTAGCTCTCCATGCGCAGCCCGCACCTCCGCAGCGATCCAAACAGGGTTCGGTGACCTGTTCTCCATCGCCAGACCACATCTGGCCTTCCAGATCATCCATGCCGTGAGCATGCAGAGCTCCCACGTCCTCTCTCGGTCCGCCTGTGTCCTGAAGCCAGTCAGCTCCTCCCCACGAACCAGCCAGTTCAGCAGCCCCACAATATGATCACCCGGTGAGTCCCAACCGAAGACACATCTCCACACGTCCCGAGTCCAGACGCATCCCCCGATCATATGGTCCACCGTCTCGGCATCGTCACACCCTGGGCAGCTCTGCTGGATTTGCATCCCTCACCTGGCCAAGCTCGCCCGCACCGGTAGAGCTCCCACGCGCAGCTTCCAGACGAACGACTTCACCTTCGGCCATGCACGAGAGTTCCACAAACTTGTCCACGATCCCCGACCCTGCACATCACGAGGGACAGGCAACATAAAACGATCGCACAACCTGTGGTACACCGACTTAACCGATGCCGAGCCATCCGCCGTGAATGGCCAGTGGAGGGTGTCTTCGGTCTGCTCGGACGGGATATGGGTTGCCAAGACAGCCCCCGCATGCGACGGCGCCACGACGAGTCGAACCACTCCCTCGGACCAGCTGCCGTCCGAGATCCAGTCGGCCACCCGAGCGGCTTCCATCGGCTGGTGTAAAGCATCGGCTGGTTGGATGCGAAAGCCCCCCGAGTGCATGGGAACCCACCGATCATGGAAGGGTCGAACCGTCCTCCCGTCACCTATAGTCCAAACCCCGTCCTCCAAAATCGTGTCACGATCCGATAGAAGGCTCGACCATCCCCACGAGGCTCTACTTCCCTTGTTGGCATGAATGAAATCGAAATTAGGGAAGTAGAGTCCCTTGAGCACACGAACCCAAAGAGAATTGGGTTCCTTAATAACCCGGGCAGCCATACTCGCCAAGAGCGCCTCGTTAAATTTTTGGAGCTCCCTGAACCCGAGACCACCCATAGCTTTAGATTTGGTCATGAAATCCCATCTCTTCCAATGTATTTTCCTATCCCCATTAGCCGCTCCCCACCAAAATGCCGCGATCATGGCATTAATCTCCGCACACCAAGTTGAGGGAAGCCTAAACACATTCATAGCATAGGTCGGGATAGCGGTGATAACCGCTTTAATCAACACCTCTTTCCCTGCACTGTTAAGAAGTTTAGACCTCCACCCCATCATCTTGTTACGGATCCGGTCATTAAGGAAGTTTAGAGCGTCCTTCCTAGATCTTCCCCATAAGGTTGGTAGCCCCAAGTAATTCCCCGGGTTAGACACTTGGGGAATACTTAGGGTACCCGCCACAGCCAATCTGATGGAATCCGGGGCAGCCACGTTGAAATACAAGGTAGATTTGGCAAAATTCAGGGCCCCCGCTTGGGACGACAGCTCTGCAGGGATGACCTGTTTTACCAGCTGCTACTGCACAGCCCTCGTTCCGCTACTGGCAGGGGGCACCACTGCCTCCCCCGACAAGCCCATCTGAAGGCCAAGCCAAGGCATCGAGGGATCACCCCCGGTTGGCTCCAGAAGGTGAGCAAAGGTTTGCAGACTCGCCTGATGGACATTCGTAACCGGCCCAGCAACGTCCTGATCTTCAACCGGGTCAGGAAGCTCGTTCAGGTCCAGCCACACCCCAATACCCGACGACGAGGAGGTTGCTTTGAGGCTGCAACCATCCCCCCTTCGACCAGGCGAGGGACAAGACTGCTGGGGCTCCACGTTCTGACTGCCCGGGGCTTCTTTCCGATCCTCCCCAAGCCGACTCCTTCCATTCCAAGATACCGATTCAGATTGTGACTGCGAAGCCGCCCGTATAACGTCTTTCCAACTTGGTTTAGTAGGGTTCCTCTTGAGGTTCAGAGCAGGTACCGAAGGACCTGCCATTCCTCCCAGAGTGTAGGTCTTCGAGACAGCTCGTGGTCTTTCACCGGCAATCCACGGACCGTACAAAGGGAAACCTGGCTTCGTCTCGGACATCACCAGGTCCTCTGCACAAGTCTGTGAATTATGCCCAACTCGACCACACACGTAACAGACATCCGCAAGACGTTCATATTTGATATCAGCCCACTTATCCTTCCCATCGGCAGTGACCCACCTGAAACCAGCTTTCAACGGAGCAGTAATATCAATGGCCACTCTAACCCGCAAAACCGATCTCCTACGCATCAACCTATCCTCCTCAACCTCTAGGCATCTACCAACAAGGCATCCTATACTCCTAGCATTCTCGGCATTCATCATATCCAGACTTAAACCCGCAATTTGGATCCAACAGCTCAGCCAATTGAATTCAACATCCTCAACACACCTATTAGCATTGCAATCAATAAGGTTTAGGCAGTGACCTTGAACCGACCAAGGCATTTGGTCCAGGACCTGCCTCTTATCCTTCTCTGACTTGAAGACGAAGCTCATCGTGCAGCTATCAAGCTCAGACATCTTCACCTCGCCATACCGAGCCCAAGGCCCCTTCAGTACTTTGTAGACAACATCGTTCCTTAACTGTTTCTGGCCAAGAATCCTCCCAACCACTCTGTTCAGCTCGGCCGCAGGGGGGATCGACTTGAGGGACAGACTGGGCATCGAGGAGGCGCCACCTTCGCCGGAGCTGGGACGCGCAGCCATAGCTCCTCAAGACCAGACACCTTCACCACAGCTTCCCACCTGAAACAACAGCAAATAAGACACAGATAGGGCAAGAAAAATTTGGGCAAAAAACGGGCAAGAAAGGCAACACAAGCTGAGATTAGGGTTCGCTTCAGGAAGACGACGTGAGCTCCAGCTGCATGGGGACGTCACAATCATCAATAAATGCTCGATTGCTACAGCTACACTCCAAATGGTGAATTGCCAAGCTGCAATTGGCCGAAACAATCGGGACAAAACCCTAGGAGCAGAATCGCCTACAGCGACTGGAGAGAGAACAGAGCGGGCGCGTGCATCCTTCATTCAAGTTGAGATATCCATTTATATATATATATTAAAACTAGAATTAGTAAAATTAGAATGGACTCCATCCAATAAAAATTTGTTACGAAAAGCTCGAACCCGATTTAATAAAAAAAAATATGCTTTGATGGGTCTCAATTTTAAACTCAAAACATAACTTTAAATAGTATCTTGCACTTAATAAAAAGAAAGACAGGCAAATTTCTCTAGTGTGAATAGGACGGTTACTTTGACTCGGAGTCGCAACACCCTAATTTAAAATAAGAAAATATGAATTGTTATTTATTTATTATTACATTTAAATATTATAATTTATAAGAACATATTTAAAATGTTTGCAACTAATAATAACAAAATTACAATATCTTGTGAAAAATATTGCACTATTCATGCAGCTATGCGTAGAATATGCTCTTTCTTACAGATCTACTCCATTTCAGACTTTACTCCATACAGTGATAATAGAGAGGATACAACATTTGTTGCAGAATTACAGGCTTTTCAGAGACCAGGTGAAGAGTCAACCCCGATCCCTTTTCGAGTATTGATTTGTAATTTTTTTTTAATGAATTATTCGTAAAAAAAAATAAGAAAAGTAAAATTGTTTTTTCCTTCATCTTCTTCGTTTTCACTTTCTCTCTGGTCAGTCTCTCTCTCAGTCTATCTGCAAATCTTTCAGAGGCCTTTCGTTTTCCCCTCTATTTTCCTTTGTCTTTTCCTTTTGTTTGAAAATCTCCATCTTCTGCGTCTTCCTCCCTATTCTCTCCTCTCTCTCTCTCCTCTCGAAGTCAAGCATGCAGTGAATGAGTGATAGATACCATGTTCTTCGTTCTTTCTCTTTCTCTTTCCAGAACTAACTAGGGTTTTTTCTTGAGAAGCACGGTGGAAATTAGGAAGCTGGAGACAGTCTAGGGTTCTTCTCTTCCTTGTGTCTCTACAGTCCTCTCCATTTGTATGCTCTCCTTCGATTTTCTTGATTTTTGATGAATTTTGGGGGGTTTCTCGGCAACGAAAGCTCTGAGACCAGATTCGCGGCAGAGATTAATATCCCGTACGGAAAATCCGGCGGCGTTCAGGCGAAGAGGAACAAGACCGGCGGCGGATACAGCGGCGGAGCCATGAACGAGATGACGTCCGGTGCAGTCGCTCAGGCGAGCCTCTTCGTACCTCCGGTCTCGAAATCCATCATGTTCAACTCTCCGGGCCTGTCCCTGGCTCTCCAGACCGGGATTGAAAATCACGGTGGTGGGGAAATCGTCCGCCTCGGAGAAAACTTTGACGCTAGTATTCTAAACCGCCGAACCAGGGAGTCCACCGATCAGGAGCGGCAGAGCAGATCTGAGTCAGATAACATAGATGATGCTGCCTCAGGCGACGAGCTTGATGCCGCCGAACATCCGCCACGGAAGAAGCGATACCACCGACACACTCCGCAGCAAATCCAAGAGCTCGAAGCGTATGTTTTCTTCGTAATTTCACCTTTAATCTAAATCTGCATAATCTAAACTAATCTAGGGCTTCTGTTCAGTCTGTTCAAAGAATGCCCACATCCAGATGAGAAGCAGAGGTTGGAGCTCAGCCGGAGGCTATGCCTGGAGACACGACAGGTCAAATTCTGGTTTCAGAATCGACGAACTCAAATGAAGGTGAAGAAAATCCTTTTTTTTTTCTGGTGAGTGAATTTTTTTCTATAATTATTACTTGATGGGTGTAGACGCAACTGGAGCGGCATGAGAATTCGTTGCTCCGGCAAGACAACGACCAGCTTAGGGCGGAGAACATGTCCCTCCGGGATGCGATGCGCAGCCCTATTTGTGCCAACTGCGGTGGTCCGGCCATCATAGGCGACATCTCCCTTGAGGAACAGCAACTGAGAATCGAGAACGCGCGCCTCAAGGATGAGCTCGACCGCGTCTGCGCACTTGCCGGAAAGTTCTTCGGCCGCCCTCTCTCCCTCCCGCCGCAGCTACCCAGCTCCATCCTGGAGCTCGGAGTTGGGGGTAACGGCTTCGGCAGTCTGACATCCATGGCCGCTGCAGCCGCTGCCGTCCCACTGGGCTCCGACTTCGGCGCTCCAGTGAGATCGGACCGTTCCATAGAGAGGTCCATGCTTCTGGAGCTTGCTCTTGCCGCCATGGACGAGCTAGTGAAGATGGCTCAGACTGACGAGCCGCTTTGGATTCCGCGCCCCGACGGCAGCGGAAGAGAGACGCTTAACCAGGAGGAGTACATGAGGAACTCCTCCCCTTGCATCGGCATGAAACAGGAGGGCTTTGTCTCCGAAGCTTCGAGAGAGACGGCCATGGTGATCATCAACAGCTTAGCCTTAGTTGAAACGCTGATGGACTCAGTGAGTTAACTCGAAACTGTTCATTCCTTCTCTCTCATCAACATTTTCTTCTAATCACGGGAACTAAATTTTTCAGAACCGATGGGCGGAAATGTTCCCTTGCGTGGTCGCCAGAACCACCATCACCGACGTCATCTCCGCTGGAATGGGCGGAACCCGAAACGGCGCTCTTCAACTGGTAAAGCGACATCCATCAACAAAACACGACACCCACGATTCATTCAAATTTTATTGGTTGGATTAAAACATGAAGATTTGTCATTTATCTTCTGTCAGATGCACGCTGAACTGCAAGTTCTGTCGCCGTTGGTGCCTGTTCGAGAAGTTCATTTCCTTCGATTCTGCAAGCAACACGCAGAGGGTGTCTGGGCTGTCGTGGACGTGTCCATCGATGCCATCCGAGAAAACTCAGGCGCGGCAACGTTTGTCAGCTGTCGGAGGCTTCCTTCTGGCTGCCTTGTCCAAGACATGGCCAGTGGCTACTCTAAGGTAAATTTAACATCTTTTCTTCCATTTTTATCTCCTAAATTACTGTCATTGATAGTGAATAGCCTGCCTCCGTATATGGCCCTAAATAGTTAGGGTATGGTACGAGTATGACAAATAACGTAACCATACCATATTTTTAAAGCACATACCATAACCATCATAACCATAACCATTTCTGATACAATTTTCAATACCATAACCATTAAAATAACTGTAGTTATTAACCATGGTTTTACCCGTATACCCATATTTATTCCACACATATAATATAATAAAATACCAAAAAATTTAGTTAAAATAATACATAAATTTATATTGTCAACAATAAAAATATATAAAACTAACATCATAGTTATTTATTACATGTATTACGTTAACTTCCATTATTTAGTATATATTAGTTTATTAATAATAATTAATTATTATATTTATATAATAACCATGGGTATAACTCAAATACTATAATCATAACCATTATGGGTAAAAATTTCATCACCATAACCGCATCACACCATAATGGTACGGTTAACCATTTTAAACAGTAACGGTCATGGTTATGGGTTTTCACTGCACCATTGTCGGCCCTACTCCCGTATATTTCTTTCTTTCTTTGATTAAGATTAGAGCTTTTTACACCCTCCATTTCTGATCTTTCCCCTTCATAATATAATAAGCACATAATTTCACAAAATTTTCAATTTTCTGGCCAAAATATTGTGAAAGTATCACCCTAAAAGTTACATTTACATTGAAAAACCAACTATTTCTATAAACAGAAATATTTTGTGTTTTGGGGTAAAAATTAAATTTTACTTTTCCAAGTAAACTTATAACTATACCTTGTAGGGTTGAAAGTTTTGATTTTTCACTTAAAAATTTCACCTTTCATATATCTCCCAGAAAGTCCAGATTTTGTTTTCTGGGTTCTGTTGATTTATTTTTTGATACACTGTAGATGAACATTACTACGATGTTGTCTGTCCCCAAACCAAACTGCATAGAAAGTAGAAACCGCAGCGTCTCGTGGTCCAAGGTGATGAGCGGATACCTTCCTTCGTCCTTTTACACATAGTTTAATCCCCAGTTGATCAAGTTTCAACCCTGACTTAGGTTTCTGTTTCTGTTTCTGTGATCTTAATATATACTGTTGAATCAAGGATTCCTTTTCGTGCCCTAATTATTAAAATATCATTATTTGGAAACCCTTTTCCTTTTTTACTTCTTAATTTCATCATCCCTCATGCATCGTAATCTGCAATTCTTTGATCTCGACATGATTAAACTATGAATTGGATGTTTCTATTCCAACCTTTGATGCTGTCTGTGTTGAATATCCCTCTCATCACCCATTTGTTTAATCACCCACCAACTCTTGCCTAATTTGTGCTTTAATCATTTTACCCCTTTGCAATATGAAGTCGTTTTGGAGTTAATTAGTATCTTGCATGATTATAGCATTGATAACTAGACTAGTTAATACAATAAAATTGTGTCTTAATCAGTTAATAAGTCTTTAGGAGAAGACCCACATTCAGATAAGGGAGGCAAATTTTTTTTTTTTAATAATGGGTATATAAAGGGGTAAATTATAAGTTTATTGAGGTTATTTTCAGAATTTTGGGATGATTAAAATTGAGTATATTCAGAAATTTAATATTTAAAAAAAAAAACACTATATCTTAGAAATTGCATGTATACCTAACAGATTCATAAATTTCTAATTTATATAGAGAAGTAAAAATGTAATATATAATATTATCAAAGCTATTGTACTCTTGTATGTCTAATATATATAAATAAAGCCAGATTTTACCAGTTTTTATATATATATATAATATAATAATAATTTAAATAAAAAAAATAAAAACAGTTGGAATTAAGGACCTTGGAATTACAATCCTCAAAGACTATGCCCTATCTTGTTATTTCATGAGCTTCTTCTCTCAAAGACACTCTGCACTGCACATCTCGATGTTTCCTTGAAACCTTGCGGATCTCCATGTCTGCCCTTAGATTTCTTATATATATATATATATTAACTCTTTTGATTATTGTTTTTTTTTCTTTCTATTTTTAATAGTATTTTTTGAAGGATTCATCATCTATTTTGGCTTTTCTGCATGCTTCCACGGATCCCCATTATTTATATATTCTTATATTTAAATTTAATTCATGAAAGTCTGTCTTTTTTTGGTCTGATTTTCATGCGTAAAAGCTTCCTTTGTGTTTTTACTGATCAATGTACAATGCTGCATAACAGGTCACGTGGGTTGAGCATTCCGAGTACGAGGAGAGACAGATCCACGAGCTGTACCGACCTTTGATACGGTCGTGTTTGGGCTTCGGCGCGCAGAGATGGATCGCCACTCTCCAGAGACAATGCCAGTGCCTAGCCATACTCATGGCCACAAGACCCTCACACGACCAAACCGGTACGTGTTCCAAACACACAAAGGCCGCGCATCCAACGATTTTCAAAATTAATTATTAAAAACATATATATTTGACTTATTTAATAATAATAATAAGGGTTAGATACCAAACTTGTATCCGAATTTACCGATTTTGTGACTGATTAGCAAGTAGGTACCTAAACTTTTTTTGTACTAACTAAGTAGTCGAACTTATGAAAATTAGCAAATAGGTACCTACCATTAAATTTCGTTAAGAATAAATGGAAAATACTACGTGTGAAGTAAACATGTATCTAAACTTACACGAACGAGCAAGTAGGTACCTGAATCGGTTCATAATCGGTTTGGTCAAACCACTTTATTTAAAAAAATAAAAAAGTTTATATACCAAACACATGTATGTCTCAACTTCAGACGTTCTCGGAGTGTTTATTGCTGCACCGAGAACATCTGGAGTTGAATCGGGCATTTGTTTGGTATATAAATCATACTATTTTATATATAAAAAATAAAGTGGTTTGACCGAATCAGTTTTTGAATCGGTTCAGGTACTTGCCCATTCGTGTAAGTTCATGCACATGTTTGCTCCTCACGTGATATTTTCGTTTATTCTTAACGGAAATTAACGGTAGGTACCTATTTGCTTATTTAAAAAAAGTTTAACAACCTATTTGCTACAAAAATGTAGTAACCTACCTGTACAGTTTGGTAGTTTTCCCTAATAATAATGATGGTTGGTTTGATTTGATTTTGCAGCGATTACACCGAGCGGTCGTCGGAGCATGCTGAAGTTGGCGCAACGAATGACATCCAATTTCTGTGCGGGTGTATGCGCATCCACCGTGCACAAGTGGAACAAACTGAACTCCAGTGCCGGCGATGAAGATATTCGAGTCATGACTCGAAAGAGCGTTGATGACCCGGGTGAGCCATCAGGGATCGTGGTCAGTGCCGCCACGTCAGTGTGGCTGCCGGTCTCCCCACTTAGGCTGTTTGACTTCTTGCGAGACGAGCAGCTTCGAAGTGAGTGGGACATTCTTTCCAATGGCGGACCCATGCACGAGATGGCTCATATCGCAAAGGGCCATGACCACGGCAACTGCGTCTCCCTACTACGGGCTAGTGTAAGTAATTGAAATTCACTTACATGCTCAGTTATATTTTTTATTCTAAAGATTTAAAATATATATATATATTGCACTACTTTTTAGTTCGTAATAATCACTGAAAATCAAGTAATAATAATAGAAAAAGGCAATTTTGGAACCAGACATGTTCTTTTCCTTGCTTTGTTTTATTAAGAAAAGTCAAATGTAGGTCCGTTGTCAAGGACTCATTCTGACGTCATAAAAAAGACTACGAAAGCTAAAGATTTGACTCACTCTGCATGGAAACTGACACGTCAACGTAGTTACCGGAGTGGCTGTTCCCGGGAATATAGTACTAAATCTAGGGGTAGAATGGGGTTTTCAAGCTAGTTAGACCTCAAATCACAGCTCACAATTCTAACCTAGGTTTCCGTGCGCGCAGGCCATGAACTCCAGCCAGAGCAGCATGCTGATACTGCAGGAGACTTGCATCGACGCTTCGGGTTCGCTTGTAGTGTACGCGCCGGTTGACATCCCCGCCATGCACGTCGTCATGAACGGCGGTGACTCCGCCTACGTGGCTCTCCTCCCTTCCGGATTCTCCATCGTCCCAGATGGTACCAGCGCCGAAAGGTCCGCCTCCGCCAAGACAGGAGGGTCTCTGCTGACGGTGGCCTTTCAGATCTTGGTGAACAGCCTTCCGACGGCCCAACTGACGGTGGAGTCCGTCGACACGGTGAAGAACCTGATATCGTGTACCATTCAGAAGATAAAGGGGTCCCTTCAGTGCGAGAGCTGACAACACACGTGAGACTCACGCGCGAATGGCTCCTTTGTTTTCTTATTTGATGGCACAGCTTCTGTAGTTCTGACTAGGGTTTGGAGTGAGCTGCTTGGTGGATAGACATGGACCGAGTTGAGGTTTGGTTTGGTTTGGTTGGGGGTGTGGTGAGTCAAGAACGAACCGCTGAATGAATCCTGGTCGAGCTATCTTAGCACAAGGCGAGGATGGTGGTTCGGGTATTGACTCTGTAAAACCCCCGTTTTGTCTCAACAAGTTAATTGCAATATGTTGTCCCTTTTAAACGGGTTAATGATTTGAAATGTTCAAAGTTAGGGACTACTGTGATCATTTTGGTAACTTCAGGACCTTTTGGTTATATGTATATATATATATATATAATTCTAATTTATTTAAAAGTTTTGTTGTTTTTTACTCTAAAAAAATATAATCTTATTCAAAAATTGAATTACATCCTGTACAACTACAAATATATATAATTTATAAAAATAAAAATATTTACATAAAGAAAAATTGAGTGGATTGATCATTGATGTATGTATGTGGATTTCAATCCAATAAAGTCGTAAAGTGGCCTTGTTTAACATATTAAACAGTGTAGGGGTATATTAGCAAAATGTAATTATGCTGCACGGGGTTTGCGACCGTAGGGTAGGTTTTCTGCAGCAATTAATGCCGTCGCAGAAGCTGTTGCCCAAAGCGGTCGAATTGCCTTAAATGCTCGCGGACCTCTTGCATATTCCTGCCAATCACCGCACGCCACGTGTTCCTGGAGGTTCGAAAACAACGCTGTCGTATTGGTGATAAGCTACGGTTCCCGACAGAGAATGAAACGGCGTTTCTCTTTCTCTGTCTCCGTCGTCTGCATACTCAGTATTTGTTTGAATGTTATGATTATATTTTATTTTCTTGCCAATTTTGGCGCCAAAGAAAGAATACAACAGTCAACACAGACCGTTGAGAATAAGGATTTCTCAGGGGAAGAAGATAAGTGGTTTGACTTAACTAACATGTTTATATGTTTGCATTTACATAAAAAGGATTTTTCATCAAGCTAGTGAAATATAGTGAATGTTAGGGGTGTCAAAACGGATCATGGGTCGACTCATGCGTCGTGTCGGCATTAAGTTGTGTCAAGGACTCGTTGACCCAAACCTGACTCGTGTAATAGTATGGGTCAATTTTTTAAATTCAAACCTGACTCGTCGGGAATGGTAAGGGTTGGGTCAGATTGACTCGTTCGACCTCCATGACCTGCGGGTTAGTCTGACCAGTTCGACCCACCTATTTAATAGAAAAACATAAAAATACTGAAACATATAAATGGAACAGGTCACCGGTTGACCCGTTGATCAATACTTTTGATTCAAACCTTACCTGTTTTTTCACGGGTTATCCATGAGTCGTGTCAAAATGACTTATGAGTCAAAAAACTTGACCCAAACACGACCCGTAGGTGGATCACCTACAAGTTGAGTCAGATTTTAACACCCTATCGAATATATTAGTTTGAGTCCAAAGACCCTAAATTAATCTATACTCCCATAACATTATTAATAAGACATTAGAAAACAAGAATATTGATTAAAGGGTTGTATTAGTAAGTGAGTACTTTATTTATAACTTATTTAATCAAATTTCACAAATATATATATATATATATCAGTCCACATTTCCTTCCTCCATGGAAGGGTTTTGTTTTGTGGCTCCACATTCCTTAGAAGACGATAAAATACTCGATGAGGATCGTCAATTATTAGACAACTTCTAATTATGAAGCGAGGACAACGATACAATGATGCGACAGGTCCATATATATATATGATAAAGAATAATTATTCATATATATATATATATATATATATATATATATGAATTTTGGTACGATGCATGGATATGTTGACTCTGAATGAGCCATCATTTGATTGGTCGACCCACCACCCATACCATACTTGCATGTGTTTCTAGGGTTTAGTCGGCAGGCAGTACTTTGGGTTTATTTGGTTCACAAACAATTTATGGTAATTATAGATATACTGTAACATGATTTTGCGAAGAAAAAATAGTACAATTATAAAGGAAAAATATTGAAAATAATACAATATATGTACAACATATTTTATTTGCATCATAATATATTTTTCCGCGATAGTGAATGGTTAACATGTTTGTTAAAAAATTTGTTAAAAATCTGACAATTATTTGTTAAAAAATTCCATTAAGTACTTTAGAAATTAATTGAATATTTTTCTATACGTTATAATTAAAACATACAATCAACTAATTACCTCCAATTGGACACAAACGATTGAGGCTCCAATTGATTCTCGATTGGTGATCCTCTAAGCTGGCTCCCAATCCAGACCAGGTTCTCAACCTTTAACAACCTAGTATGGGTCGTGACCTAAGGGAATCACGGTTGAGTTTGGATCAAGTTGATATTTGTTAGTAACACTATTGTAAATTTATAAGGTTTAATTGTATCGGCTGGAAAAAGTATTTAACTAAATTTTTTTTAATATTATTGACAAAAATATGTATTACCATCATTTTCAAACATAATTAAACCATTTAAAACATTTTGGGTTGAAAAAATATTTTGTTCGAACTATTGTACGTTTTTTTTTTCAATTATAAATTATGGGATGTTTAAAGTTTATTGAGATTAAAAAAAAAAAAGGAGTTATGATAATATTTAGTAATAAATATAAATTCCCAATAATTTATCCTTACAACAAGGGATGAAGCCAATAATTTAGTTGAGTGGGGGTAAGAATTAGTCTAAGGGCAAACACGTTAATATTTTTTTTTCAGAGTGAGGAAAGATAAAAACTTTAAGAGCTAAAATGGAAATAAAATATATACAAAATCAAACGTTGAGAGCAACTTCACCCTTATTGATGTAAACAATTTAAGAGCTAAAACGGAAACAAATATACTTTTTAAAACTAAATTTATACAAAATTAAAAGTTGAGGACTAACTTCACCCCTACTGTAGCTTTGTCCCCGCTTCCAACGTCAATATTTTTTAATAAATAAATGTCCCTGTTGTGGGGAATATTAATGAAAGTCGAGCAGTAGCCTAAGCTAAGGAGAAAGTGATAGGTTTGGTGGAAGTAATCCATCCGACCCTTCCGAAGGTGAACAAGGTAGTTCACCTTCGGGCCATATGCATACATCAAGACATTATGTCCAATCATATCGGAATCAATAATATTATTTTTTATTTCAGTTATTCAGAAAATTCTTCAGTGTTAAATAATAAATTGTTAATAAAAAGTGTGAAATTTATTAGCTTAATATTTTTTAAAACAAATTTATATACTATACAAAAAGTTATGTTTATTAAATTTTATATTAAACTTAACTGAAAATACTTTCAACAATTACTAAAAATAGTTCAATATTTTACTATGGTTTTAAAATAATATCAATTTTTATATCAAAATAAATGAAATTATAAAATTTTATTTATAAAAAATAATTAATTTTAATTTTACATTTTTATAAATAATTCAAATTTCCACTTTTAGTATTTTGTATAACGTGTATTATTTTGAAATTTGTATAACGTGTATTATCTTTTCATCATTGGCAAATATATTCATGCCAAAAATGAATAATAAGTGCTATATTATCAGATAACCTTAAATTATAATATGTGCTATATATAATACTTTTTTTTTGGCAAAATAATACAGTATTATTGACTTGTATAAAATATGTATTGAATACTCGATATTATAAGGGATTGGGTTTATTAGGCCATATTCAGTCCAGGTCATAGAGTAGTGATTTTTTGTATACCAGGCCCAATAGTGGCCCAGTACCCGTGAATGGGCTCTGCTTCACGTGTCCGACCCAATAACGAAACCTAGCACAATATTTGTGAAAATGGGATTCCTTATATATGTTAGGCCCAATAACGAAAAATTAGCCCAGTACCTGTGAATGGGCTTCATTATACATTATAGGCCCATTATCGAAAAACTAATTCAGTACTTGTGAATGGGCTTTGTTTAATGTGTCAGGCCCAATAACAAAAGAATAGTCCAGTACCTGTGAATGGGCTGTATTATACATGTCAGGCCCAATAACCAAAAATTTGCCCAGTACCCGTGAATGGGCTTTATTATAGTCTAAACAATTATTAAAAATTTAATACTTTATCATGATGTTTAATTAAACTTAATTTTTATATTAAAATAAATTAAATTTATAAAAAAATATACAAATTTAATTCAAAAAAAAATGTTTATGATTTTCTGTAAAATAATTAAAAAATTAACTTCTAATAATTTTGAGATATGTTTTTTTTATAGCATGTTATTTTGAAATTTGTATTTGTAAATATAAGAGTTCATTCTTTATCATTTAAAAAATTTAGGTCATTTTTACTGTTATTTTAATTTTTAGGATATTTTGCATTTATTGTAATCAGTGTAGACTATATTTTTATCATTGAGAAATATATTCATGAGAAAATGAACAATATGTACTATATAATCAGTTAACCTAAATTATATACTATACATATAATAATTAAAATAAAAGCCAAATAATACAATATTTTTGGCTTGTATAATTGCGCCATATAGTTTTTTTTGTTATTCAGGCCCAATACTAGTTAATTACCGGTTATTGGGCTTTGTCAAATTTATCAGGCCCAATAACGAAATCCAGCCCAGTACCTGCGAATGGGCTTTGTTAAATGTGTCAGACCCAATAACGAAAAACAAGTCAAGTACCTGTGAATGGGCTTTATTATATTGTCAGGCCCAATAACAAAAACTACTCGTGTACTTATCAATGGGCTTTATTATACGTTTTAGGCCCAATGATGAAAAACTAGCCCAGTACCTTTTGATGGGCTTTGTTAAACGTGTAAAGGCCTAATAACGAAAAGCTAGCCCAGTTACGTGTGAGCTTAAAAGTAAAATTTTATTTTAGTTATTCAAAAAAAAATATAATGTTAAATAATAAATCGTAAACAAAAACTGTGAAATATTAGCTTAATATTTTCTTAAAATCAGATTTATATTTAAATTTTATATATTATAAAAAAATTATGTTTATTAATTTTTTTTATTAACTTGACTGAAAATACTTTCAACAATTACTAAAAATATCTTAATATTTTATTATAAATTTAAGATAATATCATTTTTTATGTACAAATAAATGAAAATAATTTGATCAAGTTCTTCACCGATGAGGTCAGAGCGTTTCGTTGTAATTGAAGTCAATGATATGCTGTTAAATTTGTTGTTTTTCATATAACGTAGTAAAGATACATGTAATGCACAGGGATAAATCATACGAGGTATAAGGCTTTCAAGATGATACAAAATAAATCAGATGATACAATTCAAATAAAATAGTTTAGTTCGATGACTAAATTAGAAAACAATTGTAGTTTGGGGATGGATTAACTAATTGTGTAAAGTTAGGTAACCAAATTTGAAAAGAGTGGAGTTTGAGGATGAAATAGCCAAACGAGTAAAGCTCTATAAATGACTATATTGGAGTTGGAGGATGGAATAACCAACTGGGTAAAGTTGGAAGACCAAATGACCCTTTCGTAAAAGAAATAGTGATTTTTGGATGCACCGGGTTTACACACAAGTCCCTAAAAACGGACCCTAATTTTGGGTATTCGTGAGCCGGGTACACCTAATTTCATTGTATAGCTAAAAAACAACCTTAGAAATTGTAAAGTAAAATGGGCCTCTTTGAGTGCACCTGGTGTACAAACAAGTCGCACAAAATGAAGAAAAATAAAATCAAAACCGTTGTTCTGAGCATAGTTTTCAGAACCGGACCGACGGTCCAACCGGGAATCGGAACACTGTCCGGTTTGATTCAGTTAAAAACCGTTTTACAAATTAACAGTGTTTGAACCGGGTTGAACCAAATGATTTTTTAAAAACCGACCGGTTTACGGTTCACTTTTTAGCTGATTTTTTTTTGGTTTTCGGCCATTTTGTTTTTGTTCCCGTTTTTTGTTTCTGCACAAACCAATCAGCTTAACCCAATTGGTTAAACCGGTTCACTACTATTGTGTATTGTGTTTGAGAATTGAAAGTAATGTGTGTTTGATATTGAAACTATGTAGTTTGAGGTAATTATGTTTGTGTTTAAGACTATGTATGTATTTTAAGTTTTCAATTTTTTTCTCTTGTGAACAGTGAACCACACACTGAACCGGGTTAGACTGGCCCCCCTCGCCGGTTCGATAATCGGTCCGGTTCTTATAACTATGATTCTGAGGCTTCGCTTTCATGTGGCTGGTGCACCTAACTTCGGTACCGTTCTGAAAATAACAATAGAAACTGTGGAGTTAATTGAACATATTTGAGTGCACCGGCTGTACAAAAAGCTCCCTCAAAATGGTCCCAAATCAATGGAAATCTTTATTTTGAGGCTACGTTTTGGTGCGCCGGGTGTATATAATATCAGTAATTTTTTACAACACTTTAATGGAGAAGAGAAATGCCCGCTACTTTGTGTACACCTGGTGCATATCAGACCATATAAAAAAGGCTCGAAAACAACCAAAATAAATTTTTTAGGAGGGTGTGTTTGTCCACCCGGTGCACACAGATTTTGGACATCGGGATTTTTGTCCACTATATATACGATCCAGATCATTTCTTTTTGTTTTATTTTTAAACTTAGGGATTTAATTTTAAAGTCATACTTTCGAGAAGAAAAAAATAACATATTAATCTTAAAATTTGTTCTTAAAAAGAACATGTAAATGGCTGATGTTGGTGGACCATACTATCCCCCGAATTACAAATCGGCCATAAAATTTTATTATTATATTAGAAATTCAACTGATCGAAAACCATTACATGCTTTGTTTTTTGTTATTTTTTAATTAAAAAATATATATATTATTACAAATTCCATTTATCTACTCTCACATAAAAAAACAAATGAACTGGTTTTAATAGTTTATACACATCAAAGAGCTGTCACTAACTTACCCCATCACTACTAGTCCAAATTTTTAAAGACAATTATATTTAAATTTTATATATTATACAAAAAGTTATGTTTATTAAATTTCATATTAATCTTGACTGAAAATACTTTCAACAATTACGAAAAATAGCTAAATATTTTATTATGATTTTAAAATAACATCATTTTTATATAAAAATAAATGACTATGAAAATATACAAATTCCTTTCTAAAAAAATATTAAATTTAAATTTTATAAATTTTAAAATAATTCAAATTTTCACTTCTAGTGATTTTAAGTTAAGTTTTGTATAGCGTGTACTATTTTGAAATTTTTATTTGTTAATGTAAGAGATCATTCTTTATCATTTACAAATTTTAGGTTCTTTTACTATTATTTTAAACTTTAGGATATTTTTGCATTTATCATAATCAATATAGACTATATTTTCATCATTGACAAATATATTCATGAGAAAATGAATAATATGGGCTATACTATCAGATAACCTTAAATTATACACTATACATATAATACAATATATATCTTTTGGGCCAAATAATAGAATACTATTGGCTTGTATAAAATGTGAGTGGAATACTCGATTATCAAAGGTTAAGGGATTGGGCTTATTGGGCCATATTCGGTCCAGGTCATATAGTTGTGTTTTTTGTAATTTAGGCCCAATACCAGCCCAGTACCTGTGAATGGGCTTTGTTAAACGTCAGCCCCAAAAGTGAAAAACTACCCCAGTGCTTATGATTGGGCTTTATTAAACGTATCAGGCCCAATAACGAAAACTAGCCCAATACCTGTGAATGGGCTTCATTATATATGTCAGGCCCAATAACGAAAAACTAGCGCAGTACCTATGAATGGGTTTTATTATACATGTCAGGCCCAATAACGAAAAACTACCCCAGTACAGGTGAATGGGCATTATTATACGTGTCAGGCTCAATAACGAAAAACTAGCCCAGTACTTGGGAAAGGGCTTTATTATACGTGTTAGGCCCAGTAACGAAAAACTAGCCCAGTGCCTATGAATGGGCCTTGTCAAACGTGTCAGGCCCAGTGACGGAAACAAGCCCAGTGCTTGTGAATGGGCTTTCTTATACGTGTCGGGCCCAATAATGAAAAAAACTAGCCCATTAACTGTGAATGGGCTTTGTTAAACGTCATGACCCAGGTCGGATTCAAGTCATTTTGAGTGAGGATAGGAATTAACAAGTTTAGCTAAATAATCTATTTGGTCCGATCAAGATTACCTTTTGGTCCAAATTTGTGTTGCTATTTAGCAATTTATGTATTAGGATGTTAATTTCTTGTTCAAATGATAATTTATCATTAATTTTATTCCATTAATTCAACATGTGTCTTGCAAGATCATTATTTTACGAGTTGAAGTATCGAAAAAATTATCTTCTAATATTAAAATACTTAACTTCTAAGACTAGAAACAGATAATAGAGGACAGAAATTAACGGAGTGACTAATTTATCACATTTCGTAACATAAATATTCATTTAACATCTCAAAAATATATGAATCATTTATAATTAAACCAATTTTCATCAAAATTCAATTAATTACTTAAAATTTATAATAATGTTCCCATCCCATGTGATAAGTCATTTATATGACAAGTTGATGCATGTGTGAGTGCATCACTTGTTCTTATTAGCTTCATATTTACTTAATTTTCTCTTCAATAGGAAGCTACTTAAAGTAGGTAGTGAGACACTTCTGGATAATTTAAAAATCATTATATGCTTAAATAAATCCTGTAATATTATAAAATACGAAATTATATTGCATTTTATGGGAAGTTTATTATTTGTAAAATTACAAAATAATGTTCTATCGAAATTTTACTTATGTAATATGATTTTGTTATATTATTTTTTAAAAAAAATATATACTTTCTAATAATACAAATTAAAAATTTCGAATCCGCTTCTTAAAATAGTGCCATGTGATCCGCTGAAATATAATTGTACTGAGAATATACAAACTTTATACTACAATTCTATAATACGATAATATTTTTTAAAGAAAATATGCAATGTTAATTTTCTTACAAAAGTTGATGAATTATTTAAATAATTCAAAGTTGACGCTATTTCTGTATGGATACGACACACGATTTGTCAACAAGCAGCGGCGGATCTGGGAACCCAAGCAAGTGGGTTCCCATTCCAAAGCTGCTCGGTTTACTAGGATCCCTGTTTCCAAATGGAGTTTTCAAGCGGGGTCCTCTCTTATAATTTAGTGGGTATTTAATAAAAATTAAGAAAAAATTTTTTTTTAATCAATAAAATTAAGTAAATAAAAAAATCAAGTGGGGTCCTAGGACCCCACTCCTAAAGAACCATATCCGCCACTGTCAACAAGTATAGTCGACACAATATTACTATTGTCACATACAAAAGCTAAAAATTTATTAATTCAGAGTAAATATTAAAATAAGGGTAAATAGTTAAACTAAAAAAAATTAGTAACGCAGATGTATAATTTAAAACGGCTAATTTATTTTTTTTTGTATTTTTTAGAGTTAAACTTACATAAATGCAATAGTTGAGGGGATACACTTACCCTAGTTCCTGTTTTTTTTTTTGGCCAACCCCTAATTCCTAGTTGACTCTACTCTAACTTGAATAGATTGGTAGTGGTTAGGGGAGAGCAGTTACGGGTACTCTGTAAATTTAGAGGTTTTCGGAACTTACCTAGTATGTAACAGGGCATATTTGGAACTTACCCTTTTAATTTTGGAACCGGAACCTATCTGGAACCTGTTTGTACAAACGATTCTGGGTACCCTGTTAGGAACCTGTTTATTTTATAAAAAATATAAAATGGTTCCGGTTTGGTTCCTATTATTGAGAATAATATATTTTTCAATACTGTCATTTCATTCACATTTACACAAATTTCATCAAAGATCACAACTTTTATTACAATCATCAACAACTGCACATGAAAACTATTCAGGGTGCTCTTGTTCTATTTCTTTAGTTTTTTTTTAATAATATGTATATATATAATCGGTTTCAGTTCCGGTTACTTTAGGGTACTCATATAAGATAACTGGAACCGAATAAATCGGTTGTTGAATTTTTTTCCCTTGAAACCTACCCTATTTTTAAAACTACTATCCGAAATTACCCAAAGTGTCGGTTCCGAATAGATTACGGATCCAAATGGGTAGTTTGCTCACCCCTATATATAGAGCTTGTAATGGTCCGATAAAATTCTAAATATAATTATAATATTAAATATTGTACACACAATAATTATAATTATATATATAGTTAAAAAAATATATAATACAATAATAACATTTAATATACTCATACCATATCTATATTTTTTTCACTAGTATACTTAACTTGTACCATTCAAGATACAACAAGACCGAAGCTAACTACTCTAACAAGATATTACATTATTGAAGAAGCATAACCATTATAAAATATTATGTTTACAAAATCAATTTTGAAGTTTCTTAGTAGGAATGTAACATTTCAAAAAAAAAAAATAGTTAAATACAAAGTAGCTACCTGAACTTTGGACGTTTTGCAACGAGCTACCCGAACTTTGAAAATTCAAAACGGGCTATCTCAACTTTGAAAAATGTGCAAATAGCTACCTCCGTCCAATTTTCCGTCAACTGCCATCAGAAAATTGTTGGAAAGTCATAAAAAATTGGACGGAGGTAGCTATTTGTACATTTTTCAAAGTTGAGATAGCCCGTTTTGAATTTTCAAAGTTCGGGTAGCTCGTTGCAAAACGTCCAAATTCAGGTAGCTACTTGGTATTTATATACTTATTTATTTTCATTTTTTTAAATATGTTTTATTGTTTTGTCAATATATTTTTAATAAAAAGTTGTTTTACGCGTGAAGTTAACACGTCTATAATTAAAAGAATTGTTCATCTTAGTGAAAAAATTATATAAAAAGATGTTACATCGACTAATATTGTCGCAAAATGTAATATATATATATATTATTAATAAAAAAATAATTTTTTAAAAAATATTTCCCTAGTTGTTTTTTTGCCATAAATATTTCCCTAGTTGACTTGACGATATATGATATTTGACCGATTTTTTTTTTTTTCAAAAGACATTTTGATTGAATCTTTTATCTCTCTTCAGTCAGACAAAAGTATCTTCATCTTCTTCCACCTTCTTACGCTACCCAACAAAAACTGAAACTCCCATAATTATTTTCTGCATTTCAAATTCTCAAACTTCTCAATCATTCGAACACAGTTGTCTCTTCTTCTTCTGCAACCAATCTCTTCCACCATCACCAGCCATTTCATCTTCCTCGGTTCATCACTCAAAGTCTTCGCAGCTTCCACTATTCGTGTAAAGCTTCTCTTTTGCCTCTGCCTCGGGTTATACGTCGAACGAATCCATAAACACTTAGCCATCGTTGATCCTTCCTGTAACCCTAATAAGCTCCAGTTTCGATCTCACCCACCGATTGGGCCATCTGGGTTTCAACCAGAACCGTCCTAATTTGGCTGCATCCACATCAATCGTTTCAACTCCTCAGTAACAGCGCATAAAAGTAAATGCCGCCGACATCGCCTCCGCGTCGAGAGGTATCCAGAGATGGAGTCGACTCGTCGCCGTTGCTTGGACACTCAGTAGGAGATTACCTCCAGCGAAGCCGCCGCCGCCCCGTGCACCCCCTCCGCGGCGCCGCAGCTCGTATCCTCCGCCAGGCCAGCGGGCGCCGTCTGAGGCTCCGGGAGCCGTCGATGCAGGTCAGAGATAATGCAGCAGAACAACTTGAGAATCGACAAAGCGATTGGGCGTATTCGAAGCCGATTGTCGTTCTAGATATCCTCTGGAACTTCGCTCTCGTCGGAGTGGCCTTACATGTGTTGGTCCTTAGTGCAGCAGAGTCCCCTGATGTTCCTCTGAGGTTTTGGATCCTCGGCTATGTTCTTCAGTGTTCGTTCCACATTGTTTGCGTCATGGTGGAGTTCATGAGACGTCGTAGAGAGATGGAGTACGCAGAGTCTGCTAGAAATTGGGGGAATACTGGGGATTTGGGTTCGTTTTTGAATTCAAGTTCTGGCAGTGAAGGTGATTTCGAAGAATATGCAGCAGAACCGCATCGGGAAGATGATGAAACTAGGTATCTATAATTTATCACTATCCATCAATTTTTTATTCTGTTCTTGTTATACCTATAATGAAAATCTCTTGATTGAAAGGTTAGATTATGTAGAACTTTTGATGTGTTTTCTTGGATTGATCTGAATTCGTGACGACACTTTCCGATTGAAATAATTTGGTGACACCCAAACTTTCAATCGGATAAAATCAAAATTCTGAACTAGAACTTGAAAAGGAAATGTGAATGTTTGAGATGAAATTTTCGGACATCCCCTATGATCAATTTATAGGGTTTGTCACACCTTTGGAAGAGTCACCACATCCTTGGCCTTTGAAAAAGACACCACACCCTTTGGGAACCCATAGGACCTTTCGGCCTAAACCATACCCATTCAATTCAAAATTTGGCTCCAAAGCAAATGTCTAAAAACCGGGAATTTTGAGGTTAAAATGTTAAGTCATTAATTTACAAAAATTCAAATCTATAGCTCCACCCCAGCCAAGAACTCTGACCCTTGGACCCCGCCAGGGGCTCCCGCCCCTGGTACCTAGCCCGGCAGGGGCGCTGCCCCCGGACCCCTGCAAAGGGCCTTTGACCCCATTGATTGTCCTTAAGGAACTGATAAATCTCCGATACAGTGAATCATAATATAATTAAACAAGCGTGCACTCCGCACCCTTACTTGTTTAATGAGATACTATGATCCTATTGGTCAACTAGTCAATCCAATTATACTAAAATATCTAACAGATTACTATTTGTGAATGGAAATTGCTAAAGGATGTATCATCAAACTAATGAAAGTGGAAAAAAAATTACATATTTAGGGAAAAAAGATAACAGTTTCATTTCTTGCTAAGTTTCATATATCTTACTAGTTTTGGCAAGAAGGTCATTGATTTGGTTTTACAGAACGCATCTTAATTCCCCATGAAAATCGATGAAATACTATTCAGAATCTCATATTCCTCGTTTGTTATTTGATATGGCAGCATAGCAAAGCATCTAGAATCTGCAAACACGATGTTCTCGTTTGTTTGGTGGATCATCGGGTTTTACTGTGTCGATGCGGGTGGCCAAAACCTTCCTCACGATGCTCCTCAGCTTTATTGGTTTGTCAGTTGACAACAAATACTACTGCAATTGCTCATGCTGCTGCTGCTTTGTTCTTACTATGATGTTTCGGTTTCTGTTTCTGCAGGCTCTGTGTTATATTTCTTGTTCTTGATGTAGTCTTTGTGGTGCTCTGTGTGGTTCTCGCTGGCCTCATCGGCATAGCAGTTTGCTGCTGTCTCCCTTGTATAATCGCAATCTTATACGCCGTAATAGATCAGGTTACACTTTTTACCAAAATTCTCTTGCAGTTAACTCGGATGATTAAAAATTGCTGATTTTTTTGAGGGTGCGATGCGATTTAACAGGAAGGTGCAACACGGGAGGATATTGATCGATTGCCAAAGTTCAAGTTCAAGTTCCGTAACGATCAACCACCATTTGGAGGGGTAATGATCGAATGTGGCACCGATTCACCTCTTGAGCGCGCTCTTTCTCAAGACGATGCCGTAAGTATAATCAAAATTCGTTAAATGGGTTCCATCAAAAATTGATCTTTCACGGATTTAGTAAGCAAAAGTGTGTTTTTTTGGATCGATGAAGTAAATTTTCTTGGTAAAATACTTTGTTTTTTCACAATTTATTTAAGGTTTTTTTTTTTGCTCAAATTTTATTTAAGGGTAAATAACCAAATTATTACCTCAATTTTGACACTTTACAAATAACTGTCTGAGCTTAATTTTTTCTAAAAGTCGTACCTAAACTTGGACACTTGGGTAAATTGTTACCTTTGTTAAATTTTTCGTTAAATATGAACGGAAATTGACGTGTCAGCACATGATTGATCCATAATTTTAAAAACTATATTATTTTTAAAAAACTGAAAAATTAATAGATAAAATAATATTTTTTTATATAATATTTTTAGTTTTTACTGGAAAATATGAAATAACATAAAATAATCATTTTTGTATTTTATTTTATAAAAATATTATATTCAAAACTCTTATTTTCTCAATTAAATTTTATAATTTTTTAATGATTATATTAAAAATTCTTATTAAAAAATTATGGATCAATTATGTATTGTCACGTCATTTGCTGTTCATATTTAATGAAAAACTTAATAGAGATAACAATTTACCCGTATGAATGTACATGTAGTAAAATAAAATAAAAATATAATTCAATAACTATTTGTTAAGTGTCCAAAATTAAGGTATCGATTTGGTTATTAACCCTTAATGGTATTTCTGTCTAGGAATGTTGCATATGCATTTGTTCATACGAAGATGGAAATGAGATCTGCGAGCTTCCGTGCAACCACCATTTCCACACGTCTTGCATCGAGAAATGGTTGTACATCAATGCGATCTGCCCTCTCTGCAAATTCAATGTTCTCAAGTGCGAGAATGCGAGCTTCATCGAGTAAAACTTCAGACACATGAATGATAAGTGACATTCCTTTCTTTTGAGTGTACTGTAATTACCTTGTTCTGTATATCAATCAGATGAATGCGGTTGGTGCTGCTGTTTGATCGAACGCTCGTTTGTTCGTGTTGTCGGATGGATTTCAAGAATCTGCAGGTACGAAATTAGGTGAAATGTATAACGATCGGGTTTTGTATTCGGTGTATATGGCATTGTTCGTCATTCGGGTTCGAGTCAGGTCTGTTTGTATTCCGGCTCCGAAGATACCGTAAATTTATGGTTTTTTGTTGTTGTTAAGATTAACCCATAAACTTATGATCATGTATTGAGTATTGACTATTGAATCCTTTACTAATATGTACTTTGACATGAAAAGTAACTTTGATGGTGAAAGTATAAATGGGTAATTGTTCCTTTAGTATAAGTTTATTTATTATCTTTGGGTCGAAATTGTGATTTTTAATATAAAAAAATATTTCCTCCAATATCTCTCTCTATATATATTAATTTGACAAGTAAGTTTTTTACGATATTTTCTCATTTGTAATGTCAATTTCATAACTTTTAATTGATCCATGTCAAACATATAATTATCACACGTATGTGGCATGCCATGTAACTTAGTTTAAAATCTTCCAAAATTTTTCATTTATTCTCCTAATAAGTTACAAAATTTCATTAATCTCTTCTTATTTTTCGTGTGCATTTATGTTTTTTCTTAAGTTTATTTTATTTACCAACTTTTATATTTATGAAAAGCAAGTAGATACATATATTAAATCTTTTATTACGAGATAATTTAAGATAAAATTAAGGATAATTATATATATTATATGTCAATTTGATGAAAATAATAACCACATGTAAATTTTGCGTAGATGTTTATAATTATGTATGCAACATAAAATTTAAGGTATGAAAACAAAATAATTTTAATATAATTTCTTCATAATTTATTTAGAACTATTTTTATAAAATAATAAAATATCATTGTTATATTCTACTATAGTCAACATATATTATAATTTTTTTATTTAAAAAATTTATATAAGCTATAACTAATATATATATATATATATATATATATATATATTCTAATAGTTTGTATTTATTTAAAAATATATAAAAATAATATATGTCATAAAATAAATTTTAAAATTATTAGTTGGCAATATATTCATAATTGTTGTCATTTTTTGTAATTATCTACTCATTTATTTTCAAATATTTTTATAAAATATAAATAATCGTTATATTGTCTAATATTATAAAAATAAGTTTAACATTTTTTTCATAGATATAATTAATTTTTATGTTGTGTAATTGAATTAATATTAATTAAATGTAATAAATAATTATGTTATATATATATATATATTTATTCAAAAAATAATATTAATTTATAAACTAAAATAATTATTATATTGTGCAATTTTCTAGTTTTTTTAATAACTTGAATCAATTTTACGCATTGCAACATTATTTTCTATTCATTTTTTTTTTCTAAAAAACGGATGTAATTTGTTATCTTCACTCTGAAAGTACATATATCAAAATTTACAAAATAAAAAATCAGATAATTTTAATAAAACGAATAGAGATTAGGTAGATTTTTAGTTATAAACCCTTATTATTATTTAAATAAGCCATGGTAAGAAGACTGGTATGACCTAATTCATATTAATAATCCATTTTTTTTTTTTGGCCCGATATTAATAATCCATGGTTTGTGAGAAAATATTCTGTTGGTTTTCATTTATTCTTACACGTGTCGTTTGTTATTTGTTTAATGTTTTTAATATTAATATTAATAATCCATGGTTTGTGAGAAAATATTCTGTTGGTTTTCATTTATTCTTACACATGGCCAAATTTTTTTTTATTCTTACACGTGTCGTTTGTTATTTGTTTAATGTTGCAGCTTTAGAAAGGAATTCGTGTTCGTTGCTTATGTCGGCCTGACGCCGAAAGATAATTTGAGTGGATATAGTTAGTTTGTTGACTTTGTTAGTTATGTTTCAGTTAATTTTTTTTTCTTCCCATACATTTAGGCTTATCTATATATTTAGATGGGTCAATCATGTATCGTGTTAAATGTGAATTGTGTTAAAACATGTTCAATCTAAACATGCTTTATGATTAATGATGAATAAATTTTTTAATCTCAAATACGATTCGCAGTTTGTATGACCCGTGTCATTTAAATTGCATAATATGAATTTTGCGAGTCAACTTGCGTAATCCGTCGATCTATACGACCCACTGATTTATGCAACTCACGTAATTTATGAAACCCACGTCCATACAACCCATAATTTTTTATAATGTATATATTTAGTTATACAAATTCATGAGTCGATACGATACAATCTAAATCAAACTATTTTTTATGTGAGTTGAACAAGTCGTGTTAAAATGATATAAAAACATTTATTTGAATTATTATTACATAACATAATTTTATTTATTTATTAACAAAGTGAATTTTTTTTTATAAATTATCAATTAATGACTCGTAATAAAAAATGAATGAGAACTTGATCAATTTGAACTTATATATTATAAACTTTATTTATAATTTTTTATTTATTTATAAATTCTATTATTACCATTTATATATTTATTATTAATCTTAAATTATAAGTAAAGTCTTAGTAAAATATTTGTTTTATTAGGGATTAGTTTAGTTTCATAATAATAACATGTCTTTAATGTATTTTGATTATAAAACTGTCTAACAAAATAAGCCTTTTTAATACATTAAACTTACTTAATCAACCCGTATTTGTACCTCAACTTTTACATTTGTTTCGTTTTGGTATCAACTTGATTTTAAAGCTAAAGAAACTCAGTAAATACGCTATCTAAACTTCGGGATTAATTTGTCCATAGTTGAGACTTGAGGGTGGTTGTTGTACCAAGCTGCTGGAACTCCGGTGACAACCGCACCGAACCTTCGGGGCCCGCTCACCGGAATCCCCATCTCCGTCTGCATCAAAGCCCCAGAGTACCGACATGGCAAACTCTTCACCCTAACGGAGATATTAACGATGCCATTCGGGTCCCCATCGGAGTTCCTCAACCTGTAACTCAGGAACTGCAGATGGTTCGTCGGCATAAACCCACCCAAAAAGTCCGTCACCGGAACCCTCGAAGCTCCGACGAGATTCCCCTTCCCTGAGGAAGTCCTGCAGTGTAATTCTATGGAAATAAAACTTGCATTTTCCGACAACTTGATGTCCACCTTCTCGTTCCACGTAAGGATACCGTCCCCATTTTCAGTTGGCGGTTTGATCGTGCATTCATCACCGGAACCGCCTCTAATAACGACAAATACGTTCATTGTCTGTATATGTTTCTTGGCAATGCAAAGATTTTCTGCAGATACGATTTTCATTTCCACGGAAGAATAATGCATGGTGATCTTCTAGTCTGGACTGGCGAGGGAGCTTCAATGGAGGTGGTGATGGTGCTGTTGTAGTTATATATATATATATACTATGTATGTATCTGTGAGGACTGAGGAGTCAACGCGCCTACGTAATGAATGGGAAACAAGGCGGAAGGGTAGAAGAAGAAGGCGGGAATGTTGTTTATCTGTTTGGTGGTAGATTCGCAACTAAAACATGGAAGACCGACTGAATCCGATTCCAAGTCTTGGTCAACTTCTTTTCTTTTATCTTGTTGACTATATATATACTTATTTTTTTTGGGCCAAATTATATATATAACTTAAAAGGTTGAAATTGACCTAAATTTTATACTGTTATGCAACTGTAAAATCAGACGTGAACAGTTTCAGGTACCCTGTAATATTAGCTGTTCCTGAAATTTACATTGTTGCAAAGAGAGTATTGAATTTTGGAATCGGAACTTACCCTGTTGTATTTGGAATTGAAATAAACCTACCCAGACTCTGTTTATACCAACGGTTTAGGGTATCTTATTAGGAACATGTTTCAAAATAATTTATCTCAAACTTGTTTATATTAACCGGTTTGAAATCGATTTTTCCACAAAACAAATACGAAGTTCCAACAATCATACAAAATGATTATACAATCACAAAATCATATCATTTATGAAGGAAAACTAAGATTATTTGTGTCGTGCGAGAGAAGAAAATTGCTAGAAAAAACTGAAAATATGATCTGCAACCGTTTGTACTATGTAAAACAACAAATTTAGGGTTATAAAGTTAGAAATTATAATAGAAGGACAACTACTAATTCTTTTTTCTTTATATTAATATTATATATATATATACACACATATATATAATTGGTTTCGGGTAAATTTAGAATACCTTGTTACCTTGATCGGAACCGGAACCTAAAATACAAGTTCTTAAAAAATGTCCAAACCTTACCCTATTACTAAAATTGCTACCCGAAATCTACCCTAATGTCGGTTCGAAGTAAGTTCCGGTTCTAAATGAGTAATTTGATCATCCTTGTAAAAATGATGATGTTGCTGTCTTTGAAGTACATACATGGATAGGCCCAAAAACTCAAGGCCCGTCGTATTTCATTACAATACCAAATCGTTAGAGAATATTATTATTACTTTATTAAAGAGAAAAATCTAACAATAGTCCGTATGTTTGAACAAAATGATTTTTCGTTTTTTTTTTGTGTGATGGTTAATTGTTCAATACGTTTGAAAATGATGGTAATTGATATCTTCGTTATTTTCTGTTAAAAAATTTCGTAAAATATTTTTTATATTTGCAAAATTAATCAAATATTTTTCTAAATGTTACAATTAAACCCTACAAATTTACACTAATGTTTTAAACAAGTCCCAAATCGATTCAAGCCACACTGGGGTCCTCTAGTCAGGATCTGAACCCAGACCATAGGATCCCCGATTGGGGTTCAATTGGAACCCCAATCGGTTTGGACTGAACCTGAACTGTTTTAGTTCAAATGATTAAAGCTCCAATTGAATCCCAATCAGGGGGTTTATGGTCTGTGTTCGAGCTCAGATCAGGTTCTCAGGGTTAGGTGACCTGATCTGGGTTCAGACCTTGGCTAGAGGACCCCCGGTGTGGCTAGAATCGAGTCTGGACCTGTTTGAAACATTAATATAAGTTTGTAGGGTTTAATTGTAACATTTAGAAAAATATTTGGTTAATTTTATAAATATAAAAAATATTTAACGGAAGTTTTTAACAGAAAAGTAACGGAGGTACCAATTACCATCATTTTCAAATGTGTTGGATCAAAAATAATAGTTTGAATTGAAAAATTATTTTCGTCAAATATATTATATCATTTGTAAACTTTCATTTTTTTAAATAACGAGGACTAAAGAGGTATATTAAGGTAAAAAATTCAAGGCCTACACTAGAAGCTAAAAACCACGTGTCGGAAATCGAGCGGAAAGAGGCCCCCATTGGCTTGTGAAGCATCGGATAATTCTACGTGATAGATCACTACTTGCCTCCATCATTGATCTCTCTGACCACCTTAATCGATCTACCACCACCCATTACCCGAACCTTGAAATCACACAATTCATTCACGTCGCATCGTCGTGCATTCTTTCCCTGCCCGTAATCACCGGGCAGCGTCACTCTCTCTCCCTCCGATACGTTCATAATGTTCTGTTTATTGTTTCTACTTCTCTGAGCAGACAAAAGCGACCATTAATACCCATCTCCACGAAAATGGAATATATTCGAAAATCGTAATTTTATTTTTAATAATTAATAACCGAAACTCACTGGCAGGCCGCAGTATAAGTTCGTCTTCCAGGTCGAGTTGACTGAGAGAGATATCTAATAACGCCATTTGCTGTTCGCTTCCACCTCCGCGTTTCTGATCTTAGAAGCACGAATGGTGAAGAATAACGAAGCCTGACTGACGGAGGATCTGAAGCTCTGTCATCTGATCTTCACCAGACGTTTCTGGAAGTGTTGCGGTAATTATCGGAAGAAGAATGTGGAACGCTGCGAGGATTGCAGCCGCGAATCTGCGTGGATCGAGGCGGTTTTCAGCTGCGATTCCTGGTCCTTGTATCGTACACAAGCGTGGTGCGGATATTTTACACGATCCATGGTTCAATAAGGTTGAACTTCGATTCATGCTTTTTTAGTTGCATACTGTTCGTGCTGTTACTGTTTACAAATTGATTGTTTTATCTGGTTGCTGCTTATGCTGTGTTCAATTGGTTTCTGTGACCTACACTCTAGAATTCTAACGTTCACACTCCATGTATGCATTTCAATTTGATGCTGATATCATATGGCATTGATCTAGTGCAGGACACAGGCTTCCCTTTGACTGAGAGGGATCGGCTGGGACTTCGAGGCCTCCTTCCACCTCGTGTTATATCGTTTGAACAGCAATATGCTCGATTCAGTAAGTTTGCCTTGTATTTATCTTTTGAAGCTATTGGTGACTTCATATGAATTGTTCCTTTATCTTGTTCAAGAGTTTTTGTACAGATTACAAGTGGCACATGGTTCTTCCTCTGCATTCAATATGAAAAAGCTGAAAAAATAATTTGAAGTTTGAAATTAATCTACAGCTACTTTCTCGCTCGATCAATAAAACTATATTGATAAATAATAATAAAAATAATAATAATAATAATAATAATAATAATAATTCCTTAGCTAGTCTCTATTGTGGAATATATGCTTAACATATCTGCTTGTCTCGATTATTTTTGGGAGCTATTGCTATTAGTACAGAGCCTAAGATCTAAAGGAAGTAGACTCAGCAAAATATTTCTTTTCCCGATGGAGTGGACATGGACAAATTCTCTTAATGTCAGTGTCTTGATTATGACTTGTACCTTTTATCAAAATCCTCAGTGGAGTCATACCATTCATTGGAGAAAAACACTAAGGGCGAACCAGAAGGCACTGTATCATTAGCAAAGTGGAGGATTTTGAATAGACTTCATGATAGGAACGAAACATTATACTACCGAGTAAGTTTGGCAACATTTTAGCAGTCACTCACTCTTTTTTGTTTCTGTTTCGTTCTTAATATAAATAATTAATTATCTGAAGAAAGTTTCACTTTGTATTCAGGTTCTTATTGATAACATTAAAGAATTTGCACCCATTATTTACACCCCTACAGTAGGATTAGTGTGCCAAAACTACTCGGGATTGTTCAGACGTCCGCGTGGCATGTATTTTAGTGCGAAGGACAAGGGAGAGATGATGTCTATGATTTACAACTGGCCTTCTCATAAGGTACGCATATATTACCATGATATTGGATCGATACGTCCTTTTGTTTTTGTTTATCTCAACTGTGTAGCTACAGCAAAAGTACTACTACTGCGTTTTCCCTTTAACTGGTTATATTAGATTGCTGGGACTTAATATTTGATGAAAGCTAAAGAAGGGATTCAGTCTAAGTTTTACTCTTGGATGTTAGTCGATGGTCTTGGGTTCTAATGCTGCAGTTAATGAAAATGAATTTATTTAAGCAGAGGAGAGATAAAACTTTCCTCATGCCACAACATATCTAAAGCTTTTCTCAACTCCATACATGCATTCCACTATCTTAGTCTCACTGGCAATTGATATATTCAAGCTGCAGATGTACATAAATGCCTAATGCAGTCACAATTGAAGTTTGGGGAAATTCGGTTCATGAAGCTTGAAACTAAATTTAATTGATTCATACTGGTTCAGCACACACCCTTCTTCCTTCTACTGATCTCTGTTTGTTTCTTTCAATTGAAAATTGCAGGTAGACATGATAGTTATTACAGATGGAAGTCGGATTCTCGGTCTTGGTGACCTAGGAGTACAGGGTATTGGTATCCCTATTGGAAAGCTTGACATGTATGTAGCTGCTGCTGGTATCAACCCACAAAATGTAAGACCCCCATTCTCTATGAGTGGTTAGGACTGTCAAAGCAATATAAAGCAAGATTACACTCTATTGATTCAAGCAGCATTATTTGTTGATTTGATATTTTACATATATTACTCGGTGAAAAAAATTAGAGCTGTGTGCATAATCTCACACAACATGGATGATGTAGAAATGACTAAATTTTGCAATTTTTTCTAGTACATGTGTGGAACTTCACAATGGGATTGTGTAGTATTGAAGTTCTCATCGCTTGTTATAAAATATGCGGCACTTGTTTAGGCCTTAATATGCACTTTTGTTTGGGAACTTCACGTTTTTATTGGATTACATTATAGTATGTTAAGACATTAATATGATTGATCCTTATCCATCTTTCTCAGATACTTCCCATCATGCTTGATGTTGGTACTAACAACCAAAAGTTACTTGAAGATCGCCTATGTGAGTTCTCTAGTTTTCACATTCTAGTGAATTTTGCTATGTTAAAGCTTTAAGACTGTTCCATTACATTAGAATAGTAATAACAAAAATTGCTGGTGCAATACTTATTTTATTTTTGGCCAAAGCTGGTTCAATATTTTATAAGGAGACAATAAAACAAGACTAGACAATCTTACCTGATTTAATTTCACAGATCTAGGACTTCGAAAGCCTAGACTAGAAGGAGAAGAGTACTTAGAAATCGTGGATGAGCTTATGGAAGCCATTCACACACGATGGCCCAAGGCTATCGTACAGGTCTATATCTTCTATTTTTTTTTTCTTTCCAGAATGACCTTTTCTCAATCAGTATACTGACATTGACATTCTCAGTTTGAGGACTTCCAAATGAAGTGGGCGTTTGAAACGCTCCAGCGTTATCGGAAAAAGTTTTGCATGTTTAATGATGACATCCAGGTGAGTTGCCATTGCAGCATGTTCAGACATACTATGTGATTTTTCATTGACCTATTTGTAATCGCAGGAGTTTTGCTCATTCTATTCTTTTTGTTTGTTTCACAGGGAACTGCTGGGGTTGCCCTTGCAGGGTTATTGGGAACTGTAAGAGCACAAGGCAGACCCCTAGAAGACTTTGTAAACCAAAAGATAGTTGTAGTGGGAGCTGGGAGGTTAATACAAAATAAAACTATGACTTGTTATGCAAAACTATTGTCTTGTAGCTATCTTGCTCTTCATTGTTCGTTAGTAGTATCTTATTGTACATTTTTCCTTATTACCAGTGCAGGGCTTGGAGTCCTTAGTATGGCTGTCCGGGCTGTTGCAAGAATGTCAGGCTGCACTGAGGCAGCTCTAAAACATCAATTTTATCAACTTGACAAAGACGTATGCCTTTGAGCTTTCATTTTCTTTACTGGAAAATCCTATAGAATGTCAGGCTGCACTGAGGCAGCTCTAAAACATCAATTTTATCAACTTGACAAAGACTTATGCCTTTAAGCTTTCATTTTCTTTACTGGAAAATTCTATCATAGATAAGTCATTGCTGCATAATAACAGATGTAGTCAACATATCTGTTACTAATGGTTATTGACTGGATCACTAACACATTTGGATTCATAAATCCTATCCAAACATCTCTTACATGAATTTATTTGATTCAGGGCCTAATAACGAAAGAGAGGAAGAATCTTGATCCTGCAGCTGCACCATTTGCTAGAAACCCTGGAGAGATAGAAGGACTTGGAGAAGGGGCTAGCTTACTCGAAGTGGTAAGCCACTAAAGTTTTTGGCTTTATTGCTTGTTTTGTTCTTTCCTGCATAGAAACAAGCATTATAGAACTAAATTCCATATTCAACCTTCCAATCATCTATTAATGTTTTGGTCACTGGAGTCCTTTTTCAGGTAAAAAAGGTTAGGCCCCACGTGCTTCTCGGTTTGTCAGGAGTTGGCGGTATCTTCACCGAGGAGGTATGGATTCATATTCCTTCAATAATGCCTGTTATCTTATCTTTGTGCTCGCAAAACACTAAGCTGGAGGTCCACAAAAGAAACTTCCTGCGTTGCCAAACTATTTTATTTAAAATCGTTCTTTAAATCTTAACAAAACAATCAAATTGCTCATCTAACTTTATAGATGGCTTAATTTGATTAGGTGCTTAAAGCCATGCGAGAGTCGGATTCACCCAAACCAGCTATCTTTGCCATGTCGAATCCTACCCCAAATGGTACTTGCTCTAATTTCAATTCTGTTTGAAGTATGAATAGAGCAGTCTTGTTTATCACGTCTCTAACATTTTTTCTGCAATATCTTCTGTTAGCTGAATGCACTGCTGCTGATGCTTTCAAGCATGCTGGAGAAAACATCGTTTTTGCAAGCGGAAGCCCTTTTGAAAACATCACACTTGGTATCCTTTCTGTTAATGCTCTTCATTGATATTTAGTGGTTTTCTTTTAGTAACTTTTTCTTTTATAATGATCAATTAGGTAGTTAATTATTCTATCTATTGACAGGCAATGGCAAAATTGGCCATGTAAATCAAGCAAATAATATGTACCTGTTCCCTGGGTTGGTCCTCCTTCAACCACAAGAAGCACTTCCATCTCACATATCTTAAACATTACCTAAGACTGTGTCGTGCTCTTGCAGGATCGGTCTGGGATCGCTTCTGTCCGGTGCTCGCATCATAACAGATGAAATGCTCCTAGCAGCTGCCGAGTGGTATGCTCCATCGATTTCCATGACAAATCACATTATCCTTAATGCAACTAAATTTAACTTTAAGACTTTTCAGTTAATAAATCTATATAATCTCCTGAATCTGTGTTATTGGCAGCCTTGCTTCATACATGACAGATGAGGAAATTCAGAACGGTATCTTATATCCCTCCGTTAGCAGGTAATTTTCGTATGGAAAATGCTAAAAATAGTCACACTAAGATAAGATCTCCTCGATCTTTAATAAATTTACAGGCCGTGCCACACCATTACGGGAAGTTGGCGAAAGGAAGTATTTACCTTTCATTTTCCACTTCCTGCGTTTGGATTTTTGCTTTGGAAGAACCTCACTAAAGTTGTTTTTCCTTACAGCATCCGACACATAACAGCAGAAGTGAGTGCAGCAGTCCTGCGTGCAGCTGTTGCAGCCGGAGTTGCAGAGGGACACTGTGACGTTGGTCCAAGAGAGCTCGAGAACATGTCAAAGGTAGACCCTTGACGTACTTTTTATAAAAAAAATCTATCTCGAATAATATAGTATATGCAATTAGTTCTAATTACGTAACACTTTTTACTTTCCTAATGATTTTGGTGTATTGATGTAGGAGGAGACTGTGGAGTATGTAACAAGTAACATGTGGTTCCCTATCTATAGCCCCCTGGTTCACGAAAAATAGAAGGCAGCCAATGTAGAAACTGAAGCTCAGTGGAGCGATCTTCTGAGGAAAATGTAATTCAGTAACGAGTCTCTGCCCTGCTCTTTGTCACTTCATCGTCTGTGGTATATGGTATTGTTGCTTATAATAAGGGTGAGTGAAAAAGTCCTGAGAACGGCATTTTATCTATGCCATCGCATAAGGCTGATTTAATTTGTTTGCGTATACTTTCCGGGTCCTTTCAAATTTCAAGACTCGATCTCTCCAATGGGGTATGACGGGTGTACAAACACAAAAGGGTTTACCTTTCTAAAAGTCGTGTCTTGTAGTTAAAGTCGTGTCTCCAATGGCAACTAGTCCTTAATTTCTGCAACCAACAAACGGTCCTAGTGGTTGCTCTGATTCGTCATTCTTGCTTACATGTGCAATACCCCATATGTGAGAAGCATTACCAAAACAATATAAAGAACAAAAGAGGGTGTCTTTTTTCTTTAGCTAGAACTAGAAGACAGCCTCTTGTCAAGGACGCTTCCCTCCATGTGAAAAGAAGAAAAGAAACCTGTGGTACCACCACTGTTGGGTATCGATAGTGACGGCCTTGTAAGAAAAGGCCGCGAAGGCCCAATAACTATAGAGGGGGTAAACCCATGACATCCGAATCGGATCGGCCCAAGTACAAGCCAAACTTGGCTCACCATCGAGTAATCCAGAATCGAGCCCAAAGTCTATAGAGACGCCAAAGGCTCTCAGACTGCTCGCCATTCTCTACTAAGTCGCGACCTTCCACTGCTCGACATGGGAGTGCTCGCCCCGAAGAGAGCCTTGCCTCTCTCCTCTGGTCCCACTAAACCGTTAATAACAGAGTGGCCAAGATATCCCGCATATCTCAGTCACATATTCACTAAAGATTAGATTTGGTAACTGCAATATCTCGCAGTAACTGCCATATCCCACGATCCGAATCTTCAGCAACTCAATATACATTAAGATATTTAGTTGCCTTTATACGGTTCTATCTCTCTTACCCTATAAATACCCTTGCTTTACATACGTTCTTTACGTTTTGAGTTTTATACACACATATACTCATTTAAGCATCGGAGAGGGACCCAGAGGCACCCCCTCTGTTGCGTTCCCCTACCTGCAGGTTCACCAGGAGTTGGAGCTGAAGCGTCATCTCAACCTTGTCTGGCATTCAATTCACTGCCAGATCAACATTCAGGATTTCACGATCCAACATTTGGCGCCGTCTGTGGGAAACGAGCAATTCAGCCATGAGAACTCGATCCCAAAGCAACCGTCGGAATCAGACTAGGGAGCGATCCTCAGATAGCTCTGATTCCACCGCCGCTTCACCGCTTCAACAGGAACCTGCCAGCCGAGCAGGAGTTAATGCTGTTCCTCTGCGGACAGCCCGAGAACATGTCGGTGATTCAAGACCGACCCCAGCTGCTGATCAAAACGGAGCCCCTGCACCGCAGACAGTCCACATTGCGGGGCAGGATATTAATTTAACCCCCGAGATGGTCTCCTTGCTGGAAGCCATCCTAGGACAGGCGCGCCGCCAAGCCCCTGCTCCTCAGGAAAACAATCCCTCTGCTCCTAAGGAAAATCACCGCCCTGCTGCCACAGGGCCTTCACCTTCAGAAGCGGCCAATCCTAGTCCTGCTGCGCCTCAGGAGGATCATGAGATGACGTCAGGTCAGCAGTCCCTACCTCCAGCGCACACCAAGGAGCCAGCAGCCGCATTTACTGCCAATCCTTCCGGTCCGCCTCCACCCGGAGCCTCTCCCATGTACTGCACTGTGGATCAGATGGATGACCTCCTCAACAAAAGGCTCCAGGAAAGACAGTTGACAGTCATAGCTCCCTTCAAGGAGCAGTCCTCTCATCCATTCACCGACGCGCTCGTCGCTATCAAAATCCCGAAGGATGTGGTTGCTCGGGCCATACCTGAGTATAGCGGTGGAGGAGATCCCACCGTACATGTCAACAAGCATGAGACCTCCCTTCTGGGTAAGTCAAACGATCCCAATCATTTGGCTTTGCTATTTCCATCTACTCTTTCGGGTTCGGCTTCGTCCTGGTTCTTCGGCCTCCCTGCAGGATCAATCGGAACTTGGGCAGAGTTGAGAAGCAAGTTCCTGGAGAGATATATGGGCGAGCGCCAGTTGCTGAAGAGTGTGGTCGCCCTTGACTCGGTCAAACAGCAGCCTGGAGAGTCGCTGTCCAACTTCTACGGGCGTTTTCATCAAAACGTCACAGAATTAGATCGCCGAATCTCGGATGGGGAAATCATTCGAGCATTCTACAGAGGTCTGGATGTGGCCAACAAGGCCTCGAGAAAGCTGCGAAACAGCTATCACGTGAAGGAGATAGAGACATTGGAGGAGTTGGCGTCCAGAGCAAAAGGTTTCATAGACCTTGAACGCGCAAACATCGAGGCTAATCTCCTGACGACCTCGCTAAGGGTAACCCATGAACCCCGACGCGATGGTAAGAAGGAGATAAAGAAGGAGAAGAAGGGAAAATAAAGTAAGCCACGAGTCGAGTCTCTTCCAGCACCTCGCCATCCAGAGGTCCCTGAGTACTTCACGCCTTTAAATAGGCAGATCTCAGCGGTACTAGTCGAGATGGAGAGGAGATCCTTGGCGAGGCCACCGATGCCTCGCCGAGGTGGGTTACCCATGTGCAAGGATGTCGAGAGCTATTGCAGATACCATAAGTGCAAGGGCCATAAGACAGACGATTGCAATATTCTGAAGCGAGATATAGAGAGGCTGATTCAGGGGGGAATGTTGAAGGAATTTGTGGCAGGGCGAGACCGAAGTCGAACGCCCCCCAGGAGACATCGTTCACCAGCCCCTGCAGATCAAGCTGAGCCTTCTGGAAGCAAGAGGAGAGTGAATCTGATTGCGGGAGGATTCGGCGCAGGCGGCGAGAGGTCAAGCGCCAGAGAGGTCTACGCCACTCAGATCTCTACGGCAGTTCAGTTGGGGAAGCGGCCAAGACCTGAAGAAAACATTGTCATCTCATTCTCTGAAGATGATTTGGCACATGTCACCACGCCCCACAACGATGCTCTGGTCATTACGGCAGATATTGACGGCTGTGATGTTGCAAGGATTCTGGTCGACGGAGGCAGCTCGACAGACATCCTGTTTCTGGACGCCTTCGAAAAGATGGGCAAATCAAAACGCGACCTGAAGAGGGTCGACTTTCCGCTGATCGGATTTGCGGGAAGGACAACTTATCCACTGGGGGCTATAACCATGCCAGTGATTTTTGGCGAGGGGTGGAAAAGCATCAAGGTGTCGGTCACTTTCCTGGTGGTCGATTCACCTACATCCTACAACGCCATCATAGGGAGGACCACGATCAACCCAAATAAGATTGTGACCTCCACTGTCCACCAGAAGATGAAGTTCCCTACTCCGAACGGAATTGGAGAAGTGCTCGGAGATCAGCCTTCCTCGCGGCAATGTTATGTGAACTGTTTACGCAGGAAGAACCAAAGGGAGGCGCTCGCCATCGAGACAGAGGCCGATCCCCGCGAGGACTTGGCTCGACCAGCACCCATGGAGGAATTGGAGGAGGTCGAGATCGATGGTCCGGACAAAAAGGTGCGCATTGGGACCACCTTGAAAGAGGATCAGAAGGAGGCCATGACCGCCCTCCTCAAGGAATTCAAAGAGCTCTTTGCCTGGCAGCCGAGCGACATGCTAGGAATCAGCACAGATATTATCTCGCATGAGCTCAGGATAGACCCCTCCATCAAGCCGATCGCCCAAAAGAGAAGATCGTTCGGGACTGATAACCGTTTGGCGATCAGGCAGGAAGTCGGCAGGTTGATTGAAGCTGACTTCGTCAGAGAGGTAAGATTCCAGAGCTGGGTCGCCAACCCAGTTTTGGTCAGGAAATCTAACGGCAAGTGGAGGATGTGCGTCGACTTCCGCGACTTAAACAAGGCTTGCCCCAAAGATTCATATCCCCTTCCAAGAATTGATCAGCTAGTCGATGCTACCTCGGGTCATGAGATGCTGAGCTTCATGGACGCCTATTCAGGCTACAACCAGCTATGCCTTAGTTATTGCTGCTCGGAAGCTGAGACCTTACTTTCATGCGCACGACATCACGGTCCTCACCAATCAACCTCTCAAAAACTTCCTGATGAAGCCAGATTCTTCAGGAAGAATGGTCAAGTGGGCGATCGAGCTCAGCGAGTTCAGGATCAAATTTGCGCCAAAAACGGCCATCAAAGGTCAAGCACTAGCTGATTTCATAGTGGAAAGCACGAGTAACGGTCAAGCGGAGGCAGAAAACAGGCCAAGTCAGTCAGCAAACGACAATCAAATCTGGGAACTCTATACGGATGGGTCTTCATCAAAAGAAGGCTCGGGGGCAGGTTTAATTCTTATTCCTCCTGAGGGCGAGCCTCTGAAATACGCGATCGCCTTGACATTCCCGACGACCAATAACGAAGCAGAATACGAGGCTCTTATCACTGGACTCAGACTAGCAAAAGGAATGGGTATAGCTGCGCTTAGAGTAAAAAGCGACTCAGAGCTCATTGTCAATCAGGTTAATGGCGCATACGAGGCAAAGGGAGAAAAGATGAAGAAATATCTCGGCATTGCCAAAAAGCTGGTCGCGGAAATCCCAAATTTCGCGATTGAATTCATTCCTCGCCAAGAAAACCAGATGGCAGATTCTTTGAGTAAGCTAGCCTTCGGAGGGGCGACAATCCAGGATGTGCAATTTCTGGAAAGGGCCCTATGTTCAGTCCTTGAAAACAGAGCGGAGATCTTCAACATTCAAGAACAGGTCACCTGGATGACCCCGTTCCAGAATTATTTGAAAGAAGGCATCCTCCCAGAGGACGAAGGTGAATCCACTAGGATTAGAAGACTCGCAGCCAGTTATCTAATCATCGATGGAGAACTCTACAGAAGAGGTTATTCGACGCCTTACTTGAGATGTGTTGCTCTGCCCGAAACAGAAAAAGTTTTTCGAGAAGCTCATGAAGGGGCAGCAGCATGTCATGAAGGCGCTCGATCGCTAAGCAGAAAAATATTCAGACTGGGATATTACTGGCCGACCTTGGGAAAAGACGCAGCCGAATTAACACAGAAGTGTGAAATTTGCCAGCAGTTTGCACCACGATCGGGTCGACCATCGACATTATTATCCCCAATGGCGGGTGCCTGGCCCTTCGCTCAATGGGGAATCAATATATTGGGTCCTTTTCCCATTAGCACTGGTCAGCGTACTCACATTATAGTGGCGATCGACTACTTCACTAAGTGGGTAGAGGCGAAAGCTCTAGCTTCGACAACGGAATTCCAAGTTATCAAGTTCATGCAGGTCAACATATTCTCCAGGTTTGGTATTCCCAAAATACTCATCAGCGATAATGGTCCGCAATTCGTTGGAAAGGAGTTGAAATGGCTCTGTGAATAGTATCATATCGACCATCGCTTCAGTTCAGTACATCACCCTCAAACGAATGGGCAAGCTGAAGCAGCCAATAAGATTGTCTTAGCCGGACTTAAGAAAAGGGTTCGAGCATTCAAAGGGAATTGGGCAGAAGAGCTGGAAAACGTATTATGGGCCATCAGAACAACGCCTAAGGCGGCCACAGGAGAAACGCCTTTCAGTTTAGTGTACGGATCAGAAGCAGTAGCACCAGCTGAATTAGCAGTGCCTACCCACAGAGTCCTACACTTTAACGCAGAGGCAAATGAGATCGAGCGCAGAACTGACCTCGACTTGGCAGAGGAAAAGAGATGGCTCTCGGAAAAAACACAGGCAAAAATGCGCTGGGCGACCGCTCGGTATTTCAACAGAAAAGTTAGCGCTCGCCAATTTTTCGTGGGGGAGATGGTTATGAGAAGGAATGAATTTACAAGGCTGGACAGTAAAAACAAACTTTCAGCCAAATGGGAAGGACCATACAAAGTAGTAGAGATCGCCGCACCAGGATCCTACTATTTGGAAACCACCGAAGGCGAGAGGTTACCCCGTCCATTTAATTCAGAGCATTTAAGAAGATTTTATGCATAGCTTGTAATCAAACTGATTATGTCAATAAAAGAAAGCCATTCCTTCACAAAGCGTGTCCACTCGAAGCAAGCTGAAGCCAAAAAGCCCTGACGCCAAAGTCAGGCCTCAAAAGCCCTAGCAACAAAGCTAGGCCAAAAGCCCTGACGCCAAAGTCAGGCCACAAAAGCCCTAACAACAAAGTTAGGCCAAAAGCCCTGACGCCAAAGTCAGGCCACAAAAGCCCTAGCAACAAAGCTAGGCCAAAAGCACTAACAACAAAGTTAGGCCAAAAGCCCTGACGCCAAAGTCAGGCCACAAAAGCCCTAGCAACAAAGCTAGGCCAAAAGCCTTAACAACAAAGTTAGGCCAAAAGCCCTGACGCCAAAGTCAGGCCACAAAAGCCCTAGCAACAAAGCTAGGCCAAAAGCCCTAACAACAAAGTTAGGCCAAAAAGCCCTAGCAACAAAGCTAGGCCAAAAGCCCTGACGCCAAAGTCAGGCCTCAAAAGCCCTAGCAACAAAGTTAGGCCAAAAAGCCCTAGCAACAAAGCTAGGCCAAAAGCCCTGACACCAAAGTCAGGCCAAAAAAGCCCTAGTAACAAAACTAGGCCACAAAAGCCCTAACAACAAAGTTAGGCCTCAAAAAACCTGACGCCAAAAATCAGGCAAAGCCCTGACGCCAAAGTCAGGCCAAAAGACCTAGCAAAATGTTAGGCAAAATAAAAGCCCTGACGCCAAAGTCAGGCCAAAGAAAGTTTAGGCGATCACTATTGATGATAAAGCCTGACAAACTCCAAATCCCCTGTTATTAGGCCAACACCTCAAAGGTTTAAACTTCAAAGAAGGTAATATCTCTTTGAACTTAGAAGTTTACGCCTTTAAGTGTCAAAAGTATTATCCTTAGAAAGTTTAACTTATGATTGGTCTACGGCTTTAAGGGTCGACGACATTACCAAGCAAGGAAAAAGTGGAAAGTAATTATGAGTAAGATATTGGATAGCTGAATATGTTCAAAGTCGATTAAAGGCTAAAGAATATAAAGGCATTCAATAGAAAAACCCAAGTCTTCGATAAATAATTACAAACCAAAAACAGAAAGTACAAAAATGGCTATCTAAAAAAGATAAAGATGGTCGCCAAGGAGTTGGGGACTTCAAGCTTCGGGGTTCTCGGGGGCAAGGGCGCTCTGCTCGTCTTCAGGGGCAGAAGTACTGGGTTCGCCTTCAGGAGCAGCCTCTCCAGCAACAGAGGGCTGCGAAGGACGACTCCGCAGGAAGGTCTTCAAGGAGGCGACTTCCCCAAGAGGAAAGTTGGGATCGACCGCCTGGACCTCATCCACCAGGACTTGGAGAAAATCGGCGATCGCCGACCTCATCTCCTTCAGAGCGCAGTCCTCAAACTCCTCAGAGGCTTTGAATGCCTCAACTACGCTCTGGGGCGAAGGGACGGCTTTCAATTGTGCAGTTAACCGATCCCTCTCCTCCTCCAAGGCAATCCCCCGGGCTTCCGCAACTTCCATCTGAGCCACCGCAGCTTCTCTCTGGGCGTCAGCAGCGTCCCTTTGCGCCTCGGCAGCGACCCTGCGAGCCTCCGATTCTGCCCCTTGCGCCTGAGCTTCCTTAAGTTCAGCATCTAGGCGAACTCGGACGATCTCTCCCTGATCTAAACACAGGTGAAGAGCGTCAAAGTCCTGAAGAGCGGCAGCGGCTTCAGCCTCCCTCTTCTGGACATCAGCAAGGAGGCGCTGCTCCTTCCTGAGGTATTCCTCTCGGGTATTATCTGCCAAGGCGATCGCTGCATCTGCAGTCGTCTTGATAGTCCCCAATTGCTCAGGAGTGACCCCCGTGCTTCGGTACTGCTCCAGCTCGGCGAGCACACTGGAATACTTGTCGGTGAGCTCCCCGAAGACACGACCAAGAATCACCTCTTCCCGAACGAACTGGCAACAAATATAGAATAAAAGCTGTCAGGACAACAGACAATAAGGGAACGACAAAGAGAGGACTCTACGAAATAAAAGTATGAGATCTTACCAAAGCCACTCGTTCGAAGTGGGACCGAAGGAACCCCTCGATCTGATGAAGTTCCGTGGGAACAATCGAGCGGTCCGCGGGGGGAATTATCCCGTCCAGAAGCTGCATACACATATCCGGGCTGCCCCGGAGGCTCTTCTGGGGAGGGTACCCCTTCTTCATAAGGTCCCCACAGGGGACCCAAGTTTCCCGAGAATTCGCTGATTCAAGCGGCTGAAACAAGCCGGCAAGGGAGCAATGCTCATCCACAGGAGCCCTCGATGAGCTGGAAGCAGCATGCCCCTTCTTCTTGGTCCCAGACTCCTTAGGAGGAGCCATGGGCACAGTAAGAACAGGAGGAGCTAAGGTCAAAACCTTCCCCTTGGCGGCAGAAGGACCCTGGGGAGAGGGAGAAGGGGGCACCGCGTCCAGACCCTTCCCTTTATTAGCGGAAGGACCCCCAGGAGGGGGAGGAGAAAGATGCTGGTCGACTTCCGGACATTCCTCACTCCTGACCTTCTTGGAGGGAGGAGGAGCATGATCCCGGACCATGTCGGTTGAGGACTCCTCTGCAAAACAACAAGACAAAATGTCAAAAACAAAAAACCGCAAAGTATGAAGACGTTAAATCTACGAATAACAAGGCAACATACCTGGTTGGCGAGGGTCAGCAGTGGCCGAGGGAAGCACCTCCTCGGGCTTCCTCTTGGACGAACGCCTAGAAGGGGGAGGAGGACAGTTCAACAATGTCTGGTCGGAGGACAATCCCGCCGATCCCTGGTCGGAGGACAATCCCGCCGATCCCTGGTCATCAAAGAGACCTATCAGTTTCTGGCTCTTGCTTACAACCTTCCCTACAAGTAATAAAACAAGATAAGAGTTAGAAAATTACTCAATCATCAAAGATTGGCGTGGCTTGATGAATGCCCGCCATCTCAAGGGCATTCTCGGTAGTCTCCGACACGGAGCGGATGGACTTGAACTGAGATGACCGATGCGACCGGTATAGGTCATCGATAGCGTTTCGATCACTCTCTGATAGCTCCTCGAAGGAAGGAGGGAAATCCTTGTCCGGGATCAACAATTTCCAGGGCACCCCCCCCTTCTAAAAGAAGTAACACTTCCTATAATTGGAATTGGTGGTCCGAAAATCGTCGACCAGGCGGACATGGACGTTCCAAACCCATCCCTGAGGGCCTCTCCACTCTGAAAACTTCGGCCAGCGGGATTGGAAGTGGTGAAGGTGGTTTGCCCCTGCTGCCAGGCGGAAGAAGCACCGGAACAGGGCCAGTGAATATACCCATTCCTGGCGTAAGCATAGGAACTTGAAGCCGACCCACATCCTGAGGGCATTCGGGACAAGCTGTGTGGGGTGAATCCCGTAAAACTGACACAAGGTCTGTAAATCCTCACAGAGAGGAAAACGCAACCCAGCATCGATCTGGGCCGCATAAATGTAAACCTTTCCATCGTGAGGAAAATGCAGACCTAGGCCAGGATACCTAGGAGCATCCTCCGCACTGAAGCCACCAAGCGCCACCATGGTCTTAAAGTAAGCCGGCTTCAGTTCGTTAGGCTTGATATCTACTCAGAATGATTCAAGTATGGCACAGCAAGTATAAAAACAAAGGAAAACAGAGGATATTGCCAAAACAGAGCAATAAAAGGGTGAAAGTTTACCTTTTGGGGAAAAAATAGGCGTGTTCAGCTCAGGACTATCTACCACCACTGGGGTGGCCGCAGACCTTCCCACGTCAGTCTGTTTCCCCGCTGAGGAGGGCACAACTTCATCCCTAATGGTCAAGGGAACACTCACATTCTGAGGGGCGCTGGCTTTGTTAGCACCCTTGATGGCCATGTGTTTTATTCGCTGACTTCTGGGGGCCATGGAAATGGTCGAAATGAGAACTGAAGAGGATTGAAAGAGAAAGGAGAGGGATTCGCAAAGAGGCTCTGGAAATTTGGAAGAGTGAATAAGCGTAAAGAACAAAACAGAGAAATTGACGTTTCTTATATAAGCCCAAAAAGGAGTAACCGCCACGGACGAATCGAAGCGACACGGAGAATAATTGCGCCTTTTTGGAAAAAACCAAAGCAATGTCAGAATTCCAAGAGACACCTCGGGGAGACAAACGGTTGGTTGGTGCAGACAGCTGTCAGACTACCCTAGGTTTACGGAAAAGTAAATGTCAGGCGTGCCTCAAGTGACCGTTCGATTTCTGGACAACTGCGCAGTTATTAAATGCTAACAAGTCCACTAAGGAGACAAGAGGGTCGCCAGCGCACTAATAAGCGCTATTAGAAGTACCTTGGGCAGGTAGTGATCGCCTACCCAAGAAAGATAGACTTTCATAAACCTAGATTACCTCGAGTGATCGCCAAAGGGGAATAAAAGAAAGGATATTTTTTCAACTTTGAGCGAAGAAAAAACTGCTCGCCAAACAGGCTCAAAATGCCTCAAAGGCGCTGAACCATTACCAAAGACGTCACTATCTAAAACCCTACCAGGAAATCAAGCTCGACTGAAGGAACTTCAATCAAGCTTCGGGGGCAAATGTTGGGTATCGATAGTGACGGCCTTGTAAGAAAAGGCCGCGAAGGCCCAATAACTATAGAGGGGGTAAACCCATGACATCCGAATCGGATCGGCCCAAGTACAAGCCAAACTTGGCTCACCATCGAGTAATCCAGAATCGAGCCCAAAGTCTATAGAGACGCCAAAGGCTCTCAGACTGCTCGCCATTCTCTACTAAGTCGCGACCTTCCACTGCTCGACATGGGAGTGCTCGCCCCGAAGAGAGCCTTGCCTCTCTCCTCTGGTCCCACTAAACCGTTAATAACAGAGTGGCCAAGATATCCCGCATATCTCAGTCACATATTCACTAAAGATTAGATTTGGTAACTGCAATATCTCGCAGTAACTGCCATATCCCACGATCCGAATCTTCAGCAACTCAATATACATTAAGATATTTAGTTGCCTTTATACGGTTCTATCTCTCTTACCCTATAAATACCCTTGCTTTACATACGTTCTTTACGTTTTGAGTTTTATACACACATATACTCATTTAAGCATCGGAGAGGGACCCAGAGGCACCCCCTCTGTTGCGTTCCCCTACCTGCAGGTTCACCAGGAGTTGGAGCTGAAGCGTCATCTCAACCTTGTCTGGCATTCAATTCACTGCCAAATCAGCATTCAGGATTTCACGATCCAACAACCACCACCACACCATTGGCAAGAGAAACACGCCATTTACGTACACTGCCTTATCGTCCTGGTTACAGTAAGCCATGGTAGGTATGACTTATATTATAGTGGCAAAGTTTCCACTTTTTTAAGCTTATTCACTGTTCAGAATTGGTATGCTCTAATACCTCTATTATATAATAAACCATACACTTCACCTAATTTTTCCATAAGTGAGGAACTTCGATATAGTTTTAAAAATCTCTCAACAAAGTCTCATTTTTACTTTCCCTCTTCGATCAGAAGCCTCGTGGCTATATATATATATATATTCTATATCCCTACCGAAATCATCACTCCTCTTAATCGACTACCATGGCAGCACCGTCCTCTTTCTCTCCACCCTCCAGCAACCGGTACTCCCTTCTTATCCATCCAATATCTTCATCTTTTCAAGTTCCCATGATTTGCAGTTCCTTGTATTACAAGATTTTATTATCTAAGCAGGATTGCGGTGGTCACCGGAGCAAACAAGGGAATAGGTCTGGAAGTTTGCCGCCAACTGGCTGCAGATGGAGTTGCAGTAGTGGTGACATCAAGAGACGAGAAGAGAGGCCTTGAAGCTCTTCATCACTTGAAAACTAGCTCAGGTTTCTCCGACGAATTGGTTTTCTTTCATCAGCTTGATGTTACTGATTCAAAAAGTATCGAGTCCTTCGTCGACTTCGTCCGAACCCGATTCAGAAAGTTTGATATTTTGGTAATCAAAACGCTAGTTACTAGAATCTCCTTGTTAATTTATCTGAGTTATGGATCAACATTTAAGCAACCATTTACGAGGGTACGACGTTGCAGGTGAACAATGCAGGAATTGCAGGAGTTGAGCTCGATGATCATGCTCTAGGAGAAGCCGTACAGCGTGAAGGTGGATGGGTAAGTAAGTGTTGTAAAGAGAGAAAAATAATAAAAACACTGATCTTTGATAAAATTCTCACTTGTAATTCATTTCATTTCAGTACATTCTCTATATAGAGATTACAATCACTTTTACTGTAACAACTAATCATGATAATTGATAATCTAGAGATCTCCTTTTGACAATCTGGACAATCTGGTGATCTCCTTTTGACAATATCATTTTGACAATCTGGTGATCTCCTTTTGACAATCTGATGATCTTCTTTTTGACTGATAATTGCTCCACTTTCTGCTACTTTTGACTGGTAAAGTATTTGACATTTTTGATAATGTTAACAGTAAGTTCATCCAACCCCATGTTTTTTGAGTAGAGCACCGCATTGCGGGCCGGTCCGGGAGGCAAGATCGAGACCGAAATTTCATTCGGTCTTGTCTTATGGAGGACCGAGACCGAGACCGCCCTCAGCCAAAAAATCCGCCCGAGTCTGTATTTTTTGACTCGAGCCGGTCTCGGTCCTGGACCGAATCTGCACTATAAAAAAAACTAACTATTGAGTTCACAGTATTCTTTAGTAAAAGACGAAAGAATAGTTCACCTCTAAGAAAAACACTATGAACTCATTGTATTCTTTAGTAAATTTATCAGGATGTAGTTTTTACAGAGATAGAAAACCCCCAAAATCCACATTACTTTCGGTGTGGTATTATGAAAATCTCAAATCCACCTTCTTTCGGTCCGGTCCGTCCTAAACGGGATTTCGGGAAAAAAGACTGAGACCGACCTTGAAGAAAAAATTCTGTCCGCTCGGTCTCAGTCCTAGTCGGTCTCGGTACAAGTCGGGCCGATCTTGTCGGTAGGAGCTTGTCGGTCTCGGTGCAAGTCCGCTCCGTCCTTTTTTATCACCCCTATTTTGTAGGAGGAGCAACTAGTATACATCGGATTCTCCAAAAAGTTAACTTTTTTAAACTTTACCAACGATGAAGTGATTGGACTTTTAGACATTTTGAAGTTTTTAATTCAAACTTTTGATCAAATTATGTGAGATATTGCATTCATAGTGCAGCCATTTGATGAAGTACTGTGGAAAGTCATAACACAACAGAACCCCGACTTAGCCAAACAGTGCCTCAACACAAACTACTACGGCATGAAGAGGATAACCGAAGCTCTTCTCCCTCTCCTTCAAATCTCCACTTCCCCAAGGATTGTCAATGTTTCTTCATTCCTAGGCACGTTGAAGGTACATCACTTGGCTAACAGCAAATTCATCGTACTTTCTGATCGGTTGAGTTTATTGTTAGAAATTTAGTTTATTGTCTCAGTACATTCCTGGAGAGTGGATCAGACACACCCTGGACGACGCTGATAACCTTACTGAAGATGTCATAGACGGTCTAATATTTCCAAAATGCATCCAATTTGCATACTAACCAGAATGCATACAACATATATAAAATGCATTATTAAACCAGAATGCATTTAAACGAGCATATTTCCAACATAACTAGATAACTACCAACATATATAAAATGCATATATACAAACCAGAATCACAAAAAGGCAACCAACAAATATCATCAAGGGACAAACCACAATATTTCCAAATTCACTTTGTTTGATTTTTCATCAACTTCTTGCCAATATCTACAATTGAAGTATTCCTGCAAAATAATTTTCATAAGAGATCAAGTAAAATATATTTTAAACATTGTCATGTACCTGATGTTACTTCAAGCTCAATATTAGGCATAACTCCTTCAAGTTCATCAATGTCAACATCTATATCATGGAACCTCTCATCATCAAAACCATTTGTCAATAGTTGATCATCAATCTGAACAAACAAAGAGGGACATAAAACCAGTTTTAAAAGCAAGGGTAAAATACGAGTTTCCCCCTAAAGTTTAGACCGATTTTAAGTTTCCCCCTTAAAGTTTAAAATTTTAAATTTTAGTCATAATGTTTGGACCGAATGAAAAATACCCTCATTCCGTGACTTTGACGTTTAACATTGACGGAAATGTGATCATGCGCAAATCACGTGACTTTTTAATATATTAAATGGACAAAAATGTCCTCAGTGGAATTACTTCGGTTGTTCTTCAAGTTCTTCAAGTGTCATCCTCTATTCTTCGAGTTCTTCAAGTGTTGTCCTCTATTCTTCAAATTCTTCAAGTTCTTCAACCAGAAATTGTACTGCACGATGCTCTCCTATGTTCTCTTCCACCGTATGCTCAATTGTTTGCGAGCCGATTCGAGCTTCACAAAATTGATTTTGGAGCTTATGATTGTCGCATGACAATTTCTGCAATTGATTCTTGAATATGTTTGAAGATAAGTAATAAAAAATTCATTCCCTAAAAAGCTCTTTACTTCCTCACCGATTCTTGAATCTGTTTGAAGATAAGTAATAAAAATTCATTCCCTAAAAAGTTCTTTACTTCCTCACCAAAATTCTCAGAAGAAATTATCTAACCTACTTATTGCGTGCTTTCTCTTCCGCGTGAAAAACCAAGTAGAATCTGGGTTTTCTACAGATGCTTACCCCAGACGCATTGATTTGTCGATGCATTCTCTGCAGAAGCTCTCCATCGACACAAGTGGAATATGTTTTTTTTTTTTGTCTTTCTTCACTTAAGATCTCCAACTATCAATTAACAATGAAGAACTGCAATAGCTCTAGCCCGAGAGAGCAGTAGTGGCCGAATTTAGCTTCTGTTGGAACTCCGCAAGACCTTTCTGGACCAGGGCAAGGTCGATGCGGTCAACTGGCACAACTTCAACAACAATTACATCAGCAATGGAGTTGGCATGGATGAATGTGAAGCCACTGCTCAGAAAATACTTTGTGATGTCATTTCCTTCATGAACTGAGAGAATCCCGGACTTCAGTCTTCATTCATGAACTGAACAACTTGAAGAACAACAGAAGAACCCCACTTGAAGAATAAAGAACATGAAGGATGCCAGGTTTGTCCATTTAGAATATTAATCAACCACGTGCCACTCACGTGATAAACATTCCATATGAAATAAACGGATAAGTGACGGAATTGGGGTATTTTTCATTCGGTCCAAACTTTAGGACTAAAATTTTAAACTTTAAGGGGGAAACTTAAAATCGACTTAAACTTTAGGGGGAAACTCGTATTTTACCCTAAAAACAAATGATTGAATGAACATATCGAATCAGTCGATGGAAAGTAGAAACTGAACAAAACAGCACAACTCAATCGTTTGTAATTCAGTTTGTGAATTGGAACATCTACAACATGAAGTGAACTCAACCAAACAATAGATGAAAAAACCTAACAGCTCAACTCAACAGCCGAACAACCGAACATCTACAGCATCTAACAACTCAACATTTACAACATCTAACATCTCAACAACATCGAACATCTACATCATCTAACAACTCAACATCTACAACATCTAACAACGGAACTCAACAACATGAACTCAACAACACCAACAACAGATGAAAGAGTCGATGAGAAGTGAGAACCTTATCATTCATAATGACTATGGGTGCCGCTGCCGATGGAGAGGACGACATATTGCTAATGGAGAGGTTTTCAATGGAGAGGTTGTTGATGGAGTCGAATCGTCGAGAGCTCGAGAGGAGAGGACTCAGTAGTCAGAACGTTAGAAGAGCGCTGCAGAGGAGAAGGTTACTGCACCACAGATGACTCATTCCAAATGAGGATAGCATGAAACAGACTGAAACCTAATTTTTGCTAGGTTACTGCAGTCATGCAGAAGTATTTTTTAATATAACATATAATTAGGCGCGGGTCACGAGTTGACCCATGGGTCAAGGTTTCTGACCAAAACCTGACCCGTGAAAACACGGGTCAGCCATGAGTCGTGTCAAAATGACACGTGGGTCAAAAATACTGACCCAAACACGACCCATGGGCAGGTCAACCACGGACCCACGGGTTGGGTCAGTTTTTCCCACCCCTACACAAAACCAACAAACGGTCCTAGTGGTTAGGGCTGGGCATGAACCGGTTCAGGGCTGAACCGGTTCAGAACAGTACATTTACCACATTTTAGAAGTGGTACGGTTTACCGCTCCAGTTTTTAGCCGCTCCAGATTTTGGACAATTTACCGTACCTGTTCTGAACCGGTTCAAAAACCGGTTCGGCCGAACCAATTTATATATTCACTTACTAACCCATCTCTATCAGAGAATCCTATTCTCTGTTCTCTGCATTGATTGCATACATACATTGGATAGACATTCACAAACCAGACAGACCTCCTTTATTGCGTAGAGATGGATCCATGTCTCTTCAGAGATTCACTCCATATATACACCAACCATCACATAACAGAATCTCAGAATAAACTTCGATCTAGTTATAAATACATATGCTTTTCAAGTTATCGTTCATCCACTACCACCACTGATTTGTGTTGTTTGTTATTTCTTGTGGGTTTTTGTTTGCACCCATTAGCAGACTCTTCTTATGTATGTACTTACTTCACTTTCAAGGTAGTTTTTCTGAATCCTCAGCATTCATTAAGATCTATTTGGCTTCCGTTGTCTTGGCTGAAATGCAGAAAATTCAACAACTCCATTCATTTGCTGTGTTTCTATCATAAACTCTTCTTCTGTTATGAAATAATAGTAATACCTCTTTGGAACCATGATTGTCGAGTTGCTTGGCGGATATGGCGTTCGTGCTTCTCTAAGAGCTCGTCCACTCCATGCTTTCGAGACAACAACAGTCCAGAAAAGTCGACCTGATTTGCTGTTACAGAATATCCCTGCCATCATCCACAACGTGACACAGATTCAATCAACATAAACAAACATCGAACTAAACAAAAACAAATGTTGTCTTGTCTTCATCTTTATGTGACAACTTGCCAGAAAATTGCGACTATGCTTATTAGCCAACAGATCCTCTTTCTGATAAATCCCCGACCATCTATCTAGATGCTCCGATTTTCACGCTATAAGCAGATTTTGACAAAATATAGACCACATGGTGACTTTGTAGATAACTAATTGTCTTTATGGAGGAACAACAGTTACCTCTACGTGATGGCGAAGGAAGAATTGGATCCTTTTCATTCTTCTCATTGCCATGTTAAGGTTGATAAGTCCAAATGAAATCAAGGACTGCTGCGGACTGGCGACTGAGATCAATGAAGCAACGGATAAGGAAGACAAGCAAACGAATCAAATGAAATCGTCGGCAGGGCTTACCCATCTTGACGGCTGCAGACTGGCGACTGAGCTCTGCCAGCGACGAGCGGCGAGCGACGAGAGGCGAAGACAAGCGACGGCCAACGAGCGTCGGAGCGGCGAGCAACACGCGTGATTTACGTCTGAGAACGAGCTATGAAGATTGAAGACTGAATCAGTGAATTGAAGAGGTAAATTAGGTATGGTCTGAAGTGAAGAAAAACCGGTTTTGTTTGGTCTGAAAGTGGTCTGGTTTAGTATTTAGTAGTATTTTAAGGTTAAAACCGGTACAAAAAAAGGTTCGGTTAACCGATTTTGAACCGGATTTCTATACCTATTATGAACTGCTCCATTTTTTTGAAAAAACCGTTTATTTTGTGAACCGGTTCAGGTACGGTTCGACTGAACCAGTTCGGTACGGTTCGGCCGAACCAGTTATTTTTGCCTAGCCCTACTAGTGGTTGCTCTGATTCGTCATTCTTGCTTACATGTGCAATACCCCATGTGAGAAGCATCACCAAAACAATATAAAGAACAAAAGACGGTGTCTTTTTCTTTAGCTAGAACTGACTTTTTTCAAAAAGTATTTGTTTTAGAATTTATTTTTGAAAAAGTATATATTTAAAAAAAATATTTAGCAAAATGTGCATCTGCGCAGGTAGGGTATTAGCGATTTTTTTTTTGACGATTTGATGTTTAATTTAAAAAAAAATCAAAAAAATATTATTTTTTTAAAAAATTTACAGTAAGTAGATATTTTAATTTCGATTCAAATGATGCAAAAAATATTAAATTTGGACTTACGGATTGACTGTAGGCTCTGCCGTAAGTTGAGATATGAAAATTTGACTTAAAAAAAATATAACGCATACCCTGTAACTCCAAACTGACCACGGTGAACGTCATTTATGTCGTAAGTCAATTATCTACCTAGGGTAATTTTTTTGATTAGAAATACAATGATTTTGTAACATAACATAGCTTGTCTTAAAATTTGACCGAAATAATCAAATGCATTAGGTGAGAAATTTAATTATGTACTTACTCAAAAAAAATAAAAAAAATTAAAGTGCGTAGATAATTTAATTACAAATTAAATGACGCTAACTAGACGTTAATGTTTTGCTTTTAAACTGACCATATAATATGACATAATAGGAAGTAAATTAGGAATATTTATCTAGATAAGCTGAATATAAAATTTTATTCTGGTCACATAGTTCGAAGAAGGCAAAGTTAAAAAACTCTTTTATTGCCACGCGTGAATTTATCCTTTCGAGATCTCTTTACCCTTTGGATGTTGAGTTTCTTTCTTAGTTTTATAATTCTTTTGTTTATAATAATAATTCCCCACGACATCACTTCCCCAATAAAAACTCTTTACACACGACATCACTTCCCCAATAAAGAGATTTTTAACTTTGCTTTCTTCGAACTACGTGACCATAATAAAATTTTATATTCAGCAAAATCAGGAGTTTTTTCAAAAACTGTTTACTTTTGAAAAAATATTTGAAAAAGTGTATATCGATTTTTTTTTTTAGGAAAGTATGTATACGCGCGACGCGCCTATTGAATATGCGCGACCCATGGGTGCGCCTACTGCAATAGGCGCACGCCAGGGGTGCGCCTATTGTCCAAACTATTTTTTTTTCTCAAAAACACCAGTCTATCAGAAACCACGTTGATTTTAAGTCAAACTAGCTAGTGTATTTGAAGAAAAGTCTCATTCAGAAACTTGTGAATAAACAACTTTGTTTCAATGTTTGACCTCGCGGATGTTGTTCAGAACAAGTTGAAAAATTTAGGGCAGGAACCTAAAGTATTTAACTTCTTATAACTTCCTTTCTTCTTTATTGGAGAGACTATCTCTCAATTTCTATGTAGGAGGAAAACCATAAGCAGGCTCAAAATCAGATGTTTTTCAAAAAGTAAGCATATAGTAGGAAAAAAGCATACATGGAGGAATTTGGTGCGACTAGCGTAGAGGAATTTGGACCTGTGAATACTGGGATAAAGCAACGCGTGAGACTATCTCTCAATTTCTATTTAGGAGGAAAACCAGTGAATTTGACTCATCTCCGCGGATCTTCTGTCATCTTGATCATCTCCGTGGTTTGTTAACAAATTGATCTTCTGTCCTCTTGATCCAAGACCCTTTTGTTAACAAATTGATCTTCTGTCATCTTGATCCAAGACCCTTTTGTTAACAAATTGATCTTCTGTCCTCTTGATCCAAGACCCTTTTGTTAACAAATTTATCTTCTGTCCTCTTGATCCAAGACCCTTCCTAACCATTGGAAGGGGATCAGCTTTCTTCTGTCCTCACCGTACGACTAACCAATACAATTCAAATTCATGTACGCAATGATCTCCTAAGCAGACTTAAAATCAACGTGGTTTCTGATAGACAGGTGTTTTTGCGAAAAAAAAAAGTTTGGGCAATAGGCGCGACGCGCGTATACATACTTTCCTAAAAAAAAAAATTCGATATACACTTTTTCAAATATTTTTTCGAAAGTAAACAGTTTTCGAAAAAAATCCAAAATCAGATAAATATTCCTAATTTACTTCGTATATAGTATCATACGATCATTCTAAAAGTAAAATTTAATGCATAGTTAGCGTCATTTAATTCGTAATTAAATGAGCTACGCACTGTAATTTTTTTATATTTTTTTTGAGTAAGTACATAATTAAATTTATCACATACTACATTTAATTAGTTCGGTCAAATTATAAGACAAACGATGTTATGTTAAAAAATCACTGTATTTCTAATCAAAAAAATTACCCTAGGTAGATAATTGAATTACGACATAAATGACGTTCACCGTGGTCAGTTTGGACTTACAGGGTATGAGTTATATTTTTTTAAGTCAAATTTTCATATCTCAACTTACGGCAGAGCCTACAGTCAATCCGTACGTCCAAATTTAATATTTTTTTGCATAATTTGAATCGAAATTAAAATATCTACTTACTTTAATTTTGTAATTTCTTTTTTAAAATTAAACATCAAATCGTAAAAAAAAAAACGTAAAAAAAAAAATCGCTACCCCTAGTAGCGATTTTCAAAAAACGCTATTACCAATATCGATTTTTAAATTTCGCTACTGCCAGTAGCGTAAATACACTTTTTCAAAATTTTCGGTATTTACTTTTTTAAAACTTTTTTCTGACATTTACGTTTTGAAAAAGTTCACTAGAACTAGAAGACAGCCTCTCCATGTGAAAAGAAGATAAAAAACTTGTGGTACCACACCATTGGCAAGATAAACACGCCATTTACATACACTGCCTTATCGTCCTGGTTACAGTAAGCCATGGTAGGTATGACTTGTGGCAAAGTTTCCACTTTTTTAAGCTTATTCACTGGTCAGAATTGGTATGCTCTAATACCTCTATTATATAATAAACCATACATTTCACCTAATTTTTCCATAAGTGAGGAACTTCGATATAGTTGTAAAAATCTCTCAACAAAGTCTCATTTTTACTTTCCCTCTTCGATCAGAAGCCTCGTGGCTATATATATATATATATATTCTATATCCCTACCGAAATCATCACTCCTCTTAATCGACTACCATGGCAGCACCATCCTCTTTCTCTCCACCCTCCAGCAACCGGTACTCCCTTCTTATCCATCCAATATCTTCATCTTTTCAACTTCCCGTGATTTGCAGTTCCTTGTATTACAAGATTTTCTTGTCTAAGCAGGATTGCGGTGGTCACCGGAGCAAACAAGGGAATAGGTCTGGAAGTTTGCCGCCAACTGGCCGCAGATGGAGTTGCAGTAGTGGTGACATCAAGAGGCGAGAAGAGAGGCCTTGAAGCTCTTCATCACTTGAAAACTAGCTCAGGTTTCTCCGACGAATTGGTTTTCTTTCATCAGCTTGATGTTACTGATTCAAAAAGTATCGAGTCCTTCGTCGACTTCGTCCGAACCCGATTCAGAAAGCTTGATATTTTGGTAATCAAAACGCTAGTTACTAGAATCTCCGATTTTTTTTTTAAACTATGCATTTTACTTTTTTTATTTAAAAAAATAAATATACAAATTTTTTTTTAAGAAAACTGGATATACGCGCACCCCGAGGTAGCGCCTATTGGGCAATAGGCGCCAAAAGTGGCGCCTGTGAAGCCCAAATATCTTTAAAAAAAAAAAAATCATTTTGTTCAAAAATGATGACTTGATGTTTAATTAAAAATAAAATTATGTATCTATTAAAAAAATTAAAAAAAATTTATAGTAAGTAGATATTTTAATTGCGATTCAAATGATGCAAAAAATATTAAATTTGGATTTACGGATTGACTGTACGGCATGCCGTAAGTTGAGATATGAAAATTGTACTTAAAATATTATAACTCGGACCATGTAATAGGATAATTTTTTGGATTAAAAATACAATGATTTTGTAACCTAACATCGTTTACACCCAAATTTGACCGAAATAAGTAAATGCATTAGGTGAGAAATTTAATTATATACTTACTCAAAAAAATCAAAAAATTTACGGTGCGTAGATAATTTAATTACGAATTAAATGACGCTAACTATGCGTTAATTTTTTACTTTTAGACTGACTGTATAATACGGTACGTAAAAACACTATTTGGAAATTTTGGATCGTATGTATAGTTTTTTACGTACCGTATTATACAGTCAGTCTAAAAGTAAAAAATTAACGCATAGTTAGCGTCATTTAATTCGTAATTAAATTATCTACGCACCGTAAATTTTTTGATTTTTTTGAGTAAGTATATAATTAAATTTCTCACCTAATGCATTTACTTATTTCGGTCAAATTTGGGTGTAAACGATGTTAGGTTACAAAATCATTGTATTTTTAATCCAAAAAATTATCCTATTACATGGTCCGAGTTATAATATTTTAAGTACAATTTTCATATCTCAACTTACGGCATGCCGTACAGTCAATCCGTAAATCCAAATTTAATATTTTTTGCATCATTTGAATCGCAATTAAAATATCTACTTACTATATTTTTTTTAATAGATACATACTTTTATTTTTAATTAAACATCGAGTCATCATTTTTGAACAAAATGATTTAAAAAAAAAATTGGGATTCACAGGCGCCAAAAGTGGCGCCTGTGAATAGGCACACCCCTGGGGTGCGCCTATTGCCCAATAGGCGCTACCTTGGGGTGCACGTATACCAAGTTTTCTAATTTTTTTTTTGTATATTTACTTTTTTAAATAAAAAAAGTAAAATGCATAGTTTTAAAAAAAATTCAGAATCTCCTTGTTAATTTATCTGAGTTATGGATCAACATTTAAGCAACCATTTACGAGGGTACGATGTTGCAGGTGAACAATGCAGGAATTGCAGGAATTGAGCTCGATGGTCATGCTCTAGGAGAAGCCGTACATCGTGAAGGTGGATGGGTAAGTAAGTTCATCCAACCCCATGTTTTTGAGTAGGAGCAACTAGTATACATCTGTTAAAATACAACATTGACTTTCATGGGCTAAGATAAATTTTACGGGATAATGTTTAGAAGTTGGGCCTAGAAGAATAATCTAGTATAATTGAAGGTTTAGCTTGTATCTAGATAATTCTAGGACTAAGTAATTTCTAGGAGATTCTTAGAGTTTCTTAGGATGTTCTAGTATAATTATCTTCTATAGGTTTCTAGAGAAATTAGGATCTAGAGTTTTCTCTAGCTTAGTATAAATAGGAGTTGAGTCACTTGTAACCAACCAACCAACAACAAGAACCAACCAACAAGTGTGTTGTACAAGAGAGTCTCCTATAATATTTAGAGTGAGAGTGTTATATATATACAAGTTCTTCTCTTGTTAGTAAAGTACGGTCTTGGACAAGTGCAATCAAGCACTTCGATTCTTTACATGGTATCAGAGCCACTTTCGTGGTAACACGGATCAAGTCGAGATCGTTGATTGAAGAACTTGAGTACTCTAAATATGGATGTTGACGGTCGTGTGATTGGAATAGGTATGGAGCTACTCAATTCGTCCAACTATCGAATTTGGAAGTCTTGCATGGAGTCCTATCTCATAAGCGAAGACTTGTGGGATGTCGTTGGAGGGAGTGACATTACATCCCCGGAGGAGAACGACGCCAACGGTGGGGAGATCAATCACTGGAAGCGGAGGAATGCCAAGACGGAACTTGCCTTGAAGAGGTCGATATCATCAGGGGTGTTTGAGCATATCTCACGATGCACCTCTGCCAGTTCGATATGGAAGACACTAGACCAGTTGTACAACAAGAAAAATGAGGTTCGACTACAAATGTTGGAGACCGATCTGGCGAATGTAAAACAGGGTGAGTCTTCGATTTCACAGTTCTTTTTAAAGGTTAAGAACGTGTGTTCAGATATTAATTTACTCAACCCGGAAGAGCCAATTTTGGAAGTGCGGATAAAGCAGTGCATTATTCGAGGATTACGTCTCAAATATATACCGTTTGTTACGTCAATTCAAGGTTGGGTTCAACAACCGTCCTTGGAGGAATTTGAGAATCTTCTAGCTTCACAAGATTCGTTGGCTAAGCAAATGGTCGGGATCAAGCTAAAAGAAGATCAATGTGTGCTCGTGGCTCAAGTGAAAGAGAATGACGCCGAAAAAAAGGTTGGTGGTAATGCAGAGTCATCTTGTAAGAAAGATTTCAAGTGTTATCGATGTGGTAAGCCTGGACATCTGAAAAGAAATTGTCGGACCAAACTTAAGGAGAGTAACATGGTGGGGTCTAAGATTGCAATTGAAGATGATGAATGGGCTAAGTGTTTTATAGCTAAGAGCATTCCTGCTCTTGCGGCCAGAAAATCAAGAAATGAGTGGATTGTAGATTCTGGTTGCGGTCACCATCTCACCGAAGACGAGGATCAATTCTTCAGTATTCACAACCATGGAGGAGAAGGAGTTATAGTTACAACGGATGACACCATTCACTCCGTTGGGAAGGAATGTATTGTTGTAATCAACACTAGAGGTGAGACACCAATCAAGCTTGATAGTGTCTACCATGTTCCCGGAGTAAAGCAAAATCTTCTCTCGGTGGCGAATGCAGTTGATTCAGATGACATGTATGTCATATCGGCTTCACATAAGAAAACCTCTTTAAATGAGGTTCATGGAGAAAGGGGGAGTTCAAGTACTCACAAAGATGTCCATGGAGGAGTCGATGATAAACAAGTGGAGAATCAAGGATCGAAAAAAATCGATCATTAAGTCATCTCACTATCCAGATAAGAATATTGGTACAATTTATTATTGCTTCATTTTGCAAGACCGATAGTTGAGGAAAAACTTTTGTCTCGTAATATGGGCGGGAAGAAGTGGAACTTCGAGATGTCTGATAAAGTCGAAACAGCGATGCATACACTAGAAGATGAGCATCAAGGGGATACTTCGTCGCTTGCTAGAAGTTTGATCTTCAACCGAGGAGAAAAAAATAAGTCATTGAAGAAAGTTACGGAAAGAGTCTCAAAGCCACAAAGGAACAATGGAAGAAGACATTGTTGTTTGTCGACTAGTGATGGAAACAATGCATGGAAAACAAAGAGCTTGAGGAGAGGAAGGTATAAAAGCACGAAGATCTACCGAGACAGACAACTCGAGGTGATGAATGAAATATTTACTAGAATCAATAAGAAGAAAAAGTATTACCGAGGCGGAAAAGTAAGGTTGAAGAATCCAGAGCAACATCGATCGAAAAATAACATTGACAAGAAGAAAGATGAAGTAAAGTCAATGTTGAGGGGGAGTGTTAAAATACAACATTGACTTTCATGGGCTAAGATAAATTTTATGGGATAATATTTAGAAGTTGGGCCTAGAAGAAGAATCTAGTATAATTGAAGGTTTAGCTTGTATCTAGATAATTCTAGGACTAAGTAATTTCTAGGAGATTCTTATAGTTTCTTAGGATTTTCTAGTATAATTATCTTCTATAGGTTTCTAGAGAAATTAGGATCTAGAGTTTTCTCTAGCTTAGTATAAATAGGAGTTGAGTCACTTGTAACCAACCAACTAACAACAAGAACCAACCAACAAATGTGTTGTACAGGAGAGTCTCCTATCACATTTAGAGTGAGAGTGTTATATATATACAAGTTCTTCTCTTGTTAGTAAAGTACGGTCTTGGACACATCGGATTCTCCAAAAAGTTGACTTTTAAACTTTACCAACGATGAAGTGATTGGACTTTTAGACATTTTGAAGTTTTTAATTCCAACTTTTGATCAAATTATGTGAGATATTGCATTCATTGTGCAGCCATTTGATGAAGAACTATGGAAAGTCATATCACAACAGAACCCCGACTTAGCCAAACAGTGCCTAGACACAAATTACTACGGCATGAAGAGGATAACCGAAGCTCTTCTCCCTCTCCTTCAACTCTCCACTTCCCCTAGGATTGTCAATGTTTCTTCAATCCTAGGCATGTTGAAGGTACGTCACTCGACTAACAGCAAATTCATCGTACTTTCTGATCGGTTGAGTTTACTGTTAGAAATTAAGTTTATTGTCTCAGTACATTCCTGGAGAGTGGATCAGACACACCCTGGACGACGCTGATAACCTTACTGAAGATGTCATAGACGGTCTTCTCGAAGCTTTCATGGAAGACTTCAAAGAAGGTCGATTAGAGAAAAGAGGTTGGCACCTTACCGTTTCTGCATACAAACTCTCCAAGGCAGCCATGAATGCTTACACAAGAATCCTTGCGAAGAGGTTTCCGTCTTTCATGGTCAACAGTGTTTGCCCTGGATTCGTGAAGACCGACATCACTGGAAAAAATGGTGTCTTGACAACTGTGGAAGGTGCTGAGCATCTCACGAGATTGGCTCTGATTCCGGAAAATGGCCCTTCTGGCTTCTTCTTTTACATGAAACAAATCTCGTCCTTTTGATCGGAACATGCTTGTCAAGTCCAGACATGCTGATGTGGGTTGGTGATCGTTTTCTGTTGACTAATGGACGTATCCTTTCTTATGTGTTAACGATACGACCAAGAAACTTTGAACATTCGTGTTCCTTTGTTTGTTGAAATTATGCAGAATAGATGAACAAGACAATTTACATGTAGCATATCATATCAGTCATACAATATACATGCTACCCAAACATAGGGTGGGAAAACGGGTCATAGGTCGACCCATGGGTCGTGTCAGGAACCCCTGACCCAAACACGACCCGTGTAATAGTATGAGTCAATTTTTCAAACCCAAACCTGATCTGTAAAAAATGAAAGGGTTGGGTCAGACTCACCTGTTGGACTTGTATGACCCGCGAGTTAGTCTAACTCGTTCGACCCGCGCATACAAAAAAAAATAGAATGAACTGAGCCATAATGCATATACCACAAATTCTGTCAAATGCATACAAAATTACTAACCATAATATTTCCAAAATGCATCCAATTTGCATACAAACCAGAATGCATACAACATATATAAAATGCATTATTCAACCAAAATGCATTCAAACGAGCATATTTCCAACATAACTAGATAACTACCAACATATATAAAATGCATACAAACCAGAATCACAAAAAGGCAACCAACAAATATCATCAAGGGACAAACCACAATATTTCCAAATTCACTTTGTTTGATTTTTCATCAACTTCTTGCCAAAATCTACAATTGAAGTATTCCTGCAAAATAATTTTCATAAGAGATCAAGTAAAATATATTTTAAACATTGTCATGTACCTGATGTTACTTCAAGCTCAATATTAGGCATAACTCCTTCAAGTTCATCAATGTCGACATCTATATCATGGAACCATTCATCATCAAAACCATTTGTCAATAGTTGATCATCAATCTGAACAAACAAAGAGGGACATAAAACCAGTTTTAAAAGCAAGGGTAAAATACGAGTTCCCCCCTAAAGTTTAGACCAATTTTAAGTTCCCCCCTTAAAGTTTAAAATTTTAAATTTTTGTCATAATGTTTGGACCGAATGAAAAATACCCCCATTCCGTGACTTTGACATTTAACACTGACGGAAATGTGATCATGCGCAAATCACGTGACTTTTTAATATATTAAATGGACAAAAATGTCCTCCGTGGAATTACTTCGTCTGTTCTTCAAGTTCTTCAAGTGTCATCCTCTATTCTTCGTGTTCTTCAAGTGTTGTCCTCTATTCTTCAAATTCTTCAAGTTCTTCGACCAGAAATTGTACTGCACGATGCTCTCCTCTATTCTCTTCCACCGTATGCTCAATTGTTTGCGAGCCGATTCGAGCTTCACAAAAACTGAGTTTGGAGCTTCTGATTGTCGCAGGACAATTTCTGCAATTGATTCTTGAATATGTTTGAAGATAAGTAATAAAAAATTCATTCCCTAAAAAGTTCTTTACTTTCTCACCGATTCTTGAATCTGTTTGAAGATAAGTTATAAAAAATTCATTCCCTAAAAAGTTCTTTACTTCCTCACCAAAATTCTCAGAAAAAATTATCTAACCTGCTTATTGTGTGCTTTCTCTTCCGCATGAAAAGCCAAGTGGAATCTGGGTTTTCTGCAGAAGTTTACCCCAGACGTATTGATTTGTCGATGCATTCTCTGCAGAAGCTCTCCATCGACACAAGTGGAATATTTTTTTTTTTTGGCTTTCTTCACTTAAGATCTCCAACTATCAATTAACAATGAAGAATTGCAATAGCTCTAGCCCGAGAGAGTAGTAGTGGCCGAATTTAGCTTATGTTGGAACTCCGCAAGACCTTTCTGGACCAGGGCAAGGTCGATGCGGTCAACTGGCACAACTTCAACAACAATTACATCAGGGCAAGGTCGATACATGTCAGTTTTGTCCATTTAGAATATTAATCAACCACGTTCCACTCACGTGACAAACATTCCATCTGAAATAAACGGATAAGTGACGGAATGGGGTATTTTTCATTCGGTCCAAACTTTAGAACTAAAATTTTAAACTTTAAGGGGGTAACTTAAATCGACTTAAACTTTAGGGGAAACCTCGTATTTTACCCTAAAAACAAATGATTGAATGAACATACCGAATCAGTCGCTGGAAAGTGGAAACTGAACAAAACAGCACAACTAAATCGTTTGTAATTCAGTTTGTGAATTCGAACATCTACAACATGAAGTGAACTCAACCAAACAATAGATGAAAAAACCGAACAACTCAACTCAACAGCCGAACAACCGAACATCTATAGCATCTAACAACTCAACATCTAACATCTCAACAACATCGAACATCTACATCATCTAACAACTCAACATCTACAACATCTAACAACGGAACTCAACAACATGAACTCAACAACACGAACAACATATGAAAAAGTCGATGAGAAGTGAAAACCTTATCATTCATAATGACTGTGGGTGCCGCTGCCGATGGAGAGGACGACATATTGCCAATGGAGAGGTTGTCAATGGAGAGGTTGTTGATGGAGTCGAATCGTCGAGAGCTCGAGAGGAGAGGACTCAGTAGTCAGAACGTTAGAAGAGCGCTGCAGATGAGAAGGTTACTGCACCACAGATGACTCATTCCAAATGAGAATAGAATGAAACAGACTGAAACCTAATTTTGCTAGGTTACTGCGGTCATGCAGAAGTATTTTTTAATATAACATATAATTAGGCGCGGGTCACGAGTTGACCTGTGGGTCAAGGTTTCTGACCAAAACTTGACCCGTGTTTTCACGGGTCAGCCATGAGTCGTGTCAAAATGACACGTGGGTCAAAAATACTGACCCAAACACGACCCGTGGGCAGGTCAACTACGGGTTGGGTCAGTTTTTCCCACCCCTACACAAAACTCACCAAGTTATATCCATTCCTTTATGTTTGGGGTGAAATTCCATATCTGTTTCAGATTAATATTATTAGGCAAGATATCAACATTCTCATCTTGCCATATTAGTCTTGATTCACTTCCATATTTACCATCTAATTATGATGTTACTTTAGCAAGACCTAGATTTCCTTGTATGTACAAATCTCAGTTATATAAATACAAGAACATGACTCACAGAAGAGTCATCCCATTCACAAACATAAAAACCCTACAAACATAAAAACCCTAGTTGAATATTCTTTCCTATTCACTTACCACTCTCAACAGTAATATCTCATTATGGTATCAGAGCAGGTTATGGCCTTCACCTCAACTCCTCCTGTGACGACCTCAATCTCAACCACGTTGACGAACACTCCTTCAACTTCGTCAATCAACCCCTCAATCCCTTTATCTTCTTCAACCATCACTACACACATTCCCTTATCCTTCGGTACCTTGTCACTGTATATCTCTCCAATATCTCTAGCACAACCAAACTTCTTTTCTCAACTTGTGATAAATCTCTCCAATATAGCCAATCTTGTTTCTATTAAACTTGACAGTGAGAACTTTCTCGTTTGGAAATCTCAAATGGAATATGTTCTTCTTTTCCATGATTTGTTATTCTTTGTAGATGGAACACTACCATGTCCACCGAAGCTAATTCTCGACACAAATGGAGCTACAACCCTAAATTCATATTACAACACATGGATTAAAATGGACTAATGTGTTTGAACGTGGATCACTTATACCCTCACTTACTCGATCCACAAGGAGGTGCACGATCTTCGTACTCGTCAAGAAGTTTGGAACGCCCTTGCCGAGCGATTCACAGACAAATGCGCATCGAACGAGATAACACTAAAGTTGCAGTTTTATGGTTACACCAAGAAGGCCAATCAAAACATCTCTGACTACCTCTCTGAATTGAAGTACATAGTCGATTCCTTGGCAGTGATCAATTGCCCGATCTTTGACAAAGGCACAGAAATCCAAGCGCTCAACGGACTACCTCCGGAATATGATGCTTTCGTAGCAGGTATTAGCCACTTCCCTCAATCAATATCGTATCATGGTCTCCGTGTGAAACTTCTTACACAGGAACAACACCTAATCGTCATAATCCTACCATGGCCGACGCAGATCATGCTCTATATGGATCGACGACCAAAACATCACCCTCTCGGCCATGTCACAATGGCTTAAACCATGTCAAAGATCGCTCCAAGGAAAGGGGTGGCTGAAGTGGATCTTCATCCAGCCACAACCAGCAAGGTCGACAGCAAAACAATTGTCTCTCCTCCAACACATCTCGGTCCGGTTCTAGCCAGCAAACTGCACCACATGTGCCTCCGTTCAATCAAAAGGGTGTTCTTGGACCTCCTCCGAATATAACGTGCCAACTTTGCAATGTAATCGGACATACTTTCCATAACTGCCCCCATCGTTTCGACCATGCATATTCGGTGGCGACATTACCGGACTCCTTCTCCACACTATTTGTTGGAGAAACAATCGATCCAAACTGGTATTTTGACTCAGGAGCATCAACACACATGACAAAATATATATGTACACTTCAAAAACCTATACCACACACAAGTTCAAAAGAAGTCATTGTTGGTAATGGTCAGTGTCTACATATTCATTAGATTGGGAATTCCAAATTGTCTACTCCTCATGGTCAGCTTCAATTATCATATGTTTACTACGTCCCTGATTTATCTCGTAATTTGTTGTCCATAAAGCAATTGTGCATCGATAATAATTGCATTGTTTCATTTGACGCCTTCACTGTTATTGTGAAGGACAAGGAGACAAGGAGGATTCTCCTTCGATCTGAGTCACACTAACCATTATATCCAGTGTGTGCTGCTCCATCTCTGGTCGGATTTTTCGCATTGGCTGCCTCATTAGCTTCGGCCGATCGGTGACACCAACGACTTGGTCATGTCAATAATCGTGATCTTGATTTTCTTCGTAAGTCCATGGAATTGTTTATGTCGAATAAAAGTTGTAGCTCATGTGTGTCCTGTGTAACCAGGAAATTTCATCGTTTACCTTTTCCCATGAACCTTAGTCGTGCATCATTTCCGTTGGTATTATTACATTTCGATGTTTGGACAAATCTGGTTTATTCAAATTCTGGAGTCAAATATTTCGTCTTGTTTGTGGATGATTACTCACGTTTGACTTGGTTATTTCCGATGATTAATAAGTCGAAAGTCCGTACAAACTGTCACAATCTTCATCTCCATATCGAAAAATTATGCAATTGTCGGGCTCGTTGTCTTCAAACCGATGGTGGTGGTGAATATGCGAGCAATAATTTTCAGTTATATTTGTTTTCGAATGACATTACTCATCGCAGGTCTTGTCGCATACACTGTCGCAAAATGGACTAGTTGAACGTAAAATTCGGCATCTAGTCGAAACCATGTGCACCCTGCTCATCCATGCACACATGCCTTCCAAATTATGGCTGGATGCTCTCCTCACTGCCACCTACATCATTAACTGACTCCCAACATCGGCATTGCAGTTTCGGACTCCCTTCGAAACCATGTTCGGCTCCATACTGGATTACTCCTTCATACATGTCTTCAGGTGCAGCTGCCATCCTCTTCACATACCCTCCATGGCCAACAAGCTTGGACCAAGATCTTCACCGTGTGTCTTCATCGGATACACCACCGCCATGAAAGGATACCGATGCCTCGATATCAAAACCAGTCGAGTCTACACCAGTCGACATGTGGTGTTTGATGAGACCACCTTCCCTTTTGCCGCCAAACCTACCAGCTTGGTCACTTCCGCAGTTACTTAAGCTCAGGAGAATCATCAACTCTCTCCCCTGATCTTGCATGTTGCTCTGGAACCTTTGTCGAGCTCACCCTCCCTCCAGTCGAATGCATCACCAGGTGCATCCCTCCAGCCGACTACCCAACCAAGCATGGATGCTTTCTCGACACATCATTCACCATCTCCCATGCAGTCCACACCACAAGTTGGCAACCCGATGGAGGAAACTTCTCGTTCAGCACAAACTGAGGAGACTACCATCTCCACATCTTCCAGCACTCCATCAACCACTGAGGCTATCCCATAAGTTGTCCAACATCCCATGCGCACAAGGTCAAAATCTGGAATCAGTAAACCACAGTACTTGCTCAACCTCAACCATTCTGTTACACTCAATATTCCCACATGCGCTTCGAAGGCTGCGTTGATACCTCAATGACGTCAAGCCATGGCAGCTGAATACACAACCCTATTTCATAACAATATGTGGGATCTTGTCCCATCTCATCCATCAATGAACCTGATTGGCAGCAAGTGGATTTTTCGTATCAAAGAACGGGTGGATGGATCGATAGAGCGCTACAAGGCTCGTCTTGTGGCTTAAGGTTACAAATAACAACATGACATCAACTACGACGAAACGTTTAGTCCCGTGATCAAGCCTCAAACAATACAAACAGTTCTATCCTTAGCCCTATCCAAAAACTGGCACATTTGACAACTTGACGTGAATAACGCATTCTTTCATGGCCATCTCCCGACTTTGTTCATCCCGAATATCCATTTCATGTTTGTCACTTGAAGAAAGATCTGTATGGACTTAAGCAAGCCCCACAAGCTTGGTTTCATCAGTTCAGCCAAACTCCCCTCTCTATCGGCTTCATGGCGAACAAAATCGATACCTATCTATTTGTGTATCACTCTAGTTCAGTTAAGATTTTTCTCCTTCTATATGTTGATGATATCATTGTTTGTAGCAGCTGCTCGGGAGATATTCATCAACTAGTTCATCGCCTCTCGACTGAGTTTGCTATGAAGGACATTGTCCAACTTCATTTCTTCTTAGGAATTGAAGCTCACAATCATACGCATGGTCTTGTTCTCTCTCAAACCAAGTACATTGCTTAGCTTCTTCAGAAATTTGAGCTCGCAAATACAAAACTAGTAGCAACTCTTACATCAAGCTCAAACCCATTGACAACCCATGATGAAGAAACCCTACTGGACCCAACTACCTATCGTCGCATGGTTAGAGCACTTCAGTACGTAACCATGACTCGCCCAAACATTTCTTTCGCCGTTAGTCGAGTTAGTCAGTTCATGCATTCTCCACGGCAGCCTCACCTTCAAGCAATGAAGCGTATCTTCAGGTACCTTGCAGGGACAATTTAACATGGCCTTCTACTTCACAAAAATCACGCATAGAGCTTCACGCTTATGCGGATGCGGACTGGGCCGATTGCCCCGACACACGTCGCTCCCCCTCTGGGTGTTGTCTCTTCCTTGACAACAACATTATCTCCTGGCGAGCCAAGAAGCAACTCACAGTGGCTCGCTCAAGTACCGAAGCTGAATATCGGGCAATGGCAGACTGCGTGGCCAAAATCACTTGGCTCCAACAACTACTTGGTGAACTTGGCGTTTGACATCCTCAACCACCGACCATCTACTGCGACAACATATCCGCCACTTACCTAGCCCTTAATTCAGTATTTCATGCTCTCACCAAGCATATTGAGCTCGATGTCCACTTTATTTGAGAACGTGTTTCCTCTCTACGACTTCAAGTTCGGTATCTACCTACTCAAGGTCAACTAGTCGGTCTCTTCACCAAAGGCTTTCCGCATCACGACATCGGCTACTTCGAACCAATCTCTCAATCGTTAACTCTCCCTCGAATTTAGGGGATATTAAGCAAGATATCAGCATTTTCATCTTTCCATATTAGTCTTGATACACTTCCATATTTGCCATGTAATTATGTTGTTACTTTAGCAAGACCTAGATTTCCTTGTATGTACAAATCTCAGTTATATAAATACAAGAACATGACTCACAGAAGAGTCATCCCATTCACAAACATAAAAACCCTAGTTGAATATTCTTTCCTATTCACTCACCACCTTCAACGGTAATATCTCATTAAATATCAACTTATATGGTTTGAACTAGACTTTGATATCTCCCTCAACCCTAATTAATGATCATTCGGTCTCCTGATCACCATATGATTTTGACTCAGAAAGTGAGCTTGCACTTGAGGAGGACGGCGATGTGTTTCTTTTGTGTGTTACAAATTGGAGCACATGCTTGAAATCTCCCTTTTCCATGAACAAACGAGCAAAATGATGTCTGCAGTACAGAACTTCGTCTAGGCAACGTACAATGAATGGGTTAAGGGACAAACACTGTGCACATCTGAAACATGTCTTGTGGATAACATTATATATGTTTTTTTTAAAAAAATACATAATAAAAATACTATATTAAAACTATAAACCCTAAACCTTAATTAATGATTGTTCGGTCTCCTGATCACCATCTGATTTCGACTCAGAAAGTGAGCTTGCACTTGAGGAGGACGACGATGTGTTTCTTCTGTGTATTACAGATTGGTGCACGTGCTTGAAATCTCCCTCTTCCATGAACAGACGAGCAAAATGGTGTCTGCAGTACATAATTCCGTCTAGGCAGCGTACGATGAATGGGTTAAGAGACAAACACTATGCGCATATGAAACATGTCTTGTGGATAACATTATATATAATTTTAAAAATACATAATAAAAATATTATATTAAAACTCTAAGATAAATTTTATTTTTCATTTATTTTTTCGATTTCACTATTTAATATATGTATTTTTTTTAAAAATGATCAAACCCCTCCGACCTAATTTGTTTTAGGTATTTTGATTCCAAAAGATCATAGGGTGAAGTATGTATATATAAATGAAGTTTGGTCTTGTTGGTGTAACTATTGAGAACTGAGAAGGTAAGAGTAATTCAATTTTAGACTTTTAGGGCCGAAATTATACAAATGTAAAAGTAAAGGGATCACCGTACATTTTATCGCAATAATTTACGCCCTAGCTGCTAAAGTGCATCATTGTCGTTGACGTCTGTCGTGTATACCTGTGACACGAATAAAGACACGGTTAACTAATCGTGTCTAATCGTGTCGTGTCTAATCGTGACACGTTCAAAAATATATAAAATTAATCGTGTCGTGTAACGTGTCATTTCGTGTTTAATCGTGCAAATTCGTATCAGTCAGGTCGTTCTTAATCGCGCCGTGTCGTATCGTGTCGTGTTAATCGTGTCATATCGTGTCGTGTCTATCCGTTATGTTTTTCGATTTTTAATTTCCAAGAAAGTTAATCGTGTCCCGTGTCGTGTCACGTGTGATCTGCTACTTAATCGTGTCGTGTTCGTGTCTGATGTTTTGAGACACGTTTAGAAATTATCCGTTTAGACACGAAACCTGTTAAGACACGACACGATTAATAACACGATACGATTAGACACGACACGATTGCCACCCTTAATATAGTATATAATACAGATAACTTGAATTAATTAATTATAAAAATTAAAAACAATAAAACGTATAATATATTTAATTAATAATTGAAATTTTTTAAAATAATTAACTTAATTAGATTATTTATTTAATATTTAAAATAATTAGTTTAATTAATTAATAATCGAAAAACTTTTAAATAATTTATTTAAATAATTTTTAATTTAATTAATAATTTAATAATAAAATAGGTGAGGGTAGTTTAAAAGTTTCGTCTTTTTACCTCCATTCTGCCCTCCATACACAATCTTACACCGCTCAAGAATTCCATATTCCGAAGAAACAATTCATAATCAACATTATGTATTCTTTCCAATTTGCTCCCCTGATTTTGTTCGCGTTTTGAAGTTCTCTACATTGCTGATGGTTGGATTCCTTGCAATACAGATCTGTACAGAGATCTCCCTGCTCTTCGGCGGGTGTCGTCTCTGCCGTTGATGGGCTGATCTCCGCTGCGGTTAGTTGTAAATCTTAGGATTTTGAGTCGCTTGAAGCGAGAATCAGTTTTTGTATCCACGGTTCTGCTCTAGTTTGACGCTCCTGATCAAGCCCTAGCTCGGAACACAAATGGCGTTCCTTTCTCTCTGTTAGTCTTTCAAACTTTGATTCTACACCACATTGACTCGTCTAACGTCCATTTCAAGAAGCTCTACCTTTTGTAAAAAATATTGTACACCCTAGGTCGTTGTTAGTCGTTCGTTTACTAGGTCATTCAAGTGAATTTAGAAGGTTTCGCCATGAACAACAATAACAATAGAGCGAGATATCCTCCTGGAATTAGCACTGGAAGGGGCGGGGGTGGTGCAGCCGTGAATGCCAATCCTGCCTTTCAGTCTGGCAACCCGCAGCAGCAGCAGTATGTACAGAGAAATCAGTTAGGGCAACAGCAGTTTCAGCAGAATTACCCACTACAGTCTCCATCTCATCCCCAGCAACAGCAACACTGGTCTAGGAGGCCCCAGATAGCTGGTACAGATCCCTCCGTAGTTGAAGTACAGAAGACCGTGCAATCAGAAGCTGTTGATTCTGGGTACGGTTTGCTTCTTTGTCTGTCTTTGGGTGTTGAGAAATGTTTAAACCTAAGTTCTTAAATGTTTCCCGTGTTGAAAAATATGGCAATCAGCTTAGTTCTTGGAATTGTTTGAAGTTTATAATCTGAAGTTGATATTTGCCGTTTGGTAAGTCTGTAATCATTACCAATTCTGGAGCAATATGACTCAGTGCTAGCATTTTAATAACGAGGGTTCTGCAACATGATGTACCCATTATGAGTGTCCTGCTGCTCTGCGTATACAGGACGTGAATGCTTTTTTTGCATCTCACTTGCTGAGTTGCCGTGTTTTGTAGATTATAGATCAGGAATTCTCTAGGATGATGCTTCATTTTTAGCAGTCATTAACTTTACAGTGTCCATCGCTGCAGCTCACAAGATTGGAAAGCTAACTTGAATATCCCAGCACCAGACACGCGATACAGGACAGAGGTATGACCGCTGATGTATTTTTCAATTGAAGCAGCAAAGCAGAATATATTTTTAATATTCCAGTTTGTTGCTTGTGAATTACCAAAAGTTGGTTATACATTGATGAGATGTGCAATTTTGGTATTGCTTGTATATAAAGGGTTTAGGGATCTATTGAACGGATTCAAGTTTATGTCGCCGCACTTCTGTTTTTGTAATCTTCATTCTCGTGCCTCGCTCCAGGATGTGACAGACACGAAAGGAAATGAATTTGAGGACTATTTCCTAAAAAGAGAGCTACTTATGGGAATATATGAAAAGGGATTTGAGAGACCTTCTCCTATCCAGGAGGAAAGTATACCAATTGCTTTAACTGGTAGTGATATCCTTGCTCGAGCTAAGAATGGAACGGGAAAAACAGCTGCATTCTGTATTCCAGCACTGGAAAAGATTGATCAAAATAACAATGTTATTCAAGGTACTATTTTATAAGCTCATTTTATATTGGCTAGTTCAGTCTCTTGCTGGGGTCGCATGGCCCTGGTTATGCTGTTCTTCTCATTGCCAGATGTGTTGCTGGTCTAAATATTTATCCTGGGATGCTTAGTGATTCACTTATATCAGTATACACTATGGTTGTCTTAAGTTGTGGTTTCTTGTGTGCATGCTCTTTACTAGTTCATTTTCATTCCTGAGAGACACCTGATTGATGCATGCTATTTCATGCAGTTGTTATTCTTGTACCAACACGAGAGCTGGCACTCCAAACCTCACAAGTCTGTAAGGAGCTCGGGAAAAACTTGAAAGTCGAAGTGATGGTTACCACGGGTGGAACCAGCTTAAAGGATGATATTATGCGATTGTATCAACCAGTACATTTGCTTGTTGGAACTCCCGGAAGAATCTTGGATCTTGCAAGAAAGGGAATCTGTGTTTTGAAGGATTGCTCTATGCTTGTGATGGATGAGGTAATCTATTCTTATAGAATCTTCTTTTTGAAAACTGAAGTTAGGTACTGTGCTTATGGCAAATATGTGCTACTGTACTGTATTCACCATTGTTGTCATCAATTGCTTTTAGTTTTTGCTGTGTTTAATCCATGTTTCTATGCGGATGAGCTAATTGCCAAGTAATATGTTTAATGCAAGTTGTGTATAGATTCTTAGACCATCAGCTTTGAAATTGACACCAACGGTGTGATGTATTTCAGGCTGACAAACTCTTATCCCCAGAGTTCCAACCATCTATAGAGCAGTTGATTCGATTTATGCCTACCAATCGTCAGGTTTTGATGTTTTCGGCTACCTTTCCTGTGACTGTTAAAGACTTCAAAGATAGATACCTGAAGAAACCTTATATAATCAATCTTATGGATGAGCTAACTCTGAAGGGTATTACTCAATTCTATGCCTTTGTAGAAGAAAGGCAGAAAGTGCATTGCCTCAACACACTCTTTTCAAAGGTTTGTTCTTACTAGGCATTGGATAATGGATACTGCAGCAATATACACCCCTTGTTTAATTTTATGACTCAAAAAGTTACTATTTTTTTTTCTTGCAGCTTCAAATCAACCAATCAATCATCTTTTGCAACTCAGTCAATCGAGTGGAGCTTTTAGCCAAGAAGATCACGGAGCTGGGCTATTCTTGCTTTTACATACATGCAAAGATGTTGCAAGACCACCGGAACAGAGTTTTTCATGATTTCCGAAATGGGGCTTGCAGGAATCTTGTCTGTACTGGTAAGTTAAGAAGCTTATTCCTATCATTATATCCATTGAATTCTACTTCGTCTACCAGCTTAGTTTGGATTACTCAAATACATGTTATTAGGTATTAGTAAGGAATGTTCTCAATAATGTATATTATATAATATAATGTAAGAAAGAGAAATGGAACTATCTCTGGTTACAACTGATACGACAGCTACTGTTTTGAACAGCTCTATGTTGCTTTTGCATAATGATATCCGAGTATATCTGTTTCTGTTGTTATGTTTGTTGTAATCACATGTTCTTATGTTGATTACAGATCTATTTACCCGTGGAATCGACATACAAGCTGTAAATGTCGTCGTTAATTTTGACTTCCCCAAGAACTCAGAGACATACTTGCATAGGGTAGAACTAAATAGTTTTCTTTATCAGTCTCTCTCAAACAGATGTAGTAAACATCCATTGCCATCATTTTAATTTTTTTTTTGCTCTATAGGTGGGCCGTTCAGGAAGGTTCGGACACCTCGGTTTGGCTGTCAATCTGATCACGTATGAGGATCGCTTCAACTTGTAATGCCTACTACTCTTATTCTCAGCTAAACTACTAGTTCAAAATATGAATTGAATCTTTTGGGGATTCGGATGTAACTCAAAAGAAATTTGATGCTGCAGGTTTAGGATTGAGCAAGAACTCGGGACCGAGATCAAGCAGATACCTCCTCATATTGATCAGGCAATTTACTGTCAATAAATATGCGCGTGGGAGATTGTTTTTCTCTGATTGTGCTTAGAAATGAAGCATGGAAGACACTCTTAGATTGGTGCTACGAGTACCGTGGTGGTGGATTCTCCAGTTCGGGTTCCTGGGCTGAGGTCAATAAGGTGATTCATGGATTGTTTTTTTAGAACAGAAAAGTAGACAGGCATTGTTGTCGTCTTTGTGGCAAGTGATCGGCCGGATCCAAGTATGTGTTTACTCTGTAGTGGTTATTAAACTTGTTCGTCTTTTGGTTCGGTATTATGAAGTCAACTGATGTTCTGCAAACACGACTCAACGAAGATAGTAAACATGAACACGGTACGGGATTTCTTCCACTTTGGCTAGCCAATAGGTTTGTTCATGAACCGGTTCAGAACTGAATTGGTTTGTAAAAAATCAGTATTTTTTTCTGTTTCTAAAAAAACTGGTATGGTTTATGGAAAAGGAACTGGTCTGGTTCGAACTGATTTAGAATCGGTTAAACTGTTTTGGTCTGTTTTTTTTAGGGGTGAGCTTGGGCGGTCCGGGCCGGTTTTTTAGGCAAGACCGAGCCCGAGCCCGAAAATTCGGTCTTCACCTTTGGAGAACCGATACCGACTTCGATATAAAAAACCCGCCCGAGTCGGTCTTGCTTGACTCGGGCCGGTCTCGGTCCATTACCGAAATTTTCAATCCAAATTAAAAAATAAAAAAAATGTCCGAATTTTCACCAAATTTAGAACATACAAACACAATAAATTAAGTATCAAACATACAATCCAAACACACATTATAAATATAGAACATACAATCCAAACACACATGGAGACTTTGTGAGTTGTTGTATACTACTATACTTGTATAGTATATATAGTATTATGTATTAGGTTTTTAGGCAACTCGGGCCGGGCCGGTCCTAATCAGGAATTTCGGGAAAAAACCCGAATCCGAGCCCAATCCCGACTTTAGAGGAAAAAACCCGCCCGCTCGGTCTCGGTCCTAGTCGGTCTTAGTCGGGCCGGTCTCGGTCCAACCAGTATTTTTTGCTCACCCCTAGTTTTTTTTAATAACAATTTTAGTTCGGAAATAATCTGGTTCAATCGAAATTAAACCGGTTGAAAATCATGTCTAACACATTGAACTGATTGAAAAAATACTGAACCAAATAAAAAGTACATTGAATTGGTTGAAAAAACACTGAATCGACTGAAAAAAACACTGAACTGATTGAAAATCTGTTCCACAATCGATTGAAATTCTGTCCAACATCAACATACGAGAGTCCAATATATCTCTAGGTTTGGTTTATTGAAGACATCTCTAGGTTTGGTTTAATTTCAGACCGGTTTAGTTGATTTTGCTGCAAACCGGTTCTAAAATTATATAGGTTTAAAGTGGTTTGATTTATATAAAGCAGTATCAAAAAAAGAGTTGATTCAAACTGAATTTTTTGTACTATTTTGAACTGGTCTATTTGAATACTAAAAAACTGAATTGGTTTGGAACTAGTTCGGCCGAACCGGTTTAAACCAAAACAGTTCATCCGAATCGGTTAAATTGAACAAGCCTACTAGCCAGCTGAAGCCAACAAATTTCGTGTTTTATAGTTACTTGTAAATGAAGCAACTCATAGTGAGCAACTTAACTGTCAAGAAACCCATTCAACTCTTTGCATTCTTTGATATAATTCAATTTAGACAACACACACAAACATACTTTATTTGAAGAACAACCAAACCCTTGTCCGGTTTTCCTGAGGTTTACCCGAAAACAAGACATTATTTCAGAAGCATCGGAGGAACTTATTCGGTGCAACACCAGTTGCATAATACTTGGCAGCCATTTCCTTGGCTTTGAGCAGTTCTTGTCCGCGTTTTGCCTCAGTTATTGCCTTCTTTTCCTCCGCTTGCTTGTGAATGGCAGCCACCTTGTTCTTCATCTTCTCCCCATACTCTGCCTTCTTCGTCTCTAACTTTTCCTGCAAGTAATTAATCAAAGGGTTAATTATCAAATAGGTAATCAAACTTGACATGGTTTGACAAGTAGGTACCCAAATTTATTTTTTTGCCACAAATAGGTTGCTGAACTTTTGAAAATTAGCAAATAGGTTCCTCCTGACTTTAATTTTTCTGTTGGTTTGTAGCGGAAACCGGTTCAGAACCGATTCAATCGAACCACTTTGTTTATTTTTTTTTTTAAATGTAGGATTTATCTACCAAACATATGAATGGCTCAACCCTAAATCCTAAACCAAGTCATGTATGTGTTTGGTATATAAATCCTACTTGTTTAAAAAATAAAATGGTTCGATCAAACAAATTATGAATCGGTTTTTGAACCGATTTCCGTCACAAACCAACGGAAAAATTAAAGTCTGGAACCTATTTGCTAATTTCCAAAAGTTCAGCAACCTATTTGCGGCAAAAAAACAAATTTGGATACTATTGTCAAACCATGTCAAGTTCGGCTACCTATTTGATAGTTAACCCTTAATCAAATTTGAGTGTCAAAACCACGAAAGATGTCTGAAATGATAGTTTCCATCCAACATCACGTAAATCACCGAGATCTGTTGCAAGGAACGATCGATAATCGGACCTTACGACGGGCAATTTAGTTCTACTTTACCTCGTGCCTTTTCAGTTCGGCTACTTTGGCTGCTTTTTTGCTGTTCTCCCACGAAGAAATCACAGCTATCTTTTTCTGAGCCCTGCATTTGAGGATGCATCAAACCACTGTTTATATACCGAAATGAATGATATAATTTAGACCAAACCCTACTTGTTCTCAGCTTTCGCCTTCTCGGTTTCTTCCCATGCTTTGATAAAGGATGCCCTCTTCCCTTGCTCAACTTCTGCAAGTGCAAGGTCTGCAAAAATAACACAATAGAAATGGTGATGAACTGCAGAAACAAATATATATATATATAAACAAAAGGTTACCTCGATCATGGGAGTAATTTTTCTTCACAATGGCACCCGGTGCCTCTGTTGATATCAAAAACGTGTTAAAGTTCAGGAACAACAGGATCGATCGTAATCATAATGATTGATGGAGTAGTTACTGTGATCATACCTTGAACTAGAGGTTTGTAGCTCATGATTCTGCAGCTGATTACAGTGATATATTCAGGTCGTAATCAATCTATACAGTGATAGGCAGCAACCTGCATAGCCCTCCCTTTAAAGGTTGCTGATTCAAAGAACAAAACATGTTACAGATTTGATTATAGAAGACAGAAGGCAGTGGAGCACCCACTATGCAGAAAAAAAGGCATTAATATGATAATCAGAGGCAGATGAATGATCTTCTGAGACAAATATAATCGAGCAAAAATTCTTTGAATGAAAGGAATAGATTCTATGCTCTCTTCCACTTTCAGACTCTACAGCTCAAGCTGATCGAATTTCATCAAAATGTGTTTTTCCCATTATGCCCTTAGTTCAACCCTATGTTATGTTTTGTTTATGCTAATTAGGGATGAGGAAAAAGATTGGTATACCGAAATACCGTCATGAATAGTTTGTCATGAGTTTAAGATCGAGTTAAAACTCGGGTTCGAGCTCGGTGTTATTGCCCAAAATATCGAATAAACTGACCTGACTTAAGTATAGATTGGAAACAACATTTATTGTGTTTTTAGAATTCGTTTATTGTATGTTTAGAGTTGTGTTTAGAATTTGAAGTTCTTTGTATTGGATATTTGATATGATATTTGTATTTAGAGTTGTTTGCACTGTGTTTTGTATTTTGGATAGAGTTTTTTTTTAGAGAAAAAGTTTATTCATGATCGAGACCGATCTGAGTCAAGCAAGACCGTCTCAGACGATTTGTTGGGTGAATTCGAGTTCAGCCTCAGTACTAGTCCTCCAAACATAAATTAGGCTTGGCCAAATAAACCGGTTCGGGCGAACTGGTCTGGTCTGGTCTGGAACTGGTTTGGTTCGAACCGGTTCGGCCGAACTAGTTCCAAAACCAGATCAGTGTTTTTTGCTTTCAAATAGAACAGTTCGAAATAGTACCAAAAATCCAGTTCGAACCGGTTCGACTCGACTCGTTTTTGATACTGGTTTATACTTAAATTTCAATCAAACCACTTTAAACCTATATAATTTTAGAACCGGTTTGAAGCAAAATTAACTAAACCGGTCTGAAATTAAACCAAACCTAGATATGTTTTCAATAAACCAAACCTAGAGATATATTGGACTCTCGTATGTTGATGTTGGACAAGATTTTAGTCGGTTGTGGAACAGATTTTCAATCGGTTCAATGTGTTTTTCAGTCGGTTCAATGTATTTTTCAGTCGGTTCAGTGTTTTTTCAGCCGGTTCAGTGTTTTTCAGTTGGTTCAGTATTTTTTAAGACGGTTCAGTGTGTTGGACAGAATTTTCATCCGGTTTAGGTTCGATTTGAACCGGAATATTTTCGAACCAAAATTGATATAAAAAAAAACAGACCAGAACAGTTCGAACCGGTTCTGAATCGGTTCAAACCAGACCAGTTCTTTTTTCCTTAAACCAGACCAGTTTTTTTAGAAACAGAAAAATGTACTGGTTTTTTTCAAACCAGACCAGTTCAGTTCAGAACCGGTTCGGGGTCGAACCGGTTCATGAACAAGCCTAACATAAATCCCAAAATTTCACGTTATAACTTTTTTAAAAAATAAATAAATTTGTGTCACCCATCTCGAGTTCACACCTAATATAAATAGTATTAAAAGACTCTCCAAAACATATAAATTTTAATTGCTTATTTATAAAAATATAATTTCTCATATACTTTATAACCCTAAATATATATATATATATATATATATATTAAGTCTGTCTATAGTCTATACTTATAAAAAAAGTGTTTGAGTCGTCATTATGTTTTATGTTCTGTTTAATAAATTTATCATGCACACCGGCCATTAAAAAATCATGACCTTATTCATGCATATTATTCATTGACTCAGCCGACGCCGACCCTCAAGGGCCGTTGACTCGAAGTCTCTTTCTAGATTTTTTTTTAATTATTTCATTTATTATTTAATCAAAATTTTAACTATTTATTTTCGACCAATGGAAAAGAAGAATGGTATCTACTTTTCTTATTTATTTTATATTCTAAAATATCAAGGCATAATTTTATATTAAAATTATTTATATGTGAACACTAAATTATGAGCATGAAGAAGAGAGCTCTCTCCAAACCAAAATATTGTCAACTGGAGTATTATTTATTTAAAATATAACAATTCAATTATTAAATCGCATATTTTATAAATTGCTAATAATTTTATTAATAATTATGGAAACGCATATAATATGAAATTAATTTGCATATTTCACAAAGTTTATGCATATTTCACAAAGTTTATAAAGCGTTTAACGGAACTAATTTGCATGACATTCATTTCTTTAAGGTCGGATCAATTGTCTTTATGCCCAAAATCGTTTGTGATAACCTACACTCGCACTGCGCATACAGATAGTGAATGTTCCCCCTCCATCCGGAGCGTATCATCATTAAGTTGTTTAATTCGATATAACATATATACTCATTTTCATTCTGTCTTGGTAATAATTAGGGAAGCTGCATAACCTCCCAAACTAATCAAGTTCCGAAAAATGTGTCACACCTTAATTAATGACATTACGATATGCTCATTTATGCACATAGAAAAAATTAATCAAAATTAATGGTTAATACCCTCCAAAAATGGGTATCGCATTCTAAGTAGGGTTGAGCATAATAAATCGGTTCGGTCGAACCGTACCTGAATCGTATCGAACTGTACCGGTTCACAAACCAAACATTTTTTTTTCAAAATATGGAGCAGTTCAGCAGAGGTACAAAAAACCGGTTCGCAAACGGTAAATCGTACCACTTCTTGTACAGGTTTTAATATAATATAATATTTAATTTTTAAAATATATACTATAAATCATTAGACCAAAATTGGTTCAGTGATGATTTATAATCTACATTAGTATAATGAATTATATATTATGGTTTATGGATTATGATTTATAGATTATGTATTATGGTTTATGGATTATTAATTATTTATTATGTATTATCATAATACATAATAAATAATTCATAATCCATAAACCATAATATTATTATGTATTATTATAGTTTTTTTAAATATATATAAAGTGATTCGTCCGAACCGATTTTGAATCGATTTTTGATCCGGTTCATGAACCGATTTGACCCCGAACTGGTTCATGCCCACCCCTAATTCTAAGAGACCAAAACTTTTGGCACGTGATATATGCATAGAATAATAAGATGTGATTAATGATCTTCATCAACATGAAGGATAATATTTTTGTAAAAAAAAATGGAAACACGGATAAATGAAATAAATTATTTAACTAAAAAAAAAACTTTAATCTTTTGGATAAAAATACGGTAAATTTTGAATAGTTTATGAATAGATATTAAAGAAAAAAAGTTACTTTTGACTAATAATGCATTTGACTAGAGAAACTACTTACCTTTTCATGTACATTTAAAATATTTTATTTATTATTATTTTGTTTTTGTTATTTTTTTTTTGGCCAAGATTTGTTTTTGTTATTTGAAGTTATAATGGGGACTAAAAATTAATACACGAATAGTAATCTCGAATTATAAAAATATGTGGGGCCATTTAATGATGGATATGGAATATGGATAGTGGAAAATGGAAATGGGTAGGGTAGCCACGTGGAAAATGACAATGAAATGTTAATATTTTTGTTAGTGAATAATTTTATGTTGCTGTCAAAAAAAATTATGTGCTTTGACCAAAAAAAAATGAATAATTTTATGTGGTCAATAATAGCTTATCTACTCGTCCTCTTTTCCCCTATCTTTTTCAAAAATTATTATTGACTTACAAATTAAAAAAATGGCAAGTCATATCAAATATAAAACACTAAATTAAATATTAATATTTTTTTACTAATAATATCTATCTATCTATATAAATTGAAATGTCCATTTGATAGTAATCTCTCCTATGTGGCGCATGTAGTCCACTCTCTCCTCTCTGTCCAAACCGAAGGCCCAATTCTCTAGGGTTTCAGAAGTGACAGATTCCAATCCGGCTGAATCCTTCTAGGCTGTCAAAGCTAAAGGAGATAGCAACCGTCCAATCCGCTGAAGACATTTGAGTCTGAGACAAACGAAGTCAAGCGGAGCACCATTACCACTGCGAATTGATTGGGCAATCAACCACCTGCCAGTTCGTCATCAGAGGACAATTGCGGCAATCAAAGGACACCTGCGCCCACCATCCTTCTCCCGCAATTAATACCTCTGACGCAGAGAAGTCTCCTAGCTGAAGGGCCCACCGAATCCAGCCAACCAATCTGGAGCCACCAACCTCCACAGTTCAATGCGAGCTACATGGGAAGAGGGGCAAAAAAACCAGAATACCTAAATCAAAACCAAAATTTAACCTTCTCTTGTACTGATTTGCAGGAAGTGAAAACCACGGTGAGGGCGAGTGGACCACGGGGAGGATGTCAATCCCCCACGCCAATACCGATGACCGAAATGGAGACCAGGAAATCTGGGACCTTAGCTCGGAACCGCCACACGAGGAGACAGATCGGTACGTCAGTAAAATCATATCTCAAAAGTCGATTAAGATGAATGTGGTAAATAGCGTGCTAGATCAGGCTTGGGCTAGGTTTGATGCTATTAAGATATTAGAGACTGCGCCGGGGATTTTGCTATTCGATTTTAATAGTGCCAAGATAAGAGACAAGATTCTAGATATGTCACCTTGGGCCATTAATGGGCACATACTCAGCATTAAGAAATGGGAACCAAGTATAGGCGTGAATGTAGTGGAGTTCAATAAGGTGCAATTCTAGGTTCAAATACATGACCTAGGGTATGAGAAATTCAGCTCAGCTAATGCTAGGAGAATTGGCGACCGAATTGGGAGATGCACTGGAATTGAATCGGATGCATCTCTAAAAAATAGGATCTACATTCGGTTGAGAGTGGAAGCGGAGGTCGATAGACCTTTGATGCCAGGATTTTGGTGGAGGAATTCATAAGGGATAGCGAAGTGGGCGACAATCAAATATGAACGCCTCTCAGATTTCTGCTATGGGTGTGGGATCCTGGGCCACACAACTTTTGCTTGCAAGAAGGAGGTAAAACAGTCTGAGACAAACCATCTTGCGCCTGCATATGGACCGTGGTTGGTGGGCATCCGTCCGAATTTGGCAACATCGAAAGGTAGCCCGAAAGGAAAAGAAGGACATAGAACACCGGGGAATGGAAAAGGGGCAAAAAAACATGGTTCGAGATGATGAAGGAGGCCGAGAGTGCGGAGAAGAGCAAGAAACAGACTCAAGCCAAGACAAACTATAGTAGGACGCAACATAGCAAGGAGACACAACGAGGGCGAAACACAACCGAACCAGCATGAGGAACCAGATGAACAGAACACCATGCTCGACCTTAATGCACTCCCGGAGGAAAGTGCAATGATCATACACCAAGACCACAGACCCCGACCCCCGACCAGCCGACCCATGATAAAGCTTACCCTCCAAACCGAATGGGGCCTTGGACCAACACCTAGGAACCAAACTAGCCAACCCCCAGTGCACAGACCGAACCCACATAGCTACCACATCATAACCCCTCGACAAGCCAACCTTATAGACCACCCTCGGATCACCCCTCTCCCAGACAATACCGACATGTTGAGCCCTATAGACCATCCACACATACCCCAACCCTATACAGTTGAAAACCCTCCGGATACACCCCCCCAAAACACCCATGATAGAACCACCCACATTGATCTCGGGTCTAAGCCCCTTTATGAACCGGATGACACTTAAGCGTATGCATGTGGAGGAGGGGGATGAAGTGCACCAATCCAAAAAGCAAAGAGTGATACCAAGTGATATGGATAGGGGAGAGGAAGGGAAGTCGAAAGGTAGGAAAAATGTGAGCCCATTCGGCGAAAACGAGGAGGATAAGCAAATAGTAATACGACAACTCATGGAGGGGTCAACTGAATGGAGACTAGCTACATGAGTTTCCAATACACGAGCACTAGTTAATACCATTGAACAGGTGCAATGACGAGCTATTCCAAGATTGACAAATGAGTGTGCAAACTGGATAGTTAGGCAAGCGCGAACAGGAGTGCATCTAGATGATTGGGTTTCACGACCCCCACTTCCCTTTATATGTTTATTGGTTAAGGATTGTAACAATGAGCATCCGTGACACGGTTTTTTCGCGTCACGCCGTTTTATTTCATCAAATGAAACAAGTATTTTGGTTTAAAAAAAATCTATATAAATTGATAAGTCATATCAGGATCAAATACGCTTTTGAGTTTCTAGCGTAGGTTTCTAATAATGTCATTAAAATTGAAAACATTAATTAGCATTTTAGTATAAAAAAACATTATATAATAATAGTTTTGAGTTTGAATGTATAATTTTGGTTTAAACTACAAAATTGTAATACGAACAGACAATTTGATTTTTTTTTATACGATCTTTTATACGGTATTTTTGTTGAAAAAAACCGATATACAAATATAAGTATTCGATAAAAAAACATTAATTAGCATTTTAGTATAAAAAACATTATATAATAATAGTTTTGAGTTTGAATGTATAATTTTGGTTTAAACTACAAAATTATAATACGAACAGACAATTTGATTTTTTTATACGATCTTTTATTAGGTATTTTTGTTGAGAAAAACCAATATAAAAATATAAGTATTCGATCAAAATAGTCAAAACCCGAGCCGACCGGACCGGTTTTACTTTATGCCTAAATGTAACTATTAAAATATATTAGCAATAAATAATACAGACGTATGGACTATGGAGTGTAATATGGAAGACAAGTTAATTATTCCTTGTGTTCTTTTTTTTTTTTTTGATAATTGTGGATTAAATAATCGCTATAGTTGACAAATAATCACCCAAGTTCAAATTACACAACAAAATTTAGCTAGCTTTAACAATTCGCGAAACAGAAAAGCCAACAACGTCTTTTCGGAGCGCGTTAATAGTTTCCTTCGGAGGTGAGCTATGGGTTTCAAACACATGTCGTTGTTTGACCGCCATACCCGCCATGGTATCTGCTACCGCATTTGCTTCCCGGAAAATATGTTTGAACTTCATTCTTTCGAACTGCATCAATAGCTTCCTGCAATCCGCAATGATCGGCATTAGTTTTTGATTTGACATATTTTCATCAGAGATTACCTTATGGTCTGAGAGAGCGTCTGTTTCAAGATGAATCGCATTTAATCTGAGTGCCTTTGTCAAGAGCAGCCCGTCTCGGATTGCCCAACATTTCGCAGTGAAACTGTTTGAGCAAACCACTTGTGTTCGAAGTTGAGAGACAGAAACTGATAATAAGTCATCTCTAAGAATAAATATATTATTTGTTAAAAACAAAATATATTTAATTAAATATAAAGTAAAAACTAAAAAGGATATAATACTTTTTTTTCTTATTTTTAAGATAAAATTAGTAAATTCTATACAGATTTTGTTAATATAGTTTACCATTTTTTTTTTGATAAAATGTATCAAAATATTTTTCATTAATTACAAATACTCTCTACAAACAAAGATTAATTATAAATTTTGGCCACATATATACTTACAACATGCTTAATTTTAGCCAGTTTTTAATTTAAATTATAATTTAACCCATGATTTCAATCAACGTGATTTATTTCCATAAAATAGAGGTACACTTAGGATCGATGATAAAAACTTTAAAAATAGATTTTTTTTGTAATATATTTTTACATAATTAATCACACTATTAAGTAGCCATAATCATATAGATATATTATATATATATATAATAAAGCTATCATGTAAATAAATTTAGGGGTGATAAAAAAAGATTGTTGGACCGAATTCTCGACAAGACTGTCCCGAGATCGAGCGAACGGGTTTTTTTCTTCAAGGTTGGTCTCGGTCTCGGACTTTTTTCCCGAAAGCCCAATTAGGACCGGCCGAGTCCGAATTTACTATGCAAATCCTATAAAACAATGATGTATGTTTGCAACTATGAGAGAAAATGAACTTTGTTTAGAAATTTGTATGATTGTTACTTGGTTGATTTGTTACTTTGATTTGTACTTTGTATGTTTGTTATTTTGATTCAAATAATGTTTGTATTTGGACAAATTCGATTTTTTTTGGGTCATATCCGGTTCAGGACCGAGATCGGCCCGAGTCAAGAAAGATCGACTCGGCCAGACTTTTTTGGCCGAGGTCGAACTCGGTCCTCCAGAAGGCAAGACCAAAATTTCGATATCGGTCTTACCTTCAGAACCGGCCCGGCCCATCCATGGTCAACCCTAAATAAATTTTACACTTTATTATTAAAATTAAATCGTTTATCTTAAAATTAATATATTTTATTAATTAAATTATTATTTTTATATTAATAACTACAATTATAATATTAAAAAATATATACGGATACAGTCTTTGTCGCAATACATACGTATTTTGTCCGTTTTCTTTGTCTCCTGCCGGTGTCCGTATTTTTGTTTCAGATGCGAAGACTTGTCGTCAGTCTGCGACTCGGGACTCCCTCTTCTCACTGAAGTATCGACGAAACGTCTTCCTTCAACCCATCTTCCTCACTGCATCTGTATCCATTTATATATTTGAAGCTTAATTTCAACACAACCACTCTCTTGCTTCCCTTCTTCATCTCACCCCCTCCCTTCCTCAAAACATATCAAGCTTCATCATTTCGATCGATTTCAAGGGTAAGTGTGTCTTTCTATCCACTTCTTATTGTTTTCAATCTGGGCAGTTTTCTGGGTCCAACCGATCTTCATGATGTTGTTTATGTCGCTGTTGATTGATCATCGGTAGTGAAATGATATCCCAGAAAATGAGTTGGACCAAAATTCTGTGATGAAAGGCCAACTGATATGAATAGTTTCATAATTCTGCCGAAAAATTACAACTTTATGTCCGACAAGATCAAGAATTGCTTGTTTTTAGTATTTGGAATTCATAAAGTTCAGAAAATCTAAACAGAAGTTTCTTAATCTGTACTTTTCGAAAGAATATGCTTCTTTTTAACGTGATTGGATTGAATTGATAACCATCTGCTGTGGAAATTGGAATCTTCAGACGTTGTAATTCATGTCCCCGGCTATATTCACGGAATCTTGAAGGATCTTTGATGTTGATTTTGAGGAAATAAGAACAGATGTCGGAATTTTGTGATTCCAAGGTTGTGTTTTGTTTGTGTCGGCGTGTGTTCTTGAAGCTAGCTACCTCCATGATTGAGTGTTCTTGAAGTTACAGTTTCGTAGTCATTAAGAAACTGCAGGTGAGACAAAATTTTGATTCATTGTCTTATTCCTTGCAGATCAAGAAATATCTAGTTTTTCTCCAATGAGTAGTCATCTAATAAAGCTCGGGGTCGAGGTCACCGGAGCCCACGACCTTCTCTCGAAAGAAAACGGCGGGTCAAACCCATTCGTCGAAATCCACTTCGACGGACAAAAATTCCGAACAGCAGTCAAAGACAAAGATCTAAACCCAGTTTGGAACGAGCATTTTTACTTCAACATCTCCGATCCGACCACCATCTCCGACGAAACCCTCGAGGCTTACGTATACCACCAAAGCCGGTCCGACCCTAAGAAGAAGGTCTGTCTCGGGAAAGTCCGCCTCGCAGGGACCTCGTTTGTAACATTCTCTGAGTCTGTTCTCCTCCACTACCCTCTCGAAAGGCCCGGATTGTTTAGCCGGGCTAGAGGCGAGCTCGGGTTAAGGGTGTTCATGACGAGTGACCCTTACTTAAGATCGTCAAACCCAGTTCCTTCAATGGAGTCCTCGATGGTCGACGATTTGTTACATGGACAACGGTCGGAACGTGTTCCCGGTTCGGGACTTTTCTCAGGGGATCGGGCTGAGAAAAGACGCACCTTCCGAAACCTTCCGAACAAAGGCTCGCAACCATCGGAGCAGATTCCGCAGCAACAGATGAATATGGACTATGGGATGGGCCCGAGGGTTGTGTACTCCGGCCAGACGCCGCAGCCAATGGACTACTCCATCAAGGAGACGAGCCCGAATCTTGGTGGCGGACGGGTCGTGGGAGGTCGTGTTATACCGAATAACCTCCCGACATCCACCTACGACCTTGTCGAGATGATGCAGTACCTTTTTATACGAGTAGTGAAGGCTCGGGACCTACCGAACATGGACGTGACCGGAGCTCTCGACCCGTATGTGGAGGTCAAGATGGGGAACTACAAGGGCAAGACCAAGTGCTATGAAAAAACGAAAATTCCGGAGTGGAACGAGGTTTTTGCGTTCTCGAGCGATCAACGACAGGCGCATGTACTCGAGGTGGTTGTCAAGAACAAGGAAGTTTTGGTCGACGATTTCGTCGGACGAGTTGTCTTCGACTTGCACGAGATCCCGACCCGGGTTCCACCCGATAGCCCGTTGGCGCCACAATGGTATCGTCTCGAGGACAAGAACGGCGAGAAGGTGAACAATGGAGAGCTCATGGTTGCCGTGTGGAACGGGACTCAAGCTGATGAGGCTTTCCCCGATGCTATTCACACGAACGCCGCCGTACCGGACGACATGCATTATTCATACCAAGCCCATATCCGATCCAAAGTCTACCAGTCTCCTCGAATGTGGTACCTGCGTGTTAATGTTTTATCTGCTCAAGACTTGGTTGTGTCGGAAAAAACCCGGTTCCCTGAAGTGTTCGTCAAGGTACAAATAGGGAACCAGGTCTACCGGACAAAGACAATCCAGACCCGTAACATGAACCCTATCTGGAACGACGAGATGATGTTGGTAGCCGCCGAGCCGTTTGAGGAACACCTTGTTTTAACCGTCGAGGACCGGGTGGGCCCCAACAAGGACGACATGCTCGGAAAAGTGGTCTTACCCCTAAGCACGATTCAGAAACGTGTCGATGACAAAGACAAGGGTCGACGGGCGCAGTGGTACAGTATGGAGAAATCGACCTCCGCCGCCCTAGACGGAGACCACCTTAGGAAGGACAAGTTCTTTAGTAGGCTCCAACTTATGGTGTCCCTCGAGGGAGGATACCACGTTCTCGACGAATCCACGCACTACAGCAGCGACCTCCGACCAACAGCCCGACAGCTCTGGAAGCCCTCGATCGGGGTCTTGGAGGTCGGTATCCTCAGTGCCGAAGGCTTCCAACCGATGAAAACACGTGACGGACGTGGCACTTCCGACACTTTCTGCGTAGCGAAATACGGTCACAAGTGGGTTCGGACTCGAACCGTGTTAAATAGTCTGAGTCCCAAGTACAACGAGCAGTACACCTGGGAAGTCTACGACCCCGCCACGGTTCTAACCCTAGGCGTCTTCGACAACGGACAGATAGGAAGCTCAAACGGAGGGAATAAAGACGCGAAGATTGGGAAAGTTCGGGTTCGAATCTCGACCCTCGAAACGGGTCGGGTTTACACACACTCGTACCCGCTCCTCGTCCTCCATCCTTCTGGGGTCAAAAAAATGGGGGAGCTCCAGCTTGCGATCCGATTCTCCTGCAGCTCGATGATCACCTTAATGACTCTTTACTCCAAACCCCTCCTCCCTAAGATGCACTATGTACGTCCCTTATCGGTCACTCAACAAGAGAACCTTCGAATCCATGCAGTCGGGATCGTGGCGGCTCGAATGGCTCGAACCGAGCCGCCGCTCAAAAGAGAGGTTGTTGAATACATGTCGGACGTCCATTCGCACCTATGGAGCATGCGGAGGAGCAAGGCGCACTTTTTCCGACTAACCAACGTCTTCTCGAGCCTGATCTCTGTCGGCAAATGGTTCGGGGAAGTCTGCGAATGGAAGAACCCGGTGACCACCGCGCTAATGCACCTCCTCCTCGCACTCCTCGTCTACTTCCCCGAACTCATCCTCCCGACCGCATTCCTCTACATGTGCCTCATCGGAATCTGGAACTACTACTACCGGCCGAAGTACCCGCCGCATATGAACACAAGGATTTCACATGCAGATGCAGTCCACCCTGACGAACTCGACGAAGAATTCGATACTTTCCCGACTTCACGGAGCTCGGACATCGTTAAGGTGAGGTACGACCGGTTGCGCCACTTGGCGGGTAAGATACAGTCCGTAGTCGGGGATATCGCGAGTCAAGGTGAGCGGGTGCAGAACCTGCTGAGCTGGCGCGACACCCGGGCGTCGGCGATCTTTATTCTGTTCTGCTTCGGCGCGGCCATTTTCTTGTATGTCACGCCGTTTCAGCTGCTGTCGCTGATTGGTGGGTCTTATGTTATGAGGCATCCGAGGTTCAGGAGGAAGATGCCGTCGGTGCCGTTAAACTTCTTCCGGCGGTTGCCAGCTAGGACGGACAGTTTGCTGTAAAATTTATTTTATATATATTGTAACGTGGTTTTGTGAATTTACGTCTTTGTTTGTAAATTTGTATTATTATTATTTGTGTGCAGTAAAAATTAGTAAAGAGAGCTCAATATAAGAACAATCAAACCATTAAAAGCTCCCCGACAAATTTCTACACAGAAGGTAAGGCAGATTATATCCCCAGTTGTTCTGTCGGGAAATCCGACAACGTTAACTACAATTCCGGCCAGTCGGGTCAGCTTTCTATACTGTCGATCAAACTCCGATATCAGACTCGCAACAGATTTCGGACCATCACCCTCGCATGAGATCGATATCCATATGAAGATTGGAATGATTTGAGGGATCGGAATCGCGCCAAATTCCGATCGGGGGAGAACTCATGCTCTGTCCCGGTGGCGATGAGTTCATACTCGGCATCATGTTGTTATTGTTCTCGGAGATTCGGCCGCCTTCCGAGTCATCACCTTTCTTGTTCTTCATCTTCGAACTACCCCACGAGAAGCTTCCGATAATCACCTGTGAATCAGCGGATAAGAGACTAATGTAAGGCTGACAATTTCTGACACCACACGATCTGCTTTAAAGCGTATATGAGTTTGAACAACTGTGGATCCCGTGTCTAAACAACTCGTATACGTTTAGACACGATTAATAATCGTGTCTAAACACCTCATATCTGCAGATATCTATATAAACACGATTAACTAATCGTGTCGTGTATACATGTGATACATTTTGACACATTTAATAATAATAAAATATTAAAATACTAAAATTTGAAAAACTTACTTTGTATATATGGATTTGTGTATATATATGTTTTAAAGTGTATATGTGTTTGACCTTAACGGATCTTGTGTCTAAACAACTCTTATACGATTAGACACGATTAATAATCGTGTCGTGTTTGAAGTTTTGAGACACGTTTAAAACTTATTTGTTTTGACACGAGACATGTTTAGACACAACACGACACGATTATCACCCCTAAATTAATATGAAGGATTTGAACTTGCACACTCTGATATCATGTGAAACTTAAGACGTACACCTTAACCAACTGTCTCAAAAGTCCGAACTTGTGACTTGTGAGTGAAGTCATTCGGTATACTATTAAGTCATCTTAAGATATTTAACAGCAAACGAAACAAAGTTAGTGACTTAGCCGATATGTTTACCTGAACGGGCCCCGCTGCAATGAGCATTCCTCCGACGCCTCCACCAATCACACGCCCGTTGGGGCTAGCCAGGGAGATGCTCAGACCGCCACTTGCATTGCGGGACCCACTGGTGTCGCTTTGCAAGTAAGAACCAGATAGGCACAATATCTCGAACCGTCCCTGCATAGAGCCATATCTAATCAAGAACTTGCAGCTCCAATGTTCTATAGATCAAGCAAGATAATGGCATTTCAGGAAACCTCGTAAGTGACTGAGCCGACAGAATTAGAAGGTTGTCGGAGTGTGACCGTCGATACAGAACCCATAGCAGACAATACACAGATTGCTCTTTGACCTTGCTGCGAAAAAGCTAAGATCTTTGTAGCCACATCCTGCAGAAAGACAGCAGAAGATAGACATTCCTTGTTTTATAGACAACATATGCATAATGTCAGACAATGTAACTTAGGAAAAAAGATTACTGTGTTTTATTGATTAATACTCGTATTTTGCCAATCTGAAACATTTTATTAAACAACTATGGGATTGAGCCACCCACCCAAGGAAAGCATTTGCTGAACCTGTTCATGGGGTTAGTGGGGACTTCAGAGTTCAGGGATTTAGTGTTTAATTAGCAAAACCAAGATCCCTTGTTACAAAATATAAAAAGTATACCTCTCCTTCTGCAACTGTGATGATATGAGGAGTGAATCCCATGCCTGCAGTACCAGATAGCCATACTCCTAGCAAAATTCAGTACAAAAAACTCTTATAGTACAAAAAATGTGAAGAAAACGAGATCAAGAACTCGCTAGAACTTATAAATTTGTTCACAGCATTTGCAAGATACGATGATCAGATCCAACGTTACAGCGTGTGAAACATAATGAAAAAGTTTAAAAAAAAAACGTGTGGGTTAATCAATAGTTTCGTAAAAGCCATTTAAAAAAAATGCAGATTCTATCATAGATGCTATAAAAAAATGTTCTTTGTGCATATGATTGGCAAAACATGGATGATAATTGTCGGCTCATTATTTTACAGATTTAAGTAATGTGGAAATGTGAGTAGGCAAGAGTTCGAATACCGACATGAGAAATTTACATTTTTTGACACCGCATTCCAGGATTATGCGTCAAAATCAACTTTTTAACTCCCAATTTTACAATTTCTGGATCTGCCGGACTCTACTTATAATCAGTTCAAATACAGAATTGAACTTGCAGGGAAGAAAATAACTAATCTAAAGCACGAAGCTGCATATATTTGGGGCAATAATTGATGACATAAAGCAGACCAATTACTTATAGGCCAAGAGAATCTAAATCTTACCAGAGGAAGCTAGCTGTTGCTTCCTTCCAGACCCAGGAGGGCGGCCACGACCTCGTTTCTGGGTCGATCCCATCGACCCAGAAGAAGGAGAAATAGATGCTGGGGACAGTCCCAAAGACACGCCGCCATCACCGCCGCCGCCGTACTTCCTTGGGCGGCCTCTTTTCCGTTTCATCGGCTCAGCTGGGGGCGCCGGAACCACACTCGGCGGGGATGCATTGGAGGAGAAGGGCTGAGGAGACTCCTGCTGCAGCGTCGACCTTATAGAACCACCGCCGAAGTTAGAGTTGAACTGTTGCATATCGGATCCATGCATCAGCGATTGAGCTCCTGGCATCCCTCGCGGGGTGTAGTAAGGGCCTCCCATTGAGTCTCTCCGATCCATGCATTTACTCTTCGTTTGGCTCAAATCTGACTAGACCCAGCTCTGTGGTAGTAAAAGTTCGTGTTTTAAAAAATTTGGAAGAAGGAAGGCCACAGAATGAGGATCAGAAAGTGAAAAAGGTGGAAGCTTTAAAGGGTTGGAACTCAAATAGATGGAGGATGCAGTTAAAACTAAAAGGCTTCAAAAAGAAAGGGCTTCAACTTGAAGTCTGAGAAGATGGAAAGACTGGTTTCAAACAGGTCCACGTTCACCAACCTTAGAACATATGCTTTCAAAATTGCATCTTGAAACAATTCTTGGGTTACAGGGATGTAGGGGGGTTTAATGGCGGTCAGACAATTAAAGACGCCACTGTTGAAGATGGATAAGAGGAAAGGCCTTAAGCTATGGATGCCGTGGGGATAGTAGTAGAGGGGTAGAGACACGAAGACCTTCTTCTCCCTACCCGTCAAGCTGTTTTATCGCAATCTTCTTTTGGGGCTGGTGGAGGGTGAGAGAGTGGAGCGAGTGATGATTCTTCTTCTTTCTAATCTTCGTAGAACTTCCTTCTAATCTTTTTTTATAATTTTATCTATTATAAGTTATAACTCATTTTTCAAGTGGAATAATAATTCACTAATTATGATTTTTTTAACAATTTATTAGCTTAATTTATACAAAAATATAATTTATTAGCTCCATTTAATTTGTTATTAAATATTTATGGATATATACATATGATTGTCACATACCAATAACCACCAAAATTGCAAATTTTATGAAAATTCGGCTAGCAAATTGTACATTTTTTGTAAAATTCAACTAGTAAATTACAAATTTTCGTAATTTTTAACTAGCAGTTTACACAAGAAAAAATAGTATAATAAATAAAATGCATGTTTCACCTCATATTTTAACTGAACAAATTGTATATTTTTATAAAGTAAACTGGCATTTTATTAAATAAATCAATTAATAATTTGGTCAAAATCAAAAAGTTTAATTAACAATTTAATACTTATCCTTATCCATATATATAATTGTACGATTCATTCTCATATAAGTTGATAGTTTATAAATATAGGTAACTATTATTTTAGTAACTTATATTTATTTTATGCTAGTTTTGAATCTTTTGATACGCTATATCTTTTTATATGTTGATTATTTATTGCCTAAGTATTACTATTACACAATTGATAACAAATGGTCACTATATTACTTTTTATCTGATTCTATATTTAATATGTAGTGCAACTCTAATACAAAATAAGTTACACGTGACAAAAATATATTATTTAATTATACTTAAGTATTCTCACTTCTCAGTCATCTTCAAAGTGATTTTTTTATAGTATCCATCATGAATTTGATTTATTTATTTGTCGAAATCAAATGCAATTTTTTTTGGCCAAATAAACATGCTATAATAAACCATCAACATAAGTCGAGTTCAAATACAAGATATTATCCGTGAAAATACATCTAAGTAACGGGGTAGGTGGTGAAGACACTCAATCCTGTGGACACAATTCCATAAGTGTCTACTTAGCAATCCAATCCGCGCACGAGTTAGCGGATTTGGGGATATGCACCCACGCCACTTCCTGTATCGAGGACAATAAGAAAATAGCGTTCGACAAAACGGATTCTATCCTCCAAGCAAAGTCCCAATAGTTGTTTCTGGATTTGATTCTGTCATGAAGTTGTTCATATATTTAAGGGTAATTAGGTTTAATGTATTCATATATGTGCTTATATTGTTATTTAATATTTATACTATTTGCCTCACTCATATATATTTGTCTAACTCATGTAGTTATTTTCAGTCAGTACGTTTGAGTAGGTATGTATCAACAGTTACCTCTTCAATTTTGATCACTAATTACGTCAAAATGACATTTTTACTCTCTTACTCATCTTCAAATCATTTTCAATACTAAATTTAATTCCAAAATGCAAATTTGGATTAAATTTGAATTCCAAAATGCATATTTTTTGTTCAATTTCAATCCAAATCTGCATTTTGTGATTGAATTTGAGACAAAAATGTAGATTTGAGTTTGAATTCAATCCAAAAATACATATTTGGGTTGAAATTGAACTTAAATTTGCATTTCGATTTTGAATATAGTGTTTAAAATTATATAAACAAGAACAAGAGAACAAAATTATAATGTTTGACATATTTAATGATAAAAATGAATAAACATTTAACGGATTGATGTATTTAGCAACATCTTATAACTTAAATGTATACAAAATAACACTATTAAACATCTTATGCATTTAACAATAACACTCAAACATTTTAGGGTTTTTTCTGTAATTTTTAATCTTAATTTATATGTATATTTAACTTTTGTACTTAAAAAACAAAAAATCTGTTTGTTTTTTTATATTCAAGAATATATTAATTTAATCGTCAATTTTCTTTGGTAGGTGTAAGTGAAACCCCACCTATAGTAGCCTTTTTGTATATAGAGTCCCTTCCCTCTCCAACTATGGTCAAACACAAGCAATTAATTTGGCAAATGTCAATACCAATTGACATTTTTTGGGTTAAATAATAAATTGTTAGACGACGAAGGTATAATTTACTAACGTTTTTTTTTCCTTTTAAATAAATTTCTAACTAAATTTTTAAAATTGACAAAAAGTTACCTCCACTAAATTATCTATTAAAACTATATGAAAAATACTTTAAAAACAAATTAATATTATTCTAAAATAACCTCAATATATATACAAACAAGCATTTTAAAATTCAAAGGTTAACTATCTCAGCAGTTACTTATATTTGACATATGTAATTAAAATGTTACTCTTTTTTTTTGTGACTAGACCGTTACTTAAGTTTGAGAATGTGATTGAATGGTTATTCTGTGAAGTTGTTGTTTATTTTTTTCGTTTGTCTGTCACGATCAAAACACGTGATTTTATTTAAACGAATTAAACTTCTATGAAAGTACCATTTTACCCTTCTGTCACTTTGTGTCATAAATTCATGTCGTTCCAGAATTAAGCGAAACTCAAATCAACTCTAAGACTCGTTCTTCGATCCCTGTGTTGCAAAAAATTTGTCTTTTCGCTTCTCTCTATTCTTTCCATGTTAATTTTTCAATTTCAATTTTCTATATGAATTTGGTATGCAAATGAATGGTTGAACACGATTTCAATTTCTTGGGTTAATTACGTAAACCCTAAATTTGCATATGTTATCCGACCTATAATGATTATGATGGAATTGATTTCCGGAGATGACGACCACGACGATGAGCAAATTGAAAAGAAGCGTAGGCGTTTGCTCGGCTTGGATTGAAAAGAAGCGTAGCCGAATTGAATAGAAGACAATCTGTCAGCAATTGTCGAGTAACTTGCAATACTTAGTTGAATTTGGAAATTATGGGTATCTTGTACTCTTGTTGGATTGTGTATGGTTTAGAGGAATCAAGTTTAACTAGATTACAAGATTGTTGTTCTCCCTACAATTGTTGTTCTCCCTACAATTACAAGATTGTTCTACGCAAAGAACAAATGACAAATCCGTACAGAATACAAAAGAAGAATCTCTTTAAACCAACAAGAAGAAGCTACGAGAAAAAGAAGTTAGTTGTATGTAAATGAAGTAGGACGTATTAAGAATTTGAATTATAAAGATGGTCATGTGCACAACACATACCTAATTTTAACGAGGATAATTAACAACAGTTATGTTTCTGAACCATTCAATCACATTTTGAAACATAAGTAACGGTTAAGCTCAAGTTTGAACCGTTCAGTCACAACTGTCAACATAAGTAACACAAGTAATTAACCCAAAATTCAATTTAAATTTTATTTACAAGTTTCTAAAAGAAACTTTAATTTAATTTTCATGTTACAAAAAATCAATAATATTTTACTTTTATTTATAAATTCAATAATTTATTATTTAACTTTTAAATCATTATATTAAATTTTATAACATTTTTATAATTTTTGAAAGTATTTTCTATTAAGTATAATGAGTTAACTTTTTATACATAATTCAACTAAGAAAATAAAATTTAACTAGTACATTAAATATTCATGTAAAAATATTTAGTAATTTAATAATTACCCCTTTATTTTTTTTTCAAAGGGTACGACGTCTTTCCATGCGCGTGGAGATGGGAAAGGCAGAGTCTATTAGTAGCAGTGGACTGCTGAACTAGTTGACCACCGCTCTAAACAACGAATAGAGCGTTGGGCCGGGCCGGATCGGGCTGGGCTTATTCTAAACGTCTTCTCCTTCATAGTTCATCAAGTCCAATGCATAGATTATCAGCCACACAAACATTTCATTCATCATATCTGCAAAATTGAGATAGGCTTGTTCATGAACCGGTTTGGGGTCAAACCGGTTCTGAACTGAACTGGTCTGGCTTAAAAAAAACCAGTACATTTTTCTGTTTCTAAAATACCTGATCTGATTTAAGGAAAAAAAAACTGATCTGGTTCGAACCGATTCAGAATCGGTTCGAACTGTTAAAATCTGTTTTTTTTAATAACAATTTTGATTCGGAAATAATCTGATTCAAACCGAACCTAAACCGGCTGAAAATCCTGTCCAACACACTGAACCATCTGAAAAAAAACTGAACCACCTGAAAAAAAAACTGAACCAACTGAAAAACACTGAATCGGATGAAAAAACACTGAACCGACTGAAAAATACACTGAACCGACTGAAAAATACACTGAACCGACTGAAAAATACACTGAACCGACTGAAAAACACACTGAACCGATTAAAATTCTGTTCCACAACCGACTAAAATCTTGTCCAACATCAACGTACGAGAGTCCAATATATCTCTAGGTTTGGTTTATTGAAGACATCTCTAGGTTTAGTTTAATTTCAAACAGTTTTAGTTGATTTTGCTTCAAACCGGTTCTAAAATTATATAGGTTTAAAATGGTTTGATTTAAATTTAAGTATAAACCAATATCAAAAAATGAGTCGAACCGATTCAAACTGAATTTTTGGTATTATTTTGAACTGTTCTATTTGAAGGCTAAAAACACTAGTCTGGTTTTGGAACTAGTTCGACCAAACCGGTTCGAACCAAACCAGTTCCAGACCAGACCAGTTCATCCGAACCGGTTCATTTGGACAAGCCTAAATTGAGATATCATCTCTCTCGAATCACTAGCCCTACCTTGACAATTGAGATAGTCAGGCTTTGTCTGCAGTTTTTGCCGGACATCTACTTACCGGAAAAGCTTTTTATCAACCACACAACATCAGTCTATTGCAGATATCAAGCAACTACTAATAATCATGCAGATTATGATCTCCATGGCCGCTCTAATATACTGACAAAGCAGATGAAGATGATGACAATGAGAACAAACTAAAAGAGGCACAGAGCAGCTCTAGTTTGGTGTGTTGGTGTGCCCTCTGAGTCTGAGTAGAGAATCCTCAATTCAATTTCATCTGACAAGTGCTAAAATAAGCTAATTTGAGTCATTGGATATAAATGAAAGATCCACCATCTAGCTTAGAAAAGTTTATTCTAGTATTCCCTACCCTCATGGACACTGATTTGTCAAGGAACAATGATTTTGGTAAGAACAGTGGCAAGCATAGAGTTTTTACCATCTATCTCTATCAATAAGTGCAATCCATTTCACCTGCTGCAGATGGGTTGGTGAATCACCTACTTACTTGAAACACTGAATGTGAAGAAAAAGTATACGACATTTCTTTTAAAACTTGATTCATAACAACGAAGGGTGAGTTTACTATCAAACAGCACATAAAAGAGAACTGGTAAAGCAACTCAACTCAACTGAAGCACATTGGATTAAGGTTCTCAATTATATTGTACTGATTTGGACTGAGAGCTCACTTTTCGATCTCCATTGCCTGAGCTACCTTAGCTTTAGCTGATGCACTGAGCTTCGTCTTCAACTTTCTCTTCCCCACTTGGAATCCATTCCCACCCTTCTTCTTCTTACCACCATCAACCTGCAGACATGAGTCCACTGATTAGGTCAAATCCCAGTTAGTAATAGCTAGGGTTTACAGTGTCCATTTGATCGAATCAGGCAATTTATTGATCACCTAAAATACTTCCTTTACCACAAAATTAGTCATCAGAAATACCACAACTTCAGCAATTATATTCGCGAAGAAACCAAAACCCACAAAGAAAAATAATTTTTTTCTTATAAGGAGGGTAGTCGAAGGTCTCGACCCGACTATTCCCTCAGGGTCCGGTAAAGCAAGAAGAAGTTTAGCAGAGGGAGTTTACCTTCATCTTGTTCTTTTTCGCTTGAAGCTTCTTTTCCCTCTTCTCTTTCTCCTGTTTCTCTCCTAATCAAACCAAACAATAAAACAACTCTGAATGTAATTCACATAAGGTAGAAAAGCAAGAGCAGCAAAACATTTAATAGAGAGAGATAGAGAACGTACTTTGAAGGTCGAATTCGTATTGATTCTTTCGACGAGATAAGTTGTTCTTCTTCGACATTCTGGGCGGCGCTCAGCGACTTCGCTTCTCACTGTAATTCGATTTTCAGTCTCTAGCTATAAACGTATACCCTAATTCTTGATCTCACCTTCAATCTGAGGTTCGTCTTTTATATAAAAATAATTCCTTTCTTTTACCTCTCCATGTATTATCCTTTTTAAACACTGACCCCCTAAACTTTTTACAGATTCAAATCACCCCCAATCTTTTCTGATATACTTGCAGTATCCACTTCATCTTACAGTAGCATCACGTCAAACTAGGGAAGTCAATTCGTGCGTACGATAGTCCAACACGATACACACGAAAATGTAATCGTTTCACAGACGCACGACACGAAATTTATTATATCAACACGACACGAACACGATAACACAAAAATATTTGTGGAAAGTCGTAGCACGATAACCCGATGACACGATAAATATTTCGTAGTAACACGATAACATGTTTGCACGATAACACGTTTTCACGTTCGCACGATAACACGGTGTTAAATTTTAATATCGGGGTCGAGCCATACCCAAATAGTAACCACATTATACAACTCGGGTTCTATCCTAAAACCAATTGGTAATAGAAGGAGGTAGCCTTGTTATATATATGGTGCCCAAATGTGTATTATACCACCAGTGTGGTATTTATTATTTGTAACAATGTGATATTTTCAACACTCCCCCGCACTATGACGACTCGTATTTTTTTAAAGGCACGACACCGATACATTTAATCCAGACGGGTTGGGACTCAACAAATCCTCTCTCACATCCAGGTCCGACCCGAAATTTGGTACGTGGAGTAAACGGAACACAATAAACTCACATCGGGCACCCACAACGGGAAACAACCTAACACCGTCAAATGAAACAACCATGTTAAATTTTAATAGCGGGGTCGAGCCACACCCAAATAGCAACCACATTATACAACTCAGGTTTCATCCTAAAACCAATTGGTAATAGGAGGAGATAACATTGTTGTATATATTGTGCCCAAATGTATATTATACCACCGGTGTGGTATTTATTATTTGTCACAATGTGATATTTTCAACACACAGCCTAAATAACATAAACACTTCCCCTCAATTTTTTATATTTTACGTTTGGTCCTTATTTCTTAAAATGATATGAATATAATATATAAATTATTATATTGTTATCGTGTTTTGACCTTAAACACTAACACGACACGAAAAAACAATCGTGTTATCATACTATTAAAGGCAAACACGAACACGACTTTTTTCGTGCGTGTTCGCACCGTGTTATCGTGTCGTGAGTGAAATTGTCAGCCCTACTTGAAACAATGACAGAACAATGACAAAAACCAACAGAAACATGTAAACACTTGAGTTTACAACACGACTCTCCAGTACGATGCTCCTCTGATCGAAGCTTCGTGCTGTTATGTTCTGTATTCTAACACCTTTTACGAGGCTTGTCAGTGATCGACGAGCAGCTACATCAGATTCATCCCAAATTGGCAACAATTCCACCACACCTTTCTGGACCAAATCATTCTCCTTAAGCAGATCTTCATAATCATCAAAGTTCCCCCTCAAATCCAGAAGAACACTGCACATTCCTTGCTGATAACAGTGGTCCAAGATGTCATTCAAGTTCATCCTATCCAACAAGACAGTCTTAATCCCATTGTCTGCAGAACCTGTTGCTCTTGCATGTCTTTGTCTGAAAAGATGATGGTCTTCGATATGTCTTCTGGCGCTTCAAATTGAAAATGTGATTTTCTGGAAATTATGATCTGAAGGGGCTGGTTAGCTTTGGGTTCTTCAGATACGGGCAGTGATGATTTCTGATTCAGTGAGGTTGAAGAAATAATGACTGCGTCGTATTCCTGCATCAGCTTCGAATAATATCCACTAGATGTTGATGCTCCTTCGCCGAGCTGGTCAAGAACATGACCATTAATCGACATGGAATACCTTCAAATCATGGTGAAAATCATCAATAAATATCCCGCATTCACAATATACAATCTTGCTTCAGCTATACACAGAATGGAATCTTGTTACTTCAAACAAACTATTGATTATCCCGCTCAATCAGTTGTTTTCAAAAAGAGGCAACTTTTTGGCTAAGTTCCACACTTTGTAGAATTTTCATTACCTCAAAGAATAATGCTAAAAAATGTGAAACTTAAAGTGACATTTAGCTAGAAAATGGATTTTTTTTTCATGCCAGAAAATTGTTGACTGTCTCGAAAAGATAACTTTTTTTAATTTCTTATTTAGACTCAGTTTGGGTTCAGGCACGGTAGAAATTTCCTACCTCAAAGTAACAAAGGGCTTTCCGGTAAGCATTCTATGGGTATAAGCCTCAAGAAGATCCTTGCAGAGTTGTTCCTCAACACCTACAGTGACCTCGATTCCCGCAGCTTTCAATTTTTCCAATCCTTTAGAAGCAACGATCGGGTTCGAATCCACCATTCCAACCACCAGCTTCTTCACTTTAGCTTTAAGAAATAAGAACTAAGAAGTGCTTCAGTGCATGGTGGGGTCCGACCGTAGTGGTTTCATGGTTCCAAACTAACATAGGCAGCTGCATTTTTAGCTAAATCTCCAGCATCCCTTAGAGCAAACACCTGAACATATCCCACTATATCTCAACAAATCAAGCACTTCATTAACCGAAGATAAAACAAGGCCAGTCTCTGTTCTCAAATTGTAATTTTGCTCCTTAAAAGGATGACACTTTGCTTTATGAGAATAGCAGATAGCAAGAAATGCATTCAAAATTGCTTCAAAGACTAAAGAATCTCCTTCGTTTAGAAACTTCACTTGGCACACTAATTAACTCGAAATGAAGAAATTTTCTCATTACAATACAAAGTTGGTGAAAGTGAACTGACCTCAGTATGAGGCTGCCCAGCTTTGGGGTGAAAACCCTCACCAACAATGATACCATCTTTCACAATAACACATCCAACCATTGGATTGGGACTTGTGTGGCCAGTGACCTTCCTTGCAAGTTCTACAGATCTCCTCATATAGAACCCATCATCATGCTGGGACATTTCAGAATGAACCCTAAGAATGCCGTATTTTAGGCAACTACGGTGCAGTACAGAGAAACTTCTAAGACCATAGAATCCAACAGTAGAACTTGGATAAACAAAATTGTCGCACTTTCTAGTTTCTAAAGGGTAAGCAAACAAACAAGCTGACGGAGAGAGATTAGGGATAATGGTGTTGGAGTTGGGAAGAAAAAATTTTAGAACTTGCATCATCTGGAGTTTTATTAGTTTCTGGAGTTGAATTTATTTTTATATGAGGTTTATAGTGCAGAATCAATGACTGAGAAGCATGAATTTATGCGACCCTGAATGTTCCAGAAACTCAATAAGTAATCCAATATTGATCATAAAACTGAACCAGATGCATTTTTCCTGTGATTCACAGTAAATGATTCAAGGTTGTGGCAATTGGCAAATGAAGTTGGTTAAGAATTCAGGACTTGGATGACATGATTTTTCAGTTAGATCAAACAATTTTCCATAATCAACCAGAAAGAACAATGAAAACCAGCTAGAAACCACGATTGGCTTGCTCAAACTTCAGACAAATGCCAATGAATGGAAGACGAGGGATAATAATACTTACCGAAGAGTAGGCACCGCTTTCGTCTAAATCTAGACTATTTACAGATTAAATGGCAGCCGGCGGCACGGCGGATGATTTAGAGATAATGATAGGTATTGATTGTACTGAGAATCTGAGATAGAGTGAGGCCGCGCAAGAGACGGTGGCGCCACCTCCAGTATATATAATTACAGTTCGATCCTTTTCTTTTGAAAATGTATAGATACGACCTTAGTTTTTAAACCAAATTACTCATATAAATATAATTACTCATATACCATCAAGCTTCCAATCAAATGCCACTAATGGGAAAAGTATGAAATTGCACCCGGATGTTTGCAAGAATTGGTAACTGCACCCATGATGTTTGTTCTTACACCCATATGTTTACACTTGTTTGTAATTGAGCATTTTCATCCAATTCTGACAGTAACCGTTAAATATCAGGCATGTGCTGTCCATGTGCCATATATCTGACCTTGTATACCGAAAATACCCTCAGCCTTATTAATGAATTGTCAAAGCAAGTTCTCATTTCATATCAGTCAACTCTTCCCATTTCACACATGTGACACCACGTATGAAACACAAACAGTTTTTCCATTTATTTCCGAGTGGAATACCCTTTCATTCTCGGGCACATAGCTGCACACACATTATATATTCATCATCAACATTGATGAACAGTGAACACTACCTGCATAAGTAATAATCAATTAACCTATCCTACCTAGTACAGTAGGATACTGATGATGATGATGCAGTCTGGGAGGAGATCATGCACCCATAATGCATGAGGGATGCTGCTGCGCCCATTGCATGTTGATGAATTTCGTTAATTTAATCTTGATGAAACTATATATAGCTCGATTAATCAACCCAATAGTCAAGGACGCACATACCCGCTTGCATTGGGACAAAGGAAGAGATTGATGATGATACATAAAACTCATATTCTCCTGAAGAAATTCAATGCAGGCTTCGTTGTCAGACTGACCAAAACATGTATTCTAAATGAATGAAATTTCTTAACGAGGGAACACAAAAACAAACAGATTCTGAACTATTGAACTTCGGGAGTTGTTCATCACGAAAGTTATTTAAAAATATGTTTTTTTGAGGAAAAAGAATCAACTTTGCAAGGCTAACCAATTTTGAATACTGTAAGTGAATTGGCCAGAAAAATAGTTAGGAAGAGGAGACATACTCCGGTCGGTTGCTGATCAATTGGGTGGTGTAACTAACTGGTCACCCGCCAATCGTGAGGCGGATCGTGTGGTGGCTATCTGCCGGATCGCAAACAGATGAGAGACAGAGAAGAGACACTTACTCAATTGAAGAGAACAGAGATGAGGAGAGACTAACTCCGGTCGGTTGCTGGTTAATTAGGTGGGTTAGCAGCTGATTGGCGAAACCCAATTAAAGAAGTCCGGATCGAGCCGCTGAAACGCCGCTGAAGGGAGAACCCACCGATCGTCGGAACTGCAGCTTCACTGGTTTTCCAGTCTCTGCTTTCAGAAGCTTGTTTCTGCTCCAGGTGCGGTCGGTTGCTGGTCAATCAGGTGGTGTATCTGACTGGCGATCCGCCAATCGTGAGGCTTACGCTGTGGTATGGTAGCTGCTTGGAGATCGATCACAAACAGACACTTAGATAGAACAGAGATAAACAAAGGTGATGGTTTACCTTAGGGGTAATTTAGTCATTTAACATGGAATCAGTTCGAATTTAACGACAACACGTGCCCTTCACGTGACACTTAACGAGATTTTTTAACATTGGGTGCAATGACCAACAAAATGAAACATACGGGTGTAAATAATTGCGGCAAAAAACATATAGGTCCAACGACAAAAAATTGCAAACATACTGGTGCAATTTCATACTTTTCCCGCCACTAATTGAACTTTCGAATTTGGAAGCGCGATATCTGTGCAAAGAGAGATGGAGCTAGGGCTGGATTCGGAGGAAGAACTAGAGTATTTGCAGATCTTAGTGAAGCAAATGGCCGATAGGATCCTCCATTACCGCCAAATTCTTCCGAATCAGCTCAAGGAAGAGTTTACTCTGCTAGCTTCCGATCAGATTTCCGACGAGGCCGAAGATGAACGGGGATTCGAAGACAGAACGTTGAGCGGCGGCAATCAAGGTACTTCTTCTTCAAATTTCGGGGTTTGTGGCTTTCTGCTAAGGTTCATGAGTTCCCTCGCGAAGATGGCAATGGCAGTGCATCAAGGTGGGAGCTTTGCAATAGTTCCTTTTCTGCTTAGTTTCGTGCTTACTGCGGATTCGAAGAAAAGGCATCGACAGCAGAATTGGTGCGGATTTGAAGATAATGCTGGACTGAATTTCATTGCTGGATCACTATTGTCGGTTTCGTAAAATCAGGTTAGAATGATGATTTTAAATCGCAAATTCGATTCTTCTACTAATTTTGCAGGTAACAGCAAGAACTCAGAACCAGCTGAAGGAGCTGCAGTTTATGAAGGTGAAAAGGATGCTGAACAACAGATGAAAATGAAAATCCAGGTGCTCAAAAGAAAGGCATCTGTGAATGCCGCTGCTGCACCCATTCTCTTGAACAGGATCAAAGAATGTATATCAAAGATTAAAACTTTAGATACGGATCATGGAAGAATGATTGATCCTGCATTTTGGGAGGACTGCACTAATCAACCACTTTAGGCTGTTTAGGTGTTCAATCTGTGTTGGTGCCATGAATTATGGTGTAACTATGTACTTTGACAAATCTGGTCTTTTTGAATTCTGTCTCTATAGTTTAGAAATTAGAATGCAAGAACATTGTGGTGTATTTGCTGTATTTTGCTTCTGCATTTTGAAACCAAGTTTACCAATTTGGCAAGAAACTTATGATGTTATGTGCCAAGTTTCATGTTTTGAATGGAGAAACAGAAAAATAATGCAGAAGAGCTTTTTACACCTTTGTTATCTAAACAATGACAGATAGAAAAGCCACCAAGTTGTATTATTCTGAAACAAAGTAAGAATTTTTATCATAGAGTTGCATCCACAGTCTCTTCTTCCGAAGACCCAATCCAACCCGATTCGATCCCTGCAAAGCCCTTCACAGTGAACCCGACCTTCTCGAACTTCCCTTGCTCGCTGCTCTCCCTAAACTTAACATACTCCAATGCATTGAAAGCTCTATACAATCTCAACTCCCCTTCCCCCACAACTTCATCAGGTGAAACCACCATTTTATCATCCTCAAAGGACCAAAAAAACGCCAAGGAGAGACGAGTGCTTGGTTTCTTCAACAAGACTCGATGTTCAGAAGAACGAAGCTTGTCATTGCTCCATGCTTGAAACATGTCTCCTATGTTCACAACCAATATTCCCTCTCTAGGGCTTATATCGAACCATGTCCCTTCCCTGGACCGCACCTGGAGCCCACCAATGGTGTCTTGATAGACTATGGTTATGCAGCTCATGTCAGTGTGCTTCCCGAGCCCCTCGACCTCGTCCTTGAGGCCCTCAGGTGGGGTATAGTTGTTGATCCTCAAATATCCGTCGCAGTTCTTAAAATCTGAGTCGAAAAATTTATTGTCAAAGTCTTCTCCAAGCAGAACCAGCATTATCTCTATGATTCTCTTCGATAAATCTGCCATTTTTCTGCCATATTCTTCAAGCACTTCACTGTCAAATGAAATAGGGTTAATTACTTAATTGGTTGCACATGTTTCACCATTGTGCATAATGGTTACACATGTTTCAAAATGTGATTGATTGATTTTGCTATGTGACTAATTGGTTACACATGTTTTTTTCCAATGTGATTAATTGATTATTCCGTTAGTAAACTGTTAATTAATTTTTTAACATATTATTGAATTGTGAAATGACTATTATGCCCCAGTGGTATTGAAGAACACATAATCATCTTCAAGAACAATAATCGAATCGAAGAACATAGAATCTGATTTTTGGGTTCTTGAAGAACCCAGAAACGCGATTATGGGTCCTTCAATTCAATTCGGTGATGAAGAACAGTTTGATTGATGAAAAACACAGTTTGATAATCAAAGAACACAGTTTGATTGATGAAAATGGTAATTACGTCATTTTACGTATCTAAATAGTGTCTTAACTGTGATTTCTAACTGTGAACAGTAAAAAAACCAATTAGTCACATTTCAAAACCAATTAATCACATTTTGAAACATGTGTAACCATTCTGCACAATGGGGAAACACGTGTAACCAATTAAGTAATTAACCCAATGAAATAACAGCATCTTTTAACAAAATAGAATAAAAATAAAAAAGTAATAAATTTTAAAAAATACATTGAAAAAAAAGTTCAAATTTTATTTATTCATTGTAGTTTATATATTTTTTATTGAACTAATTGAGTTTTTTCTTATAATTCTTGGATATTTATTATATTTTCTAATGTTTTTAGTATTTTTTTCAATAGCAACGGAGTGTAGATTCCGTTGCTACATCTACAATTCTGGTATCAGTAAAACAAACGTCGCAAAAGGTTCCCTTCTGTAACTTACCAAAACTTAACTCTTTGCTGTTCGAATAGAACGTCGGCCGAGCTTTGAGCAGAGGCGAAGAAGTCAGGCCCCGACACCCGAAGGCTCTCGAAGAAAGGAGAGGCGATGAAATGAGGCGTGTAGCTCTTGACAGTCGAGAAAGGTCCGAGTTTGAGCTTCGTATCAGGTGGAAGGCTAAAGAGCTCCATGCAGAGGCTATGGAGATTCTCGTAGAGCTCTGTGGAGACTCCATGGTTGGTGATGAGGAAGAAACCCCAGTTCTTGCAGGCTTCTGCTATGGGGGCCAGAGCAGAAGGGTCCAACGGAAGAGAGATGTCAAGAACAGGAAGGTCTAGGGTTGTATGATCAGAAGTAGACATGTTTTCTAGGTAGCTGCTGCAATATGGAAGATGAAGACCATAATGTTTATAAGTATTTCCAATATTCAGATGCCATTAAAGTCTAAAGAAAGCTCAAATGGCCAGGGCATCACATGGGTTTGACTTGTATATTTTGTTAGGGAAAGAAGAATAAGAATGGCCTTTTCTTGTAGTTGCAGCGCCACTCAAAGAACTAGACAGAAAATTTACAAATATATATGTTTAAAGTAGAGTGCCCTACTTGAGGCAAAGCTATGGATTGTTAGAATCTTGAAAAGAAGAATTGAAATAAAAAAGTTGTTGGTAATTTGTTTCATTAAAATTTATCAAAAGAGCGACATTTCAGAATAATTTTTAGGGTAAATGGTCAAAGTGCCCCCTAAAGTTTAACCGAAATTTAAGAATCCCCATTAAAGTTTAAAATGTCCATTAATGTTTGAAAATGATGAAAAATCCCCCATTGTCAGATGCTCTTTTAGGGGGGATTTTTCATCATTTTTTTAACATTATGGGGGATTTTAAACTTTAAGGAGGATTCTTAAATTTCGATCAAACTTTAGGGGGCACTTTGACCATTAACCTTAATTTTTATTTTTACCGACTATTTTAGACTATGATAAGTGTTGTTAATCACAGTCAAACATCAATCAGATTATACAAAACCTATTGATGATAAAATAAGTTAACATTGTTGTATATATTGTGCATAATTGTTTAGAAACCTACCGATATGGGTCATACTTCAACAAGTTTTAAGTGTATTCCTAAGATACGAACATCCGCACTATGATGCCACTGACAATAAAAAGTAAAACGCATAACGTAATCAATTTTCTTAAAAATTTAAATTTGTAAATAAAAATTTTCAATATATTTTTAAACATATCTCAACACAACGCATGATCGAATTTTTGGAGACTTTGATTTTTTAAAAGAAAGTGTTATTCTTATATTCGACTGCCAGTGCCACATCTTGATGCTTCATCCCCAAACTTTGTTATTATAATTAACCATCGCCCACCATTCACCACCCCATAAATTAATGGGAAAATTTGGCAAAAATAATATATAATGGGAAAATGCTCATTATTTGGTTGACTTCACACAAAAACACTTATTTTTTTATATCAAATACACGTTGTATTAAATGAAATAAAACGGCTTTACATGATATCACAAATGTTCGTTATTACAATCACTCAACAATAAACTGATAAAAGAGAGTGGAGGTTGGGAAACTCAATCATTTAGACATACTCTAATTCGAGTTTGCTTTACTATCCAATCCGCACATGTATTTGTTGATCGTGAAATAGCTCGTCAATGCACTTGCTCTATGTCATTAGATAGTGCTCGTATGTTCGGTATCATCTTCGCTAAACTCATTTCATGGAGAGAATGAGATGCAACTCAATAGTAGTTTCTAGAAGGCAGAACAGAAATATTATTATAAGGGAAAACTGAAAAATATACCCCTGAACTATGACATTTTTTCAATTTAGTACATGTTAACTATCCCTTTCGATTATTCACACCAAAATATCTTAGGTTAGTCACCACTGCCCAGTTGAAACATTGTGAAATAAACTAAAACTATTTTAATATTTTTTAGTGATGGTTAAAGGAAGTCATAATACAAGGTGTGAAATTAAGAGAAATATAAGAACCAATTAAATTGGTTCTGATTTCGATTTTAATAAAAAAGGTAGGGGGGATAAAAAAGACTGTTGGACCGAATTCCCGACATGATCGACTCAAGACCGGCCCGACTAGGACCGAGACTGAACGGACGGTTTTTTTCTTCAAGGTCGGTCTCAGTCTTTTTTCCCGAAAGTCTGTTTAGGACCGAACCGAATGATTGTGGATTTGGGATTTTCATAATACCACACCGAAAGGAATGTGGATTTTGGAGGTTTTCTATCTTTATAAAAGCTGCATCCTGATAAATTTACTAAAGAACATTGTGAGTCCATAGTGTTTTGTTGAGAGGTGAACTATTCTTTCGCATTTTACTAAAGAATACCGTGAACTCATAGTTTTTTTTGGTGTAGATTCGATTCAGGACCGAGACCGGCCCGAGTTAAGAAAGACCGACTCGAGCGGATTTTTTTGGCCGAGGTCGGTCTCGGTCCTCCAGAAGGCAATACCGAATTTTCGGTCTCGGTCTTGCCTTCAGGACCGGTCCGGCCCGCCCATGATCAGCCCTATAAAAAAGTATGTTATTGGAAATATATCATAAATAATCTTTTATTAAATACTTAAAAAAAAAAAATTACTTTTCTATTGTTAGTTTTACTTTTTATTCATTATATATTTTACTTTTATTATTATACGAAGTACATAATTCAAAACAAATTTATAAAATTTATTATTATTCATTAAAAAAAACTTCAATAAGATCTAACTGAGTATCTAAAATCCGTTGATGCCTAATCTATAAATTTATAAGGTACATGAAACAGTTTACCCTTAAACCCTAATTTAAACCCGCAAATGTTTGGCTCATAAGAAAAATGTGACTACGACAAAAATTAGAGATCGAGTGTACAAATACACAAATATAGTTTAGGGACGATATCGTATATAATATATTTTTTTTAAAAGGGATATTTTGCAATTAGTCTTAGATAGTTAGATTACTCCACAGATTTGTCTCCATGTACTTATTTATTTACTTTAAAATTATTCTCATTAACAGTTACAAAAAAAGACTGGTGGATCGAAAAAACAAAAAACCGTCCTGAGACTGTTTCAAATTTAAGACCGAGTCAAAACGGGTGAATTTTTTTAATCCCACACTCGGGTTCATGGTTGAATTTTTCACCCAAAATACCGAATAAATCTGTCCGACTTGAGTATAAGTTGAAATCAACATTTATTGTGTTTTTTTAATTAGTTTATAATGTATCATTGTATTTAAAATTTGAACTTTTATGTATTGAATATTTAGTATGATATTTGTATTTTGTTTTATATTGGATACTAGGTATAATATTTGCATTATGCTTTGCATTTAAAAAATTTGAATATATTTTTTTAAGAGAACAAATCGGTCCAAGTTCGAGAAAGACCGATTCAGACGATTTTTTTAGATAAACTCGGTATTGGTACTTCAAACATGAATCCCGAAATTTTGGATTTTTTTTTTTGAAAAGTCCGTACAGTCGGTCTAGAGTAAGTTGACCCCAAACTAATTTAGGTAAGAGATGTTGGGCATTGGAATTTGGGCCCAAAACTGAGGCAACAAAGTGTGTCCAAGATGACAACTATTGACATGTTGGGCATTGGAGTTTGGGCCCAAAAACACAGACAATGTCGGAACATTGGTCGGGACTCGGGCCGTCGGGCGTAGCTAACATATTTGGAGACGATATTTGCGTGATTGTTTTAAAAAAATAAATAATTTTGATATATATATATATATAAACTGTTTTTATGTCATAAAATCGCGTGAAACTTGTGTTAATAACTACGTGTTTATAACGTTGAGAGGTAATAAATGGAAGAAAAAAATGTACGTTTATCATGTAAATGATTCAATTAATAAAACATATCAAACTGAATATTTATAAGATATAAATTGATCGTTAAAAAAATTAAATTATAATTTCATTCATTGTTTCTCATCATCATCTCCACTTTTCGGGTGTCGCCGCCGCCGATGCCGATGACGGGAGTCCTCGAAGTACTTCTTGTTCATGCCAAAGGCATTCGGCGAAGAAACCTCGTCGGTATTTTTTTTTGAGAGCTCAAAAAAAAAAATTCAATTTTTTTAAAATAAAATTATAATTTATTTATTTGAATAACATAACGGATCTACATTGCAGGACGATCGAGTTATTATGCCTCGATCGAATGTGGAAGCCAAGTATATAAGAGCAAAGTATCCTTAGGTTAAAAATTTTAAAACTACTAATTTAATTTTAATTTTTATTATTGATTTTACAATATAATAGATTTTTTTTTTAAATGTTTTTTTTTTAATGCGTTTTCAGTAGGGAAAGATCGTAAAATACGATGGAATGAGAAGTTCCGATTCGACTCCCCACTTTCTGATTGGGTAAACTCATCGAGGCATCTCAAAGTCAAAATAATGGACGTGAGATTTAACAAAGATGGTCGATTTGTTGGACAAACCATGTATGTAAATAGATTTTCTACTCTATTTAATTAAGTAATATAAAAAAATATTACTAATAAAATTTAGGGTTTTGTTTTTAATTAGAATAGGTTCTATATTTATTTGTAAAAAAAAAATAATATAAAAATCAAGTGACAATTTATAGTTTTGAATTTTTTAAAACGCAACAAAAAATAAATAAATACTATAGTATCGTAATCAAAGAGTGTGACTTTTTCTACAGTACTTTAATTTATAAATTTTTATTTTCACGAGAATTTTTTTTTTTTCGAATTACATATAATATTATTTATTTTGTACATTACATACAATATTAAGTGTAACTTTGTTCAGCACATTGATATGCAAATATTCAGAATTTAAGGGGGTGGGTGTAATTTGATGGATGATAATGAACTCTTATTCAACTTCAGGGGGTGCAATTACACACCCTTGACTCAATCAAATACAAAAGAAGTCACAATTAATTGTGAAGAAAATAATACAAGTAGGATCAGGGACGAAACTATAAATTTTTTCAGTGGGGGCAAGTATTAGAGTAAAATCAAATAATTTAAAAAAAAAACAGTAGGGTAAATGTATAATTTAAAATGGCTAAATTAAAAATTAATGCATTTTTTATGATTAAATTTACACAAAGTCAAAAGTTGATGGATGACAATTGCCCCCCTTCGTCCCTTCATAGCTCTGTCCCTGTGTAGGAAATATCAATTTACTAAAGGTTGGTTGTCCTATATCGTGAAATGAATTACACTTTCAGAATGAACTCGATTCAAATTGCATTACAAAAAGTTTTATTATTTACACCTTTTACCCTAAAACAATTTATATATTAAAAAATAATATTTTTTAGGTAGTTACTAGCAAATTATACTTTGGGTATATTATCCTTTTCCATTATTAAATATATAAATATTTACCTTTATATGAAATTCAGAATATTTCTTGGAGGAGTGATAGAAGAAGGACTTGAGAGAGGATCAATAGAAGTGAAGCCTACTCCATACAATGTAGTCCTTGAAGATGACACTTACAAAGGACAAGTTATTCTTGCCATCAACTTCACCATCAAAGTAAGTTATTATTATTCTATTTCCGAGCACGGTTAACTGAACTTTAGAGATATACTCGAGCAAAAGGTTTAGATATATTTTTGTTAGAAAAATATTATTAATTTTAAAAATTTACTTAAATCATTTACTATGCTTTTGTAAATTTTTACAGAATGGTATAGAAAAGGGTTTGCAAGAATATGGTAGGGAAGTGGAGAGGATGACAATGGTTAAGTCCTTATTGTGGTACATAATGGAAGTTTGGAAGATCTCTCATTGGTGGAAGCTTATATCTAGGACATGCTTTGGAAGGGGTAAGAATAAAGACATTTGAGAATAAAAATAAAAAAATAAAAAATAGATCGAGTTAGGGTAGTACTTTTTTTAGATTGTTTGAGAATAATTGGAATGAAAGTTAAACTTTGTTAAGGAAAAAAAAGTATACAATTTTCTATGATTTTCTCTATTTTTTCCCCTTCTATTTAATTGCATCTTAATATATATATATATATGGTTATGGTAATAATTACAGTTATGATAGATATTATAGCAGTAATCATAACTATTATAACTTAAAAATCCATCATTATAATTGCACCGCACCATTATGATCTAATTGATCAACTATATAAAAAAAACAGTACGAAAATCACGGTCTTACGAATTTTCATTGCACCATTAACCGCCTAAGTGCAATTATAGATCTAAAAAAATGTAATTATTTTCAATCTAATCCTTTAAATTATTATACTTACTCCAAAATTATTTTAATATTGTACCCTAACTTTATTTTGTACACTGCCTCACAAAAAAAAAATAGATTCGTTAGTTCGTGTAACTTTTGAAAATTTTTATTATAAAAAATGCTGTTTTACGCTTTTAAATTTTCTTTTAATCTTATTTGATCATGAATAATGAATTTAAAGAGGGTGCGATCATACCAACACTAATGCACCGAATCCCATCAGAATTCCGAAGTTAAACGTGTTTGAACGAGAGTAGTACTAGGATAGGTGACCTTCTGGTAAGTCCTCGTGTTGCACCATTTTTTTTTTATAAAAAAAAATAAAAATTTAAAGAGTATGGGGATTTGAATAATAGCTTGGTGAAATTCAGGTCACTATATGTGCATGTCCTTTTCACATTCATTTTTTTTTTTTTGGCCAAACCTTTTCACATTCATGAATCATGAAAGGAAATGCATGAATCGACGTACATTTTAATAATATATATATATTATATATAATTAAATGTTATAAAAATATTAATTCCTCCCTCATCGTCAGCACTCAGCAGTTCACGAACTTTACTATTATTAATGAACAATGATGTCTTTGATTAGATAGCTCTTCTTCCTTCAGTGTATTATGCTTACAGGAAAAACGGGGCATTATTGGTCATTGGCTCGTATCATGGAACTCCTGACCTAAATTCGATCCGCGTAATAGTATGTGAATTTTTTTTAAAACCAAGTCTGACCCGTCAAGAATGAAAATGTTGATTCAGACTGACCCATTGGACCCCTATGACTTGCGGATCAGTCTGACTCGTTCAACCCGTGCATACAAAAAAAAACACAGAATGAAATCTGTTATTTTAATATAATATAAAAATATCACGGGTTGATCCGTAGGTCAAACATTCATACTCAAAACTGACTTGTGTTATCTACGGTCATCATAACCAAATAATGGAAAAGATTCTTGAAGAGGTTGGGTCAAAATGACTCATGAGTCAAAAACTCTAACTTAAACATGACCCGTGGACGTGTCATCTACGGGTTGAATCAGGTTTTGACACCCCTACTTCCAAGTTTCAATGTTTATTAAATTAATTAATATTCACGGTTTAACAGAAATTATTAAAAAAAAAAAAAAACAAGTATTATTTTCCTCTCACGGGAGTGACTATATCACTGTGCATACGTATTAAGAATATAACATACAGCTTTTAAATTTAAATTTTGGTATAGTTACGTTGTAATAAAATTTGGGGTCTAAAAATAAGATTAACCACAAGTTTAAATTCAATATATTCATACAAAAATTGTTTCTAACCTTTTTTTTTTTGGCCAATAAAACATCACATATCATTCACTATAAGAAACCGAGTTCGAATACAAAATGTTATCCGTGAAAATACAACGAAGTAAAGGGGTTGGTGGTGCAAACACCCAATCTGTTGGACACAACCCCGCTAGAACATTCTTCGCCAACCAGTCCGCGCAAGAGTTTGCGGACCGTGGAACATGAACCCAAGCAATTTCCCCGATCGAGGCCGATAGAGTAATTGCATTAGACAAAATGGGATCCAATCTCCAGGCGAACTCCCTCCCATGAATATGGTTGATGATATTCATGGCATCCGTCTCGATGATCACCCGCGGCCACCTGTTGTCGATGGCGAGGTTGACCGCATGTAGCACTGCCGTGGCCTCAATCTCGTCGACCGAGCCTGCGAGTCGGACCCCGCAAGCTCCTCCTCGGAGCTGTCCCGTAGTGTCTCTCGCGATGATGCCGAACCCTCCCCGAAGCGTGGTGGTCGACCAAGCCCCGTCACAGTTTATCTTGATAACCCCCGGGGTGGCCCAATCCACGCCTGTATGAGTCCAGTTCGCCTCTCCGGCCGAGTCATAGAACCCAATTCATCCAAGGTCCGTGATAAATGTCCAATTCATCCAAGGTCCAATTCATCTAACCTTTTCACATGATATAAATGTTATCTTTTTGGCCAACGATATAAATATTATTCATGTTTGAGTGTGTATATATATATATATAAGAAACAGCGTTTTTTTAAAGATAAAATAATATTAGTATGCCTCTTTTTAATATAATATACATAAAGAACAAGGGTCAGACAAGATGATGAAGTTATGGAAGGCACGTCTTTGAAGTTTGAACACATATTATACAGACCGAAGATGTTGACCACCAAAAACAAAATATACAGACCGAAGATAAAATAAATAAATAAAAAACATAATTAATTCCTTAATGATGAGAAGACACCAACTAATTAAATACACGTAAATAAGTTTATACACAACGAAGACACGATTTTTGGACCATAAACAATTAAGTACAATGTACATATATATATATATATATATATATATATATATGTGTGTGTGTGTGTGACTGTGTGAGTATGATAGCAGACTAGCAGGTGTTACATAATAAATACATATTTACGTACATAATTAGTTTAATAATAATATACTTACGTAATAATAAATTGTGCACATTGTAAAAACCTTTGAAGTAAAGTTATAGCTTAATGATGGATAAAATTGTCATTAAAAAATAAATAGTACATTTAAAAAAAATAGGATTCAAACTGTACATTTTAATTTACTATATATTTATACATAATATACGTAATTTATACTAACATATAGTAAGGAATTAAAGACATTTCTATGTTGTGCATTCAACTTACAAAATGCAAAGTATATAAATTTAGAATTTTTTTGTCTTATATAATTTCTTTTATGGTTTTAATCACGACTTTTGGTCAATGTTAATATTGAAATAATAATATATAAAAAATAACGACAAAGTGTAATTCGAATAAATGTAAAAAAAAAAAATCAATCTTAAATATAAGTAACTAAATAGTATAAGATTTGTTCAGTAAAAAAAGTTCTCCGAATATATTTCTCTAATAAAAAATAAACTTGCTTTATTCATTAATTTAATTTAAATTGCAACTCGTTTTATCGTTTGATTCAAGTCGTCGGCAAACTCAGTTAATTTCCAAATACACCCAAAAGAACATCAAAACATTCCAAGTAATAAATTAATAAATTTCCTTTCTTTCTATCCACATCCGATTATTCCGTTGTATTATCGTTTGTGTTCTTCTTCACAGATGTAAGTATCAGAAGATGCTTCCTTCCTCTGCAGAGACAAAACTGAGAACACGACATACTGTTATTTTCTCGTCCATGAAATTTGTCTCATCTTTGAAGACACTGCTGTCCACAGACATGTTCTGAATAATGTAACCACACGAAAATGGAGAATGGAAGGGAAGGGAAGGGAAGATATTATAAACTGGAAGGAAGATGCTCTTCTATCACTAGGGTTTGGGGAGAAACTGCAGGTTTAGGGTTTGTGAAAACAACTCTATCAAATATTAATATACTTTTAATAGGAAAATATTATAGAAATTGATATAATAAATTATTAATGTCAATTTAAGAAAATTTCAACAAAAAAATAATAATTAAATTTAAAAATATTTGAAACAAAAGTTGTTCGAACAAGTACTTTTCTTAAGAATCTCAGATTTATCAGCAGCAATTATATTATTAGGTGTGTTGTGTTTTGATATTAGGGTTCACAATTTTTTACTTAACACGATTCGAACGGAAAAAAAATGTGTTGTGCAAGCATATGATAAAACGATAACACAATTTTTTTTTTCATATCGTATTTGTGTTTAGGTACACTACTAGAAATAAGGCTTCGCCGGTATACTTTTGTCGGCGAGTTTATTTACTTTGATGGTAATTTAATTTTAGAACCAAATAAAAAATTTTAATATTAAAAAAATAACAAATCCCGGTGAACTATATTACCTCGTCGCTAAAATCATACTTTTACCGGCAAATCAATGAATGTTACTGGTAAAACATTTCCGGCGAAAATTTCTAGGTTGCCGGTAAAATATTTTTGCCGGCGAAGTTTTTTCCCTCACCGGTAAAAGTCTTACTTCTAGTAGTGGTATTAGAACACGACACACACGATAATACAATAAAATTGAAATTTTTTAGCCAACTATAAAGTTGGACTTGCAAGTTTATTTTTAAACATTTTTCTAAACAAGTCTCGTTTAATAACTTTTAAAAAATCTATTTAGATATTTCATTTGTAGAGACTGTCAATTCTACACTAAAAACTCATGAAATTTGATGTTTAAATTGATAATTTTTACTATGAAAAATTCATTATTTTGATATTTTCGTATAAATCTCACATGTGAATTTAGGAATATATACCTAACTAAACATAACACGACATAATCACACACGAAAAATTGTGTGTCGTGTTCGTGTTGAGGAACAAGACACGACAATCTTGTCATGCGTGTTCATGTTTGATAAGTGTCACACAATAAACATATTAATACACGCGTACACAATATTTATAACCCAACCAAATTTGAATTATTACATTGGAAATACCATTTTGAAAATATTTTAACTTTTACATTATCGACCAAATTAAATACTGAAACAATCTTGTATACTAAAAAGACAAAACTCGACCAAACATCGATCGATCATCAATTTGAGTATGAATTAATTAAGATATCTATAATCACATAAGGTCTCATTCTCATTTCATGTGTGCTAGCTTAGCTGTTACCAAGTACATTAAATCGACCTTCAATATTTATTATTTATTGTTAGATCCATCACATGAAGGAACTATATTGGTTGTTGTGTCTATACAATTGATGATACATTTTCATCCATCAATTAATAGCAAAAACATAATGTTACTATAATATTTCAGAGTGATTAGATCAATAGATAAAACGAGTTATAAATTTAAATCTTACTGAAAAAACATATTAATGCTTTTGAAATTAAATTATTAGTTTTTCTTAAAAAGCCTTGCCTATGACATTTTTCCCCCTAAGGTTATCCATAGGGGTGACAAACAGGTCGTGTCGTGTCTAATCGTGTCGTGTCTAAATTGATAAGTTTTAAACGTGTCTCTAAATGTCATCCACGTACACGACACGTTTACTAAACGTGTCACACGACACGATAAAACACGTTAAAATCAACATATTCAACATTCAAATGAGACACAATTAGACATGACACAATTAGACACGACACGATTAGACACGATTAACTAATCGTGTTTAAATGTGTGTTTGTCGTGTATTTGCAGGTTAGATGTGTTTAGACACGATTAATCGTGTCTAAACGTATAAGAGTTGTTTAGACACGCTTAGTAATCGTGTCATGTTATTATCGTGTAAAATGCAGTTTGTTACAGATCGTTTAATCGTGTTGTGTCATAAATTGTCACCCCTAGTTACCCACAATTTTAAGTTACCATAAATTATTAGCAATTAAGTTGACATGAATGTAGGTATGTAAATAAATATTATCTATATTAATGAGTTCCCTAAAAATAGAATTTTGTACAAATTAATAGACCACTACTCTTCAACATCAACTATGTAGATAGTCTTGTGTAAGTAATAACTATTGTAAAATAGAAATAATGAGTAGGTATTTAATAAAATTATATACTTATTAAATAATATATATTTTTTTTTAAATAATCTTCAAAAAATTTATATATATTACAATCGAAGGAGTTAAGGTTGACATGGTCGTCATGGTGCATGAGTGAGAGTTGGTTTGAGTCAAAACTCAAACTCTAGCTCCCTCGCTCAATCTAGACCTAATCTAGGAGGTTAGTGTCTGAGTCTTGGCCTAAGCCAATCCCCAATATATGGGTCAAGATCCAGACTTTAACTTATTTGATTGAGGCTCAATCGAGTTTGATCAAATCAGAACTCTGTTGTAGTAATACATAGGCAAATTTTGAATTATTTTATTATGATATTTTAAAAGATTTTTAATTACTATTTTTATAAATTTGAAAACATATTCGGTTAAATTTGGATAAAAAATTTGACGAAATGAATAAACTAAATTGATAATCAAATGTGATATAATAAAATGTTATCATACATTATAGAAAAACTCAATTTTGATCTAAATATCAGTGTCACGGTAGTATTTATCTCCGTAAAACTAAAAAATTATTTTGGTGAAAATGTATATTTATCCACACTACTTTAAGTAAAAGTAACATAAACCTTTCTTACATACTAACATCTTAAATTAAATTTGTAGTATTTTACTTCGTTGATTTAAATTTTCAAATTTATTTTTACTATTTTACCTCGTTGACTTAAAGTTCCAATTTTATTATGTTTGCATCTTATATTAGACTACATCAATGATTGGTTCCAAGTCTTTGTTTTTCTGCACGTCTCATAGTTGCAGTTCTAATCTTCATGCATTTATTAGAAAAAAACAAATAAAAAATGATCTGTAAAATTAATTCAATATTAATTTACTGTGTTACACCATGCTTCACGTACTACTTTTATTCCTTTATTTATATAATAATAATATATAATAGAATCCCCTCGAATTCAACCCCAACTCTGCTGCTACTTCTTCTCTGCTCACTCTTTCTTCCTCGTCAAGTCTCTGTTTCCCGAGAAAAAGGAAGGAATGTTTGCGAGGGAAAAACGGTTTTAATTTTAAACGGCATTCATCTTCTTCTTCTTCTGATTCAATTCGATTCTGCAGTTTCGAAGTTCGAGCTCTTGATTGCTAAAGGTAACGTTAAAGCAAGAAATTAAAGGGTGTGTTGATGGTTAAAGCCCGTTGCTTTAGAGCAGTTTCGGATCAATCGTCGTATTCATCACACCGCCATGCTTATATTACTGTTCTTGAAAACCCCAATCTTTTTTCTTCTTCTTCAAATTCATCAGATTCTTGTCGGAATCGAAGAACCCTACTTCGGTTTCTCTGACCCAGAAACAAAGTTAAAATCTTTTCTTGCAATTTCAAGTTTCCGACATTATGGAATGCAGGTTGGACTTGGAGCAGAGCTTCAGTTTCAGGGAGCTGATCATGGAGAAGCTGTCGGCGAATTCTGACGACGTCGGCGATCCGGAGACTCCGATGTACTCAACTCTGAGCACCGACTCGTTCCTGTTCTGCCGGACGAATTCCGCTACGTCGGAGTTCTCAGAGCCGATCGATGACCGGAGTATCTGCAGCGAGCCGTCGCCTTCGCGGTGGCCGACCATAAAATCCGGCCGACACAACCCAGCTGCCATCAGCAGGTTAGGGCTGAAATTACACCAACATGATTCCGAGGAGAAGATAAAACATGTCGATTCTGTGGATTTAGGTGAATCTTGAAACTGCATTTATCTTTTCTTCAAATTTCGATCGATATCAGTCGAATATCTCGATCTGGGTCACATAATTCGAGTTGATTTCACTTGCAGAGGTAGAAATGATGAAGGAGAGGTTCGCGAAGCTGCTGTTAGGAGAGGACATGTCTGGAAGTGGCAAAGGAGTCTGCACAGCTGTGACGATCTCCAACTCCATTACGAATCTCTACGGTATTAACACTCAAAAGAGATCGATTTTTGTTAGTAAAACACCTACAAAATTTATTCCGTAACAAAAATTGGATCGATTTGATGATAAAACGCCTGCAAAGTCTATTTAATTGATATGTTTTTGCTGATTTCAGTTGAAATTTGCATTGTTCAGCTACTATTTTCGGACATAATTTAAGGTTAGAGCCTCTGAAACCAGAAAAGAAGTCCATGTGGAGAAGGGAAATGGCTTGTCTTCTATCAGTCTGCGATTACATCGTCGAGTTCCTCCCGACATTACAGACATTGCAGAATGGGACATCGGTCGAGGTAAATCAGTGAGCTAAGAACAATGTTTGTATAATCATGTAGTTAAAAAATGGCTCTTTCATATGGAAATTTAGTGTTTGATTAGGTTTATGTAATGTTGTTCTTCAGATAATGGCGAATCGGCCAAGATCCGATATCTGCATCAATCTTCCTGCATTAAAGAAGCTCGATGCGATGCTTCTGGTAAGAATAGCAGATCAAAATTCATTTTTTACTGTTTTTATTTCAAGGATAATTACTTAATTGTATACCACACTTCGGTCAGTTTTGAAAAAAAAAAAAAATTTGAATTTACGTTGTCACAAAATTGGTGTTAAATAGTTACTTATATTTTAAAATGTTACTCGATTACAAAAAAATAACAAATATATCATTTAACTTATCTTCTTCATGTTCTTCATCTTCTTCCTAGATTCAAACCCGAAATCTGATTTTGAACTCAGACATGCGTAAATCTGAGTTCGAAATTAGATTTCGGGTTTGAATCTAGGAAGAAGATGAAGATCACGAAGAACAATATAAAATAGAATGGTAATTTTTTTTTTGTGACCATTTAATCACATTTGTCGTGACTGAATATGTCAAATTTAACTAAAAAGTTACATTTCTGAAACATACGTGACTGTTTAGCTACATAAAAAAACATAAGCACAGTTTATCTTGGAAAAAAAAACAATTCTTTTACATTAGATTTTTTCTTGAAAGTTTTTTTTTTCTTTTTTACAGGAAACGTTGGATGGTTTCCATGAGACCGAGTTTTGGTACGCCGAAAGCGGGAGCATGTCTTCGAATTCGACTCGTTCGGGTTCTTTCCGAAGAGTGGTTCACCACAAAGAGGAGAAGTGGTGGCTCCCGGTCCCCTGTGTCCCTCCTTCAGGGCTCTCCGATAACTCGAGAAATCAGTTGAGAAAAAAGCGAGACACCACGAGTCAAATCCATAAGGCCGCCTTTGCCATCAATAACAGTATTCTCGACGAGATGGATATCCCCGATTCGTATATAACCTCTCTTCCAAAGGTCAGTTATCCATTAAAACCTGAAAATATCGGCAACTTGTGTGCCAAGAAAGAGTTATTCTTAGTTCTTGAATAGACTTACGTGCTTAGATTAGTATTGCCGATCTATTCAATGTTGGAATCATACGTTCTGCTAACGTGGATGAATTTGTAAGATCACAAGCTTCGCTCATTCTTAGGGGTGACAATCGTGTCGTGTCGTTTCTAATCGTGTCGTATCATTAATTGTGTCGTGTCTAAACGGATAAATCTTAAACGTGTCTAAACATGTCTCGTGTCTAAACGTATAAGTCGTTAATCGTGTCTAAACATATAAAGTTGTTTAGACACGGGATCCGTTAATGTCAAACTCATATACGCTTTAAAGCAGATATATACACAAATCTAAATATACAAAATAAGGTCTTCATAGTTCAATATTAAAAAGTAAGTGAGTATTTTAATATTTTATTATTATTATTATACTTAAATGTGTCTAAATATGTCACATGTATACACAACACGATTAGATATGAGTAGTTAATCGTGTTTATACAGATATCCGCAGATCTGAGTTGTTTAGACAAGGGATCCATTAAGGTCAAACCCACTTTAAAGCAGATGTCGTGTCAGAAACTGTGAGCCCTATTCATTCTTGACATAAAATTGTTACATTTCAGTGTGGAAGAAGTAGTGTGGGAGACTCGATCTACCGGTACATGGGCACAAAGGAGAAATTTTGCCCAGATCATCTCCTCAACAACATCAAGATAAGATCAGAGCATGAGGCCCTCGAGCTGGCCGACCGTGTGGAAGCTTCGATGTACACTTGGCGGCGCAAAGCGTGCCTATACCTTTCAAAGTCGTCATGGACAGCAGTTAAGGACTATATCGTCGAAACCGGTCGGACGGACAAGAACCATACCCTAGCAGAAAGGGCAGAGAGCTTGTTGTTTTGTTTGAAGCAGAGGTTCCCTGAGCTATCACAGACAAGCTTAGACATCTGCAAGATTCAGTATAACAAGGTTGGTCAGTTTATTTTTTCTAATTTCTGTCGCGAATTTCGATCTTGGGTTGTTCTTATAATCGAAATATTACGTGAAATTACGATTGTAGGATGTCGGGCAAGCCGTTCTGGAGAGTTACTCGAGGGTATTGGAAGGTTTGGCGTTCAACATTGTGGCGTGGATCGAAGACGTGCTGTATGTAGATAGGATCACTGTAAATCCGGACAGTTAGAACATCAAACGGGAACAATTTCTGTAAAAAGAAATTTTCAATTTTGTAAAAAATAATGTTTTTTTAATTACAGTTTTAAGATATACCAATTGTGATAATTGCGGCATTATCGACATGACATTATGAAATGACTCAACTGCCCCTTCTCAAAACATGATACTACAACTTTTGTAAGTTTTAACGGGAAGTTTTTTCAATGAATATGAATAAGAAATAAGGAATATGAGATAATAATATGAAGTCGTTTATTTGGTGGAATGAAATAAAGAATTTTGTTGTTTTTTTGGTGAAATTGTATATATGAAATGAAATATGGTAAAATGACATATTTACCCCTCTATGTATATGCATAGTATATAATTCATATAATTTGTATTAAATAATTAAAAAAATTAATATATATATATATATAATTAAAAATAACTTTTTAAAATAATTAAGACAAATTAATGTAAATTTGAATATAAATTCATTCTTTTCATCAGCAACCCGTCGACTTTATATTTATATGAATCATAATAGCATTAATTACACTATTCGAAATATAATATTCCATTACAACATATACAATATAAACCATAATCCATTTCTATATTTCCTAAACATGTACATTACGATCAAAACATATTTTCATTGTTGAAGGCTCCAATACAATCCACAAGCTGCTCTATAATTAACAATTGAATCCAAAACAACAAATATGCTCTATAATTAACAATTGAATCCAAAACAACAAATATACTCTTTAGCACATATACTCTTCTCAAAATCAGCACAAAACAATAAATTCAACACAAAACAACAAAAATATAAGCAAACCAAATCCAAATCAACAACAAAGATCATCCTAAACTGCAAAATTCTATTATGGGTTCATCCAGAATCAAATTATGGGTTCATCACGAACCCAGAATCGTTATGGGTTCATCACGAACCTAGAATCGTCCTGGGTTCATCACCGAACCCAAAATTCGATTCTAGGTTCGGTGAAGACGAGGGGAGGTTCATACATGAAGAAGAGGAAGAATCGAAGCATACATGAAGGACCAGGGTAACTTCTTGAAGACGAGGAGGAGCAGGAAGAGGGGAGGGTAGTTCCGCCCTTAAAAAAATCTTACGAGGGCAAAATAATCTTTTACTCCTCTATTTCAAATTCCTTGTCCTCTAGGCTTAGGAATTCCTAGATTTTCACACAAAATGTCTAAGCCTACCACGCTCGAAATCCGTAAGCCAATTTTTTCCAATTCTGCGAAAAGTACAACTTACATAATCCGTAAGGTGAATTATATGCAAAAAGAACATGGCATAAGTGTAAATCCATATGTTTTTTTCATCTTATTTCCACGTCACTTATCTCATTACAAGCTCAAACCCGAAAGGAGCAAAACCGGAAACCTCAAAATGGTTACACACACACCCAAAAAAACAAACCTCTACGTGTTATATATACGAATACCAACCACAAGCTCTTATCATCTCCAGGCAGTGAAAAAAACACCCAATAAAGACGACAGAATCACAAACAAGGGTCGAACTCTATAATATACGTTATCGGGTCAAAGCTTCATCGACCGTGCGAGACCCACTTGTGAATCTTGTTACTGTCACTGTCTCTTCTATTAAATCATCAAGAAGATCATCCCCCATCTCCAGACCGAAGATTTCCGTATCAGATCGAAGATCCATCCACGACACATCACTAGACATGTCCTTTCGGACAACCTGGTCCAGTGTCTGAGGAGCTAGACGAACAAGATGACAATGAACTCCTTCCCAGACCTCATTCACGGTTTCTTCCATGTCTGGGACAGACCGAGCGGTCGGGGTTCCAGCAAATAAGACACAAGGGCAGCTACCAAAATGGCGATCACAGATCTCAAGGAGAATCTCGTTAATGCAGTCAAAGATGAGGTTTTTATCGTGTTGGGTGCAGTGGAAATCAACTGAGTTTAGTAAGGACGGGTCGAGAAGTTGGTCTGATGATTGTGAGTTCATGTAGAGTTCGTCCCAGTTCAAGCCGTGAGTTTGCAGTGTGACTCTGATGTAAGAAACTAAGGTTTCTTCCTCTGATGATGCGTCGTCATCTTCGAATTTGATTCGCAGTGGTTGTATCCGAAGTTGCTCAACTGAAAAATTATAAAATGTTACAAAACTAAGCCCAAAATATGGTTTTTAAATCTAGACTATAAGGCAATATCAACTAAGCAGACTAACATTTACTCATGTGCCTATAGAACCTAGACATTTCAAATGTGTATTATCCACCCTGCGTTTTTTTACCAATATAGCAAATTGCACAAAATCATCAATTACATCGTAAAATCATCAAATTTTTAACCCAGCATTAATTTTCTGGCGTGATGGACTGTATCTGAAAAGAATTGCACCCAAAACTAATGATCTGTATCTGAATGTACCTGACAGAGATGACGTTGTTGAAGGACTGGTGTCTTCCTCCATAATTAAAGTGTCGAGAACAGATACAGGACTATCTCGCTCAGTTTTTTTTTCTTCAGCGACTTCTAAATTTTCAGTTTTTCTAGTTGCTGAAGAGCTTGGTGGAGATTCCACTGGAGATGGTAATGATTCTTGAACAAAGTGAGCTTCCTGGTAATGAGACATCAAATTGCAAAGACACCAAAACTTCAGTATTATCTAACAGTGCTGCTTAAACATGTTGTTCCGAAGAAAAATAATAGTTTGGGTTACAATCCATGCAACAATTTTTTTGCGAGGCAGTAAATTACCTTTGTTAGATGTTCTATATGGTCGTTCAGATCAAGAGTTATATATGGGTGATTCTTATCACCACTCCTCTGCACATTGGTAGCATCAGTAGCACTGCAATCTTCCTCGATTATTTCAGTTGTTCTTAGCTCCGCGTTACCTTGAAAAAAGCAGAAGAAATTATGGTTTTTTAATGAAGGCATAACTTTCAGGTGTCAACTGTATTAACTAAAGTCCAATATGCAAAAGTAAGAAATTTATACAATGTGAAACTTATAGAGTGTAAGTGGGGAAAAGAAGTTACTGGAGTGAGATAATCAACCATTTCCATAAATGAAAAAAAAAAATCCATTTCCACACTAAGTTGCATACTAGATTTCACAATAAATGGATGTAACTAAGCAATTTATAAATAAATCTGTACGAATTATCAAGCAATGACATAAACATTACCTTCAGAACTCATGTCATCTCTAGTAGCAGAAAAACCTTCACGCCCTTCACTAGCAGCAAGCAGCTTATCAGACATTCTAAGTATTATTATTTCAGAAGTTCTGACCTCAACATTGGGAACCATTCCCGGCTCTCTATCTCCAACCTCTTTGTTTTCCTCCACCACTTCTTCCCCTTTCTTTTCAATTTCTCTTTGGCCAGCAAATCTCATTGGTGATGTTAAAAGGTTACGGTGATCCCGGTCCCACCTTGGGCTTGGCATTGGAGAGTTGAAATCTGAAAGAGAGAGAATCCTAGCAAGTGTTTTTGGAGATTTCCTACATGAAGAATCAACTTCCTCAATCCCACTGTTCACCATCTCAGACAGGTGTCTCTTAGCTTCAATATAAATGTTAGGGACCCCTCTTTTAGAACTATTGGCAGTTTCAGCACCAATCTTCTCTTCCTTTCTGGGTCTCGCTATCTTCTCGATGTAAAAATGCTCTTTGCTTGGAGATTTTTGTCCAAGATTTGTTTTTTCCTTTTTTATAGCGACGGAATTAGGAGCTGTTGCTATAGACTGATCTTTCCCCATGACATTCTTCCACCTTCGTTTAATCTCCGTCAGGAAAAAATGAGAACTTGTTCTCTCCATTGGATCAGTTGAAGACTCGAGTTTGTCATTTCTTGAATTTCTTGTAGGATCATGATGCCCAGGCTTCAGAATCACAATTGTATTCGATTCTTCCTGACTCTTGACATTTCTTCTGAAGAACTTCCTCGGTTTGCTGTGAGGGGCCTCTTCAGTTACTTTCACTTTATTGGACTTCTGTTTAGATAAATGAGCATGCTCCAAGCTCTGAACGTACTTTAACAACAGTGAATTAGGATCTCCCAAGTGTTTAACGAACGATTCTTCATCCAAATTTGGGATCTGAAGTACATTCACGAGTTCTTGAGGGAAATTAACTCCTCCACTCTCAGTGAGATGCTTTCCACTATTCAGCTCCTGCGATATGAAATCTGTAATCACTTCACGCAACTTTTCTCTGCTATTTTCTGGGTTCTTAGTGCTTCTGCTCCTCTCGTATATATGATTGCAGAATTCCTCCATGATCTCATTCACATTGTGTTTATCAATACAAGGGCACTCAGTGTTGGAATTTTCAGCAGCTTTCAAATTCAAAACCATGTTTTCCATATCAGAATTAGAAATGCCTTTATTGTTTCTGCGATTCTTCTTCTTCTTCTTCTTTTGATCTTCATGTTCCTGATTTTTTTGTTTGAGCACAGATTTGGGATCCCATATTTTTACAGATGTTCCATGCTCGGTGACCATTTCTTCTTCTATCAGAGTCTTGACACTAGGTTTACTAGTATCAGTGAATTCTCCAAAGCTATCTTCACAACACTAAAATATTGATATGAAGATCATAAGAAACAAAATAAACGAGTCTCCCAAAAAATTGCTTATTCACTTACAGGGTTTCCTTGAGGAGGATGCACTTTGACATCATTCGACGAATTAATCTCAGTAAGCAATTCTCCTACATCTGCATGAGAAGTTAATCAAAAGAACAGTTCAGAATAAAGAAGAGAAACAAACAGAAAATTGGGAAGAAAAAAAATTTGATTTTGAAAGATTCATTACCAACTGTGGTCCTGCTTCCATATCTCTTATCAGCAAGAAGCTTTCGGTTTGATTTACTAGCATGGCGGAAATCCAGGATACTAATGAAACCCCACATACAGCCTGACTGATCGTATCGGGCAGACCGCCTCTGAGATTTTTTCGTCATGGTGCCGTTCTCCGAAGAACCCTACTCAGTTTTCTTTTACTAATCTAATACCCAATGAGCTACAGATGATTTAAGAAATTACGATCAATCGATGTAGAGCATAGAAGAAGAAAGATACAGATAAGTTACATCATACAGCAGCAAAATGGAAGTCATAATCAAGTTTAAAATAGCATAAAACGCTTTTGCAGAAAACTGAACCTTAAATAGTACCACATATTGTGAAATACCTTGGATTTAAAGCAGCTCACACACGATGAATCGGAGAGGAAAAAGATGATTTGATTGTGATTGTGATCAATCCCGCTGCATTGGCAAAAGTACCAATTGTCAGAATCTGACTCTTCCTGAAAGAGTAAAGTGAAAGCTATAGTGGATTATTCGACCCTCCAACAGTGAAGGCATCAGAAACCTTCAACATCACACATGAATAATCCTCCAATGCTATATCAACCCAATCAAATCCGGATCATCAGCAAAGAATTTTCATTTCAAAATCAGTTGGATGAAAGATCGGAATCAACGATCACCTCGCTCATCGATAGAATCAAGTCCGCTAACTAGTAAAACATCTGATCAGCTAATTATCAAAGCCACGTGCATTCAAGAACGATGAGCTTTGACAGTATCATCAGAATAAGTCAAATTTTATCCATTACCTCACGGCTCACTGCGGCAGCTCTCTACCATCAAGGAGATGAGGATATCATCCATAGAACACCAACCAGATCCTGCTTTTCAATGCAGATCATGCCAAAACTAGAGTGCGAGTGCGACAGAAGAAACATAAAAAAAAGGAATTTGATTCAGCACATCGAATCTGAGGCTGATCAAGCACCGACCCATAACACTGGACGGAGAAGGATCACATACTGTGGAGACATTACAGAGTGCGAACAGTTGGAGGAGATTGCAAAGAGAAAGGGAAAGGAAAAAGCTTTACCATGGTGTTGCTGTTGTTGGGTGACAGTCGGGGGCCGTATCCCTGGGGCCCATATTGAAGGGTCATTGTTTCTTTCTCTCTTTTTTATTTTTTGTTGAGAAAATTTTATAAATAATAATAAAAACAATATATCAAACAATTAGGCAGTAGTCATTTAGAAGATGGATTTGGCCAAAAAAAATTTAGAAGATGGCATGTGACATATTTGCCTTTTTATATAATAACTTAATTTTAAATTAATAGCAGTAGTGATTAAGAAAATCATTTGAACTACGATTTTAACGTCGTAAATGACTAAATGTTTCGGATCATACACTACTGTTAAAGTTAGTCAACTTGAATCTAACTTTTAAATTTCTACTTTAAATAACTTTTAAATCTCAAATTTAATCAGAATATACAATCGGTCTCAAAGTAAAAAATCAATATTATTTACTATGTTAAGATTGTAATTTTTTTTGGCCAATAAATCACATTCCTTAATCGTAATAAGAGTTCTTACAATCCGTTACACATAATGATATAAGTGAATTCGGGTGCCTTGTCACCCAATCGCTTGGACAAGATCCCCGTTTAGTCTCTGTCGCTATCCAATTGGCGCAGCGATTCGCCATTCGTCTAACAAATTGTCATTGAACCTGCGGTATTCGCTTAGCCATCTCGATGATGTCCGTTAGGATATTACGTAGCTCCCAATCTTTCCTCACATCCCTTGTTAAGATTGTAATTCAACTACCTAATTATGCAAAAAAGAATATAATTGAATTAATTTCCTTACACATGCACCAATACACAAATTATTTAAATAAAAAATCGCAGACCAACATAAATGTGAAAAAAAAACTCCTTCTTTAGATGGATGATGAATAAAGAAATGGAGAAAGAGGCATGGAGTGGAGCCACATGCAAGATGCTTCATGCAAAAAATTGAGATAGTAATTAATTTTAAAATTAATTAGCCAACCAACAATTAATCTCACGACTGATAAAAGATAATTATGGAGCTTTGAATTCGAGTTACGTATCAATTACTCTTTGTTGAGGATTTAAGATTAGACCTAATTTTGAGTATTAGGTTGAAGCTAAGCTAATGACTATCTATAGCCAACTACTAATTTCGAAATGAAATTTTAAATAGAAGTCCTTTCGTATTTTAACAATTAATATGGAAAAATCTCATCAATTAAGTATATTCAGAACACGTAAAATGAACTAAATCTGACGGATTATGGGAGATGACTTGTTGACTATATATTAATTGAATTCTTAATTGAGTCTACGAACTCGGAGAGAATGCCCCAAACATGGGGCAATTGTAAAAAGGAGTGTTCAACTTTCGATCCAACCCGTAAATGACTCGTGACTGGCCCGTTCACGAGTCGTGTTTGAGTCATAATTTATTTATCCACATGTCATTTTGAAACGACCTGTATGACACGTCTAATAAACAGGTCGTGTTTGTGTCGGAATATTTGATTCATGGGTCGACCCGCCGACCTATTGAATAATTTATATCATATAAAAATATATAATCTCATTTTTTTAATGATGTGAGGAGTTAGGAGTTACACAGGTCAAACTGGTCAGTTTGACTCATACTTTTTGTAGGTAATGTTTTGTCACAGGTCAGCGGGTTACGTGGGTTAATCCATCGACCCATGGGTCATACTTGAGTTACAAAAATTGACTCATAGAAATAGATGGGTCGTGTTTGAATCAAACGATATCTGACACGATCCGTGAGTGATACAACTCTCGGTCGACCCACTTACCCAAATGTACCCCTAGTTGTAAAGATGTCGGACAAGGGTGTATTTTTTTTTAATTCTGAAGGGTTTTGAATACATACGTTTTAATTAAGTGTTACTGTGTTACATAAATTTATATTTTTCAAATGAAAATTTTCGATATACTTGTAAGATATTTTACTATGAAAACCGAATAGGAGATCGACCATACCGGAAGTCAAAAACCGACTCAACGTAGGTTTCATTTGGACAGGTTGCCTAAGAAAATGGTTGTTTTTATTGCTAAGAACAATTAAGCCGCTATTCATGAATAGTTAGCCAATACATAATTGGTTGACAAAGTTGTAATAAAATTCACTATCATATATATAGTTGGAAAGTTTCATCATGATGGTGGCATCCAAACATACATCTGTAACCAAGCACCAATATATTAGGTACAAAGTAGTATCTGAGATTCAACTAATCGTTGGGAAATGGATTGGAGTCATGGAGAAATGCTCGAAAACCTTACCAAACACATAATTTGGTTGAGATTTTTATTTATTTATTTAAAATATGGAGGAAATAGTGGAAAATGGAGTTGACGGGGTTTATAAGGGACGCCTTATTTTAATAAACCATTATATCACTGACCTAAAGAAAAATCAATAAGATTTATATAAACCATTTATGTAAGGCGTCACCCATAGGTATACATGGCGTCAGCCTATACATGGCGTCGTCTTCATGTGTCAGGATAAGACCGCATTAAATGGAGGTCATACAACATTAAATGGGATTAAATATCTATGATATTTAATAGATAAGGACTCTTGTCCTATCCGAAGGTCAGTTTGAGCTCAGTTAAAAATGCTAACTAAGGTAAAAAGGAAGTACTGTTCATCAAGTTAAGCAAAACCTATAAATACCAGCATTCATTATCATTTATTACATTCAGATTTTCACCACATCCACATAAAAACTCTTCAAAGCCTTAAAACTGACTTAAGCTTCGGAGTGGAATAAACAGGTCGATCCGAAATTGTCATTTCTACGCAGGTCTAAACCGAGAGGAGCGACACCTGTAGAGAAAAAGATTTACAGAACCCAACAGGCGTCATATGTTGTGATTTGGAAATTTCCATTCTTCATACTGTGATGCCCATTCTCGAGGAATCTTGGTTGAGGATCAAATTTAACTGGCTTATTTTTCTAAAGGTAAGGGTAAGTATAGAGCTGTTAATACGGGTTAACCCGCCTAATTTTGGTTGAGTTAGGATAGGGTTGTCGTGAACCCGACCCGTGAATTTGGATGAATCATTATTGTTGACCTAAACTCAGTAGGTCAACCTGTGTGAGTGACTACAAGTTAAAAAATACATCAAAATAGTAGATATGAATAATATTAACAAAATATATTACATAATTAATTATCAATCATCTTTAATTTTAATAATAACGCTTAAACTAAAATTTTAAGAATTTTAAATTTTTGATTTATTTACAAAATATTCCTAAAATCATTATTTAAATAGATATAATTGAAAATTATCTAGTTTGATGGAAGTACCAATAGATGTAATTTTATGAATAATAATATAGGAAAAAGCAACTCACTTTAGTGAATCGGGTTCGAGTTAAATAAGTGAATATCGTGCAGGCTAATTCTATTGAACATTCTATCCAACGCTTTCTGACAAAAGCTCTCATTTACAAGCCTAGGTTTGATTAGGCTGTCAGGAATCAAACTCAATTCCCACACACGAGAATAAATGAACCAACTTTAGATGTATGTCGAATAGCTGTACCAATTAGTTAGTGTAAAGAGAAAGTCTTGGAAGAGGTACGAAGGGAATCCATAGAGAGACATCTAGGACATGAAAAAGAGGTTGCTGACGTGAACAAGAAGAGATAATAATAAGAGAGAAAACAAAGCTTACTGTAATTATTACTTCCAAGGGCCCATCAATGAATGAACGATAATGTCTGCCCCAATTCCATGGTAGACAATGGAATCATGACCCTCACTCACTTCTCTCTTTGTCAGACCGCTGCAACACGATCCACCGACAACCCCATTTCCTATCTTTTTTACTTTTCCACCCTTCCTCAGAGAAAAATAAGAGAGCAAAATCATATGAATCTCCTTCGGTTCTTCCTTTTCTAATACTACGATGCAATTCATTGTTTCTGTATGTTGTGTCGTGTTCTTTGTGTATGCTAACTGTATCACACTTCTGTAAACGGAAATGATTTTTGGACCAAATCGAACAGTCTGTCTGTACAGGAATATAAAATGTTAATATAATTTGAAATTACCTAAACGGCTTCTGGTTTACAGTCGGTCCGTCAAATTCGGTGTGACTATCATCCCTGTTGTGAAACAAACAATGAACATGCCGTTAGAACAACTATCAGAAAGAGGAATTTTTTATTAGGCAGAAAAAGGCAGAAAAGGAGGATAAGAAAAGTCTTTCTAATCTGCCTAACGGAGAAAAAAAAAGGCGCACGCGTAAATGTTATTTTACTTTTATTCCAAATAGCAAGCTTCGAAAAACTTTGGGCATTAGCGTATAAAACAAAACATCAATCGAGCTGGAGGAAGTGTGAGTTCCACTTCCACATCATTAATCCATAGACTTTATCAGAACTTATACGTGCTAATAATAAGACAATGAAGCTGCCAATGGCCCGCCCACAATACAAAGATGACCACGGGTTTGAGAAAGCTAACAATGGAGATTCCATCAAAGTAAGCAATGAGTAGGTCCAAGTCCGAGTCCTGCAAGTGGGGATACGTGTCATACACACGATGATTCAAATGAATAGTACGAGTGAAGAGATGCGCATAACATGGGTGTATGGTCACCCAAAATGGAAAGAGAGACTCAAAGTATCGAACAAAATAAGGGATATTCATTAGGGCTGGCAATGGTGCGGTGAAAAACACATAACCACGGTTATAACCGTTACTGTTTAATATGGTTAACCGTACCATTATGGTGCGGTGCGGTTATGGTGATGAATTCTCTACCCATAATGGTTATGGTTATGGTATTTGAGTTATACCCATGATTATAACCATGGTTATTTTATAAATATAATAATTATTTATTATTAATAAACTAATATATATATATTATACTAAATTTAATTACAACATAAAAGTGAAATCAATTGATGATATTGAGGAAGATGATGATTGATAGAAACAAATACAACAAGTGTGAAATGGTTAGGGGTGTTGAATCATTAATCGTTATGGGTGTTTGTTGAATTTTAATGTTAATTCAGTGGTGTGAATGTTAATGTTGAATCATATGAATGTTGAATGATGTTAGTGTTAATGTTGAATGATGTTAGTGCTATATATTTTTATTGTTGGTAATATAGATAGATGTATTTTTTACAATTTAATTTTCGGTATTTTATTATATTACATGTGGAATAAATATGGTTATACGGTTAAAACCATGGTTAATAACCACGGTTATTTTGATGGTTATGGTATTGAAAATTGTACCCATAATGGTTATGGTTATGGTTATGGTATGTGGTTTAAAAATATGGTATGGTTATGGTATTTAGCATACCCTGACCATACCCTAACTATTGTCAGCCCTAATATTGATAGTCAACTAAAATGGTATTGGCTATGTGTACGAGATTTTGATGATATCGGCTTCTCGTTCGAAAATGAGGGGGGCAGACCAAAACATATGCAAAATATAAACGCATTTAATACACTTATATCAGACACGGCCCCTGTTGACATCAACTTCAAAAGACAACGATTCACATGGTGCAACAACCGAAATGATGTAGAGAGAACACGGGAGAGGTTGGACTGGGGACTAGCGAACGGAGCATGGATGGATGCCTACCCTGATGCGATTCTCTTCCATAAACCAACTATAGAGTCTGATCACTCACCTCTACTGCTGCACTTGGAACACAAAGACAAAAAGGGACCCTCTGAATTTAAATTTGAGGCAATGTGGCTTAACGAGGCAGGATGTGCAGAAACGGTATGAAATACTTGGATATCCATCAGCAACACCGTACTTAATAGGAGGTTAAGGGTGAGACTCAACAAGTGTTGCCGCAATTTACAAAAGTGGAGCAAGGAGAAATTTGCAAATAACAAGATACAAATTGTCGAGATTCAAGCGAAGATTGAAGGAATCCAAGGAAAAGACAATGATGGTCATAACCAAAGGGAATATTAAGATTTGAAAGCCCGATTAGCCGACCACTGGAGAGACGGGAGGAAACTAGGCTTGTTCATTTAAACTGGTTCGACCAAACTGGTCTGGTTTTAACCGATTCGACCGAACTAGTTTCAAAATCAAACCAGTTTTTTAGACTTCAAGTAGACCAGTTCAAAGTAGTTGTTTCAATTAAGTTCGAATCGACTAGTTTTTTTATACTGGTTTATACTTAAATTTAAATCAAACCACTTTAAACATATATAATTTTAGAACCAGTTTGAAGCAAAATAAACCAAACCGATGTGAAATTAAATCAAACCTAGAGATGTCTTCAATAAACCAAACCTAGAGATGTATATGTTGATGTTGGACAAGATTTCAGTTGGTTGTGCGACAGATTTTCAGTCGGTTCAGTGTGTTTTCTAGTCGATTAAATGTGTTTTTCAGCCGGTTCAGTATTTTTTCAATTGGTTCAGTATTTTTCTTCTGGTTCAGTGTGTTGGACAAGATTTTCAGTCAGTTCAGTTTCGATTTGAACCAAATTATTTCCTAATCAAAATTGTTATTAAAAAAAACATATCAGTTCGAACCGGTTCTAAATCGGTTCGAGCCAGGCCAGTTTTGTTTACCTAAACCAGACCAAATTTTTTAGAAACAGAAAAACGTAAAGTTTTTTTACAAACCAAATCAGTTCAATTCTGAACTGGTTCGAGGTCGAATCGGTTCATGAACAAGCCTAGAAGAAACCTATTGGAGGCAACAATCGAGAATCCAATGGCTTAGGGAAGGTGATCAAAATACCACTTTCTTTCAGAGATCTACACTTGAAAGACGAAAAAGAAATAAGATAAAAAGTCTCCAAAGGACCAATGGTACATGGACCGAGTCAGAGGGTGAGATAGTGGAAGAATGTGTGAGGTATTTCAAGAAGCTTTTTCGAACTGAGAGAACTAGTGATCACCTGGCAATACTCGTGTGCATGCCGACTGTGGTAATGGAAGAAATGAACGAACGTCTCATGAGAACACCCACGAGTGAAGAGATAAAAAATGTGGCATTCCAACTTGGAAGGACAAAAGCCCCAGGACACGACGAATTCCCCGTTTTGTTCTATCAACGGTTTTGGGATGTTGTTGGACCTGACGTGATCCATGCAGTTAGAGTCTTCCTTAATAACGGTACCTTCGAACCTTCTTTTTGTGCATCTGACATTGTCTTAATACCAAAGATACCAAACCCGTCAAACACATCCCACTTTCGCCCTATTAGCCTATGTAGTTTTGTGTACAAAGTGTTGTCTAAGACTCTTGCCAATAGGTTAAAAGTGATTCTCTCACATTATCACCCCCTTCCAAAGTGTTTTTGTGTCTGGCAGGTTAATACACGACAATATCTGTGTTGCCCATGAAGCATTTCACCACTTGAGGACGAGCACGAGGACGAATAAGGAAGAATGCGCAGTTAAGATCGACATGAACAATGCATATGACTGAGTGGAATGGAACTTTCTGTTGAGCACGTTGAAGAAGATGGAATTCGTAGACAGGTGGATCCAATGGGTCGAAGGATGCATATTCAACGTTCGATACATGATTATGGTAAATGGCAAAAAGACATCTGAATTTCGCCCCACTCGTGGAATTCGCTAGGGTGACCCTCTTTCCCCTACCTGTTTATTATAGTGGATGGCGTTCTATCGAGACAAATCATGCACGATGTGGTCAACCACCAACTCGAAGGGATCAAGATTAGGAGAACATGCCCGACAATTTACCACATTTTCTTTGCTGACGATTTCATGTTCTTCCTCAAAGTCGATACCCATAATGCTTCGAAGCTCAGATGAATCATTGAGGAATACATCATTGCATCAGGACAAAGCGTCAACCTCCAGAAATCAAGTATTCACTATAGCACTGGCACCTCCATGGCGAGCATAGAGATAGTCAGGCGCACTCTCGGCATTGAGGAGGCCTGCCAAGCTGGAAAATATTTGGGTCTACCGACAGTCTGGAGGAGATCGAAAAAAAGGCACTAGGATTTCTCAAGGACAGGATGCTCACACAGATATCAAGATGGAAAAATCTCTATCTCAGCAACGCGAGGAGAGAGACACTAATTAAGTGGATGATCACAACCATATCCACATACTCCATGGGCCATGGCTTTGTTCCGACTCCCAAAAACTTGGTGCACGGAGATCATGGCCACAATAGCTCGATTTTGGTGGGGACAAACAGGTGAGAGAAGGAAAATACATTGGCGAAAATGGGAATACATGGTTCGACCCAAAGCAAAAGGTGGTATGAGATTTCGGTACATGAACACATTCAATGTATCTATGCTAATAAAAACGGCATGGCATCTCCATAATGAACCGAAAACATATTGGGTAAGGGTGCTTAAAGGAATATACTTCCCGCGAACAAACTTCCTTGTGCCCACAAAGAGAGGGCGCACGTCATGGGCATGGTCAATTATACTCCAATGTTGAGACGTTATTCGGAAAGAAGGGGCATGGAGAGTTAGCAATGGAGAAAACATTCGTGTCTACCAAGATGCTTGGATACCAAGAGTACAAGGACACCGACTCTCACATGAGCCAACGATCGAACATGCCCAACCCCTTAAGGTAGTTGATCTCATTATGGGACTGGAGGCTCGATGGAACCTAGAACAGATCAGGGACGACATCTCGCAGGCCGAAGCAACAGCAATCTGAGCCATCCACCTAGACAGCTCGGGCGGGCGGGACAAGTTAGTTTGGCCGACAACGATAAACGGGGAGGCCAAACCCAAGTTGGTGTACCAACGGCTCTGCGAACTGCATGAACAGAGGAAGGTACCACAAGCCTCCACGTCGCGATTAGTGGCCCTGACAACGTGGGTTGCACTATGGAGTGGTCAAACACTCCCAAAGGTAAAACAATTCATGTGGAGAAGCTACAATAGAGCGCTCTCAGTTTTTGACGAACTAAGCAGGAGAGGGATAAACATCTCACGCTCATGCCCTTTCTGCAATCAGATAGAAACCATAGATCATGCACTTCTACATTGCAGGTGGGTGACCCCGATCTGGTAGGGTGGGGTGGGAATTCAATGGCATGACCACACAGTTCCAACGTGGCTTGAGTGGGTAGAAGACACGATCAAGCTAGCACAGATGAGTAACCCAGAGGAGAATCCTGTGAAGATGCGCGTCAAAACGCTCACATGGGAAATCTGGAAGGAAAAATGTCGGGCAATCCACCATAGAGACAAATCGGATCCACATAGCACCCTAGAAAGAGGAATGAGGCTAGCCCTTGAAACATGGGAGGCAACGACGCAGCTGGATCGAGACTAACCGACTAGGGAAGTAGGCAACCATATCGGAGGCGAGAAACCGCCACCAAATGGGAAAATTAAGCTAAAGTGTGGGACCCCGAAACAAGAAGGAGTGGGACAAGGGTTATAGCTCAAGACACCCACAACCTCATGATTGATGGACGCAACTCGGCATGTCACGATACATTGGCGACCAACGCTGAAGCACGATATGTGTTGCACGCAGTCGAACTGTCGCTACACCGGAACTGGAAAGAAGTCATCATAGAGTCCGACTGTGATAGGCTCATCAAGCAGATAAGTGGGGAAGTCGATAGTGATGATTGGAGGCTAGAGAACATCATAGCCACGATCAGGAGGAAAGCAAGCGACATATCGAGTATTGAGTGACAATGGATCAAGCGACAAACAAATAGATGTGTAAATTGGATTGCTAAACAATCCAAAAGAGAGATGTATATGATGAATTAAATATTTGTAGCCCATATACTCTAATTTTACTGTTATTGTTAGACCAAACTATTGTTAACTATGTTTAATCTAATTAAGGACTATTATTGGGAGAAAAAAAACAATGAGTAGGTAGAAGATTAGAACCATGAAACCGCCAACCACTATACAAAATTTATCCATTTCTTAGGGTACGGTTTTTTAGAATTATCAAGCATCAATGGGGCGGCGGCCGGCTAAGAAACGCGTTTAAAGAACTATTATGAGAGATCAGACCAGTTCAAACCGTTGAAAAGGAGCTCTTGTTCCTTCTTTTCAATCCTAGCATGCCATACGATTTAGGTTTAAAGAACTATTATGAGAGATCAGATCAGTTCAAACCGTTGAAAATGGGCTTTTGTTCCTTCTTTTCAATCCTAGCATGCCATAAGGTTTAGGTCCATAATCACCCATACTATTACTATATCCGTCCAAACGGGTGGTGACCTGTGAACGACTTTTTCATGAGTAAGATTGTGGGTTGAAATTTTTTATTTATGGGTCAACATTTTTATGTATATATATATAAGAGATAATTCATTAAAGTAAGAAATTTGAAGTTTGATTTTTACTAATTTTCAACTCTTTAGTTTAAACTTAGATATTTGTTAGTTTTATTTGATATAATCGTGTACGGGTTGAGCTTGATGACAATCCATTTTCAACCCAACTCATATCCAACCTATCAACCCATATTGGCAGGTCTAACTAATACTACAACTACAAGTAAGCAAAACCAGAAGCAAATACCAAAATTGGGTTCGATTTCAACTTCAACTAAGATTGTTTTTATTTTCAATAAAGTAGAGCTCAGAGAACTATATATTAGTACTGCAGATTAATTCCATGAGAGACCAAGCTTATTATGTTTCGTGCCTTGGCGAGCAAAACAGCTTGATAAACAATATTATACCTAAGCTATCCTTTGTTTAACACATTTTCCACCAAGTTTAGTAATTAATCTTGAAATCAGGAATTTCAAAATTGATAAGCAGAAGAGTCGTTAACGTGTAGGCATGTACCTTAAGTTCAGTTGATAATTATTATCTTGGATGACTTGAACCGCTTTCTCTTCCTTGCTTTCTTCAGAATCTTTTCAGCTTCTACTTCAACTTCATTGACTGTAAAAAATCCTGAACCAGAATTACAAAACGATGTAATCACTAGCAAATTAGACGCATTTTCCTCCATCTGATAATTCTAGGGTGTCAAGAATTGGCAACAATGTTATATTGTCTCAGTGGAGGAAGTGTAGAGGAAAACAAGAATGAGACGTTGAATGTGTTAGCCTCATAGTCAATCATCTTTAATACTATAATAAATGGTAAATGTACCTTCATCCTGCTCGTGTATCAAGCAGGAGAAACCAAGTCCAAATTCATCATCTGATTCAACTAACTCTCTTTCATGCACCCTGACCTGTCATTTTATATAGGAGTAAGTGACTCTTTACATACATTTCTATATCACTACATGGATATACAGCAAATAATAGTAATGAAAAGATGGTTAATTTGATACTGAATAGTGAAGACCCTGAGTTAATGACACTAGAAATTCACAGTTTGTCAGGATAAACACGCCTTGCTAAAAGATAAGACCCTCATTGCACTGAGGAGAAGGACAGCTTTTAAGTTTAAACATAAATTACCTTCTCAATAGAAATCTCATTTTGCTTCTGCTCCTTTCTTGGTAACGTGATCACCGAACTAGCCTTTTCTTGTTTCACTGAGGTCCATCCACCAATTTCAATCTTTGGGGTCACGTTTCGTGGCAACAGCATTGGACGTGGAGAAGCACTGCTACAGGTAGCATTTTTGCATCCTATGAGTTTTGCAGGAAAATAAAAACAAATAGAATTCTACAAGCTGATCCAATAGTATTTATTTCTGTCAAATTGTTCATCATGCAAGCTAGAAACAATTTAACATATGGAGTGGAAAATAGCAATATTGTGATATTTACATGATGCTAATAAATACTCTTCCTGAAAGTTACTGTCTTTATAGAGATAAGATGGTAAGCAAGACAATTTCTGTACTGTATCATATCAAAAGAGCCATTCATTCGATGAAAAAATTACAATGTGAACTTACTATAGTGTTGAGAAATTTATGGACACAGTTTCCAAGCTTAGAGGTCAGCTAACTCTTCTAGTCATTATCCTAACAGAAAGGGTTAAATAAAACAAATCAAGGAGAAGGTCACTTACTGTTTCATGAATTCTGTTTGAGTTGATATGGTAATCCGACCATCAGTATCCTGAGAAATTGCAGGAAGAAGTCGTTACAAGGTGTACAGAAGACCCTAAATACTGAATGTCCTACAAGATGAGCACCTTTAATGAAGGAAGAGCAGATGCATGTGATTTCTGGCTGGTTAATTTTAGCAATGAAGTCATGTCCTGCAAGTAGATATAAAATAAAATTTAGCAATCTCTCCTCTAAGGAGAATCAACATTAGTATTTGGAAATCTGAACAATGAGGAGCAGAGATATTCCTGAACAAAAAATAATCTGTACTTCACCCCTAAGAGATATTCCGGCATAATATGTACCTGTATTTCCTTGCTGAAATTACTGATGAGATGATCCTGAAACTTGTGCATCGACCATTCCATTTGCCCAGGATATGCTGAAATACTTGAACATATCTCCATAAACTTGCTTTCGTTCAGGCTGAATGCCTTGCTCAGTTGATCAGATACAGATTTCAATCCCCCATCCAAGTTAGTTTTGATATCATCTTGTAGTTTGATCTATACTTGAAATGGATTGATTGTCAAATATTTCATATCGAAGGTTATAGTTATAGCTGAAAGTGAGTCGTAGAAACTTAAGTGAGGTCGCATGACATGGTTCTATTACCACTAATTGCAGGGAAGTATCATTACTTATCACCTTCTGGCGAATACCTTCCACTGTCAAGAAGAAGATTTACTAAATAAGTAATTAAAAGGTTACCAAAGCACATTTTTGCTCTAGTCCAGAAACAAGAGAATGAAAAAACAAAAAAAGTTGGAACTCAATCCAGATAGTCAGCAAGCATTAATTTATAAACTAAAGAAAGCAACATCCGTGTCTTGCAGAATCCTCGAAACAATATTAAGAGAGACAAGACAAATTATAAAAAGATATTACAGTGTAATATTTTAATAGGAATTTGCAGATACAGCACTTACTCTCAAGTGATAGTTCTTTTGTTCCTTTGCATGCTTGCATCACATCTCCCTGTATAGAGTTAAGGATCATACCAAATCTGCTTAATGAAGATTCCATCAAAGCAATTCTGCGTTCCAGTTCTTCACTGGTATGACCTGCTTAGGCAAATCAAAATTTATTGGTCGTAGAGGTTCAAAAGGAGTCTTTCAATATTCATAAATATAATCAGCATTGATGATTTCATAGTGATATCTATAAAAAGAGAAAAGGAATGGAGGAAAAGTTATGCTAAAAATTATCAATCACAAATTTAAATTGATAGGATAAATCCTACATGGGGAAACTTACATCGATTGTCAGAAACTGAACTGGAATTCCATCTGCGTATATAGGCGGAAGTGTTCCTGGAGATAGCCATCTGATTCTCTTCTTGTGTATTGGCAGGAAGCATGGTGGAAACTTTTGGCACTGAGCATTCTCGTTCCTGAGAACTATATCTCTGATAGAAATATGAGTAAAACCAATGAGAAGTATACGCTATTCTGCACAGAGAAATCTTATAATCAAATCCTAATGAACTAAAAATCACCATCCGGAAATCGGGAACTAAAAATTAAGTATTAAATATGTATCTTGCTCTGAGTTGCATAGATTTCTGTCTTTTCTAAGGCAACTTTTTTTTTTCATTTTAGTTACCACTTATCAGCATAGGAGGAACGAAAAACAGATATATATTATCTTTATAGTCGGCGTTTTGCCGTTTTCATCTATCATCTAGTTCAACTCCGGGTGCATAAACTGTGGCGCAATACCTGGGAAACTAAATAGGTCAAAACACAAAACTGCTCAAGCACCTGTAACTACAAAATCACCAAAGTTGGCAAGCATACAAAAGTAGCAAACCTGAGAATTTGTCAAAATCTCATCAATGGAATTTTGAGAGAGCTGAGAAGACATGCCACGCTGAGGAGAAATCCCCTGTGAAAACGATTGCTGAGACATCTGTGATGGTCGAGTTTGTGATGACTGCGTTCCACCCAGAACAGCACTTGGCCTCCTGTAAATATGTCCAAAAGAACAAGTCATATATGCAAATCACTCACCCTTGCAGTAAAGACTCTAGGATTAAACTGATGGAGGAATCAAAGGTATTCTACTTGTGGACATTCAAACAAAAGAAAGAACCGTAAGTGAGACTTTGCATCAGTTAGGGCAGAAAATGGTGGAAGCTGAAAACTGGAATAATCTATGAAACCTTATGTTATATCTACTGCTAAGCAAACGTCCAGGACAATATCATCAGCTAGTGTCTTATACATCTGATTTCTATAACGGTTGCAAATAATCAGAAAGGGTTCAAGCTGTTGATAAATCCAATTCCATGACAAATGAAACAGATAAATCGGAAGTGCTGTATTCAGTAGCTCACGCCGATCTTGCTCCATCGATACAGATCGCTTGCTTAACCCTAATCCTGCTCCCAAAAGTCTTTCCGCAATTGCAACTGTTACTTCTGTTACAATGATCCAGGAACAGACTGAACTAAACCTATCCACAGTTAACTCTCTACGTTGAACTGTGGCGATTAATTGAGAGGATATAGGTACTTCATTTAGAAATCAACTTCCAACTGTGCTTCGTATTTCATCAGTTTTCAGCTCTAAGAGGCAGGATTCTTTTAGGAAGGAAATCGAACCTGGCGTGCGGAGGTAGGACAGAGATGGAGCTGAGGTCGCATGCTTTGTTGATCTTCAACTTCATCGTCTTCGCAGGATCAGATTCAACTTACGTATCCGACACCGAGGGAGAGGAGGAGGAGAGGGAGGGAGAGAGGGAGGGAGAGAGAGAGACGGATAGTTCTTCACTTCTGTAAATGTAACGGAACGTGGCGGGAACTGGAATGGACTTAAATTTATGAATTTCCATGAACCGTTGAGATGGAGACTACATCCCATATACATACTCTTTTCGGTATCTAGGCCCTTTGGGCCTTCATTTCTGCATAATCCAACTATAATATTTTCTACTTTCTAATATTTTATTTAAAAATTATGATATTTCTATATAATAATTTTAGTTTACGAACTGTCTTTATATAAAATAGATTTTACTCGATTGGGGCTCGAGTCAGGGTCTTAACTCATATTTGAGCTCCAATCGAAACTCAATTGTAACATTTGAAAAAATTTGGAATTGTAATATTTTTTATTATTTTTAAAATTTATTCTATTAAATTTAAATAAAAAAATTGGTAGAAGGGCAAACTTGCATTTTGGTCAAACATAAGGTAAAAAAATTACAATTGGGAGAAATAATTATGATTAAAAATCTGATACAATTTTTCTGATAACCACCTAGCCCACTTATATAGTTGAGAAAGATGCAATGCATCGTGTCCCTTCATCTTCACATGGGATGTCTCTTGACTCTTGGCATCAATTGGCACGACTGAGTCAAGTCAGCGTCAGGCGAAGTCCGTAGAGCTTCGCCCTGGCGGACGAGTGAAGTGTAATTCACTAATACTCATCTCACTGGGACTACATGTGTGGGCGTTAGTGTTGTGTTAGATATATATCTGGTATCAATTTTGGACACGATTCATAGATGATTTGTGGGTGATCATACTATAAATCGAATATTTTTAACTTACATGTTATTTTGACACGATCCAATTCAAACTGCACGTAAAATGGTGTTAAATTTGGGTAGTATTTATTAGCCAGTATAACTAAATATATATTATAATAAACTATATAACAGTTCATATGTCACGGAGTCGTATGGGGCACGTGGATCACATAGGTCATGTAGGTTGCATGAATAAGTGGATTGTATGGGTCGATCGGTTGACCCGCAAAATCCGTATTGTTCAAATTAGAATGACATGGTTTTATCCGTTGACACGCGAGTCGGGTTTGGATTTTGAAAATTGACCCATCATTATTTACGGATCGTGTTTAGATTCAAGATATTTTAACACTAGTATTGATACCTTAATACCAGCTCGCGTTTCAAACGGCTTTATATTTTATTTAAATACTTTATTATTTTAAACTTGATTTAAAAATGGTTTGAATGGCTCTATACAGTTTGGAATAATTAAATTATTAATACATAGTATTTCAACTCTGCAAAATTGTATATGACAAATTCAGTTATGTTATTATATTTATTATAATATTCTTAAACTATAGTATCATAAGTAATAGTTATAAAAAAAACACAACAAAATTATTTATTAACTAATTATAATTATAAAAAAATATCATGTTTACTGTGAGACTTAAGACGTACGCTTTAACCAACTGTCTCAAAAGTCCGAACTTGTGAGTGAAGGCGGAAGGCGACCGGTATACTCTTAAGTCATCTTAACATCCTCCCTTAAACTGATGTTTATGAACATCGGTTTACTCATGGGCTTTGTGCCCGACCTCGGCCTTTAATGGGAGTGTATCAATATTTTCAACGGCGTGAGGATTTGAACATGCACGCTCTGATACCATGTGAGACTTAAGACGTACGCCTTAACCAACTGTCTCAAAAGTCTGAACTTGTGAGTGAAGGCGACCGGTATACTCTTAAGTCATCTTAACATTTACAATTTAAGTGTATTACCAAATTAATTAATAATATAACCATATATATCTTTAAACATATATGTTAATTTAAAATAAAATATTCATCAATAACTACTTACCATCTAAATTTACTTTGGGTAATGGTAATAACATTGTACTTAGAAAGTAGATTACAATTACAAGGTTTATAATCAATATACCAAATTTTATTAATTTATACACTTCATGATCTAAATTACGAAAAAACAATTACCAAATTACGAGGAAAAAATGTGTATAAAGGAATAATACCTTGACTTTTTCTTTTCCAAAATACTAGGATAATTGTACTTAAATAATACTCAAAATGAAGATAAATTTTAAAAAGTAACCATGTCTAGAAAAAAAATTTGAAAAAGTATATATGTAGAAAAAAAATTTAGCATAATGTTTATTTGCGCAGGTACCACCTGCGTTTGTCAAATTTTTTTTTTTAGTTTTTTTTTAAGCAGCAGAGTGTTCATTCTCTAGTCGAGTCTCATTTAAGGTAAAACATTGAAACAAACCTGTTTATGAACATGTTCCTGAATGAGACTTTCTTCAAACACCCTAGCTAGTTTGACATTTTCAGGAATTACTGCTGTAAAATAGCTCTTTGGGGTTTCCACTCTTGACTCTCGGCTGGTTCTCTAAAAATGTGAAGTTTAGATACTAACATGGTACGGCAACCAAGGTCTTTCAAGCAAACTGATGCTTGTTCATTCTTTAGGCTAGTCTCACCAGGCTACAATTGCTAAAGCATAAGCATAACACATTAACACTAACCAGACTAGAGAGACGTACATCTCTGACTCAACATCTTCTGAATATCTTGTAAAGCTTCTCCAATGACTATAACTTTTTAATTGAGTTTTTTTAAAAAGTAACCATGTCAATGTTTTACCCGATAAATTTTGAAAAGTATGTATGTCAGAAAAAAAAATTTAAAAAGTATATATGTAAATTTTTTTTTTAGCAAAATGTGCATCTGCGCAGGTAGCGCAGTAGCGTTTTTCTGAAAAACGCTACTGGTACCTGCGTTTTTGAAAAACAACTTTGTGAATAAACAACTTTGTTTCAATGTTTTACCTCGCGGATGTTGTTCAGAACAAGTTGGAAAATTTAGGACAGGAAAAAAGTATTTAACTTCTTATAACTTCATTTATTGTTTACTTGAGAAATTTATGCAGAAAATCAAGAGTCTTCAGATGAGGAGTTTTGGAGTTCGGGTGAGGATAAACAAGCTAGTGTCAAACTAGCTAGTGTATTTGAAGAAAAGTCTCATTAAGAAACTTGTGAATAAACAACTTTGTTTCAATGTTTTACCTCGCGGATGTTGAGACTAGCCTAGAGGAATTTGGACCTAAGAATACTGAGATGAAGCAACGCGTGATTATATCTCTCAATTTCTATTTAGGAGGAAAACCATAAGCAGACTTAAAATCAACGTTGTTTCTAATAGACCGTTGTTTCCACTCACTGCTTGGAAGAGAGCAACGATGGAACTTGTATATCCAACAACACCGGCAAGGGGGTTTAGATTTCTCTTGATAGAGAACCAGTCAAGGAATTTGGTGAGACTAGCCTAGAGGAATTTGGACCTATGAATACTGAGATGAAGTAACGCGTGATTATATCTCTCAATTTCTATTTAGGAGGAAAACCATAAGCAGACTTAAAATCAACGTTGTATTTGATAGACCGTTGTTTTCACTCACTGCTTAGAAGAGACCAACGATGGAACTTGCATATCCAACAACACCAGCAAGGGGGTTTAGATTTCTCTTAATCAAACCTTCCATTTTCATTGAACTTTTCCAAAAAAAATTCAAAAATTCATTTTCTTTGTTTGATACTGTTGTGACTGGTTGTGTGTTGTGTCTTCTCAAAATTCATGTGTTTTTTTAAAAAAACGACAAAAATTCAGGAAAACGCAGGTGGTAGACCTGCGCAGATGCACATTTTGCTAAATATTTATTTTACATATATACTTTTTTTAAAAAAAAATCGAAAATAAATACTTTTAAAAATAAGTCCAAAATGAATCATAGTAATACATTAGTAATTGTTCAATGCTTCATCATCCCTTAATCATAAAAAAGAATGTGAGGAATTAGTCATAAATCTTGTGATTCTATCTTTAATCTTATTTACCCTTTTCCATGTCAATAATTAATAATTAGAAAAAAAAAAAGGAATGTCAATGCATTGAGAATGAAATTATTGATCTCATCAAGAGACCCACTAATAATTAGTATTGGTGTTACTGTGTCGCCATTGTCTCGGTTCAACAATATCGTCATTGTCTTGGAGTAAGAAGTTTCGATATTGATTCTCGACATGTCCCAAAATTATTTATTGAATGACAACAAAAAGTAATTAGGCCACGAAAAGGGTTACAAATTTGATATTCATAATTAATAAATTAGTAATTGTTCAAAGCTTCATCATCCCTTAATCATAAAAAAGGTGAGGAATTAGTCATAAATCTCGTGATTCTATCTTTAATCTTATTTACCCTTTTCCATGTCAATAATTAATAATTATAATAAAAAAAGGAATGTCAATGCATTGAGAATGAAATTATTGATCTCATCAAGAGACCCACTAATTGGTGTTACTGTGTCGTCATTGTCTCGGTTCAACGGTATCGTCATTGTCTTGGAGTAAGAGGTTTCGATATTGATTCTCGGCATGTCCTAAAATTATTTATTGAATGACAAAAAAAATAGAATCATCTTCAAGAACCATAATCAAATTTCCGAGTTCTTCAATTCAATTCGGTGATGAAGAATACAGCTTGGTTGATGAAAAAAGTAATTACGTTATTTTATGTATCTAAATAGTGATTTAACTGTGATTCTAACGGTGAACAGTAAAAAAATCAATTAGTCACATATCAAAACCAATTAATCACATTTTAAAACATGTGTAACCATTCTGCACACTAATAAAATAATAAAATATATGTAATTAATTAAGTAATTAAATCTTAAAATTATTGTACTCTTATTGGGATTATACAGGGTACACCTACACCCGCGAAAAAGAATAACGCTTAAAATTGTCAACCCCAGAAGCGGTCCCACACAGTCCTCGACACGTTAGGTACTTAGGTTCCATCCACCATGGACGGAGGACGGTGCACGTGCGTTAACTCTGTCCCCATGTGGCGGGATAATTAATTAAAGAAAAATGTCCGTACACTCTTCAATTACATCCACCGTCACATCAAAAGGACCATGGTGCATGGATCAATGGTCCTCCAAAGAGATAAAAGTTAAAACTAGGGTTGTCAACTATTAAATTATAGTATAAGTATCTTAAATATTATAAATATATTATATTTTTAAATTATATATTATAATTATTATGGCTATAATTTTTAATAGGAAAAAGTCTGAAAAAGGGTAATGATGTTTGACAAAAATGGTTTTTGGTACCACATGTTTTTTGATGATGGTTTTTGGTATAACATATTACAAAGTGATGGTAATTGGACCTTCCGTTTGATTGTCCGTTAAGTAGTCACGTGTTTGTCACGTGATCTTCAATTATCTTTATTTTTTTAAACAATAATTAATAAAAGACGATAATAACCTCCCCCACGTTTCTCTACCCTTTTGAAGCTCTGATTTTCGATTTGTTTCCACATAACAGACCCCCTCTTAATTCTCACAGAAGCTTCTTCCTTCCACAGAACAGACCCCCTCTTGATAGGAATTTTGAGTTTGTTGTTGGGATTCAGCATGATTTTAGGTACAGACCCCTTGTACAGATCCTCGTGAGCCTAAATCAAGTACAGCGCAAAGGTAAGATCTGAAATCACCCAATGTATACTGTTCGGGCCTTCGAAATCCTATTCGAGGGAGAAAGAGAGCTTATGTTCCGGTCTTCAATGGCGGCAAGGCCTTCTTACCAGACATCAATAGCGGACAAATTTTGGTGAGACAGAATATAGTGTGGCGATGAAGAGAGTCAGCCAGAGTTGATTCCACAGTTTTCTATTCTATGCAAATTTGGAGCCTGAAGTTTTTAAGTTTCGGTGATGGCAATGGCTTGCTCTTCCTTCAGCAGCATTCACTCCTTACAGCTGTCCAATTTCTCGAGCAGAAGAAATCTCCAGCTTCCGGTACGATGCGTCTCTCCACCTGTTCGTTGGAATGTTAACTCTCGGACCAATTTCTCGGTCAGAGCTGACTCCAGCAGTAGCAGCAGACAAGTAAAGGTTGCTTCATTTTACTTCTCTTTGTTAGTCTGACTTTGTTCATTGCTTTGAATTAGCTACGGAATCCAGTTTTAGCAGACTAATTGTTCCATAAAAATTCTGTTCATCTTCTGATTGTTTTGGATGTTGTGGTTTTCGATAGTTTGTGTACGACCGCGATGAGAGACTAAACAAATTAGCGGATGAAGCTGATAAGAATGCCCCCCTATCAAGGCTCACTCTATTATCACCTTGCAAGGTATCTCTCACAACTCATCGCCGCATTGAAGAGCTCGGTTGGATCATTCATGATATCAACACCTACCCTACAGCTTTTCTCTCCATCTTGGAGATGAAGAGTCTTTCTAGATCGATTGTACAGATCCTCGTGCGCCTAAATCAAGTACAGGGCAAATAGCAGCCACATTAAAGGACCATTCAAGGAAGCAATCGTCTTCATGATTGGTGGTGGTAATTATGTAGAATATGGAGCCTTGCAGGAGCTTGCACAGCAACAGCCTGTAAAACATGTCTTCAATGGCACTGCTGGTGTGTGGAGGATAAAGGCATTGGAGGAGTCGGGCGGGTGGATGGAGAGAACCACGGTTGAGGATATGGACATTGCTGTCAGAGCTCATCTCCATGGATGGAAGTTCGTCTTCCTCAATGATGTCGAGGTATAGCATAATCCTCTAGTTTGTTACGTGACTCCAAGGATAAGTAGGAGCTAAGGGCATAAGAGGAATTGGAAATAACATGTAAGAAGGTTTGAGCATGTGAATGTCATGTGAGAACATAACGGCTAATTGGGACGGAAGTTAAACGGAGGGACCAAAAACAATCGTTTTCAAACATGTTGTACCATTTACAACATGTTGGGTTGGAAAACCATTTTTGTCAAACATCATGACCCTTTTTCAGACTTTTCCCTTTTTAATATCATAATCATTATTATTAATCACAGTTTTATTATCGCCACGTAAAAATATAATGAAATATTATAAATATTATTATAATAAAAAAATATAAAGATACGTTACAAACAATAAAAATATTCAACATTAGCATCATTCAAAATGAATACTACTACCATTTAACATTTATATAATTCAATTACAGTTCGCATTAAATCATATATTCGTGAAATCTAAGAGTGAAAATGAAAATCATACTTATGTTATTCGTATTTATTAATATATTAATATTAAATTATTATTATATTTATATAATAACCATGAGTATAACTAAAATACCATACTCATAATCATTACGTGTAAAAAGTTTATCACCATAATCGCACCGCAGCATAATAATATGGTTAATCATATAAAAAATTAACAGTTATAACAATGTTTTGAGTTTTTCACCGCACCATTGCCGATCTTAGTTAAAACAGTGCAGTGTTTTCTTAAAAATGTTATAAATGAGTTTTTGATTATCATTTCATCTAAAATTTTCATTAAATATTATTTAATTTAATATCGATAATATTAATTAAATATATTTTTAAATGTCACAATTAAATTTTAACAAACATTTATCATTGCTACAATTTAACTTCACCTTAGTATTTAACTAAACTTTAAGTTTTTTAGTTAGGGTACCCACCCAGATCAACTCGTCCAACTGCGACGAATTTGTCTAAGTAAAAAATCTTATCATTAGACCTTTTATTGAGTCTCGGTTCAAATCCTAATTAATTTCGATCTAAACTAAATTTTATTCAACTAATGTTCGAATTAAGCCCTCACTGCGGGTCCAATTATATGCATCCGCACTCATATAAATTTAAGAGTTAAATACGACATTATCTCCCTGTTTACATCGATTTTAAAAAAATTCCTTAAAGTTTAAAATTCACCATAATGTTTGAAAATGATGAAAAATCTCATCTGAAAGAGCATCTATCATTCATCGGTAATCAGAGATTTTTCATCATTTTCAAACATTATGGGGGACTTTAAACTTTAAAATATAATTTTAAAATCAGCGTAAACTTTAGGAGACAATATTGTATTTTGTCCTAAATCCAATCAACAAACTGGGGCCTAAATGAGTTTATCCATAATTAGGACTTGGTTCTAGCCTCAATTGATTATTGTGTGTTTGATTCGGTCTTGAGATTCAATTCAAACCACAATTGATTTCTATTAGTTCAAGACTCAGTTAATTATAACTCAATTCAAACTCTAATCGATTGCGACTCAAATTGAAGGTCTAATAGTTTGGGTAGAAACCATGACCATGATTTCTTTGGTCTGGTCGTACTCGAATCAATCTCACTTATAATATTTATAAAATCCGCTACGAATTAGTTGTAATATTCAAAATAATTTGTTTGATTTTATCAATTTAGAATTTTATTTACATTTTTTTAATTGAATCGGAAATTTTATGAAATTAACATTTTCCAATATATTATTGATACATTTAGCAGCGAAAAAATTATCAACCTAACGAAAACTTCTATCGTGGTGAATTTTTAGATTAAGTAAGAGCTACAAAATGACGTGTATAAAAATAAATAATCTTCCATTACCAACTGTTTACTTTCAGCAGGGTGTCCTTTTCATGGTCTAACCTCGCAACCTTATTTTTTATTTTTCTGCACAGTACCTCAACACAGTCGTACGAACACGATATAACCTCCACAAGCTCTGCTCTAAGCGAAGAACAGCTAAGTTTGAATTCCATCTCCTCCTCGATTCTCGCATATGGAGGTACAGAAAGTCGTACGTGTACGTGCCTGCGTGGTATACGCTGCGGTGACGGTGTGGTTCTTGGCGGGAGACTCCGGTCCAAGTTCGGTGCTCGCCGGCGACATAGTACACCAAGACGACGTCGCGCCGAAGCGGCCTGGCTGCGACAACAACTTCGTTTTGGTACTCTATCTTACATCCTTCATCTCTCTCTCAGCTTTCGTTTACTGTTGATGTACGAGAGAGAATTTCGGATTCAATTCAACGCTTACTTGACCTGAGCGGAGTTATTTTGAGCTTATGATTGTTCGTCTATTTGCTTCAGTCCACTGATTTTGATCGTTTCTTCTGGGAATTGTCGATGCTTAAGAGACAAAGTTGGAAAAATCTTTCTATTGCCTAATGTAGATGGTAATTAAGCTTCCGCATTGTGAATCACTTGGTAAAAGTCTTCTGTGAGAGCTGATATTATATGATTTGATGTTAGATGAAAAATTTATTGCGGTCCTTGCGGACGATTTCGCGCTGGAATTTGTGATTTTAGTCGATGTCTTGTGTTCGAGGGTTGAGTCAAGCTTTAGATTAGACGCATGATCTGAACGGTGAGGTCTGTAGGAGAATTTTAACAGTGTCTCGGTGTCAAAAGGAGTTAAGACTAAGAAGATATTTGTTGGTGGTATACCATCAGGGATTTCAAGGATTTGTTTTCAGAATATGGGAAAGTGGTGGAGCACCAGATCATCAGGGATCATGTAACAAATCGCCCTCGGGGATTTGGATTTATATTTTTTGATGGTGAGGAAACTGTGGATGAACTTTTATCTAAGGGAAGTATGATTGAGATGGCTGGTAATAAGTAAATAAGGCGGAGATCAAGAAAGCTGAACCAAAGAAATCGTCAAACCTACCACCACCCGCACCTTGGTGGCTATTCTAGGTCCGACCATTCAGTGATGGTTATGCTGGATTTTGTAGTGGGGGTTCTTACAGTGCCTTTAAGGGGGCTAATGGGCCAGGTCCATATAGGAGTCCTGGAAGCTACGGAAGTAGGTTTGGTGGTGGATATGGTGGTGTGAGTGATGAGTTTTTTGTTTTGTTTTTTTCTGCTTAGGTGGTTATCAGGAATCTTCTCTTGGTTACTCTAGTGGCTTTGGACCCAATGGAGGTGATGGTTATGGGGAAGGTGGTTTAGATGGATATGGTCGAGGACAATCGAAAGCTCTGATACCAATTGTTAAGGGAAGAACAAGAATTTGGAAATCTGAAGAAGAGGATGGCTCAACAATATGCTGCCTTATTCATCACAGAGACCCTCCTATATATAGCCAGTGAGGAGTCTGTTTGAGTGTTTTCTGTTACAATGACCAACTAACTAAGTTGTGCTAATTGCACACTTCATCCTCAACTAATAGAATTGCTCGATTACGTCCTCAACTATACAACACATGACACTTGGTTCAGGGATGGACTTCTAGCACAGTAATATCTGATCTCGAATAGCAGTTATTGGATGTTTAAACAGACTTTGTGAATGTTTTGTCGTAGTCAATGATATGAGAGATTGGATAGATTATTTTTTATTTTGGCGATTTGAGCACCAGTTCAAGTCAGTTATAGAACACATGGGGAGTCCTTTTCACATCATGATGTATATACTATACTATGAATTACTGCTGCAGGTTAAAGTTCCAACACTGGTTAATGGTATTGAAGACATTGAATATGTTGGTGTTGGTGCTCGCTTCGGACCTACTTTGGAATCAAAAGAAAAACGTGCCCACCACACTGGTATCGTTATGTCAGACCCCCTTGACTGTTGTGCCACACCGAAGACGCAGGTGAGGGTTCTAGTTCTAAATCGTGAAATAACAAAATATGCAGACAGTTGTATAGTTAAATTTCGTCTACGCTGAGTCGTTTAATGTCAATAGCAGCTGAAAGATCTCTCAAATTACTAACTGAAACTTGTTTTCTCCTCTTGTTTTGAAGAGCAAGCGGAAGGTTCTTTTGGTACATAGAGGCAATTGCAGTTTCACAACCAAATCAAAATTCGCTGAAGCTGCTGGAGCTACTGCCATCCTAATAATAAACAACCAAACGGGTAATCAGCAAAATCTTATTACTATCGAGTCGATAACAAAGATATTATTCCATACGGACATGCAAGAATTGTTAGCTTTCTTCTTTTGAAAATGTTGCAGCGAGAGTTTGGATATATTGGAATCATAAATATGAAACTCTCGGGTGAGTTATTTGCTCCTTAACTTCACTGGGTTTTCTTTGCAGAGCTTTTTAAAATGGTTTGTGAAGCTGACGAAACACAAGTTAATATTGAGATTCCGGCTGTAATGCTCCCACAAGATGCTGGTGCAAGCCTGGAAAAGCTAATGGAGAACTCCACAGGCACACCTTGATCCCATTCTTCAATATAGCTGTAGACTACCGGTTCTAAGCAAATTTTTTTGAATGTTGTTTCTGTTAATAAAACTCTGGTATTATTTGCTTGCTCCTTATTCTGTAGAACTCCGTGGTGCCAAGTCGTTGTATAATGATTTTTGTTCCTTAAGTAAATATCTTCTTGTTTCAGTTGAAGTGCAGTTATATTCCCCCGAGCGTCCACTGGTGGATGTTGCAGAAGTCTTCTTGTGGCTCATGGCTGTTGGAACCATTTTATGCGCTTCTTATTGGTCGGCATATACTGCTAGAGAAGCAGCTATTGAGCAGGATAAGCTACTGAAGGTTATACTTCTCCCCTTGTTTGTTCAAGTTGAACATATAAGCTAGCATAAGTCCTAGAATGTATCACTTCTTCTGGTTCACTTTATGGATATGACATGCCTATCATTTATAATTTGCAGGATGGCTCTGAAGATCTCGCTGAATTAGAATCTATTGGTTCGAGTGGTGTTGTGGAGATAAATACTTTGTCGGCAATTCTCTTTGTGGTAATTGCTTCATGTTTCTTAGTTATGATATACAAGCTGATGTCGTTCTGGTTTGTGGAGGTGCTGGTAGTTCTTTTCTGCATTGGTGGCATAGAGGTAAGTCTGCACATCATCTTATCTATCGTAGATAAATTACTACAAAGATCAAAACAGGGTAAATAACTCTGTAACACTTTTTTTCTCTCTAGGGCTTGCAAACTTGCTTGGTGGGTCTATTGTCATGGTATTTTTATTCCAGACCGTTTATTAAGCCCATAGTGACTTTTTTTTTTCTCTTATTTTCTACTGGAACTAACCTAATTAATCATACATAATATTAATTATCGTTGTTGAAACATCTAATTTCACTGTTGAATATCACCATTTCATTAGTCTTTGAGAGTTCATTTTTTTTCTTCTGAAAACATGGAGGTTCGTGGATGCTTGGGGACTGATGGCAGAACTAATTTAGTTTCAGACGGTTTAAACATGCTGCACAGTTGTTCATCAGAGTACCTCTCTTTGGAGCAGTGTCATATTTAACTTTGGCTGTATCCCCGTTCTGCATAGCATTTGCAGTTCTATGGGCAAGATTTCGGACTGTCTCCATCGCATGGATAGGTCAAGATATCCTTGTAAGGCGAATATCATTCACTTCCTTGTTGTAACTCTCCCTTTGTTCCTTATGTTTCCTTCAGTATAAATTTCTAGACCTTGCCGTAAATACGTAACGTCCAACCCTACTAAAGGATAGTCGAATATAGATTTTTTCTGGTGTCTTTTCCATTCTGATTGACAGGCCTCTTTTTGGGCCTTGGGGGCCCAAAAAGATGGACATATCTCCTTATGAAGCACTGCTAACCTTCCCTGTGTTTTAGCCTTTTAGGCTGAAGAGTATGGTTGTGTTTGTTAGCTAACAAAGATATATTCTCATCTTATAGTGTTATACGTCTTTCGCTCCAACAATTTTGGATTGATCTTGATCTGTCATCTTCATGATGATTATGGTTTGGAATAGATAACAAGAATAACCTAACCTGACAGTTTAACTTTTTTTTCTTTGTTGTGTTAGGGAATCACTTTGATAATCACTGTACTCCAGATTGTTCGCGTACCAAATCTGAAGGTGAAGACTGAAATTTCATTGGTTAAAGTGCAGTTGTTTGAGTTACATGAATATATATAGTCATACGCTATTGATTAATGAGATAAATAACCTTTGCAGACTCTTTAAGTAAGGATTGTGTGGAAACATATTGGTTCACTTATGAATCGTATATTAATAAAATAATTATGAATCATGGAAACATTTCAGGCCCCCTAATGAAAAACTTGTATTCCATACTCACCTAATCAACATACATCTTATGATTCTGAACAATCTATTCCTTTCATTCAATCAGGTGGGAACTGTACTTCTCGGTTGCGCCTTCTTGTATGACATCTTCTGGGTGTTTGCTTCCAATGGTGGTTCCACGAGAGTGTAATGATAGTGGTGAGCTTTCTCTCCGACTTGATATCATTGATAGGAAAGAGTCAGTCTGTTTCAACTCTTTCTTGTTTGGCAAGCACAATTGTTTACAACAAACCCTTGAAATTTAAGTATTTAGGAAAAATGTGTTGAAAGTCACTGTGATATTATATCACACCGGTGGGTATAATACAAATTTGGCACCATATATACAACAAGGCTACCTCCTCCTATCACCAATTGGTTTTAGGATGGAACTCGAGTTGTATAATGTGGTTGCTATTTGGGTGTGACTCGGCCCTGATATTAAAATTTAACATGGTATCAGAGTTCGGTTCCATTTGACGGTGTTGGGTTGTTTCCCGTTGAGGGTGACCGATGTGGGTTTGTTGTGTCCCGTTTACTCCACTTTCCAGAGTTCGGGTCGAGCCTGAACGTGAGAGGCGATTTGTTGAGTCCCAACCCGTCTGGATTAAAATGTGTCTGTGTCGTGCCTTTAAAAATGCATGTTGTCAAAGTGCGGGGAAGTGTTGAAAGTCACTGTGATATTATACCACACCGGTGGGTATAATATAAATTTGGCACCATATATACAACAAGGCTACCTCCTCCTATCACCAATTGGTTTTAGGATGGAACCCGAGTTGTATAATGTGGTTGCTATTTGGGTGTTGCTCGGCCCCGATATTAAAATTTAACAAAATGTAACTGAATTTGATTACAGTAACATGTGCTTCTAAACGCACATCAATCTTTTAATGCAGGTTGCTCGTGGTGATAAGAGCGGGGAGGATGGCATTCCAATGCTCCTGAAAATCCCTCGGATGTTCGATCCATGGGGTGGTTATAGCATTATTGGTTTTGGAGATATCATATTACCTGGCCTTCTGGTGGTATTCTCTCTGAGGTTCGATCTTTCCTCAACATATAAACATTTTATGGTTCATTTTAATCCGTAATAAGTACGAAGTTTGCAGTGACGACACGTATCTCATAAATTTCTTGTTATAAAATACGATATTGTGTGGGTTTTGTCACCTTTTCCTTGTCTATAAAAATAACACGTACTTAAGCATCCGTGTTAAATAACTCCTGTGTTGTAGATACGACTGGTTGGAAAAGAAGAAGATCCGCGAAGGTTACTTCCTATGGGCAATGATCGCTTACGGTCTCGGTACATGAAAACGCGGACATCAACTTTTAATACATATATATATAACTATCTAGCTTTTTATTTAATTAAATGTAATGGAATATGTAAATATGTACCATTCAGGACTCCTCATCACATATGTTGCTCTGAACCTGATGGACGGACATGGCCAACCTGCGTTACTTTACATTGTACCGTTCACCCTTGGTAAGTTCCTTAATCTGCTCAGTGAGTTTTTCCGTAAATTTCGTGGTTGTTTTTCAAACATGTAGTAAGAATTGTTTGTGTTGGTGTTGGTGGTGATGCAGGAACATTTTTGACATTGGGGAAGCAGAGAGGGGATCTGAAGACACTATGGACAAGAGGAGAGCCTGAGAGGCCGTGTCCGCATATTCGGCTTCAACCCTCCGATCCCGATCAATGAGAATAGGATCAGAATCCTTACTTTAACTCCCACTGTAATTTGATTCTACCTACAGTATTTTTCTACCCTTCCTCCCCCTCCCTTTACTCCCTATCTCTCTAGCTAGTGTCACTGCATCAGTGTAAAACTAGAAGAGCTTAACTACAAGACCACATCTAACTTGCAAATCTATCTATATGTATGTTTATTTTGTACTTCATTGTCGGAATGAGATCCCTCAAACATCAATATTTTCTTATGTATATTCATACTGATGCAGTAGTGGTATTATACAATTTAGAACGCCCTTTTATCTTCAGGTGTTGTGCAACTGACGTTAGTGGTGCGGTCGGTCGGTGTCCTAAAGTGTCGTTTTTTTTTGCATGGAGTCCAAGCTTAAATTTTTTAGGGTTTTGGGATTGAGTCTGAACTTAAAACAGTAAGAAATCTGACCTATCTCACGGTCTCATTATTTTGGGATTGGTATAGGAAAAACAACAACTAATAATCACACTCGTTCGTTATCATCAAGATTTAAATTGTATACGGGTAAAGAAGATTTAAATTGTATACGGGTAAAAATAGATCCAACTCCACCACCTTATAAAATCATATTAATATAGCTAACCATGACTTAATCTAAGTAAAATTTCGTAGCATTATCATCGTATAAATTTGTTTTAATCAAGATTTATCGTAAAAAATTATGGTAATATAGTGTAAATATGCCTTAATAAAGCTGGGCTCAAACAATAGAGTTATTGAGGAGTCTAAACCTAATCCCAGACCCGAATTTTAAGAAAGAAATCACTCAAAAATTAAAGCCACATAACATATTCTTCCGAACGACTTTAAAACGAATCTGTGCATTTTTTTAATTTAAATTTGTATCCGACAGATTCTGTGTCATGTCAAAAGGTAGAAAGAGACAATTAGTGCTGTGCTAAAAGTATATTTATTAGAACCGGACCGGCCATTAAACCGGCGAGGGGGTCGGTTTACGGTTCGGCCGGTCCAACCCGGTTCAGTGTGCGCTTCACTGTTCACAAGGGGAAAAATTGAAAACTTAAAATACATACATAGTTTTAAACACAAACATAATTACCTCAAACTACATAGTCTCACACACACACAAACTACATAGTTTCAATATCAAACACACATTACTCTCAATTCTCAAACACAATACACAATAGTAGTGAACTGGTTTAACCAATTGGGTTAAGTCGATTGGTTTGTGCAGAACCCAAAACTGGAAACAAAAAAATTAAAAATTAAAAAGTGAACCGAAAACCGGCAGGTTTTCCCAAAACCGCTCGGTTTAACCCGGTTCAAACGCTGTTCATTTGTAAAACGATCTTTGAACTGAACCAAACCGGATAGGGGTCCAATTCCCGGTCGAACCGACGGTCCGATCCAGTTCTGATAACTATGGCTAAAAGTAAAAGAATGAGTTTTTTTTTTTCAAAAAGTAAACAATGTGAAAAAAAAATTGAAAAAGTAATTATACTTAATATTTATCAAAATGTATATAAATGTAACGGGGGTAGCGTTTTTTACAACGTGCACTACTTGAAGTAGTATTTTTCTATTTGGCCAAAAAAAAAGTAGTATTTTTCAAAAATCGCTACACGGGGGGGCGTTTTTCAAAAAACGCTACTAGGGATAGCGTTTTTATGAAAAACGTCAATGGAAGTGACGTTTTTTTTTTTTGCTTTTTTATATTTTTTTGACGACTCGATGTTTAATTAAAAATAAAATTATGTATCTATTAAAAAAATTGTAATAAGTATATATTTTAATTGCGATTCAAATGATGCAAGCAATATTAAATTTGGACTTACGGATTGACTGTACGCTCTGTCGTAAGTTGAGATATGAAAATTTGACTTAAAAAATATAACTCAGACCATGTAAGTCCAAACTGACCACGGTGAACGTCATTTATGTCGTAATTCAATTATCTACCTATGGTAATTTGTTTTATTAGAAATACAATGATTTTTTAACCTAACATCGTTTGTCTTATAATTTGACCGAAATAATTAAATGCATTAGGCGAGAAATTTAATTATGTACTTACTCGAAAAAATTACAATGCGTAGTTAATTTAATTACGAATTAAATAACGCTAACTAGACATTAAAAAACTCTACCTACTATACAAAAACAACTCAATAGTGTTTTAAACAGTGACAGTGATTTAGGAGATAATATTTTTATCGTATTCATGTCTACCCACTAGGGTGTTACACTATTCTTTTTCAGGTGAGCTTGCCTATTAAGGAGCACTCGTTTGCATGGATTTAAATCTAAGTGAACTTACTATGTTTCTTGTTATAGATTGTTGGAGGCATATGGGCTGATAAAATAGGTGGGAAGTCAGTGTTGGGTTTTGGAGTAGTATGGTGGTCAATAGCAACAGTTTTGACACCTATTGCCGCACGGATCGGGCTTCCATGTTTGCTCATTATGCGTGCTTTTATGGGAATTGGTGAGGTTGGTAAATTCTTCGCTCATTTTCCTATTCTGTAAGGTTTACTTAGCCTATATTCCATATGTGAATCCATTCACCTAATTCCAGATATGTATCTGACCTTAAAATTTATCAATTATATATCAGTATATACAGAGGTGCTCAAAGTTTGGAGAAAACTGAGGAAGTTGACATTAGTTGTTGATAAGATAGTCACCCTACAGTATAGACAGAGGTTAGTAGCTGTGGTGTTATAGGTCATAGCCCGTCAAACCGTGGCGTGTCCTCCCGTCCGGCAGACCGTGATCCCAACCTCAGGCAGATCCGCTTCCGCTTCCGCAAAGTGCAATCGCTCTAAAGAGGTAACCTAAATATGTGTATTTAGTCGATTGCATGATGTTGTTAATATGTCAATTTCCAACTTTTTTTTCTCTTAGATAATCTAAGTTGTGTGTTGAAAATCAAACTAAGAATTGCTATTTGAATCCATATACTAAATTAGGCATGCTTTTTCTCTAACAGGGTGTAGCAATGCCAGCTATGAACAATATACTTTCCAAATGGATTCCCGTCTCTGAGAGAAGCAGATCATTGGCCTTGGTATATAGTGGCATGTATTTGGGTTCAGTGACAGGGTTGGCTTTTTCACCGTTTTTAATCCATAAATTTGGATGGCCATCCGTATTCTATGCTTTTGGCTCTCTCGGAAGTATTTGGTTCGCTTTGTGGCTAAGTAAAGTAAGATTACTTATCTTTATTCATCCTTAGTCTATGCTGCCTAAATTCCATATGAAGCTAAAAAGATGGACAAAATTGTTTGAATCAACATTATCATATCACCCATATATGTATGTGTACATAAAGAAGCATGATGATGTTCATCATGCATGCATGCTGCATGACAATATGATATCCTGCTACAGTTAGGAAAGATACATTAACCGACGCCTCGATCAACTCCTGCCGCAGTCTCTTCTCTTCCCTTCCTCGATCAGCCTCTCCGCAACTTTGCTTAGGTCCCGGACATGCACATCCACCTTCAGCCCATACTTCATGAACAATGTCAGCGACATTTTCTGCTCCAAGCGGTGGCCGGGGGCTACACTCAGCCGGTGCCTCAGCAGAACCGCCGCCGCGATCGACTTCATCTGCAGATATGCTAGGTCCTTCCCGAGGCAGATCCTAGGCCCAGCGTTGAACGCCACGAACTTAAACGGATCTTGCGGTATGAACCTCGTCTCGTCCGGCGACAGCCACCGCTTGGGGCGGAACTCTAAGCAATCGTCTCCCCACGTGGATGACATTCTTCCGGCGGCGTAGATTGAGTACGTCACAGACGATCCTGCAGGGAGGACTGTGCCGTCTGGAAGCAAGGCGTCAGCGACCACGTGCTTGGAGTCCTCCGGCACCGACGGATACAGACGGAGTGTCTTGTTAAACTGATGAATATTGAAGCTAGAACTCTTAGCATTCAACCTTTCTTTCATTCATTGATTACTTCTATATATATTACATCTATGTTTGTGACATAATAATAAACTAGTACATTGACACACTATTGTATACATAAAGGAAATGATGTGCTGGTTTGGAGAATATTCCAGGTGTGTATCACATGTGTGTAGCATGTTCAACACTCCCCCTCAAGTTAAATAGTGGGATCTCCAATATTTAACTTGCACAAAGCATTCCTAAAATTTGTCCCGTTGACCGCCTTGGTGAGTATATCTGCAAGTTGATCCAGAACGTACAAACGGAATAATGATCATCCCATTTTCCAGTTTCTCTTTTATAAAATGACGATCGATTTCAACATGTTTGGTACGATCATGTTGAACTGGATTCTCCGAAATACTTATAGCTGCACGATTATCACACATTATCTTACATGGTTCCTGAATAGGAAAACCAATCTCAGTTAACAGTTTGTACAACCATAATACTTCTGTGAGACCTCGAGCAATTCCTCTGAATTCTGCCTCAGCACTTGAAAGTGCCACTACCTTCTGCTTCTTACTTTTCCAGGTTACTAAATTTCCTCCTACCATAGCAAAGTAACCTGACGTGGATCTTCTATCTGTCAGATTTCCTGCCCAATCCGCATATGTGTATGCTTCTATTTTGAGATGACCGTTGTTCTCGAACAACACTCCGCTCCCTGGCGAACCCTTCAAATATCTCAGAATTCTTAACGCAGCTTCCATGTGATCCGCTTGGGGCTTATGCATGAACTGACTTAACACACCTATTGCATATGCAATATCTGGTCTGGTGTGTGAAAGATAGATCAATTTCCCTACTAAATGTTGGAATCGTGCTTGATCTGTCGGTTCAGCTCCTTCTACTATCCTCAATCCATGGTTCAATACCATTGGTGTGTCTGCTGGCTTACAATCCACCAATCATGTTTCTACTAATAAGTCTAGAATGTATTTTCTTTGTGAAATGAAAATACATGTCTTAGACCGTAGTACTTCAATCCCCAAGAAGTACTTGAGTTCCCCCAAATCCTTCATCTCAAGTTCTTGAAACAGATTGCTCCTGAGCTGAACAATTTCTTCTTTATCATCACCTGTAATGATCATATCATCAACATATATAATCAAACAAGTTACTCGACCTTCTCTTCTTTTGATGAACATAGTGTGATCTGAATTACTCTGTCGGTAGCCATATTTCTTCATAGCCACTGTGAATCTCCCAAACCATGCCCTTGGCGTTTGTTTGAGTCCATATAACGCCTTTTTTAATTTACATACATCTGATCTCTTGAATCCTGACGTGAAATCAGGCGGTGGTTCCATATAGACTTCTTCCTCTAAATCACCATGCAGGAAGGCATTCTTCACATCAAACTGGTGTAGCGACCAATTTTTATTTGCAGCTATAGAAAACAAGACTCGAATAGTATCAATTCGAGCTACTGGGGAGAATGTTTCTGAGTAATCAATGCCATAGGTTTGAGTATATCCTTTGGCCACTAGTCTTGCTTTATATCTCTCCACGGATCCGTCAGCCCTGTGTTTTACTGTAAACACCCATCTGCAACCAAACGTTCTTTTTCCGTGAGGCAAATCACACTTCTCCCACGTTTGACTCTTCTTCAAGGCTTCCATTTCTACTCTCATGGCATGCCTCCATTCTGGAATCTTTAATGCTGATTCCACTGTGCTGGGTATATCTTGAGTATATACTGCAGTAGCAAAGGCTTGTGCAGCTGGTGTCAGACTCCTCCTTGCCAAGTTTGCTACTGGATACCGGCTTGCCTTTGGACTGTACTCTGGTTCATATCGAATAGGAGGAACGCCTCTGTTTCTCCTGGCTAGTAGTACATATCTCTCCTGTACTGGTACGTCTTTCTCCTGTACTGATGACTCTTCCAAACCATTGTCATTAGAAGTATTAGAACCAGGAGTTACCCAATTAGAACTACTAACCTCCGGGATATTAGTCGGGGTTGACGGGGTTGAAGCATCTGAGACCTGTATGATGGGAGTCAACGTCTCGGTGGTTCCACCAACTTGCTCTGTTGGGACTATCTCAGGGAACACTGGAGTAGTCAAAGTGGTTAAGATCAACCAATCTAATGGGCTATCCTCATTATTCTCCCCCTCGACAGGAGATTGAGATGGGTAGTAGAATTCTGTTTCTAAAAAGGTACAATCCATTGTAATATACATGCGATTGTTTTTAGGATTATAGCAGCGGTAGACTTTCTGGTGAATCCCATACCCTACAAATACACATTTGACAGAACAGGGATCGAACTTAGACCGATCCGATTTGGGAATGTGTACAAAGACAGAACACCCAAAGATATGAGGTTGGAGTGTTAAGGCTGTTGGAACACTCATATGACTAGATAAAACCTAAAGTGGTGTTTGAAGTTGAATCGCCTTAGTGGGTAGACGATTAAGAAGATAGACTGACGTTGCCACAGCTTCTAGCCAAAATGATTTTGGAACATTTGACTCTAGCATTAATGCTCTTGTCATTTCTAAAAGATGACGCTTTTTTCTTTTTGCTACCCCATTCTGTTGAGGAGTATGTGGACAAGTGGTTTGATGTATGATGCCTTTGTCTTTAAGAAACTGTTGAAGTGAGGAATTTACGAATTCTCCGCCATTGTCAGAACGGAGTACCTGGATTTGTTTACTAAACTGGGTCTGAACTAGATTGGTAAATTCTACAAACTTAGTAAAGACTTCAGATTTATGCTTAAGGAAGTATACCCAGGTCATGCGTGAATAATCATCAATAAAAAGCACAAAATACCTAAAGCCAGTGTTCGACATACATGTACCATTATTTGGAGCTGGTCCCCAAACATCAAAGTGAATTAAGGAAAACACAGACTTGGCTCTAGATTCAGACATTGAATATGATTGTCTATGGCTTTTAGCAAGAATACAGGTTTCACACACAAGTTTGCTATTTGACGGAAATATACTAGGGAATAATTTATGAAGGTACCCGACAGATGGATGACCCAACCGTCGATGCCACAACCATTGTTGCATGGTGACTGTCTCGTGAGCAAGCATTGCAGTTCCGTGTTGAGTCACTTCCTCCACATAATACAGGCCTTGACGTTCAATTCCTCGCCCAATAACTTCCCCCGACTGAATATCCTGTAGCAAACAAAAATTGGGATACATTAACACCATACAGTTTAACTCTTTTGTTACATGACTGATAGAGAGTAACTTGCACGCTAAGCTAGACACATAAAGACAATTCTGCAATTTAATTGTTGGAGAAATATCAATGGTTCCGGATCCCTGAACCGGTAGTAAGTCTCCATTTGCTGTCTGGATCATTTCTTGTCTTGGTGTCGACTGACTTATAAAATCTTTTTTGTCAAAACTCATAGTGTCTGTGGCCCCGCAATCAAAGAGCCATTTACTGTTCTCTTTCATTCCGACATGGTTTGCGGTGCCAATTGGTGTTGTGGTTGTGTTCCTGGTACCGAATCCACGGTCAACACGGTCTCGTCGTTGACTTTCCCACCCTTCGGGGAATCCTTTGAGTTCAAAGCATTCGTCCCGACTGTGACGATACTTTCCACAATGGTTGCACCTCATGTTCCTCTGGTCCATGCCATGGATTTCTGAACCTGACTGTAGCTGGAAAACAAATCAGACCAGAAAACTAGACCAAATAGGATTCAAAACTGATCTGAACTGAAATTCTGAACCGGATTACTGAACCAGTTTACTGAACCGGTTTACTGAACCGGTTTACTGAACCAGTTTACTGATATTGAAGCAATAAGAGCTGAACCGAAATATTCCTCTGTCCCCGCGTGCTTGAACCAAAATAGAACTTCAGTTTTATTAAATATAAATAAAACTGAATATTGAAAGATGTGCTACCCCGCGTGCTGTAGAAGACAACTTTCACTTTCACTTTCTTAACAAAGCTTTCTTGTTAAAGCTCTCCATGGACAGCTTTATGTCCAAAGCTATATGAAGCTTTGGTTGGAGGAAGCTTCACGGACGAGGCGAGGAGCTTCACGGCGGGGACGAGGCGAGGAGCTTCACGGCGGGGACGAGGCGAGGAGCTTCACGGCGGGGACGAGGCGAGGAGCTTCACGACGAGGACGAGGCGAGGAGCTTCACGGCAAGGACGAGGACGATGAAGCTTCACACGGATGAACGGAGCTTCACACGAGAAGCTGTCACGGAGCTTCACTGCGAGGACTTGGCGAGCTGGAGCTACGGGAGCTACGGACTGGATGAGCTACGACAACCGAGGGTTGGACGAGCTGCAGACTGAACTGGAGCACCGAGGTGGGCTGACACCAAGGAGTTGAACTCGGGCACCGAGCTACGCAAGGCTGGAATGGAAGCTCGACTGGACTGGAGCTCGACTGGACTGGACTGGCTGCGGCGTCTGGCTTCGACTGGAACTGTGACTGGAACTGTGACTGGAATGGGCCAAGCTGCGGCGACTGACTGCGACTGGACACAGCTGAGCACGGCGAAAGACTGATGGGTAGTTATAATTTCTGATTTTATGGCTCTGATACCATGTTAAACTGATGAATATTGAAGCTAGAACTCTTAGCATTCAACCTTTCTTTCATTCATTGATTACTTCTATATATATTACATCTATGTTTGTGACATAATAATAAACTAGTACATTGATAGACTATTGTATACATAAAGGAAATGATGTGCTGGTTTGGAGAATATTCCAGGTGTGTGTCACATGTGTCACATGTGTGTAGCATGTTCAACATGTCTCAGATAGCGCCGCCTTCAGATACACCAACCGATCAACTTCTTCGATGGTCAATGGATCCTCCCTCCACTTTGTCACGTCATCGCCGCGTGTCTTGAGCAGAACCGTGGATATTTCCCTCATGATTTTATCCTCCACCGTTGGATTCAGCGTCACCAGCCAGAAGAACCAGCACAGAGCAACGGATGACGTGTCACGTCCAGCTAGGATGAAATTCAAGGCCACGTGTTGGAGGAATGAGTCTGAGTATGACTCTTTCTTCTTCATGAACCTTGTCAACAGATCGTCCTGGGGATAATTTCCGCCTTCAATCTGACTCGTCAACTCCAGCTTACGTGAGCGTATCACACTCAATAAATACTCATTGATGCGGGCAATGCTTCGGTTCAAGCTCACCTCCATCCCTAGTCCGAGCCACTTCTTGAACCGCCAAACCACCTCAGGCAATATGAACCGTTGTAGGCAGGCCTCGGTGGCTTGATCGAATGCGACCCCGAACCGGTTCTCGGTCCGATCCGGTCCGCACGTAGCTGGGTCCTTTCCGAAAGCCAAGCCACATATGTTGTCGAAGGTGAGCCTAAGCAGCAAGTCCTGAAGATCAATCAGTTCTCCACTCTGCTCAGCCAACTTCAGAACCGGACAGAACTGCAACTCAATTGCCCGATTCACCCATCGAGCCATGGCTTGTCGCAGTGTCCTGGTGGTGAACTCCAGTGTTGCCGTCTTTCTCTGGAATATCCACGTGTCACCATCGGAATTGAAGATCCCCTGTCCAAGGAAATCATGAAACACGGCCTGCCACGTTGGTCCCTTGGGGAAGTTATCGAACCTTGTCTTCAGTATGTACTCAAGATTCTTTGGGTCACACGTGACAGTCACGAGCCCCTGTTTCTTGTCCAGAAACGGCACCGCGCAGATGCATGTCTGGTATGTGCCGCCACAGGCGCGTGGGTTGTCGGTAATCCATTCATGCATTCGGTCGCAATTCTGTATCAAGCCTGGTAAGCTGCCCAATAACGGCCAGACACGTGGACCCTTCATTGACCGTGAGATGGACATAAACCAGAACAGGTAAGCCGTTATGGCCGTTAGGATCCAAACATCAATATATACATCCATATATGTATAAATATATATATATATAGTAGAGAGTGTCTGATGTAGAGAGTGAAATGAAATGTAGTAACGATACCAAATGAAGAAGGATAGAAGAGATTTATAGGTTGGAGAGGAGAAGGATGCAATAATGGAGTCCTGACAAGAGGGTTGTTACCTCTCTTAAATATCTGTGGAGGAAGTTGAAGCTTTTTTTAGTACACTACTTTGGCCCGACCACCTTGTTCCATCAAATATTTTCGTATTAATTAATTATAAATATATAAGATGATTAGATTAAATATTTGAAGATTATCATTATTATTAGAGTTTTTGTGTGTTATAATTAAATTAAATATTTTTTGGTTACTTATATTTGTTCAACGTTAAGTTTTAGTTGTTTATGTTTTTGACATTATTAAATAGTTAGTTATTTTTTAGAATTTGACTATTTGGTTCAAAATTGTTTTATATATCCACTTATGTTTGATAATGTTATTTTTTGTTTTAAATCATTAGCTTTTGTTATATGTTAATATTAAGACATGATACATCGAAAATGTCATTCTTTTATTTTTTATACTTTTTCTTAGTTTTTTCAAAGTTCCATCCGTATGTTTAGGAAGAGAATAATACAAAGAAGAAACATGAAAAAATGATTTTAGATATATTAGGTTTTATTATTAGCACGTGTGACATTAACGGTTAAGTGTAATGAAAGATAGTGATTTAAATCGAAAAATAATATTATCAAATATAAATAATTAAATAATATTAATTTAAACCAAACAATAATATCGTTATATACAAATAAGTCAAAACTTTTCTTTTTTCAATAAATAGCATGAAACAGTTTGAATATATAATTAAAACCGATTCGCAATAGATATAATAACTACACAAATGTATAGTGTTTTGAAGTAAAATAGTACGGTTCACTCTTCACAATTTATGCTTAGTTACTCCTTAACTTTAAACCCTAACATCAAAGGTCAACGCTCTTTATATAAATAATCATGGGGGAACATACAGAACAACTTAGATTCAGAGCCAACATTTTTTTTACATTGAATAATTGATCAGATCATGAAAACTATGAGAATGGAATCTGGAGGGAGGGGAAGGGATAATTAAAGTCAACGCACAGTAACCTAGCTGCACCTGCACTTACTATTTCCACATGAAGACACGTGGACCCGTCTGTATTCCTAAACTCAAAACCCATCTACATTAATGTTTTCGTAGGGGGAGAGAGAGAGTTCGGACCCTATTCGGCCTGTTTGTTTTTTCACTAATAAATACTCGATTCATTCCGATTGTAAAAGAGTCAATGTCATTACAATCACTACGCAAAATATTACTAAGTAGAAGTGGGGGTCTGTTGACTCAATTGCTTAAGCGCACTCCCAGTCTGACTTGTTTGACAATCCAATTTGCTGCTTCGTTCGCGGATCGTCTAACATGCATCCACTCGCTCGATTCGATATCTCTCGTTGTCTTCTTAATGTTGTCGCATATCGTCTCAATTCTCCAATGGTGCGCTTCCAAAGTCGTAGCATCCGGTCCTCGTATCATCCTGTTTGCCCCTATCATTCGGCCCTCCGCATTCCTTGTTATTGCCCCGATTCCAACTGTCTTGATTCGGTCACACCATGAAGCATCACAGTTTATTTTGGCCTTACCTGAACTTGGAGCCGCCCACCGTTCGTTCTCCCTCGTACGCGGTTGTCCATGCATTCCGTTCGGTCCTGGTTGGAGCTCCTCATGGTTGCGCCTCACCTCCTCAATTATCACTCTCAGATTTGACATTTTTCTTTCAAAAGCCACTCGACATCTCGCTTTCCAAATTGTCCAACATATTACCATACACAACCTCCATCTCGTTTGTTGATCCCTCCTCATCATACCACCTTCTTCTTTGCGTTCCCGGGCCCACTCTTCAAAACTTTGGTTGTTGTGATGGTTTTGGCCTAATCCTAGTAACTCGGCCCATACCTCCTCCGTCCACTTACATTGGTACACCATATGTTCGTGATCCTCCGCACACCCGCATATTGGACAATTGACTAGCACTATCATCCCTCTTCTATGAAGGTTTTACATCATGGGTAGTGATTTTGAATGGAGCCGCCACATGAAATGTTTCACCTTTGGGAATGTGTTGCATTTCCATATGGCTCGCCATCCCGCTTCTTGTTGTTGCTCGACTGTTTGGTCTCGGCTCGGGTGACGGTCTTTCATATGATGGTACGCCGATCAGACCGTCAAACTCCCATCTATTCGGCCTGTTGAAGCCGCGTGAAAGCCGTGAATCATTAATTAACAAGAGTTGACTTTTGGGGATGGATTTATGGAGCTATATGTCTGACGATTATACGTTGATGGGAACTAACGGCTCGTTTGGGTGGACGGACATGCAGTTTGTGAGTGACTTAAGCTTCTGTTGATAATAGTGTAGTAAAAATATATAAATTGTGATGCTATCTATATTGTTAACTATATCACGATGCAATGCAGTTATGGTTATAATTACAGAATTTAATTTATAATTATATATGTAAACAATTGTCTGCATATTTGTCCATTCTACCTACCAATTCTCGTATGTATCACTACTCAAACAGTCAAACTTCGAGGAATTGCACATAAACTCCATACAATTTACAGTTTACACTCATCCCACACGTGAGTTTGTTGACTGTCAATAAATACATATATAATAAGAAAAAGGCATTGAGAGAGAGCATCATGCTTTACTTGTTATATATATAAAAATCAAATCAAATCACCTAAAAAAGCGTAGGGCAGGAAAGCAACCATCGGTGTTCTTTTCACTATAAGCTTAGGTGCAAAGGGGCAGGACAGTTTCTATACAGACAACGCGATGCAAGGCTTAGCACATATATAAGAAAATAAAAGCATTAATAAATAAATAGGTAGAATGCTTGCTAACTTATTGATTGAAATTTAGAACCAATCCATTAGCAAACATCTAACCGTTTTTCGCCATCATCTTAGGTCTCGCTTGAGGCGCTGCTCCTTATAAATGAACCACGGCGCTGCCCACCCATGATCACGTCTTTGATACGATAAATGGGACCCAGCATACTCCCAATCTTCTGTGAAGAATCCGGCCAAAATCAAATGAGTAAATATAGATATATATGGGGTAAAAAAACCCGTCATAGAAGTAGTGTCAGCAGCTGCAGTCTTGCAGTATATTCTCTCTCACAGAAACTAGAATCCATGCCATAGCTTAGGTTGTCATATAGATCTCTACTAATCGATTGAATTTATTACGCTTCCTACTGTAAAATCATGTTCATTGTAAACTTCTATGATGAAAGGAGTAACATACCTCGTCTTTCAAGGTTAAATGCCATTTAGATTGCAAAATTTGCCACCTTTCTTGCTCCCATCGCTGCCCAAGAATGACAAGCCCCATCACAGCAGCAGTGATACAGATTGACCATAAGGCATTTGCATCTTTCGCATGAGTGTATAAAGAGGCAGCTCTCTTCTTCCACCAAGTTAGGGGGGGTAATTCAGATTCACAGAATTCATCATCATCTTCTTTTATGGGATCAGATAACTGCGATAGTAGGTCTGCAGGAAGACCTGAATTATCCCCACTTTCTTTTGCTTCTTCAAATATTGGACCACTGATACTGGTTTCATCTAATGAAATATCCGTGGCACTGTAGTGGCTTCCTTCTTCAAGCCCTGGTTTGTGGGTTGATAGATTAACAGCCTTCTCATCAAAGAAATGTTTTTCTGCAAATTCGTCATTCATAGAGTCAATGTGATCTTTCTCGTCCTTCACACTGGAATTACTTACTTCTGGACCCAGTTCAGTGGTATCATAGCTGCCTTCCTGCTCTTCAGGAATTTCAGCATCTTCGGGTTCCAGAGGTAGATTCTCATGATGGCTAGGTGGAAAGACAAAGTGATCTGACATAAATAAAGGACGGGATGTTTCAGATTCATCCTCAGTTTTAATTTGGGTTCCCTCTACTTTATATGAACTAGGAGAGTCTGCAGATGCAGATGCAGTAAGTGACACAACTTCCCATTCATTTTTCCGTGTATTAGTGCCCTCTGCATCCTCATTATCAGCCATTCTTTCACTGTGTTGTAACAGAAGTTCACCAAGGTGAAAAGGTTAGAGTATATGAATAGCTGATGAACGTTAGAATTACATAAATATATGCATGTATAGTTCATAAAAATGGAGCTGTCCATGCACAAGAGGCCAAGAGAAGTAAAGATTCCTCCCCACCATCCACCCACCCCCTCACCCCCACCCACCCCCCAAAAAAAAACTCATGCAGCCTGAAATGAAGTGGTTCAGCTTAGTCTTCTATTATCAGAAACTCGACCAAATGGGACCAAGTGTATCTATCCATGGAACAAGATCCACCATCTTAGGCACCCACAAAGCACTAATGAATCACTGCGGGGAAAAACAGCAATCAAATGAATGTCTATTGCCTACAGGCTACAACTCTGACAGTCAAGTGGAATTAAGGTGGAGGAAACTCAAGCTCTGGATAAAATTGGGAATACTCCTTATTTCATATTCACACTATTCTTTCAGCATATGTTATATGAGAAAATTATGATAGAGTCGAAATTCTTAGCAGTAGTATGGAGAAATCAACCCACAAGATAATACAGATTTCTCAACTTCATGAAAGCGTTAGGATGTTCCAAAGAAAGGAGTTCATATATATGACTTTGTATCCATCATAATCCATCACAACAGGAGTACAGAGGCCTACAAATGATGGAGCAGTTCATTCTTTAAACTCAAAACTAAATCAACCAAATACTCTTTTAAGAGGAAACCAGACAAAATCTCCTCAAGAAAAGACAACCGGATTATTAGCAGCAAGACTTAGGTTCGATTACTTGCAATGAAAAAATAAAAAGAACTACTGAACAATCAACTCAGCGTACTTATGTTACTAACGCGTGCAGACTATCAGTGTTTGTTTCTCGAAATTGTAACATGTTTACTGATCCTAATAAGTACTTCTATGCTTCGGGCCATAGTCGTACCCAGCAGCTACATGTTCATTGTCTATCAAGAATAGACAACAATTATGTGCCAAGTTCAGTCTGATACAGAGATGAGACATATTGTAGCTAAAATATGCATTAGATCCAACCGATGAGCTAAATCAGACATTAAATCTTCATTCCATCATTAACAGCAGTCTTTTTTTCAAATTAACGTGAAAATGGATCAGCTAAGCACAACACATCAGGTAAGTTGGATCCTCACCACTTATACAAACATCAACACAGCTTCTATATAGATCATATGCGTCGAACCACAACAATCAAAGAAGAGAAATCATCACAGATCAGATCAGAACGAATCTAATCGATCGGATAAGCAGATAAACAACCCGAACAGGCAACTGAAGCTTCAGAGCAGACATGGTCGTTAATATTGGAATCTAGAGTCGGTATATCTTACCGTCTTACGAAAGCCAAACTAGAAGGTGTCGACGAGACGATCGGCGATATCGCCAAAGCGTAGGGGAATTGGGATTGATCGGAAAAAAACTGTTTGGAAACGAGCAGAGCTGCAGAATAATGCTGTGGGGTTTTCTTTCTATCACTCCTCCGGGAAGATACCGGCCAATCCGGTAATCCGAACTTCGCGTTGACGGGCTATGAATAAAAAACGTTAGTAAGTCATTAACTTCTTAAATTTAAGGAAATTTGGCCAAAAAATAATTAAGGAAAAAGTATAAAAAAATAATATGATTGAAGAAATTATTATTGAATACAACTTGTTTGAACTTCTAATTTATAATAAATTATGTTTTATTATGTTAGTTTTAGATGAAACGTTTATTTTGTTAACTTTGATGATTGTACAAACTTTGTACACGTGACGACATATGATTGGACCAAGCTGTAAAAATAATAATATATTATATCAAACATGAATAAATACATAAAAATCAGTTTTATTTTTAGAAAAAAGAAGAAGAAGAAAAATACTAAAATATTACTTTTATATATTTCGTATTTTATTAAAAAATCTAAAATAAAATAAATAATATGAAGAAAAATACATAAATGTTATTTGTATATTATTAATACAAATAAATTAAAATTATTCTAAAAAATTGGGAAAATATTTGTTTAGATCTTAGATTTTATTAAAAATTGAAATAGAATATACAATACATTGTATTTAAAATATAATTTTGTTTATTTTATATTTTTATAATATATGCTATAAATAAAAATATTTTTTTAAATGGTTTTCAAAATATTTTTATTTTAAGAAAAACTATTTATAAGAACAAAACAGATTTGCTGATTATTTTTTTTTCTATATTTAAATTTTATAGTTTATTAAAAATATGAAGTATATTATCCAAAAAAGTAGTTTTTTTTAATATATTTTTGAATTTTAAGAATACTTTAATTCATTTCATACTTTTTATTATTTATTAAATAAATAAAGTTTATATTCTTATATTTTTAAGTATTTTTCTATTTTCTATTTATAAGAATGTATTTTCTATTTGTATAATTTTTTTATTTTATAAAATAATATTTAGAAAAATATTTAGTTTTTTCTTAATTTTATGTATTTTTTTTTTTATAAAATTAAGTTATTTATCGGACACATCATCATTTCACATGTCACGTCATCATTTCATCTATCACATCATCAACCGTTAGCTCTACCACTTAGGTCTGAAACAAATTAGGTCTATGCTCTTACCACTTTGGTCAAACATATTACATAATTTTCCCTAATTTTAACACCCCCTGTGTTTGTGCAATTAACTCACAAATTAGCGAATTAGTTATTTAATCCAAACATTGTTAATGTCAAATTTGATTATTGAAATAGTAACATAATATTAATGTAGTTGTGTTAACATGATAGACAGAAAATATTGAAAAAATATTTTTAAAAAGGGGAATATCTGAAACAAATAAAAAAAATTTTTTTAACAAAAATCAAAATATTTATATAAACAAGTTAAATACCACTATGTCAGAAGGTAAACATCGAGTTTCCTCCAATATTTAAAAATGAAATTTTAATTCATTCATGTTTGGTAATTAATAGAGTCTACTCATTCTATCAAATTTTCCATCCAAACTTAACCGAATATGTTTTGAAAATTGTAAAGAATAAAAATTTATTTAAATAAAAAAACATCATAACAAAACTCTTCGAAACTTTTTTATTTTATAATTGAATTTCAATTCGATCAATACTTGATTGAGCTACAATTGAATTGAGGTTAAACTAAACCCCAATCATAGAGGTTAAAGTATAGGTCTTGACACATACCATACCCCACTCATGAGCGAGTTGGTCTAGGCCAATACCACGACCTTAGCCCCTTCGATTGATGCTCAATCGAGTCTCAATCGTATTAGAACTAAATTGTAATTTGTAACATATAAAAAAGTTTTGAAGGATTTTGTTGTAATATTTTTAGAAGTTTTATATTTTTACAAATTTCAATACATATTCTGTTAAGTTTGGATGGAAAGTCTGATAGAAGAGGTAATCTCGATTGATGACTAAACAAGAAGTAACAAAAATTCCCATTTCTAACCATTATAGGAAACTTTGTTTTGGCTCAAATATTAGGAGGCACAATTGTTTCTTACATATCTTAAAATAAAAAAATTGAACAAAAAAATTTAAATTCTATATATATAAAAAATTATTAATAAAAAAATATAAAAACAAACAAACTTAATTGGACTAAGTCTGCGTCGGACCTAACTCAGAGTTCGACCCTATCTTGAGTCAATTCAACTCTAAGGATAAATGGTTATTTTATTTGTGTCTAAATGACTCAAACAGTGTCAAACACTAGTTTGGGTTGGAGCCTAACTTGGTCCAATTGAGTCGGGTCTTTTTCTTTTAATAAACAAATAAACCTATAAATAATAAGTTTTAATGCTTATAGAATTTCTATCTCCAGTTATGTATTATTTTTCCATGTAAATAATTAGAAACTTTGAATTTTAAAATATATATAAAAAAACATTATTAAATAATATAATGTAATTTAGTGCTATAGATGTACACTCTTCCTCCATGCTAATGTTGTCTCATTTGGTCTACTTAAATATCCTGATATACAGAGGAATTTTGTGAAAATTTTTAGGGTTGAATTTAGTTAAGAATTAAAAGTTAGGGATCGATCATAATCATCTGTAAAAGAATGGGTACTACTTCTTCATTTTCATAATTAGGGGGAGAATTTGTAGATCAGGGATTCAGGCTGATCAGCGCTCTCTTTGTGGCAAATTCACCTCATCCCGTTCGGTTTAATGTACACCGGGTGTATGTATTGCTAGATCGAATCTCGAAAAATTTAAGAGGAAGAATAGAAAACTTTGCTCTGCGATTCTGTCTCTCTTTAGGGTTCTGATTTTGACTGGATGATGCAGATCGTCCAAGGAAGGGATCCCACTGAGTGAGTGGAATGTCGGACTCGATTCGTCGGCACCCTTTTTCGTACAAGTAGAAGAAGAAATTCAGAGCCGCCGAAAATGTCGTATTTTCTAGAGGGAGTATAATACGTAGGTGAAGGTAGAGAGAGAGAGAAAGTGTGTCAAACAAGTACACGAGGATACCAGCCGTTGGTTGGTATTGGAACGTTGGGATCGGAGGAGCCAAATTGTGTGTTCTTCAAAAATTGGAGGGATCAGATAGTTCTTGGGTTGGGGTTTAGCTTCGAAAGCAGAAAACTTTGCTGTATCGCATTATCAATGCAATCAGGTTGCGGAGGAAACGGCAGTGGTCGGAATCCGTCTGGATGGATGCCTTCATCGTCGAAAGCACCACCGTCTTCTTCCTCATCCTCCGCAGTTTCTGGGCACCGCGTGGGTTTCGATTCGTCAAAGGAGGTGATGATGCTTCTTTTATTGTTGCTGCATTGAATTCTGCTCTATTGATAGAATGCATGTTAAGGCAACTGGATAACTAACTCGGATGTCGAGGTTAAGGAGTGAATTTGCGTTTTGAGTTTCTCGGGGAGCTACATAATTAGTTAAGTCGCAGTGTAGTTAACACTTTTCTAGGAAGCTGATACAACGATCAGTACTGTTGATTTAGTAGGTTATTTATTTATGATCAGCAGAACCGATCCCGAATTTACTTTGTGTTGATTTATCAACTTGTTCTTATTTTTTATTTGGTCGCCATTCTAGTGATCGCTGCATTACGGTCTATCGGATGTGTAGTTATAAATATATATGGGGTGCGATTAATATTCTTCCATTAATCGATGAATTGAGATATCGGAGGGTTGGATTCTTTATGCAGTTGCAATTGGCTGGCGCTTGACTATACTCCTACTTATGTATCATCTCGTGAGAATGTAAAATTGAGTTCAAGAGTAACAGTTGATGTAGATTACTAAGTTACTAACTGACAATAGTTCAGGCAACAAACTTAAAACTGGTCAATTCTGGATTCTTGTATACAGTAATAATTTTGACCTTTTTGGTAACATGGTGTGGTGGTAGAAGAATTCAACTATGTTAGGTGGCTAAGCAGTAAGCAGGTGCACACTTAAAATGGGTCGGTTTAGTTGTTGATATCTCTTGTCGTTGACTTTTTATTATGTTTTTCAAAACTTGACTTTTCTAGGTTTTGCTTTCTTAAATGAGTCTGCATGTGCATGATTTTTGTGCTATTGTCAACATGTAACTGTTCAGTTAGATAATCTTCGATGTTGGAACGGTTTAGTGCAGAATAAGGTGCCTCGTGTTTGGCTTTGCTTGTTGGTACTTGATATGCATCAGGCCTTTAGGCTAATGAAGTAAATGTTTCTGACTTTCTGGTCATATGTGATAGATGGGAAGTTGGAGCACTGATATATTTTGGCTTGTACTTTGAACCTTCGATATATAGGGTTTATAAACATATATTTTCAATGGTAGATGTGATATGAGCTTCAAGTTGATTGATGTTTATCTGACTCTGCTTGGTTAAATTGAAGTAGTAACTCTTCCTGCTCAAAAGCAAATATCTATCACAGATATGCTCTTTGTTCCTTTCATTAGCTTAATTTTCCTCGGTTTTGCATTCAAAAGATGTTTTATTTTTGAGATACCTAACTGTTTATTTTCAACTTATGTTACTCGAATCTGATTAATTGTCTTTGATTTTGTATAATATTTATGCTCACAGTTACTGCAACAACAATTTTATAGAAGATCTGAAGGGAATGAAGCGCTTCTACCATATCAAGCTGGTGGTTTGCAAGGTATTGATGGGGGAATCAACTTCATTCCTTCAACAAGCTCCGCAGAACTGCATCAGCACTATCGGAAGTTTGATGGTTCACCCATACAACATAGTCCTGCAGGGGATGGACAAAGCAGGAGGCAAGGTGTTGAGCAAGAAATGCAGAATTCGGTGCCGCAACCCCGCCTCCCATTTGCTTTCCAGACTCCAACCAAGTCTGCTGCAATGTCACTGTCACCTCAACAGTCTAGAGTAGAAATGAGGGGTCCTTCCTCTGGAAAAGATCGAGATATAGGTATAGGAAATTTCATGAGACAGGAAGCCATGACTGATTTAACAGATAATGAGACTCAGGCATCATCCTCAGATGCTTCTGGTGAGAAGCAGTTAAGATATATGTTGCAGCCAATGGCTGATCAGAGGAATGAGATGCAGCAAATGATGCACCCCTCTGCTATAGAGCAAATTTCACCTGCAAGTAATCTTAAGCCACCACAATCCATGCAGACTCAACAATTTACCCTAAGTATGTCTAACAATCAAATGGCTGTGGCTGCACAGATGCAAGCATTTGCAAGGGAAAACAATATTGACCTTTCAGTGCCTGCAAATGCCAACATGATGATTAAGTTAATGCCACTTTTGCAAGCTAGAATGGTTGCACAGCAGAAAGCAAACAATGACAATGGTGGTGTTCCATCCTCAAAACCACCCGTTGCTTCTCCATCTCCCCATGTCAATTCACATGATGACATATCCATGGTGTCAAACTCCGGTAAAACTGCTCATTCAGTTCATCCTAGCTCAAGTTCTGTCCCTGGGGCGGTAAAATACAACAATAATGCCACAATGCAGCAGTTTTCTCCTAATGGAAGAGAAAACCAGGCTTCCGGAAAATCTATAGCAATGGAAAATGGAAAGCTGCCCATGGTCTCTTCTCAACCTGCTATAAATGCAACCCAGGATGTGGACCAATCCTATCAAGTGAAAACTGTGCTAGGTGATGCAGAAGCATCTCAAGGACACTATTCTAGGCAGTTAAATCAGTCAGCAGTGCAGTCTTCAGTTCCTTGCAGAGCTGGGGTCTCATGTAGCAATGCTCCGCACCAGGTTGGAGTGCCTCAACAACATTCAGCATTTACTAAACTTCAATTGCATGTTCTTAAAGCACAAATTCTGGCATTTAGGCGTATAAAGGTATGCAAGTACCTCCCTTCTCTTTTCCTTCCTACTGCACAAATAAATTGCCGATTGATAGTTTTTTTTTTACGCTTTTGTGATTTGTTAACAGAAAGGAGAAGGTACTCTGCCACAGGAACTTCTCGAAGCTATTTCCCCACGACCTCTTGAATTGCAGCAGCTGCAGCAGTCACAACAGCAACAGCAGTTTCTTCCTGGAGGAGCAAATACTGAAGACAAATCTGTTGCCAAGACTGCGGAACAAGTGCATAAGCATTTAGATTCTGCTGACAATGATGGTCAGACAGTACCTCCGGTCAAGAATCTTGACACAACTCATCTGAGAGAGGAAGTGGCTGGAACAGAGGAAAAATCAACCTCCTCAACAGTCAACATTAAAGATCTATCAGCTGATTTCACTGAACTTAAAGCAGTGGACACTGCTAGGAACGAGGAACATCATGATGCCGCACCTTCTGCTGAATCAGAAAACAATCCCGTTAATAGGCCTGTTGGAAACAACTCCTTGATCGATAAAGGAAAGACTGCTGAATCACTATCTCCCACCTGCGATGCAGTGCAGGGAAATAATGCACAAAGTACCTCAGCTTCTTGTCAGAGAGATGTTGGGGCTACTAGAAAATACGCCGGTCCATTGTTTGATTTTCCCGTTTTCACGAGGAAGCACGATTCTTTTGGGTCAGCCATGATGGTTAATAGCACTAACAATCTTACACTAGCATACAATGTGAAAGATCTCCTTTCTGAGGAAGGTCTTGAAGTTCTTAACAGAAGAAGAACAGAAAATCTGAAGATAATTGGTGGTTTACTGTCTGTTAATTTGGAGAGAAAGAGGATTACACCTGATCTTGTTCTCCGTTTGCAAATTGAAGAGAAAAAGATTAGGCTTATAGATATACAAGCACAACTGAGGGATGAAGTTGATAGTGAACAGCAGGGTATAATGGCAATGCCTGATAGGCCATACCGCAAATTTGTTCGCCTTTGTGAACGTCAGCGAATGGAGCTAACTCGTCAGGTACAATCTTCTCAAAAAGCTGCTAGGGAAAAGCAGTTGAAATCCATCTTTCAGTGGCGTAAAAGGCTTCTTGAAGCTCATTGGGTGATCCGTGATTCACGAATTGCACGTAATAGAGGAGTTGCAAAATACCACGAGAAAATGTTGAAGGAGTTCTCAAAAACAAAGGATGATGATCGAAATAAAAGAATGGAGGCATTAAAAAATAATGATGTGGAAAGGTATAGAGAGATGTTGCTGGAGCAGCAGACCAACATTTCTGGTGATGCTGCTGAGAGATATAATGTGCTATCAACATTCTTGACTCAGACTGAAGAATATCTTCAGAAGCTAGGAGGTAAAATAACAGCTGTCAAAACTCATCAGGAAGTAGAAGAGGCTGCAAGTGCTGCTGCTACGTCTGCTCGGTTACAGGTACCTTCTTAATAATCTTCCCTTGTTTCTATATATTATAGCATAGTGATGTTGGATTCATCATTATGTGTTCCTTCTTATCTGCAAGTAAGCTTCCATTCTTTTTCTTACACCTCCTTATAGCTGAGCAACTGATTTCTAAATATGAACATCTTGTTTCTGAATAAAAGGGTCTCTCAGAAGAAGAGATAAGGACAGTAGCTGCCTGTGCTGGAGAGGAAGTAATGATACGGCATCAATTTGTTGAAATGAATGCACCTAAGGATGGCTCTTATGTGAACAAGTAAGTGAATGAGCATGATCAGGATCATGTTTGTAAAAAGAACCTTTCCTTCTGGGACTCCCCCACCCCACCCCAAAGTTAGTAATTTATTACTTTGGCATCAGGTATTATAATCTCGCGCATGCTGTCAATGAAAAGGTTGTGAAACAACCGTCTATGTTAAGGTTAGGAACTTTGCGAGATTATCAAATTGTAAGTTTCACCTATTTTAAGACCTAAAATATTCATTGTCATCAGTGTTTCATTTTTTTTACTATGCTTCTTGAGTTGCTTTTTTTATTCTTCAGGTTGGGTTGCAGTGGATGCTTTCTTTGTACAATAACAAGTTAAATGGTATCTTGGCAGACGAAATGGGTCTTGGCAAGACTGTCCAGGTGAAATTTTTGGCTTTGCAGTTGAAAACTTGGAATTCATTCTGCATATTACTTTGAAATCATGGAAATTAGACGCTTTAGAATCTTCCGTCAAATAAAGGCCTTGACTTTTCGTCGGATATGCTTTCCTTGTATAAAATGCTTCAAGTATGTGCGGCACTTTCTGATTTTTTAAAGTAATATATGTCTCTTCTTCGGCGAGTAGGTCATGGCATTGATTGCTTATCTGATGGAGTTTAAGGGGAACAATGGGCCCCATCTTATTATTGTTCCTAACGCTGTCCTGGTAAACTGGAAGGTACTCTCTCTCTCTCTCTCACACACACACACACACACAGTCTTGAGCTCTTAAATGTGTTCTTAACTAGCCTTATTTGACAGAGTGAGCTCCATAACTGGCTGCCTTCAGTCTCATGCATTTACTATGTGGGTGGAAAAGATCAGAGGTCAAAGTTATTTTCTCAGGTGGGAGCAGAGCAATCCCAATTTTCTCATGTGTGTTTTTCACTTGTACTTAATGCTTCTTGATGTTAAACCCTTTTCTGGAAAAATCGCTGTCCAGGAGGTAACTGCATTGAAATTTAATGTTCTGGTGACCACCTATGAGTTTATCATGTTTGACCGTGCAAAACTTTCAAAAGTTGATTGGAAGTACATTATTATTGATGAGGCACAAAGAATGAAGGACAGGGAATCAGTTTTAGCACGTGATCTTGACCGATATCGTTGCCAAAGGCGCCTTCTTCTCACAGGGACACCATTGCAGGTTTGTAATTGAAAGGGTTCAGTCCCCTGCATAATTTTTTCTCCTTGAAATTTGAAATACGTTATATGCCATAACTAATAATGCTATATTTATTGACTCCAATTCTACCAATAATTTATCTTTGTCTCGGACATCCATGTCCCAAGAAAAGAAAGAAAAGTCTTTGTCTTGTGCCAGCACTTCTGTCAATTTTTTGAACATGTATACTACTTTGTTTACCATGACTTACTTTACTTATTGTAGTATTTTCCCCTTTTCTGCTCAGTCACTAAGTTGTTTAAGATGTTCCTACTTGCAGAATGACCTAAAAGAACTCTGGTCACTTTTAAATCTACTTCTTCCGGACGTTTTTGATAATAAGAAGGTTTTCCATGATTGGTTCTCAAAACCCTTCCAGAAAGAAGGCTCTGCACCAGATGGAGAGGATGACTGGCTTGAGACTGAAAAGAAAGTGATAATTATCCATCGACTTCATCAAATTCTGGAGCCATTTATGCTCAGGCGACGCATTGAAGATGTTGAAGGGTCTCTGCCTCCCAAGGTACACTATTAATCGTATTTGACAGTGTGTCCTTTCATCTCACATGCTTTTGATGTTAAACAAGGCCGACCACTTAACTGCCATGAGGTTGAACTTGTTGAGTGAAAGTGTGGTTTTATCATTATAACTGCAACATTTGATTTAATGTCTTTCGTATGGCAGGTGTCAATTGTTCTGAGATGCAGAATGTCTGCATTCCAGAGTGCTATTTATGATTGGATCAAATCTACAGGTACTCTTCGAATCGATCCTGAAGATGAGAAGCTCAAATCTCAGAAAAGCTCTGTATACCAGTCTAGGACATATAAAACTTTAAACAACAGATGCATGGAGCTTCGCAAATTGTGTAACCATCCTCTGCTTAACTACCCATATTTCAGTGATCTTTCAAAGGAATTCCTTGTCAAATCCTGCGGAAAATTGTGGGTCTTGGATAGGATCCTGATAAAGCTGCATAGGACTGGCCACAGGGTGCTCCTTTTCAGTACAATGACAAAATTACTAGATATAATGGAAGAATACTTACAGTGGAGGAATCTTGTTTACAGAAGAATCGATGGAACAACTAGCTTAGAAGAACGAGAATCAGCTATTGTGGATTTCAATAGCCATGATTCTGATTGCTTTATTTTTCTGCTTAGTATCCGTGCAGCTGGACGTGGTCTTAATCTCCAGTCAGCAGATACTGTAGTAATATACGATCCTGACCCGAACCCCAAGAATGAAGAGCAGGCTGTTGCAAGAGCACACCGTATTGGACAGACTAGAGAAGTCAAAGTCATTTATCTGGAAGCAGTTGTAGATAAGATGTCCATCCATCAAAAGGAGGATGAACTTAGCAGTGGAGGGAAACTTGATTCAGAGGATGATGATCTAGCAGGTAAGCAAGGATGAACCCACTAAGGCTGCCCCCCTTATTTTTGAGATTTACTTCATTGAAAGTAAAGCTTTCTCCTCTTCCTCTAGAAAAAAGTGAATAGTGATAGTACAACCCTTCGTAGAGTCTATTTTGGTTCGCATATTAAATTACTTGTATTTCGTCTCCTGACTTATTTCTGGCTTCGTCCCTATAGGTAAGGATCGATATATGGGTTCCATAGAGAGCCTCATCAGGAACAACATACAGCAGTACAAGATCGATATGGCTGATGAGGTTATTAATGCTGGCCGATTTGATCAGAGAACGACACACGAGGAAAGGCGGTTAACTCTAGAAACACTACTCCACGATGAGGAAAGATACCAAGAAAATGTACACAATGTTCCTTCACTGCAGGAGGTGAATCGTATGATCGCACGGAGTGAAGAAGAAGTCAAATTGTTTGACCAAATGGATGAAGAGCTGGACTGGGTCGACGAGATGACAATTCATGAACAGGTACCCAAGTGGCTTCGAGCTGGTTCTAAAGAGGTTAATGTTGCTGTTGCTGCTTTATCCAAAAAACCATCTAAGAGCATAGCTATCTCTAGCGGTGTGGAAATGGAAAGCAATGACGTGAAATCTGAGAGAAAGAGGGGTCGACCGAAAGCGAAGAATTATTACAAGGAATTAGATGATGATGATGAATATCTTGAAGCAAGTTCAGATGATGGAAATAAAGAGGAAGAAGAGAGAGAATTTGAAGATGACGAGTTCCAGGGCAGTGGTGAACTATTACAAGTGAATAAAGAGATTTCAGAAGAGGAGGATCGAACTATAGAAGCAGAGAATCTGTATCTTTGGGAGACTGAGAGAACTGGAAATAAGCATGTGCTTGAACAAGCCACTTCCTCAGGATCATCAGCAGCAGGTCGGAGACTAAGGGTTATGTCTCCAGTTTCTTCCCAAAAGTTTGGTTCTCTCTCTGCATTGGATTCCAGACCACCTTCTTCCTCAAAAAGGATGGTAATTTATTTTAATCTATTACATTGCATACTGAACTTTGAACTAATTGCAAAAAACATACTGTTTTTTTCATTTGACAAATAGCAAACAGATGTTAAGCTAATTTTGTGAACACCATACTCCGTCACGATTTTCCTCAAATTTGGTAGAATTTGTTTAAAAAAATAATTGAAAAGCGAAATATGAAAGAGATAAAAATCATTTTCGTCAAGTCTTAATTCTTCATTCTTGAACCTTTGTTATTTTTTTTAAATAAGGGTATTTCTTTTTTTAACAAAGTCCATCAAATTTAACAGAAAGTGAAGGACTATGGTGTTGCAAATTTGCTTATGTACAGTTTGTTGATTGTCAAGAAAAATAATTCAATATTTTTTTTTCAATTCGTTCAAAGTTAGGTATGTAATTTGGTAATCGACCCTTAATTTACAGTTGTTTTATGGCGGAGGCAGAATTCTAAGTATTTTCCCTAGCTTGGTCGGCTTATTATTATAATGTTTTCCAGCTTGAAGACCTCGAGGATGGAGAGATAGCAGAAGATCCTCGTATGGACCGATCTGGAAGTTTGATTCATGACCATGATGAAGCTGAAAATGAACAGGTTTTACAACCAAAGATTAGACGAAAGCGCAGTATAAGGGTGCGGCCTCGCCATGCTTTGGAAAGGCAAGAAAAATCTGGTGACGTGACACCTACAGATTCACCCACAATGCCATTCCACATGGACCATAAGCACCAATCGAAGATGAAAAATGACACGGAAGCAAGCACTTTTGTAGAACCAGATACTCCCGTTTCCAGGCAAGGCCAAACAGTCCCTTCCTTAAAAAATAGGCGACTGATGTCTTCAAGGAGAGGGGCCGATACATCCCAAGTTCATGGTTTACCAAAATCAAGTAGCAGATTAAGTTGTCACATAAAAGTTCCTGCAGATGCTGCTGATGAATTTGAGGAGGATCCTGATAGCAGAGCGATGGCCTCGAGGGATATTTCGAGTTCTAGGAGCCAAATGTCTGATGCTATTCAGAGAAAGGTATCCATGTTTATATATAAACTTCCATTGTTGATTAATATTGAGTTCAGAGTTGGATAATTGAATTAAAGGATGATGCCCAAATTGCATAACAAACTTTGGAGGAATAGGAAGAAACACTTAACTATTTTTCTTGACAAATACCAAATTGAACTTAAGCAAATTTGCAAAACCAAATTGTCATTTTCTCTAATAAATTTGACCCAAAAATTATTTTTTAAAATACCCTTCTAAAAAATGAACACGATTTCAAAAATTGAATATTATTTGTTATTTTTCTCACTTTTTTTAAATAAGTGCATTACTGTTCTTTTTAACAAAAAATTTCAAATTTAATGAAAAAGGTGCGGTGCTTGCAAAATTAACTTAGGTTCGGTTTGCTATTTGTCAAAATAGTTCAATATGTTTTCTGCAGATCATCCAAAGCGGATATGCAATTTGATAACTCGCCCTTGAATAAATATTGAAAACTCATGCATTGTTCTTACTAAACTCGAAATTTTCTCTGTAGTGTAAGAATGCCGTGAACAAGCTTCAGAGAAGAATCGACAAGGAAGGCGATGAAGTCATACCAGTGCTGACAGATCTTTGGAGAAGGACTGTGAGCAGTGGGAGTTATTTGAATGTTGCACAGCATCTCCTAACTTTGCGAGAGATTGAAGGCCGGGTGGACAAATTGGAGTACGATGGAGTCATTGATCTTGTGGATGACATTCAATCAATGTTGAAAGGTGCCATGCAGCACTTTGGGTTTTCAAATGAGGTCTGTATTCTCTGCAATTCAATAGTTCTACAAGGATAAAACTTACCAATTTGCAATATACTGAGCTTTGAAGGAATTGCTAACAAACATACCAAAATATTCTTCTTCTTAAAGAAAATTTTGCAAACACATACTACTCCTTCACTTTTCCAGTTAAAGATTTGAAGATTTGTTCTTCTTATTTCACTTTTAGGATTGTGTTTGAGTTTTTAACCAAAGTATTTTTGTCCTTTTCATCAAAATCCGTTGAATTTTTGGCTTCCGTTTGCTGTTTGGCAGAGAAAAAAAAGAACTTCAGTATGTTTCTTGCAATTCATCCAAAGTTCGGTATGCAATTTGGTAACTAACCCACATAACATTCTTACTATGAATCTGAAGCTTCAAAGCAAAATCTGAATCTACAATTTGTTTCATAATTGCAGGTCAAATCCGAAGCAGAGAAAGTTCACGACCTCTTCTTCGACATTTTGAAGATCGCATTCCCAGACTTGGATTTACGGGAAGCCAGAACCTCTCTCTCATTCGCAGCTCCAAGTGGGACTGCCTCAACTTCACAGCCAAACCTTCCTCAGAAGCCACAACTTAAACGTTTAGCCACCACTTCAAGTAGCAAAGAAGGCACGAGGATCAGAGTGCAGCTGCCTCATCATAAGGAAACGGATCCTGCAGATGATTCTCCAAGACTAGCTCACCCAGGAGAGCTTGTTATTTGCAAGAAGAAGAGGAAGGAGAGGGAGAAGACAGTCGGGAAATTTGGCTCAGTACCCGATTCTCCCTCAGGTTGTGGTACTAGACTGGGGAACTCCGCAAATAGCAATGGCGGTGGTGGGGCAAGTGTTGGTTGGGCGAACCCAGTGAAGAGGTTGCGGTCAGATAGTGGTAGGAGGCGTCCGAGCCATGTCTAACAGAGGAAGGTTCGTAGATTTATTACAAATATATATATATATGATGAGGTCACTGTTCCGAGGTACGTGCCATTATCATTTATCACTACTGCACGTCTGCACTGCAACTGTTTTATAGTTCATCTTACATCGATATCTGTATGTTCAACTGAAGTTCAAGGCATGGACAAACAAGTGGCCAAGAGAGTATAGAAGAGAAGGTAATTAAAGATCGAAAATGGAAGGTAAATTTTGATTTGAAAATCTTTGATTTCAGCAGTGGCAAAGAGACTGACTGTAAATAGCTAACGGTGGATCTTCTGTCGCCGGAATCTCACCCGGTTCCCCGGAAGGACTCGCCGGAGATGAATGACTGAGTCAACTTAGGTGGCGGAGGTGGCACCGTGGCAGTACCTCCACTAACCCTTCCATCATCTTCACCACCGGCCCCAATTCCGGCCTCACTCTCATCTTGTCCACTAGGGCTGATCATGGGCGGTCCGGTCCGGTCCTGAAGGCAAGACCGAGACCGAGACCGAAATTTCGGTCTTGCCTTTTGGAGGACCGAGACCGAGACCGACCTCGGCCAAAAAAAACCGCCCGAGTCGGTCTTTCTTGACTCGGGCCGGTCTCGGTCCTGGACCGAATCTACACCAAAAAAATAAAAAAAACTATGAATTCACGGTATTCTTTAGTAAAAAGCGAAGGAATAGTTCACCTCTCAAAGAAACACTATGAACTCTCTATATTCTTTAGTAAATTTATCAAGATGCACTTTTTATAGAGATAGAAAACCTTCAAAATCCACATTATTTTCGGTGTGGTATTATGAAAATCTCAAATACACATACATTCGGTCCGGGCCGGTCTCGGTCCTAGTCGGACCGGTCTCGGACCGGTCTTGTCGAGAATTCGGTCCTACAGTCTTTTTTGATCACCCCTATTGTCCACCATGTGAGCACGTTCCTTCACCACTTCAGCCTTTGTTGTTATCGCACTCCTGATATCCACTCTGGCGCCACGTATCTCGCATCGTGGCTAGAACCCGGCTAAAATCCTGACCAATCAGCCTTGCCAGGCTGAAATCCGACACTATTTATATGTAATCACTATCAATTGGTATAAAAAAAAATTAAGGAAAATATAAGGAAACATTGATGGAAAATATTATAAAACAAAATTTCTGAAATATATGTGATATATTTAATAATAAACTTATATGGATTTCATATTTAGATTTCCGTCCAAGGCCCATTTGTCTTGATATGGGCCTTTTGATTTTCGTCCAAGGCCCATTTGTCTTGATATGGGCCTATACATTTTCATCCAATGCCCATTTGTATTGATGTGGGCCTTTACATTTTGGTCCAAGGCCCTTTTGTGTTGATATGGACCTTTAGATTTTGGTCCAAGGCCCATTTGTATTGATAAGGGCCTATACATTTTCGTTTAAGACCCATGTGTTTATATGGGCCTTTAGATTTTGGTCCAAGGCCTATTTGTATTGATAAGGGCCTTTAGATTTTGGTCCAAGGCCCATTTGTGTTGATATGGGCCTATACATTTTGGTACAAGGACCATTTATGTTGATATGGGCCTATACATTTTGGTCCAAGACCCTTTTGTGTTGATAGCCCATTTGTTTTGATAAGGGCCTATACATTTTCGTCCAACACCCATGTGTTTATATGGGCCTTTAGATTTTGGTCAAAAGACCATTTGTGTTGCTATGGGCCTTTGGATTTTGGTACAAGGCCCATTTATGTTAATATGGGCCTTTAGATTTACGTTCAAGACCCATTTGTGCTGATATGACCCTTTAGATTTTCGTCCAAGGCCCATTGTGTTTATATGGGCCTTTTGAATTTCGTCCAAGGCACACTTTTGTGGATATGGCCGTATACATTTTCGTACAAGGCTCATTTGTATTTATATGGGCCTTTAGTTTTCGTCCAAGGCCCATTTTTGTTGGTATGAGCTAGATTTTGGTCCAAGGCCCATTTGAATTGATATGGGCCTTTAGATTTGGGTCCAAGGCCCGTTTGTGTTGATATGGACCTTTAGATTTTCATCCAAGAACCATTTGTATTGATATGAGCTTTAGATTTTGGTCCAAGGCCCATTTGTGTTGATATGGGCCCTTAGATTTTTGTCCTTGTGATGATATGGGCCTTTAAATTTTGATCCAAGGCCCATTTGTCTTGATATGGGCCTTTTAGATATTCATTCAAGGCCCTTTTGTGTTGATATGGGCCTGTAAATTTTCGTCCAAGGCCCATTTTTATTAAAATGGGCCAATGGCCCTTTACATTTATTCTAGAGCGTAAAAATAAAATATTTAACAGTGTCGCTCCTAATTATGAAAAAACGAATACCAAATAAGAAACATATGGTAACCCTAATTCAGTCTAACCTCTATAGCATGCAAGTCCAGGTTACATTTCTACCATGAATGGTGTGAATTATCATCATGAATGGTTTCTAGTTCGGTCGAATTACTATCGTTCTCATCTTCGAGCATCTCGTAACTTGACCTTTGTGATTGTTGATGTGACCCGATCGCACCCGAACTATGCTTCCTAACAACTCCCCAAACAGCTCCTCCTGTACATAGTACGAGGATGATTACAAGCATCATCTCCTGTAGTACAAAACAATTCAAATAAGACTCGAGAATTTGATCGACAAGGTTCAGTTTCATTTGTATAATTATAAACGTAAATGTAGATCGATAGGAAGGAAAAGCATGATAATGTGTACTCACGTTAGCGCTGCTATATCCCGAATGATAACGTGATAATGGCATGGATGAATCTGCATAAGAAATTGTATAAACTATTATGTGATAAATACTTCAACTAATTGGAAATGCGTCGCTAAAAGTTGGGTTTTCGGTCGCTAATAGAAGCTTTACCGACGGCTAGAAGTTTATAGTAAGTAACAATGACTGATATATATAATGTGCTTTAACTTTATTTAAAAGACAAAAGTGTTAAAGCCGTCGGTAAAACTTTTGTCAATGTACTCATCTTATTGGGAAATGATATACGTTGACTTTTGTATCTAAAAAGTTGTTTTTTTTGCAAGATACAATATTTACGCGTTAAATACCAAAGACTTACCTAAACTTTGAACGTTTTGCAACGACCTACCCAAACTTAAAAAAATCAAAACGGGTTACCTAAACTTTGGACGAAGGTGCAACGAGCTACCTCCGTCCAATTTCCGGTGAATTTCTGTCAACAGTAATTTGGACGGAGGTAGCCCGTTTTAATTTTTTAAAGTCGGGTAGCTCGTTATAAAACGTTCAAAGTCAGTAATAATTTATCGTTATTTAATCTTTTATTTACTGTAGTCAAAACAGTAATAATATGTCCCTTTTGACTGAGAATTTATTTTCTTGATAAACTAACCTGAGTGGTTCGTCGGAAGTGAGCAGTCCTGGCTTCCCCTCCACCCGACCGGACACTCGCAGTTTTCCCCCTCAACAAGACACTGAGCGCCACGGTAACAGAAGATGCCGCCGCATGGTGCTCCGCGCAACTGGCAGTAATCACCACCGTGTCCTGCCGTGCATCGGCAGCTATACACCTCACCTTGTACGATCTCTTCACACTTGCCGCCGTGTTCGCACCAGAACGTGTTCGTGCCATCACACATCGTCATCTCCTCATCGCAACGTCTCCCTCTGACAGCAAAATCTATAATGTAAGGAAGCTCAATCGATCTAATCTTATTATACTTGCGACATGAATTGAGACATGTTTGAGTTTAGGAAGAGGTATAATTTACCCTAGAAAGAAACGGTCGCCGTCGAGGATGGTGGATGGGTCTGGAATCTGGCAAGTACAGGCGATATCTTCGTTTTCGTCGCATGGAATAGAAGTGGTTTGTTGGAGGATGGACAGAGACCAGAAGGTGAAAACAAGGAATGGTAATCTTGAAATGGAAGACATTTTGTCTCTCTGATAAGGAAGAGGAAAATGGAGAGAGAAGAAGGATATGGAAGGTCTGTTGTTGTTGTTAGAGACGACGACGACGACTACTACACCGCCATTGCCATGTGAACGAACGTGTTCTTGAGATCAGCAATGAGTTGCTTGAGGCGAAAGGGATGGAAACTTTAAAGAAGAAAATCAAATTCTTTCTTATTCCAAGGGACAGATAATACAAGATTAGTGTAAAATACGAATTTCCCCCTAAAGTTTAGGCCGATTTTAAGTTTATCCCTTAAAGTTTAAAGTTTAAAATTTTAGTCCTAATGTTTAGACTCAATGAAAAAAAAAACATTTCCGTCCAATTGTCGTTTAGCTCATACGGAAACCCATCATGTGCTTGGCATGTGACTTTTTTAAATTTTAAAATGACAAAATTACCCTCACCCATTCTTCTTCTTCCTCGGTTGCATTCCTCGGAGATGCATGCTGGACACGTGGAGCTTTGCTGTGACTGCCTTACCTCCGACCAGTCGTGGAGCTTTGCTGCCTGGGAGTAAGTCAACCTAGGGTAGCTCTCTATGGTAGCCTCGTCGAAGCTTTGCTTTGCTGACAGTAAGTCGTGGAGCTTTGCTGCCTTCCCCGCGAAGGAAGATGAAGTCTTTCTCTCTTCTCTCATGGATCATTCATTAGCTGTGGTGAAGCGTTTACAGATTCAAAAGTCAATGGAGGAGTTGCATTTGATTTAAAACTGTCTTCTTCGAACTTCCTTTTATTCTAGGTCTGAACTTTTTCCGACTAATTGAAGTTCTGATGGGAACAAACCCAGTGCATCCAACTACTTCTTCCCAGATCTCGGTGGCCTTCCGCGATGTTTTTTGCTATGTGGCTCCGACGGTGGAGAGCTTGTAGCCTTGTACCCACTGCATGGCCGCCAGAGGAAGGTGGCTCCTTAGTTGGTCCTAGCCCAAGAGCAATGTTACCTTCTGGCACGTATTCCTCGGTCTGCCTCGCTTCTTCTTGGAGGGCTCAATCAAGAATCCAGAGGAGGAGGATCCGTCGTAGATGTCAGTGGGAGCTGCAATGGTGCCCAACAGCTCTGACGAGGTCGGTCGGCCGACGACGGAGTTGAAATCAAACCGGGATGCATCATGGTGGCGGACGTTAGGGTTGATCATGTGGTGGGACGCAGTGGTCGTGGAGTAGGAGGTCGGACCCATCATCATGGAAACTAATTACTCTATCTCCCTCTTGGTAGCTCAGTGAAGACATGGCGCACGGTGGAATATCCGAAGCAGGAAATTCAGTACCAGTCGTTTTGCTACATTCCGGCCACATGATGCCGACGATAGCACTTGGCACCTCTTCAATTCCCTTTTCGCCCATTGAGACAGTCATCGCAATCTTAGTGGATGCGGTCGAGGTAAGTTACTGCCACATCGACACGGCTGCTCTCTACGGCTCCGAGGAGGCCGTGGGTCTTGCTGTGGCGGAAACCCTCAAGCGTGGCCTTATCAAAACCCGCGTGAAACCTTCTCAAATAGTAATAATGAAGGAGTTCCTTAGTAGAATGAAACCTGTTCTTTCATTTTCAGTTCATGGGTTGGGGGCAATTTTGTCACTTTAGCACACGTGACCTGCACATGTTTCCTAAACCGTCTGAAATAAACGGAGATATGACGAAATATGGAAAATTTTCATTTTGTCCAAATATTAGGACTAAAATTTAAAATTTTAAACGTTAAGGGGGAAACTCAAATTCGGTCCAAACTTTAGGGGGAAATTGACAATTAACCCTACTAGATTAATAATAAACTTAAATTATTCATAAAAAAATTATAATTTTATATGCATTTTGTTTTTTGTTTTTTTTTTAAAATAACTTCAAGACACCAAATGTTTGTCCGTAAATATTCAAGACACCAAATGTTTGTACGTAAATGATAGGTACACCAACATGTTTACCGGGTAAACTCGTGAATCCGTACAACTAAATATATATTATAATAAATTAAATTAAAGTTCATGAGTCAAACGGGTCGTGTGGGTCGCATGGATCACGTAGGTTGCATGAATAGGTGGGTCGACGGGTTGAACCATGAATCGTTTTGGGTTATGAAAATTTACTCATCATTAATCACGGATCGTGTTTGGATTGAACATATTTTAACATGACCCGTACTTGACATGACCCACGGTTGACACCCCTAATTCTAATTGAATAAAAGTAAAATAGATATGCTATGTCTCTTTCATTTTATCCATCCTCATAATCATCACCAAAACATCCTTGTACAGCACATAAACCTCATTCACAAGTGAAGCAAAGGGCATCAATGCAGACAACTGTGTAACAAAGGAAATCTCATGTATCATCACAAACATTTGACAAAGCTATTAGTCAATAACTAATGATCCTACAGAATCAGGAAAATCTATTCTTTGTTATGCTTTCTTCTTCTTAGATTTGAGCATTACCGAACCTATAAATACGCACAAGAAGCATAGCAGCAGCACCCCGGCAAAAACCGGTATGAGGATTGCGTATTCGTGGGGCAAGAAGTAGTTGTGGACAAAGTGATCACTATCGACAAATGGCTGCATAAATGGATTTGTTCAAAGCTGTATCTAAATTACCGAATCAAGAAACACGAAAATAAAGGATGAGGATCGAATAAGAAGTATGAACTAACCAGGATGATAACCCAGAATGTGTAGTATGTGAATATGGATAAGCTGATCAGTGATAAGAGGAGTCCCACTGCCCTGTCAGCAATCTCCATGTTGATCCTCTTTTGTCTTCTGCCAAGAAGGAACTGGTTAAGTATTACAAAGCTATTTATGTATTCTGATATCGAATCGAAACAGTTCTTATTAGGAAGAAATTTGGAAAAGAACTGCAGATCAATGAATTTTGTAATAAGATGGAGCCAAGCTACTTCTGCAGTTCAACAATTCACGAGTTTGCAGAAATCTAAGTTTTTCAATGCATTAGCATAAATTGCTGAAGATGATAACTTGTGATGCAAAAACAGGATAACTCCATACTGTAAACATCATAAATCAAAGCAGTAGAAGCAATGAAATCCCAGATGAGTCTGAACATGAACTTTCCCAACCAATCACTGCAAATCGATAGAAAGAAAGATTTCGTTTTTAATCTGTAGGTGAAATGAAAAGAAAGAATGAACCACAAATTCAAACAAGGCAATGGGAATCCAGTAATGTGTTGTTACGGAAGTTTCTAGACATTTGGTACTGTCTTCTTTTGAATTAGGTAAAGCATATATCGCCACAAAAACAGGTCTGTGGAAGAACACATCTTCATCTACAAACTGGTGAGCGAAAGGAAAAGGACCTCGACAACGCGAAGAAATGAAGTTCAGATACTGGCAATTACTTCTACAATTTTCAATGGATCTAGTGTTCTTGTCGTGTTCTTCATCAAAATGAAATTGACAATCGCCAGCTAAAGATCTAGGGAATCTCCAAATCATAGTCGAAGTTAACACTCAAAATCTGAGCGTGTACAACTCTAACATAACACAGTTCGTACTCAAAATTGGAGCGAATGATCAAATCAGAGATAGAACCTGGAGAGGTTACGATGCAGCTGAAATTTTGAGCTTCGATTCTCCGATCCAATCAAACGGACCGACTAAATCACACCCTGCGCCTCTCAGTTTAGACGATGATCTCTGATTCCTGTTACAGTGAACTTGGTCATTAACCCTGCGTCTGGAGATGAAGGAGTTCGCTGATCTTCAAGTGCATCCAATTTCGTCAAATTTGATGTTCTTGATCTATAGTATGAACACCGAAGAGAATTCAGCCAACTGAAAGGAAACCCATGTTCTTGTTTAGGCCCCAACAGACCATATCCATTTTTCGAAGTCCACCAGTTAACCCATTTAAACCAGATCAAGCCCATAATCGTTGTAATATTTATAGAGAATATAAATTCGGATTTTACTACAAATAATTATGAGCACCACAACAAATAACACAATATTATAATAATAGGTTAAATATCAACTATCTACCTTAACTTTAGACGTTTTGTAACGAGCTAATCGAACTTTAAAAATTCAAAACGGGATACCTCAACTTTGAATAAAGTGCAAATAGATATCTCCGTCCAATTTTCCGTCAACTGTCGGGAAAGTCCTTGGGAATTCATAAGAAATTGAACAGAGGTAACTATTTGCACATTCTTCAAAGTTGAGCTAGCCCGTTTTGAATTTTTAAAGTTCGGGTAGCTCATTGCAAAACGTCCAAAGTTCAGGTAACTAGTTGGTATTTAACACTATAAATAATAATTTACAATCAATGAACATTTTTTTTCACCAAAAATAAATAAAACATCATAATATTTTTTTTTGATAGATAAAGTAAATTAAAAATAACAAGATGGGTTCATACTTCGTCTTCATATAGGTAGTGCGTGCCAGCCACGTGTCCGACACTCTGTCCTCGTCAACTTTTGCTGAAGGAGAGGAGACAGAGCATCCATGCCCACCGAAGGAAAGCTCCACTGTCCGATTAATCTATCGATTTCCATCACGGCGCTGCTTCTCTCTCTTTTGGCTTCGATTTCGCTCCCTATTTTGTCTCGATTCTTAATTACGATAATTCGGGAAGTTTCGGTTCCTTCTCTCCTTGATCGTGTCTTCTTACTTTTTCCTGGTCTCTGCGAATTACCAGCGTTTTCCTGGGAAAAAGAGGTCGAGAGGAGATCAGGGCTGATCGAAAGAGATGAGCTTTCAAGATCTCGAGGCTGGCCGTGGTGCGGCTTCCAGGCGGGACCTGATCAACGGCAAGCAGGACGCTACGCAGGCGGTGGCGTCGGGGATTTTTCAAATCAACACCGCCGTCAACACTTTCCAGCGTCTGGTTAACACCCTCGGCACTCCCAAAGATACACCTCAGCTCCGCGAAAAGCTGTAAGTTGTTTCGTATCTGTCTTCAATTGATAATTTGAGATGGAATTGAAAAGTGGATTGTTCTAGAATCGTATGATTTGATCTGTCATTCTAATTAGATTGGCTTCTTCAAAAAAAAATGGAGAATTCAATTCGATTATGAGGTTGTGGTATCAATGATTTCTTTTGATTTTTCCATGAGTCTTGTGCAGTTGATTTTGCATTTGGTATAGTAGACTTTACAACTCTGCTGATGGATAATTTCTTCTATAGGCACAAAACCAGGCTTCACATTGGCAACCTTGTGAAGGATACAACAGCTAAACTTAAGCAAGCTAGTGAAGCTGATCATCATGGAGTTAGTGTAAGATTTCTATATAAAACTCATGTTTTTTAATCTATACATTTCCTACTGCATGAACATAGCTATTTGAATACTTCTTATCATCTTCTTCTTCTGGGTATTTCCAGTCACCAATATTTAACTTAACCCTCTTTCTCTTGTAACAACCTAGTCGATTATGACATTGATGTCGCCCTGTATTATGTCCTTGAACATAAATTCATGTCCTTTTAGGCGAGCAAGAAGGTAACAGATGCCAAACTTGCAAAAGATTTCCAAGCAGTTCTCAAAGAGTTTCAGAAGGCTCAACGTCTTGCAGCTGAGAGAGAAACTGCATATGCACCGTTTGTTCCTCAGGCAGTTCTTCCTTCAAGGTCCTTGTTTTGGAAACTTCTAGAGTAGTTTTCTGATACCTATAGATTACATATTTTAGTTATCTTTATGATTGTTTCAATTATACCATCACTAACTTTTCAATCTCTATATTTGCCAATATAATTTTACGAATTTGTGGTGTCTCTGCAGTTACACAGCTAGCGAGCTGAACGTTAGTTCAGACAAATCACATGAACAGCAAGCCCTTCTTGTTGAATCTAGAAGGTTAGCATCGATAACTTTGTCAATTTACAAAGAAATCTTTCAACTTTATTTCTGGGTTTGATTTACTCTATTTCTGATTGATCATGCAGGCAAGAGATCTTGCTTTTGGACAATGAGATTGCCTTCAACGAGTCAATTATTGAGGAAAGAGATCAGGGAATTCAAGAAATCCAGAACCAAATCGGTGAAGTGAATGAAATTTTTAAGGATCTAGCAGTATTAGTTCATGAGCAAGGAGCTCAGATTGGTAAGCTACGATGTTTCTCATGTAAGATTCATCTTTTTGTTCATCACTGCCATTCTTACATCTCCTGCAATGGATTTGATCGATAACAGATGATATTAGCCACAATATCGACAACTCACATGCTGCAACTGCTCAAGCAAAGTCTCATCTAGCAAAAGCTGCAAAGACTCAACGCTCAAACTCGTCATTGGTAGTTCTTTTTCTTTGTACTCCTCACATTTTTCTTTCCCAGAAATGGAATTGTTGGACTTTTATCAGCTTATTTCGACTTATCATCACGATTTAATTTTCAATTGAGAAAAGTCTGAAAATGGTCTACATGTTTACACAAAATGGTTTTTAAATCTAAAATGTTTTGAATGGTCCAATATGTTTGAAAACGATGTTAATTGGTAGTTATGTTACTTCTCTGTTAAAATATTTCGTTACATATTTTTTATATTTGCAAAATTAATTGAATATTTTTCTAAATGTTACAACTAAACTCTACAAACTTGCATTAATATTACAAACAAGTCCCGACTCGATTTGAGTCACACTAAGTGTCTCCTAGGCAGGGTCCAAACCTATATCAAGTCCCCAAGATTGGGTGACATGGTCTAGGTTCAAACCCAAACTGTAGGACCCCTATTGGGGCTCCAATTGAGTCCCAATCGGGGGTCCTACAGGTCACCCAATCGGGGGTCTTACATTAGTGTAAGTTTGTAGGGTTTAGTTGTAATATTTAAAAAAATATTAGGTTAATTTTGCAAATATAAAAAATATGTAACAAAATTTTTTAATAGATAACTACTGGAAGTACCAATTACCATCGTTTTCAAACATGCTGAGCCATTATCCATCGGAAAAAAAAAAAAAACATAAAACATATTGGTGCAGCTAAAGTTTTGTGCAAATATGTTAGTACCATTTTCAGACTTTTTCCTTTTCTATTTTATTCATCTTAAAGAACACTCTTATATGAATCGTACCCGTAATTTGCAGGCTTGTTTGCTTTTGGTTATCTTCGGCATTGTACTGCTCATTGTGATCATAATACTCGTGGCTTAATCAAAACAACCTCGAATCCTACATCGCCATAAGACGATGTTTTTGGCTCGTATGTTCATCCTCGGGTTTGTCCACACAACTGAGTGAATCCGATAACCTCAGGTAGATGTTTTGATCGATCTATTGTTCTGCATTTGTAGATGGGTGAGTTCCGATACATTCGAATGGGTTGTTTCTTTGTAATAAAGGCATCTTGAATTGAAGATGGTTTGTCTTTGTTTGCTTCCATGGAAGACAGTGGATTATTGCTTAACCATGTCGGAAATCCAGAAGGATTCGATACCCTTGGGATGTGCGTTGTCCTAGGTTGTATTTTTGATAAGCAAGATTTTCTTACGTGAATTCACAAATTAAGGGTGAAATTAAATTTATTTTGTTATAACATGTATAAACTCGGTGATTTTTAGTTAAAAATTCTATTATGCAAAGTCAAAACTCGGTGGTTTTTAGTTAAATTGAATACAAAGTCAAAATTTTAACATTTAATTTTAACTTTTAAGTGTGCATTTACCAACACTTAATCTCTATTAGGGGTGTCAATGACTCAATAGGATGAGTCAATAGTGGGTCGTGTCAAAATATGTTCAACTCAAACATGATCCATGATTAATCATGGGTCATTTTCAAAACTCAAACACAATCTGAGGGGTCACGGGTCAATCCGTATGACCCGTGACCCCGTATCATTTTAATTTGTACAATATGAAATTTGTAGATCGGCCCATATGAGTATATGACTCACTAATTCATGCAACCAAGTGACTCATGCAATCCAAGTGATTCATGTGACTCATATGATCCACACGAGCTATGAGTTTTTATATAATTTATTATTATAATATATGTTTAGTTATACGGATCATAAGGCGATAGCACGACTCAAATCCAAACCCATTTTTTATATAGGTTTGACAGGTCGTGTCAAAATGACATGCGGATCCAAACTTTTCAATCCAAACACGATCAATGAGCGTGTCATTCACACGTGGTATCCAAAATTGACACACCTAATCTCTATAACCACCTTTCGTGCCAACTTAATTGTTAAAAAACTAATATTTTTAATTTAGAGAGTAAGCATTCACATAATATTTTAAAAGTATAGTATAAGCATTCATTCAATATAATATACTAATAATTTTAATTGCCCGCCTAAGGAAATGTATATATTGGCAAAAAAAGAGAAATGTAAATTAATTAATAATTTATTCATAATTCCTTTTTCTTTATAGTTTTAAATACAAAGGAGTTACATAAACTTTAGACATTTTGCAACGAGTTACCCGAACTTTAAAAGATCAAAACAAGCTACCTCAATTTGGACGAATGTGCAAATAACTACCTCCGTCCAATTTATGGCAAATTTTCGATGAATTTTCAACGAAATTCTGTCATCAGTTACAGTAAATTGGACGGAGGTAGATATTTGCACATTCGTCCAAGTTGAGGTAGTCCATTTTAAATTTTAAACTTCGAATAACTCGTTGCAAAACTTACGGAATTTAGGTAGTTCCTTTGTATGTTATCCTTCATTATATATATATATATTTTTTATCGGGCCTTCATTATATATAAGAAAAATACTTTTTTCTATAGAACATTTGGTGACATCATCGTTATGTAAGTTCTTGGTAAGCTACTAAGCTTCATGATTCATGGCTTATGCAAGTTGGGTGGGTGGGTTTTGTTCGCCGTATATATATAATATACATATATGAACGGTGACCATGACCATTGAGAATATATTAGCATTATAAAGGCCACCTTTATATACTTTATTAAGCGTGGTTGATCCAAAAGGCAACATATATAAACGTAAACTTTCTTGCCCAATAATATATTATTGTCAGTGATTAATGTTATTAATTTAGACTTTTATTTATTTATAAATAAATTAAAATATTGTAAAGTGAGAATTATACAAATTATTATGTATTTGTTTAGATCAAATAATTGGTTAGTATGATCAAGATCAACATGTATAACTGTTTTGAATAAGCAACGTGGAAGACTTTAACTGTTCCCCCAAAGTGAAAAGCAATGAACGCGCCACACGCGCCCCTCTCTTACGGAAACTTGGCGATTTCCTTTGCGACTATTTCCAAGGAATCCGATTCCACCCTCAGCTCGTTTTTGGCTGGCGATTGGCACAAGCTTCAGTGATTGTTCAGCTCTGGACGGGATTTCTGCTTCCTCTCCCATCACCGCGGGATTCTGTGCCGCTCGTCTTTCTGCTGAGACCTAGTTTTGGCCTCCTGCTGAATTAGGGTTCGTCGGTGTTGCGTTCGACTAACTGTGCTATTGCCGAGCATATCTGTAATTTCCTTTCCCTTCCCTTTCTCCTTTCTTTGCCTGCCTTTTCAACTTGTGTGCAGGTTGGTGGCGAGCTTAGTGAGCATATCTGATTATGGCAACGGGTTCGACGTCTAATGGAGAAACGGCTCCGGGGATGGCTACGGTCTGCCTATTGTCTTCTGAAACTCTCGGTCTGGAGAAAGCTCCGGACAACCGAGCCCTAGGGGTTCTTATCTCGGATAAGCATATCAAGAATGGGATTATCAAGCTTGTGTTGAAGGAGGCTTGGGCTAAATTCGGACCGGTTCATATAGGGGAGGTAAATGACACTACCCTTGTATTCGATTTCGCATCTGCTAGGGAGCTTGATCAAGTGTTAGATTTATCACCGTGGTCTATCCATGGTCTGTGCCTGAATGTCAAGCCGTGCCCGATAGATAAGTCTATAGCTGAGATTGATTTCAACAAGATACAGATGTGGGTTCAGATTCACGGGTTGAGTCTGGAAATGATGAACATACCTAATGCTCAGTGTATTGGAGATACGATCGGCCGATGCCTTAGGACGGAGGATTATGATGTGATCAAACAAAGGACCTATCTTAGGGTGCGAGTCGAGGTGGACACACTTTCACCATTGATGCCTAGGTTTAGGTGGTTCGATTCGAAAGGGGTAGGGAAATGGGCATCGGTGAAATACGAGAGGCTTTCTGATTTTTGTTACTGCTGTGGGATGGTCGGTCATTCATCCAAGGCTTGCTCGGAACCTGTTATAACTGATCCGGTAGAAGGCTCCCCCCTTTACGGGCCTTGGAATTCATGTGAACGTCCTAAGATGAACAACCGGTGGGTTACTGTGGGGGGTGGTGCACGGCTGGCCACCTCCAGGGACCAACGGTTCAAATCTTGGACTGAATTGATGAAGGGTCATGGGCCATTGCAGCAACCGGGTATTCAGAGAAGAGGTTCATCAAAGGCACATCTCCACGGCAGCTCTTCTTGGCGATCATCGGGTCAGCACCAAAGTCAGGCGGCTAGCAATAGATCCTCGGAAGCACACAATGCCAATTATGAAGGGGATGGAGGACTGAATGGCCGGGCTGGGCGGGGGGATCGCTTGCACATGGGATGCCCTCTTTCATCCCCCCATCGGCCTCGCCAAATGGGGACCCCCCAGTCTAGGGCCCTTGTGATTGTGGGGAATGAACTCACTGGTGCTCATATGCAGAACAAGATGACGACGGTTCGGCCTGGTCTGGCAATTATGCAGGAGGCAGCGCCATTGTCTCACGACAAGTCTACGGCTTCGGAGCTTAGTGCTGCGCCTGGGAGGAATCCGGACCCTGACCTGTGCATCCCGTGTGATCTGGTTAACAAGAGCATTATCCCGATCTGTCTGGTTCACTCAAGGGACCCAAACCTTCCAGCTGGTGTTGACTTCGTGCAGAATGTTCGGTTGGGGGACGACTCTGGTGCGACCTCTTCTCTGTTGCCGAGAGTTACTCCCCCCCTAAGGGGTTTGGGGAATGATGTTACTAGTGCGCCAATGGTTGATCAGTCTCTTGCCTTGGCTGATGACCCGCCGGTTGCTAAGCCTCAGATTTTGGCCGACTCTTTCAATAATGGCAAGTCAGGAAACCTGGGTACGGCAGGGATGGTGGATGGCGAGGCCTATCGCCGAGCAGTGGAGGGGATTCCTTTTCAAAACTGGAATGATGCAGCGGCTAGGGGACCTCCAAAAAGGACTGTGGCAGCCATACCAGATCGAGGACCAGCCAAGAAGCGAAAGACGCAAAGTGGTCCTTCGGTGTATGGACAGGGAGAAATGATATGCTTTGATCTGGGGAAGCAAGCTGACAACAGTAAGGGTGTGGAAGGGACGCAGGTGGTGCGAAGAAGAGGTAGTCGGGTTACTAAGGTAGCTGAAAACTCAAAGGGTTCCGGTGGCTGTCCTAAAACAGCCACGGGGCCTCAATGATCTTCCTCAGTTGGAATTGTCAGGGGTTGGGGTCTCCCCTGACAATTCGTCATCTCAAAGACCTGGTGAAGGGTTCCCGGCCTTCCATTGTTTTCCTTATGGAGACGAAGAAGACGGAGACCCACTGCGAGAAGGTTCGGAGGGAAGTTGGGATGGACTTTGCTAAGTATGTCCATCCCATTGGTGCTAGTGGAGGGTTGGCCCTTTGGTGGACAAAGGAGGTCGACATCCACTTTCATAGTCTTGACAAGAATTTCATTGATACTACGATTTCATGTTCGGCATTGGCAAGCTCGTGGAGGGTTACTTGGGTCTATGCGGACTCGAATTTTTCAAGGAGGTGTCTAAACTGGGACAGCTTGAGAGGGATAGGGCTAAACCGAACGGATGCGTGGTTGTGTGTGGGGGATTTCAACGACATCTCTCACCATAGGGAGAAGGAAGGTGGGGGCCGAAAGGATCAAGCTAAAATCGATGGGTTCGTCTCTCTTATGGAGGACCTATCGCTTGAGGACTTGGGGTACAACGGTCCGATCTTCACATGGACAAACAATAGGAGGGGTGGGGATCGGATTCGCGAGAGGCTCGACCGTGCAATGGCAAACCAGGCGTGGCTTACACTCTTTCCAAAGGCCCAATGCACACATGATCTACTAATCGGTTCTGACCATGCTCCTATCTCTGTCCATCTGTCGCCCACCGAGTTGAAGGGTAAGAGACCATTCCGTTTTGAGGACATGTGGTGGGAAAACGACCAGTGCATCGACATTATCGATCGGGCATGGCAGCGGGGGGGTCCTATCCGGTCGATCTTTGGCCTTAAGTCAAAGCTCGATCGATGTAGGGCGGCCCTTACAGAGTGGAGCTCGAGAGAGTTCAAACACAATTTGAGGGAGATTGACAAGGTCAAACACCAGCTTCGCCAGATCTCCTCGGTGACTCATGATGGCGAGGCCTTGGACAGGGAGCGGGCTCTTAAATCGCGCCTTCATGCTTTTTGGAAGCGCGAGGAAATCTTTTGGAAACAACGCTCGAGGGTTCAATGGTTGAGCAACGGAGATAGGAATACGAAATTCTTTCATCAGACAACTATCTCTAGGCGGAGGCGAAACAAGATCATCCGGTTGAAAAACGGGTCGGGGGTTTGGTTAGAAAAGGAGAAGGACATCTCGGCTGAATTACACGAATTCTACTCGGGTTTATTTGCTACCGACCGGGCTCATGGGGTTTCTTTCAGTGGGTCCGACCGCATTCTTGATGGGGTTCCGATAGGTGTGACGGAAGAGATGAATGCAAGCTTAACGGGGTTGGCGTCCCTAGACGAGGTTAGAAGGGCTTGCTTCCAGATGGGGGGTTCTAAGGCACCAGGCCCGGATGGCTTCTCGGGGTCATTTTTCCATAAAAGTTGGGCCACAGTCGGATCAGATATGCTCACTTCGGTCAATGCCTTCCTCACATCAGGTATCATGCCCTCTTTTCTTAACCAAACACACATTACCTTGATTCCTAAGATTGCTAATCCTATATGTGCATCCGACTTTAGACCTATCAGCTTATGCAATTTTGGCTATAAGGTTATTTCTAAGGTTCTGGCAAATAGGCTTAAAACCTATTTGCCAGAACTGGTCACCCCCTTCCAGAGTGCCTTCGTTTCAGGGAGACGGATTCAGGATAGCATAATCATCGCGCACGAGATGTTCCATTACCTAAAGACAAGAGGCAAGCCAAGAACGAACTCGAACCGAACTGAGTGCGCTTTGAAGATAGATATGCAAAAGGCTTACGACCGGGTGGAATGGGATTTCCTCCTTCAAGGACTCGCGAAACGGGGATTCAATGACAAGTGGATTGGATGGATACGTGCTTGCATCTCTACAGTTACATATAAGGTTTCCATTAATGGGAAGCTATCGGCGGCAATTACCCCCTCTCGTGGCCTAAGACAGGGTGACCCACTTTCACCTTATCTTTTTATTTTAGTCGCTGATGTGCTCTCTAGAATGCTTGTCGACCAGGTCAGACAGGGGAACATTAGGGGCATCCGGCCGAGGAGGGGATGCCCTGAGATCCAGCACTTGTTCTTCGCAGACGACTCAATCTTTTTCCTTAAAGGCTCCATGGCCTTGGCGGCAAACCTTAAACACACCTTGGACTTGTACTGTGGAGCCTCGGGACAGAAGATAAATTTCTCTAAGTCGTCCATCTACTTCAACTCAGGTGCAAAAGACGATTTCAAGAGAGATATTTCGGTGCTTTTCGGGGTGACTACAAGCATTGACCCGGGCTTCTATTTGGGTCTACCTACGGTCTGGGGTAGATCCAAAAGGGAAGCCCTGACCTACTTAAAAGAGCGAATCCGGGACAAGCTACAGTGTTGGAGGAATAAGCTTCTAAATCATGCGGGCAAGGAGGTTCTTATCAAGTCGGTCCTGAGTGCTATTCCTACTTATGTCATGCACGTCTTTAAGCTCCCGCTCGCTTGGTGTAATGAGGTAAACGGTATAATGGCTAGATTCTGGTGGGGATCTCGAGAGGGCAATAGGAAGATTCATTGGAGGAATTGGGCATCTATGACCAAGGCCAAATCTGTTGGAGGTTATGGGTTCAGAGATATGAATGTTTTCAATAGGGCAATCCTTGCTAATATGGCGGCGAGAATTTTGGATGAACCGGAGTCTTTATGGGTAAGGTTCCTGAAAGGTCTCTACTTCCCATGCTCTTCTTTCATGCAGGCAAATACGGGAAGTAGGGCCTCTTGGGCTTGGGCGAGCTTGCTTGAGGGTCGGGACGTTCTCAGGTCGGAGGGGGTGTGGATCCTAGGTGATGGACGATCGATTAACCCGTTCACGGAGGCGTGGGTAACCGCTCACCAAAGCCTTAGGATCAGACCAAGGCAAGACACCACACTCCCAACATCGACTACGGTTGCCCAATGGATCAATCATGACGAGGCTGCGTGGGATGAGGGGGCGGTCAGGCTGGCTGTTCACGCAGAAGATGTGCAAGCGGTTCTCCAACAGCACATCCCATTGCCGCTTGCTCCCGACAGACACGGCTGGCCTCATTCCAGGTCAGGCGCAACATCCGTGAGATCGGTCTACCACCGGCTTCATTCACACGATCGCTCCAGACAGGTAACGCGGGACTTGAACCGTAGGCCTCCACCTGATTTACCTTCCGTTTGGCCAGCTATTTGGGGCTCATCCGTGTGGCCCAAGATAAAGGCGTTTATGTGGAAGCTAGCCACTGACGCCTTACCCACGAGGGGGACTCTTGCAAGGAGGGGCCTTGCGGTGGATAGCTCGTGCCCGACTTGTCTTTTGGAGGAATCTCGTGAGCATATGTTATTTGTTTGTCCATGGGTGAAACAGGTTTGGCTCAACTTTATTGATACTCCTCGGATCAACTTGGGGAGGAACTCGTTGGAGGATTGGCTCGTGGATGCAACATCTTTCACTGGGCCGTATAGAAGGGACAAGGTAAAGGTGTGGAGTCGTCTCATGGTCGTGTGCTGGGTGATATGGAAAACGAGATGCAAGCTCGTATACGAGAACGCACAGCCATGTGTGACTTCGGTGATGGTCGAGATTACGAGGACCCTTCATGATCTGGGCACCACGCAGCTTGTAGACCGTGGGGTTCGGCAGGTGCAGGCGTGGACCGGGCCACCTTCGGGCGTCATCAAGATCAACTGCGACGGGGCTTGGAACGCATCCTCCAATCGAGGAGCTTATGGAGTTATTGCGCGGGACAACTCCGGGGCTTTGATGGGCGGTCGAGGTGGGATTCTTCTTGCGGCATCCGTGGATGAAATAGAGGCCCATGCGGTCTACTTCGCGATACTTTTGGCGGTCGAGATGGCGTGGCCAAGGGTTATTATTGAGACGGACGCCTTGAATGTTATCAATCACATTCATAGGCGGGACTTTGCTTGGAGGATAGCTCCCATTTTGTCAAATGCGATTTCCCGATCGTCTGTGATTGGGGAAATTGCATGGGAGCATATCCAACGATCCGCAAACTCTTGTGCGGATTGGATTGCAAAGAATGTATTAGCGGGGTTGTGTCCTTCGGATTGGGTGTCCTCACCCCCAACCCCCCTCCTTAGATGTATTACCTCGGATAATATTTTGTACTCGGTTTCCTCTATTGTTATTGAATGAAGTATGAAGTTGTTTTGGCCAAAAAAAAAAAAAACATGTATAACTGTAAATTTTTAAATTTAATGAAGGATTTCGTCATCTAAAATATTATATTTTAAGGGAACATTATTCTAGATTAATATACATATATTATAATAAACGAATAGCTCAGTTAATGATGACTTGAATATTTGCAAATTCCATACAAAAATTATCCCCCTGATAATCGAAATCCACCTTAAAAGTTAAAAGATTAAATAGACTATTTTTACCAGGAACTTTATGGATGTTTCAAAGAGTTTTTTCAAAAACCGTTTACTTTCGAAAAAATATTTGAAAAAGTGTATATCGAAATTTTTTTTTTAGGAAAGTATGTATAGGCGCGACCCAGGGGTGCGCCTATTGCAATAGGCGCACGCCAGGGGTGCGCCTATTGTCCAAACTTTTTTTTTCGCAAAAACAACAGTCTATCAGAAACCACGTTGATTTTAAGTCTGCTTATGGTTTTCCTCCTAAATAGAAATTGAGAGATAGTCTCACGCGTTGCTTTATCTCAGTATTCACAGGTTTTCCTCCAAATTTTCCAACTTGTTCTGAACAACAATGAAACAAAGTTGTTTATTCACAAGTTTCTGAATTAGACTTTTCTTCAGATACACTAGCTAGTTTGACATTTTCAGGAATTACTCCTGCAAAAGAGCTCTTTGGGGTTACTTTAGGTTCCTGTCCTAAATTTTCCAACTTGTTCTGAACAACAATGAAACAAAGTTGTTTATTCACAAGTTTCTGAATGAGACTTTTCTTCAAATACACTAGCTAGTTTGACATTTTCAGGAATTACTGCTCCAAAATAACTCTTTGGGGTTTTCACTCTTGCCTCTCATCTGGTTCTCTAAAAATGTGAAGTTTAGATACTAACATTGTTAAAGCATAAGCATAACACATTAACACTAACCAGGCTAGAGAGACGTACATCTCTGACTCAACATCTTCCGAATATCTTGTAAAGCTTCTCCAATGACTATAGCTTTTTATCTGAGTTCAAGCCTGCTTATGGTTTTCCTCCTAAATAAAAATTGAGAGATACTCTCTCCAGTAAAGAAGAAAGGAAGTTCTAAGAAGAAATGGTTTTCCTCCTGAAAATGTCAAACTGGCTAGTGTATTTGAAGAAAAGTCTAATTCAGAAACTTGTGAATAAACAACTTTGTTTCAGTGTTTTACCTCGCGGATGTTGTTCAGAACAAGTTGGAAAATTTAGGGCAGGAACCTAAAGTAACCCCAAAGAGTTATTTTGCAGCAGTAATTCCTGAAAATGTCAAACTAGCTAGTGTATTTGAAGAAAAGTCTCATTCAGAAACTTGTGAATAAACAACTTTGTTTCAATGTTTGACCTCGCGGATGTTGTTCAGAACAAGTTGGAAAATTTAGGACAGGAACCTAAAGTATTTAACTTCTTATAACTTCATTTCTTCTTTATTGGAGAGACTATCTCTCAATTTCTATGTAGGAGGAAAACCATAAGCAAGCTCAAAATCATATGTTTTTCAAAAAGTAAGCATAGTAGGAAAAAAAGCATACATGGAGGAATTTGGTGCAACTAGCGTAGATGAATTTGGACCTGTGAATACTGGGATAAAGCAACGCGTGAGACTATATCTCAATTTCTATTTAGGAGGAAAACCAGTGAATTTGACTCATCTCCGCGATTAATCTTCTGTCCTCTTGATCATCTTCGTGGTTTGTTAACAAATTGATCTTCTGTCATCATGATCATCTCCGTGGTTTGTTAAAAAAAAAAGTTTGGGCAATAGGCGCACCCCTAGCGTGCGCCTATTGCAGTAAGCGCACCCCTGGGTCGCGCCTATTGAATAGGCGCATCCTAGGGTCGCGCCTATTGAATAGGCGCGACGCGCGTATACATACTTTCCTAAACAAATAAATTCGATATACACTTTTTCAAATATTTTTTCGAAAGTAAACAGTTTTCGAAAAAAATCTGTTTCAAAGTAAAAGTGGGTGCACACAGACGGCCAGATAAGTTTTTTAAAAAGTAGGCACTATGCTAAATAAATAAATAAAAAATAAGTATATTGAAAAAATATTTAGCAAAATGTATATAATCGCTACTGGGGATAGCGTTTTTTAGCGTTTTCCAAAAAACGCTACTAGGGATAGCGTTTATGTGGAAAACATTGTGGAAGACATTTCCTACCATCAATTTGTCTTCTTCAAAGTTCAGTGAACCATAAATAGCAGCTCGTAGAGGTTGATTATCCACTCAATTATCGTGCCAGAATTTAATGTTCCTACCATTTGTCACCACCCATCATGATCCTAATTTAAGGGTGTTCATATTTTCATTAATTGTTTTCCAATTACAATAGGTTTTATTCGAAGTAGTGAGAGAAGTTCCATCATATTTAAATATTATGTTTCTAATTATCAGTCCAATGAGCCGTTTCTAACATCAAGATCAACATGTATAACTGTAAATCTTTAAAAAATTGTTTAAATTTAATGAAGGATTTCGTCATCTAAAATATTATATTTTAAGGGAACATTATTCTAGCTTAATATACATATATTATAATAAAAGAATAGCTAAGTTAATGATGACTTGAATATTTGCAAATTCCATACAAATATTATCACTTTTTTTTATTTGGTCAAAAAACAATTATCCACCTGGAATTTTTTTTTGTCATAAAAAAGGAATATGCTAGTAGTGACGACCGTAGCCCCATCCTGATACGTAATGTCTGATCTTTCCTATTTTTTGGGGAGACTGTACGGTCGCAGCTACATCCCTCCGAACAACCAACGCATGCACTGACCCCGTCAACGTAGCCCCAACAACAAACTATAGTTGAGAGACCGACTTTTCGGACATAAGTTGAACCTTTCCCAATAGCACTTGGGGGATTCGAACTCATGACCCTAGAGTCAAAGCAATTGGGAGTCCACGTTCTCAACCCCTAAAATCTGAATAATCGAAATTTACCTTAAAAGATTAAATATACTATTTTTACCAGGAACTTTATTGATGTTTCAAAGTAGAAGTGGGTGCATACAGACGGCCAGTTTGACTAAGTGGTAGGTTAACTGATTATTTTAAGTTAGAGGACCTTAAAAAATATGTTCATTACACATAAATCTAACAACTTAATTAGTAGTTACAAACTTACAAATCTAGTTTTAACTATGCTAATAATATATATGATTTAATAGATAACACTCGTAGGTCTACTAATATTATAATATTTGTTTCCATTATGCTCAAATATTTTGCTAGAAAATCTGCTAGAAATTTATTTGAAATTTAGTACAAGTTTTCTACCCTCAGAAATTAGAACCATTAAAAGTATCATTTATTGATTTTTTCACAATCAAACTTATCGATTATTTAGTATTTAATTTCACATATATGACGTGGATCTCTATGTTTTTCTGTTAGGGTAAGGTCGTCCATTATCTTCAAAGTTTCTCTACTAAATTGTTAGTGATCCCCAAATTGATAGAGATACCCATGGAAAATTATTTCCTACATAGATCAAATTATATTTTCCTTCCAAACACACAATTCCGAAGAATAAAAATAATGTTTTCTACAAATAAATAATAGATTTGACAAATCAGGTTGATGTTAATGTTCATTTTATAGTGCATGTTGACGAAAGTCATGCTTATATAACCACAAAAAAAAAATAAAAAAAATTGAAGATAATCTCATTTTTCCACACCACCTAGTCCCAATCCAACAATCAAACCAACTGCCCTAACCAACAAAATTTAATTTAAACTTACCTAAAGTTTTCTCATATATTTATTAGTTTGTAATTATTATTTTTTTAAATGACAAATCATTTTCTAAGAGTAACATACGGGAGGAATAAATTATTAAAAATACTTCTCTACCCAATTTTGACCCTATAATTTAACAGTTTAAGACTGCAATAATAAATAAAACTAATAAACTAAGATCGTTAATTTCTGTTTTTTCAGTTGAATTGCAACACTAACATGACGTCATAAAATATCAGACGCACGTGTTTATTTATGCATTAATTAATTAATTAATTAATTATATAAAAAGAAATTAATGGAATGCAGCTACTGTACCTTGGGTGGAACATGTTTATAACGTGTCCAAATATCATCCTTCAATTGACGAGACATTTGGAGTTCAAAATCTACGTGTCGAAGCAGACGCATAAAAAATAATTAATTTGATAATTGAGAATTCAAATACAGATAGACCATTAATGCATCTCAATTGGATTGCAGAAACTTATTTTAGATTTTAACAAATTCAAAATGAAGCACGTGTTCCGGGAAGCGAATGGGGTGACAGATACTTTGGCTAAGAAAACTGTTAATTTGAATAATCCATTTCATATTCTAACGAATTCTCCATCGGACATTTTGAAGTTACTTATGTTTGATAGTGAAGGAAAATCTACTATTAAAATAGTTAAAAAAATTAGTATTTAGTTTTGGTTTGTTGTAATTTCTGTTCTACAAAAAAAAATTAACAAGACATTTCCTATGAAACATAAAACACAACAAATCTAATATTTTTATTATGAATTATGCCATCACGAGACAATAGTGCAAGCAAGAAATTTATTTCAATTGTAAGACTTCAGCACCTACAAACAATAAAATAAATAAATAAATTATAATGTATGAAAACTTTGACTGGTCTGCTGTAGTCCACACTGCCATGCTAGTGGCTCCACTTCACCACCCAAAAATACGTTTCCCAGTCCGTCCGAAAACGAAAAACACTAAAACAGAGACCATCGCCGCCGTAGGCCCCACCGCAAGTGGCGGATGGTTTAGGGAGTCATCGGTGGCCATCCACTCACCCAAAAGTAAAACAAACGCCAGTATCTACGCACAGGAAGGAAAGACCGTTTGCTATGCGGTATCGTAATGTACGATGTTTAATTAGCTAACAATTAGAATCCATATTAAATTAGAGATCTAGAAATTAATATTTATCCTCATAAGTTCCTATTTTCCCATTTTGATGCATTTAAAAAAAATATTTATATATATATATAATTTGTAGGGGTGATAAAAAAAAGGTTGGCTGAACCGAATTTCCGATAAGACCGGCCCAACTAGGACCGAGACCGAACATGCATTTGTTTTCTTCAAGGTCGGGCTCGGACTCAAGACTTTTTCTCCAAAAGCCCGAATAAGACCGTACTAGCCCGACCTTGAAGAAAACTGTAGAAATTCATGGTATAACCCTTGAAACACTAGTAATTCATGACCTTGAAATATTTAACAACCCTTGAATTGATTCCATAAGAAAAATGTGACGGAAGACGAGGAGCGAGCGGGTTCAAAATCAAAACCTCAGTTATTTTTTTTTGTCAATTCAAGTTTTTTTTTACCAAAATTTTTGATCTAATATCGAAATCGGCCCGAGTCAAGCAAGACCGACTTGGACAGGTTTTTTTGGCCAAAATCTATCTCGGTTCTCCAAAGGTCAAGACCGAAATTTCAATTTCAATCCTGCCTCCAAAACCGGACTTGGCTGCTCGTGATCAACCCTAATAATTTGGGTCATTTTCCTTAACAAAGATGGTTAACAAATTCTGAAAAAAATAAAAAACAATTTTAATAAAATGAATAAAATTCAGGTAGTTATTTATTTGACTATTAGCCTATTGTTTTTAAATTCTATACAAATTTACTATCATATTATGTTGAAAATTAGTATTATTTCATCAAAACCAAAATATAATCAATAATGTGATCAAACCAAACGTTCCCTAACAAGGCCTTCATAGCTCCATTTTTACATTAACCCTTATTATTATTATTATGTTGACTGACTACGTGACTCCAAACATATGAACAGTCGAGAGACAAGACACTCCATACTACATTCTCCCTCACTACGAAAAAACAAACATACATTTTATTCATTCACAGTTTAAGATGTATAATAATAATACCAAATAAACCCTAAAACACCAAGTCTGCAACTTATTTCCTGTCGTCTTCTACATTTACAGTTCCACCATTGCTGGCCTCTTCTGCTATACCAAAGCTCTAAGCAATGATCTTCATGCTTCTTCTTCTTCTTCAACCTTAGTATTCCACCATTAGGCATCCCATCGGAGATCGGTGCGGAATTCCCTTCCTTCGCTTTGCCATTCGGTAATTCGAGACAGTTGGTGGAGGCGTGGAGGGGATGATGAAACTTCGGATACTGGTCTTCGTCTTGCTGCTTGGGTTGTTGAATGAGTCCTCAGAATCTGATGCCGACATTTCTTGTAGAAGGTTCTTCTTCTTCATGAAGTTCTTCGATGTCCCTACAATCTGAAATTCCGTAACCATAGTCAGAATTGACAGGAATGTCAAAATCAACAGTTTTTTAAGCGTTTTCAATCTCTTTCACTTCTGGGTTTTCTTACCTTGCAGCCGAGAGAGCAGAATCGGAACGAATCGAGGAGGCTTCGATCGCAGACCTCGCAGATGTTCGTGACGCCTTTCCCAGGCCGAGGCTGCGGCCGCTCATTCAAAAACACAATCCTCGCGCTGTTGATGACGTAGGTTTGGACGCCACTAATATCCAGAACTCTCTGTATCTCCGAAACCCTAATCACATCGTGGTACGACGATCTCCGAATCTGCAAAAACCGATCAAAACCCATTGAAGCTCTGCTAAAAAAGATTCAAACTGTGAAAGATGGAGAACTGGTGGTTTACTTGGATGGAATGGTGATCCTTGTGGAAGGCGAGGCAGAGAGAACAGAGTGGGCCGTCGATGCAGTCCAAGCAATACATATTACATTCGCTCTTATGTGAATCAGCGTGTTTCTTGCATTGTACGAAGAACCTCTCTCTCAGTAGAGGCCTCAGCCATGGCGGCAACTGCAAGCTGCTGTCGTCTTCTTCAGGACCCCCAGCACCCTGTTTTAACGAATTTCAAAACAGAGCATCAGAGAAACAGAACAGAGTAAATGCAATACCACTGAATAAATCAAACAATACCCAGAAAAACGAATCAAATGAAGAAGGAATCAAGTGGGTATACCATGACTCTACGATTCTTGGGATTCATTTCGAATGCCGTAGTATCTTGATCGCCGATAGTCAGGTTTGAAATGAAGAACAGAGATTGATGGAAAAAGCAGGCAAAGGGGGCGGGCGATAGAAAAAGAGATGGCAATGGAAGGAGGCCAAAACAAAGGAGTCGTCGTTCTTATCTGTTCGAAGTCTACCACCGAACCGAACTCCAAACCTGATAATTGTAGAAGATAGATACGTCTTTCTTAAGGAACTAGCCTGTGCCGTACGTTTTGCTTTCTGTGCAATTTAATATTCCTTATTTATTATGAATTAATTATTGTATTTTATATTATTCATATTTCATAGAGGAAATATTATTATTGAAATTAGGTGTGTCAAAATCTAATTTTATCAGTTGGTGATTCGCCTACTGATTGTGTTTGAGTCATGATTTTTAACTCAAGTATCATTTTGACATGACTCATAGATGACCCGTGAAATACGAGTCAAGTTTGAGTCATACGCTTTGACCCATGGGTCAATCCGTGACCCGTCTAATTTATATATTATATTAAATCATATACATGTGTCAAACATCAACGAGCTGAAGGTAACCCTAGCAATTGAAGTTGCTCACTTGATCTCCTATGCGTGGGTCGAACAGAACAGACTGACCCGCGGGGCATGAAAGTTGAATGGGTCAATCTGATTCAACCATTACCATTCCTGACGGGTCATTCTGACCCGTGTGTCAGATTTGAGTTTCAAAATGGACTCATACTATTACACAGGGTGTTTTTGAGTCATATGATCCCTGATATAATCCAAGACCAACACGAGACCAATTTTGACACCCTAGTTGGAATCTCATCATCATTTTGGAAAGAAAAATAATAGAAATTCAATAGGCTTGTTCATGAACCGGTTTAGGGTCGAACCAGTTCAGAACAGAACTGGTATGGTTTGAAAAAAAACATTACATTTTTCTGTTTCTAAAAAAACTGGTATGGTTTAAGAAAAAAAGAACTGGTCTTGTTCGAACCGATTCAGAACTGGTTCGAACTGTTCTGGTCTGTTTTTTTATCAATAATTTTGGTTCGGAAATAATCTGGTTCAAACCAAACCTAAACCGGCTGAAAATTCTGTCCAATACACTGAACCGTCTGCTAAAACATTGAACCGACTGAAAAATACACTGATTCGACTGAAAAACACACTGAACCGATTGAAAATCTGTTCCACAACTGACTAAAATCCTATCCAATTCCAACATCAACATACGAGAGTCCAATATATCTCTAGGTTTGGTTTATTGAAGACATCTCTAGGTTTGGTTTAATTTTAGACCGGTTTAGTTGATTTTGCTTCAAACCTGTTCTAAAATTATATAGGTTTAAAGTGGTTTGATTTAAATTTAAGTATAAACCAATATAAAAAAACGAGTCGATTCGAACTGAATTTTTGGTACTATTTTGAACTGTTCTATTTGAAGGCTAAAAATACTAGTATGGTTTTGGAACTAGTTCGGCCGAACCGATTCGAACCAAACCAGTTTCAGACCAGACCAGTTCGTTTGAACCAATTCATTTGGACAAGCCTAAAATTCAGCATCATTGAGAAATTCCCTCGACATATTTTATTACCAATAACTGATGTTTTTTAATTTAGAAAAGAAATAAATTATGGATAAATAAACCAATTGATCGATAAAGCATTCTAGTATGTTTGTTTTTCTTCCATAATCTTCCTTTTATTATGTTAAAAGTGGTTGGTCGGGGGCGCGCATAGCTCTAATGGGCCATTACCCATTAGTAATGGCCATAAAAAGAAGGTGACGTTGCATTGCAAATATCCATAATTTAAGCTCACCACTCAATGTTTAATTTGAGTCCCGTACCAAGATGAGTCATAATTAGGTGATTTTGGCCCAAAAAATAAATAATTAGGTGATCGTGTTCGTTTTGATTTTTTTTTTCTTCTAGTTATTTTTAATTTGAATCGTGTTACAATTTACTTTTTCCTTTGCTCATAAATTTGGTCAAAGTTGATAAATTGTCAAAAAATAACCATACAACTTTGACAAATTGTTATGATTCATAAGAAAGTTAAAACTCAACATTATATGTTATATTTTTAGTATTGGTAATAAAGGTCAATTACTAAAGTGTAATAATAATAATAAATAAAAATGAGAGAATTAATGACAATCATTTAAATTTGATGCATAAGTAAATACTAAATATGTAAATAAATATTTAACAACATTGGTTTAGTAGTAGAACACTTATCTGTTACATAGTAAACTCAAGTAAAACCTATTCTATATGTGAATGAGTTAATAAAATAAAAAAACAGAAATGAAGTTCAAAATAGTGTTTATTTGAGAGGTTTAATAATTGTGTATTAATTTAATAATTAATTTTCACTAAAAACAAATAATTTATTATCTTTATTTGTTTAAAATTTTCTATAGAGGTTCATGAGGGGCACTATTGCAATCGTATCGTGTCTAAACGGATAAGTCTTAAACGTGTCTAAACGGATAAGTCTTAAACGTGTCTCAAAACTTCAAACACAAACACGACACGATTATTAATCGTGCTTAATCGTGTAAGAGTTGTTTAGACACGAGATTCGTTCAGGTCAAACTCATTATATTTTAAAGCAGATATATACACAAATCAATATATACAAAGTAAAGTCTTCAAAGTTCAATATTAAAAAATAAGTGAGTATTTCAATATTTTATTATTATTATTATACTTAAATATGTCTAAACGTATCACATGTACACACAACACGATTAGACACGATTAGTTAATCGTGTTTATACAGATATCTGCAGATCTGATGTGTTTAGACACAATTATGCTTGTTCAAATTAACCGGTTCAGATGAACTGATCTGGAACTGGTTTAGTTCGAACAGGTTCGGTCGAACTAGTTCTAAAACCAAACCAGTGTTTTTAGGCTTCAAAATAGTACCAAAAATTCAGTTCAAATCGGTTCGACTCAGCTCTTTTTTTATAATGGTTTATACTTAAATTTAAATCAAACCACTTTAAACCTATATAATGTTAGAACCGGTTTGAAGCAAAATCAACTAAACCAGTCTAAAATTAAACCAAACCTAGAGATGTCTTCAATAAACCAAACCTAGAGATATATTGGACTCTCGCATATTGATGTTGGATAGGATTTCAGTCGGTTGCGGAACAGATTTTCAATCGGTTCAGTGTGTTTTTCATTTGGTTCAGTGTATTTTTCAGTCGGTTCAGTATTTTTCAGCCGGTTTAGCATTTTTCAGTTGGTTCAATATTTTTTCAGACGGTTCAGTATGTTGGACAGGATTTTCAGCCGGTTTAGGTTCAGTTTGAACTAGATTATTTCCGAATCAAAATTATTATTAAAAAACCCAAATCAGAAGAGTTGGAGCCGATTCAAAACCGGTTCGAACAAGACCAATTCTTTTTTTCTTAAACCATACAAGTTTTTTAGAAACAAGAAAAAATACTTTTTTTTTCAAACCACACCTGTTCAGTTCTGTACCGGTTCATGAACAAGCCTAGACACAATTATTAATAATGTCTAAACGTATAAGAGTAGTTTAGACACAGAATCCGTTAAGGTTAAACTCATATACGCTTTAAAACATATCGTGTCGTTTAATCGTGTCGTGTTAGAAGCGCTTCCATTTTTACTTTAAAGAGGTGCAGACCTGAGTCTCGAAACAAACGACAACTATAGCCGATTCCGTCCGAAACGAATAAAAAAAATACCAACCGAGAGCCCAATGGTTCTTATTTTCGGCTTTTGGGCCGATATTGCCTAGAAATATCATATCTTCGTTGACCTCTCTCTCTCTCTCGTGCTGAAGGTTGCGGCGATGGCGAGTCACCGAAGCTTAATCTTCACGTATGGCACACTCAAGCGTGGCTTCGCCAATCACACGCTCATGCAGGGTCTGATCGACTCCGGAGACGCCGTCTACGTAGGCCGATACTCTACCGACCTGCCATTCCCCCTCATCTGCGGTCCCTACGGCATCCCCTTCCTCATCAACCTTCCTGGCCAGGGCCACCGCGTCTCTGGAGAGCTATTCTCCGTCTCTCCTCGTGGCCTCTGCGACGTCGATGAGCTTGAAGGCACAAGCCGCGGTTACTACGATCGTCTTCCAATCCGCGTCAGCTGTATCGAGAACGAAGAGCAGGACGGTGTCGTCTCCATTCACGCGGAGGCATATTTCGCCCACCGGAGCTTTGCAGAGGGGCTGTGGAGGAGGAAGGAGAGAGTAGGTCTGAGCGAGTATTCGGAGAGACATGTGAAGGAGTACGTGAGGCGATCTGATCGGCCGAAGAATTGGAGCTTCATCGAGGGAATCAAGGCGTTTGCGGCTTCGTCTAATTGAATGTGAAACCTCCTCCTCCGCCAGATCTTCGAATCTGTGATTCTGCAGGTCAGGAATTTTTCTGCATGTAGGAAAAATCAATCGATGATCGGCCATTGATAAAGTCTCCAATGGTCAGTGCTCCATCGCCATGTCTGATTGATGTTGTCGATCTACACTTGAATGTTGAATAAAAGATGGATGAATTTTCTGGGTATTGCCATGCAAAATGCTAATTGGTTTTCCTCATATCCTTTATCAACTTCTTCTTGAATCTGCAATTTCTGCCATTAATTCTATGTCATATAAGCACGTTTTGTATGGATCCATATACATTCGTTAAGCATATCGATTGCAAATTGATTGATCATCACTCGTGTCTATCCACATTCAAAGAAGGCCCGTGGCTGAATAAATTATTGAAGGTGACGATACCGAATGAGGGCCCATAATTACGAAACATTAACTCCACTGACGTCCCCAAACAATAAAATATACAAGAGAAAGACATATATATAATATTATTTATATATATATATATATAATATGTTAAATTAATTAAACAATCATTTATGTATGTACATTTATCTATACATTGAAAAAAAAAATATGTTAAACATTTATTTTTTATGTTTCAAAATGTTATTGAACAATTATGTAAAAAAAATTGCGAAAAAATGTTTTGAATATCCTTCTACTTATTTTCTCAATTTTATGTTATTCATCTTCACTCTATTTTTTGTCGATTTTAACGTGAAATCTGATATAGAACTTAGATTTGCTTTCTAAGTTCGATTCAAATCCATATTTGCGAAAATCTGTGTTCGAAATCAGATTTCGGACAAAAATACGAAGAAAATGAAAAGTAAGATAAAATAGAAGGGTAAAGTCGATATTTTAAGACTATTTAATAACATATATAGGTGAATATGTAAAATTTAACTAAAAAAATCATATTTATGAAATGCCTTAACTATTTAACTACATAAAAAATATATAATTTAAGTGATTATTTAGTTATATAGTGTACAATTAACCGTTAAAATATAACGTACTATTTAATTTGAGATACATACAAGATTAAAAGCTTGTTTTAATATCATTATTATATTTATTTTTAATCGACGTTCTGGCACCGCGTCGTGATTCGTGTGCGGGTGTATGCATTAATTTTTGATTTAATTGTATGTATTTATGTTTTTATAACTGCAGGGGCTATTTTCGTCGTTTCGAAATCTATCCGTCTGTCACCATTTCCCACGAATTTTCATATCTTCTGCTGATTCGATTTCAGTTCTATCTGGGAGGAGAGGAGATCGATCGACTCGTTACTCCGTATGCTCCTCATCGGAAATTCTAGGGTTTATCTGCGACCATGGCGGCGAACAATTTCGACAAGAACGCCTTCTTCAAGAAATTGTTGTTAAAATCAGATAACAAGGTCGGTTTTTTGTTACTTTGCATGTTTAAACGATGTAGAATATGTTGCATTGCGCCGTATGAATTCAGATCCATTTTTTATTGTCTGAATCTTAAGTTTTGTTGGTTCTGGTAGATGTGCTTTGATTGCAATGCGAAGAACCCTACCTGGGCTTCTGTGACGTATGGAATCGTCCTCTGCATCGACTGCTCCGCAGCTCACCGTAGCCTTGGTGTCCACGTCAGTTTCGTGAGGTTGGTTGTGTTCTGAATGAATTCTCTGTCTGTTCAGTTGCTTGGGTTTTGTTTATTTTTGGGTTTTATTTGCTAATCAGGTTTGTGAATTGCTCGCTCTTTTTATCTATTCAAAATTGATTTCTGTAACTTACCAACTCACTTTAGATGCTTAATGGAGCTGTTGTTGGGTGATTACTGGCTAGGTCTGTCGATGGTTAGGTTATGATCAGGCTATGACAAATATCATAACCATACCATATTTTTAAATCACATGCCATAACCATTATGAGTATAATTTTCAATATCATAACCATTAAAATAACCGTGGTCATCACCATAACCGTACCGCACCATAATGGTACGGTTAACCATATTAATCAGAAACGGTTATAACCATGGTTATGAGTTTTTCACCGCACCATTGCCGGCCCTATTCCTGACGTATTTTATGTTTAGGAGTATTTCTGATTACAGTTTCATGTTTAGCCGATTTAAAAATTGTGTTGTTCTAAATTTAGATGTCTGGAAAGGTTTATAGTTCAATAATATTCTTCCTCAAATTTCTCCATTGATCATATAAACTATCTGTCTACTTGCATCTGCCATATGTTTCTGGTTCTTGTTTAGGGTCTTAGAATGTTGATAAAAGGCTGTGAGTTTACCATTGTTTATGATTTTTTTAATACAATTCAGGTTGGATTAGATGTCTTACTTGGATAGCATAATATGTTCTGGTGTAGGTCAACAAATTTAGATTCATGGTCTCCTGAACAATTGAAAATGATGAGTTTCGGGGGAAACAACCGTGCACATGTATTTTTTAAGCAGCATGGATGGAATGATGGAGGAAAAATTGAGACGAAGTATACATCTAGAGCTGCTGATCTGTATAGGCAAATGCTTTCAAAAGAAGTTGCAAAATCCATGGCAGAAGATGCAGCTTTACCATCGTCTCCTGTTGCCTCTCAGTCATCACATACATCTAATGGGCTTCCAGATATAAAGGTTACTGAAGCTCCTAAACAAAGCTCCTCAGGTGAGCAAGAAGTCCCTGCCGTGTCTTCTTCTACCAAGACATCTTACACTGTTGCTACCACCTTTATTAAGAAGCCTCTTGTTGTCAAGAAATCTGGAAAAACGGGGGGTCTTGGTGCCCGGAAGCTAACAAACAAGGTACCTCAGCTTGATCCAAATTCCAATTGATGATTGATTAGCTTTCTTAGTGTATTAACCTACTTAATGTTTTTTTTTAATGTTTTGTTTTTGACTTTTTTGGTGCAGCCAAGTGAAAATCTATATGATCAGAAACCTGAGGAGCCTCCTATTATCTCAGTAACTACCGCTGCCAGTAGAGCTCCTTTGGCTGGACCATCCATAGCATCACGTTTTGAGTATGTTGAGAATGTCCAGTCTACTAATGGAACAAGTTCAGGCAGTGTACAAGTGACTGGTCATGTGGCTCCTCCTAAGTCATCAAACTTCTTTGCAGATTTTGGAATGGATAGTGGATTTTCGAAGGAAGGAAGCTCCAATTCTTCAAAAGTACAGGTGGTTGACTTTCCTCGATGTGCCTTTAATCAGAGATCTACATTGATATATATATATATCCATGACATTTATAGTTAGATTTCAACCTGGCTTGGATACATCTTATGTTAAATCTGACCAATTTTTATGCTCTATGGTTATGTGAAATTATCCTCATTGTTGAAGTCTACATTTTAAGAAATGCCTCTTCTGTAGTCAAAGAAAAAATTGTGAGCAAATAAATGCATAGGATTCTAGATCCAATCAACTTTAACCTTTATTTAGATATGGAGTCATAGACCCCTATGATGTTAAAGCCTTCTTTTAGATTTACAACTAATTTATTTTTTCTTTCCAGATAGCAACATGTTATCCTTTGCTTAATTTTCATGTTATCCCTTTTCAGGTTGAGGAAACTGATGAAGCAAGAAAGAAGTTTACAAATGCAAAATCAATTTCTTCTGCACAGTTTTTTGGTGATCAAAACAGATCTCGTGAGCTAGAAGCCCAAGCTTCCCTGCAGAAGTTTTCGGTATGTATCCTAATTTTATTTATCAATGCTATTAATGCTAAAATGGATAAGTAATTAGTCGGGAGCACCTCAAGAGACCTTACCCTTAAAATTGCTTAATTTGAAGCAACTTCAAGCTTCCATTAAAGTTCATTTCCATTTACGGTTAACTTGGCCAAAGTGCCAAATAAGAGTAACTAGATACTTATTCAGTTTCATTATGAAACTTGACACAGGGTTCAACATCAATTTCGAGCGCCGATCTGTTTGGTCATAATAATCATTATGATTCGGTCGATGTTTCTGCAAGTGACCTCATTAATCGCCTCTCTTTCCAGGTAAAAATATCATTTTTGAGATCATAAAACTGGTGTTAACTCCCGTGTTGTGAATGACTGATTGAAGGGTTGTTCTTGTGAACTTGTTATATCATCAGGCTCAGCAAGATATGTCGTCTCTCAAGAACATCGCAGGTGAGACGGGGAAGAAGCTCAGCTCCTTCGCATCGACTTTTCTAAACGATCTTCAAGACAGAATGCTGTGATTGGAGGGAGGGTACACACTTTTTGATATGTTTAGATAGAGAATCAATGAGGGTCTGTAGTCAGTTAGTCCATCAGCAATTCAGCAGTGCAATGTAAAAGAGGTTAAGGATTAATTTGATTTTGAGGACAGTTATGATTTGATGGACACATCTGACTGAGCCAAGGGCTCAAGCACAATCGGGGGTCTTGAGCCAGTGAGCTATTTTTGAGGTGGCTCGAACAAACATGGCTTGGTTTTGAACATATTATTTATACACGTGGCTTCTAACTCTAATTCAGTGTCACGTCAACACGAAAAATGTCACGCGTATAATGATAAGTCACACTCAGAGTAAGCACTGATGTTTATGAGGTCTGTATATCGAATGTATAATTAATTTTTAATATTATAATTGTATTTATAATTACAGTACATTTGAAGTATTATATTTTATTTTAAGGGTAAATATCAAGGAGCTACTTAACGTTTTGCAACGAGTTACCCGAACTTTAAAAAATCAAAACGGGGTGTCTCAACTTTGGCGAAGGTGCAACGAGCTATCTTCGTCCAAATTACCGTCAACTGTTGACATAAATTAGTCGGAAATTGGATAGAGGTAACTCGTTGCACTTTTGTCCAAAGTTGAGATAGCCCGTTTTGATTTTTTTAAGTTCGGGTAGCTCGTTGCAAAACGTCCAAAGTTCAGGTAACTCCTGTTATTTAACTCTTTATTATAGTGCTTTAAAGGAAAAAAAAAATTAGAATTTTTAGTCATAAAAAAATAATTTAATTATTAAAAATATAGAAATCTTAATACACTTTAGATTAACTCTAGTTTAATATATATATATATATATTAAAATTTATTTATATAATAAGTTTAATATATATATATTAATAGCTAAATATTATGTGTGTATACTGTATACATTTGTACGGTTACAATTATAATTACAGTTATGGATTAAATATTATAACCACACTATATATATATATATATATATGCAATTAACCGTATTAAAAATATATATATAAATTACGGTTTTTGAATTTTTACTATACAATTGCCCACAGTATGTGAGTGGTTAAGAATTAAGATAGACAGAAAGACATAATTCAACTAGACAGGTAGGGTAGTCAATTCGTGCGTGCGTGCACCACGACACGACACGACACGCACGAAAATTCAACACGAACCACACGAAAATGTAATCGTGTCACAGACACACGACACAAAATTTATTGTCTCAACACGACACAAACACGATAACACGAAAATATTCATGGAAAGTCGTAACACGATTTCACGAAAATAACACGGTAACACGAAATTAACACGGTAACACGTTTTCACGTTTTCACGAAAATAACACGGTAACACGAAAATAACACGGTAACACAATAACACGATTTCACGTTTTCATGAAAATAACACGGTAACACGATTTCACGTTTTCACGAAAATAACATGGTAACACGGTTCACGTTCACACGATAACACATCCTAAATAACATAAACACGTCCCATCAAAGGCAAACAATCGTGTTATCGTGTTATCATGTTTTGAGACCTAAACACTAACACGACACGAAAAAACAATCGTGTTATCGTGTTCGTGTTATCGTACCATCAAAGGCAACACGAACACGATTTTTTCGTGCGTATTCGTATCGTGCTATCGTGTCTTGAGTGAAATTGTCAGTCCTATAGACAGGTGAGCTTTGAGTATAAAATTGAATGAACTGAGAGTTTGATGATGAATTTTGAAATGTAATGAGTTTGAGGACTAAACCAAATATTTTTAAAGATAAGGACTAAACGAAGATTTAATACATTATTCTATACAACTTTGATGGAAAAGGAAAACAGTGGCGCGCTGATTTCCCACCAATTTTGAAATTCATCAAAATCGAAAAACCCTAAATAACTTAATGCCTTAATTGAACTCTCCCTCTCAATTCCATCTCCTTTCCCTCCACCCCTGCTTCTTGAACCTTCATCTCTCTCAGAGAACTAAACTTGTAGCCATGGAGACCGACGGACCTGATACTCTACCAGTGCATCGAGTCGATTCTTCTGCCGACTCACTTCTTCAGTGCCATGAAAACCTCGACGATGGCTCGCCGCTGGACTCACCACCGCGCTTTGTTGATGAAGCCTTGGACGATCTTTCATCTAGTTCGGCCCCGCAAATTCGACCTGAAGCTCAGCCACAGCAGCATGCTGGGTCGAGTGTTCCATCAGAGCCTCCAGCGACTCCGATGATGTTGCTCCCTGAGCCAACAGAGTCTTCGCACGACGTCTGCTCCGATTTCGAGCGTGAAACTCCTAAATGTTCTCCGTCTCTGCAGTGTCGTCCGATTTGGGACATTGGGTCTGCTAGCGAGTCGCAGCTCTTCCGTGCGACCCATGGAATTATGCCGACTGGAGTTGTAAGTCGCCTTTTCTCCATATTTCAGCAAATTTTGTAAGAATCATCATGTAATTCAGTTCAGTTTGCGAATGACACTACTGTTTGACTAAAATTTAATATTTTTACTTTGCTTTGACTTCGGAACTGACCAAAATGAGGCGATTTGCATTTGCCACAATAAATGTAAAGATCCTCTTCTGAGATCTGATATTTGCTAATGGTTGTGATTATAGCTTGATACTTTGATTTTTATGATTCTTTATGACTATGTTGTTGTAGGGTGCGGGTCTTGTGAATTTAGGACTGACTTGCTTCATCAACGCTGTGCTTCAATGTCTCACCCACTCCGTGCCCCTTGTTCAAAACCTTCGTTCCTGGAAACATGCGAGTCCATGTGACCGTAAGTTCATGATCTTAGTTTATTTGGAGTAATTTTCTATTATATGAAGTTTTTGCTGGATATTGAACTTCTTTACTGGAAAACTTTCAGGAGCAAGTGACGGTTTCTGTGTGCTCTGTGTTCTTCGTGAACACATTGAGTTATCACTAACTCATTCTGGCCGGGAAATTTCACCTTCGAGTCTTGTTGACAATTTGAAGCGTATCCTTTGCTAATCTGTTTTTATGACTATGCGTAGCACATATGCTATTTTTGTTGCTGAATGCTTTAATATTGGATATGCTGTTTTTTTCCTTTGTTTGGATAGTTCATCTCAATAATAGAAATGGAAGACAATAATGCACCGTTTTAACTAGTTTATGTAATTAAAGCAGGAATATTTTTACCATATTTTTCTCCATCCAAAATTTCCACATTTAACTAACATATTTTACTATGCCATTACCTCCTAATTTAATGTGTATCCAGACAACAAAAGAACCCTCAAACCTTGTTCTTTCCTTCCCCTTCTATTCCTATCCAAACAGAGCCTAAAATGTTTTACATGAGCTGCAATATCTTGAGCAATATAATTTCTTAACTTAAATATAGAAATCTCAATATATTTCCAGAGGAACCAGCAGGAGGATGCCCATGAGTTCCATCAAGCCTTGCTGGATAAACTAGAAAGGTGTTCTTTGAATCCCAAGTCAGAGGACTCCAACTCTCATTCAAAAGCTAATATAGTGGATCAGGTCTTTGGAGGCCGACTTGTTAGCAGAGTATGTTTATAAAATTGCTCTCTAATATATAGTGTACATTTCAAGTATTATGTGGATCTAAACTTTTTCTTTTCTTTTTGTATGTAACTGTAGTTACAATGTTGCAACTGTGGTCACAACTCTTACACTCGGGAGACAATGATCGATCTTAGTTTGGAGATTGAGCATGTGGACACCCTTTCTGCTGCTTTGGAATCATTTACTAATGTGGAAAAGGTGGAAGATCCTGACTGTAAGTTCAAGTGTGAAAATTGTAAAGACGAAGTGGCAATAGAGAAGCAGCTTCTTGTGGAGCAGGAACCTACTGTTGCAGCATTGCATTTGAAACGATTCAAGAGTGATGGATCGAGAGTTGAGAAGATCGACAAGCATGTCTCTTTCCCCTTGGAGTTAGACTTGCAGCCATTCACCAGTGGCAACACAATCAACGATGTAAGTGTTTGTTACATATATTGTCAACACAGTTATAACGGAGACACATTTTCTTGAAATCTTGGCTGAACTGACAATTTTTTAGTTTTACTGCGTATAAACTTCTTGGTAATGCATGCGGCAATAGCTTCTGCCAAGAATCATTCTTTATGTTCTTGGTATATTTGTGTTATAAATCCTAATATTCTTTATTTTTTATGATTTTTTTTTTTAATCTATGGTAGGTGGAATCGAAGTATGAACTGTATGCAATTGTTGTGCACACTGGACTTTCACCAACATGCGGTCATTACTTTAGCTTCATTCGATCATCACCAGGAGTATGGCATAAATTTGACGATGAGAGGGTACATGCTTGTTCATGACATCTTATCTTCAGATGTAGCATTCTAATTCTAATTTTTCTATCTTAATTTTGTGTATTGAATAATCTTACTATGCGTTTATTTTCACTTATCTTAATAATAAATGCTGTTAGATGTAGTTTGATGATGTTTTTCACTGATTTTGTAGGTGAGGAAAGTTGAGGAAGATTTCGTGCTGTCTCAGGATGCCTACATTCTTTTCTATGCAAAACAGGACACACCATGGTTCTCAACTTTAATGGAAGTACAAAGTTTAGAAGGTTATTCTCCCAAATCAGTTCTTGACAAAGTGGACACACCATGTTCTACCAAATCTAACATTGATGGCAAATCCTTTGAAGAAGCTGTTCTTGTCCCTTTACCTATTTCTTCCCCATTATCCACAAGAAGTTATAAGAAGCCAAACATAGAGAATAACTACGTGGATGATTGTCCAAAACAATGTTCAACGTTCTCCACTGAAGATATTATGATGGAGGATGAGATTGAAATGGAGGACGTATTCCATCCTTTAATGCCTCCATCGTCACCTCCTTCAAAAACTCCTGATACTCTCCACGGCAGCAAAAAACTTTCAGGTATTTTATTTATTTACTGGAAATTTTAGACTGAAAGAATAATGATTGAGTGAGACAATTAGTATGTATAAATATATGGAAAATATTACAGTTTTACATCAAGTTTCACTCTTAATATTACACATTGGAAAAATCTACAAATTGTGAAACATAGACTAGACTCATAGTGAAAATAAGTTCATTTTTTCTGGAAAAATAATAATAGTTGAGTGAGATAGTTAACATTATGTCGAAATAGAAGCTATGGCCCCTGTTGTTTGATGTTTTTGTCTACTTAGCAACATTGTATCTTGTTTTTTTCTGCAGAACCCGTCAATGGATCCTTAACAAAGCATCAAAAGCCATCATCAATCTCCAGAAGACAGCTAAACGAAGCCCTTGAGGACTCTCAGCGAAAGGAAGCACTCAAATGCATGAAGAGTATGCCAAAATCTAGAGCAGCCCAACTCTTCAATGCAATGTTGGGTCCTACAAGTTCTATATCCAAGAAGCATACAGGAAAGAAATCAAGTGGTGGTCGAGTTAGACAGATGCTTGCCGCCAATGTTTCTTCCCGCTACTGAGGTTTTTTGATTGGATCAAGTCCAAATTATATAAATAACTATTATTATCATGTAAATTGTTCTGCTTTTCCTTGTTTATCAAGTTATGTTATTCTTGGATTGATTAAGGTATTCTGTGTTGAATGTTCTGACAGATCAACAATTTTGAGTAATTGTTCTAAATTTAGATGGAAGGTTTGTTTGTGTATTCTAAAAATAATTGTTGGTGTAGCATTAATATCAAACCAAAACAAAGGTTGCTGTAAATTCAATACAATGGTTCCTTCAATTTTCTTTCCCTTGTCTTGTTAACTTTCCCTCCCAATACTTCATTATTTTCCATTTCTCACCATCTTTAAAAGCTCGCTTCAATTGGGACCTGTTAGTCGAGACCTTGATCAAAGCCATGAGCCTTAATTGCCTTACCTGCCAGTCCCTCCAGAGGACCAACTCCGACCTTGAGACCAGGTAAATGCAGTTGACTATTTTCAGCATTCTCATTATTTACTCTTTAGAACTTGGCTTGCTTTGATATGTAAAAATGTAGGGATTAAATGCATTCAGTTACGTCAGAAGTTGAGTTTTTACATATAGGTACCTCACAAAAATTTTGTTACTTTTAGGTACCTCAAAAGTTGTAAGTGTGACTACTTTATTTCGACATCCAAAATGGATAGAAAATCTTAGTTGTGTCAGCCACGTGAAGAAAGATGATATACATGAGAGCAACATTTTACAAACAAGAGATACCTTAACCAACACTTTACAAACAAAATGTACCTGATAGCAACATTAAGTGAGTCACGTGACTGACACGACTCGTATTTTCCATCCATTTTGGATACAAGAGATACCTTAAAATAACATTTTACAAACAAAAGGTACCTGATATCAACATTAAGTGAGTTACGTGACTGACACGACTCACTTTTTCCATCAATTTTTTATGTCAAAATAAAGTAACTACGCTTACAATTTCTGGGTACCTAAAAGTAACAAATTTTGTGTGGGGTACCTGAATGAAAAAACTCAATTTCTGAGGTACCTGAATGCATTTAATTCCTAAAAATGTATTCAGCAAAAAAAAAAAAACTTTTAAATGTAGGTCCCCAAAGAAGTCTCGTCGGTTACCCGTTGAGAGGAACTGGTCTGGTTCAATGACGTTGTCTCAATGCAAACGATCCATCAACAAGGGGGTTAGCCCTCTCCACTTCGCGAAGAAACGAGCCAAGGGCCACCGGATGTGCCGTGGGAACTCCTTGGAGGGTTCGGAGGTACCAAGGTTGGTTCGGAGTGGAGGGATGAGGCGAGATTGGAGCTTTGAGGATTTGAGGCAATATGGTGGCAAGATAAACACAACTATTTAGAAGGTAGAAAGATGAAAGAATACAGTCAATGGAAAGAATGTACAACATCGACTGATTGTTCCCATCGTATTACAATGTTAGATGTAATCATCTATGAAATCATACAATATGCTGCACTTAAAAAAATACGTCTTTAATCTATATCTGTTTAAATACGGGTAATCGTAGTTGTTTGAATAATGCAAAATGTATACGTAGTTTGATGATTTGATATGTTTCTAATTAGATTTGAATTTTAACTTTTAAGATGTAATTAATACCTACCCGATACAAATAGTAACACGACATCGTTTACAATTACTGAAACGATATGAATCTCGGGTCTATTTTATTCATAGTGTTCAACAAGAGAACTTTAATTTTACTTTATTGATTTGTGTTTTATGACTTTAGCAACATGGGGTGGTGGCGCAGTTGGCTAGCGCGTAGGTCTCATAGCTAAAGAGGAATCCTGAGGTCGAGAGTTCGAGCCTCTCTCACCCCATTCTTTTTTAACCTTTTCAAAAGTCATTAATCGACTAGAACTAGAAAGCCTTTAATCGACTCAGAGTAAGCTTTTTTGTATGCACTTTTTTTTTAAACATATTTTTTATATATACATACTAACTTCTTGAGTGATCACAGTCGAAAATTACTGATACAAACCGGATGATTTTTTAATGTTGGTTAAACGGATCGTATCAAAATAATACTTAAATTAAAAAAATGTCCAACCTAATCGTGATTCGGATAAAATCACTCATAGATTACGCATGGATCGTGCCCAAACTTTACACTACTGCTAGGGCAAACTTTACACTACTGCTAGGGCAAACTATACCCTATTAAGGGTTAATAGTCAAAGTGCCCCCTAATGTTTGGGCGAAATTTAGGATTGCCCCTTAAAGTCTAAAATTTTAAATATTAGTCCTAAAGTTTGGACGATTTTAAAAATTGCCCCTTTCCGTCCTCTGACTGTTAATTTTGGACGGAAAACACAACATGTGCCCTGCACGTGACTTCACTTAAGATTGAAATACCAAAATGCCCTACCCTCTTCTTCTTCATCGTTCCCACCTTCTTCTTGGTCTTCTCCTGCAACTTCTCCCCCAAGGCTTTCAGAGTCATACCTGGTTCTCCGGCAAGGTCTCGCCAGGTATGACTCTGAAAGCCTTGGGGGAGAAGTTGCAGGAGAAGACCAAGAAGAAGGTGGGAACGATGAAGAAGAAGAGGGTAGGGCAATTTGGTCTTTCAATCTTAAGTGAAGTCACGTGCAGGGCACATGTTGTGTTTTCCGTCCAAAATTAACAGTCAGAGGACGGAAAGGGGCAATTTTTAAAATCGTCCAAACTTTAGGACTAATATTTAAAATTTTAGACTTTAAGGGGCAATCCTAAATTTCGCCCTAACATGGGGGCACTTTGACTATTAACCCCCCTATTAATTATTAGTCACTTTCAAGTTGTCTTTTAAACCCACATGCCTGAATTATAACCAGACTGACCCACAGTTTTATCAGTTCGGCCCACTAAATGCAGCAACTCGTAGCCCATGCTACAAAAAGCTAACCATTTTAAAGTTGGTTCATTAATTTCTCATCCAAATTGTATCTTATTGATAACTCTGATTTCTACCATTTATATTAGGGTTAAATATCAACTACCTGAACTGACGTTTTGCAACGAGCTATCTGAACTTTAAAATTTCAAAACGGACTCCCTCAACTTAGACGAAAGTGCAAATAACTACCTCCGTCCATTTTCCAACGAATTTCCGATGAATATCCAACGAAATTCTGCCAACAGTTGACGGTAAATTGGACGGAGGTAGCTATTTGCACCTTTGTCCAAGTTGAGGTAGCCCGTTTTGAATTTTTAAAGTTCGAGTAACTCGTTGCAAAACGTTCAAAGTTTAGGTAGCTCCTTAGTATCTAACCCTTTATGATAAGGAAAACGATCTAGATTTTGATAAAATTATTTAGGATCTAGATTCTAATTCTAGGTTTAATGATTTTACAATCAAAGTAATTTATTACAACTAACAATCAATGAAATTTGTACCTTCAACTAAACCACCAATAATGAGGGAAACAAACAAAGAGCAACACCACCAATGAACAAAAACCTTAGTCTAATGAAGTGGACACAGCAATGATAGCATATAGACAGACCTACAATAACAATGACAAAGCAAAAGTACCTCCTGGCTCAGACAACACAACGCAATAGTGTTGTCTCCATATGAAATGCAGCTTATGAGGATCCATCCATCCTCTATTTCAGCATCTAATCTCGTACGATCCAGCTTTGGTAATGTAACGTACCCACTCAACTGTATTGTATCCGCTCTTCTCCCATACCTTGAAACAAATTAAATCAAATAGAGTGATGATGAAAAGGAGCATTCATCAGATGAAGAAACAACCAGAGGTGATAATACCTACCTTAAGAAATCTGACACGTAGACCCGATGCAGTGAACATTGGAACCTGTTTGTTTATAAAGTTGACATGAATAAATTGTAAGGAAGAGGCAAATATAAGTCATAATGCTCCTCTAATCTTAACCCTTTCCACGTCTCAAAATAAGTTTTTTTCCCTTCTATAATTGGGTGGGAAAAGGAAGTCTATTATGGATCACCTGGAACTCCATCTGGATTGGTGGCCTTGTTGCAGATTTCTTCTCTGCTATCGTCGAAATTAATTCAACTTCTGCACTCATTGTTGTCTCAGTTTGTCCTGGAAATTTCCTTATCCTACAAAATTAGCACAAAGCAATAGAATAAGCAAATTGTGTACCGGATGAACTGCACATTTCAGTTAATTGAGAAAAAAAATACTCGAGAGAAATCAATGTATTGAAGATTCGTTATCACAGGAAAAAGAATTAATATCAATGGAATGAGCAACCAATGAGAAGGATAAACAATTTAAATAGAAATTATCATATGGAAGACAATCCCTCAACTCCATCAATATCAACTTACTTCCAAACTATGCAGTCAATAGAAGCATTGTATTTTGCTTTTCCTGATGTCACCTGGAAGCTGGTTTTAGCTGTTTGCTTAGGTACAGGAACTTTAATGACGACCCCAAGTGCAAACATTTTTGCTCCAAAAACACTTTTTACCTGGACATCGGCAAAGGTAAATTACTTCACGGACAATTTTGTTGGATCAAAAGTTCAGTAGTTAATGATACAAACCTTAACATTTACTTCCATCCGTGTTCGACCAAGTTCCTTAATAGTTGGTAACACTCGGAATGGAAGATTAACACCCTCGGTTATTCGGTACCTGTAAGCATACATAGAATTCACAACATCAGTCACTGTTTGATATATAATATACCATAGAAGCAGTCCAAACACTGATACAGAAGACAGGCAACATCAAATGATTCCAAATTGATTGATGATATACGTTGATGAGACCAAAGAGATATAACTAAAGACTCAGCAGTCTTCCATAAGGAAACACTAAAAAAGAAACAGAGGATGAGAGACTCGATGCTGTCGAATAAGAAAGGAAAAGTAATGCCGCTACCACTACCAGGTTACATCAGAAAATCATTTCTCTTATCAGTCTGATATCTCCAAGTAAAAGGTTATATAAGGAAAATGCTCAGGTCTTGCTAGATCCAGATTCATAGAGTGGGTCCCAAAAATTTCAACGTGCTTGGATATTTATAGTTTAAGACACTTGCTACTAGACTATATGAATTCAAATTCCAAAGCAAATTTTTCATCAGTTAAAGAAGACCCAGGATTATAATTAACCATTGACAATGCATGAATAGGCACACTGCACACAACCAATGAACTTTGTAATTGACTTACAAATCTTCAACCATAGACTAATTGAATCAACAGCAAATACTAGTGGTCTGATCTCTGTGTCAGCACTCTAAGTGATAATGTATAGACACATGAAGAACAATCAACAACAAGGTAATATATGATATAAAAGATTGACAGGAAGAACACTTACTTCATGAGTTCAAATTCACCATCTGGAGGAACAAAGCTGACTGTCTTTTCAGAGTTAAATCTCGTCAAATTTACACATTGATGAAATGTAACGTCATCAAGTTCAATAGTTTTACCACTGCAAAAACATTGCACATCAGATCCAAACAGAATGAAGGCACTGAAGAGATTCATCAGTAAAGTGAATAGGACAAGCCTTAATTGTGAAGTTATAAACACGAGTGAAAGAGTATTAAATATAAAGGAAAGCACCTCTTGGCAGGACGAGATTTGACCTGTGACTCTTTCTCGAGGCCAATTTTATCATTTAGTCCCAGCTTTAGGTCAGGCATTCCAGAGAGGAAGCACTTCATAAGAATCTTGCCAGTCACATCACAACGCAATACACTCCCTGCATTTATAAAACTGCCTTGAGTACGAATTAAAACTATGGTAATTGAACATATTCAAAAACTTACACCCACCTTTTGAAGACATCAGGAGGTTTACACTTTCCACAATATCAAGAAAGACCTACATCAGAAAAATGTATAATTCAATTAGAAGCTTGTGTTTTTAATAGGATGGTTTACTGAACAAACTCAGGAGCACCTCATTCTTCTTATATGCGAGACCCTCCCTCCTCCAACCAACAGCACCAGTAACTTGCAGCGTCGCGTTAGGAACAGCTCTCTCTGTAGGCTATTCATTAAATGGATAACCAAAAGTTATTACATGCAATAAAAAATATAAAAGAAGTGAAACATCTAACTGAAACAAGTATAGAAATATAATATCTTCTGGGTGTGTGCTCCTGCATGTCAAATGCTCTAACACTATGTAGATGTGTGTGGACATAGTAAATGCAGATAAGAATCTCACCTTAGATGAGAATGGGGAACGAACTCCTTCTTGGGTGATGTAAAGCTTTAAGATTTCAGGGGAAAGATTTTGAGGATAACCAAAATCCATAATTTCTACAAAGAAAGTGTAAATTGATCATGAGTTTTCAGTTATAGCTAAAAGGCTTGGAGGAGCTTGTTCTTCGGTTGAGGAAACTATGATGAGATAATATATCAGTTAAAACCCTAAGCCATGTCAAGTTTCAATAGAACAAACACTAAAAATTAATCATTAGAATATCTGACTATGAATGCCTTATGCCTCACATACCATCAAGAAGCTCATAAATTAGAACAAAATTATTTCGAATTGCATCTTCATCAAAAGCGCCACCAAAATATGACTTGAACAGTGCAACAGCCTGCATAAAAAAGATACAGATGTCCTCAGCGCACGAGTTAGTGGATCTTCTAGGTCAACTCATGTACGTAAATAATACATTCCTTTCAGGTAAAGTAAATGAGTAGCTTTCAGAAACTGCAGCAACCCGATAAAGGCATCAGTGCAGAACTTCTTAGCTCTTTAACTAACTCCATGACATATAGTTTAAAGTGCACCCACAAGGATAGCAGTTTCAAAATTGAGCTTATTCTAGTACACATGAACCAAACAACCAACATGAAAAGCTCACCTCGACCACAAACTTAAATGCACAAGCTACATTAGCATTGCTGCTGACAACTATAACTATGTAGACGTTGCTGATTCTCATATAAACGAAAGAGCAGCCTCCGATTTGCCTAACTGGACAAATTCCCAGCTCCTTCGTTTGCATTATATGCATCCGAAAGGCATCTACCATATTTCCCCTGAAACAATCCACAGTCAGCAACAACGAAAAAATGACCAGACAGGAACCGACAACCAATCGTAATGTACAGAGCACGGGAGTTACCCAACATCATCGCGGTAGAGACGATTGATGAGGACATCGCCGCGTAGATTCAAGAAGTAGATAGCCGAAGCAGACACCGGCATCTCTTCGATCTGTCGGATCGTCGAGCTGCGATTCGGGCTCTAGAATTGATGGAATGTCTGAGAGAGTAAATTGCCCACGGATCCAAACCTAACGCCGGAGAAAATTCAACCGGTGAGGCAGCTACAGCCTTGGAGTAGTTCAACAATGGCGGAGAGAGAAGAGGAAGTCTTCAGGGTGCAACGAGGCCGGACTAAAAAAGATTAGGAATAATCACGATTCGTGCAACGGTTGTTTCAAGTGGTATATTAGAGGCTTAGAGCAATACATTTGAAGAGTTTATAAATTAAAGTATTTACATATTAATCCTCATATTCAAAATTTTGTTAATTAGTTCCTAATACTTTATATACTATATACTACCCTTTGTATTTGAATATCTTTTAACAATCACAATATTTTCTATTAGTACAACTTTGTGTTCAATATTTTATCCGCATTCACTCTCTAAAGCCAAAACTTCCCCAGTTTTGCAAGTAAATTCCATTTTATAGGTAAAAATTGGAATTTTTTTGAAAAATATACATGTCAGATTTTTTATTTAAAAAAGTAAGTATACATATTTTTTTTTTAGAAAAATGAGTATACGCGCACCCGGGGTCGCTCCTTTTGGACATAGGCGCACCCCTAGGGTGCGCCTGTGCTATGTTTGTTTTTTTTTTAAAAAAAAATTGGAATATGATGGCTCGATGTTTAATTAAAAATAAAATTATGTATCTATTAAAAAAAATTATAGTAAGTAGATATTTTAATTGCGATTCAAATGATGCAAAAAATATTAAATTTGGATTTACGGATTGTCTGTACGGCATGCCGTAAGTTGAGATATGAAAATTGTACTTAAAAAATTATAACTCAGACCATGTAAGTCCAAACTCAACACGGTTAACGTCATTTATGTCGTAAATCAATTATCTACGCAGGATAAATTTTTTTGATTAAAAATACAGTGATTTTGTAACCTAACATCGTTTACACCCAAATTTGACCGAAATAAGTAAATGCATTAGGTGAGAAATTTAATTATATACTTACTCAAAAAAAATCAAAAAATTTACGGTGCGTAATTTTTGACTATGCGTTAAAAAAATTTACGCTAACTTAATTTTTGACTTTTAGACTGACTGTATAATACGGTACGTAAAAAACTCTATATAAGATACAAAAACTTTCAAATAGTGTTTTGCATAGTAAAGTTACTGTTTAAACAGTAAAATTCACTGCTTAAACAGTAACTTTACTATGCAAAACACTATTTGAAAGTTTTTGTATCGTATGCAGAGTTTTTTACGTACCATATTATACAGTCAGTCTAAAAGTAAAAAATTAACGCATAGTTAGCGTCATTTAATTCGTAATTAAATTATCTACGCACCGTAATTTTTTTGATTTTTTTTTAGTGAGTATATAATTAAATTTCTCACCTAATGCATTTACTTATTTCAGTCAAATTTGGGTGTAAACGATGTTAGGTTACAAAATCACTGTATTTTTAATCAAAAAAATTGTCCTACGTAGATAATTGATTTACGACATAAATGACGTTAACCGTGTTGAGTTTGGACTTACATGGTTTGAGTTATAATTTTTTAAGTACAATTTTCATATCTCAACTTACGGCATGCCGTACAGTCAATCCGTAAATCCAAATTTAATATTTTTTGCATCATTTGAATAGCAATTAAAATATCTACTTACTATAATTTTTTTTAATAGATACATAATTTTATTTTTAATTAAACATCGAGCCATCATATTCCAAAAAAAAAAAATTAAAAAAAAACATAGCACAGGCGCCACTTCAAAGGCGCGCCCCGGGGTGCGCCTATGTCCAAAAGGCGCGACCCCGGAGTGCGCGTATACCCATTTTTCTAAAAAAAAAAATCTGTATACTTACTTTTTTAAATAAAAAATCTGACATGTATATTTTTCAAAAAAACTCTAAAAATTGGGAATGTCTTATTAGTTTGGGATGATAATAACATATTTATCGATTCTATCATCGTTTCAAATGTATCTTTTAAACCCTCAAAATTCTAAATTTTGACAATTAGTAGTCAATTTCATGATGAAATCATGAATTTTAGGTAGGTTTGCTCATGTCTCAGTTCGATCCCGATTCAGTTTTGAATTGAACTATAATTATTTAAAATAAATCAGTATTTTTTTGGCTCACCAAAAAAAATTATTTATTTATTTAACACATGAAAAGATAGTTTGATTAGAATCAGTTAGAACTCGATTCAAACTGGTTTGATATGTTTTCTTTATATATATATATACATAAGTTTTGGTTTCGGTCTAGACCAAAAGCAGAATCAGTCTAGAGAGAGTGTGTGTGACTGCATAAAAGGAGGGAGTGAAATGAAACTGAAATTTTCTGTAACAATAAGCCAATTAGAAGTTAGATCAGTTCAATAAATATATAGATTTTAAGCGGTTTGATTTGAATTTAAATATAAGCTAGTGTAAAAAATAAGTCAGATCGAATCATTTCAGAGTTGAATTGAAGTATTGAACCCACTTTTTGAACCGAATTATTTTAGGCTTAAAATACTTGTTTGATTTTAAAATTAGTTCGACCAAATTGGTTCAAAACAAGACTAGATCTGATTCGTTTAGCCAAAGCACCTTTTAAAAAAAAATAATAATAATAACAAGCCTAATTTTAGGATGTTACTATATGACTTGCCTCATTCTTTGGAAAAAAAAAAAAAGGTTAATTACTTAATTGGTTACACATGTTTCACCATTGTGCATAATGGTTACACATGTTTCAAAATGTGATTAATTTGTTTTGGTATGTGACTAATTGGTTACACATGTTTTTCCAAATGTGTTTAATTGATCATTCCGTTAATTATTTTTTTTAACATATTATTGAATTGTGAAATGACTATTATGCCCCTAGTAGTATTGAAGAACACAAAATCATCTTCAAGAACAAGAATTGAATAACCCAGAACTCAGAAATCAGATTTTGGGTTCTTGAAGAACCCATAAACCAGATTCTGGGTTCTGGCCTTCTGGGTTCTTCAAGAACCCATAAATTCGATTATGGGTTCTTCAATTCAATTCGGTGATGAAGATTTGCTTGATTGATGAAGAACACAACTTGATTGATGAAAATGGTAATTAAGTCATTTTACGTATCTAAATAGTGACTTAACAGTGATTTCTAACGCTGAACAGTAAAAAAGCCAATTAGTCACATTTCAAAACCAATTAATCACATTTTGAAACATGTGTAATCATTCTGCACAATGGTAAAACATGTGTAACCAATTAAGTAATTAACCCAAAAAAATATGACTTGCCTTTTTTATTATTGTTTTTAGTAAGTTAGAGAGAATGATTTAAAAGAAAGGGACTATAACCCGAAAAAATAGTGTAAACTGTAAAGAGAAAGAATGTATATGATCACATCAGTAGAAAATAATTTTTTTATTTTTGAATAAGTCTATAAAAATTAAAATACACATAAAGTGCTTTTTTTATACAGAAAAATAATATTTAAATAGTAATAACTTTTTTCCAATAAAGTTTCCCATGAAATAATTCATCTTGCTTTAAAGAAGTCATTTCCTATAAGATTACTTTCAATAGTTTTTTTTGCCATATACTTTTAATAGTTTGATAATATATTTTGCAATGATATTTATTATATAGTTATCTCAGTTAATCATCATTATTTAATTCCATAACTGAAAAAGGGGTTTTCTTTTTCCTTTTTTGGAAATTGGTTTAATTTAGAAAATATATTATTCAATATTTATTTTGATTCAATTATCTTGAGAAAAATAATAAATCCATATTCGCTTCTTCCACTATCTCCTTCCTAATCCTTCTTTCCAATTGCGCCAATCTTAATCTTCTTCATAAGGCTCTTAATTCGATTACACGCACAGATGAGTTGCAGTGTCAAAGGAAAGCATATCAGAACTAACCGTCGCCTCCGATCATCGAAGCATTTCGCGTCCCTTCCGCCGCCGATGGATATCTCCTGCGCTGCGCCCCTCACGACGGACGCATTATCGCCGATCGCGAAATCTTCCACCGATTCGGATCCCAAACTATCGATATGCCACCGATGCTCCGATTCAAGCAACAGGATCCCCAATCATACCAACCCTAGTCCGAATCTCGACGAGAGTAACGGTTGGGGCTACTGCACTGAGGAGCAATTGGAGGAGATTCTCATGAAAAACCTGGAACTTTTTTACAGCGAGGCGATGTTGAAGCTCGTCGCTCTGGGTTACGATGAGGAGAACGCGTCCAAGGCCATACTGAAGAATGGGTATTGCAATGGGGGTATGGATGTGATGACCAATATATTGCACAACGCGTTAGCTTATTTGAATAGTAATAGCAATAGTGGCGGTGGAACTAGCGTTAGCAGTTCTGGAAATGGTGGAATCGGTGTGGGCTGTGGTGGCCCGGTGGTCAGTTCAGGTCAAAATGAGCTTGCCTTCTCGGATTTGAGACAGTTGCAGGTGTACTCTTTGAAATGTATGGTGTCCTTGTTACAGCAGGTTCGGCCTCAGTTGAGCAAAGGGGATGCAATGTGGTGCCTCCTCATGTCTGATCTCCATGTGGGTCGAGCGAGCACCATTGAGTTTCCCTTTCTTGCCTCTGCTCGGCTAACTACTGAGAGTTTCAATACGAAAAATAATGTTGAGACTATCTGCAACAATGCTTCTGCTGTTGCTGTTCCTTCCCCACCATTGTGCAGATTCCATGGAGGTTGGGGGTTTGGCAATGGTGGGGTTCTGGAATTCCCCAGTAATGAGATTTCTCCCGAGATTGAGTGCCCTAAGAGGTTTAACCTTTCACCTTCAATGAAAGCTCTGTTGAAGAAGAACGTTGCTGCATTTGCTGCTGGTTTTAGGGAAAATACGAAACATTCGGGTCCAACTCCTTCATTCATGGCAGGCTTTGAACTAGGAAAGGAGTGCAGGAGAATCAAGAATCAAGAACAAGTCAATTCTGTCCTGAGTAAATTCCGTGATTTGAATCTTGATGAGAAATCCGAGTCTGTGTTAGATAATCAGAAGGATGAGATGATAGTAACTCTAACTCAGCAGATAAAGGATCTTGAGAGACAAGTGAAAGAACGGAAGGAATGGGCTCACCAGAAGGCAATGCAGGCAGCTAGAAGACTCTGCACTGATTTAACTGAACTTAAGCTATTGAGAATGGAGATGGAGGAGACACAGAGGTTGAAGCAAGGCAAACAAACACTGGAGGAGTCCACAATGAAGAGACTTTCAAAGATGGAGGATGCTTTGAGGAAGGCAAGCAGTCAAGTGGACCGTGCTAATGCAGCTGTGAGGCGTCTTGAGACAGAAAATGCTGAAATAAGGGCAGAGATGGAGGCTTCTAAGTTGAGTGCTTCAGAGTCTGTAACTTCTTGTTTGGAGGTAGCAAAGAGGGAAAAGAAGTGCTTGAAGAGGTTGTTAGCGTGGGAGAAACAGAAAGCAAAGTTGCAGGAAGAGATTGGTGAGGAGAAACATAAAATGTCCAATCTGCAGCAGGAGCTGGTTCAACTGCAGCAAAATACGAAAGAAACGGAGGTATTTAAACTTCACGAATCCATTTGCTTAATGTTTTAAAACTTTTGATTTTATTTGATAGTACTAACACTTGTTCGTTAGCACTTTAGCTCAGCATATGCATATATTATGCAAGCTCTAAGTATTGTTTCGTGAGTTTGCATTTGCTGGTAGAGAGGCTAAGTTATGAAGGCATGCATTTCTTTCTCCAAGTAGAAATAACGTTTAGAACGTGGTTTATTAAATTTCTCAGTGTTGTCAATAACTTAGTGGATTTTTCCAGGTTCCAACGAAAACTTCATTTGGCATCAAAGAAATTATTGTTATTTCCTATTTGGCATGTCAATAATTCAAACCCATTTTGACTGATTTATGATGAACTAGAAAATAAGGAACATCCTTGTAGCCATTTATAAGTTATTGCCCTCAACCAAACTTATTTTTGTAATCCATTCTACATATACATTTTTTATTGGTGAAGCTGTTATCTAAGTTATTTTTTTTCAAGTATATGTATACTCCTCTAGTCCTCTTCACTGCAGGGATATTAAATTTGCAAAACCAAACCCTACAATTTTGTATGTGTAGCTTCGTGTCGTTGTTATTTCAATGGATTTTACTGATATTGGTTTTTATCAGAAGAATCACGTTATAGATATTATGCATACAGGTAATGTGGAGGCAACTTCTGAAGGAGAAAGAACTCGCCTTGACCCAAGTGGAGGAAGAACAGCGTGCCAAAGAAGCAACCGAATCAAGTAACAAGCGAAAGATCGAGGCTTTGCGTATGAAAATAGAGGTTGACTCACAGCGCCACAAGGACGACCTCCAAAGGCTCGAGCAAGATCTTTCACGCCTTAAAGCATCTGAATCTCACACTCCTTCAATCACTCGTGAGGAACCAAGAGGTGGAGGAGAAACGATCGCTCGTCTCCTTAATCAGCTAGACATGGAAGAATCTTCTGAGATCAACATAGATAGACGGTGCTTGCTCTGCAAAAAAGATGAAGTTTCTGTTGTTTTTCTGCCGTGTGCCCACCAAGTTATCTGCTGCAAGTGCTGTGACAATTATGGCAAGAAGGGGAGAGCTACATGTCCCAGCTGTCGTGTTCTGATTGAGAAGAAAATCCGTGTTTTTGGCTCAAGTTCGTAACTTTAGAAGGGAAGGAAGTCCAGACCATATCATCATCAACTATTCACAGGTACAATCATTTTCGTATTACTGTCTGATAATGCTGAATTTACCGCAACCCTACAAAACCCGATATTGCAATTCTATGTAGATAATAATGAAACTTGCCTCTTGCTGCAAATCTATAGCAACAAAAACATGAGATTGATCTTTACTTCTGCAATTCTTGAAAGTTTTCCACTGCTGTCACTTTTGTTGTCTGTTTTTTTTTGGTTTGAATCTTCATGATCGGTTCTTATAAAACATGATTGATTTGAATCATCAAGAGATTGAAAATCCGAAGCTCCGGTAAGAACGTCTAATCCAGATAGACCATGCGCAGGCAAAATTAGAGCTAACAAAGTAGAAGGTGTGGAATATTCGCATACAAAAAATGATTTCAGTCAGTTTGATACTGTCAAAAAAAGATTTTGAATCCTTATGAAGTTTGATTATACAAAAGCTATTATTGTTTCTGGTCTTCTCTATCAAATTGACTCCCCGGCTGCACAACGAAACCCTAAATTGCGCTCCTTAGAAGTACTTCTCGGACAACTTCTACATTCTTCTCTCGAGAGATATGATCATCATGGCACCTCCTTGGCGAATAAACTTTCTTCATTCAATTAGCTTTAATTATCATCAGGTTTATCTAAGATTAGCAACGAAACTAGAGTAGATGGGGGAACGAAGATCCAATTCGTCGGGTACATCTCTCTTTTGGTTTGTTTAGCAATCTAATCTGCATATCGATTCGTTTGTTGTTTGATCCATTTCTATTCAATCCCCGGAATTTGGTTTGTTTTCCTCTTAATCGTGGCGATAATATTCTCAAGTCTCCTGTCCACTTCCTCATCTTCTCCACTGATTTGCTTGATGGACTTCTCACAGTCGAATTCAATGATAATGTCCTTCCAGTTTCGGTGTATCGCCAACTCAACCATCTGCAGCATTGCGCGTGCTTCTACATTTATTGTCATTGTGTCACGCCGAGGAGAGACGTCCATCGATCATGGTTCCGTATGGATCTCGAGCAATAACCCTTGTTTCATTCTTTTTTGTTGTTGAGTCCTAGGCTCCATTACAATTCATTTTGATTTTCCCCGGTGGTGGCGGTTGTCATCTTACAATATGGTTGTCTACACCTCTCTCGGTTTGGTCCCGGACTTGCCCCTTGTCTAGTAATTCATTCAACTCCATTCCTACATAAATATCGAAGCATATGAATAATTTTCAAAAACGAAGTTAGAATTTTAGTTCAGGGAGTAAGAAATATAAGTTTTTATGAATTGGACGCATGAACAGGATTAAAAGTGCATAACACCAAAAGTTGAGGGAGTTAATAGTTCGGATTGAATAACTGATGGATTGGTCAGAATTTTGGTCGAATATAGGAATTCCACTCGGAAATCCGAATTTCTTCTTACTGGATTCTACTAAATGGTTGCAGTTAATTGCATGAATAGCATGAATAGGTTGCAGTAAATGGTGGATTTAGAAAAATAAAATAAAAATTTCATCATATTCTATCGCAAAGAAATTACTTCGAACCTTGCTAACTTTATTATGAATTGGACGCATGAAATTTGTAGCACTCTGCTTATATGAAAGGAAAAAGAGATTAAAATCAAATATTATAGTTGGTTAGAACTTCCTAACCAAATCGATGTTGGATCAAGCTTAATAAAAATTACTCAACTATCGGTAACCTGGGGCCAACCTGGATCAGGAGTTTTCTAAGAAATTAATATAGCAGTTGGATAAAAAGGTTTAAAAAATATTTAAAAAAAAATGTAATATGTTTGACCAAAGTAATAAGAGTATATACCTTATTTGTTTTAGATGTAATATGTTTCGTTTTGTTGGTTTTAGATTATTTCCGTTAAATAAGACTAACAGTTGATGACGTGATAAGTGAAATAATGGCGTGTAAGTTGTTTTTTTTTTTTTTGCCAAATACGTGTAACAAATGGTGATTTGGTTTATAAATAATTTATTTTTATGAAAAAATTTATTAAGAAATTCAAATAAATATTAAATTAAATTATACTTTTAAATACTATTTATTGTATATTCTCTTTCAAATTTTAATAAAACTTAAGATCTAAAAAATATTCTCCTAATTTTTTAGAATAATTTTAATTTATTTCTATTAATAATATACAAATAAAGTTTATGTATTTTTCTTCATATTATTTATTTATTTTATAATTTTTTTAATAAAATATGAAATATATAAAAATAATACTTAGTATTTTTTTTCTTCTGATTTTTCTAAATTTTTTATGATTTTTTTAATATATTTATTCATATTTTATATAATATATTGTTATTTTTACAACGCGATCCAATCATATGCTGCCACGTGTACAAAACTTGTACAATCATTAAAGTTAACAGAATAGTTGGACGGAAAGTTAACGTATCTTCTAAAACCAACAAAATGAAACATAATTTATCATAAACCAAAAATTCAAAACAAGTTGCATTCAATAATGATTTGGTCAAACATATTATATATTTTTCATACTTTTTTCTTTAAAAAACGATGAAGTGTATGTGACTGAAATTTGGACTATTAGAGTAATACAAAACTTGAACATTAATTTGATATATATTTACTCTGATATCAAAAAATTGTGAATAGGATAATAATAAATTATGAAAATGAGCATTGGCATTTGATGTCTTTTATTCATAATTGCAATATATTTTTTAAATTATTTAAAAAATTATGAATCAAACATATTTACCGGAAACAAACAAAATACAGATAGTTTGCAAAGAAATCAGTATATTTAGATGAGTATTTTCTTATTTTATTGAGCCACCGTGTGGGTTGCATATGCTAAAATTTAACTAGTGTTAAATACAAAATAGCTACCCGAATTTTGGACGTTTTACAAATAACTATCCAAATTTTGAATTTTCAAAAATGTATACCTAAACTTTGACATATGGGGCAAATAGCTACATCCGTTAAATTTTTCGTTAAATATTGACAAAAATGACGTGGCTGCACATGATTGACCCATAATTTTAAAAACTATATTATTTTTTAAAATACTAAAAAATAAAAAAAAAACTTTAAAAAACTGAAAAATTAATAGAAAAAATAAGAATTTTAAATATAATATTTTTATTAAAATTATGAAATAAAAATAAAAATAAATGATTAGGTTTTTTTAATTTTGTTTCATTTTTCAATACAAAAATGGTATTACAAACTCTTATTTTTTCTATTAATTTTTCAATTTTTTAAAGAATTTTTTTGATTTTTTTAGTATTTTAAAAAAATAATATAGTTTTTAAAATTATGGACCAATCATGTGCCAACGCGTCATTTTCCGTCCATATTTAACGGAGTTAGCGATTTGCCTCATGTGTCAAAGTTGAGGTAGCTATTTGAACATTCGTCCAAAGTTTAGGTAGTCGTTATTGAAAATTCAAAGTTCAGATAGATATTTGTAAAACGTTCAAAGTTCTGGTAGATGTGGTATTTAAACAATTTAACTATATGAGTAAGAGAAAAAACCAGCCCTCATTTACTACCTTCCAGTAAACTATATGGCAATAAAAAGATCGGGTAAAATAATGTATTTTTTCTTGAAGACGCTATAGATGGAGGGGGAAAAGGTAGTTGCTTTACAGTGGAGAGGGCAAAGGGATAGGGATGAGGCTCTGCATGTCCACCATTCATCGTGGATAAAACTCTGCCTCACCCTCAACAAATTGAATGGTTCCCTTCTCTCTCTCTCTCTCTCTCGATTGAAGGAGCAAAACCATAGCAGAGGCAGACTGTGTCGGCAGTTTCAAAACAAAGTAAAAGATGGCACTCAGAATGTGGGCTTCTTCCACCGCCAATGCGCTTAAGCTCTCTTCCACTGCTTCCAATTCATCTCTTTCCCATTTCTCCTTCTCCAGATGCTTTTCCTCTGGTACCCTTCCTCTCTCTAGAGCTAGCCACCACGTTGTAGTTTCACGTGATATGTGACAATCAGTATCTAAAAGTAATGGAGTTTTTATGATTGTATGCAGTGTTGGAGGGGCTCAAGTATGCACCTTCACATGAATGGGTGAACCCTGAGGGTGCTGTGGCTACCATTGGCATCACTGACCACGCTCAGGTTTGTTTCGGCCCAACCACTTCAGGTTTCCTGGATTTGAGGTTGTCCTGTTTTCGAACTCTGTCGCTGTGTATGCTGCTCACAAAGTGATTGATGAAATGCCACTGTGGGGAGTGTATGAGCTAGATGAGGCAAATGAGTCATACATATGATAAAGTTTAAAAGTTGTTTTTTTTGCTTGGCTGCCAAAGTAATTAGCTTATGCTAGATTCCACACCATCACCCGTCAAGAATATAATTGATGATTTGACAAGTATAATAGACACACTTGGATTAGACTGCAAGAAGATTGTTTTATACAGTCATTAGTGAATTGTGATGATCATGAAGTTAAAATTTGATGATCGGGTTTGATCTGATTCATCGAGCCTCAGTTGGTATCTCTGCCTTCTCATTCTCCTTCTGCATATGCATTCGAAATAACTCCTTTATGAATTGTTATCAAGGTATATGAAATATTAAGTTAATGTAGTTATTTATACTTCACAGGACCATCTTGGAGAAGTGGTATTCGTGGACCTGCCTGAGCCCGGAGTTTCAGTCTCCAAAGGAAGCAGCTTTGGAGCCGTCGAGAGTGTAAAAGCAACCAGTGATATTAACTCCCCAATATCTGGTGAAGTTGTTGAGGTCAACACAAAGCTTACTGAAACACCAGGGCTGGTAATTCATCTATTCTTGTATCAAAAACTGTTGAATTCACATGACTTTCTTGTATTTGTTGATTTAGGGCTTGAATTTTGAATGGATATGAGACTGAGTAGCTTGTGTTAGAGCATAAGTAAGTAGCATGGACTTGTCCCACATTAACTAGATTTGAGAAGTTGATATAGTATATAAAAAAGAAAAAACTTACAACCCATTAACTTAGGTGTTTGGGTTGGATATAGTTTTTCTCATTTACATGTTCAATTGAGCAATTCATGTAGTATATAAGTAGGATAGATTTATAACCAATTAGCTTAGGATTTTTGGATATGTGACTTTCTTGCGTATATGCTCGTTTGAAGAGGCTTACGAGCTATTAGTTTAGTGTTTTGAGTTGGATATGAACATTTTTTACTTATATGCTCAGTATATTTCTTGGTTGTATTAGCACTTATATACTACAACTCCTCAAATCTAGTCAATTTGGATAAACACACTAATTACGTATATACTCTAACAGACTGCACATAAGATCAAATCTAACAACATTGGAACAGATCTTCAATCTTCATAAGGACCCTAACTCTGTTAACTTCCTTAAATTCTTGATTTTGCAGATAAATTCGAGCCCCTATGAAGATGGATGGATGATCAAAATAAAGCCGTCTGATCCCAGTGAACTAAGCTCCTTGTTGGGTTCGAAAGAGTATGTCAAATTCTGCGAGGAAGAGGATGCTGCGCATTAATCGATGCTTCTTGCACTTCTTCCGGGACTTTGAAGTGAATTTGGAGTTGCATAATAAAACCGATGAATGCTCTTGACTATCTTTATCGATCAAGTTTGAAATTTCTATGTTCGATACAGTGATTTCACTTTTGTAGTGCTTCTCCATTCCATTCCCTCATGTTAAACTTTACAACTTCATGTAATTAAAGACCCTTGCTTTTACATCGCTACTTCTAACCATCTCCTTGCATATTATTTGCATATCCTTTAATACTTACATAACATTCCTGTTTTTTTTAGTTTGTTGTTGCTAATTTGCCTATTGCTCTCATACTTGGGTAGCTTCTGCTTTAGTTAAAGTATTGCTGCCTTATGCTGTCCATTGCTTTAACTTGAGTTCATTACCTCTTCAGTTTTGAGGTGGGATGCACTTATGGAGCTCCAATTGGTCTGGTCTGGTTCAGACCCAAACCAGGTACCGAGGTACCCAACCTTGGGCAATCTGGTCTGGGTTTGGACCCAAACCAGGTTATCCAAGGTTGGGTGTCTGGTACAGACCCAAACCAGGTACCGAACCCAGATTAGGTTGCCCAAGATTGGGTACTTAGTTATTGGGTCCGAACTCAGATTATGTGACCTGCGATTGAGTCTAAATCAAGTCAAGCTTTAACTGTAATATTAGTATAAGTTTATAGGGTATAATTGTAATATTTATAAAAGTTTTCGGTTAATTTTATAAAATTATTTAACGATTATTTTTATCCAAATATTGATAGAAGGACCAATTAACATCATTTTTAAATATATTGAACGATTTACCATCACAAAAAAAAAATATTAATGCAAATAAAGTTTTATATAGAGATATTTAATTAATTTCAAAAAATTTCCTTATTCTAATTATTCCTTTGCGTTTGTCTTATCTCAAACCTAACACTTAAAAACTTTGGACTAAAACTGTATATATGTATATATATATATTTTATAGAGGTGCTAGTATTGAAAAATAATAATAGGAGGAGGGTCAAAAGCAAATAAACATATAGTTTGGGACTTAATTTATAAGCTGGACTGCTGGAGTCAAACAAGTCTTCCCCGACTGATTGCAAGCTCTGTGCCACTCAGATTCCTCACTGGGGATAAAACTGTTGAGGCTACATGAAGCTCTCAGTGAAGATACCTGACGGAGACGACTGCCGCGCCGTCCGTCACGTCACCGATCCCGGCGGATATCTCCACAGGTTCCCGATCATCAAAGCGGAGATCCCGATCTCAGTCCTCAGCCACCCCTTCACTTCCACAATCGCCACCGCCACAACGACCCCCTCAGATCACCTGTCCTTCTCTCTCTCTTCCGCCTTCTCCTCCGGACCTTCCCTGAAATTCTCCTACTCTCCTAGCGCGCCTCTGGGTTCTCAATTCGCGCTCACCCTCAAATCTGGCCTCGGCTCATTCGGCTCCCCGACTGACTCCCCTCTCGTCTTTCGTGCCCATCTGCCTCTCTCTAATCCAAACCCTAGCGTGCCGATTTTCTCCGTACACTTCAAGCCACGGATTGGAAACTTCTGCTTACGCAAATCTGCGTTCTCGAATCCTTGCCCTAACAATCAAGATTCAGACTTGAAGTCCCGGACGGTCTTGGACCCTGTTTCCAATGGAGGAGTTCTGAATATGGAGGCCCCGAACGCGAAAACTCCAGGGCAAAGCCAGAATGGTGGAATTGGAAATCAGGTATCTTCTACTGACTGGGAAGAGCTGAAGTTGGAGCCTGTGGAAAACACTACAGCCACAGGCAAATCAATTGTCCTGATGAACAGAAGCAACAAAGGTGGTACTCTATTTCCCGGTGTTTCCTTCCTGGCAAGAACCGGCTTGCCGATTACCAAACGCTATGCCGTGAGACTCAGATGGGGGTTGAATTTACCTTTCGGTGATTCATCCACGATGCCATATTTGACTATTCAAAAGATTGAAATCGAACGCACGGTTGAATCGGAAAGGGTGCGCGATCGTAAGGTTGTCGATTCTGAGTTTGATAGAGAAATGTGTGTGTGGATGAAGAAGGGTTTGGAGGCGATTAAGGATGAGAATAGGGAGATGAAGTAGCTGATGGAGGGCATGAGAGTGTCCTGTGCAGAATCCTAGAGAATGAGTTTCTTCACAGATAAGTAAACAGAACTTCATGGTCTCCTCTGGGGATGATTACTTTAGTTGGATCCATCCATCTATCAGCATGTCTTGCACTTCCATCAACACATTCTATCCATCAATAAACTTCGTTGCCAGGTTTTCATGGTTCTAACAATATTATCAGATATTTTAATATATTACAGAAACTATTAACTGGAGAATTGGTAGGGACCGCGCGAGCGCTGGTCCCCCGATCACAAATTATGACGTAGACTCTGCCACTTGGGCAGATCTTAGAATGGCACCCCTTCAGAGTGCAATGAAGGTCACCAACCTAGCCCATGAGCCTTCGTGTTCACCCATTGAGCCCGTCCAGGTAAGTGATTTTAGTGTTAACCTACCCGCTTAATTTATAGCTCACATTAAACGTGCTTCATCCTGCTGCTAGTCGGTGTGGTACTGTGGTAATAGCTAATGGCATGGGACTCCTGTTCTTTCCGAGATGCCGTCGCCTAAAGCAATTTTTCCTCAGGGCCATATAAGAGTGTTATTTCTTGTGTCTCGTGTATAATTTTATTATGTTATAAATTGTCGTGTGACATTAGTTATATTTAGTGTGAATGGATAGATCTTTTAAATACGAACACATCACGATTAATAAATAAATTATACAAAATGTGCGCAATTATTTTTATGAAAAAATAAATTTCATATATATATATATATGATACAAGTACAAAAATAAATTTAAATTTTATATACATATACATAATTGTGTTTATGTGTATATTTGCATGTTAAAATTGTTTAAATACATTTATTAATTTTGTCTATACGTTTAAAAATTATTTTCACACATGATGTGTTAACGTCATATTAAGATACACAAATACATAATGTTACATATCATTTAATGGTATTTTTTAAAGTATTAGTGAGCATATAATTAAAAAATACTATGTCCACACAAAAGACTAAGCTAATGAGTTGTAAGTTTTATTCCCAATTATATGCTATACTAACTCCTCAATCCTATCCGACACTAAATCACACATATTCTCTAACATGATGGAATTAAAAATGTTTATTTTGGATGGGAAGATTATGTTACCGAACCCCGACTTATGGCAATAGATAAGAAAATCCTCCAACTTATGCACAATGTGCAATTTGCACCTTCCTGAGCACATGCTGAACATGTTCCCATTTTGTTATAGAAGAGAAGCTGATGTCATGATATTATCATCAATTTGTTAAAAACAAGAACGGCTATGGATTAAGCATGAACAAACCAATTTAGGGTTAGACTTCAGCATTATTGGGTAAGTAGTAGCTAGCAGATCAGATCAAACAACTCTTAACATTTCATTATAGGTATTTCAATTCGCGACAATGACCCGGGTTTAGATCTTTTCAAATGTAAATATACTACTATATGGTTAATTCAAACACCGGTACCATTCTAAACCCCGTTTTTTTCAGGTTGGTGTGGGTTTGTGTAAAATAATTACATATTTGTATTGCATATCTTTAAAAAAAATAAAAAATACTATTTTACACGAGAATTACACAAAGAGTGTCAATATTGATTAAGCTAGTCTTTAAATATTTGATCATAGTTGTTTTTCATCTACCTTTTTATTTAGGGTTAAATACCAAGGAGCTACCTGAACTTTGAACGTTTTGCAATGAGCTACCCGAACTTTAAAAAATCAAAACGGACTACCTCAACTTTGACGAAGGTGCAATGAGTTACCTTCGTCCAAATTACCGTCAACTGCTCACAGAAATCCGTTGAAAATTCGTCAGAAATTGAACGGAGGTAGCTCGTTGCACCTTCGCCAAAGTTGAGGTAGCCCGTTTTAATTTTTAAAGTTTGGGTAGCTCATTGCAAGACGTCAAAAGTTCAAGTAACTCATTGGTATTTAACCATTTTATTTATACATTATTGCAAAGGAAAAGAGACCTAGTTTATTTCCAACGTAATATAATGGGCCTTTTTCGGCCTAAATACAAATGGGCGTTTCGGCCTATTTTAATAATCTTAAAAAGGAGAAAAAAAACTGATGAACAAGCATCACTGTCCACCCTTCATCGATTGGACAGGTCTTTAGGGACCATATATTTACCATGCACCCTATCATAGCAAATGATTCCTCCTTAGGTTTTAAATCTATAGATTCAGTTGCGCCGCTACACTCTACGTTCTCTCTTCTGCTTCACGCTACTTGCTCCTCTCTAGGGTTTTCACAGTCCTCCATTTACTTTCAGTCGGACACTACTTCGCCGACCCTCAGTCTTAAATCACCTCCATACATGGCTTTGAATTTTGAATAATATTTAGGCTTGGTTGCTGGTTGTGTTTGTTGACACTTTTAGCGTGAGCTTGTGGCAGACAGCGCGCTTCGATGGCGACCTTGAACCCGTTCGATCTCTTGGTGGATGACAGTGAGGACCCGGCCCAGCTCATTTCCGCTGTTAGCCTCGACAAGTTGAAGAAGGCTGCATCGCCGGCGGCTGGCGCCGCCGCCCCGCAGGGAAAGTCAGCTGGCAAGTTGCCTTCTCGTCCCGTTCCTCCCGCTCAAGCTGGTGAGTTTAGATTCGTCCTGGTGATTCATATTACTATTGCCAAATTAAATTTCATGTTATGGATTCATGCTTCTCGAATATTCTACTTATCAAATCGACAAATTTTGATCGATATAGAGAACTACGCTACTATAACTTTGAACGAATATGATTGATACTTCAGCAGATATATGCGTTAGAGACTTGACCTTAAAAAAACTACGCTACAATGACTTCTTTACATTATTATTGCGACTTAACGGATTTATCTTATCCATCGTAAGTAATACTGACATGCTGTTTCTTTTTACAGATTTGTTTTATATTTGTATCATGAGTGTCTGTGTTACACAGCTGTATGATTTATGTGGTGTCATGTTGGTGTATTCTCGTAAACTTTACCTGTACTGCTTTTCTGTTTGCAGTGAGAGAGGCTAAGAATGAAACTGGACGAGGACGTGGGCGAAGTGGTTATGGTGGTGACCGTGGTGGGTATGAACGAGATTCTGGGAATGATGGAAGAAGATATGGAGGAAATGATGGGGGACGATATGGAGGAAATGATGGTCGCAGGCCTTCTGAGGAAATGAATGGTAGGAGACCATTTGAGAGGCGAGAAGGTGGTGGTTCCCGTGTTCCCTCACGTGGCGGCCGACACGGTGACTTCAGCAATGGAGAGGTTGCTGAGGGTGAACGACCTAGAAGGACATATGACCGGCACAGTGGGTCTGGAAGAGTGTCAGTTTTCTTGAATAGAATGATATGATTTAACTTCTTTTAACTTATTGAATATTTTAATTTAGTTTCTTATTTAAATCACTTGCTTTAGGAATGAATTTAAACGTGAGGGGGCTGGACGTGGAAACTGGGGAACTCCAGCTGATGATATTGCTCCGTAAGGAACTTATATTTTTGCAGCTTATGCAATACAACAGATCAACTATGAGCTCTTATTCATTTCTGTGGGTGTTGATATTATCTTTTTCCTCATTTAGTGAAGCTGAGAAAGTTGTCGTTGAGGTTGAGAAAACTGAGAAGCAGATAGCTGAGGAAGAGGCTGCAGCTGCAGAGGTTGCCAAGGAGGAAGCTGCAAGGAGAGCTGAAGAGGAAGCTGAAGAAAAGGTACATCCATTGTTTGCAATCTTGCATGTTAATTTGATTTAGGGTATGCTAATTTATATGTTCTTCATTTTTAATCTGCAACTGGGCCTGTTCGTAGTCATAAAAAAAATGATGACTGTGCTGTGTACTTATTTTATCTAATCTAGACCCTTTGCTATCTAAATTCAAGTTGAAGCATGAGAAGATGCCTGTGTTGCTCTCTAACTTTGTTTGCCCATCTTCTTCTTGGATGTATAGAAAATGACTTTAGAGGAGTACCAGAAAGTGCTCGAGGAAAAAAGGAAGTCTTTACTTTCTGAGGTTGCAGAAGAGAGGAAAGTGGAGGTGGACAAGGAGCTCAAAAAAATGCAACAGCTTTCGAGCAAGAAGACTAATCATGAAATCTTTATCAAGCTGGTCCGTCCAAACCCTTGTTATGACATATTTCTTTGATTTATAGTTTTCGTCAGAGGTGAAAATCAGCAATACTGGTTATCTGCAGGGCTCTGAGAAGGACAAGCGTCCCTCTGAGAAAGAAGCAAAGGCAAAGAAGGTATGCTTTAGCTACTCTTTTTTATACCGTATCCGAGTTTCTATAAACTCCATTTAACTATTCAGTTGGAAAATTAAGTATACGCCTAAGCTTAAGTTTTATTTTGTTCTGACAACACTTTTGTGTATCTTATCGTTCTAGTCTGTGAGTATTCAAGAGTACTTGAAGCCTGCTGAAGGAGAGAGGTACTCAGGAGGAGGCCGCGGACGTGGCAGCAGAGGAGGTGCTAGGGGTGGAGGATCTGGTGGTGGTGGTTACAGAGGAGAGGCTCCAGCTCCTAAGATTGAAGACCCAAGTCATTTCCCTTCCCTTGGGGGCAAATAAGAAATTTTGCTGCCTTCTCTGCTTTAGTGTCAATTATTTTTCTTTTTGCTGGAGTGACTTTTTTTAAATATTATTAGTATTGAGAAAAATGGTATGGTACTTGATGAAGATGATAGTACTTGAGTGTAAATCTCTAGATATTTGGTCTTTACATGTTTCTCATAATAAGTCAATTGAAGGTTGATCCATTTGACCGCATGACTGATTTGTTGTAAATATTTTTAGTCTTGTACAAATTGAACACAAAATGTATATAGTTAGCCCAAAATTAATAGGACTAGACTCATAAAACAAAGTGTTCGCAAGTCTATTTATATATATTTCCAACAACAAAAGCAGCAATCTCTACTGAATAGAATGTAATAGAATAGAACATGAAAAGCAGTGGGGCTTTATCTGAACACAAAACCATTCGTTTTACACGCTAATTGATTCCAAAGCATCCACTAGTAGTAAGATGCAGCATCTTCAAGAAGAACAGCAACCTCCCTGTTGATTAACTGGCTGCCCCCGAATGTTCACCGTCGGAGGTCTAGCGTTGTTGTTCATGGCTGGTTGGCTCGCCATTCTACACATTTACCATGTCCATATCCATCATTCACCGATAAATTAGTAGAAATAATAATAGTGATAATCAGATAAAGCAACAACGTTTTACCTGTTCTTGATAGATGCGGCCATTGCCATAAAAGCTTGCTCCACATTAATGGAGTCCTTAGCACTTGTCTCCAAGAATGGGATCCCGAGTTCATCAGCAAATGCCTTTATATTAATTAATCAGTAAAAAAAACAAGTCAGTAAAATAAGTTCTTTTTAATAATAAGATATAAAAAAGAAAAGGTGGAAGTTTACCTTCGCTGTTTCGGTAGAGACCACCTTTTGGTCAGTGAGATCACACTTGTTCCCAACTAGGAGCTTGTTCACGCTTTCGCTAGCATAGCGATCAATCTCGCTCAACCATTGCTTCACATTGTTGAAGCTCTCCTGGTCCGTAACATCGTAGACAACCTATAAACGAACCATCAATTCATCACTTTCCATGCATAGAATCCAAAGTAACAAGACAAACAACAAAGATAGGAAAGACGTGTTCTTCTCACAATGATGCCATGTGCACCACGGTAGTAGCTGCTGGTGATAGTTCTAAAACGCTCTTGCCCAGCAGTGTCCCACTGCATTCACAAACAAAAGAAAGAAATGCAATAAGCAACAGAATTCACTTAAAACACGAAATCTTCATGCTAGAAATTTGGATCTGAAATACCCCACTTGGTTTTAGGGATATAATGAACACCATCTACACTTCTGTCACTCTTGTGCTAAATCTTCCCTCAGGAGATAAAATCTTATACAATCATCTATCTTAATAACATAAGGAGATAATATATTATATAATCATTTATCTTAATTATAGCACGTCATATTCCTCCATTCAATAAGTTACTTCTTAACTTCAGGGTTCATAACTCTTGAGGTTTTGCAGAAACACATTAATGATCAGTCTTCAGTTTTTTTTTAATTAAGGGAAAGCAATGTAACAGAACATACAATTTGAAGTTTAATTGTCTTCCCATCTTGCTCCACAGTTCGGATTTTCTGTATTCAAGAAAGGACAATATTCAGAGTGATATATAGCAAGTAAAAATAGTCAACTCTAGTCTCAGAACCAGGCATATTGATTGCTTACGAAGTCAACACCAATTGTGCTGATATAGCTCTCAAGGTACGAATCATCCTGCCTCACACAAAAAGAGATCATTCAGGAATACATCTCGTAAATAAATTGCAGCTAAAATACAAATTAGGAGACCACGAATATGATAGCTCAGGGTACTCCTATTCTCCAAGGACTTGGAAGAGGTTATCATAATAAAAGCTGGTCATCTTGAGCCTTCTAAGTGAAATGAATATACTAGTACTAGACAAATCATGGATATAATAATGAAGTACGAAGCACTCTAGCAGAATTGGAGTAATCTCGCTCAGAGTAGGATTTATGAAAATATCAGTCGGTCAATGAATACTATCTTTTTTATAGAACATAATTTTGGCAGTACTCTGTCCCACTTTCAACATAAAATGTCTCTCGTTATGTTCAACCCTACACCTGGAAGGCTCCATTTCTTATCCCAGCATATGCAATAAAGGAGAGAATCAACAAAAAATCTTGGATGCAAAGCTTCACTACTTCAGTTAATGATCAATGATAGAAGCAACACTTGTAAACCACAAGCTATGGGGGCCATGGGAACAACTTATCCACCAATACTCTATCGTTTCATGATTCATCCAATTCAAACAAATAATGACATAGAAAAAGGAAGTATAAATTCTAACAGGGCGCTGAACTTACAGCAAACCTTAGTAGCAGACATGATTTGCCAACACCAGAGTCTCCAATAAGCAGAAGCTTGAACAAATAATCACTGCGTTAAGAATCATGTACAGCGATGTGAATCTGATAAGTCCAATACCACCGTGATTTCATAAGACATGGTAAACTTGACTAGAACAAGGTTATACTCTCACACTCATCAAAGAAATAACAGTCACCTAAGACCATACACATTATCACACACTACAAGTTATGCCATTTGACAAGGTTCCCGCTGGTGTAAAAAGGTAACCCTGATGAAAATTATGATCTATTTTTAGTGATGGATTAATCAAAACAAAATTATCATAGCAATCACTGTAAAGAGGATAATTTTATTTATCTCGGTGACAATGATATTAAAACCGCTCACCTCAGTGCCTAGGCCATGAGGTAAGGCACAGTGGAGGGTATGTGCCTCTAGCATATTAAGGCGTGGACCCTTCTACCAGGTGCACGCCTCAGCCGCAACAATGAAGCTGGTTTTCATGCTTCCTAATATAATGAAAAATTACCATAAACGAGGTCAAAATCAATGTCTATAGTCTTTATCCTTTTGGGAATTCCTGATTAGAGAGAATTATGGCTTTACATTGATAGTTATATATTCTTAGTAATTCTCTTGGATTACTACTGATAGTTCACATCAGGTTTGCCGAATTTCTCTTTTCCAAATGATTAGAACTTTCATTGGAACATTATAAATGATATTTGCAGATCTTATTCTTATTATTATCATTATTAGTAATACATGTTACAAATCAGGTGTGTCTCATTCAATGAGACCAGGGCGTGTGCTTCAGTTTTGAGACGATATTAGTCTTTGCGCCTCAATGCGCCTAAGGCTACTAACATTGCTCGGCCAATTTAATTATATATAAGAATACAAAATTCTGTAAAAATTGGCCGATCATTTGCCAATTCAATCTACCAACCGATCCCAGTCGGTCAACGGATCTGATGGCCAAAAGAGATCTTGAATTCAGATCGTAGAGCCAAGTAAAGAAACCTAGTGTATTAAAGGCAAGGCGGCTTTATGCTTTCACCACATGCATGATTGAAGTAAACAATGTTAGCACAATTCATATCGACAAAAACGTTGCAGATCTAAACAAATTCCACCGTACATAACAACCGAACATACAAAAACAGACAAAACTTCTGCAGAAAAATTAGGGATTCGGTGGAGGTAATAGGAAGGCAGCTTACTATTCGGGATTCATGGCTCTCCGATGGCAAGATTAACAGAAACGATGGCACTTAGATTACCGATTAGGAGAGAAAATTGCTTCTCCGGCAAGATTTTGACGCTTACAGTTGAATCGTCGCTGGCGAGGAGATAGTCAGCAAGAGAACGAGCGAGAGACAGATTTATTTATAGTAAACTCGGGAGATTACAGCCATTTTCCATTTTTCTGACTTATTTAGGAAGGAAAAAAAATTTATTTTATGAGTTGGTTAACAATTGCTCGATAGGCAAAAGTATGGGTACTGACGTGAAAATAATAAAGGTTGAGGGGTTAAGTTAACAGGGGGCTTAGTCCGTCTACGGTAGGGGTGAGCAAAAAAGACTGTCTGGATCGAAATTCCGACAAAACCAGTCCGAGACCAATCCGATTAAGATTGAGTGTGCAGGCTTTTTCCTCTAAGGTTTGGCTCGAACTCGGTCTTTTTATCGGGCTCGAGCTCGGTCCCAAAAAGTCCAATTAGGATCGTCTCGGATCGAGTTTTATTAAAACCTAACATTTAATCACGATTGTTCACGATTAGGTCACGGAAATTTGTCTTCACGAATTCGTGATTGTTTCGATTAGTTGAGGAGTTGAGTTCTATCACGAATCATGATTAGTTGAGGTTAGTTCTGACTAACTATCGTGATTAGTTCGGATATATATATATATATATATTTACTGAAAATTTTGGACAATTTTTTTTTACTGAAAATTTTAGTTCAAAACCGAAACCGGTCTGAATCAAACAAGGCCGACTCGGACGGACTTTTTAGACCGAATTCAGTCTCGGTTCTCCACAAGTGAGGACCGAAAATTTAGATTCAGACTCGGTCTTGTCAAAAAAATCGGTCCGGCCAACCCAAGCTCACCCTAGTCTACGGGCTACCCGTCTAATATTGTTTTTTTGGGTAGAATCTTGAATTTGACATTTGGTTAGCAACAGACTTCTTAGGTAGAACCGTAGAAGTAGAACCAAATAAATGGCCGCCTCACGTGGCTTCTTCTTCTTTGATTCGCGCTGAATCCATTCTCAAGCTCATGAAGCAGAGGATAATTCTTACACATACTGATTTCAGCTTTACGGGAGATTCTCTTCAACTCTAGAATTCAGCTCAAATAAGTGAATAGCGTGGGAGAAGAAACCTCCAGAATAATGGAGAGCACTACCACCACCGTTGAGAGCTTCAGCAACGGCGGCGGTACCGCAGTGGTGGCCGCTCAGACAAGGCAGTTTCAAGGAATCAAAATGCAGAACCCGTTTGCTTTCAAAGTGGGTCAAGTATTTACTGGGTTTGGCGTCGGCTGTGGTGTTGGTATCGGCGTTGGGCGCCCTATAAATATGGGTACCCCTCGAAATCTTCCCTCTATATAAAAAATTGCGACTTTTTTACGATCTCTGCTGATAATTGATCCAGAATGGACTTGAGTCTCTTGGCATCCATTTTGAAGTCCAAACGTGATGATGCTAAGAAACAATGTCAGGGTACTCGCTGTCTTCTTCAATAGTTTGTTTGGATTGACAATTCTACGTCAATGCCAAACTTAAGAATGGTGGTGGCTGCTTGGTTATAATGGAATCAATTGTTTGTATTGAGTTTTTGTTGATTGGTATTTGATTAGCATAGAGTTTTTGTAGCAATATGTCTATGACTGGAAATTTACTTTATGTGAATTAGATGTCTATGAATGTCTGTTATTAGATTTGACATGAAAGTTGGTTTGTCGGGTTCAATTGGCTTGCTCCCTTACATGGTTTTGATATTGCTGTTTTTCGTTCATTTTGTTGGATCATAGCTGAAATTATGTTGCCTGACAGGTGCAATACCAGTTGTAAACCAAGTTATGGGTGCCACGAGAGGTGCAGCCGATGCTTTTTCTGGTGTCACCAGACACGTCAATGACGCCGTAAGTATAATGATGACCATTCTCTTGATTAAATGTGAACCTTGTTGTCATTCTTAGTTGCAGTATCTGTTAGATCTGAATGGTTTTATCTCCACTTTGTGTGAATATTGCAGCTGAGGAAGGTTGGGGCTAAAAATATAGAAGCTGGCATTGGATGTGGCGTTGGCTTTGGCCATGGCTTTGGTATTGGTATGTGGATGGCCTAATCTGGTCATCAATTGAATAAAACACTTTATTGATGAGATAGATGAACACTTCATATTTACGTGACAGGGCTTGCTTTGAAGCCTGGGGTGATTAACCAGGTCCAGTCTACTGTTGTGGTAAGCATTAATTGACCAACTTTATGTCTTACTGTTAAATTTTAATATCGGGGCCCAAGACACATCCAAATAGCAACCACATTATACAACTCGGGTTTCATCCTAAAACCAATTGGTAATAGGAGGAGGTAGCCTTGTTGTATATATGGTGCCCAAATTTGAAGAAACCACCGGTGTGGTATTCCCCACACATAGTGATTTCACTACTCCCCGCACTGTGATACTCGATTAAGGCACTGCACCGGCACATTTTTAATTCAGACGGGTTGGGACTCAACAAATCCCCTCTCACGTCTAGACCCGATCCGAACTCTGGTACGTGGAGTAAACGGGACACAACAAACCCACATCGGGTACCCACAATGGGAAACACCCAACACCGTCAATCGAAATCGGGCTCTGATACCATGATAAATTTTAATATCGGGGCCGAGCCACACCCAAATAGCAACCACATTATACAAAAACCAATTGGTAATAGGAGGAGGTAGCCTTGTTGTATATATGGTGCCCAAATTTGAAGAAACCACCGGTGTGGTATTCCCCACACACAGTGATTTCAACACTTACTGTATAAATGCCATTCATAGAGTATATAACACAAAATACAATTTACTGCAGCTTTTTATGACAAAGATGATGATGAAGTTTGGAATATCCCCCAATTTAGCTATCGGTCAAGGAGCTTTTCCAGCTTCCCTTCAGGGCAGCATGGGAATGATGGGTGGATCATTGAATCAAACTCCACCTAGAAATTTGATGCAATTGTCTGCAAGATCACAAGATACATCCCAAATTCTACCTGGATATGGAAATACAGGAACGGGTTCTTTCCCTGGTCTTGCATCACATAGCTCTCCAGTCGAACCACCTGATGTCACCCGCACTGAAATGGTTCTTAACAAGTTCCTAAATGATCCAGTTTTGAAACAGGGGGATCCCGAAATAAACAACCTGGTATGGAGTTTTAGTTAGCAACTTGTTAGCTAATTTTTGGGGTTTGGACAATTTACTTGCTAGATTTTAATTTTTTTTAGATAAATTGCTAGTTGTACCAATACAAAGTTATAATAGGCTCGGTCTGTCTAATTTGATGTTAAATGTGGATTGAAACTTGCACTTGCCCATGTCATCATCTTGCAAATTTTCACAAAGTTCAGTTAGTAAATTGTAAATTTCTCAAAGTTCAACTGATAATTTGACAATAAACAATAAGATAACAGATTCAACTTCCAAGTTTTAGTCTCCATTGAACATTAGACGGATTTAACTTATTCAACTATGTATAAGTTCAACTCGTAATTTGTCCAAACAATATTAGCTTCCTAACAAACTATTCAAAACCCCAAACTGTAGTTATACTTATGTTGGCATGTTGCTAATTAATTTTTTTTTTTGCTAATTGTTTAGTAATGTCATTTACATGTGAAGTGACTGCAATAATCAATTTTTTCTCCATCATTATTAAACTACTTAACTATGAATCCTGAAATTTTTGTTTGCAGGTAAGAAGTTTGCAGTCAGAAAACAGCATGATGCAAATGGTAAACTTCATATTCATCTGCTCTATCACCGAACATGTCTACTCTTTTGGATCGTCTCTGATTTTGAATATGCTTTCAGGTTCTGAAACATCAGCAGGTCATTGAGGAGCTCCGAGTGGAGAATGAAAAGCTAAGGCAGATACTAGTAGAAGATCTCAAAGTCCCTGCCAGCAAGATGCAGGGCTCTTACTCTCCTAAATACGATAAGTCTCCCTGTACCGATTGTTTTGAATGCCGAAGGAAACAGAGAAAAAGATAGGATCATTTAGCAGAACAGTTCATTAAACCGATCCAAATGCGTAGTGTTTTTGGTTTAATCCCACTTGTTTGCCATACTTTTGTGTGAGTATATTGTAGTAGTTTCATTTAGGTGGTTTTGACAGGGGTGAGCATAAGGTTTTACTTTTAGCTATAACAGGTGCTGAATATTACTGTTACTGAACTGTATTTACTATTTACAGAAGCATTTGGTATGTCAGTTCTATCCTTTGAGAATTTAGCTTGAACTAAGTCAAGACTATACTTCTCTAGCCTAGGTAGATTCAGTGTTTGGGTCACCTTGGGTTGACCAGGCCAACATCCCAGATCCTTGACCTGTTAGAATTCTAAGCGTGACAGAGAATAAAGAACTCAAAGATTTAACTATAGAGAACATTGTGTTTCTTTGAATGAATCGTTGTATTTTACAAATCTTCAGTACATCGAATATATAGTATACAATGGATAGCTATTGTTGACACTATTGCAGATTGACTACTAATAGCTGGACACTTTTAATTAGCTTAGTTTCTTGAGTTGTTATTGCTTACACTCCCCGACGGGGTCATCAATGCTCAACTTGCACTGTATTGCATCAAATATTTCCCTGACTTTCCGCAAATTGGTGGAAGTTTCTTGACGAACTTCTCAAACAACTTGCACAACTTTGACCTGGAATGTTGACTTCTCTGGCCTGGCTAGGGTAAGCTTAGATCGGGGTCAGACTAGGGCCTCCTTTTTGTGATCCATTTGGTTCCTCATCAGATCGGGATTTGGTTGTAACATAAATTAAAGTTTTGGATCTAATTTGAGAAAATTTTAGGGTTAGTTTAATTAATTGAGTCAATTTAAATTGAAAAAGACTAGGGTCGATAATGGTTAGGGCATGTTAAAGGTATCAGAATCATATCATATTTTTAAATTACATATAATAATTATAACTATAATCATTATCTGTACAATTTTTAATATCATATCTATAACTGTGATTATTAATTATAATTTTAATTGTATATTCATATTTATTATCACGTGTAAAATGTAATGAAACATGTTATCTTAATAAATATATAAAATTATGTCACAATCAACAAAAATATTTAACACTAATATTATTTAAAATGAATATTAATACCATTTAATATTGTGAAATTCATAAAATTTAAAGTGAAAATTATATTTCTATTATTAACATATAGGGTAAAGTACAACATTATCCCTAAATTTTACGCAGATTTTAAAAATTTTCCTTAAAGTTTAAAGTAGCATTGTTTGGATCATATGAAAAATTTCCCTTTACCGAATGATTTTTTCCAGGGATAATTTTAAAATCTGTGTAAACTTTAGGGTGCAATGTTGTATTTTACCATTAACATATATTAATATTAAATTATTATTATTATATCATATCTATAACCATAAATACGACTAAAATATCATAACTATTACGGCTATAAAATTTATCATCATAATCGCACCGCAACATAATAATACGAATAAATAACCATATACAAAAATAACGATTATATTGACGATTTTTGATTTTTTGTCGAACTTTTATCGGCCGTACTTGATACTTGACTTAAAAAGTTTTTTTTTTATTTTTATTTTAAATAAGGATGAATATTAACATGGATCCTGGAGGAGTATATGACGGAGGAAGTCGTGCTATGGCGTTACTCTGGTTGAATAACGTGGAAGCACGACGTAAAATGGAGAAATGGAAATTAGTCACGTACAGACCACTACTCTTCTCTCTCTCTACTGGGAAGAAGGGAAGCTGATTTGGAGAGGTCTCATGGAAGGAGACGACAATGTCGCCGCAGCAATCGACCTGTTTGGACGGACCACCATTTCTCCAGACCTCTCCAGTTCGTTTCACCACACGTTTAACTCTTCCCTTCTTTCTCTCTCCGATCCGTCTCCCGGTTACTTTGCTTCTCTCTTCACTTTTTTGCGTCTTTCGCTCTGCTGATTCGAATTCTACGGCAACTGCCATAGCCTCTCTGGTGATTGGATCCATGTTTGAGTTGTTTCTGGGTGAAAGTGAATGATCATCTCCAATCAAGCTGCTGATCATCATGACCACCGTTGGTCAGCCGTTGATCTCCGTCCATCCCGATGAGCTCAAATTCATCTGTACTCTCTCTCTCTCTCTAATTTACTTTATGCATTTGGTTGAATTCAGAATTTTGTCCATCAGATTGATTGACACAGATGTTGGTGAATGCACACACAATATGGTTATGGCCTATGAATTATGACAGTTTGGATTAGTAGATGCATTTGGCTAGAGTGTGCTCCATCGACGTTGATTAACACTATTGTTGGTGAAGCACATAAAGATGATTGTGGCCTATGAATGATTTCGATTATAGGATAAATTAAACAAGATCACGAAAGTTGTTTAGAGATGATAATGCAATTGAACTTCGATAAAGCCAAGCTCATACAGTTAACATGGACATCAGTTCATATGATTCTACTTTTGGATACGACTGTAGGGATTCAATTATCTATGCAGATTTGTGTGTCAAGAAAATCCTTATATTGTTTTTATTTGTTTTGCAAGAATACGAGCCTAGTCATCAAGCAATTCACTGTACATTGATTTGAGTAGTTTCAATTCAGATGCTTGTGTTGCTCAATATCTGAGAAATCGCATTGAGAAAAAAATTTGGTTTTGTTTCATTTGATCAATCAGTTGAGTTGGAAAAGACAAGTTACTGCGATCTCAAAGTTGTGAACAATACAGAACACCATGTTGCTTTCAAGGTACATTTCTATGAGCAAACCTCAATTTCTTATGCATTTTGTGCTTATCAGATTACGCTCCCCTATCTTGCTAGGTTAAAACAACCTCTCCTAAGAAATATTTTGTCCGACCTAACACCAATGTCATTAAGCCCTGGGATGCTTGCTTCATCAAAGGTAGTGCCCGCACGACATGCACTATATTTTCTCATAAACCCTCTGCATCTATCAGCATCATTCACCATTTCTGTACAGTTATCATGATTCCATGACTATTGTTTCTCATATTAAGCATTTCTTTTGCCGATTCCACAGTCACGCTTCAAGCTCAACAAGAATATCCACCTGATATGCAATGCAAAGATAAATTTCTCCTCCAGAGTACAATAGTTCCTCCAAATTCGAATATTTATGATCTTTCTCCAGAAACTGTACGAACCTCAGTCTTTCCAACTATGTCATTTAATTTTCCTTACGTAACAACCTTACTATCGAAAGAAAAAATTCATTTTCATCTGCTGTGACTAATCAGTTTCATATGTTCAGTTCAATAAGGGTGAAGGAAAAACTGTAGAAGATTGCAAGCTTAGAGTTGTTTATGCTTCTCCCAATGCAGCCAATGACTATGATGCATCAAGCGACTCAGGTGGAAATCCTGATAATGATGTAAGTCTCTGATCAATGCTTCTGCACTTGCTTCGTTGATTTAGTATTGATGGAGCCTTGTTATATTCTCTGAACCTTCGGATGGATTTACAAAACTGGTTAGGATGTTAGAGTTCTAGTAAAGATTGGTAGAAATACGTATGTAAGTCTCACAACTGAAAAACGATGGATTTTCGACTTAACTGAAGGACTCTCGTTAGCTTAATAATTTTTTATTGTATTCTTGGTTCTAATCATATTCTACATGTAAGTCTCACAACTGAAAAACGATGGATTTTCGACTTAACTGAAGGACTCTCATTAGCTTAATAATTTTTTATTGTATTCTTGGTTCTAATCATATTCTACCACTCCCAATCAGGCTGTGCAGCGTGCAAAGGACGAGAGAGATGCAATTCTCCGACAGACACAGAAATTGCAACAAGAGTTGGTAATTCTTCCTCTTATTCTCTTTTGTTACATTTTGTTGGTTCCACATTCATTGTCATAGGTTAGTTACAATATTACTGCTGTCTTAACTTGATGAAGGCACTGTGATACCACACTGTTGGTATACAAAACAAATAGCACCATATATATAACAAGGCTACCTCCTCCTATCACCAATTGGTTTTAGGATGGAACCCGAGTTGTATATTGTGGTTGCTATTTGGGTGTAGCTCGACCCCGATATTAAAATTTAACATGGTATCAGAGTTTGGTTCCGTTTGACGGTTTTGGGTTGTTTCCTGTTGTGGGTTTGTTGTGTCCCGTTTAGTCCACATAAGAGTTGCCTGGACGTGAGAGGTGATTTGTTGAGTCCCAACCCGTCTGGATTAAAATGTGTCGTTGTCGTGCCTTAATCGAGTTATCACAGTGCAGGGAGTGTTGAAGGCACTGTGATACACACCGGTGGTATACAAAACAAATAGGCACCATATATACAACAAGGCTACCTCCTCCTATCACCAATTGGTTTTGGTTTTAGGATGGAACCCGAATTGTATATTTTGGTTGCTATTTGGGTGTGACTCGACCCCGACATTAAAATTTAACACAACTGATTTCTAACCATTAATCTAAGTCCATCCATAGAATAGCTCGTCTTAAAATTTAACACAACTGAGATCTTCATTTCAGCATTTCTTCTAGCTGATCAACCTGGAATTTTCATTTATATAGCTCGTCTTGTGTGACAACGAATGAATGCAGGATATTTTAACAAAAAGAAAAGTTCGAAAAGGCGTTTCAGGCTTCTCCTTCAGATTTGCACTTTTCGTTGCCTTAATCGGGCTTATGACTGGATTCTTCCTCAAGCTTTCCCTGTCTTCGCCTTCAATGGAGTGATTTGGTTCACAATTTCTGCACTTCCTACTTTCATGTAAAACTTTCTGGATTTGAAATTTGTCTATTTTGCCTCTTATGCTAAAACTTGCTAATGGAAGTTGGCGAATTCTTGTAGTTTCTAAAGTAAAATATACATACAACAGAAAATAGGGTTAATAATCTGATGCACTGTTTGTGTTATGTGATTAATATATTTTTTTATGTAATTTAGTGTACATACATGTTTACTGAATGTGGTTAAATATACCATTAAATGTACGGTTATTACTCTTCTATATAGACGATGTTATAGTATATCTTCTTTTTTTCTGTTCATGGAGGGGATGAAGTCAAACCCAAAACAACTATCTTGATATTTATCACCCAACTATATTCCTATCAATGTATAAAAATTCAATATTTATCGACAAAGAATAAGAAAAAAATATATGCTTGCAGTGAAAAGAGAAAAAAAAATGCATTTTTATATGTATAGATAAATATATAGTATAGACAAAAAAAGGTCAAATCCAAAGTTATATTAGATTAAAGTAAGTTAAGATATTAAAAATTAAATTTAAATTTTACTATAAACATTACCTTAAATTAAATTTTAAGTCTATATCTTCAATTTATATATTTAATTACTTGTTTATTAAATGAACTTCTAAGATTTTTTGACTTGGGGGTTTTGAAAATTTATTAACTGATTTTTTTAAAATAAATTACTATTTAACTTTATAATAAAATCACGATTTTATTAACTCCGTCTAATTTGTTGTTAAATATTTCAGAAACATGCATGCATGTGTTATGTTTCAACTATCAAATTAAAAACTCTCAAATTTAGTTTAGTATATTAACACCTTTTTAACGAAGTTTTAGCAACAAATTGCACATTTTTGCAAATTTCAACTAACAAAGTAAATTAAACGGAATTAATAAATTGTATTTGTAAGTTAGCATTTTATTTTAAAAAATCATCGAGCAATTTATATAAACCTTCAAAATTGAATTAGCAAGTTATACATAACTCCAAATTAAAATTGGGAAAACGATTTTTTGTATAAAACAAATCCTGGTGTGAAGAATCTCCTTCCTAGGATCACTATATAAAAACCAAATCCAAATTCCTTAAAAAGGTGATCCTTAAATGGCGCAATTCGGCATCGCTGACTTATCGGTAACGAAAATATTTATCCGCAACTCTATTTTCTCCTCCGGAAATTCAACACTCCAGCGATCGGAGTTGAGCCGGAGAAATTACTGCATGTTTATTGTTTAGTGTCAAACCCAAGAATTAATACCTGGGGTTTTTCTGTAACAAAAGCCATTTTGTCCATAGATGATGGTAGTCTAAAATCAACTAACAATTAAAGTCTTAAAGGTCTTAAATGCTGAAAAGTTATGTACAAATGAAAATATGAAGGTAGTGATTAACAAAAGCGATAGAATCTTTAAAAAAACATGAACAAATGTTATAATTTCAACTCTGCATTCCATCCCAAACTGAAAGAAAATAGATGATCCGGCATTAAGGTTCTCGATATACTGAAAGTGCATTAAATCTGGAATGTAATGGCAAAACAGTTTAGCTCTCTGTTTGCTCCCTCAGCCTCCGGATTGTGCTCCTCACGGTCACCGCACTTGCGGTGCTGCAACAATATAGTAACAAAGCTCAGTTACAACGATGTAATAATAAGCAATATGAAGGTGTAATAACTTAACAATTGAGGTTTTCTTACTTCAAGGTGTAGGCTCCCCCAGCCTTGACTTTGCCGCAGTCCTTGCAACCCCAGATTCCAACAGCCTTTCTTTTCACTGCATACTGCATTTTATTCATGTAGGAAATGAGAAACACACAATTGTACATGCATAATAATGCTCAGCATTCTTTAAAAAAAAAAAAATCGGAAGGCCTACTACTATACCTTCCCGCAGAATTCGCAGAAGTATTTGCTGTGCTGACTAACCTCCATCTTCTTAATCTGCTTACGAAGACTAGCACCATAACGGGTTCCTGCAATGAAACAAGACTTGAATAGGCTAATTTATGCTTACAAAATGAAACCCCATTTTGAAATGCCACATCTTTCCAAGCTATGCAAGATAGCATACAACTTAAGCAGATCTTATCTTCCAGGTTGTGGACTTTTAATAGCTCATTTGTAAGAAAGAAATGGCTTTTTATGGTAACTTAACAAGTTTAAATTTACATTACAGCTATCTAGTTGGACTTCATCATGAGAAAAGCTCGACTAAAAACAAGTGTTATAACAATCTCCCATCTACAGAATATATGAACACAATTACACAAAACAGAACGCTTATAATCTTATATGATTTATGAAAAAGAGTTTTCCAATACGATTAATTTACAAAACAAAGCTACAAATCAATTGATCATTAATCTAGTAGCATTAGAATTGTAGGTGACAGAAGCTGCAAATTATGGACATAAGAGATTGATTAAAGTGCTTACCATATTTCCCGACGATGCCGGCCTTCTTCGTTCTCTTGGCCTGCACAATAGCAAGATCACAACAAATTACTAAAGACTTACAGATTATTCACATTCGAAATACTCATTTCAACGGAAAAACTGTTATCGACAATCATCAAATCCCTAGATTATACATCACATCATACGAAACTTTGAACAACAAATAGATCTGAGAAAAAAAAAATCGAACTCCTGCCGCAATTAACTGATGCATCATACAATCAAACACAGGTAATACATGACAGCGGATTCGTACAAGACAGTGGAGCAGTACGAAATATATTGACAATTTCAGCTGAAGAACATCGAATGGATAACTGAATGCTTCAGAGAGAGAAGTACCATTGATGCTGCTGCTTGGGTAGGCGAGAGAGCGGCAGGTACAAGAATGCAATTGGGGAGAGACTAGGGTTTGCAGCGATTTGGAGTAGTTATAAACATCCCTTAACAGGTCTTTTGTGATTCGGCTTTCGGATCTGGATCCATATTCCATTAATAGATAAAACTCATGGACCAGCGGAGGCTCAATATTCGTAGGCCCAACATTCATAGGCCCAATAGTTAGAGGCCCAATAATTGATGGCCCAATAATTGGAGGCCCTATAGTTGAGTGGACCCCATCTATTCGAAAAAATTTACCGGCTTCACAACACAAATCAAAAAAATAAAACAAAATAATTCCCTGTAATAATAAACGGAAGGAGCAGCGGGAGAAGAAGAAAAACTGAAAAAGATGATGATGATGACGACGCCATTGTGGGTCTGCTGCTCATAGAGCTATATTTTGGCTGGCTTCATCGGATCGAACCGAGGGAAGCCTCATCGCCGCCATTCCCGCCGCAGTTGGTTGGCTGCCTTTCTAATCTCCATTAGAGCAAGTCGAGTAAGTGCGTCCGTCGAAGGCGACGATTCGGGAGCTGCATTCCTTGATCTTTCATTTATTTGTGGCACCCTGCGTGAAATTTCGCGTATTATTGATCCTGTGTTACTATTGCGCATCTGATAGTTTTGAATTTCGCTCGGCATTGCCATATTTGGAGGTTTAACCTTCTGAGATGGACCTATCAACGATAAGCGAGGAGCTCGCGGAGATTGACGGCCAGATAGGCGACATTTTTAGAGCTCTGTCGTAAGATTTTTTTTCTTCTTGTAATGAGCTTCATTTTGTTTGTTTCGAGATGAACCGATGGTATTGCTATATGCTGCATGTGCTGATTTCAATGTTTTGCTAAGAATTTGATCGTTAGACAAAAGTGCACGGTTAGATTATCTTCTATGGATTTTAAAGAATATTTATTTATATTCTCGCAGAAATGGATTCCAGAAGCTTGATAAGATTAAAGATGCTAATCGACAGAGCAGGCAGTTGGAAGAGCTTACAGAAAAAATGCGCGAATGTAAGAGGTAAAAACAATTAATCTTGTTCTTTCTCTTTTCAGCTAGGATCTTGCTTGCTGAGAAACATCGAAATGCTGCTGCTGGTGTTTGTTTCCTTCAATCCTGGAAATGTGATTATCACTGCCCTCTTCTTAGGCTAATCAAGGAATTTGATCGGGAAGTAAAGGATCTTGAGAACCGAAATGATCCAAGTACCAATAAGATGCTCCATGATAAAAAGCAGTCTATGGTTTGTTTTTAATTTTCATCAGTAAACATATTAAGTGTATAGCTATTGCAACTCTTCCATTTAACGGAGATAATTTGTTTGCCATGCTTTTGCAGATTAAGGAGCTGAACTCGTATGTTGCTTTGAAAAAACAGTAAGTTTTCATTTCTATTGACGGTTTTACTAATATAATTATTGTAACTGCAAGTGCTGATGTTATCTTATCTTCTCCCTCCATTCCCACTATGAAAAGAATGGTATAACTACTGCAAAAGATATGGCATTTTTGCATTGCTTCATTGAATTAATTGTTGCCCAAAAATATGTATTATTTTACATATATATGTTTCAAAGTATTTTAGCCTAAATCATGATGCAGATACGCCACTAATCCCAAAAACAAGCGAGTTGATCTTTTCGAGGACCGCCATGAAGGATACGGGGATGATAATAATGGCTTACTAGCATCAGGTAAATAGTTACTTGCTTCAAAACAAAGTGATGCTTCTGAATTATAAGAAAACATGGATTAGATTCTAGTTTTCAGACAGTGATAGAATGTATACTTTCATGGCGAAAAAAACTTGGTAAAGTAGTTTACTTGACAAACTAAGGTGTTGCCAAAAACTTGCATATTTTACACAAACTAAAGGAGGCAAGGTCTGTAATTCCGTGTCGATTTTCATACTTCATAACTCCTTAATGCATATCATCTGCCTTATACATTTTGCAGCAATGACAAATGAACAGCTCATTGATCACGGTCACCAGATGATGGACGAGACTGATGAAGCCATTGAGAGGTCCAAAAAGGTTTGCTTCTTTAAGATATTGCCTATAGTGGCTTCAATCACCCTACAATCTTGCTCAATATACTTTATTCTGTTCCAAATTGAAGATTCGGAGCCATTTATCTTTGTTTAGAATACATTTAGATGACCTCATTCTTCAAGCACTTTCAAATGCATATGGGAATTCACAGATTACACAGCTCCATTTTCCTCTCATTCGTTTCCGGTTTCCTGTTCAACTTCTTTGGTGTCTTTCAAAACATAATTCTAATTGTCATCTCGTTCCAACAGACTGTCCAAGAAACTATTAACGTAGGTACAGATACTGCAGCAGCTCTTAAAGACCAGGTGTAGTATTATAACTTTCAGTGTATCTCTGCCATCTTGATCATTCTGTCTGAACTGATGTAAAAGAGCTGCTTCTTACTCCAGACTGAGCAAATGAGCAGAATTGTCAACGACCTAGACTCGATTGAGTTTTCTCTTAAGAGAGCTACCCAGCTGATCAAGGAAATCGGTAGGCAGGTCGATTTCTCAAATTTCTTCTTTTCTGCGTTCCTCCATTTTTAATATTGCCTCTAAAATAGGGTTTAGGGTTGTGTTTTAACTCTGAATAACCCTCTTTGGGGTTCTTGAATAACAGATTGCAACTGACAAATGCATCATGGTCTTGCTTGTGCTGATTGTAATTGGAGTTGTAGCCATCATCATTGTGAAGGTAAGACAAAATGCTTCATTCTCTTCATGCTAGAGAGACCAACCATACCACAAGCTCTAGGCTCTACAGAATTAGGAGTTCAACTCCATTGGAGCTACTTCCCAACTGTTATGTGTTTCTAATTTCACTTCCAGATTGTACACCCAGAAAACAAAGACATTCGGGATATACCGGGATTGGCCCCTCCCGCGCCTACAGCACCTGCTCGCCGCCTACTCTGGAAAACATGCTAAACAAAGACCACTGCTCTTGCTCATTGAGATTCCATCAAGAAACAACAGCATGTGAGAGTTGTTGCATCTCCGTTGTCTAATAAACGGATAAAAGGAAAAGAAATAATTACCCATGTATATGGTATGTATGTATGTATGTAATCATTGTTGTATGTAAGTATCCTCATCAGTATAGTAGTTATACCAAATTACCAATGTTTGACGTTGTATTGTTGTCTTGGGTATATCGATTTCGTAGTTCCTTTGTGGATGAATGAATAATAAGATGGTATACAGCACTGTATGTATTTTTATTTTGTTTTCTGTTTGTTCAAATTAGTGTCATTTCATATTTATAGTAGCCAACAGTCTCGTTTCCTCGTATACATCATCAATTTCACATATACACAATTACAATTGAGTTTTTTGAGAACTGCCTTTGACATTCTTGTGGTCTAAGATTTGACATTCATCGAAGGATCCATCACCTCATATCTTTTGAGGGTTAAGCTGCAGCTACAGTACTCGTAGGGAACCTGTAGACTTGAGCTTTGGTGGCTGAAGAATTTGGTTTTCTCTGGTCTCTGTGTCTCAAGGCTTTCATGGAAGAAGAGTGATTCCAGTTCTTCTCTTTCGCTTCGTCGATGTCGATTTGTTCTTGTCTGCAGTCTTCACTGCAGAATGGAGTATCACCTCTGCAATAATTATTAAAAATAAAAAAATCAGTTACTGTTTATTTCCAGATACTAGATACGGAAAAATCTGATGTGATGCGTTTTTTGAGTGAATTAGTCATTTTCTTCAGTGAGAAGTTGATAGATCTAAGCAAATGTGCCTCGATTAACATCTGCAGATCGAAACTGACCTGTACATGAAGATATCTCTGTTACTTCCAATCGATTTCTTGCAGAGGAAGCAAGCATGGAGGAAATGAGGCTGATGGTCCTCGAACCTAACGTCGTAGAATCTCGTTGCCGGCGATCGCGGAGAAGAGACGGAGCACCCTCCTACGTTTCTGAAACTGAATCCGCCCCTCGCGGAGCAAACCGATCTAGAGAAAACAGTGTGGCATTGCTGGCGTCCTGAAAACCCTAGCTCGACGTCGGAGAGGGAGGCAAGGCCGCCATCTTTCGCCGCAAAGCGAGACATTCTCGCGACTGTGGGTTCCATTTCACTTTTGATTACTTGATTGGTTACTCTTCGAAGCAAGCGACAGTACCGAAGAAGCAGAGAGGATACGAGAAATGGAGAGGGAATGGAGATGGAAGAAGAAGGAGATGGTTATAAAGAGGAGACAGAGAAGGAGAAGAAAATACAGATACTTGAATGAAACCAACGGCTGGTTTTGGAACCAACTTGACGAAGAGGAAATCCATTCGTCTAAAAGTAAGGCAAAAGCTGCCCCTAAATTATTCATAATACAAATTGAATCCTATACTTTACATTGTGAGTCTTCAAGTTTAACCCTAAAGTTTTAACAACTCATAGGAATGATTATCCCCGAAAAATCATTAGTAATATACTAATTGGTAAAGATTTGGACCTAATTCCTAAAGACTCCAAAACATTGGGTGAATGTGCAATTGTCATATCTCCCTGTCTCTCCAATGTTTTCATTTTCGGGTTAATAACCAAATTATTACCCCAATTTTTGACACTTTACAGATCACTGCTCAAACATTAAATTTTCAAAAAAATGATATCTAAACTTTGATAGTTTTAGCAAATTGTTACCTCGATTAAGTTTATTAGTAAATATGGATGATAAATTATGTGTCAGCACATGATGGGTTTCCAATTTTAAAAATTATATTATTTTTTAAAAATACTAGAAAAAAAAAGTTTTGAATATAATAGTTTTACTAAAAAAATATTAAAAAAAATATTAAAAAAACTTTTATTACTCAAAAAATCACTTATTATTATTTTTATTTCATTTTTTAATAAAAATATTATATTCAAAACTTTTATTTTTCCTATTATTTTTTCAGTTTTTTTTGTATTTTAAAAAATTTATTTAATTTTTTAAATTATAAGACAATAATGTGGTGTAACGTTATTTTTTATTCACATTTAACCAAAAACTTAACGAATACCCTAACTAAAAGTATAAATAATAAAATTTTAAAAAACAAAATTCAAATAATAATTCATAAAATACTAAAAATTAAAATAACAATTTGTTATTAAACCTTTTTCATTTTCATGTACCAACCAATCATCGCAAATTCCAACTTTGTTTCCTCCTTTTTTGTCGTTTAGCTAACATCCAAGTCTCAACATCCCACTTGCCAAAAAGATATTTACCTATTTATTACTACTGGTTGAGAAATTACTGTAACGTAATTATTTGCCCAAAAGATATTTTAATATTTATTACTGGTGGAGAAACATGGTGAAGTTATTATTCTGTATCCCAAATTTCGAAGGACGCTGACCTATTAATATCGGACAGACCTACACTGCTGCGTGCTGCCCGCCTTCCTACGTCCTTTTTTGACACGTTCACAGAATAGCCCCACTTAGGTTCATCGCATTGCTGCCACGTGACACCAACAACAGCTCAAAATTCCTCTTCCTCTTATTTTTGTCATTAAATGTGACGACCATATGCTCATCCCCGCTATATATTGTTCGAATTTTTCTGTTAACATATATGAGTTCTATCGTCGTCAACCAAATATGAGAACAACCAGCGTTTTGCACTGATCCCGTCAACGTAACCCCACCGACAGTCTAGGGTTGAGAGGTCGTTCCTTCAGACACAAATTGACCATTTCCCAAAAATACTTGGGGGGAATTCGAACCTGAAACTCTGGAGTCAAATCACTTGGAAGTCAGTGCTCTCAACTATTACGTTGATTTGACAGCGAGAAAATTGCATATATGGCCTTGTATTTTTATCTATTGACAGACTAGGACCAACACTTTATGGTTCGTGTAATAAACGGTTAATATTATTCTATGATTTAATAGGGCAAATGGTTTTTTAGTACTGTGGGCTGACTAGGCATTTCGAATCAAAGCACGATTGTTGACGCTATAAATAAATCATTATACTCCAAATTTTAAAAATAAAAAATAAAAAATTATAGATTAATTAATACAAAACTAATTATTGCTATGCGCATTATATAGTATTTTTATTATATGACAAATTATATCATTATAATTGTCAATTTATTTTTTATTTCAATAATTACTTTTTATTTTATTATTAATTTAATTCAGTAACTACGTAGTTTTTATACAATATCAAATGTCATTTAGATAATGTTTTACTAATTTTATATGAAAAAAAACATAACTTAAAAATTAGAGTACCATAAAAATAATGTTAATATACTAAATAAATATGAAATATAATAATTAAAAAGTTAATGCAATAAGACAATTGGAATTCCTAATATTTATTCAAAATCACTTTCATTTATATTTTCCCTAACTTTCTCATTCGGATTCCATCATACTTAGGGTGACAATTTCTGACACGACACAATCTGTTTTAAAGCGTATATGAGTTTAACTTTAACGAATCTCATGTCTAAACAACTCTTATACGTTTGGACTCGTGTCTAAACAACTCAGATCTGCGGATATCTGTATAAACACGATAAAACACGATTAACTAATCGTGTCGTGTATACATGTGACACAAATAAAGACACGGTTAACTAATCGTGTTGTGTTCGTGACACGTTCAGAAAAATATATAAAATTAATGTTTTTCGTGTTAATCGTGTCGTGTAACGTGTCGTTTCGTGTTTAATCGTGTAAATTCATATCAATCAGGTCGTTCTTAATCGTGTTGTGTCATATCGTGTCTATCCGTTATGTTTTTCGATTTTTAATTTCCAAGAAAGTTAATCGTGTCCTGTGTGATCTGCTACTTAATCGTGTCGTGTTCGTGTCTGATGTTTTGAGACACGTTTAGAAATTATCCGTTAAGACACGATTAATAACACGATACGATTAGACACGATTGCCACCCCTAATCATACTTACACTTTGCTGCTGCAGTTGGTCTCTATCTCTCAGTCATTTGCCTTATGATTATAAAAAAATGCTATTTTTTTTCATGGATAAGGATTAAGGTGGGAAGGGACGCTGCTGCTCGAAGAAAGAAGAACAAGACAGACAGGAATGGTGCTTCAATCCAACATCTCATTAAGTTTTTTTTTAGCGAAAGCTTTGCATTGTAACCGTCATTTCTCATCAGAGACAGACAAAAAAATCTAAACATTTTCACGCATCAGCTCGCAAGATGGAAAATTTGACAGCTGAAACAAGAACCAGGTTGCAACATTTCATGCTGTAAAATATGGATGAACAGCACCTATAAATGACTAAGATCAGTGCCTGATAGCTGCAACAACAAATACCTTCAATGGTCTGCTTCGATTTAGTATAGAGATCTATCTCCCCAATAGTATTATACCATCTCACATCTCTGCCATGTCAGACCCTTCAGTTTCTTCTTCTTTAAACAAACGGTCATGCTTTTGATCATTTGAGTCCGATAGCAAGAGCCGATCATGGGTTTCAGCCCTACTGCTCATGCTGTTAAGGTGATTGAGTGGATTGGCATTTCTCTTGTAGTTCCAAACAAGCATAGAAACATAGTCCTGAGGTGAAACAAGCCCTTGTTCTCTTATACAACTCCTCTGTTCTTCCAAAGTCTTTTGATTGTCTAACCTTATGTATTCCATCAAGACCTTCTCATGATCCGGTCTCCAGTTTCCTGGAAAAGGCGAATAATCAGTCTCAGGCACAAGTGACATTCTAGTATACTGCAGACCCTCGATTGATTCCACAAGTCCCATCCTCAGCAAATTGTGGTACTCTGGAGACTGCCCTTTCTTCTCCTTCAATGGCCGGCTCATATTTCTGGAACCAATCTTATACACCTTAGCCCTTGATCTGAGCTTGTATTTTGCAGCATAGAGCTTTGCCAATGAACCTCGTATGATGTAGGAACAGAAGTTGACAATTTTCTTGCGGTTGTCTGCAAATCTGTACCACTCAACCATAGTGGCTAGAAATTTGTTCATTTGAGCGTTTGTGTGGGCCTGAGTGGCGTGGAACATCCTGAAACACGGTTGGGGATCCGGGTCCCTGTCCCCCTTGAGGAAATTCAACTTCCTAAACTGCTTAATACACTGCTTGAGACTTGCTGTTACGGATAGCAACGTGCCTACACCTTTCTCACTGATGATCTTCCCACCCGTGGCAGTGTACCTTAGAGTTGGATACACAACTCTTCTACACAAGACATGATCAAGAAACATGATCCCCTTTGTTATGTGCTCGATCGGGAGAGACTCTGTATCGAGTTTGAGCATATATTTCTGATCAACAAATTCTATCAACTGTTTTCTCAATGTGGCTGCATCTGCCCTGGGTCCACGAATACCAATCAAAATATGACCGCCATATCGAACATAGTCCATTTTACGTGTCTTGTCGGGCCCACTTGTGGGTACGAATTCAGGCCAAGATGTGTTTCCATGTTCTTCTTCGCCTTCCGGGCTGTTCCAGATGATATCACTCTTAGACGGCTTGAAGAATTCCTTAATTTTGGTCTCCATCCAACGGTCTAATTCATCAAGACATATGTTGGTGAGAAGAGGACTAAGGATGCCACAGTGGCCCCAACTCGGGATCTTCTCTGCCTCCTCGGGTGCAAACCCAAAGAAGGTCTCTAACCAATAAGGGTCGGGTTTCGGTTCGTCTTCAGCTAAAACCCTTTTCTTCTGATACTTCCTTTTCTTCTTCTTCATTTTCTCACCATCATCGACCCGTGTAGTGATCACGGGTGTAATCAGAGCGCTCTTTACTAAATCAATCACCTTTTTATCCCTCACATCCCTCATTAGAGACCCTAGAACCATTCCCACCTTCATTCCATCCAATATGGTGCTCAAATCACCCTTAATATACCACAAATACCCTGCAAAACTCCGCCTTATCACCCTCAACGTCGTATGTGCTGTCCTTCCTGGTCTAAACGCGTAAGACTTTTGAGAAAACCTCGCCTCATAGATTGGCTCTAAAATCATCAGCAGAACCTCTTGCACAATCCTATCCTGAAAAGGGGTTGGCTGAGAAGTAGTCAAAAGGGCCTTAATCTTCCGCTTAGACAGAGCTTGGTAATCCGTCTTATCCTTGGGAGACTTAATGAAGAACTCAAGCCTAGCCCCCCACCTAAACCTATTATCAAGAACAGCATTTCTAAGAGCCAACAAATCATCCAGTGAAGGCCTCTGGATTGTGTTTCTGGGCATGTAAGATCCGGTCTCATCGATACACACCTTCTGGTAGGCGAGCACCCACAGCTCGAATCTACGAAGATAAGAGCTCAGATTGGTGACGACCCTATCGGGTTCCTGGAAATTCTCAATCCACATTTGGGAGCAAACGGAGACCCCGTCTTCTTTCATCAGGTTGGCGGGGTCATCAGGGTCAGGCGGGCGTCGATGAACAAAGGAGATTAAACGAACTAATGAAAAACGCAGAAACTTGTTTCTTGATTGGAGAGGGCCGAAATGTGAGGAGAAGGAAGTGCTTGAGCTCGCGGTGCTGAGGCTAGAACAGGAGTTGCCGAGTACCCGTGAGGTCAAGGAGAAAACGCGGCGATGCATTTGAAGGGTTTCAATCGAGTTATGCAGCTGGAATCATGTCTCGACGTCAACAATCGAAACCCACGCAAATTCTGTATGATTCTGAGATGGGAGCAGAGAAAAATTTAACCTTGAGCAGAAATCGATGGATTTTGGGTGCAATCTGAGGTGATTGCGAGCTACTATTTCTGTGTTCTGTTCTGTCTAAAGGATGGGGACTGAGAGAAACAGAGGTGCTAAGGGAAGAGAAGAACCCTAGCTAAACCCTTCTTCCCCATCATTTCCCTTCGTTGAGTTTGTTTTGTTAATCTATTTAAATTTACCATTTAAATTATATTACGTTCTTAAATTCTAAATATAGATAATATTATTTAAAATTTTGGAGAAAATGTGAAATACATTTTATACAAAATGATAAAGTATATTTTTTTAAAAAATAAAAATGTTTTTTAAAAAGTAAAAACATCAAAGGTTTATTTTTTCAGTGTATTTTTTCAAATTTAACCCTAATTTAATAATTAATTACTAAACTAACACTCGCATTTTTTAATATACAAAAATATGACAAAACACTAATGGATTAGCGTTTTTTATTTTGAAAAATAAAAAATGTTTACTCCGTCACTGTTTAGGACATTCGTCTAACAAACGTCTTAAACGCTGACCGCATCAATGTTCACATTGTTGATGCGGTCAACGTTTTTTTGGGAATTTTTTTTAAATAATAATGACATCAGTGTTTATATTATTTAAAAAAATTATGTGGAGTATAAAGTAGGGAGGTGAGTCCCATCTCATGCAGGGAAAATCGTTAAGGTGAGTGTTTTGGGAGAATCACACAAGAAGAATGTGACTTTTATCTCTAATGGCATCAGTGTGAACACTTCACGTGTTTTTGGGGACGGGAATACTTGAAGAATGTGGGTCCTATCTCTGATGGCATTAATGTGAACACTCCGTGTTTTTTTGCAGGCGTGAACACATGAAGGAGGTGGATCCGCACAACGTTTTTTGGGGGAACACGGGTGAAGGGAGATGTTGTAAACGCTGATGCCATCAGCGTTTGCGAATGCGGTCAACGTTTAGAACGTCCTAAACACTTATGGGGTAAGCGTTTTTTACTTTTCAAAATAAAAAATGCTAACATCGTTAGTGTTATGTCCTATTTTCATACATTCGCAATATATGATGGTTAGTTTGATAATTAATTATTAAATTAGGGTTAAATTTGAAAAAAAAAATAAGTTTTTCAGTATTAAAAGGGAGATTCTATTTGTAGACCATCGACTACTAAATACAGACCACTTTTGTTAAAAGACTAAAACATCCTAATACTTTTTACATATTTGCCCTTACCTATTTTAAAAATTAAAAAAATTACTAAACAAAGACCACTTATTTTTTTCACCCCATAATTTACATATTTTTTCAATCATTCAAAATTTCATTAACTTACACCCTAAACCGTTTTTCAATCAGAAGAGTAAGACACCAGCATAAACCACACCAACATAGGAGCCGATCGGAATCCCCAATCACCGATCGGAATCGGCAAACCCGGCCAACAACCAAAATTGTGTCACCAGCACCGACCACAGCCACAACAACACCACAACCGGGCAACATTTTCACTGTTGATAGAAAAATACCCACATTAACACCTACAAATCCAATCTTTTAAGAGCTCAAGTTCTTGAAATAGTTTTCATTGAGGGAAAAACAGTTTTTTAGGAAACTTCAGAAAATTCTTATGAAATGCTTCATATTGATAGAAAATTACCCGCGGCAGCAAGACTTGAAGCTCCGCTGGCTATGACATCCTTCGCTGGCTATGGAGTGGTAGGAACCACGCGAAATATGTTCCCGGGAGAACCCATTTGTCCTATGCTTCCTTGTTTCAAAAGCTTAGGAACCGAGCGGGAACGTTGAATGGATAGATTGCTCTCATTTTTCTGTCAATCAAGAAACTGCATCAGTGATTGAGACAGAAGACAGAGATACTTGGTGTTTTGTTCTACAAAATTCCAGCAATATAATTGAATTTACTCACTCCAATTGGGTCAACAGTCCCTCTTCCATGCATAGACTCTGGATTAGAGTGAGCAATAGGAGTCACGGGTGGCGACCATTCGAAGTTGCATCGCAACCAGTTGTTGAGCAACCTGCTGTTGCTACATCCCGTACCTACTCAGCAAGTCAACCTGTAAGGAGAAGGATGGGCAGAAGATCTGTTCAACGACAGTCCACAAGGCGCGTTGTTGGTGGGGTTTCCTCCAGAACACGGAGCAGGGATGATGGAGGGGAACGCGAAGTTCCGTTTGTTGGTTCCATTCAGCTATCATGACATAGTAGGAGGACAACAGCTATGCCGTTTGTGGAGCTTGATGACGCGCCGCGGCTACCATAGGAGGACACAAGCATGCTGTTTAGATGCTGGATTTTGTGCAGTCACCAGCAGCCTTGTTTAGATGCTTGTTAGGATGGTCTACATTTTGGTTATCATTTTGGTTTGTGGAACATTGTAGGCTTTTGGTATGCTGGGAACAATGTAGGATACTCATTTCTTGATGGTTAATGAAGGATTTTGGTTCGGTCATACTGTTATGGAATGGTTTAGGAATGCTGTTTTTGGATGCTGCAATGCTGATTTTGGATGCTGATTTGGATGTTGGGGATGCTGTCAACATTTGGAATGGTTCGGTTGATTTAGAATGCTGGAACAGCATGTTGGTATGCTGTTATTCATGTTTGGACAGCAACAAACAGCATGTTGTTATGCTGTTTGTGATGTTTTGACAGCACCAAACAACAATTTTACAACAGCTTGTATCAACAACATATCAACAACAGCCATATCAACAACAACATAACACCGAAATGTCTTACAACCGATTCATCTTACATTTCAAAATTTTCGGTTACAACACAGCAAACATCCTTAACAACAGAACACAACAGCAACAACATTCGATTTGTTAATGTCGATACATGAAGAAACATCAAACAAACAACACAATTGTAAACACAACTGCAATTACAATGCACATTGTCATTAGCATAAACAAGTGAACTCTCTCCCTTCGTTTATACTTCTCCAATTCTTCAACGGTTTGAAGTTGCATTTGTCGGAATTTGCCAACCGCCCTTCTACCATGAGTGCACATTTCGGGATCGTACCAAGAGAAACAATGACAACCCGAAACACGTTTTTTCTGCAAAATTGATACATGTCAAGCAAAATCAAACTCCATTACTGCTACCTAAGTTACGGAATCAGTAAAATATCACCTTGTCAAAGTTAGGGCACCCGTAAAATCTCCGTGCGAAGTTATCCCATGTATATCCGGTGATTACCGCTGCTGGTACACCACATTTGCAGTACTTGACGCCTTTGGGGTGAGAAGGAAACGACACAGTTGAAGACGAAGACATGCAGCTCTCTTATGGTGTAGTTCTACTGTCCCAAGTTCTACAATCGGCAGCCCTAATATACATACTAAAAGGGCAATTTGGTCTCAACATATCAGCTTCTTCTAATCCGAAACGGACGTGTCCACCACGTGAGGACTTCCGTCAAAAATAAACGGTAAGATGGACGGAGGTCTTCGGTTGCTTATTTCTCAAAATTTGGCAACCTGGTTGGTACAAAAATAAGTTCGGGTACCTAGTTGCTCATCACTGCTAAGTTTAGGTACCTGTTTGGTACTTTTCCCTAGTATTAAATATATAATTTAAAAAGGTTAAGTCGAAAAATTATTACATGTTGTAGGGTTAAATTCAGAACAACTTCATTCTGAATCAAGAAAAGTTAGGGTAGAAATTTTATATTTATTTTCTTTAATTGTTTATTTTTACTTTAGTTTTAATAGTATCTTTTAGTTTTATCTTAAAAGATAAATTTATAAATTATTTTATATAATTTACAGAATTTAGTTAGGTTTAATATATAAGCTTTTTCATAACTTTTTTATATTTATATTTTTTAAAAAATTATTCTAAAAAACATCTCTATTTTTTTTTTCCCTTTTTATTTTTCATAAGAGTTTATATCATCTGATCACTACCATTAAACTTATTAAATGTTTATATCATCGCTTATATGTTTAGACCTTGTTCATGCCTAAACTTTCGATTTAAACACTTTTTAATATATTTTTTCTATTAATTAAAAAACGGTTATTCCTAAATTTTGAGAAATTATTTATTTGTCAATAATTAACTAAAAGCATTGTTTGAAATTTGAGAATGCTTGACCGAGAGAATCTGACCATTATTATAATTACAATATAATATATATTAATTTAACTTAATATATAACGTCTATTGACTGCTTCTTTTTGACGATATGATTCAACATTATTGACTATAAAAATTTGTCCATTTAAATAAATAATTTGCTTATGAAGTTGAAAATAAATATTCCATTAATTTATGAATATCATAACACACAGTGGTGGGGGTTGGGTAGACATGCCTAGAATACTTAACACACATTATTTTTGTTGTGATCTTAAGAAAACATGGATTAATTAAGGAATAATCCATGTTATGGGTTACTTGCTCTCTAAGTGATTACATTCACATTAATGTAAAATATATCGGATTATCTAAACTTTATATGGTTTGATAAGTAAGTAGTTGAACTTTTTTAAAACGCAAATAGGTAATTAAACTTTTTTAAATGAGCAAATATAGAGTTTCGTTGAAAAAACATTTGTTACGTGTTTATCACGTGATAAACAAATTTGACATTCTTTTATAGAACTAAATATATTTTAGTTACGAAGTTGATAAGATTGAAGGGTTTGGAAGCATCATATTCTTTATTTTTTTAGTAAAACTTAAACGGAGATTTGTATTTGCTCATTGAAAAAGTTTAGTTACCTATTTGATTAAAAAGTATAATTTAAATATTTTGTTGTCAAACCATACGAATTTCAACTAATATTTTGGTTAAAATCAAGTTTCCCCCTTAAAAATTGATTTCGAAAGGTTCAATATTCAATATTTAGTAATCTATGTCGAGTTTTTTTTTTGTCAAAATTTTCGTGAAAAGTTAACAAAATATGTTTTGAAAATTATAAAAATAACAACATGCTTTTAAAAATATCACGATTTAACTATTTTTATATATATTACAATTAAATTTTGATTCTATCTACTAAAATTTGTTATAAATAATAGTTAATAGGTCAATTCAACCTATTAAAACTTTCATAGGATACTTCAAATTTTCATAAACTGCAATTTGCACAGACAAATTCAACCTACTATTGTTTGGTCAAGTTTGATATTTACACCATACCAATTAAAATATGTTAAGTATTTTATTATTTGTGAGATGCTTTTTTCTTTTTAAAACACTAAAATTAAACCTTAAAATACATATACATTTAAGACATTTGCCTCTTTTTAACTGGTTAAATTTTTCGTAAAATCAGTCGAGTCGTCGTAAACTACAAAATGAATTTTGTTCCACAATAGCCAATAGATACAATTTTAATTATAAATAATGCACTAATATTAAATGGATAAGCCGCACCAATGAGATGATTTGACTTGGATATGAGTTTAAAAGACACTTAAAAGTTAAAAGTGAACTTTTTCAAAAAGTAGATATATTAGGAAAAATATTTGAAAAAGTATACCTCGAAAAAAAAAATTTAGCAAACTATGTATACGCGCACCCCGGGGGCGCGCCTATTGGACATAGGCGCACCCCAGGGGTGCGCCTATACCAAATAGTTTTTTGTTTTTTTTTTCAAATTTTTCAATAATGACGACTCGATGTTTAATTAAATATAAAATTATATATCTATTCAAAAAAATTTAAAAATATTATCTTAAGTAGATATTTTAATTACGATTCAAATGATGCAAAAAATATTAAATTTGGATTTACGGATTGCCTGTACGGCATGCCGTAAGTTGAGGTATGAAAATTGTACTTAAAAAATTATAACTCGGACCATGTAACTCCAAACTTAACACGGTTAACGCCATTTAGGTCGTAAATCAATTATCTACGTAGGATAATTTTTTGGATTAAAAATACAGTGATTTTGTAACCCCCCATCGTTTACACCCAAATTTGACCGAAATAAGTAAATGCATTAGGTGAGAAATTTAATTATATACTTACTCAAAAAAAATCAAAAAATTTATCCTACGTAGATAATTGATTTACGACCTAAATGGCGTTAACCGTGTTGAGTTTGGAGTTACATGGTCCGAGTTATAATTTTTTAAGTACAATTTTCATACCTCAACTTACGGCATGCCGTACAGGCAATCCGTAAATCCAAATTTAATATTTTTTGCATCATTTGAATCGCAATTAAAATATCTACTTACTATAATTTTTTTAAATATTTTTGAATAGATATATAATTTTATATTTAATTAAACATCGAGTCGTCATTATTGAAAAATTTGAAAAAAAAAAAAACTATTTGGTATAGGCGCACCCCAGGGGTGCGCCTATGTCCAATAGGCGCGCCCCCGGGGTGCGCGTATACATAGTTTGCTAAATTTTTTTTTTCGAGGTATACTTTTTCAAATACTTTTCCTAATATATCTACTTTTTGAAAAAGCTCGTTAAAAGTAGGAATGGAATTTGACTAGATAGATGGCAGCTTCTTAGCTCTACGATTAATCCAACGGTCCATGATTATGGAGTACAAACTATGGTGCTTAATTAAAATAATAATAATAATTTTGTAAAATTTTAAATCAGAGCAATTGTATTAATTAAATCGGATTAAATTTAATCTTCTCACTGAATTAAAAAAAATTAGGAATTGACATCAGCTGTGACTTATAATTTAGGTAAGTAAAAAACATATAATATTAATAATATAGTAATAAAATATTGTAATATTATAATATGGTTGCGAATTTAAATTTTAGTTTGAATATAATTTTACAAAAAATGTTTTTATTTGAATAGTTAGTGTAATAAACATAATTTTAGAACATAAAAAACATGTGATTACCATTAGTTTTGAACTCAATCCTCTAAATATCAGAGCATTAATATATTTACTCGTATCCGCGAATCTAACGGGACGTTTCTTTCACGGAATTCGGAATAAGAAATACGGAATATGGAATAGGAATTGGGAATAAGGAATAGAAGTTAAGAATATGAAGTTGTTTATTTGGTTGAATAGAATGGAATGAAATAAAAAATTCTGTTGTTTCAGAAATTAGTAAAAGAAAACGTCTCCTGAACAAAAATCATTTGTTCGTCACCCAGCCAGCTCAAAATGCTAGCAAAGTCAACGCAAAGAAGCAATCTTGCAAATCAAACGACCCTGAAACCCTAATCGCGCGACCTAACATTCACAAAATTAGCTGATCGACTCATATCTATATGTAAAAAGAGCCTAAAAGATGTTCAGAATCATCGTCAATTACACAATCGTCTCCTTCAGAAAGGCAAAATAGCATTTCAATCCCTAATTGGATCAGAGACTGACCTTGCTAGTGTTGGTGCCGACACCAGGATCAGAGTGGCTTCCGTTAGGAGAGTCCTGGTTGTTGTAGTCCTCGTAGGAGCAAAGGATATCATCCGTCGCGAAATCAAACCCCTTGGTGTCGGAGTTGGCCCGACCCGACGACCCAGATGCCATCTTCGATAGACAATCGCGTGAGGAGAAGGAGAACATACCTGAAGGAGAAAGAGAGCAGCTGGCGAAGGAGAGCCCCGTGGAATCGTAATGGATGAGCAAGGGTAGTTCGGCCCTTATAAAAAATTATTGAGGGTAAAACAGTCTTTGACGCCTCTATTCCGAATTTCTTGCCTTATAGGCTTAGGAATTCCGAGGTTTTCACCCGGAATGTCTAAGCCTACCTCGCCCGGAATTCCTAAGCCAATGTGTTGCAATTCCACAAAAAGAACAAGGGCTTACAGAATCCATAAGCCCAAGTCCTTCTCCATTCTGTCAAAAGAACGAGCCATAAGTATATTTGTATAATTATTTTTTTTTGTCAAAATTATAATTAGTTTTCAAAATTAGATATTTTAGTATTTTATTTTTAAAATAGTATATATTTTTTTAGGGATAAAGTAGCTACCTGAACTTTGGACGTTTTGCAACGAGCTATCCGAACTGTGAAAATTCAAAACGGGCTATCTCAATTTTGAAAAATGTGCAAATAGCTACCTCCTTCCAATTTCCAATGAATTTCCAACGGAAAATTGAACGGATGTAGCTATTTGCATTTTCTTCAAAGTTGAGGTAGACCGTTTTGAATTTTTAAAATTCGGTAGCTCGTTACAAACCGTTCAAAGTTAGGGCATGTAACTAGATAGTATTTAATCCTTCATAAAATAGTTGTTTTGACTTTTGAAAAAAAAAAACAGTTTTCTTTTTTGAAGTTCTGGAAGACTTCTGTTTCCGAGGTACAATGTCAAAAAAGAATCATCATGTCGTGTTGCCTTCTCTATATATAGAGCTCAGTATATATAGAGCTCAGGGTGTAAGTTTCCACTACCAAGCTCGAAATTTCAAATCTCCTCCATTCCCTTCCCTCTCCTTTTGATCTCTCTTGGGCATTCTCACAGACACGAAGACTGCAACTTCTGGTTCAACAATGGCGACAGTATCACCTTCCGAAGTCTTAACTAAGCTCGAGCTCATTGAGCGCCACCTCCTGGGTGAATCCTCTCCGTTTGGGATCAACGATCTAACCAACTGCGGTTTCACCGGCTCTCAGTGGATCGGTGAAGCTAATGAGTCTCACTACTCTCAAAATCCATGCTCTGAATCGCTCATCTCTGTACCGGACTTCGATTGCTTCATGATCAGCAATGGCGTCTTGCAGTTCAATATCAGCTGTGCGCCATTCGACCCTATTCCACAGTTCGATCACGCTGCGGATGATTACTCCTCACTCTACCGATCGGAGAGTTCATTCGTTAATGCATGCGCTAACCCTAAAATGGCCAGAAAGCCGGTTTTGCAGATCGCGGCGCCAAAAAAGACGGAATGGATACACTTTGGCGGTCTGACGCAAGAGACTCAATACAGTGAGGTAGCCGCCGTGGAGGTGGTCGACTGTAGACACTACCGAGGCGTCCGGCAGAGGCCGTGGGGGAAGTTCGCGGCAGAAATCCGCGATCCAAGACGAAAAGGTGCTCGAGTCTGGCTTGGAACCTATGATACGGCGATTGAAGCCGCAAGAGCGTACGACCGTACCGCTTTCAGGCTCCGTGGCTCGAAGGCGATTCTGAATTTCCCTCTCGAAGTCGGAGGGTCTTCATCAGTCGTCTCCGGCGAAGAAACGGCCCGGAAACGACTCCGTGAGGAGGAGACGGAGGCCGCAGTGGTGAAGAAAGAAAAGTTGCCGCAGTCCGATGTAACCAGTTATTGCAGGGATAATCCGCTGACGCCGTCGGCTTGGACGTCGTTTGGGGATGGCGAGGCAAATGGTATATTTAACGGTGTTCTGCTGTCGCCGTTATCTTCCCGGGTCATGGTTTTATAAGGGATTTGAATTTAAATTCAAAATTATTCTCTTTATAATATGGTCAATATTATTCCTCATTTTATTATCCATATGCAAAATTATGTATTATTTGTCTTCTATTCCTAAATTTAAATTTTCCAATTACATTTAATTCATTCGAATTTAATTAATGTTTTTTAAACAAAACAACATTACTTTACAGATTAAAAATTGTGTTTACAAATTAACAACTTAAAATTACACGACTCCGCCAATTATTCCAATGTCAATAATTAAAATTCAAACACAATTTATTTATCCTTTATACGGAGGTACAAATCATACTAAAAATAAATTATATATCTAAAAATATTGAATATTCAACTCAAGACACAATTATTGGTTTAAAGTCTCTCTTATTATTTAACCACTAACGGTCTTTAGAGGGAACAAATACACCGTCGGCGGTCAACTCTCCATTATTTTGTACCAACACAAATTTGTTTACATGTATACATACATATACATCGCATTTGTCTATTTTTTACTTAAATTAGTCAGCGATAATAATTAATTGGTTATCACTATTTTTTTCCCACAATTTAATATGAAATGACGACTACAAATTAATATATGAAGGTTGTTTTCACGGTTATAATGTAGTTTTCATATGAGAGTGCATCGATTTTTCTAGTTCTAGAACATACAACTCGAAAATTAATTAGGGTTAAATACCAAGGAGGTACCTGAACTTTTGACGTTTTGCAACGAGCTACCCGAACTTTAAAAATTCAAAACGGACTACCTCAACTTTGAAGAAGGTGCAAATAGCTACCCTAGTCCAATTTCTGACGAATTTCCGACGATTTTTCAACGACTTTCTGACGACTTTCCGACGACAATTGACGGAAAAATGGACGGAGGTAGCTATTTGCACCTTCTTCAAAGTTGAGGTAGTCCGTTTTGAATTTTCAAAGTTCGGGTAGCTCGTTGCAAAACGTCCAAAGTTCAGGTATCTACTTGGTATTTAACCCAATTAATTATGATTATTGTATCAGTGAATCAGCCAGTCAGGTATATAAAATTAATTATGAGTTTGTATTAAATATTCTCTATAAATACACGCGTGTTACCTAAACATTCTCACTATCCCTTAAAATAACGGTCTTTATCATCAGATGAGAAACACTGGATAAAACCCGAGTTTTCATTCCTACAAAATAAGGAAGACCGCACATATTCAAGACTTAAGTCACATAAATTCAATAATATAGCCTAGTCATTACAATTACTTGTAGATTGTGTAAGAATTAGCATATACAAATGTATATGTAAAACAAATATAATTTAGATGGTCAAATTGAGAATTATAAATTTAGTAAAACAATGAAAATATGAGCTTAATGAAATCATATGCTGTAATTGTTTATTGCTAACAATAATATTATAATTGTTTTTTTCCTTTCAAAATAATCATCATCATTGATTTATTTTATGGATTTGACCACATGTTGCTTAAAAGCCTTAAACCAACATATAACATGGCACCTAACTTAGTGACAGACATGACTATAGTTATTTTATAAAACATTCAAATGTGTATTTGGTTGAATAGAGATCACTTACAACATTTGTAATTTTTGTTTGGTAGTATTAATTAATATTTTTATTCATAATTTTTCCTCCTGTTTTTTAATTTAAAAAAATGGTATAATGGTATTACCAAGCATTTCTTAAAAGTGACTTCAATTTATATTTTTCATAGTGAAAATTTTAAATTTAAGTCAAATATAAATTGACAAATCATTAAAGTCTTATAGTTCTCTCTTCTTATCTTCCGTCTTATTGATGTATTAATAACAAGTTTTACTTTTGCAATTTCGATTATCGTTCGCATTTGAGAGTCACAACTTGGATGATCAATAAGTTTAAGTAGGGCTGACAATTTCACTCACGACACGATAACACGATACGAACACGCATGAAAAAATTCGTGTTCGTGTTTGCCTTTGATAGTACGATAACACGAACACGATAACACGATTATTTTTTCGTGTCGTGTTAGTGTTTAGGTCTCAAAACACGATAATACGATAACACGATTGTTTGCCTTTGATGAGACGTGTTTATGTTATTTAGGTCGTGTTATCGTGCGAACGTGAACCGTGTTACCGTGTTATTTTCGTGAAATCGTGTTATCGTGTTACCGTGTTATTTTCATGAAAACGTTAAATCGTGTTATCGTGTTACGACTTTCCACGAATATTTTGGTGTTATCGTGTTCGTGTCGTGTTTATACAATAAATTTCGTGTCGTGTGTCTGTGACACGATTACATTTTCGTATGTTTCGTGTTGAACTATCGTGCGTGTCGTGTTCTGGTGCACGATAGCACGCACGAATTGTTAGCTCTAAGTTTAAGTAAAGTAAAGTTATTGAATATCAAAATATTATCCATCTTCTAACATTATTAAAATGTAAGATCCATGATCCTGTATATCAAGTTTAAGAAATTAAACCATTGAAATAGTTATAAAAAAATAAAACATTAGTTAGGAAAACTGTATACTAATTAAAAATTTATTAGAAAAACTAAATAGAAAAAATTGCAGAATAGTCCTTAGAATTACATACAAAATCAAAGCAAATAAATTATGTTTGTCCAAAAGAAATAAATTGCATTATACTAAGCCTAGGTTGGCCCTGAGGAGGTCCTTATACATGCAAGAAGTCAATATAGTAGACAAATTACCCCTAAACTTTTGATATTAAACAGTTTGACCCTTTTGTGGAAATTTTAAAATTTAATCAAACATTAAGAATCAACATCGTATTTTATCAGTTAACTTAAAAATAGAAAATGCAAAAATTATTATAAGAATGTTTATGATACATAGTACATCTACAGACATGAACTTTTTTTAAAGATTAGTTTCGGATTGATTTTTAAATTATTTATGGTCCCAAACTATATTTTTCAAACTATATTCTTTCCCAAAATGGAAACATGACAAATATTACATGATCAGACAAATTTTGTCTGTTACTGATTGGCGCCCTACCAATTAATTTGGCGACAATAAAGTGGTATCTACGGTTGAAAATTTCTAGGAAACAAACTTAGATGATGATGGAGGATCCATACATAGAGGATGATTTTGAATTTTTTCAAAAAGTAATTATTTAAAAAAACAATATTTAGAAAAATATGTATACACGCCCATTGAATTAACATTTTTGTCTAAAACGCTATCTGTAGTAATGTTTGTGAAAAAACGCAACATGCAATATCATTTTTGTCTAAAACGCTACCACATGTAGCGTTTGTCTGTAAACACTACCTCAGGGAGTGGTTCCATATAATTTCTGGTGTCATAAGCCATTTTGCTGTTCTCAATACGAAAAGTAGGGGCGAAAGAAAAAATCAGTTGACCCTAAAATTTGGTGAAAACCGATTTGGTCCGAATCGAAAAATTCGATTTGAAAATGTACAGTTCGGTTTGTGGTCGGATTTTTAGAGTTTGGAAAAAAATGTTACCACATGTTATGCTTTTTAAAAAACGCTACAACATGTTGCGTTTTTTTAAAAAACGTTATCACAATTAGCGTTTTAGACAAAAGTGTTACTCCACTTGTGCGCATTTACGTTTTTCTAAATATTTTTTTCGAATATATTTTTTAAAAAATATTGTTTATGAAATAGTTATTTTTTAAAAATCTTCTACATAACATAGAGATATGTTTTCTTCTCATTTGTTTTAGTATCTACCGACTACCGTACAACTGATTCAAGGACAAAAGTATCACCACTTAACGTACGAAGTTTTTTATGGATAAATGATAATTAAAAATATTTTAGAAAATAATTATAAAATTGTATTTTAAATTCGTAAATTTAAACTTCCAGTATAAAATTTGAAAAAAAATGTAGCATAAACGTCATCTTTCCTTCAGCAAAAGAGGAGGGGAGCATCATTTCGAGTTCTATGACTTCAAGTTCCAGAGCTGCAGAAGTTAACCAACCTCCCGCCACTCCAGCACCAAATTCGACCAAGAATTCTGAAAATTAATTTGTTTAGGGTTTCGTCTGGATGGCAAATTGCAGATGCTGAAAAATGGTGAAATTCAACATTGTAATCTCTCCCTCGGAAACAACAAGAGCTGTGATTTGTTTAATCGCTGTGACCTTGCTGTCGACGGAGTCTCTGATGCTCGACACTCCGTCTTCTTCGTTCTTGCCGATGGACGCTTCCTCACTCTCGTTTCACTTCCCGTACCTGCCCGTAATCTCTCTTCCCTCTCTTTCACCAATGCCACACTATATATACCGATTCATCCCTCCATGTGCAAATGCACCCCCTAGCTTTCCATTCATGCTTAAGAGGTAAATCTTGACTTTCTGAATCTCTAGATGATGTTAACAATTTTTGCTTTAGGGTTGTGCAATAAATGATTAGAGATAATTTTTTGGGGGAAAGTAGACTTAATTGCTGCCTGCGTATATCTTATAGCTAATCTGTTTCATAATAATAATTGTTCCAGAAATAAGCGATTTAGGTGATTGCTGTTTTCATCTGATACTCGGCTTAGTTCATCATGAGAAAAACTCAGAAGTACTATTGAAGCCAATAGATATTGAGGAAATAAATAGCCCTAGCTTGATAAGACTACAAATATATGATATCATCAGATGAACCTCTATAGCAATATTAAGTATCCAGGACTAAGTCGTTATGTAATTTGTTCTATGAATGGAAATTGGCCTTATTTTGGTTAAATTGATGATGATGCGAGTTTGTAACACTCAGATGGAGAGTGCAACAATGGACAAAACTGCAATTGCACTCGAAGCAATCAGCAAGGAAACTGTTGATCTGGTACATGTCTTGTTCCACTTTTTATGGAGGAAGCTGCAAAATTCTTCTCAATTTGTCTAAATTTTTGAAAGCATGTGTCTCTGGTAGGAAAATATTCCCATTGAAGAAGTACTCCAACATTTGAAGTGCACAAAAGAAGGTCTCAAATCTGATGAGGTCCAGAAACGGTTGGAGGTTTTTGGCTACAACAAACTCGAAGAAAAATCGGTAACTTTCATAAGTTTCACTATTTACACTACATAATTTCTTGGTTTTGAAAGTTTCTAATGCTTATATGCATTCACAGGAAAGTAAATTTATCAAATTCTTGGGGTTCATGTGGAATCCACTTTCATGGGTAATGGAAGCTGCCGCCCTTATGGCCTTAGCACTTACCCATATGGGGGTGAGCCGTTTAAAAGTTTTGTGTACTTTGTGTAATTAGGATATGATATTTGAAATTTACTGGAAATTCATGATTTGACAGAATAAACACTGGGATTACCCCGATTTCACTGGAATCGTTTTACTTCTCCTGATCAACTCAACCATCAGTTTTATAGAGGAAAACAATGCCGGGAATGCTGCGTCTGCTCTTATGGCTCGTCTTGCTCCAAAAGCAAAGGTTAATACAATATCTAACAAACTATCGTGTCTTATGTTTAGTACTCTATCATTAAACATCCTTAAACAGGTTCTACGGGATGGAACATGGAGTGAGGAGGATGCTTCAGTGTTGGTTCCTGGAGACATCATCAGTATCAAGTTGGGAGACATCATTCCTGCTGATGCTCGATTGCTCGAAGGCGATCCCTTAAAGATTGATCAGGTAAATGAGAATGAATGCAATAGAATTTTGAAATAATTCATCAATCATTGTGAACTAACTTTATCCTTCAAATTTTGGTGTTCCAGTCTGCTCTAACAGGAGAATCGCTTCCAGTGACGAAGAATCCTGGTGATGGAGTGTACTCTGGTTCGACCTGCAAACAGGGTGAAATCGAAGGGGTGGTTATTGCAACTGGAGTCCATACCTTTTTCGGAAAAGCAGCTCATCTTGTTGAGAACACAACCCATGTTGGCCATTTTCAGCAGGTTCGTTCTGTAAAACTTATTCGAACTTCGAAGATATAGTATTAAACCACACATCTAAGTATGATAGGAACAATTACTCTGGTGGCTTCTCAAATTTAATATGGTATCAAAGTTAAAGTTTCAATACTGGGACTCGTGGGTACGGGCCCACATGTGAGACTTGTCCCCAAAGTTCGAGCTTGTAGGTGAATCCGTGGTTTAATTAGAAAAAAAAGGTTGGCCTCTTGTCTTTGGCTAGATTTAGGAAGCCAACAGCAGTAGTGACCCAACCAGAATGTCCTTTCAAACGATAGCATCATGGGCTAATTTTCTCGGTTTCTTCAGGTTTTAACTGCTATTGGAAACTTCTGCATTTGCTCGATTGCTGTTGGGATGCTGATTGAGATAATCGTGATATTTGGGCCTCAAGGAAGGAAACCCCGTGATGGAATCGATAACCTCCTTGTTCTACTGATTGGTGGGATCCCTATAGCCATGCCAACCGTTCTTTCTGTAACTATGGCCATTGGCTCCCATCGCCTATCCCAACAGGTATATGAAGTTCCTGTTCTCTTCTATATTTTCCAAAAGTTGATGAATTCTAGAACATTTTTCTTAGAGTTTTCTTTCTTTTTAGGGTGCAATCACCAAAAGGATGACAGCAATCGAGGAAATGGCTGGCATGGACGTTCTCTGCAGTGACAAAACAGGAACTCTGACTCTCAACAAACTTACAGTTGACCAGACATTAATCGAGGTTTTCGCTAATGGAGTTGACAAACAAATGGTCGTGTTGATGGCGGCAAGAGCTTCAAGGCTTGAGAATCAAGATGCCATCGATTGTGCTATAGTTTCAATGCTCGCAGATCCTAAGGAGGTACTTTGAGTAAATAAATACACGATTAATCTCAATATTTATGATTTAATATTGCTTAAATAAGTCCATTTTCCACTGATCAGGCAAGGGCGGGAATTACTGAGGTTCACTTCCTTCCATTTAACCCAACTGACAAGAGGACAGCTCTGACATACTTAGACAGTAAAGGTAGAATGCACAGGGTTAGCAAAGGAGCTCCTGAGCAGGTAATTCTCATATCAACAGTCCCTCTTATTTGATGACTGTTATAGTGGTACCACTCAAATCCAGCTGAACAACCAATAAATAAATTGGGTTCAGTCGCTCTGTCACATAGAGTTACATAAACTTGTTGTCTTGTAATCTGTTTGTACTTTTATATGTAGATTCTGCACTTGGCAAAGAACAAAAGTGAAATAGAAAAGAAGGTGCATGCCATAATTGACAAATTCGCCGAACGTGGTCTTCGATCTCTTGCTATTGCTCGTCAGGTAGTTTTACTACGCCCAAAAAATTACTGCTGAGATGAATTTTTTGATTGCATTGATCTTATGTATGCTGCGAATTTCAGGAAGTGCCTGAAGGCACCAAAGAAAGTCTTGGTGAGCCGTGGGAATTTGTTGGTCTCCTCCCACTGTTTGATCCGCCTCGCCATGATAGTGCTGAGACGATTAGGAGAGCACTGGATCTAGGCGTCAGTGTTAAGATGATTACAGGTGCGTGTTTTTGTGTTAATGGTATAAAATTAAACCGTGCATTCACATAGAAGTTTGAGTTTGTAGGTCAGTTCGTCAAGCAGCCATTTATATATTCCTTATAAGCCAACTGAAAATCTTATGTTCATTTCATTTAATAAAATTTTGCTATATTTTAGGTGATCAACTCGCGATCGCCAAGGAGACCGGTAGAAGGCTCGGAATGGGAACAAACATGTACCCTTCATCTTCATTGCTCGCTGAGCACAAGGATCAGTCCTTTGCAGTTCAACCCATTGACGAACTCATCGAGAGAGCCGATGGTTTTGCTGGAGTCTTCCCGGGTATGTAATAACAAGGTCAAAATTATGAATGTGAATTTTGGACCAAAACCTTGTCATTTTAAAAAACAATGTTTTCACAAAGTTCTTTGATTCGATGCAGAACACAAGTACGAGATTGTTCAACGACTTCAAACGAAGAAACACATTGTTGGAATGACGGGTGACGGAGTCAACGATGCTCCGGCACTGAAGATAGCTGATATTGGAATCGCAGTTGCAGACGCTACAGATGCTGCTCGCAGCGCTTCTGACATAGTTCTCACAGAGCCTGGCCTTAGTGTCATTATCAGTGCTGTCTTAACGAGCCGTGCCATCTTTCAAAGGATGAAGAACTACACTGTAATTATTGATCTCCACATACCATTTCTATGATTTCGGCTCCTTCCGTTGCTCCAATTATGACATTTTCTTCTGGGTTTTCTTTTGTCTTTGCAGATATATGCAGTCTCTATCACCATCCGTATCGTTGTAAGCTTCGATCCAAATCACGTTCATGCCATTATTCGCTTTCTGGAAGATTTAGCTAACTGTCGTTTTTATGAACTGCAGCTAGGGTTTACGCTCCTCAATGTGTTCTGGCAATACAGCTTTCCTCCATTCATGATTCTCATCATTGCAGTCCTCAATGATGGTAAGTATGAGTAATAACATTACCTGAAATGTGAGCCACTGTGGATTTTCCATTCGAGTTTAATACAAAATTTAACGGAGCTAGCAAATTGCACTAAAATGTGGATTCTGATAGCGAAATGTCCAAAAAAACAAATCAGCTAGCAACCAACACATCAATTACAATTCAGCATGCAATTTGGTGTTAAACCCTTGTTTTTACATTAAGTTTGAGATTACAATGATCTGTCAATTTCTGTCACGATTAACACAATGAATGCAATTTTAATTTTGATTAGGTACGATTATGACTATTTCGAAAGATAGAGTTAAGCCATCCCCGATGCCCGACAGTTGGAAGCTGAGTGAAATTTTCGCCACAGGAATAGTCATAGGAAGCTATCTCGCCCTCATGACCGTAATTTTCTTCTTCATGGCCTACGAAACCAATTTCTTCCCAGTAAGTAACCGTCTCCTTTCTTCTTGATTGTACTATAAATCCGATCAAGCATGACAAAAACATGATCATATCCTTTTCTTGTCTCCTATCTTTGTAGAAACATTTTGGGGTCAAGAGCTTCAGCAAGCACCACAATAACATTTCCATTTCTGCAATCAAGACTGAACTAGACGAAAGGCTCGGGTCGGCTCTGTATCTTCAAGTTAGCACAATAAGTCAAGCTCTCATTTTCGTGACACGATCCCACGGATGGTCTTACTTCGAGCGGCCCGGGCTTCTCCTTGTAGCTGCGTTCATTCTTGCCCAATTGGTAAAAAGATGTTTTTTTCTGTATATTTCTGTTAAGATTAGTTGGTTTCATGACATGATATCATATTTTGGTTTCTTATCTCAGGTGGCAACTTTATTATCTGCTCTTTTAACATGGAAGCTTGCGGGGATAACGAGCATCGGATTTGGATGGTGCGCGGTCATTTGGTTGTACAATATTCTGTGTTACCTCTTGCTCGATCCGATCAAGTTTGCGGTTCGTTACGCGCTCAGCGGGAAGGCTTGGGGACTTGTTTACAACAAGAGAGTAAGTCGGAAATTCTTTTGAATTCCATAACTTTTAGTAAACCGAATTTTGGACGAATTGCAAAGACATACCGATTTGTTTTACTATTATGGAATATTTGGGCAAAAACCAAGCCTAAACTTTTATGCATGTCAGATTTGCATACTAAAATTCCCTTGGTAATGCTTTATAGACATCAATGACAACCCAGAAGGACTTCGGAAAGGAAGCGCGAGAGGCTGCATGGGCAACCGAGCAGCGGACCCTCCACGGTTTGGCAACTCCTGACAAAACATCGTTCGAGAAACACACGTTCAGAGACATCAACATCATGGCTGAAGAGGCGAGAAGACGTGCTGAAATCGCGAGGTTGAGGGAGCTCCATACCCTGAAAGGAAAGGTTGAGTCTTTCGCAAAGCTCAGGGGTCTTGACATCGATGTGAACCCGCATTACACTGTTTGAGAGTCTTCTTTTGTTTTAAACTTCACGCGTTTTTTGATTTTCATACATTTGTTGTATTCTCAACTACTGATAAAGATTGATGCAGAGCTCGATTCTACCAATAAAAGCTCGGACTCTGTCTGTATTCATGAATTTCACCGAGCTTTGATAACTCCTACCCTGTTTTGTAACTTAGAAACCATTGAAGTGTCAAAAAATATAATGTAAAATAAAACGTGGACGGCAGGATTCGAACCTGCGCGGGCAGAGCCCACATGATTTCTAGTCATGCCCGATAACCACTCCGGCACGTCCACTTTGTTGTACTCTTTTCGTACCAAACTATATGTATTCTGTAATATATATATAATATAGATTTTCTGTATGTGCTATTTATTTATTTGATTAGTAATATTTTTCTCTTACTCCATTACAACCAGCCTTCCTTGCGTTGTACTCGTTATAATACATGTTTATTTTAATACTATAAATGTATCGATAACTTATGGTTTTATTTGTATATCCATATTTAAAATATTTATATTTTATTATAATTTTTGTAAGTAAAATAAATTTTAAACTTTTTAGTTGTGAAAACATAACTTAATAATTATAACACTCTAATTTTAACCGATTTAATCTAAATAATAAAATCTATTTTCATAATAAGTGTTTCTCTTTATATATGTACAATCATGATTATAAACACAATTTTAAATTAAGTATTATAACTATACTAAATAAAAATTTAAATAACCATCACTATGTATAAACTCAGACCGCCCTACACCCAGGTACGGAGCTACATGAGGCCGGGGGCAATTGACCCCCTCAACTTTTAATTATGTATAAATTTTATCATAAAAAATATAATAATTTTCAATTTAGCCTATTTAAATCATATATTTACTCCCACTAATTTTTTTTTAGTTCAACTATTTGGTCTTATTTTAAGATTTGCCTATACTCAATAATTTTTCTGCGTTCGTCCCTGCCTCCACAATACTATAAAGTATAAAGAATGTCTATAATGAGTATAATCACATTGCGACTGATGTCTAGTTGTTGTGTACTGCCAACGTATTGGTCTGTCGAGTCTGAGGCCCTTTGACTGCTCAATGCTCAAAATTTGCTACAACTGGAACACGTTGAAGACTGCTTCTGAGACCATTCAGAGAGCGACACGTAGGATCCGTCTACGCAGCCCGTGACGACGGTGAGCCAGCTGAGCACGATGCAGAAGGATTCACAGAAAGGACGAAAATACCAGTACCACTCATATAAGCGGCAGTCTGTCTGATTAATGAATGAAGGGTTTTCAGGTAATTTTACTTTTCCGGTCTGCACAATAAACCAAAATTTAGTCGACTTTGATTCTGGATTGATAAACGGAGACTTCGAGCTCTGATCTCCGACGAAGACGTTGAAGAGTGTCTGCTCACCGATCTGATCCTCTCCTCTTCTATTCTCTGATACGTAGCTGTTCCATTCAGCGGCCTGTCCATGGCGGCACCGTTTTTCACGATCCCTTTCCAGCCTTACGTTTATCAGGTACTTCCATTTCGCTGAGTAAAACTGTTAAAATATCTGTAATGCTGCTAGGGGGTTTAATTATGGAATAATCCGGAGAGATTTTCTGGAATTATTCTTTGACAGATTCGTTGCCTGTGTTATCCGGAGCTACACAGTAAATCGCTTGATTCTGATGCCAGTTTACTGATACGGATGAAAATGTGGCGTCAGTGAATGGATTTGTTCGTCTTTGTAGTGCTCCTAGTGTCGGAGATGCAAGGTTATAAGGCGGAATTTCGGGATTTTCTGTAATTGATATGTTCCTAGAGAATTTATCTCCTTGTTGGAGGACAAAGTGATTAATTCCTTAGAATCAAGACCTTGGTGCCTCGGTAGTCATAAGAAAAATAAGTGATCACCATAGTAAATAGATAGAAGATGCGCCCTGTGCAGTGGATGGTTGGTACTACAAGGAATTTCATTTGAACAGATACGGAATACGTAATCGAGTTTTAGTATCTCCAATGAAATATCTGATTAGTAATGCTCTAGTTGTCAAGTTCATTCAAAGGGGCATTTGTCGAACCAGGTGTTATGTGATGATATTATTGGTTAGGTACGAGTGCAGACACTAGAACTTGCTAGCACACCTTAATATACTAGATAAATCTTTTTCTAATGTCTATTCCCAAGCTTCTTGTCTTTGATATATTATTGTTTTACCAGTGTTTCTTGATTTCTGAGATTAATTCTGTGAACTGATATGTGTAGAGTCCTGATGATGCTGTTACAGCATTTCAAGTTATTGGTGGTGAGGCACAGGTCGTTCAGGTAATTGGCATTCTTACCCCTGAAGTCATGCTGTTAGTTAGGCTGTTCTTAAGCTTAAATCCTCAAAGGAATTTTTATTTTTCTATCTGCTCTTTCTCATTATTTTTTCTCTGTCAGATAATGCTGAAGCCACAAGAGAGGATTCTTGCAAGACCTGGTAAGCAGTGTAATTGCTTTTTGCTGTGCATTTGTTTTTTTAGAGGATATCATTGACGATATTACAGTCATCTATCTCTTTCATTTTGTTATTTAATTTTATTGAATGAACCTTTTCTTCTATCTTAGATGCATTACTATATGATTCACAAATTCCATGCAGAACCTTTCTAAGTTGCTATACGCCTGAATGAATAAATGATTCTTGATTGTATTGCAGGTTCAATGTGCTTTATGTCTGGCTCTGTGGAAATGGAAAATGTTTATCTACCTGAGAATGAAGTTGGAATGTGGCAATGGCTCTTTGGCAAGACTATCACTAGCGTAGTTTTCCGGAATTCTGGTCCAACTGAGGGATTTGTTGGGATAGCTGCACCTTCACTTGCAAGAGTTCTCCCGGTAAGTGTATTTGCTTCCTAAAGTTAGGTTCCATTCTACTGCATAGAAGATACTGTTTAAACATGTGGTTGTATTATAACACTACTAATGTATTGTCTTCTTCTTGTGTTTGTCTTAGATAAATCTAGCGGTCTTTGGAGGAGAGATTTTGTGTCAGGTAGGCTTGATCATCATCAGTGCCCATTATTTTTGTCTAATCATCTTCTAAAGCATAGCTTGTTTTCTAGAATGAACTTGCAATCCTTCTCTCTCTCACTCTCCATAAGTGGGTTATTTTATAATTATGTTATGTCAAATTTAATTTGTAGCCAGATGCATTTCTATGTTCCATTAATGATGTGAAAGTCAGTTATCCAGTTAATCAAAGGGCACGGCAGGTTGTTACTGGTGTAGAGGTCAGTTGATTTCCTCAAACTCACTAAGATTGAATATCTAATAGCATGCTATCTCTACAGTTATCAGTTCGGGTTTAATTCATTCATGTTGAATTTGATGTCATTAGGGATTTTTGAGACAGAAAATTACCGGCCAGGGGATGGCTTTCATACTTGCTGGTGGATCTGGTATGTTTGTTTCATGTAATATGCTTAAGCTCCTTACTCTATGAGACACAGAGTAACAAGCTATAAACAACCAACATCCAAATCTATATCACACAATCACTAAATAAAAAATTCGTGTCTTCAGTGGTGTGGCACACTAGAAAGATATTCCACTCTTGGAAAAATAAAATGTCAACAAGAACTTTTCTATTTTAGTGCTGCCTATATTGTTGCATTCTTGCTCCCTCTTCTTTGATCAGTATCATCCTTCGATCGTCTTTACCTCTATACTGCTGAAATTTCGAATATTTGAGGAGCATAATTTCTTGCCCACTTCTCTTGGGACAGTTATGCAGAAGAATCTTGATGTTGGTGAAGTCTTAGCTGTCGATGTTACTTGCATTGCTGCTGTAACTACCTCAGTAAATGTCCAGATTAAGTACAATGGTCCCATCCGGCGTGCAGTATTCGGTGTAAGTTTGTATAGATCTAACTCTATAAATCGTGTTAGCCTTTTTAACAAATACATCTGATTGTGTTTAATTGCAGGGTGAAAATCTTGTGACAGCTATTCTTACAGGCCCCGGAATTGTGTTCATCCAAAGTTTACCTTTCCACAGACTTTCACGACAGATTGCTCGGTAATTTCTCGCACATCTCTATCGATTTCTCAGTTCCTTAACCGTGTTTACTTTTCTTCAATTACATGACAGGGCTGTTACGTCGCCAAACGTGAGGGAAAACCCAAAGTTGTTCCTCCAAATCGCCATCTTCTTCTTTCTTGCGTACGTGGTGATTGTGTCATCTTTGATCTTAACAGATGTATGAGACTGAAACGTAGAATATCTCAATTGGAGGATAGTAAATTAAATTAGGAAGGGTTTACATGTGATTGATTGTGTTGGATAATTGTGAATGCTTGTTAATGTTGGTACAACGATATGAGAACGCCCAATTTGTTATTTTGTTATTAATATAAATGCAATATACACATGATTTGGCGGAAATTCTATATGCATAGGTAGATCAATATTCAATATACATTTTTAATAAAAAAATAATATTTCTAATTTATATATTTGTCGGGCCATCTACGCAAAAAAAAAAGAAAAAAGAAGAAGGTAAGACTCGTACTATTTTCTCAACCCATTCCACTATGATGGGCCTCGAGTTAATGTAGGCTTCAAGTTAATGATTGGGCCATGCTCAAGCCCAGTCCATAATGATTGGCCGTAATTCAATGATAGGACCATCTGAAGCCCATTAGACTCAAATAAAGCTCTCCAATATTGTAGGTTGACGATTGGGTCACTCTCAAGCCCATTCCACTATGATGGGCCTCAAGTTAACGATAAGGCCTTTCTTAAAGTCCATTTGACCCAAATTATAGTGTACTATTGTAGGCTTCAGGTTAACTATTGGGCACTCTCAAGCTCAGTAACTGCATTGTATTGGGCCTTAATTCAATGATTTTAGGCCCTTTTGAAACCCATTATACCCAAATAAAGCTCTTCAATATTGCAGGTTGACGATTGAGCCACCCTCAAGCCAATTCCACTGTGATGTGCCTTGAGTTAATGATTAGGCCCTTCTTGTGATGGGCTCGTCAATATAGGCTTTAAGTTGACAATTGAGCCACTCTCAAGCCCAATCCAGTTTGATGGACCTTTATTCAATTACTAACCTATTTGAAGCCCATTAGACTGGAATAAAGCTCTCCAATATTGCAGGTTGATTACCGGGCCACTATCTAGCCCATTCCATGTGATGGGCCTCGAGGTAATGTTAGTCCCTTTTGAAGCCCATATGACCCAAATTAAAGTTTCTCTACTATTGTAGGCTTTGGTGGTATACAAAATATTGAAAGGAATATTTTACCCTAAGCACTAAACTCAAACCTGATCTTCACCCATGGTCAGTTTGGTCAAGACTCAGATCGGAGCCCTCGAGTTTCAATCAAATCAGAACTCAATTGTAACATTTGAAAAAATTTAGAATGATTAAATTGTGACATTTTTTAAAGTTTTATGTTATTTTTGCAATTTTTAAAATTTATTATATTAAATTTAGATGAAAAAGTTGATTTCTGACCGATGCAAACTTGCATTTTAACCAAACATGAGAGTAGAAATTTTACGATTTAAACTTTAGAGAGAAACTCAAAATCTTGCCTAGCATTAGAGTGCAATACTATATTTTACCATTTAGTAAATTTGTAATATTATTAAATTTATGAAAAAAAATATAATTTAACATTATTTATAAAAAAAATTATATGAGAGTTGCCCTGGCAAATGATATAATTTTTTTTAAAAAAAATGGTTAAATATCAACTAGCTACCTGAACTTTGAACGTTTTGCAACGAGCTACCCGAACTGTGAAAATTCAAAACAGACTACCTAAACTTTGAAGAATGTGCAAATAGCTACCTTCGTTCAATTTTCCGTCATTAGTCGTCGGAAATTCGTCGGAAATTGGACGGAGGTAGCTATTTGCACATTCTTCAAAGTTAAGGTAGCCCGTTTTGAATTTTTAAAGTTCAGGTAGCTCGTATCAAAATGTTCAAAGCTCACGTAACTATTTATTATTTAATCCTAAAAAAAAATTATTCGTTCCAATTTGGTGGAGGAATGCTCGTCAGCTACTCCTTTATAAGCTCCCCTCTCTCTTTCTTTGTAATTTGTATGAGTCTATATACTCCACGGCAAGCATATGGATCTTCGCCCTGGAAGAGCATCAATGGAAAGGCTCAAGCGGAAGCTCAGCTCTACTGGCGGCCACGTCAAGGCCGAATCAACCTCCGCCGCTTCTTCTTCTTCCTTCTTCGCTGACGAATTTTCCGAAGAAGAGGAACAAGAAGCCAAAGTCAGCAAACGAAAGGCTCGTCTGATCTACACTCTGAGAGCGAGCCCCAGGAAGAGCTGCAAGTTACCAGATCCTGCGACGGTTCACGACGGAGATAGCGACACTGGTCAGTCCAGGAACGCAGCTCAGCGGCCGCGATCCAAGAGGAGATGCCGAGTTGCTGCCGTTCCGGAGCGGCTGAGCTCTGTCTGTGATGCTTCGCCGGAGGAAGACGCCATCGCCATGTGCCTCGTGATGCTCTCCAGGGACACGTGGACGAATCGTCGTGGATCGAGGGAGGAGAAACCGAAGCAGCAGCAGCACCAGTGCGAGGTCTGCAACAAGGTGTTCCGGTCCTCTCAGGCGCTTGGCGGCCACAGAGTCACGCACCGGAAGCTTAACCAATTCGGTAAGTTTCGTAGAAAAACCGTCGCTGATGATCGGGACGTCAGCGGCGCAAAGATTTTCGAGTGCCCTGCCTGCTTCAAGGTGTTTGCTTCGGGCCAAGCCCTCGGCGGCCACAAAAGATCCCACAATGTCGGCGTCCCATCTCCGGAGTCTCAGATCAGCCTGATCGATCTCAACTTGCCTGCGCCAGAAGAAGAAGACGACTGCAGCGTCGTCTCCGATGCCGAAACCCCCGATCAACACTGCAAGACTTGAGAGCATTCCAAATACGAAACTAAACAGAGCATTGAGGAAGATGATGGAAGGGAATCGTCCCTGCGTCACCCAAGAACTCATCATCGTTTGAATTCATCAATCACGGTTTCTTGTTGAAAGAGATCGTTTGATATGGTTGAAGCTGAGGATCAAGGTTGAATAGTCGAGCTCGTGTTACAGAGGAGGGAGGAGATGACGTATTTTAATGATTTTTATTGATTTATTTATTTTAGGTGGATAATTAGGGGAAAGGTAAACTGTTTTGTTGGCAGTGGGAACCATTTTTTTTATTAAATATTAAGTAATTACCTGAATTTTGGATATTTTGCAACAAATTACCCGAACTTTAAAAATTCAAAACGTGTTACCTCAACTTTAAAGAATATGCAAATAACTACCTCCATCCAATTTCTGACGAATTTCCAATGACTTTCCAACGAAAAATTGGACGGAGGTAGTTATTTGTACATTCTTCAAAGTTGAGGTAGCCCGTTTTGATTTTTCAAAGTTCGGGTAGCTCGTTGTAAAACGTTCAAAATTCAGGTAGCTACTTTGTATTTAACCCCTTTTTTTATAGGTTAATTAATTATTTGTTAGCTAAATTTTAAATATAAGTTTTTTTTTTTTAAATGCTAGGTGACTATATAAAGTTACAAACGGTATACCATGTCCGTCTAATGATGATGAAAAAATACACGTGACTGTTATATGACAACTAGTAATTGCATTTTATTTATAAATAAATTGAGTTAGCAAATTGTATTTTTTTAATATAAATTCAGTTAGTAAACTAATTTTTTAAAAATGTTTTAGCAATTTTCGCAAAAAATAAAATACAAATTTATATCACAATTCAATATTAAATTAGATAAAACTATTAAATTACAACTTTTGTTAAAATTAATAGTTTATTTTAAAACATATCTAACAAAGTATCCACTCTAAAAAATTTAGCTACCAAATATATATATATTTAAATCTAATATGGAAGATGGACGTGGGGTAGAGAGTTGGTGGGTCACTGGTTGCTTCCGTATATTAACTTTGCAGCTCCCCTCCCCCAATTGAATTGGTAAATTTTTTTTGATATTTTTAAAAACAAATATAATTTTTTAAATTATAAATCAATCAGGTATCTGAATTAAAAAATTAACAGAAGTAATAATTTATTTAAGTCACTTTAAAAAAAATAAAAATAAAAAATTAGTGATTTATAAAGTGTTCCATGTTGGATAACGACTTAACTATTAAGTTATTCACTAAATACACTTATACAAATTTATTAAATAATAGGTCTACCCTTAGACTTAGAATATCCAACCATTAAGATTTCTTGACCCATAAAATTATGAACCGGAAATGTAAAAAAATTAAATTCTCAAGACAATAAATTCTAGTGAGATTCAAACTAAATAAGGTGGAGCAAAAAAGATCGGTGAACCGAAAAAATGAAAAAATAGTCCCGAGATCGTCCTAAATTTAAGACCGAATCAAAACGAGCGGATTTTTTACCCTAAATACTGGCTCAGCCCGAGGATATGTTAGTATAGGTTGGAATCAACATTTATTGTGTTTTTTTTAATTAGTTTATTATGTGTTTAGTGTTGTATTTGAAATTTGAACTTTTTTTTATATGATATTTGTATTTTGTTTTGTATTAGATACTTGGTATAATATTTGCATTATATTTTATATTTAAAAACTTTGAATATTTTTTTTGGTGAAAAAGTCGATTTAGGACCAAGATCGACCCGAGTCAAGAAAGACAGTCTCCGTTTTTTTATAAGATGAATTTGGTATCGGTCCTCCCGGTATGAATCCCGAAATTTCAGACTCAATTTTTTTTTTTTGAGAAAAGCCTATCCCGCTTGTCCCAAGCTCCCCACTAATTCAAACTCGTAATTCGTTTTACCCTAAACCCAACCCATAAGATTAGGTCTAGAGGAGATGAGGACTTCCTCGCATTTATTTTAAGTCTAAGAAATAATTATAGTTTTTAACTTTGTGCCTTCCTCTCTTTTACACTCTGAAGTTTGAGTTGGCGTGAAGTATGGTATCAATGATTCCAATATGAATCAAAAGAAACCCATAACTTCAAATGCCATGACCTAACCACAAAAAGTAACTATGATAGTTTCTAAATTTATCTATACATAAGAATTAAAAAAAAAAAATTGCTAACATTTTATTCATCATAACTTATTTATAAAATATTCCGAAACACGACGTGAACTTCACAATCATTTTATTTAAGGATATGAAAATTGAGGCAATCGAGTTTAAATTGGTATTAGAATTCTGCAGAACCTGGGGTTCGTGGAAAAGGTATCGCGTCTCGTATATTCTCTATCCCTGTCGCGAACTGCACGAGCCTCTCGAACCCTAATCCAAATCCCGCGTGCGGAACTGTCAACAAAAAAGAAACAGATCAGACCGAACCAGTTACTAATAGGGCTGATCATGGGCGGGGCGGGCCAGTCTAGAAGGCAGGACCGAAATCGAGACCGAAATTTCGGTCCTGCCTTCTGGAGGACCGAGACCGACTTCGGACAAAAAAGCCCGCTCGAGTCGGTCTTGCTTGACTCGGACTGGTCTCGGTCCTAGATCGAATCTGACCAAAAACTGAATCGGTCCAAATACAAAGGAACAAATCAACCAAGTAACAAACATACAAAGTTCCTATAAACAAAGTTCATTTTCTCACATTACAACAATACAATATACATTAGTGGAATCAAAGTTCCTAATCGGTCCGGGCCGATCCTAATCGGGCTTTCGGGGGGAAATCCTGAGACCGAGACCAAGGCCGACCTTGAAGAAAAACCACCCGCTCGGTATCGGTCTTAGTCGGACCGGTCTCGGACAAATCTTGTCGGGAATTCGGTCCAACAGTCTTTTTTGATCAACCCTAGTTACTAACATAGGATCATATCATGCTTCATCATTCAAGAATAGAAAACAATGGTTGATGATGGAAAGGAAAGGTGGTACTGACCCGAACCATAACGACGCAAGTCAAGATACCACCAATAGCTCTCTTTGTTTAGGTTCAAACCATCTAGACGAGCTTCCAGATAATCGAGTCGTTCTTCTCTTTGGCTTCCACCTATTAGCTCGCCAACCTGTATATTTTATCATATCAGCATGCTGATTATGAGACAAGTCGTAAATAACATAATGTTGGGGTATGGAGCGCAGAGTCTACCCGAGGCACCAACATATCCATTGCAGCCACTGTCTTTCCATCATCATTTTCCCTCATATAGAAAGCTTTGATTTCCTAATAAAAGGGTCAGAAGCAGGAAATTAGAGAGATTCAATTCCACAGAGTATTTTCATCACAAAATACGGGAAATAGTTTAACCGTTCATTAGCGGGAGAAGGATGAGAAATGTTCTACTTGCCTTCGGATAGTCTCTGATGATAACAGGGCAGCCGCCAAAGGCCTCTTCTGTAATGTACCGTTCGTGCTCACTCTGCAAATCGCATCCCCATTTCACCTGTAAGAAGTGTTAGAATCAAACACTCTATCTAATGAAGAAAACACTTAGGATTGAGAAGGAAAAAACTCAGTTTTTCTAGAGAGGAAAGGAAGGGAAACAAACTCAGATTTTTTTGTGGTAACACCCAAGTGGGTAACCTCCACACGGTTTAGCAAGATATATTAATGATGGTTACTGTTACAAAATACGTATACATGGAGAAATACAGTACAGTCTATGGGTTCGGGGCGCTGCCCCGGCAACCTCACCGCGGAGGTTGAACCGCGAGACGCGTACATTAATACATAATCTACCATTACATATTAATCAGACTACAATACCTAACAAGAAGTTCAGTTTGTTAAATTTAGAGGGAACTAAGAAAAATAGAATTTTGGAGAGGATAAATGAGATAGAAAGGGACTATAAATTACCGGGAATTCAAACTTCTTCTTTGATTTAAGAAGAAGTTCAACCGCATCGGTATAAGATAACTGCACAAAGTCTTTTTCGACGACATCCTGTGCAAGTGGAAAATCAGTGGAATTTCGAGATGTCGAGGGATACAGTGTTGTGGAGATGCATTAAGCAAAGAGATCATACAATTAATCGGTCAATTATTCCTTTCTCAATCCAAGTGTTGAAAAAATCCATGTCTTCCTTGCAATTTTCAAGTATATACTTCACCTTCAATGTAGAAAATGGTAATTAGCAGTTGAATAGACAAAAAAGTAGCTACTTTTTGCCCAAAAAACATAATTTTTTGCCCAAAAAAATGAGACTATGTAATAAGATGCGAAAAGTAACATACTACATACTGGAGATATGCAGCTGCACAAGCCATGTCATCATCAAGATCCGCAAAAGCAAGTTCAGGTTCGATCATCTAAGGAAATGAAGAAAAAAAATACACTCATCAGAATGGTATTCCAAAGCTCAATCAATCGTCAATAAAGGAATGATAATATCAAAGACATCCTTACCCAGAACTCAGCCAAGTGCCTTGATGTGTTAGAGTTTTCTGCACGGAAGGTGGGGCCAAATGTGTAGATCTGGAAGCAACAATTAAGATAAGAGAATGAGTATCAAATTGAATTTGAGTAAAAACCCATAGAAATATAACAACTTACATCAGAAAGAGCAGTAGCATAGGTTTCCCCGTTGAGTTGGCCAGAGACTGTCAAGAACGCTGGCTTACCAAAGAAATCCTAACACCAACAATTACAGATCAGATGGTGTCCAAACCATATTTTAACTTGGCCAAATTTCACGACTTAATTAATCAATTAACAAGATAGTGCATAGTGTTTTCAAACTGACAAATTAAGCATTTCTACCATTGGAAAATATTTGATGGGTCATACCAGCTCTTGCTAGTGTTGTTTTAGAATATATTTGATTAATTGGATAGCAAAAAGCGTACAGCATACGCAAGAACAGCTACTTCCAGGTGAATCAAATTTAACATACAGAGATAATCATCAAAGAAAAACTTCAGCTAATGAAGAGATAATTAACCAAAGTCGTACACTTCATTCTACTAGAAATTTTATTGTAGAATTGACTTTTAGGAGCTCATATAATTAAGGGTTAAATACCAAGGAACTACTTGAACTTTGGACGTTTTGCAACGAGCTACCCAAACTTTGAAAATTCAAAACGGGCTACCTCAACTTTGAAAAAGGTGCAAATAGACCTCCGTCCAATTTCTGACGAATTTTCGACGACTTTCCAATGAATTTCCGACGAATTCCATCAACAGTTGACGGAAAATTGGACGGAGGTAGCTATTTGTCCCTTTTTCAAAGTTGAGGTAGCCCGTTTTGAATTTTCAAAGTTCGGGTAGCTCGTTGCAAAACGTCCAAAGTTCAGGTAGTTCCTTGGTATTTAATCCTCTAATTAAATTCATGAAATAATGGCAACTGGAAGAGTGAGAAAAAATAAACACCGAACTTACTTGTGACCAATCAACCGACCCATCTTCTGTCTTTGGAATGGCAGCAACAGATGATTTTGTAGCCTCTAGAGAGGTAGGGATCTGCGAACGTGGAGTATGTTTTAAGTGCACTGAACCAATATAATTGCAAATCCAGAAAATGGGCTAAAAAAATGGGATAAAGTCCGCACCTATATGTTATGATGGAAATGTTTTTATGAAAGCACATGGTGATATCAACATATATAAAATTGTGAAAAAAGATAGTAACATAAAGCTATGGTAACAACATAAAATTTAGTGGAATTGACACTTAAACATTGCACTGAGAATGGCCATTGGTTTTCTATTGTAAAATGGGGCATACCAAAGTAGTCACACAGAACTGTTCTCCTGCTCCTTCACAGTCGGAAGCTGTAATGATGGGACTTGAGACCCAAACAAATCCATTTTCTTGGAAAAACTTGTGAGTAGCAAAGGCTAGTGCATTCCTCACACGAGCAACCTAGATTCCACCACCACAGCAAGCAGAAGAAGATTAGATTATAGCACAAACAAACAGCTACCAAAATGGATGGACAGTCAAGCACCAATTATCTTCTCAAACTTCACGTTCGAGCAAAAAAAACACGTGAAATTCATATAACATGAGGTAATTGTGACTAGCTACAGGCAGTGGCGGATCTGGTGTACAATAAGTGGGGTCCCAGGACCCCACTTGTTTTCTTCCCACATACGTATTTTTTATTGAGGACCCACTAAAGTATGTAAGAGGACCTCACTTGGATAGGGGAACCCACTAAACCGTGACTGAGCAGCTTCCACCACAGCAGCTTTGGAACTGGGAACCCACTTGCTTCGGTTCCCAGATCCGCCGCTGGCTACAGGTTGCATTAGTTACATTGTAAGGACTTGTTACCAAATGAATTAAAAAGAGAAAACCTACTGCTCCGAATGTGTTTGTTCTAGGTCGAAGATGAGCCTTGGTTCTCAGAAACTCTCTGCTAACTCTCTTCTTTTGAATTGGAAAGGAAGGATCACTTTTGCCAAGCTGCAAGAAAAGGAACATTGAAACCACTATAACAGCTGAGAGGTACAACCAGAGGCAGAAACAGGACAAATGGAATTTAGTCATGTTGTTAATCAATCAGAGACAAGCTACAAAAAGCACCCTACCAATACAACTTTTTTGAGCTTCAACTCAATCTTCTGCTTTGTTCCTTGACTGGCGACAACAGTCCCTTGTACCCATAATGATGCACCAGTTGAAATCGACCCAGATTCAATCTATTATTCAGTTTGAACAATACTTTAACATATAAATCAGGAGGCTTCACAAGGAAATAAAGATAAGCAAATGTGATTTTTTTTTCTCCTGATCAAAGCTAGATGATGAAGTGAATGTAACAATAAGAATGGAGGAAGATGGTCAAGAGATGGGGAAAAAACATGATTCCTTCAAAATTACCTGATCATAACCTTCAGCATCTGAGTCCACTACGCATTGGATATTCGAGAGACATGAACCGTCATTGATCTAAACACCCATAGACATAATAAAGAAGACAATTAATACCTTAAAGACAAGAAAATTATTACAGACCAGATATACATATCCATAACAAAAACAAGATGTCAACTTGAACAAAGGAACCTTATTTCAAGTACTCTCTACACAATTCAATAGAAATGTCATTGGTCTATACATGTAAGTTCTGGCTATTAATGAATCACTTACCGTTTAATGAAATGGAAAGTAGCTACAAGGAAACAAGATACCCTCTAACTTCTACTTTCCCTCTCTAACTAGATAGTCTCCACTTCACATAGATTAAGGAGGTTAAATTCTAAGGTCACCAAAATCTCTTGATTATCCATTCTCATGCACCAGACCGGTCCCAGATAGTTGATCTAAAAGTTCTATTCAATTGTCGATAAAGCGAAAATATGAATGCCAAAATATTTCGTAGCATACCATTTAGTACATAATGAAGAAACCGTACCGAGGCTTGCAAACTAATTACTTTACCTCAACAAACGTAACACTGCTCTGAACACGGAGGGTGCGGACCCAACCCGTAACGGAAAGAGTCTGCCCTACCCGACCCAAGCCTTCGTCCGGCCCGCCCTTAACCTCCGAAATCCTCAGCCTCTTCCGAAATTCACCCACCTTGTCCCTGACATTCTCCAAAACCTCATTCTTTTTCCTTTCGACGGCTTCACCAGCCTGAAAAGCTGCAGAAATCACGGTACAGAGGTGTCTCCGGCGGGGAAGGACCGGTGGCAAAGCTTTATACCTCGGCAGTTGTGAGCATTTCCATGATTGGAACGAGAGTAATCGGAGAGCAGAGTATGGTCGCATACGGAGAGCAGAAGCTGCCGGAGCTAAGGCAGCCGCCATGGCCTCTGCTGTTGGAAGAGACTAAGGTGGCTTTGTCTGGCTACCAGCGGATGGACTTGATAGCGGAAGTAGCGGTGGAGTTTTTGTGATGTTCGGTAATGTAACGCAATATTCTTGAAATGTAGGGGTGTATTTGAAGTGCTTTTTTATCTTTCTGGGTTTGAAAAAAAATATTAATTATAAAAAAAAAACATTGAGGAAAAACTACACATCAAATAAAAAAAAAATTACAAAAAAAAAAACACAAATTTTTTAAATTTAGGAAATAACAAACCTATCTCAAATTTAATGTTGAATTAATAACTCTTTCAAATATTGAAAAATTCGTTCAAACACAATGAAAATTTGAGTTAAATTTGTTGATTGTTCAATTTCAAAAGTTTGGTTTGTTGTTTGTCAAAAAAAATTAGTTTGTTGTTTGATTTTTTCTCAAAGTTCGGTTTTTTGGTAGTTAACCCCCAAAAAATAGTTACTTATTTATTTGTTAATTAAACTTTGAGAAATTATTATTTAATATTTAGTTTTTTTATTTAATTTTATATAAAATTGTAATTTGATAACTTCGTTCAAATTAATGTTAAGCGAAGACGAAATAAGTAATTTATATCATGTATCAACTAATAATTTTTTTTTTTTAAAAATGAACTAATAATTTAAAAAAAATCCGTATAATTCAACTATTCAATTATAAAATTCTCATAAATTCAATAAAATTTAGTATAAAAATAAAATATAAAATAATAGACAAAATATAATTTATTATAATTATTATTTAACAGTAAATTGACGGGTCTAACAAAATTCAACTTTACAAAATCCAATTAACAATTTATATGTTAAAAAAAATACCAAGGAGCTACTGAACTTTGGACGCTTTGCAACGAGTTACTCGAACTTTGAAAATTTAAAACGGATTATCTCAACTTTGAATAAAGTGCAAATAGCTACTTATATAAAGTTCAGGTAGCTCGTCCAAAGTTCAGGTAGCTACTTGGTATTTAACCCTAAAATAAATGCAAATTGTCCATTTTTTAAAGCATCATAATTCAACAAACAACTTATTTTCTATGCAATTTGCATATCCATTCATGGATGAATCTGGGTGTTTGATGCATATTACTTACAATTACAAGCAACTACAAATTTCCTGGGTGTGTAACATAATTTCATGATTCAAATCCAAGCAAATCCCCATCCTGATTTCCACTGCACTTACAAGAACATAAACATGATTCATTCAACAATCACCTCCTAGAATAGCTTCTGTCTCTCAAGACAGTTCCATGGTTGTTCCTCGACCTCTTGCTCTGTTCTTGAATCAATGTCTGTTCCCTCTCTTTCTCGCACCTCTCCCTCTTCAACCTCTCTTCCCTCAACTCAGACAAACTCTTCTTCCCAATTCTCTTTTCTTCATCAACACCACCTCTCTTCAATCCTTCACCACTCTCCCCATTTGCAGTATCAACACCACCTTTCTTCTTCTCAAGATACCATGGCAGTTTCACTCCTTTACCAGCTACTCCATACCCTAGCCTATACTTCTCATCCTCTGCACTCACCACCTTGGGAGGCTCCTCCTTCTTCATCTTCTTCCTCTTGGACCCCTCTTTGGATTCAGATGCATCATCTGATGTTTTAATTGGATCGAAGATCTTGATGCCCTCAAAGAGATTGATGTGCCCAGGGTTCTTATCGGTTTCGACTGGTGCTTCAGTGGCTTGGGATTCTGGAGCAGCCAAGCCACGAGCAGATCGAAGCCGCTCAAGCCTGAACTCGGCATCGCGTTTTCTTTGCTGCTCGAGCTTGAGCTGCTCTTCTTTAGCTGCAGCTTCTTCATCCTTGCGGACTTTCTCTTTGTTATCTTCTCTATACACGTTCCATCGCTTCTGGGGCAGTATGTTCAGGCCACCGTGACCTCCCATGATGAATATATATGTCTCCTGCAGATCAAACTGGAAAAAAATAGAGTCCATTCAAGACAATGAATACAAAATCAAATCTGAAAGTGCAAAATTCAATTTGATGCAAATTTGAACTAGAGAACCAGATTGCTTCTGAATCAGAGAGTGGCTAGAGACCGCAACAAGAAATCGTCAATATAAGGGCAGATGAAATCGACAACGAAGAGAGAATCAAATCTGAAAATGCAAATTTAACCTAAAAAGATACATAACTTAAGATCAAGGGCTACATTTCTTCTAAAATCAGAAAGTGGACTGAGGCCGCAACAACGAATCGCCAATAATCGATCCAAATTGAATCTTGCAACAAACAACCAATGAATTGAGGAAACTTACGGATGATCTTGTAGGGGCTTCCCTAAGGAGTACGCGCTCGCTTCTCGTATCTGAGCAGCCAACTGCGCAAAGGATTTGGCGTGGAAATTTTAAGTCTAGGGCAGATGGAGAAGACAGAAGAGACGAAGGGACAAGACTCCTTCCAAAAAATAATATGCTTTATTGTATATATAAAAACAATTTTAAAACAAAATATAAAAATTGACTTAAATAGTAAATGATAAAATTTACAATTTATGATATTTATAAACTCTTAAATTAAAGGGAAAAGTCTGAAAAAGGGTCATGATGTTTGACAAAAATGGTTTTTGGTACCACATGTTTTTTTACGATGGTTTTTGGTATAACATGTTGCAAAGTGATGGTAATTGGACCTTCCGTTACCTGCCGTTTGATTGTCCGTTAAGTAGTCACGTGTTTGTCACGTGATCTTCAATTTTCTTTATTTTTTTAAACAATAATTAATAAAAGACGATAATAACCTCCTCCACGTTTCTCTACCCTTTTGAAGCTCTGGTCTCGTCTTGCCTTGCTGAACTGAGACATGACCATCATCCCCACCATTACTGCTGCTGCTAATAAATCCTCATCCATTAATCGCCACGTTGCTTATGATTCTCTCTACATCAACCCCCTGAACGATCCAAAATTCAATCGAAGATGCAGCCAAGGCTCTGCTCATCCTCCTGAATGTAAGCTCAACAACAAGGAGAATGTGTCTCCTCCGAACAACAAGCAACATGATGGAGGCAAAGAAAATGCAACAGCTAGTACCACAAAATGTTGGGCCTGTGAAGCAGCAGACCTCTCATATCAAGTCGTTCTCTGCCGACAAGGTGAGCTTTTTTCTATCTTCTATGTGACCATCCCAAAAGCTGGAAAAGGAAGCATTTTTCATAGAGTTATGGTTCACGGGTTTGTACTAACAATGCTCATTATTTGGTTTCCCATGGATATACAAGGTGCTTAAACCTTCTTCCCTCCATAACTGCATGCAAATGAACGAGCCTGATTCAACGTTTTGGTCGAAATTCCGGGATCCGATTGGGTCAGAGAATTCAAATTCCACCAATAATAATATATGGGACAACTATTCAGATTCAGAAGCAGCTCCAGCTGCTTCCTGGTCTATTTTGCCCAACAGGTAGAAGGATGATGATTCTTGGAAGTTGTTCCTTAAAACCTGTAATAAAGAACCGAGCTTTTGCTGCTTCTGTTAAAAGTTTTTTGAATTTTATTAGAAAACTGAAGTGGGAAACTGTTGGTGTTGCATGCAGGACCTTGCTGTGCAGGCCACTGCCTCTGGACATAGGGAGGTGTACTTGTTTAATTGTGAAGGAGGACACCTTCCCTGATGGACTCAATGCTGGTGGTGGCACTCTGTATTCTCTCTACACCAATGTGAGATTTTCTAGCTTCTGATTTTTCTTGTGCGAGTGATCAGGTTCCTTGTTCTAACATATCGGGTTCAATTCATTTGTAAGAAGGAAAGGGAAGGCAGGATCGTAAATTAGCTGTCGCCCTATGCAAGCGTCGTAGTCCTCAAAATTCCAATGACTACTTAAATTTGATGATTTTGTTGTACGATTGCAGGGGTTTGTTTATGTTGGTGTTAATTATGAAAATATGTTTATATGTGCAGATTTGTCCCAACCATAACGACATGGACTGGGAGTTACAGAACTATTAAGGCTTACATTCCAAAGCATAAATCTATGCAGCTGAAGAACGCAGCTCGGTAGAGTGGACAAATCAAAGTTTGTAATGGACTACAGGTGAACTAACTACTGATTGATTGGGTTTTCTTTGGTCAATGGAGTAAGCTTAATTATCTGTCTGTTTTTGCTTATTCTGCAGGTTGTTGGAGGCCTGAGTTTTCTCCTCTTCTTTTTATTCTCTACCCACAGAAGATAATACTATGCTAAGGGCATAAGAGGAATTGGAAATAACATGTAAGAAGGTTTGAGCATGTGAATGTCACGTGAGAACATAACGGCTAATTGGGACGGAAGTTAAACGGAGGGACCAAAAACAATCGTTTTCAAACATGTTGTACCATTTACAACATGTTGGGTTGGAAAACCATTTTTGTCAAACATCATGACCCTTTTTCAGATTTTTCCCTAAATTAAATGATATTTATATAAAATTATAACTTGGGTTAAGCATAATTTAAATTGCTCTTTAACCTTTATTAAAAACAAAAGGTTGACTCTCAACTTAACAACAATATTAGGGGTCAACAAAAAATATTGGCTGAACCAAATTTTCTGCAAGATCGACATGAAATCGGTCCGAGTAGGACCGAGTCTGAACGGACATACTTTTTTCCCGAGGTTGGGCTCGGTCTTTTTCACCAAAATCCCGATTAGGACATGTCTGACTCAATTATTAAGACCATATTTGAAGCCCAAATGTTCTCCTTCGTCAGCCAACTCCTCCTTTTAAGTCCATCCTCCTTTTAAAACCGGATTAGGTAGCTTTTGAACAACTTCTTGCCCCATATTCAGATAACACCAGAAGACCTTCTCTAGACCTTAAGTTTCATGCACTGACGTTAAGTTTCTATAGTTTTTTTTACAGCAAATTTCTTTCTTTTTTTTTTTATGAAAATTTCGGTAATGGACCAGACCGCCCGAGTCAAGCAAGACCGACTCAGGTGGACTTTTTATACCGAAGTCAGTCTCGGTCCTCCACATGTGAGGACTGGAATTTTGAGCTCGGGCTCGGTCTCACCAAATAAACCACCCCGACCAATCTCACCCCTAAACAATATAATTGTTAATATTAGGTAATCCGATGTTTCAGGTCAGATGAATGGTGGTTCGGTCATGATAGGTTATTATTGACTTATTGTTGTTGATTTGTCGGGTCGATTCGTGTGTCTTATGACGTATTAAAAAAGTATAAAATTATCAGTGCTTGTATACTTCATTTTTTAAAATATTTTTATATTTATTTTTGTTAATTATACTTATTTTTTAAAATGAATTAAACTTTTTATATTTATAATTAACTATTTAATGATCGTTCTTAATTTTAATAATAACATCTAAAATGAAATTGTAAAAGTTTTAAATTCTTTATGATTAACAAGATATTTATAAATTCATTATTTAAATAGATAGTCTTAGAAAATTATTTAGCTCTACTTGATGGACCAATAACAAAATGTGATATATCAATTTTTCCACAATGTATCATGTTTAAGCTTAGGGCCTAACGGGTTGGGTTTGGATTCAAAATCATGGCTCTAAATCAATTTACTTGGCCTTTTTTTTTGCTAAGTAACCCTAACCTTTACTAAATAAAGATTTTTGACCAAAATTTATGATTGTTCTCATGGTGAGTCTTCTACAATGAGATTAGTTAATTTTGACTATTGTTGGGTATAGCCGGTCAATCCAATTAGAATTGAAATAAAAGTTATCTGGCTACCTCAAAAGTTACGTTTTTACAAATAAATGTCTCGTTTTTTTTTTTAACTTTCGAGTACTTCAAAAGTCGTAAATGTATCTATTTTAATTGGGTACTTGAAATGACAAAAAAAAATTGGGTACCTGAAAGTAATAAAAATAAATCAATAACAACTCAATAACGACAAAGTAAATATATGTGATTACTACAATAAAACAAGTTAGAGATACTTGAAAACAACAGTAAAATAAAGTAAAGTTATCTTAATGGAATAAAATATTACATACGTGAGAGACACATGATCGAAATATTAAAGTGGATGCATTTATGAGGTACACGAAAGTAATAAACTTTTTTAAGATACATATTTATAAAAACATGACTTCTAAGGTACTTAAATGATTTTTACCCCATTAGAATTAAAGCATTTCAATTTGATTCGAGTGAATTAGTTTATAGACGATACCATTATTTAAGATTCACACTTTTGAGCATAGCATCATCAGTTCGGTGAATTAAATTGCTTAAGTATTTTTTTTGTTAGAAGCGCTCGGGTTGATAAACTTCTTAATATTGCGTCTTTATTGAGATTTAAACTGGGTTCATTCTTAAAAATTGTAACTCGTTTTAATGTTTTATCAGTTTTTTTACAATAGATATTACAGGTCAAGCCTAAATCTGTTCAAGACTATGTAAGTTTGTTCCAATCATTTTGAAACAAATAATATATAATTATATGTACATATACTGACTTATAGTTTTTTTAAATCCAACCTTAGAAAACTTTTGTAAATGTCAACGAGAGATCTGACTTCAGGAAAGCAATCTTTTAAATTTTCATATTATAAATTAATTAATATTTTTTTGACCAAATATTATAAATTAATCATGACGGTCAAATTCAAACATTTCGAGTAAGCCTATATATTATACCTACTTCAACGGAGGGTCCTACGAATTCGAACATTCTATACTATTATTTTCAATGTTATCCGAACCGAACCGGACCGGCGGTCCGGCCGGTTCTGACCAGGAACCGGACCATTATTTAGTTTGGTTCAGCTAAAATACCAAAATGCATATGCACAATATTTGAACCGAGTTGAACCGGTCGATTTTCGGTTCTATTTTTTTGGGTAGTGGTTTAAAATTTTTGGGTGGTTCTCTTCGATTTAAACCGACTTCTTCGGTTCGACCGAGCAACTTGAAGTTATATTTAAAGTTTAGACCTATTGTGTTTGATTTTGAGACTATTGTATTACGTATGTTCAAAATTTGAGGTAATTATGTTGTGTTATATTGTGTTTAAGAGTAATGTGTATGTTTGAGATTATGTAGTTTGTGTGTGTTTAAGGTAATTATGTGTGTGTTTAAGATTATATAGTTTATAATTGCATTTTCAGTTATTTTGTTTTTTACTTTGTGAATAGTGAACCGTACGTTAAACTGGGTTCGACCGAATTAGATCGGTCCCCTTACCGGTTCGAGGTCCGACCCAGTTATGATAACATTGATTATTTCAGTTATTTCTTATTTGTTTATTTATTGCGTCCATCCTCCTACCCTACACGACCGGACAACTATCTCCATCATTTTCGGGTATATTTTTTAAAATATAAAAAGAAAAAATCTACTAAATCTATAATTAATTTTTGTCAAAAATATTGTTAACCTTGTTGATTTTAAATTTAGTTAGATTTTTTTAAGTCAAATTTTCATATTTTAACTTAGGACAACACGTATTGTTAATTCATAAATTCAAATTTAATATTTTTTGTATAATTTGAATCACAATTAAAATATTTACTTACTCTATTTTTTTAATTTCTTTTAATAAATACATAATATAATTTTTAATTAAATATTGTGTCGTTGAAAACACACACTAAAGTCTTCCCCTCAACACGCTAACCTGAGTGTGAGTTGTGATTTAACTCGCACCCTCAGGCAACTCGTATATTTACTTTTCGAAGTTTAGTGTGCAAAATGCTACAAGTTAAATGTTGAGAGTGTTCTGTAGGGCCAACACTTGTGCAATGAAAAATCGAAAATCGTGGTTATAACCGTAATTTTTTATATGGTTAACCGTATCATTATGGTGCAGTGCAATTATAATGATAAATTTTGTAACCATAATGATTATGGTTATTATTTCTTAGTCATACATATGGTTATAACCATGATTATTATATAAATATAATAATTATTTAATATTAACATATTAGTATATAATAACATAAATATAGTTTTCATTTTAAGATTTTACGAACTAATAATTTAAGGGGTGCTAACTTTGAATAAAGTTAGCGTTGACTATTATTTTTATTTGTGACAGATTTATATATTTATTAATATAACATTCATGGTGTTCTATTATACATGTGATAATAAATATGAGTATACAATTAACAATTACGAATATAGTTATGATATTAAATAACTATAATGATTATAATATTTAATTTAAAAATATGATATTCCGTAGTGCAGCAATGCAATTTATGGTTTCGTGTGGAAAAATATCATTTTGGCCTAAAAAAGAGAGTAAAGTTTCTGAAGAATATACCCATAGAGTACTGTCAAATCACAAATGTCAATAATATCTTGAAGAGGAGGAATCAGGAATATGATGGGCTGCAGCGCCACCGGAAGCCTCGACGAGTCGGACTTCAGTCGCCCGATGCCGTGGATCGGCATCTACGTAGCGATGGCATCGCTGGTCTGCGCCGTCGCGATGGCCGCCGACGCTGTCAACGGCTTCCGCTTCAGAAAGTTCTGGTTCCCCTGCAAGTACTTCTCACTCAACGCCACGTCTCTCACCATTATTGCTGTCGCCGTAAAGCTCTCCGTCGACCTCAACACGCCGATGCCGCGGAAGCAGGACCAGCTCTCCAAGCTCAGCAGTTCTGTCCTCATCTGTACGGTCATGGCGAACTCTATGCCTTCTCTCGGTAACATGTCCAACGGCGAGCTCGTATCGAACGTCGTTGCTTTAGGAATCCTCGTAATCACCTCCATTGTCAACATCTGTATACAGATGAGCACGGGCGTGATTTACACGCTCCGGCGAGAGCACATTTTCGTGATGTCCCTCATGCTGCTCTTGTTCGTAATCCTCTGCTTCTCCGCCTTGACGGTGCAGACCACGAAGACTTATCTTGAGTCGAAATACAGTAGGAAGCATGAATCGGCCATGAAGGAAGGGTCAATTACAACTTGTGAGACAGTGGTCGAAAAAATTAAGGAAGATCTGATGAAGTATTGGATGATGGCGCATACCGGTAGCCCTCAGTTCGTGATGGGTCGGTCCGTCACCTGCACTGCTTCCGGTGCGTTCTGTCTATTGAGTGCAGCAGCTTTAGCAGAAGCCCTAGTTAGGGCTTACGTCATGCCGAAGACCTTCAGGTTCTGCATTGGTGAATCTGACTATAAGTGGTCAAGTTGTTTGATTCTGATTGCTCAGACAATTGCAATCGTGGCCGGAACAGTCGCCCCTGCACTTCGATGGTTCTCCGCCATCAAATTCAGGTGCCCGAAGATGGCAAGGAGAAGCTACAAAGAAGAGTTCAAGCTAGAGAGGTATAATAATGCTGCTGATATCTGAAATGGTTCTTCTGTACTATATTGTTCGGTTTTAAATTGATGGATTTGATACAATATTTATGAATGATGATATCGATCAGGTACTGGATTCACATGTTGGTTGAGCTGAAGCACTGCCCTTTCTCTCTGCAATTTCGCAATCGGAGATTCAGAAGGTTTGTTCATGATCTGAAATCTAAGATCATTGAGTTCTGTATCGGAGTTCAAATCGGGATTGTATTCGTGAGCAAATTGGTTCGGCTTATGTCCATTCTGTTCATGTACCAAGTATTGGTCTGCTGTGGTGGATTCGGAGAGCTGATTCGAAAGCTCAAACCGAAGAACAGCATCTCGAATGACGATTCTTTTGAAGGTGAATGAAGGAAACGTCTATAAAGCGAGAAATTTAGTGAGAACGTTCCAAAAAGTCTTAACCTTTTCAGGAAGTAAAAACTTACAATTGCAGGAAATTTAGTGAAAAATTTAGCTTTTTCAGGGTTTAGGGTACCTACCTCAAATTTTCATCACGTTTGAACATATTTTTCAATGTTTGAGAGAGTTATTAAGTCAACATTGATTAAATTATTCTAAGGAAAGACTATTACGACTTAATAACTCTCTCAAACATTGAAAAATACTGAAAATTTGAGGTAGGTTTGTTGTTCGCTCAATTCCAAAAGCTTGGTTTGTTGTTTGTCAACAAAAGAAGTTCGGTTTGCTGTTTGGTTTTTCCTTAAACTTCGGTTTGTTTTTTGATAATTAACCAAAAAAAAAAAAAGATTGACAGTTCCTGATGATTGATAGGTATATTTTATTTTTTTTGCAGAATCAAGAACTACCAACTCTAAAATCGTATTGAAGCTCGATCTGAGCCGATACGTGCTGCACCTTGAAGGCGAGGAAGAACTGGTCCACCTAATGATGAGAGAAAACTGTAATGCGACCGAGCACTACATAAACATGGGGAAAAAGCAGCAGCCAAAGAATCTCATTCAACTCCTCGAAGAACACTGCTCGCATGAATTCAAAGGCGTCATGAACTTCGATAGCGACCTTGTCCCTGCTTTATACCATGCAGAGCTGCCAAAATGTTGGGCTCTTGCGGTCGTGACCCTCACAAGCATAGCCCTTGCCCTTCCAGATATTGACAAAGACTCAATCAACCACTTGCTGCATAGAGTCGGTGAGGGTCTCATGTATGTGGAACTCATTGAAGACAACCTTAATTCAGGACCAGGTTTGTCGAATGTTAGGAAAGCTGCAAATGTGGTCTGGCTCGGACTTGATCTATACCATAGATGGATGGGTCTCGATCTTCAGAAGCTATGTAGCTGTGATAGTACCTGGAAGGACGTTCTTGAATCGCTGTCGGATATTTCCAAGAAAACATTTGTGGAGTTTAAGGAAACATCGGTTGCGGATTGCATGAGAGACTCGACTTCCGCGTGGCCGATCAGGGTTTTAGCAGCATACTCCATGTATAGGATCACTCAAACCATGCTTCTTGATGATCACAGAAAGGGGTTGTCGAGCAAGGCGGTATTTGAGACCGTGGTGGGGACCATCTCCGACATCCTAGGAGCCTGTCTTACGAATCTGGAGCGCGTGATTTCCATGGAGTGCTGCCGGAGCTCAATCGAGGAGCGGCAAAAGTGTGTTCAAAGGGCCGGGATTCTGCTCGGTCGGAGTGAAAAGGTGATCAAGATTCTGAATCGGAAAGCTGTTCCGGTCTTGAGTGTCGATCAGAAAGGAAGCCTGGATGAATGGAGGGCGTCGTGTTGGGTCTCCACCATACCATTTCCTTTGACCTCACTTGAGGAAGACATAACAGAGACAGACACTAAGCATCCTGGTGATTTGTACTTGCCTATTCAATGAACATTATTTTGTACTTATGAAAAACGGTAGGGGTATGTATGTAAATATAAAGCTTCAAGTTGTTACTTCAACTTCAAGTTTTCAACTGCGTAAAATGCGGATTTACTAGGGGTGAGCGTAACATACCATTTTTTTCTTACTTATTTCAGTCTTGAGTATTTATATTTTTGGTTTAGTTTTTTTTTAATAGAAATATCTAACCAAATATTATATAAGAAAAGATAAACCACTAAGGTACCAAAAAAAAACACGGAAATATCAAATTAGGTTTGATTCTTCGGGTCGGTTGTGTTTAACATTATCATGTTATGCATTTTTATTCTGTATTTCTTATGCTCATTTTTTTTGTTTATTTAAAAAATTAAATTCTAAAACCAAAACCTAAATTTTGTTGAATGCACCATTATAGGGCTGAACAGAAAAGATTGGTGGTGGACCGAATTCTCAAAAAAATCAGTTCGAGACTGTTTCGAGTTTAAGACAGAGTCAATCCAGACGGGTTTTTCTCTATATATCGGGCTCGAGCTCATTTTTTAATGCCAAATTTCCGAATGGTCCGGTCCGGTCCGGCCCAAGTATGTATGTTTTGTGTTTTTAGGGCTCAAGCTCGGACTTAATTTATTGTGTTTTGTGTTTGTATGTTCTGAATTAGTAAAAATTATTATATGTTCTATATGTTGTTGTGTTTTGTGTTTGGATTGTATGTTTGATACTTTATTTATTTCTGATTTTTTTTTATAGCAAAAATCCAGTCCAAGACCGACACCTAGGACTGGGCATAAAAAATCGGTTCAACCAAGCTGAACTGTACATTTTGTGAACCGTACCGGTTCGGCCAAATCGATTCACAAACTAAACATTTTTTTGTAAAAAAATGGAGCGGTTCATAAAAGGTACAAAAAATCAGTTCGAAAATGGTACACTAAACCACTTTTTATACCGTTTTAATAAATTAGTAAACCAGATCAGAGTTATCAGACTGAACGGTTTGAACATTAATTAATTAGTTATTCTTCAGTTCAATTCCTCAGTCGAAGTCGAACCCCTTCAGTTTCAATTCTTCAGTTCTTCTTCTTCACTCTTCAATTTGATTATCACTTAGTAACCTCTTCCGCGACGGCATCGGCTTCGTCTTCAACTATTCATCTCTTCGACATCGGTATCAACTGGTTCATCTCTTCCTCTGGCTCAGATGGTTCTTCGTCTTCAACATCAGTATCAACTAGAATCATGGAATCGGCAGCAGCAGCTTAGCGGCGAGCTAGGGCAATAGTAGCATAGGCGAGCCATGTGATTTTGATCTGAAAGTTTTGATTTTGTAGATCCAAAAGTTTTTGATTATGTGCTTTGTAAGTAATTGATTTTGATGGACTTGTGATTCACTGATTTGTTCCTGATTGTTCATTGATTTTAATAATTCATGATTACTGGTGGAAATTTGATGAAGCCTACATCGTTCTGTTTATTGGATATCGTTCTGTTCTTGTTCATCTGATGAAGCCTACATTAGTTTTTTTTTATAAATATATATAAAGTGGTTTGACCGAACCAGTTTTGAACACATACGGTAAACCAGTCAAAATCTGAAGTGGTAAACCATATCTCTTTAAAATGTGATAAATGTACGGTTCTGAATCGATTCGGAGCCGAACTGGTTCATGTCCAACCCTACGAACCGGCCTGAGTCAAGCAAGACCGATTCATGCATTTTTGTTTTTACGAATTCGATCTCGGTCCTCCAAATATAAGACCCGAAATTTTAGGCTCATTCCCCCCCCCCCCCCCCCCCACCCAAAAAAAAAAATACGTCCCGTCCGTCCCGAGCTCACTCCTACCGCATTATATCCAAATCTAACAAATAACCATAGAAACAAGCACGGAGTTACGTGATCTTAAAAAATGTAATAATTTTTAATTTAACTTTTTAAATAATCTATTGCAATTAATATAATATTTACCTCAATGAATAATTTTTGTGGTTCGTCCCAAATGTATAGTATATAATAATAAAATTCTATTATTATTATTTTACTATTTACTAAAATACGAAAAAAGTTAAGCTGCCGTATATCGCCATCATTTTAAGCAACTGTATCTCCAGCCAGCGTCAGGAGGTGGAGGACCTCTTTTCTTTCTCCCTCAAGACGATCTTCTTTCTTGTCGACGTTCTACTTCTGTAAGTAGTTCTGTCTCAATCTGGTATTTGTGTTTCCTTTTAGCCATTGAGGTATAATATTGATCAGCATCGATCAGTTCAAATTTGTGCTAATTGACTGGTGGTACTCAATTATGCTGTACCTTATGCCTTGCTTGAATTGTGGATAGCTTAGTTATATAATATCGCAGATTCCATGTTCTTATCAATCGCTGATTATGTGTTCGGTGGTTGACGTTGACTAAACTCGTTCCGATTTGCAGTTAGGGTTTCTCTTAGCTTTTTGCCTGTCTTTGTAACCTTTGGATTGGATGTAGTTGGTTCGACCTGGATTTCGACTTCGTATCTTGATTCTTAAAGAAGAAATTCATTTGTAGTTGAGTTGAAGGATTATGAATGTTGGACCTTAATGCTGTTTATGGTCCTGCATTTGGTGTCCTGTGAAGTCGAGTTGTTCTAAATTGAAAATTTTTTGTATCCCCTCTTGGATTTCCACAACGGTAAAGAACACAGCATGTATATGTCGAAGGTGTATTGTTAATCTAAACCATGGATAAAAACTTAGAGGAGTATGTCGGAATATGGCAGATTGTGACATTGATGATTTTCTTTCTTTAGTTGCACTTTTTATCTGTTGATAGGATTAGAGGTCAAGTTGTGTTTAGTCATTGGGTCTAATTTGCTTGTATTTTTGCTTAGTATCAAGCAGAATGGCAAAAAGTTACTTCAAGCAGGAGCACGATCTTGGTATGGGTTTTCCTCTGAAAATTTGCTATTTAGTGTCCTTGCTTTATTCTTACATCAGAGTGTTAGATTAATGAGTTTGTGGTACTTTTATGAACAGAGAAGAGGCGAGCTGAGGCTGCCAGGATAAGGGAGAAATACCCAGACAGAATTCCCGTGAGAATTATTTCTCTTCTTGGATGCCGATTGCCCGCTTTTTAAAATTTATTATGTAGTCATTTTTCTTTCCATGTGATTTTAATTTGGATTATGGACATCATTTAATATTGAGCATCCAAAATCTAAACATGTATACTGACTAGGAGTCTAGGATCAGTTGACTGGTTTATATAAAAGAAAACAAAATATGGAGTCTCTGACTGAATTAGTGCATCTTTGATCATAGAGTGTGTGATGTGAGGATAAGTTTAGTTTAGTGGTGTTTGATCTTGTGTTACCAAATCTTCTTGTCTTGACGAAAAACCGTTTATATTCATGCTACTTCGAGTAAGATCTGGTTTTCCTTTCATTTTTCGTGTGTATGTTCAGTTCTCAATATTTTTTGAGATTCAGTTGGTTAAAGATGCTAAAACTGAACTTCTAGCTGTCTTGATAAAGTATATGATCAGTGAAACGCACAGATATTCATGAGAATGTGCACTATTAAACATTTGTTTCATTTAGCTGCATCATTGCTCCACTAGACTGACTTTTCATACTCTTGGTATATTAAGGTGATTGTGGAGAAAGCTGAGAGGAGCGATATCCCGAACATTGACAAGAAAAAGTATGGAATTCTTCTCAATGTACAATCATTTTTCTCTATAAAATCAACTATCTGTAACTTTACTTTAATCAGTTGATGCGCTGATATAAATGAATTTTTCAACTTAGCTTTACACTGATTTGAATTCACCAAAGAGGGATTGGATTCATCATGAGAAATGCTTTGTTCTTTATATTTATCAAGCTGGTTGGATGTGGTATATCAGGTACCTTGTCCCAGCTGATCTGACTGTTGGACAGTTTGTATATGTCATTCGCAAAAGAATCAAACTCAGTGCAGAAAAGGCTATCTTCATCTTTGTTGATAATGTTCTCCCTCCAACAGGTACTAGTTCCTTCAAATGCTCCACATCCCAAATTTTGTTCAATGATTTTACATTAAAAATTCAATTTTAAAAACTTTGCTAGTAGGGAATTTCTTGATTATGATTAGGGCTGTCGATGGTTAGGGTATGGTCAGGTTATGACAAATACCAGAACCATACCATATTTTTAAACCACATACCATAACCATAAGTATAACCATTATGGGTATAATTTTCAATACCATAACCATTAAAATAACTGTGGTTATTAACCATGGTTTTACCCGTATACCCATATTCATTTCACACATATAATATAATAAAAGATCGAAAATTTTATTTTAAAAAATACATCAATCTATATTACCATCGTTGGACCTTGGCGCCTTCAATCTTCAACAATTTCAAATTTTCAATTATATAATTTATATTTAGTATATTATATAAATTAGTTTATTAATAATAAATAAATATTATATTTATATAATAATCATGGGTATAACTCAAATACCATAACCATAATGGGTAGAAAATTCATCACCATAACCGCACCGTACCATAATGGTGGTACGGTTAACCATATTAAACAGTAACGGTTATAACCATGATTATGGGGTTTTCACCGCACCATTGCCGGCCCTAATTATGATATGGTATTTTGTTTTGCTTTGTATTGTATTGGTGGTGCTGTAGGAGCAATCATGTCTGCAGTCTATGAAGAGAAGAAGGATGAAGATGGATTTCTCTACGTCACTTACAGTGGAGAGAACACATTTGGCTACTGAATTTGGTAAATGGTAATTGCACCTCCAACTCTTTATAATGGCTACTGTTTCCCCCTCTGAGTTATGTAACTTATGTTATTTGTCTCAGAATTGTGCAGTATGCTTATGAAGACTCGAATGAATCGTATGTACAGAGTATGTGTATAACGTTTATGAAGACTCCAATAATAATTTTAATTTATGAATTCTTTGTCTTTGATACGGACAGAGAAAACAATCGTTTTTTTTTTTTAATTTAAAAAAAGGTCAGGATGAAGAAGCTTGATGTTCCTAATTATGTCGATTTCTTTAAGCCCGATTATGTTAGTCTCCAGTTTTTATATTCTTTTTTAATCGCACATACTTTTTGAAAAATTGTGATAGCAGATGAAAATTCAACACATTATGAGAAAAAATAATAGAAGAAGATTAAATATATTGATAGATGACGGTTAGAATTTTAGCGTGACATTATAATAAAGAGTTGATATAAAAATTGTTGATTAATCTTTTGTTTTAATAAATTAATGGTTGATTTTACATAAAATTATAATTTATTAGTTTTGTTTAATTTTTGTTTGTTACTTATTAGTTAGTAAATTGATATTTTCTTAAAGTTAAGCTAGCAAAATACATTTTTTTATTATTAAAATTTAACTTGTAAATTGTATTTTAAAAAACTTTATTAGCAACAGTACAAAAATATTCAAGTATGAATTTTATTTATTTGATATATTATTAATATGAATAAATTAAAGTATTCTAAAAAATGGAGGAAATGATTTTTTGGCTTTATATTTTAAATATATAAAATTTAATCTAGTATCCAAAAAATATCAATTTGTTCATATATTGTTTTTCGAAATTTAACACATATTTTTAATAATATATTATATAATAATTTTTTTTTTGAGATATGTAGTATTTCTTTATTTTATATTTATAATTTTTTTTCCCTATTGGCATACTTTTTAAGAAATAATAATTATTTTTTCTTAAAAAGTATGCCAATAGGGAAAAAAATTATAAAATAAAGAAATACTACATATCTCAAAATATTTTTTAATTATATAATATATTATATTCAACGTATTAAACCATTAACCATCACTAAAAAACAAGTTGTACCGAAAACCATTTTGTGCAAACATGTTGAACTATTTTCAGGTTTTCCCTTGATTTTAGGATGAAACCTAAGTTGTATAATGTGTTTGCTATTTGAGTGTGTAAGTTTGTAGGGTGTAATTGTATCATTTAGAAAAATATTTGGTTAATTTTGCAAATATGAAAAATATTTAACAAAATTTTTTAACAGAAAAGTAACGGAGGTACCAATTACCATAATTTTCAACGTATTAAACCATTAACCATCACTAAAAAACAAGTTGCACCGAAAACCATTTTGTGCAAACATGTTGAACTATTTTCAGGCTTTCCCTTGATTTTAGGATGAAACCTAAGTTGTATAATGTGTTTGCTATTTGAGTGGGTAAGTTTGTAGGGTGTAATTGTAACATTTAGAAAAATATTTGGTTAATTTTGCAAATATGAAAAATATTTAACGGATTTTTTTAACATAAAATTACGGACGTATCAATTACCATCATTTTCGAATATTTTGAAATTATTTCGATTATACATTAAAATTCTAATAGTTGTCGCGCACACCAAAGTCGGCTTCGCTACATGATATGCCTCTCCTCTCCACCATAAGCATTTTCCATTCTATACTATTTTCCACATCCATATATATATATATATATATATTCATTAAGCAAATAATGTAAATTTTAGTAATGTAATAAGTACATTTGAGGTGTATCAAAAAAATATTTGAAGTTAGTAATGTATTAATAACGCGCTTACCTATTATGAGGGAAGTTTAAAATTCAATTCTTATCGTAAATTTTCTTATTCATGAACAAATATGTAAAAAAAATTATTAAAACATTTTAATTTTTCAACAAAATTGGTGTAATATCTTCCTAAATTTTTACAGACAGACAACCCCTAATTATTGTAGGTCCCTAGCGTTTCAAGAAGTTTCTATAAAGGGCCCCTTGTTTTGAATTTTAACCTGTCGGTCTCTAGAAACCCTCCATCATTCGTGGTCGTTGAGCAATTATCAACCAGGATATATAATATTATAATGGACTACTCCTACTTTTCTTTATTGATAATTTGACTACTCCTACTTTGGTTTCCCTGACTTGTCTCCAAAGAAAACATTACTTCCTCCCCAAGCCCAACACTTTTCGAGGATTATTTCTATACGTTAAGTAATTGATCCTTCAACTTTTATGTTTTTTTTTTACCAAAAAAAAAGAGTTAAAAAAGTTATTATTTCTTAAAAAGTATGCCAATAGGGAAATAAATTTTTTAACTTTTTTTTTTTTTGGTAAAAAAAACATAAAAGTTGAAGGATCAATTACTTAACGTATAGAAATAATCCTCGAAAAGTGTTGGGCTTGGGGAGGAAGTAATGTTTTCTTTGGAGACAAGTCAGGGAAACCAAAGTAGGAGTAGTCAAATTATCAATAAAGAAAAGTAGGAGTAGTCCATTATAATATTATATATCCTGGTTGATAATTGCTCAACGACCACGAATGATGGAGGGTTTCTAGAGACCGACAGGTTAAAATTCAAAACAAGGGGCCCTTTATAGAAACTTCTTGAAACGCTAGGGACCTACAATAATTAGGGGTTGCCTGTCTCTAAAAATTTAGGAAGATATTACACCAATTTTATTGAAAAATTAAAATGTTTTAATAATTTTTTTTACATATTTGTTCATGAATAAGAAAATTTACTATAAGAATTGAATTTTAAACTTCCCTCATAATAGGTAAGCGCGTTATTAATACATTACAAACTTCAAATATTTTTTTGATACACCTCAAATGTACATATTACATTACTAAAATTTACATTATTTGCTTAATGAATATATATATATATATATATATATGGATGTGGAAAATAGTATAGAATGGAAAATGCTTATGGTGGAGAGGAGAGGCAGATCATGTACCGAAGCCGACTTTGGTGTGCGCGACAACTATTAGAATTTTAATGTATAATCGAAATAATTTCAAAACCATCGAAAATGATGGTAATTGGTACCTCCGTTACTTTTATGTTAAAAAATTCCGTTAAATATTTTTCATATTTGCAAAATTAACCAAATATTTTTCTAAATGTTACAATTACACTCACCCTACAAACTTACACACTCAAATAGCAAACACATTATACAACTTAGGTTTCATCCTAAAATCAAGGGAAAACCTGAAAATAGTACAACATGTTTGCACAAAATGGTTTTCGGTGCAACTTATTTTTTAGTGATGGTTAATGGTTCAATACGTTGAAAATGATGGTAATTGGTACCTCCGTTACTTTTCTGTTAAAAAATTCCGTTAAATATTTTTCATATTTGCAAAATTAACCAAATATTTTTCTAAATGTTACAATTACACCCTACAAACTTACACAAATGTTTCAAACAAGTTCCAACTCGATTCGAGTCATACCGGGGATCCCCTAGCCAAGGTCCGAACCCAGACCAGGTCGCCCAAGCATGAGGACCTGGTCTGGGTTCAGACCCCTCAATCGGATTCTCAATCGGTTTGGACCGAACTTGGTTGGATTCGGTTCAAACGATTGGGGTTCCAATCGAGCCCCAATCGGGGGTCCTATGGTCTGGGTCAATCGGGGGTCGGATGGTCTGGTTTCGAGCCCACACCAGGTCCTCAGGGTTGGGTGACCTAGTTTGGGTTCAGACCCTGGCTAGGGGACCTCCTGTGTGGCTCGAATCGAGTCGGGACTTATTTGAAACGTTAGTGTAAGTTTGTAGGGTTTAATTGTAACATTTAGAAAAATATTTGGTTAATTTTGTAAATATAATTTTTTTTTAACAAAACTTTTTAACAGAAAAGTAACGGAGGTACCAATTACCATCATTTTCAAACATGTTGAACCAAAAACAATCGTTTGAGTTGAAAAATCATTTTCGTCAAACATGTTACCATTTTCGAATTATTTCCTAAAATCAATTGATGATAGGGGGAGTTAATGTTATTATATACATGGTGCATAATTGTTTAGAAAACTCACATATGTGGGACGGTGGGGCTTTATACTTCAACCGTCTTACTTGAATACGACTTAGAAATTATCCCATATCGTTGTATTTGTACTATCATTTTCTTATACACACGAGCGTCATATCTAACAAGTTAGGTAACTACATTTTCATATGAGTCTTCTATTGTGACTATTCTAAAGACTCAACACAAATTTTCAACAAGTTGTTTGAAATATCAAAATCAAAATTATTAAACTTGAAAAGTCTTTAAAGCATTTATTCTATCTTCCCTACATAACCATATATATATATATATATATATATATAAAGCCTCCTCTACTCTACGTAATGAACCACACATTGTGCCTCTTTACACACCCACACACCAATCAAAGTTTGCCACGTAACCAAACCTGTCTCCCGAACCATGCAAAAGAGCAACTCGAGCTCCATCTTGGGCCCCGGTGGTCTCGACCTGTCACAGGTCTTCTTCAAGCCCATCGAGAGCTCAGCTCCTCCCTCCGCCGCCAACCACCCCACGAAGGTCTCCGTGGTCGGTGCAGGCAACGTCGGGATGGCCATAGCACAGACGATCCTCACCCAAGACTTGGTCGACACGATTGCATTAGTGGACGTGAACCCCGACAGGCTACGAGGTGAGATGCTCGACCTACAACATGCAGCCGCGTTCCTTCCTCGGACCCAGATACTTGCCGATACAGACTATTCTGTAACCGCCGGCTCCGACATATGCATCGTCACTGCCGGAGCCCGACAGCTTCCCGGCGAGTCAAGGCTGAACCTGCTGCAACGGAACGTTGCGTTGTTTAGGTAAGGAGCATTCCATAGATGTGGAATTGCACTCTCCAAAAAGTTGTAGAAGAGTGTATTATTATCCTTGAAAAATGCTTCAGAAAGGCAGACATTGACAATTACACCCTGAGCATTGCAAGTAATATAAGATGCCCCCTAAATTTCTAAGATTTTTCCTTAACACTACAATTCATAAACAAAGTCTTTTTTTCAGGCCATACAATATAGGGTTAAATACCAAATAGCTACCCGAACTATGACCGATTTACAAATAGCTACCTCAATTTTGAATTTTCAAAAACAGCTACCTAAACTTTGACACATGTGATAAATGACTACCTCAGTTAACTTTTCCGTTAAATATGGACGGAAAATGACATGACAACACATGATTGATCATTGATTTAAAAAACTAAATAATTTTTTTAAAATACCAAAAAAACTGATTTTTTTAATAAAAAAATGGAAAATCAATAGAGAAAATAAGAGTTTTAAATATAATACTTTTATTAAAAATATGAAATAAAAATAAACAATTTTTTTATTTTGTTTCATATTTTCAATAAAAGTATTATATTAAAAACTCTTAATTTCTCTATTGATTTTCCAATTTATTTGGGTATTTAAAAAAAATCATTTAGTTTTTAAAATCAGGGATCAATCATGTGCTGCCACGCCATTTTCCATCCATATTTAACAGAAAAGTTAACTGAGGTAGCTATTTGCACCTTTGTCCAAAGTTGAGGTAATCGTTTTTGAAAATTCAAAGTTGAGGTAGCTATTTGTAAAACGGCCAAAGTTCGGGTAACTATTTGGTATTTAACCCTACAATATATATATATATATATATATATATATAAAAGTAAGACATTGAGTCGTACATTGTTTGTATTTTACTTAATTAAATTTTATATTATGATAGTTATTAATTCACAGAATTTATTTTAAAATCATATACTAAAAGAGTTATGCTTCTTGTTTTTAATCAATTTATTATGATAATGTAAAAATAGAATTTAATCCTAGAAATTCTAAAATTAATTTTAAACTAATTGAAACATACTTATATTTTTGTAAATTACTACTATAGATGTGGATAAACCTTCTTAAAAAAAATGTGCTCAAACGCATATCATGAAAGGCCTTTAAACTTCAAGATAATCAAACTTTGCCCCCTAAACTATGGGTTCTGTGTACCCCCACTGCATCTAAGTTTTTTTCTCTATGCTTTAATCTAACCTAGGTTTTTTGTGGCATTACTTTGGTTCCTATAGGACCATCATACCGCCTTTGGCAACGTACTCGCCCAATGCGATCATGCTCATCGTGGCTAACCCAGTTGACATATTGACATATGTGGCTTGGAAGCTATCAGGGTTCCCCTCGAACCGGGTGCTCGGATCGGGCACAAACCTAGACACGTCGAGGTTCCGGTTCCTCTTAGCTGATCATCTAGACGTAAATGCTCAGGACGTGCAGGTAACACATAAAATGAAACAAAATAATATTTCTTGTGAAGAACAATTAAAAATAAATTTTCAATATAAATTGATACATTTAATTGGGGTCGAACCATATATTATATGTCACATATTATCTTTTCTTTAAACTAAATTTCTGATAAGCTTTGATTTTTGGTTTGCTCAAATATATATATATATATATATATATTTCTTGTTGAACGTATTATTTATTTTGTTAATAACGAGTGATACCAAATAATTCGGTAAGAGTAGTTGCTATAACCATACCACATGGTTTTAGCAAACAATAAAATACAACTGAAAATGATAGTTTCAATATGACTTAAATACTAATGAGTTAACTGAACTTTAGACGTTTTGTAACAAGCTACCCGAACTTTAAAAATTCAAAACATGCTACCTCAACTTGGACGAATGTGCAAATAGCTACATCCATCCAATTTCCGACGAATTTCCAACGAAATTCTGTCAACAGTTGACGGTAAATTGGACGGAGGTAGCTATTTGCACATTCGTCCAAGTTGAGGTAGCCCATTTTGCATTTTTAAAGTTCGGGTAGTTCGTTGCAAAACATCCAAAGTTAAGGCATCTTCTTGGCATTTAACCCTTTGAATATTGCACATAGACAATCCCGTCTATAGATGTTACTATGTTAGGCAAACGAACATTAAGATGAACTAGATCTGTTAATATACCGAATTTGCCATTAAAATTCATTTTTTAAAAATGTTTTATAAATATATATTAATTAAATATAAAAATAACTCTCAATTTTTCTCAATTCTCGAATACCAAACTATTTTACAAAATATATTAGTGATAATATTATGGAATCGCAACTCACTTTACTAGTTGATCTAAACCCTAATAAAACCCTAATGAGTTGACTATGCTAGGGTTTCATTGTCGGAGAACACGGCGACAGCTCCGTGGCACTATGGTCGAGCATTAGCATCAGCGGTGTCCCGATCCTAAGCTTCCTGGACAAACACCTAATCCCATATGAGAAGGAAACCCTAGAAGCCATTCACAAGGAAGTTGTGGATAGTGCATATGAGGTTATTAACCTCAAGGGATACACCTCATGGGCTATTGGATACTCCGTGGCTAACCTAGCCAGATCCATTATTAGGGACCAAAGGCGGATCCACCCGGTTTCGGTCCTTGCAAAAGGGTTCTACGGGATGGATAGCGGAGAAGTATTCCTCAGCTTACCAACTCGGTTAGGCCGTCGGGGTGTCGAGGGTGTCACCAATGTGCACATGACTGATGAGGAAGTTGACCAGCTACGAGCCTCGGCTGCAACCATCTTGGAGATGCAGAGCCAACTAGGGATCTAGGTCACCACCATGGGTCGCAGTAAAATAAAAAACATATTTTTTTTACTATATTGGCGAGTTATGTATCGTGTGTTTATTTTTAAATAAGTTGTAATTTTTTATTTTTATTGGTAGGGGCATATACAAAATACCCCTAACTTAATATGGTCTCATTATTATCTAATTTTATCCTTTAATTTATAAGAGTTCTGAATTATATAACTTTATTTTGAAAATTAATTGAGTCGTACGTACTATGTAAGTTAATAATTGTATCAGAGTATCCGAATTTAAATTTCGAGAATGTTATAAACACAACTTATTTTCTCAGTTTTTCAAAAAACAATTCTTCCAAAAATTAGTGTAAAATTTTATAATAGGGTTAAATACCAAATAACTACGAACTTTGATCGTTTTACAAATAGCTACCTCAACTTTGAATTTTCAAAAACGGTTACCTCAACTTTGGACATTTAGATGCAAATAACTACCTCAGATAACTTTTCCGTTAAATATGGACGGAAAATTACGTAACAACACATGATTGATTCCTGATTTTAAAAATTAAATGAACTTTTAAAAATACCAAAAAAATATGAATTTTGTTTGAAAAATCAGTAGGGAAAATAAGATTTTTAATATAATACTTTTAGTGAAAATCTGAAACAAAATAAAAAACTAATTATTTATTATTAATTGTTTTGTTTATATTTTTAATAAAAGTATTATATTAAAAACTCTTATTTTTACTATTGATTTTCCAAAAAAAAATTGTATTAAAAAAATATTTATTTTTTTTAAATCAGAGACCAATCATGTGCTGTCACATTATTTTCCGTTCATATTTAACGGAAAGGTTAACAGAGGTAGTTATTTACCCTAAATGTCAAAGTTTAGGTAAACGTTTTAAAAAATTCAAGTTAATGTAGTTATTTGTAAAACGACCAAAGTTCGGATAACGATTTGATATTTAACCCTTTATAATAATTATGTGAGTTACCTAGGATAGGGATAACTTTTACTATTTCAAAATAATTTTATGCATTGCATGTGGCGTTTAAGTATAAGTGTATAGTTAGCAACGTTAGGTGTTAGAAGTAGCAAAATAGTTTACAAAAATTATATAAGTGTTTGCTAATGCTCTAAGTTCCGAGTAACTGTCTTGTTAAAGTTGGAGTAATACATATTTATTTATATGAGTTATAAATCATTTTTTTCTATCTCATGTCAGACACCGGTGTATAACATTTTGTTGATATTACACATTATATCGTGAAAACACAACATCCTCCCCAATGACGGAGACCAATGAATACTTTCTATTGAATTCGATTATTAATCAGTGTTATCAGAACCAGACCAGATCGGCGGTCCAATCGGAAATTGGACCCCTGTTCGGTTTGGTTCATATAAAAGATCGAAATGTATACGAATAGTGTTTGAACCGAGTCGAACCAGACGGTTTCAGTTCTTTTTTTTTTGGGGGGGGGGGGGGTAATTTTTTTGGATGGTTCTCTTTGGTTTAAACCAACTTCTTCGGTTTAGAAGTTATGTTTAAAGTTTAGACCTATTGTGTTTGATTTTGAGACTATTGTGTTATGTATGTTCAAAGTTTGAGGTAATTATGTTGTGTTTTAGAGTAATGTGTATGTTTTAGACTATGTAGTTTGTGTGTTTGAGGTAATTATGTGCGTGTTTGAGACTATATAGTTTATAATTGTATTTTCAACTTTTTTTTACTTGTGAACAGTGAATCGCACATCAAACCGAGTCTAATCGGACTGGACCGGTCGAACTGAAAACCAGCCCCCTCGCCGGTTCGAGGGCCGTTTATGATAACAATGTTACTAATATCCCTAAAACAAAAGGTTTTAATATTGTCCTTAATTTTATTTTATAATAAAACCCCGACACTCCTAGTTGTCAGGTTATGATCGACATATATCGTCTCATGCATAATAATTCTGTATGTATAATAAAGTATATATCAACTTCACGAGAGGCAGATTTAGGACAGAAACTTGTTATCAACATGCAAAGCGACAACATTTGCCACCGTGGTACACATGCCTTATTTGTCGTACTTTAATTTGCGATAGATGAATATTACAATATATATATAATTTTATAGTAGTGTAAATACTATTTACTAAATAGTGTATCAATTTTATATATACTTATTATTAATTATTTTTCGAATAATAATTCAATCTTTAGTGTTATTATTATTTTATTATTATTCACGAGATAGTGGCCACATGTATGTTAATTAATTATATTTTTATTTATTGATTTGTGAGATTCTATTTGCAGACCATCAACTACTTTCTACACAGATCACTTTTGTTGAAATACTAAAATGCACTAGAAGCTTTTTACATATTTGTCCTTACTAATTTTAAGGAAATTAATTATCAAATCAACCTCATATTTTCGTAGTTATTAAATCGACCCCATATTATCTGGTGAAAAATTATGATTATAGCAAGTTTTGAACCCTAGACCTCTTACATACTAGCTAAAAGTTTTACCACTATTCTAGTAATTCCAATTGATTTCTTATATACTTCAAATATAGTTATTGAAGCAACTCTTATATTATTGTATTAAACATCTCATGTTTATTTATTGATGCTCTTTAGTAATTAACATGTGTTCATCGTTGTTTGTTTAATTATAGTTTTAATTTAATTATGCATCTACTGATTAATTTTTTTAAATGATTGAAAAATAAGTAATTGTCTAAATTTAATATTTATACACTACCAGAATATGCATTTTGAAAATATTTTTTCAATCATCTCTATAAAAAAATCAGAAAGATTATAGTATTTAGATAATTAAATTAGAACTCTAACGACATATATGGTGTTAAGTTTCAATTTTCTTATCGATTATAAAATTTGGTCAAAGTAGTGTTGATAATTTTTGACAATTTTTATAAATTTGACCAAATTTTATGGTTGATGGGAAAATTGAAACTTAGCATCACGTGTTAAGTTCTAATTTAATTATCTACATATTATAGTTTTTCTGATTTTTTTAGAGATGGTTGAAAAAATATTTTCAAAATGAGTATTTTGTAGTCTATAAATATTAAATTTAGCAAATTACTTATTTCTCAATCATTTTTAAAAAAACATTGATTAGTAGATACATAATTAAATTAAAACTATAATTAAACAAACAAAGTTGAACAAATATTAATTACTAAAGAGCATCAATAAATAAACATGAGATGTTTAATACAATAATATGAGAGTTGCTTCAATAACTATATTTGAAGTATATAAGAAAATAATTGGAATTACTAGTATAGTGGTAAAACTTTTAGCTAGTATATAAGAGGTATAGGGTTCAAAACTTACTAGAAACATAATTTTTCACCATTTTGATAATATGGGGTCGATTTAGTAACTATGAAAATATGAGACCGATTATCTACAAATAGAATCTCCTATTGATTTTCATAGTTTTAGATTTTCAACAATTAAATTTCCCCCTCAAACTTCACCTATAAATACTCTTTTCCCTGTCACTATCCTCTCCACATCTTCCCATCCTCTCCATTAAGAAAGCTTCTCCTTCCGCCGACCACGAAAATGGCTTCCAAGGTTTCATCCTCCGCCGCCTTTCTCCTCACCGTCAACCTCCTCTTCTTCACCCTCGTCAGCTCCACCAACTGCCCTCCATCACCGACGGCTCCAAAGCCCCACCCTAAGCCTTCCCCGGCATCTCCACCACCACAGGCCACGTGCCCTAAAGATACGTTGAAGCTCGGTGTCTGTGGCGATGTCCTTAATGGCTTACTCCACCTTGTTGTCGGAACCCCACCTAAGACTCCTTGCTGCAGCCTCATCGACGGTCTGGTCGATCTCGAGGCCGCAGTTTGCCTCTGCACCGCCCTTAAGGCGAGTGTGTTGGGAATCAACTTGAACGTGCCGATTTCACTGAGTTTGCTGTTGAATTACTGCGGAAAGAGTGTGCCTTCTGGGTTTCAATGTGCTTAACAAAAGAGAAAAGGAAGGGAAGTAGTTCGTTGCATTGCATGAGTGTAACTTTGAAATGTTTTATTTTTATTTTTCGTGGAATTTAATTTGTGAGGTTTGTGGAGAGTATTTGTGATTCTTAATTATTTTCCTTTTTTTTTTGGCAAAAATAATAATATATTTTCCTTTGGGATGATAATAAATAAATTGAGGTTGAATAAAAATGACCTTTGTATGTGTTATACGCGTTTATTGTCTTAATTTTAATATATATATAATTTATAATAATGTTATTTATTATATCATAATTATATGTAAACATGGGTGATGCAAAAAAGGAATCAAGGAAATAGAATTGATAATGATAATTATTCATATTATATAAAAGTATAAAAAAAGGTTAAATACCAAAGTAGCTATCTGAACTTTGGGTTAAATACCCAAGTAGCTATCTCCCTTCAATTTTCCGTCAATTGTCGTCGGAAAGTCGTTGGAAATTCGTTGAAAATTCGTCGGAAATTGAACGGAGATAGCTATTTGCACCTTCTTCAAAGTTGAGGTAGTCCGTTTTGAATTTTTAAAGTTCGGGTAGCTCGTTGCAAAACGTCCAAAGTTCAGGTAGCTACTTGCAAGTAACTATCTGAACTTTGGACGTTTTGCAACGAGCTTTTTTGGCCGGTATTGAACCTTCCTCCCGTAGTGTTGGTATTTAACCCTATAAAAAATAAAGTATATTTTGTTATCTATTAAAAATGAATATATGTAAGTAAAAAAAAACACCCTTAATATAGTGAGAACCAAGCTCACATTTATATTGATTTCTATTGATAAATAGATAGTACGTAGGACGCATATATTATTACTTAGAGTAACGATTGATATCATTCTGACCCCCCACATTTACTGGGAACTTATTTTTCTGTCAACGCTTATCATTGACCAACACACACACACACAATACTTACATACTCTATTTTGTGTGCTCAACCACATTGAAACCCAGTCGGAACATTTTTCGAACAAACATTAAGGAGCAAGCTAAGAGACACAGGGACACTGATGTTTAAACCCAGAATGTTGGCATTAATAGCAGTGCAGAGACAAACAGCTGCTTCAAGGTCAACCAGGCCTGAAATGAGAGAACAGCAGGGTTCAACTGCTGGGTGTCCGACAGTAACATTGACCAAGCTCCCCAACAAGTCCACACATACCCCTAGTTTTAGGGCATCAATAGGGCAAGACACAGATTGTCCCGAGGGTATATTCGGCATTGATTTTGCTGATGGTGGTCTGCTATAGCCTGAGGAAGTGCCTGAAGTACTTGGTAAGGTGATGAAGAACATGAGACTGATGAGTGGGACAATAATACAGAAGGTAGACGTAGGGAATGAAGCCATGTCGAACTAAAACCCTAGTTTTGTGATTATGAATAAAGAAGATTGTGATTCAAGATGAAGAGAAATGGTAAAGGAATTCTAGGGTTTTTATAGGGTTCAGAGGGAAGGAGAAATGGTAAATGATAGCCATTGAATCTGTCACCATATATTACAGAAAATGGGAACAGAGAAAGTTTGCATGCAGAAACTATAAGAGGAAATAACTTCGTATTCAAGACATACAGAATAGATTGAAATGTATAATTCTTCAGTGGTGTAAATACTACGGGAGAGGGTACATTTACCAGCTAAACTTCACGGCTCAATGTATATTGAGCTGTAACAAATTAAATTAAATTGAATATCACGGCTCAAATGCCATTATTAAGTTTTTTTTACGGCTCAATGTACTCAGCTCAAATAACTGTATCACGGCTCAAACCCAAATGAGCCGTGATAATACTTGTTTTTTTTTTGCCCATTTATCACGGCTTAAAACCAAATGAGCCGTGATAAATGGGCAAATTTTTTAAAAAAATAGTATTATCACGACTGATATGGGTTTGAGTCGTGTTAAATGGGCAAAAAAAAAATATTGTCACGACTAATTTGTTTTGAGCCGTGATAAATGATGATTTTTTTTTAAAAAAAAAGTATTGTCACAACGTTATTTTTATTAAATTGACCAAAATTTAAAAAAAAAATGTATCACGGCTCTTTGAGGTTGAGCCTTGATAAATAAGCAAATTTTTTTTTATTCATCTCGGTTCTTTGTTCTTCAGTTGTTCCTTCCTGTCGTCCCGTCGCTCCAGGTAAGTTGTTTTTTCTTCAATTAATCGAATGAATTGATAGCCGGAAGTCTTTAATTATTTTGGCGGCACTTTTGAGTTTGAGCCGGGAATTATCATGACTCATTTTAAATTAAGCCGTGATAATTGTCCCGACGCTTAATATCGTGGCTTAAATTATTCATTTGAACCGTAATAAATTAATGGCTAAATTTTTCAACCGTTAAAAATACATTTTTTAGCTGATATTTGACATTCCTCCAGTAGTGCCATTTATATGGTGGGTGGGGGTGTCATCGAGAGGAGAGGACTAAAGAAAACCTAACCCTATCAACAAGATAACCCTAGATTTGCCAACTGCAGAAACTATATATATATATATATATATATTTACTTATTAGGTTTCAGAGTCATGCGGGACGGAAGGCAATGGTAGCCAAAGGTTAGACGGGAAGTGGATAGGGGTATTTGTGTCTTTTAGTTGCATTACATTTTCTCTAAAATTGCGAAATTGAGAGTTATATTTATTTTATTTTTTCAAATTTAGTAACACTTTTCGAGCTCTAAAGCGGTATGTGGGAGGACCATGAATGCATGAAATTTTTTTCCATTCTCATGTCTCAAACCCGAGAGCTTTAGTTAAGAGACGAAGCGTAACCGCTATGTCGTCTCACGCTATTTGAAATTGTGAATTATAGAAGTGTGTATGAAAATATCTTTAGCGTTTAATTTGAAATTTACCCTTTTGCTAAGATTATTAATAATTTGATCATATAATAGGGACCTAGGAGTTGGCAATAATTTCTAACACGACACTATTAAATAATATGTAATGACCTGTATTTACGTGTAAATGAGTTTGATATTAATTAATCTAGTGTCTAACTAACTCTTATATGTTTAAACTATAGTTATCAGAACCGAACCGGCCATCGAACTGGCGAGGGGGCCGGTCCACGGTTAGGCCGGTTCAACCCGATTCAGTGTGCGTTTCACTGTTCACAATAGAAAAAAATTGAAAACTTAAAATACATACATAGTCTCAAACACAAACATAATTATCTCAAACTACATAGTTTCATACACACACAAACTACATAGTTTCAATATCAAACACACATTACTCTCAATTCTCAAACACAATACACAGTAGTAGTGAACCGGTTTAACCAATTGGGTTAAGCCGATTGGTTTCTGCAGAACCAAAAACCAGAAACCAAAAAAAAAACGATCGAAAAAAACCGAACCCCCCAAAAAAAATCAGCTAAAAAGTGAACCGGAAACCTTCTGGTTTTCCAAAAAACGTCCGGTTCAAACACTGTTCATTTATAAAACGGTATTTTAACTGAACCAAACCGGACATGATCGGTCATACCCGGTCGGACCGCCAGTCCGGTTCTAATAGCTATGGTTTAAACACGATTAATAATCGTGTCTAAGCACTTTTGATCTTCAAATATACACATAAACACGATTAAGTATATGTATTCATATTTAGATTTGTTCTTGTATAAATTTTTGAACCACTTGTGAATTTTAAAACTTGATTATGAATTTTGTGAATTTCGCATCGTGATATTTTATATCGTGTGATACAACTTGTGTCATGTATATATAAAGTTTTTTTTTATTCAAAAAGTTAATTATACGTATGGTTTGTTTAATAATTGTGTCATATTCTCGTTTTGAAACACGTTTAATACAAATCCATTTGCAGATGAAACGTTGTCAACCTATCATATAACAAGTATACAAAAAGCAACAATTTGAATCAACAATTCATGAGAATCCAACACCATTAATCGGGACTGGAGTTCAGATATTAATCATATTATATTAAAATTTTATGAATTCTAATAAAATCTGTAACACCAGCGGACACTTGGAGCAAGACTTCTCGAACTTTGGCAAAATAAAATAAAAAACGGAAACGGAAAACAAGAATCTCAGAATTCTCTGTTATCCACCAATCATCGAGGAAGGAGCTATTTATTACTAGCTTCATAACAACTTAACTTTGTTCAGTGTAAACAAGAGACACTAAACTTTACATAGTGAACAAAACGATCCTCATACTTCTACAAAGACTCTGTGGGGAAAAGAAAAGCAACTACAATCAACCTATATTGTATATACTGAGATTAATATCCATTCTAACTTCATATTAGCACAAATAACTTGCAACACAAGATACCAGAAACAATGGCAAACCCTAATTCAATTAGTTGATACAAACAAACTAGCTTCTTCTTCTTCACTAAACTCTCCAAATATGTTGGGGCATTCTTCCCACTTTCCTTGTTTCCGAGCTTCCCAATACCCGCCTACGTATCGGAAAGCCCCGTTTTCACCTTCTCTATTGAACCACCTCGCCTTCCATCCACGTTCTTGTAGTTTTCTCGACTGCAAAATTCATCGAAACAAGATAAATACATATATGATTTTTCCTTAAAAAACAAAACTTTTTGTTGAAATTTTACCATTCTCTGCCTTTTCTCCAATCGTTGTTTCTCAGCATTAGCCTTCTCGTACTCGCCATTCTCTAGATGTCTCTGGTCCGGTCTCAACCTTGAATCGGTGGGTGGAAGCATCTCCTTCATTCATCACATTCATCATCAAGAACAACACAATTACCAGAGCAGATTTATATACAAAACAAGAAAAGAAACACAGTAAAGTATCTCTTTTTACCTGCAATCCTGGAGTTAATTCATTTAACGTGATAGCAAACGAAGTTAAATTGTATCGAGTAAGCTCAGAAGGCGGTTTATTGCTCTTCCACAATAAGGAAGCATCAGTCGAAGAACTAAGATCCTTTATCTTGCTAATTCCTCCTTCATTGATCACATAGTAAACAGATTCATCCCACTTTCCAAACAAGGTAGCAACTTTTCTACCCGTTGAATCTTCAACAAATCCACGAATCTATGATTCGATAATGTTACAAAGTTTATTAAAAAAATATATATGAAACAATGACAGTGAATTTATCTCAATCTTTAAATCTTACCTGGTGAGGATTACGCTCGAAGATAAACGGCTCTTTAAATTTTATATAGCACGAAAACCCCCGGTTGCCCTTTATATGCATTGTGCCATGATGATCAACGTATACTTTCCCAAGGATGAGATTGTTGAGGGTAGTGGTGACCTAAGTAAAGAACATAAGTTCAATGTTATCTAAGAAATCAATAATGTTATTGCAGGGATTTTTACCTTATTCCACTGGAAAACCTCTCCATCATCAAATTCAAGGGTCAGGACACCCACAGGGTCAAGTTGAATAGATTGGCCCCAAAACTTGGTGCGCAAGTTACTGTCGGCCCAGAGTTTCCATCCCCTACCTTCACAATGGCATGCAATTATGGTTGGGTGGTGGCTCACCTGTATCGTATCATGAACAGCATTAACAATTCCATCTATCCTCGTGATCTAGCAATAAAAAGTATCATTACTAGCAGAAAAAGGGTATTATCCAATCTAACTTTTGTTAATCTGCAACACTGTCTTTGAAACGCTGACCTTTTCGGAGAAGAAGCGAACTCCTTTCTCAGGAAAGTTGGCCTCAAAGGTTTCCCCAAGTAAAGGATTGAAGGGCTTGCAGGGGCGCCCTTTCGATGAAGCATATCCAGAAACAGCAAAGGCAGCAACTTTCAGAGCTCTCAAGAGACTGTTACCCTGCAATTACAATTTTACAAGTCTTCAACAGAAATTCATGGAGTGAACACTAAGAACTAGAGTTGAAAGGTGGATGCATAGACCGGAAAAGATTGTTTTTTTATGATGTATCATATTCTATCACTGACCATGTATCAACTGTCCTAAAGAACTGAGTTTTAACATTTATAACTTCACCAGAAAGAAAGTGGAGAACTGAAAGAAGTAGTTGTTTCCTGCCATACCGCTTTTCCATGCTCATATGCTTGATCCAGAAGATTCGAGTACTCAAAATCCTCGAAGCATTTCTGAAGAGATGAAATCGGCTCATTGAAGTAAACAGGGAGGCAAATTCGTGTCAGGTCTTTCCCTACATTGTCTTTAATCAATGACCAAAGGCTAATGACTTTCTCTTTCTCCACTGGGTCAGGAAGCTTTTTTCGTCTTTCAAAACCCAAATTTGTAACATCAGTAGCAGCTCCTTTCTCAATGTGCATAGAAATTTCCATCTGCTGATGTATACCTCTAGCTATGTTTCCAGTAGTTGGTTCAGAAAAATAATCTGTTGTATCAAAGAAGTATGTTCCATCTTCATCTGAAGTTTCCTCAATTTCTTGTTTTTCTACATCATCTGACGGTGTGGCAGTACTCGTGTTAGATTCTGAAATGTGAAACTTATATCAAATAACCGCAAATAAAGCATGATTACTTTTTCTACTAAATGTCAAGATTTTTTCTTGATCCATCATATCATTTCAAGTGAAAAAAAATAATAAAAAAATCACTGATTAGATGATCCAGATGAGAGTTATGGATGTACGCACCACTGAATTTTCCATGCCCAGTATCAGTAAATTCATGTCTTGAAAATGAACAATCACGACTAAGAACTCCAGATGCTTCAGCTTCACGATTAGATGCCTGTAGACCAGAAATATCATAGATATGTATGAAATCTCAGTTTGGTTGAGAATAGGGCTGACAATGGTTAGGGTATGGTACGGGTATGACAAATACCATAACCATACCATATTTTTAAACCACATACCATAACTATAACCATAACCATTACGGGTACAATTTTCAATACCATAACCATTAAAATAACCGTGGTTATTAACCATGGTTTTACCCGTATACCCATATTTATTCCACACATGTAATATAATAAAAGACCGAAAATTTTATTTTAAAAAATACATAAATCTATATTGCCAACAATAAAAATATATAACTAATTTCATGGTTATTTATTACATGTATGTCCAGTAACTTCCATTATTTAGTATATATTAGTTTATTAATAATAAATAATTATTATATTTATATAATAACCATGGTACGACTCAAATACCATAACCATAACCATAACCATTATGGGTAGAAAATTCATCACCATAACTGTACCGTACCATAATGGTACGGTTAACCATATTAAACAGTAACGGTTATAAACATGGTTATGCGTTTTTCACCGCACCATTGCCGGCCCTAGTTGAGAAGTATCTTCTCCTCACAATCATCTGTTATTTGTTCTTTCTAGTAAGGGTGATCAAAAAAGACTGTAGGACCGAATTCCCGACAAGACCGGCCCGACTAGGACCGAGACCGACTAAGACCGAGACCGAACGGGCGGGTTTTTTCCTTCAAGGTCGGTCTCGGTCTCGGTCTTTTTTCCCGAGAGCCCGTTTAGGACCGGCCCGGACCGAATGTATGTGTATTTGAGATTTTCATAATACCACACCGAAAATAATGTGGATTTTGAAGTATAATATTAGCATAAGTGTATAGTAACTGTATAGTCCAATTAACTTGCTTATGAAGGAAAAGGATTCCCATTGATATGCATGAAAAATCATAAACTTATGCTAATATTATACTTCACAGTTCACATACGCTTCTGGAAACAGTAAAAAACATGAACCAAAGGCAGTAACTTTATAGATGTGTTAAGGTCCATCAAGCATTATGAACAATGATTATACATACCTTCAGTTGCCTCAATGTGCCTAGCAAGTTCGATATTTCAACAAAATGCAGTTCAAGCTGTCCTTGAATTTCAGAAAATTCAGCAAGCATAATCTGTTCACAATCCTTCACCACATTTTCACCGATTCCTGCTTCAATTAGGCGCTTCTTCAGCTTTTCAGTTGAAGCTGCTGCATCGGGCAATGAGAAACAACCGCCTTTCACTGATCTGGGTAGAAACAGGCTTCTACTTGACACCAATGCTTGTATCCAAGCTACCCTGTCTGCTCTTGAAGCAGTTCTCAGATGAAGAGTTTTAGTTGCAGTGAATATATAGAATTGTCTTTCATCAGATTTGCTCTCCCTAAAGGATGAGATCTGCAAGAGTTCACAAAGACATTCGATGAACATAGTAGACTAGCTACTAGCAAGCATGGAGATATATTGAAAACTGAAAAGAATAACAAACGAGAATTCTTCAAAGCCAACACAATATCAACAATCAACCTAGCAGAAAGGTAAATCGAAGTAAAAAGCAGCAGTCTTTGGGAGTAAGAAGGATTCCCAACTGTGGCAACTCAAGTCTCTGAGAACTCGCACAGATCCATGAAACAGAGCAAATGAAGGATATTTGGAAAATTTCTGAGTATATCCTTTGAGGTGGCTAGTTTATACAGTAGTTGCAGAAATTGATAACAATTTTCAAATCGCCTAACTATTGGGCTCCAGTGCTCGCTTTCAAATTTAATACAAAAAGAGACGAAAACAGTGAAAAGATCGAAGCTTCCTTCCACGGGAAAAATAAAAATCTAATTTTCAAGTTCAGCACGCTAGAAAACCGCAAGATGTCGAAGAAAAGCACATCCCAGTGAACAGACAACCTTGGCGTGTACATCGACAGTATCCGTCCCCAGAATCAAAACGACACGGAGATGGTGAAGGGATGGGTCAGGGAATATGACGAAAAAAGGGCCTAAGGCCCTAAACGACATCCAATTGAGAGCTCAAGAATGATTGACTCTGTAATCTTAGTATTCTCGTCTTATCCCATCCTGTGGGTCCTAGTCCATTTTCCATACAGTGTTCTTGCACAGATAGCAATGCAGCTCAAGAACAGTAGCTGATTGAAGAAATTGGCAAAATTAGGGATCAAGGGAAATTTTCGAATCAAAGCGGTTGCCTCTGTTAGGAAATTGTACTTGGAATTGGCAAATTTCAACTTGAAATCGCAGAGTAGCAGCACTATATATTGATCCCTCGCTTGTGGGTCAAAATTGAGAAGATGGATTAGGATATGTACTTGGAGTGAATTGACGCCAAAGCAATGGCAGAACAGGAATTACAACATTTTCTTGTTCAATCGCTTTCCACAGTGTATGTATGTCGAAGAAGGAGAAGCTAGCATACCTTCAGCTGAACGACGCGGACTGTTTTCTGACGCTTCCGCGAGCAGCTCCCGCTGTCCAGCTTCGACAGCTTGTGGACGGAGATATCTCCGATCAGTCTGACGTCACAGTTCGGTGAAATCTGGTTTAGGTAGTCAGACGGCTGGATTTTCGAGTACGTGAGGAGGTCTCTCCAGAGCAGGAACCACCGCGGTCGCCAACCATTGCGGTAGCTTGTCCATTTGTAGAGCATTCCGGCGAAGGCAGTCGAGTGCCGGCCGGAGTTTCCGTCAGATTCTTTGTGGGGAAGCTGGGAGCTCGCGGCTATGCTCCGAGCACGGATAGAGACGCCGATGTCAGGACTCTCCAGTGCGATGCAGCAGAGCGTAGGGTTCATCTTCTGTACGGGTCAGATGAATCTCTCTCGTCAACCTATCCACGATGCTGCTCCGTTGATCGGAACTCTGCGGAAGGGAGGGAGAAACTCCTTCAGTTTTCTTTCCTTTGTGAGTTTATACGTTTGAAACTTTGAACTGATGCCCATTTTATAGGTTTCATATAAACTCCCAAAAGTCAAAATGTTGACTTTCATTTCCACAATACACCAAGACGCTTAATTTTTGTTTTTTATATTACATATATCCATACAAAATTAAAAATAAAATAAAAATCTAAACATGAAGGGAGATTTGTATCAAACATTAGTAGGCAAAATCTTATTTTACCCCATACTTATTTTAAACAATGTTGGTTGGTTAAAGTCATTTAACTTTTTTTAAGTCTTAGTAAAAAAATAATTATGTGTAAATTATATATAAGTTATTATTTAATCATACATTAAGTAGTGGAAGTTGAGAAAAAGAAGAAAAAAAAGTAACGAATGACGTAACATTTTTTTTCATTTTCATAAAGTTCATCCTATTTTCCAATATTTTTTTTGGGTAAAAATCAGTTCAAGGACTAGCTCTTGCCACGTTGTTTTGATTTTTTTTTTATAAATAAAATAAAAAAGGACAATGAACTAAGATGTAGGGCTGATAATGATTAGATATAAAACACATATACGACAAATATCATATTTTTAAATTATATATCATAATAATTACTGATATAATTCTCAATATTATAATTATAATAAAAATTGCATGGTTATTAATCACGATTTTAAGCGTATACACATACTTATTATCACATATGAAATGAAAATGAAAAATTATAAATATTATCTTAATAAATATATAAATTTATGTTACAAACAACAAAAATTCATTATATTCCATCTATATCACAATTCATTATCCCTATGGTGTAAAAATATTCAACACTAACCATTAAAAATTAACATAACCATCATTCATTTACAATTTTCATGAAATTATGAATTCGTAAAATTTAAAAGTGAAAATCTTATTTATGTTATTAATAAATATTAATATACTAATGAGATTATGAAAAATACATAAACATAACTAAAATAATATATTTTATGATCTCTTAAAAATCCTTATAAATAAATTTGGGAAAATTGTATGAATATATTTTTACATTTAGTTCTGTTATCATATATACATTCTTAGGTTGTTAGGTACATTGTAATGTTGTTAAATGCATTTTGTCAAATTTTATCATTAAAGTTTACTATTTCTTTTTTCAAAATCAATACTTTATTATTTACATTTGAATTTGTTTCAAAAAATAATTATGTCACAAAAATTGCAAAAAGTACTGTCATAAAATATTTGGAAAAGTGTTCATAAGTGCTACCCTTGGTAGCGTCTAATAATTTTGTGCTACCAGGGGTAGCGCAAAAAAGAAAAACGCTAGCAAGGTTAGCGTTTGATATAAAATGCTACATTGTAGCGTTTTAGACAATAATTTGACCACATCACCAATTATTTGCGCATTGAAGGAAAAAGTATTGCACAATGCTTCTCATTTTTGGATCTTCCCAATAGGAAAGATTCATGAGTTTGGACATGCTCCACAGGGTCACCCTCCCCTCTATACACATCAAACCTAGGGATCGGGACGGATGGTATTTCTACCTCCAGAATTTCGTCCGTGAAAGGATGTGATGCTCTATCTCTGACTTCAGGCATTACTTTGCCAGGCTGTTCTTTGTTCGCCTCAGCAATAACACCATAAAGCGGAAGGTGTCAGGTGTTGTTGCAGATTATGGAGTGAACCTGTCTTGTTTCCTTCCTCCGACTGCTGAGTTTTCTTAGCTTTTGTATTGGTAGGAGCCATGACAATGTTTTGATCAAGGATTCCCACAGACGACGCCAGATGTTGGGTTCTGTAAATCTTCTTCTCTACAGGCGTCGCTCCTCTCGGTTTGGACCTGCGTAGAAATGACAACTTCGGGTCAACCCGTTTATTCCACTCTGAAGCTTAAGTCAGTTCTAAGGCTTTGAAGAGCTTTTATGTGGATGTGGTGAAAATCTGAATGTAATAAATGATAATGAATGCTGGTATTTATAGGCTTTGCTTAACCTGATGAACAATGCTTCCTTTTTACCTTGGTTAGCCTTTTTAACTGAGGTCAAACTGACATTCGGATGGGACAGAAGTCCTTATTTATTAAATATCAGAGATATTTAATCTCATTTAATGTTGTCTGACCTCCATTTAATGCGGCCTTATCCTGGCACATGACGGCGACGCCATATATAGGCTGACGTCTCTCGCATATACTTATGGGCGACGCCTTACATAAATGGTTTATATAAATCTTATTGATTTTTCTTTAGGTCAGTGATATAATGGTTTATTAAAATAAGGCGTCCATTATAAACCCCATCAGGTTTGATTTGAATCCATAAACTAATTTTTGGGTTAGAATTAACCTAAAACTCTCATTCTAGGTTCAATCGAAGAAAAAGAAAAAAAAAACATAAAAAACATGATGAAGAAGCCGACGAACAAAGGAAGAAAGAGGAAGGGTAAAATTTTCATTTCAGTAATAATGTAATCACATTAATTAAATATAAATGACTAAATAAAATCAAATTCAATTCAATAGTTAAATATTAAAATACAAGTGACTATTTATAAAAAATATAAATGATGAAAAACTGGCTTGGGATAAACATAAATGATTTCATTTTATTTACAGGAAACCTCATATGGATGGCAACATAAGATGTTTGTGCATTGTGCTCATAAACAAATTTACACAACTTTTAAATAAAAATCGTTAAATGAGGGGGTGAGGGTTGTTGATCTCAATCATCTCGACACACTCCCAGTCTTGTTTGCTTCGCGACCCAATTTGCACATTCATTAGATGTACGCGGGATTGCTTTCCACTTCACTCTATCCATTGCCTCGACTTGTCTTCAGATATTGCCACATATTGTTTCGATTCGCCAGTGGTGGGTGTTTCTATGTATTTGGTTTATCACTATCTCTGAGTCTGACTCTATCATTATCTCGTGCCACCCTTTCTCTCTAGCTAGCTTGACTCCTAATTCGATTGCTTCCGCCTCGAGCTCTTCAACAGTGTGTCCATGTGTCTGACGGTTTGTTCCACCCACTAGCCGACCCTCCGAGTCTCTTGCCACTACCCCAATGCCGCCTCTCTTTGTTCGTTGACACCATGCCGCGTCACAGTTGATTTTTATTTCTCCTGTGTTCGGTTTCTGCCATCCATTCACTGGTGTTGTCGTTCTTGGCTCGACATTCGTCTTCAGTAGCATCTTGTGTTCCACATGCACTCTTCTGGCCTCTTCGATGGCTTCTCTTGGGTTCGGCATGATCTGCTCGAACACAGCTTTGCATCGCTTCTTCCAAATTATCCAGCACGTCCACATACACAGTAGCCATCTTTCGTCCTTCCTTGTCATGCTGGTTGCTGGTTCGCTCCTTCGATCGTTGATCCATTCCCCTATCGAGTTACTTTCCTGGTAACCCACCACCAACCCCAACACACCGCGCCAGACTGCACTCGTCCACCTGTATGATCACATGCTCAACGTCTTCATCAATACCACATATCGGACAACACGGTGGGACGTCCATGTGTCTTCGTCGAAGGTTGGTATGCACTGCAAGGGCGTTTGACAACATCTTCCACATGAAGCTCTTGATCTTGGGGCTTATGTTTGTTGTCCATACGGTTCTCCAGGTAGTTGTGGTTAGATTCTCCTGTCTTGCCAGGCCTGCCACTTCCTCGTCTTGAGCTTGCCTGAGTCGGTGGTAGATTGATTTCACGGTGGCGTGTCCATCCTCCGGATAGGGCCAGATCAACTCATCGGGTTTGGATAATGGTAGGATCGAAATTTGCATTATGTTGGTCGCGTCGTTTGGTTCAGTTGCTGCCCGAACCTTCGTCACATTCCATATTCTGTCGGCATTGATCAGCTCGGCCACCTTCATCCCATATTGGTGGTCCACCCCGTCCGTGTTCACCATCCTCAATCCTCGCTTAGTATAGATCCATGGATCGTTATATATGTTGATTCATTTTTCGTCCCCGATTATCCATAGCCCTTCCTTGAGGAGTATGTCACGGTCGTATAGTATGCTCGCCCACCCCCATGACGCTAGGGCTCCCTTATTTGTCGTGAGGAAGTCTCCTAGAGGGTAGTATAGCCCTTTCAATACTTGCACCCACAAGGCGTTCGGTTCCTTATTCACTCGTTCAACCATCTTCGTTAGAAGTGCTTTGTTGAGTGTCTCGAGTTCTCTAAAGCCCAAGCCTCCCGTCTCCTTTGTTTGTGCGAGAATCTCCCATCTTCTCCAATGAATCTTCTTCCCCTCCGGTGTTTGTCCCCGCCAGAAGTTGGCTATCATAGCGTTAACCTCCGAGCACCAGGTCTTTGGTATCTTAAAAAGACTCATAACATAGGATGGGATTGCTGTTATAATCAACTTTATGAGTACTTTCTTCCTTGCTTGGTTTAGGGTCTTGACTCTCCATCCATTAATCTTATCCTCTATTCTCGTCTTTAGGTATCCAAGCGCTTCACATTTTGATCGCCCCCATACCGTTTGCAATCCCAAGTATTTCCCTGGTGTTGTTTCTCTTGTGATTTGGAGCTCTTCCTCGATTGCATGACATAGGCTCCCTTCGACCCCACTACTAAAGGAGATGCTCGATTTCGCCACATTGACTCTTTGTCCCGAGCTCATACATTATTTTGATATCACCTCCTTTAGTCGCCTGGCATTTTCCACTGAGCCCTGTATGAAGAACAATGAGTCATCCGCAAAGAATAGGTGGTGCAATTCTGGGCAGCTACTCTTCATCTTGAGATCTTGAATACTGCCCTCTATGACCTCCTTTTTCGCCTGTTTTGATAACACATCCGTCATAAGTATGAATAAATAAAGCGATAGAGGGTCGCCTTGCCTTATGCCTCTCGATGGTCGGATGTATGGTGTTCGGCCCCCGTTGATCATGACTCGATATGTCGGCGTTGTGATGCATGCCCTCATCCAAGACACTCACGTTGTACCGAACCCTCTCTTCTCCAAGCTCTTTAACAAGAACTCCCATTCCACCCTATCATACGCATTTTGCATATCCGGCTTGAGTGCGCATTCCACTTTAGTGGACACTCTCCTGGATTTCAAATGATGGAACACTTCATGGGTCACCAAGATGTTATCATGTATGAGTCTACTTACCACAAATGCACTCTGATACGGGGTGATAAAATCTGATAAATAAGTCTTCAATCTATTGACCAACATTTTGATATAACTTTGACCAGCACTCTTTTAAGGGATGAAATGTTTAATCACTGACTTGTTATATTTTTTTTTGGCCAAAACATCATACTATATTAATTCAACAACAAGCTAGAGTTCGAATACAAAACATTATCCGCAACAATACATCGAAGCAAAGGAGTTGGTGGTGATGACACGCAATCCAAAGGACACAACCCCGATAAAGTATGTTTAGCAATCCAGTCCACACACGAATTTACGGATCTGAGGATATGAAACTACGCTATTCCCTTTATCGATGACGATAAGGTAATAACGTTTGACAAAATGGGAGCTATCCTCCATGCAATCTCCTTCCTAAGAAGGTGATTAACGACGTTTAAGGCGTCGAATTCGACAATGACTCTCGGCCACCTGTTATCGATGGTCAAGCGAACTGCGACAAGTATCGCTTCAGCCTCTATCTCGTCGACCGACCCCACTATCTTGACCGCACACTGGCCTCCACAAACAATACCCTCGAAGTCTCGCGCGATGACTCCGATCCCGTATGACCGCTATCTTGTTATATTTAAACTCGTTGGATGTAGTTGATCCAACAATATCCCAAATTTTAAGGATAATTGTTGGGAGCATTTTCCCAACCGACCAACGCTAAATTAAAATCATTATAATGTCAAATATATGTTATTATTGGTTATGATGTCGGTGTCAGCAACATTGAAATCAAGACAAGTAATCACGTGTTCACCACTCCTACATCACGTGATGAGTCTAAATCGTGTTTAAAGCAAAGCGCGTGTCTTATCACTGATTTACATGACTCCAAGTTTCTAATGACATTGACTAACTACGACTAATCATTGGGTCAAAAACACAAAGACATAACCTATTGGCCTCACGACAGGAAAGGAAAGGTAACGGCTCGATCGGCTTATCACTTTGTTCGTTCGCAGGAGGACTCGAGAGAGTTGTCGGCCGTGAGCCTGCAGCCGCCTGAGGACATAGCTAAACCCATTTGGGCTGCCATTTGGAGCTCCAAGGCTCTGCCAAAGATTAAATCATTCGCCTGGAAGCTGGTGAATAAGGCTATCGCGGTAAGGGAAGGACTCTCGAGGCGTGGGTTGGCGGTCGAGGTATGTTGCCCCCTATGTACGCATGATGAATCTCTTGAGCACATGATTTTGGACTGTCAATGGGCTAGGACTGTCTGGACCGAACTGCTAGGGACGTCTTATGTTCGGGGTGGCTGCAGCTCGGTTAATCAGTGGCTGCTCGATCGACTGACAGACCACCCGCGAACCAGGAAAGGATTCGATTGGAAGTGGCACATCGTGCTGAACGCTTGCTGGACCATTTGGAAGGGAAGGTGCGCTATGGCCTTCGAAGGGGTTCGGCCGAACCCTTTCCGTGTGGTGGCACAGGTACGTGAGTCGGTCCGGGAGCAGGAAGCCTATGCGAGACCCTTTCCAATGCTGAGCAACGTGCAGCATCGAACATCCCTTGGTTCGGTGCTGCAAGGTGATCAGCTGATCAGGGTCGGTGATGGGGCTGCAGGTCAGGTGGTAAGGGCGGATTGGTCTAGGCCGATGCCCGGGACGATTAAAATCAATGTGGATGCAGCTTGGTCGTTAGCGGATGGGTCGGGTGGTATAGGTGTGGTGGCTAGGGATCACTCGGGCCGGATTGTCGCCGGAGCCCATGTCTCGGAAAGGTCGCATTCTATCGACATTTTGGAGGCACGGGCAATTTTGGTTGGTGTCAATCTAGCTAAACAGTTTTGTTGGGATTCTGTTGTAATTGAGTCTGATTCGGAAGTGGTTGTTAACCATATTCTCGGGGTAACCCATTTTTGGGAGATAGATACGATTATTTGTAATAGTTTATACGTGGCTAGGTCGTTTGTGAACCTGTCATGGAATAGGATTCCGAGGTCCGCAAATCAATGTGCGGACTGGGTTGCCAAACAGGCAATGGGGGGGGGATGTGTCCTTGTGATTGGGTTAGCCAACCCCCAACCCCCCTCTTACAGTTATTGTATTTAGATTCCGGTTGTCTCGGGAACTCGTACGTTCCCCAATTTTGTGAGTAATATACGAAGATAGTTTTGGCCAAAAAAAATAGGCACCCAACCATTATAGGCACCCAACCATTGAGAACTTTTAAATAGTTTTTAATTTAAACATTTTAAATTATATATTTGGCCCTTCGAAGGGGTTCGGCCGAACCCTTTCCGTGTGGTGGCACAGGTACGTGAGTCGGTCCGGGAGCAGGAAGCCTATGCGAGACCCTTTCCAATGCTGAGCAACGTGCAGCATCGAACATCCCTTGGTTCGGTGCTGCAAGGTGATCAGCTGATCAGGGTCGGTGATGGGGCTGCAGGTCAGGTGGTAAGGGCGGATTGGTCTAGGCCGATGCCCGGGACGATTAAAATCAATGTGGATGCAGCTTGGTCGTTAGCGGATGGGTCGGGTGGTATAGGTGTGGTGGCTAGGGATCACTCGGGCCGGATTGTCGCCGGAGCCCATGTCTCGGAAAGGTCGCATTCTATCGACATTTTGGAGGCACGGGCAATTTTGGTTGGTGTCAATCTAGCTAAACAGTTTTGTTGGGATTCTGTTGTAATTGAGTCTGATTCGGAAGTGGTTGTTAACCATATTCTCGGGGTAACCCATTTTTGGGAGATAGATACGATTATTTGTAATAGTTTATACGTGTCTAGGTCGTTTGTGAACCTGTCATGGAATAGGATTCCGAGGTCCGCAAATCAATGTGCGGACTGGGTTGCCAAACAGGCAATGGGGGGGATGTGTCCTTGTGATTGAGTTAGCCAACCCCCAACCCCCCTCTTACAGTTATTGTATTTAGATTCCGGTTGTCTCGGGAACTCGTACGTTCCTCAATTTTGTGAGTAATATACGAAGATAGTTTTGGCCAAAAAAAAATAGGCACCCAACCATTATAGGCACCCAACCATTGAGAACTTTTAAATAGTTTTTAATTTAAACATTTTAAATTATATATTTGGCCCAACTAATTTTTTTTAGTTCAATTATTTTTTTACTCTAATATTTATCCTAATCTTTCTGGTTTCAACCGTGTATATATATGTATATATAAAGAATTTTGGGCGAGGTTTTTACCTTATTTTTTAGCAGGATTTTCCTTTTTGTTAGATGTTAAACTTTTCAAATGAATGTTTAATAACTAAAAAATTGATCCGCGCTATGTGTAATATACTAATTATTTTTGTTTAAAAATTAATAATATTTTTAAATAAATATAAATATATATTTATAACATGATTATTTACATTTTATTAAAGTACATTTAATAAATATTAATTCAAATACACAACATAAAAATTAAATACATTTATGAAAAAATGTTAAACTTATTTTTTTTTTAATATTATACAATAGAACAATTATTTATATTTTATAAAAAAAATGAAAAAAAATGAGTAGATAATAAAAACAAACGTAACCAATTATGAATATGATGCTAATTAATAATTTTAAAATTCATTTTATAACATTTATTATTTTCATATATTTTTAAATAAATACTAACTATTAGAATATATATATATATATATATATATGTATGTATATGCATATACATGCATATTAGCTATAGTAATTATAAATTATTTTTAAAATTTTGTAATATATGTTGATTCTAATAGAATATAACAATGATATTTTATATAAATAGTTCTACGAAAAGTATGGCGAAATTATATTAAAATTATTATTAAAAAAAATTCATACCCTAAATTTTATGTTATAATTATAAATATCTACATCAAATTAACATGTGGTTATTATTTTCATAAAATTGATATATAACATACATAATATACATAATAATCATTAATTTCATCTTAAATTATCTTGTAATAAAAAAGTTAAATTTATACATCTTCTTGCTTTTCATAAAATATAAAATTTAGTAAATAAAATAAACTTAAGAAAAATCATAAATGCACATAGAAAATAAGAAGATATTAATTAAATTTGTATCTTATTAGGAGAATGAATGAGAGAGTTTGGAAGATTTTAAACTATGTTACATGACATGTCACATATGAGTGAAAATTATATGTTTGACATAGATCAATTAGAAGTTATGAAATTGACATTAGGAATGAAAAAATGTCTTAAAAAACTTATTTATCACAACTCTACATAACTTAGCCAAATTAATTAATACATATATATATAGACTAGTAACGGAACAAATATTTGAGAAATATAATAATGAATTTGAATATACAAGTTATGTTGTATTACCTATTAAACATTATTGACACAAATATACAAATAAAAATATTACTTACAATGTCTAATATGATCACATAATTAATATTTCGTTGACAATGTTATGTACGTATTATTGGAGTCTATTTTTCGAATGGTATCGCTGATACTAACTTTTTATGAAACTATATAATTAGTCACTATATACACACATATATATAATAAGGTTAAATATCATATTGTCTACTAATATTTTGTCAAATTTTGAATTTTTTCCTTAAAATTTAAATCATAAAATTTCGTTCTCATGTTTTTTTTAAATGTTATAATTTAACCATTCCAAACTATTTCAAATGTTATGATTGAGTTCTTATTCGATTAGGACTCGTTTGTGTTCCAATCGAATTAAGATCGAACAAACCCCCAATTGAGAGGAGTTTGGGTATGGGTCTTGACCCAGACTGACCCCCCATTAATGGGTGACCGGGTCTGGAATTGTAACATTTTTAAAAGTTTTTTGTTATTTTTGTAGTTTTTAAAATTTTGGTCTATTAAATTTGGATATAAAAGTTGACGAGGAGAACAAACTCAAACTTAGCGAAAATGAAGGAATGAAATTTTAAGAAAGAAACTCAAAATTTGATTAAAGATTAGATTGTATTTTACACTTATATATAATATTAAATCTTAATTGGTCACTTAAGTGATACATTCTAGCTTGTGACCATGTTAATATTTTAACTTAAAAATTACATTAATTTAATATTTAACACTTTCCAAATTTATATTTGGATAATTTATCTTTTCTTTAGTCCCTCAAGATAAAATTATACCTTGTGACACATTATTATAACTTGTGACACATTATTATAGAAGTTTATTTAGATAACACTTTTTACTTTAAACCTTTAACATGATAATAATTAATATACACCCCTAAACCGAATAAATCATTTGAATTTTTCATGCTAATCATTTATTCAAGTACTTTGACATACATTAGGTTGACATTTTAATGATTAATTAATAATTTTCTATTCTTACAAAAAATCCACTTCCACTTCATTAAAATTCATGTAAACTTAAACCACGTGTTAATACATATATTTATTTGTAATGACAATTTCCCAATATAGACCTTTTAATTCCCTAAAAAGTATAAAACAAGTTTTTTTTATAACTCTAGTTCATTTTTAGCCATTTTTTTCGATTGAAATTCAATAGTAAAATATTTTGTATCATCATTGCATGACTCAATTTAACCCCTTTTATTGTGAAAAAAATAAAACGTCACGACAATCACAAAACACGAACCTCCCACACGTACCATTTTTGTCATGTCATAATGTTGAAGGAAAATACTACAACCACGTGTCCACATGTTGTTGTTTGGAATAGGGTTAACATAACCACCTGCTCCCCCACCCCCACACTTTGAGTTGAATAATTGTCAACTTTAGCTAGATTTAGACCTTATCGAAATACAATTTTTTATAATTTAAGTTGGGGTAAAAATTAAAATAAAGTTTAAAGAAAGAAAATATTTTTATTTTAGAAAGAGCAAATATAATATTTAAAATAATTAAATAAAAATATATACATTTTTAAAGAATAAAATTAGGGCTGACAATTTCTGACACGATACGATTAAACGACACGACACGATCTGCTTTAAAGCGTATATTTGTTTGACTTTAATGGATTCCGTGTCTAAACAACTCTTATACATTTAGACACGATTAATAATCGTGTCTAAACAACTCAGATCTGCGGATATCTGTATAAATACGATTAACTAATCGTGTTTAATCGTATAGTGTATACATGTGACACGTTTAGACACATTTAAGTATAATAATAATAATAAAATATTAAAATACGCACTCACTTTTTAATATTGAACTATGAAGACCTTACTTTGTATATTTAGATTTGTGTATATATCTACTTTAAAACATATATGAGTTTGACATTAACTGATCCCGTGTCTAAACAACTCTATACGTTTAGACACGATTAACGACTTATACGTTTGGACGACACGAGACATGTTTAAGATTTATCCGTTTAGACACGAGACATGTTTAGACACGACACGATTAATGACACAACACGATTAGAAACGACACGACACGACACCCCTAATTAAAATGTCCCCACCATGTTGTACAAACGTAATGACCAATTATGAATTACCCCATCATGTTGTACAAACGTCCCTAAGCAACAAGCTTATCAGGCAGAGATTGGTAACGAAAGAGACAATTTCAAGAAGAAAAAAAACTTGATATATATATGTTGCAACCAACTTCGAACAACTATATAATCCTGCTATATATATTGAAAAAAAAAACTAAAAATGGGCATTTGTATGGTGTAGAGAAATTTTGGGTCAAAATTGTAAAATGAATAGAAATTGATAAGTTAATGTCTAGAGGTTTGTGAAAAGGTCCGACAATGGTGCGGTGAAAAACTCATAACCATGGTTATAACTGTTACTGTTTAATATGGTTAATTGTACAATTATGGTGCTGTACGGTTATGGTAATAATTTTTTTACCCATAATGGTTATGGTTATTGTATTTTAGTTATACATTCGTCATAACCTTGGTTATTATATAAATATAATAATGATTTATTATTAATAAACTAATATATGCTAAATAATTGAAGTTACTGTACATACACGTAATAAATAACCATGATGTTAGTTTTATACATTTTTATTGTTGACAATATAGATTTATGTATTTTTTAAAATAAAATTTTCGGTCTTTTATTATATTACATGTGTGAAATAAATATGGGTATACGGGTAAAACCATGGTTAATTAACAATGTTATTTTAATGGTTATGTTATTGAAAATTGTACATATAATGATTATAGTTATGATATGTGATTTAAAAATATGATATGGTTATGTTATTTGTCATATATGTACCATACACTAACCATCGACAACCCTATTTCTGAAAATGGTAAAAGAGAGAATAAGTAGTCTCTTATCGAAAATATTGAAGGATTTTATTTAATGTATAAATACAAATACTTTATAAGAGGATAAGCATTTATGGGATAATATTCTTCCTCAGTGCGCGTATGGATGCAAATCAATTAACACACCTTAAACCTTTTTTTTTATCTTGCATGCACGAATGTCGGGAATGTCGGGTTGAAAAGTACGTTTCATGCAAGCTGACTTGGCGAAACTCATTATTTGTTTTTCAATAAAACCCTCTTTAATTTTTCTAGTATTTATTTTTTTGGTTGTTGCTATAGTTTTGCAAAATTAATTCTCATATGATACTAAGTCAACCATTAAAGAATAGAGAGTATGATTAAGATTTTTTTGTTCTTTTTAAAATTCTAATTAACGCACAAAATGCTAAACCATTATATCATTTTAAAATCTTTTGTTAAGTTGTATTTTTTTTTTCATGGAGTACCCTAGAGTAGGGATGAGTTCACAGTATTATTTAGTAAAATGCGAAAAAATAGTTCACCTTTCAAAAAAACACTATGAACTCACTATATTCTTTAGTAAATTTATCAGGATGCAACTTTTATAGAGATAGAAAACCTCCAAAATCCACATTCTTTTCGGTGTGGTATTATGAAAATCTCAAATTCACACTCATTCGGTCTGGGCCGGTTCTAAACGGGTTTTCGGGAAAAAAAAAACGAGTCTGAGAACGACCTTGAAGAAAAAAAACGTCCGCTCGATCTCGGTCCTAGTCGGGCCGGTCTCAGTCCAGTCTTCTCAGTCCAGTCTTGTCGGAAATTCGGTCCTACAGTCTTTTTTGATTACCTCTACCGGAGAGAGACTCTTATTATGAGGATAACACTTTTAATATATTTGTTTCACATGTATAATAATATATTCACTCGTACCATAATTAAATTATCAGTCAGTAAGATGTAAGATCCTGACTATAAATATCTTTACATTGAGTTTGATCCAAACTTTTCTAATTAATGAACTAAATATTTTTATAGAGGCTAAATCACCTTTGTGAAAAGCAAAGCAAAGTGTGCATAAAGTAGTGGAAACTTTATTTGTGTATCTTTCAATATCAATACTCTCTCCCATATCTCCAAGTTGTGATATGACTATACCAAATTGACATTATCAGCAGAATGCCTAAGCATTGATGGTAAGTTAAAGGCCAGGATTCACATATATAATGCAAAAGAGAGACATCCCCACAAAAACAAAAATGAAAAAGAAAGTGTTAGATAATCAATCAGTTAGTTAACACATCTCATAACCACATGTGTAAGGAAAAATCGATGGGTTTGAAAAACAGATGAAAACAACCTTGGAAATAAACAGTTTAGTTTTCGATCGAATTTTCTACTTTAGTTTGAATTTTCATTCCGGATTTTAGAATTTTTAAGAACTACATAGACTGATCCGACCGTTTATACTTATATTATATTAATTAGTAATAATTATTACAACTAATTAATTAATACAAAATAATATTAATGTAGTTATTTCAATTGGTCTTTTAGTTATTGAATTAATTTAGTAGAAAATTATATCAAGTGAATTATTTTGTTGTTTAATGTAATTTTGAATACTTAATTTTGTATTGAAGGTATATTTTCGGTTCAAACAAAAAATTTGTAATATGAATGAACAATTTTTTCACCTTTTTTTTCATGCAATCTTTGGGACGGGTATTTTTCTGGAGATATATAGTATGAAATTATAGGCATATGATCCGAAGTGTAAAAAAAATAGCAGTTCTTGGGTTTTTGGCAAAAACAAAAAACACACAGAGACACTCTATTTTAAATATGAGTGTAACCTCAACGTAACCGATTTTTTTCTATTGCCCGACCACTATGAGGATCGTTAATATTGGATGTTCTCTGTCGGGCTAAACACACATTCTTCTCTGGCCAAAACATCATAGTAAAGTTGTCCCTTCCAAGTTTCATGCCTCTATGCCTCTCAATCTTTTCTAGGGTTAATTCCGAGTTCTAAGCTTTCTTCAACGACTTCAACTTCCTCTTTACCTCACTTCCATCGATCGGGGCCGGAGTCCCAGGTTCGTTCCATGCCCGATCGCTTATATGTCACTAAATTTTGTGCATTCGAGTTGGTATGTTGGGAGCGAAACCACAAGAATTTACTTCAGTAACACCAAATATTAAAATAAATGTAAATAATTGAACTAAAAAAATGGAGTGTCAAATGTAACATTTTAAATAACTAAAATGAATAAAAAAATAAAGTTAAAATTTATACATCGTCAAAAGTGAGGAAGTCTATTGCTTCCTTTCTCAATCCTTAATATAGCTATGTGGTTGCCTAATGTGTCTCTCGAAGGTGCCTAAGTACTGACTCTAGTCCGAACCGGTTCGAAAATCCGAACCAATTCTAAACTGAAGTTTATATTTTCAGCTCAATTTTTCAATTCGGTTTTCACCGGATTTTTTTTTGGACCAATCGGTTTTTTATTTCCCTTCTAAGAGTATACATGGTTTATATTAGGTCTGATCATGGGCGGGTCAGACCGGTCTTGGAGGCAGGACCGAGACCGAAATTTCGGTCTTGACACTTGGAGGACCGAGACCAACTTTGACACACAAAAAACCGCCCGAGTCGGTCTTGCTTGACTTGGGCCGGTCTCGGTCTTGGACCAAATTTTTTGATAAAAAAAAATCAACTAAATTGGCCAAAACAATCACCGAAATTTTGGTCTTGAACTCGCTCGCTTCTTGTCTTCCATCACACTTCCCTTATGAAACCGATCCAAGGGTTGTTGAATGCTTCAAAGTCATGAATTATTAGTTTTTCAAGGGTTATACCATGAATTTCTAGGGTTTTCTTCAAGATCGGATTGATCCGGTCCTAGTCGGGCTTTTGAGAAAATAGTCCGAGACCGAGATCGACCTTGAAGAAAAAAAAACGTCCGCTCGGTCTCGGTCCTAGTCGGGCCGGTATTGTCGGGAATTCGGTCCACGCTAGTATTTTTTTTTATGAGCCCTAGTTTATATATTCATATGGACTTCAACAAATAAAAATAATTAATATTTAAATGAAGAAAGAAAAGAGAAAGTTCATTAAAGTAGATATACAATTTTTCTCCCTTCAGCATCATTTTAGCTGAACACTACCACACTACTGATGAATGATGATGTAAAATCAATCAATAATATACCAAAAAAATCAACTGATAATTTCTCTTATCTTCTGTGTAAAAAGGAGGTAAATGAGAGAAGAGCACGCTCAATGATTATGTCCACTTCTTGTTCATTTTTCACATGCTTGACTTCAAACGAGTTGTCTGGAATAGTGTGTGTATGTGTTTGGTCAATACAATAACAGAGACAAAAGAGAGTACTGTTTACCATGATGCTCCTTTTTGTGACACATTTTGTGGTCGGAACTCAGGTCTCGTCAGCATGCAGATATCTTCATCGTGCATGGCCAACCAAAAAACAACCTTATTGGAATTCAGGATCTTACCACTGTCTCAGAAACAAAACAAGCTTTGCTTCATGATCATAATGTATTGTATATATCTTCATGTGATCAGTCTTCTCTATTTCTATGTTACCCAGAAAGGTTCGTGTTTTATATCCAGCTAGGGTTTCTATGCTTTTTTCAGACCTGATCTCCTTCACGTGAAACTTAAAATGTACGGCTTAACCAACTGTTTCATAAGTTTGGACGTGAAATCATAAGTTTGGACTTATGAGTGAAGACGATCTGTATACTTTTAAGTTGTCTTAACATCCTTCCTTAAAAGAATTTGAACATGCGTGCTCTAATACATACGCATTAACCAACTGTCCCAAAAGTCTGAACTTGTGAGTGAAGACATTCAGTATACTCTTAAGTCATCTTAACAATTCAAATACTTCATTTTTAAGACAATTTTTTGTTTAACCTATCTGGTTTTGCATTTTATGTTAAAAGTTGTTCCATTCTGGAAAAATGTAAGAAGACAAAATTATGTACATTAAATTCAGCTAAAAATTGTACATTTAATGCCACTTTATTCTATCAGAGAAGAGATCTCATTTACTCTCTCACTCACCAAATCATGAGCAAAAAAAAGGGAAGTGCAATGGATTGCTTGTTTTACAATCAAATCATTCTGAAGTACAGAATTACTTCAACATACATATCACATTACCAACACAAGGGTTAGATGCTACCGATCAGTCATTGGTTTCTTTGTATCTGAAGAGCTCACTCCTGAATTTGAGTAGTTAATGTTCTTCAGAACGGCATTGTCGTCATGGCTAAGTTGAGACGCCACAAACTTATCAAGAACACGCCAATCCTGGACTTGATCCATTGCTTGTTCATTTAGACTTGGTTGGTGAGTTTTTTGCATTTGGTCCACCTGTGTGAGAGTTGAAGATGATGGAAAAGTGCTGTCATGGTTGCTGCTGCTGCTGCTCGTACCATAAAGATAAGGATCTATTGCAGTAGGGCTCTCAAGTTGAGGTAGTTGCAGAAAACTAGCTTCTTGAGGCATAATGTTGTTGTAGTGAAGCTCGACCTCTTGCTTGCATGAGTATGGGTGATGGTGGTAATTAGGTATAAGGGCTGCTTGGGAGATGATTTTCTTTGGCGAGTCGAGAACGTCTGGCATGAAGAAGACTTGATTATCGAAGTAGCATGGTGATTCATAGTTGCATGCTTTCTGCAGTACAGGCATACGTTTCTTGAAGACTCGACACACAACCCACCCTTCTTCCTGAGAAAACAAACGAATGAAAATCAAAATCATCCTCAAAACTGTGTAATGAAGACAAGTTACACTAGATTCATGACGAACAAGGTATTGAATTTTGAAACCGAAATCTATCGTGTTTCATTTGGAACCGAACCATACCCAAAACATGTTTATACAAACGGTTTTGAGTACCCTATTTAGAACCTGTTTTAAAATAAATCGTCTAAAACTTGTTTGTACTATTCAGTTTAAAACCGATTTTTTCCCAATCATAATTTTTTCACAAAATTATACACGTAGGAAAATCAAGATTGTGTACGTCATGCAAAAGAAGAGAACCGCGAGAGAAAACTGAAAAAATATGAACTGTGACAGTTTGTACTCTATGTAAAAGGGTTAGAAACTTAAAATTTATAATAGAATGACAAAGCTAATTCTTTTTTCTTAATATTAATATTATATACATATATATATAATCGGTCGTGGGTAGATTCACGATACTACCTAGACTGAAACCTAAAATACTGTGTTTTTACTTATATCCTACCCTATTATTAAAATTGCTACCCGAAACCTACCCTAAGTCCCGGTTCCGGATAGATTCCGTTTCCAAATGGATAATTTCTCGTACCTATTGACAATGACATACAATTGAAGCTTATGTTGTTTCTAAAGAAACCAAACTAGGTATAGCTTGATCTTGCCTGATTGTTCATTGCATTCTCATTTGTCTCTAACCGGTATTCATGCATGATCCAGTCAGATCTCATCCCGTTGGGCGCTCTCCCTTTGTAAAAAACCAATGTCTTTCTCATCCCAATGAGACTATGTTTGGTATAAATAGCTTTGTCTCGACCGGTCGCCTTCCAAAATCCCGCTTTTGTGGCTCTATTCGTGCGTGTTCCGGTCGGGTATTTCTTATCCTTGTGGCTGAAAAAGTACCATTCCTTCACCTCTTCATCACTTCCTATTTTGCAGAGATCTATAAGGTTAACAAATTACATGATTAGTTTGAAAAACCCTACAGTCTAAAAATTTACCAAATTTTGCATAGTAGATGTGGTTTTTCATACCTTGAAGATCCCATGGCTCAATTTTGTAAAGATCTATGTCTGTAATCACATCCAAATCTATCCTTTTCAAACCAACTTTCTTTCTCAAATAGTAATCAACCAACTCTTCCTCTGTCGGATGAAATCTGAAACCGGGGGGAACATGCGTGAAGGTACTCATCATATCATCCCTGTAAATCACATAAGAAAAAAGTTAGCTATCGAACGTTCTTGTTCAAAAAAGGAAGCTTCTGCATGTCTGTGATAGCTGAAGACAGACAAAAAGCAGCAGCTAGAAACCCTAATATAGCTCTCCTTGGGAATTGAAGTGACGAGGTACAATCGTCCCACCCTGCTATATACTGCAGGACAAAAGAAGAATTATGTTCTTCTTTGTCTAGAGAGAGAGAGGGAGGGTAGAGGAATGGTGAAATGGAGAAGAGATGAGGTTATATAAGAGAGAAAGCAGGAACCCAAGTCAGAGACGATACAGACACATGCCCTAACAATCTTGATCATCACTGTCATTAAGTATCTATCTTTATCTTCTACGGATGGCTTGAAAAGCTATTGCTCCATGGAAGTATATGGAGGCTTCCTTCTTATGAGCTGCATCAAACCCCTCAATTCTCCATGAGAGAGAGGACTGAGAAGAGATTTATAGGCTACCAGCAAGAGAGAGAGAATGTGTGATCTAACTCTGAGCTGATCGAGCTTCTTGAAAAAAGAAAGGACACGTTGATATTTAATGAATGATGATGACGCATTCGACAGAGATCATCTTTGATGTTGGCAGTGATCAACTGGGCATGATTTGAAATTTTACAGATTAATGAAATTTAACATTCCATATACACAGCTGAAAAAAGTTATTATTTACCGACGAAATTATTTTGTCGTTAAAAAGTGTCAATTCTGAAAATTAATTTCGTCGCCAAAATAAAATTTTCGTTAGTAAATATATCGTCGGTAAAGATTTACAGACGAAAATACGATTCTTTTTATAGTCGGCAAAAGTCGTATGTTTCCGACAAAAATTCCGTCGAGATACATTGCTTATTTAAATTCCGTCGAGCTACATTCCCGGAATATTTTACCACCATACATTGCTTATTTAAATTTACTTTAAAATATAGATAAATGTTCCTTATAAATTCAAATTTAATTATAAAAGAAAAATGGTTTATCAAAAAATATATTTTAAAAGTTACTCCGATAAAACAAATAAGTTAAACTGAAAAATTGACTAAACAATAAATAATATGATAAAATTTTATAAGAAAAAATAACTCTACTCATAAATAAATGCAACTATGTATACTTATACTAATAATTATTGAAAAAAGCTTCTACCAGCAGAAATTGCACGCGTCCTCTGGTTGGTCGTTCAGCAATTTCACTCCTATACTTTCCTCCACATTATATTTTTAATTTTTATATACTCATTATATCCTCCGTATAAAGGAACCGATTCCAGACAACAGAACAGCGACATCCCTCCAAATATCCTAGACACGACACGACTCGATGTTCGGTGGGCTCCACCCAACCGAGTCTAGACAGATAATGGTATAGTGATTGTCCGATCGCATGGCGGCTACTGGTCTGGCGTGGGCTAGCCTTACAATCATTAGGCTCGCGCCACTGGTTCTGGTGCGTGGGTAGTACGTTCTCCATCTGACACGTACACCCCAGTTACCTTTTCTCCGGCGATTCGGCCGTTTCGTCGCCACTCCCAGGGCTGCTAAGCCTTAGGAATGAAGGTTGTAGGAGTAGGACCCATCCTAATTTGTTAGTAAAGATAAATATAATATATTTTTTATAACTATTTATCATATTTATATATTGTAGGTAGGAGTGTCAAAACGGATCATGGGTCGATCCATGTGTCATATCAACCTTGGGTCGCGTTAGACACGTGTAATAGTATGAGTTTGTTTTTGAAACTCAAACCTGACTCGTTAAGAATGGTAATGTTGGATCAGACTGACTCGTTCGACCTCTATGACTCGCGGATCAGTTTGACCTGTTCGATTCACCATTTCAATAAAAACCCTGAACAAACTGAAATATATAAATGAGACGGGTCACGGGTTGACCCGTGGGTCAAGACTTCCGACGCAAACCTGATCTGTGTTTTCATAGGTCATCCATGGGTCGTATCAAAATGACTCATAGATCAAAAAATTTGACTCAAACACGACTCGTGCGGGTCACTCACGAGCTGGGTCAGATTTTGACACCCCTAATTGTAGGGAGAATAATTATGAATATGATATATATATATGGAAAGAAACAAGTATAGAAGTGAAGCAAAAGGCTTATACGTTCTCCTAGTACTAACTAGGAAGATCAGGAAAAAAATTCATTTTTAAAATTAAAATTCTACTGTTTAAGAGACAAAATGTTGAATTATTAATTTATCTTTCAATAATTCTAACCATATGATTATATGGTCAAACAATATCACATTCGTATACACAAATTATTCTTTTTACACTTACATTATATATAATCATTCTTTATTTAATTACTAATTAAAAGATCCTCAAATAACATAATTAAGTTTAATCCCTGTTACTAAAATTCCTGTTAAATATAATAAATTGTATTAATTATTAAAATATATTTTCAATTCATACTCCATTCTATGATTGAACTGTTGTTGCAATATATTAACATTTAAATACGAATATCTAAAATTCTCAACATAATAACTTCACATTTCTCATTTTAATGAGTTGACTCGATTAATATATATATAAAGATCATGACTTGATTATTGGATTGAATTTCTAAACTCGTATTTGACCCAATAACTTTTTTACGAATTGAATAGGTCACCCTGTAACTTATCAATAATAAAAAAACTCAACTCACACCCGATAACCCGACTTTTATGTATGTATGTTTCGTAGGTCATGAGCCATTTCCTATCCTTCCCCTTTCGTAGGTTCGAAAAGGTATCGTACATGTTAAGTATACTATACAATATACATACACACATGTACCTTCAATTCAACTACAAAAGGGTATTGAGTAAAGGAAGGGGAAAATCAAAGTAGGACATACGTTCTCTATTGGGATATCACATAAAAATTAATATTGTTATCTTCAAAAGTTATGGGGTAATTGGATTACTATGCTAATAGTATAAGTAAAATCATGTTAATATCGTTAACTACATTTATAATGTTTCAAACTCGAGAGATTGTTCTCATTAGTTTAATTCAGATTGATTGAACTAGTTATGTGTTCTTACTTGAGTATAACACGTATTACGAGGTTATAAAGTGTTTTACCAGTGAATAAGATTTAATTAAATTCTACTTGCAAATGATATTTATGGGTAGGGTGACAGAATTTAATAGTCGTTCTATTTGCGATGACATTTACATGTAGATATAATTTTGTAATTGATTTTCAAATGGTGATATTTTAGTGTTAGATTTTCAAAGAAGGTATATTTTGGAGAGAAAAACATATAATATATATACAAAAACACAATTTAATTAATTATGCATATCTAATCATATAGATTAGAACTAAAACAATATTTAAATTTATTCTTATACTTTATTCTTTCTAAATAAAAACTTATGATTATTGAAACTACATTATTTGTGAATTTCATATTGTTAAGATGACATGACTTAAGAGTATACCGATCGTTTTCACTCACAATTTTGGAATTTTGAGACAGGTGGATAATGCATACGTCTTAAATCTCACATGGTATCAGAGTACGCATGTTCAATTCCTGTCGACGCCAAAAATATTGATTCACTCCTATTAAAGGCCGGGGCCGGGAAGTAAGTACATGGGTATATCAATTTAAGGGAGAATGTTAATATGATAAACATAGTTGGTAAAGGAGTCTCACATGAATTTTAACTGTATTTTTAGTTTATTTAAAAAGTTAATCATGTAATCGTATTTTTTAGTACTCTAGATTTTAGAACGCAATTAACATTATTTATATAACTATAATAACAACCCTTATTTTTTTCAGAAGAACAAAGAAGTTATCGAGTGACGTGGAATACTTTGAAGCATGCGCACAAACACGCGGCAGCAAAACGTTCAACGAAGCATATTGTCGGAATCTAATCCATCGATTCACTTAGAATTATTGCTAAAGTGCCAATCACACATTAATCACGTGGTCGTTTAATTTAGGAGCTGTCAATCAAAACGCCCACATAGTAATCTATAATATATAAAAATAAAAGTCGATTTAAATAATCACGCATGACAAAAAAAAAAGTAAATGTTAAGAATTGACAAATTTATTTTAGAACACTCTAAAATATTTGAATAATATTCTATCATTGAATTTATACACATGTATATTTTTATTTAGTATAGTCTTATTTTCTGATTGTACTTATTATTAAAAAAATAATATATTGTTATCACATATATGATTTGGTAAGTTAATGGACATGTTCTCAAAGTTTGAAATTCTGTTGTGATAAATATCACTAACTTTGCCGTTATATTCATGGGTTAGGAGAGGCCCTTGAACCAAGTATCATTTCTGACTAAGGAGTCCACATCGGAGGTCCTACGCCCAAGCCCTCAAGTGCAAACGGTTTTGTCATCTACTCCTAATTTTTTTTTTTTGGCCAAATCTACTCCTAATTGATAAGGTAATTTATTTTAGAGTGCGAGAAGTTTAAGATATCCTATAATTTTTAGGCTTGTTCATTTAAATCGGTTCGGGTAAATTGGTTTGGTACTGCTTTGAACCGGTTCAACCGAACTAGTACTAAAATTAGCCCAAATTTTTAGGCTTCAAGTAGACCAGTTAAAAATTGTAATTTCAATTAACTTTGAATCGGTTCGAATCGACTCGTTTTTTTATTATGGTTTATACTTAAATTTAAATCAAACCACTTTAAACATATATAATTAAACCACTTTCAACCAATTTTAATAAACTAAACTAGTATGATGACTTGTCTGAAACTTGAAACAAGTACCAGACAAGCTCGGCTGCTTTGCTGATTTTTTTTTAATTGAAGTGATGATTAAAAAAAACAGATATGACCAGTTCAAACCGGTTTTGAATCGATTCGAACCATATCAATTTCGTTTTTACATAAACCATACCAGTTTTTTGGAAACAGAAAAAAGTACTGTTTTTTTTTTTACAAACCAGCCCAGTTCTGAACTGGTTCGAGGTCGAACTGGTTCATGAACAAGCCTAATAATTTTAAACCATGTTGTATTTGAAATTGAAACTTACTCATTACTTGTTTATACCAACGATTTTAGGTACCCTATTTTAAAATAAATTATCTAAAACTTGTTTATACTGATCAGTTTAAAATTAATCTTGTTCATGATTCGGCTCGACCTCGAATCGATTATGAACTGGTCTGATTTTAATAAAAGCAGTATTTTTTCTCAATAAAAGAACTGGTGTTTCATTTGGAAAAAACGGGTCTGGTTCGAACCGATTCAGAACCAGTTCGAACTGTTCTAATCTATTTTTATTTTTTTTAACAATTTTGGTCTTCTTCCGGTTTGTTTCAGTTCAAACCGGATCTGATTTTGTCATATGCTCCTACATGAAAAACAGACTGAAACAACAACTAGTCCCAGTAGTATACAACCTGTTTGAGTTTTGAATCGATTCGAATCATATCAATTTCGTTTTTACATAAACCATACCAGTTTTTTGGAAACAGAAAAAAGTACTGTTTTTTTACAAACCAGCCCAGTTCTGAACTGGTTCGAGGTCGAACTGGTTCATGAACAAGCCTAATAATTTTAAACCATGTTGTATTTGAAATTGAAACTTACTCATTACTTGTTTATACCAACGATTTTAGGTACCCTATTTTAAAATAAATTATCTAAAACTTGTTTATACTGATCAGTTTAAAATTAATCTTGTTCATGATTCGGCTCGACCTCGAATCGATTATGAACTGGTCTGATTTTAATAAAAGCAGTATTTTTTCTCAATAAAAGAACTGGTGTTTCATTTGGAAAAAACGGGTCTGGTTCGAACCGATTCAGAACCAGTTCGAACTGTTCTAGTCTATTTTTATTTTTTTTAACAATTTTGGTCTTCTTCCGGTTTGTTTCAGTTCAAACCGGATCTGATTTTGTCATATGCTCCTACATGAAAAACAGACTGAAACAACAACTAGTCCCAGTAGTATACAACCTGTTTGGATTTCATCTCCCTCTCCTCGCTTCAATGGAAGAAGAATCACAGCCTCTCCTCTTCATCTCTTTTACAGTGATATATATTTGTTAATTATATTTTATTTCTTTGTCTTTCTCTCCCACCATCTCTCCTCATCCACTCATCATTCGTAGACTCTTGGGTGTTATGATCGATTCTCAACAACTCTCAAATCGGATGAAGAAATTGATCAAATTTTAGAGAGGAAACGAAGAGAAGGAAGAAGACTGTTTTTCGTGGTAACACCCAATTGGGTAACCTCAACGTGGTTTGACATTTTTATTAATGATGGTTACTGTTACAAAATACGTATACATAGAGAAATACAGTACAGTCTACGGGTGAAACGCGAGACACATACATTAATATTAATTAGACTCCAATACCTAACATTGGGAACTCCACCTCCCGTTCTCTCATCAGGATAGTCCTTGCCATTTTCCCGGTCACCAGCATGCCTGACCTCGACGTCCGCCCTCCTCCTGTACTCAAGCGCCACAACCTTGACTCTCACAAGGAACACTCAATAATAGATCTTGATCTCCATCTCAACTCCTCGTGGTCGTTGGACCAGATCTTCATGTCCCCGTTCCTCATCTCCTCAACCGAGCAACCCTGCTCTCATTTTTGAGCATTCTCTTATGGTTTCGACGAGAAGCTCCTAACGACAGCTTCAGGAGCTGTTAACGGCGGAATTTGCCTCTCCGATTATTCCAGGCTCCTGACATGTCAGTCAGTCTCAGAACTCTTCTCTGTTTTCATTTAGTTTTCTTTTGGATCTGGGTTTGGTTTATTTTCATAACCGAAGGGAGAGATCGACGGAGAGACTGACGAGGAGGTTGGGTTACTGATATGAACTGAGAAGGAGGTTGGTTTACTGATATGAACTGAGAAGGAGACTGGTTTACTGATATACATATCTAGGTTTAGACTGGTTTACTAATTTTCAGATCGGTTTGGTTTATTTTGCTTCAAACTGGTTCTAAAATTATATAGGTTTAAAGTGTTTTGATTTGAATTTAAGTATAAGTCAGTGTCAAAAAACGAGTTGATTCGAATTGAAACTACTATTTTGAACTGACTTACTTGAAGCCTTAAAATATTGTCTAGTTTTGATACTAGTTCAACCGATCCGGTTCAAATCAGACCATAACCATATCAATTTGGTCGAACCGGTTTATATGGACAAACCTATTTAACATTGATTTTCTCAAAACAAATACAAAGTTGCATCAATTATACAAACAATCACAATTTTTTTCACAAAATCATACAATCATCCACTTAGGAATACTAAGATTGTATGTGTCGCTAAGATTGTATGTATTGCAAGAAAAGACAAGAAAATTGTGAAAATAAACTATTTAAAACAATAGTAAATTCAAGTCTAGAAACTTAGAAAGAATAACAACCAATTTTTTTTATTTTTTTTTATATATTAATATTATATATATTGATTCTGAGAAATAAAAAAAGGGTTAATTACCAAAAAGCAAACCCAACTTTGGACCAAAACCAAAAAACAAACCGATCTTTTTTTTCCAAAAGCCAAACCGAAGATTATGAAATGAGCAATTAAGAAACCCGACCCAAACAGCCGTTAATTTCGACGGAAATTGTAACAGTTTTGAAGATTTGACGGTTCTGCCCTTCTAGGGTTCTTCATTTGAATTCAAGAATTTCACTTTTTATAAACTCAATTAAGGACATGTATTTGAATTTTGACCTCCTTTTTTGTTCTTGGGCTATAAGGACATCTTATTTTATTGCTAAAACTGAAGCAAAACTACGGTCTACAAAATTCATAGTGATTGAATGTCTTGTTTGAGAAATTGCAACAATCACTTGGAAAGACGTCTTCCATTATTAGACCAACTATTGATCCTAGCCGAAATTCCAGCTATGACTTCAAAAACCGACCGACTTGCAGGTTGAATATATTAAAGAGCACACAATTTGTTCATATAGAAAAGAGAAAGGATCCAAAAAGGAACAATACAAATGTTGTATAACCCAACCCGACCGACTCTCCCTGCAGTTCTGTCGAATCACATTCACCAGACAATGGCAACGAAATTGTGGAGAGCACACAACCCACTCGACTACTCTCTCTTCATCGAAGCTGCACTATTCCAGCAGCCACCAACTTCTGAATTTTGGCCATCACCATTGGATTCTTCGTGTGTTCTTGGGCTGACTTGGGATTCTCTTGGAAATCAGTCAACACCTACCAATCAAACAAACAACTCACTCCCATCAGCAATACAGTTTCAACAGCTTTGCACTAGAAAGAGTCAAATGTTATGGATATCAAAAGAGATTATAATTATTACCTGTCTCATCACGGGATCGGTAAGAATGTTCTGGATCTCAGGATCCTGCATCGCCTTAGCCTGCAAAAATAGAAATAACATGATAATCAAGCAGATGAACTTGCAGCAATGACACCAGCAGACGACATCTGTTCAATATTATATTATATGGTTGTCGAGATGTTACCTGTCTCTCCTTCATTTCATCTGGGGTCATTTCTCCACGGCTTGCTTTGTTGATTTGTTCTACGCATCTGCAGATATATAATGTAAATATAAACCAAATAAATGTGTCAAAGTGCTGACACATATATATAGATAGTGACTTGTGTCTAATGAAACTTCTAAAGGATTTGGTGATGAAAATCTATACCTTCTTATACCATCAAGCAATTCCTGATTGCTTGGGTCGTGTTTCAAACCTTCTTGGTATGTCTCCAGAGCTTTCTCATACTCCTTCATGAAGAATTGGACTGCACCCTTTCTTGTGTAACCCTTGGTGAAGGTCGGGTCAAGATCAATGCACTTCTCTGCATCTTTCAGTCCCTCTGGCAGTGCACCAAGTTTTGTGTAGCATGCTGCCCTGTTACTGTAAGCCTGGAAAAGATGGGCATTTTCAGATTGAGTTTCACACTAAAGCTTCATACTTTATATAGCATTGCTCAACTTAATTTAATATTTGTATAAATGGTAAAAGACGCGCAATTTACCTTGGGATCTTTGGGATTTCTTCTCAAAGATTCTGTATAATGCTTTATAGCTTCTGGGTACTTTTGCTGCTTGAAAAACTCGTTACCTGTTGTCAATGGAAATTTAAATAAACAAACAAATGAGGAATCAATTTCTAGCCAAGAACATGTCCATACATAGAGGTCATAAGTCATTGAAGACAATACCTTTCTCGCGCTCCTCGTCAGCTATCTTTGGGTCAAAGTACTCTTGTTGTTCCAGATCCTTCTTTGCCTTCTCGGCATCATTCAGCTTCTTCAGTGTGTCGGGGTTACGATGCTCAGTAAGGGCTTTTTGGAATGCCTCGATGGCAGGTTCATAATCTTTTGAGGTCTTAGCCATTTTTACAAGGGCAGTCCCCTTCCTAGTTAGAGCTCTAGCAACCATCTTGTAATCTGACCTTAGTTCTCTACCTCTTTCAACAGCCTTGTCACAATCTTTAATGCATTCTTCATACTGAAAGTGAAAGCATCAACGACTAAATTTATCAGCAGCGATAAAAAAATCAAAAAGGAGAATTACGAACACAACGATGCTAAAGAATGATATGCCATTTCAAGAATGACTGGTAGCAGGCACAATCTGAAAGATAGAGCAACCACAAATACAACAAACGCAGGAGAACAACATTCTGTGTCCTTGCTTCTTCCCCCCGGAAAGTTTAATCTATAAGCACATGCTCGCGAAACATTGAAGCGGTAAAAGTAAAAGAACAGAAACAATTCCCCCATGCCAAATAAAGCATGAGCAAACCTTACACAAATACCAAAAGGGCATCTTCCATCATACAATTCTTGTTCATCTAACAGTCTAGACGTTATTACAGGCCGCTTGTAGCTGCTCTTCTTAACTACGTAATGATGCAATATAGTTTCCGTGTATTTGACCCAACTCTAGATTAATCTAGTTGATTATAGCATCTCAGGAAGAACTTATCGATGCAAGGAGACTATCAGGCTAACTAGATGGGACAATCCTAAATCACACAACCAAATGAATAAGGATTAATCATTTCGAGCAGTTGACTCTAATACACTAACACTAGGCTACTGAAGCATGTCTAGGTTCAGATCTCAACAGAAGTCATTTAACTATGCACTGAAGCTGAAGTTTCCTATCTTGGATAAATTCATGTAGTAAGTGATAACAAAAGCTGCAGTATCTTCGATTTTTTCTGGCTTAGAAAAGCTTGCAAGTTCAGGACATAAGCTACACACAATAAGATCAATAAATTGAGTAGCAGTCTACTTTATGAAGGCTAAGCACTAAAGAGGTAAACATATTTGCAAACCAGTAGCATAAAAGATCAGAATTTTTACCTTGCCCATCTCCATATACACAGCTGCCCGATTGGTAAGGAACGATATGTCTTCATCATCGAGCTCTATGGCTTTAGAGTAATGCTGAATTGCAGTCTCGAAATTCTTCTTCTTGTAAGCAGCATTGCCCGCTTCCTTCTCTTTCTGTGCTTGAGACTTCCTCTCTTTAGCTTCTTTCTCCTCCTCCGGTATTTCCATTGGTTCAGGCTCTGGCTCAGGCTGACGCTTAGGTTGAGGCTCTGGCTTCTTCTCCTGAGGAGGCGGAGAGTCTGCCTCAGCCTCGGGCATGTCCCTATCCTCCTGACCTGGAGTATGCATCTTCACGTTCAATAAAACCCCAAGAGCTTGCATCACTCTCTGATCCTTCAAGTAGAGATTCAAACTGCTAGGGTTTTTCTGTATATCCTGCATCATCTTCACAAAATCTGGCTGTTGCATAAAAAGCCTGGTCGAGGGATCAGCAGTCAGCTTCGCCCACATCTCCGCCCCCTTGAACACCTCGGCAAATGGATTCCCGGCTTCAGATCGGCCCCTGGAGGCCGCAGCCTGAGCATCAGCCAAACCAGACTTGAGAGCATCGTTGTTGGGATCTATCTCAAGCCCCTTCTTGTAAGCATCGACGGCATCACCGTAGTGACCAAGCCCCTGGTGTGCCGCGCCAAGGCGGCTGTAGCCCTTGGCCCAATCGGGTTTGAGCTCCACGGTCTTCTTTGCATCCGTCAACGCCTCGGAATACTTACTCAGAGAAGCGTAGGCCGCAGATCGGTTGGAATACAAGACATGGTTGGTCGGAGCAAGAGCTATGGCATCGGAGAAGTGGCGTGCGGCGGTTTCGAAGTCTCCAGCGGAGAAGGCCGCGTTACCTTTGGCTTTGGCTTCGTCCGCCATTACTGATTGCAGGAATCGGTGAATTTGAGTTGGAGATTGTGACTGAAGGGAAGGTTTAGGTATAAGAGAGACTATAAAGACGAAGGGAGTGAGAAGAGGGTTCTGGTGATTAGAGGACTCTGACTTCGGCTTCTCGAATGTTCGGACGTCTTCTATTTCTAGGCAACTGGAAAAACGAAAAAGTAAACACTTGATCCCCAACTTTTGTAATGATGCATTTTTTACCTGATTAACTATTAATATTAAGAAATTCATCCCTCAATCTTTAGAATAGAAAACAATTAAGTGCTCCTATAAATTTCCTTTAATTCAAGGAAAACAAATTAAAAAAAATATGTATTATAACATGAAATATACAGCATCAAAATTTATTGTTAATTTATGAAATATATATGTTTGCTCATATTGTTATTTGTATTACTCATAGTTATTTATACTTAATTATATTTTTTTAATATATTATTAAATGCAGTAATTGTTAATTATCCGTCCATTTTTTCCCGTTAAATATTTCAAAATAATAATTTTACTCTCTTATTCATCTTCATATCATTTTCAACACTAAAAATAAAGATTTGTGTTCGAATTCAAAACAAAATTGGAGTTTTGAGTTGAAATTAGACCAAAGATTGCATTTTGGGGTTGAATTCGAACCCTAATATGCATTCTTTTTATTGAATTAGAATGCAAAAATGCAATTTTGATTTCGAAAAAAAAAAACATTTGGGTTGATTTCGAACAAAAATCTGGATTTCGTTTCGTTCAAATTCAATTCAAAACTGCATTTTGGAGTTAAATTTAGTGTTTAAGGGGAACAAAAAGGTAAAATTATCATATTTAACAGAAAAATAAATGGTTAGTTAATAATTAGTGTATTTAATAACTTTTTATAACTTACACCAATCAATACTTCCAAACATGTTGATGCAATTTAATACCATCGGATGCATTTGTTATCATAAATTTTGATTTTGTTAACAGAGGGTGAACGGAGGTGCAGTCGTATTGAAAGAATCGATTCTCTAATTGATTTCGTTCTTGAGCTTTAACAAGAAGGTAAAATCTTTTCAGGTGTTTCCTGCTATTGCATTTGCCTTGTTTGCTGATGAGAAGGTCGATATTGCCGTTGTTGAGGTTAATCTCTGCTTTTAACTGCATCTGGATGCTCTTTGCAGAACATAGACATGGCAAAGGGCAGAGATTATTAAGCACGGCCGTCTAGTTATATCCATTCCTCACTCTCCATTATTTTCTCTTCAAAATCTTAATTGCATCTCCTAAATCCTTCAAATCGATGATAAAAATGCTTTTTTTTTAGTATTGACCCTGTTGAATAGTTAAAATTTCCAGATGGTAGACCTTAGTATTGTGATTTACTACTTCAATTTGATCAGGACCTCAACTTGGTACACCTTCAAGCATCGTTATTTCCTATAAATTTTGAGGCTTTGAAAGTGCAGGCTATGAACTTATAATTATGTATTTACCAATGCAGTCTATTGAATTATTGGATGTGCGATTGTCCATGCTCGGTGTTCATCAGCTCCAGAATGCAGCTACTGCCCCACCTTTGTAGTGCTTCATCTTCGTAGCTTAGGTATTAAAAAAACACATTTTTTCTTGTGATTTTCAGAATTCATGAATTATAAACATCTAGTACTTTCATGTTTCAGGATGGTAAGTCTCTGATGCATCGATTAGAGACTGTTTGAAGCACAAATTGAGTCGCCTAGAGGGATGTCAATGGTTAGGGTATGGTACGGGTATGACAAATATCATAACCATACCATATTTTTAAACCACATACCATAACCATAACCATTACGGGTACAACTTTCAATACCATAACCATTAAAATAATTATGGTTATTAACCATTGTAAAGAACTTAACCAAACATGAGAATGGAATAGCAAAGAAGCGTAAGGATTGTAAACCCTAGATGAGAAGAGAACTATTTGAAAATGAATCTGTATATTACTGCGTAGCAATAAACTGCAGGAAGGGCTCCTTATATAGGAGAATAAGTCTAACCTATTTACAACACAAGCTCCTAAGGTTCTAACCCTAGCTAATCTAATCTATAAAGAAAAGAATCAGAATACACTCTGAACTAATTAAATATAACAAATATAACCCTAAACAACTTAGGATAACAGCTTGTAATTTAATACTCCCCCTCAAGCTGATATCCTAAATAAATATCAATCATTCCTAATTTCTTGAGAAGATAATAATGTTGAGTTTTTCCCAACGCCTTCGTGAATATGTCCGCAATTTGCTCCCCAGAACGTATATACTCTGTCTTGACCACCCCTGCATTTATCTGTTCTCTCAAAAAATGGCAGTCAATCTCAATATGCTTAGTACGTTCATGATACATAGGATTTGCTGCAATTTGGATTGCAGCTTTATTATTACAATATAATTTAGCAGGAACAGAATTTACTATTCCTAACTCATTAATTAAATCTTTTAACCAAATAATTTCAGAAACAACAGACCTCATACTACGATATTCAGCTTCTGCTGAAAATTTAGACACAGTAGCCTGTTTTTTTACTTTCCAAGAGACAAGAGAATTACCCAATTTCACACAATAACCTGAAACGGATCGCCTAGTTTCTAAACAAATTCCCCAGTCAGAATCACAATAAGCAATAATATTTGAATCACAATCAGATGATAATAAAATTTCTAAACCAGGCTGATTTTTAATATATCTGATTATTCTATACACAGAATCAAGATGAGATTTTTTCGGATTTTGCATAAACTGACTGAGATGTTGAACAGAAAAACTTATATCAGGTCTAGTGATGGTTAAGTAAAGCAATTTTCCAACTAATTTTCTATATAAAGTGGGATCAGATATCAAGGCATCATCATGATTCATCCCAAAAGTCTCATCATATCCCTTTGAGGTCAGCTTGAGATTCTGCTCCATAGGAGTTTTACTGGGTTTACCTCCTAACAAACCAACTTCAGCAAGAAGTTCAAGAGAATATTTCCTTTGGCACAGAAAGAGACCCTTTTTGGATCTAGCAATTTATATACCTAAAAAGTACTTTAATTCTCCCAAATCTTTCATCCTAAAGTTATTTTGTAAGGTTTCTTTTAGCTCAGTAATAAGATGCTGACTATTTCCAGTGATGACTAAGTCATCAACATAAACCAACAATATCAGAACCACATTTCTTAGTAAATAAGGAATAATCATAACGACTTTGCTGATAGCCATGTTTTACCAAGGCCTCGGTGAGTTTCATATTCCATTGCCTTGAAACTTGTTTTAATCCATACAAGGATTTTTGCAAACGACATACACGATTGTTCTCCCCCTGTTTGCAAAAACCTTGTGGAATTTGCATAAAAATCTCTTCGTTTAAGTCTCCCTGCAAGAAGGCGTTATACACATCCATCTGATAAAGGGGTCAGTTACATTTTGCAGCAATGGAAAGAAGGGTTCTGATAGTGACCATTTTGGCCACAGGGGAAAAAGTATCAGCATAATCGATTCCTTCTTTCTGATTATATCCTTTTGCAACTAAACGAGCCTTATATCTGTCAATGGTGCCATCCGAATTATATTTTATTTTATATACCCATTTGCAACCGATTGCATTTTTACCTGGTGGAAGAGAAACAATAGTCCAGGTTTTGTTATCTTCTAGGGCCTTAATCTCATTTTTCATAGCATCAATCTAATTAGGATCAAGATAAGCATCATCATAGTTTTCAGGTTCAGACTTCTTATCTAATGAACTGATGAAGCATTTATGATTGGAAGTGATGCCATCATAGCAAACCTGATTGTGGATAGGGTAAGCAATATTGCTGTCAGACATCACATAATCCTTCTGCCAGGTAGGGGCTCGAATTAGTCGAGAAGACCTTCGTGGTTCTTCATTAGGAATTTGTGAATGTTCATGGTTGTCAGAATCATCCTCATCAACTGGATGTTCAGGAAGGTCGAGATCAGGAATTTGATCCAATGGCGCATTCAAATGGGGTAGACTGAGATCAACATCAGTCGGTCCAACTGGCACATCTGTAAACACGTTTTTCTTTGTTTTCTCCATATTCTTGAAGGGAAAAACATCCTCCATGAACTTAACATCTCTACTAACAAAAAAAATGTTGGTCTGTAAATTCAATAACCTGTACCCTTTTTGGGTCAATGAATATCCCATCATAACACAGACAACAGAACGAGATGCAAATTTATCAGAAGTGGGTAAAACCTTTGCATAACCAAGACATCCAAATATACGAAGATGAGATAAATTCGGTTTTCTTCCTAACAATTTTTCATGCGGAGATTTTCCATTAAGGACAGGAGTAGGCATCAAATTCATCAAATAACATGTTAAAATGCAATCACCCCAAAATCTCAAAGGAATATCAGCTTCTAACTTAATTGCACGAGCTATTTCCAAAAGATGTTTGTGTTTTCTTTCAACCACTCCATTCTGGTGCGGAGTGTAAGGGCAACTACTCTCATGAATAATTCCTTGAGTTTTGAAAAGGGAGTTACACTGCTCATTAAAAAATTCTCTCCCATTGTCACTTCTTATCCTTTTTATAGATTTATTAAACTGATTTTTCACAAGGATAAGAAAATACCGAATCACAACAACAACATCAGATTTCAGGGCAATCAAATAAGTCCAGGTACTTCTACTAAAATCATAAACTATAGTCAGAAAATACCTCTTGTTGTCATAAGTGGGCTTATGATAGGGTCCCCAAACATCCATATGAATCAGTTCAAAAGCAGATAATGTTTTCGAAGAACTAACAGGTAAAGGTAATCTATGTTGTTTTGCCAACGGACAAACAGAACAACCAACAACACATTTGTTTTGAAAAACAACAGATCTAAGGGAATCAATTTTTTCTAAAGTTTGAAAAGATGCGTGTCCTAGCCGTCTATGCCATAACATGGAAGCAGAATGCAAGGAGGAAGAAGCTTGAAGAGTTGTGGATGGTATATGAGGCTTGAAGAGATAAAGCCCTCCAGCTTCTCTACCAATCCCCAATACCATTCCACTGTAAATATCCTGCATTAGGATAATCTTAGTGTAAAAAGAAACAGAACAAGATAAATCTTTGGTTAATTTCGCGATAGACATTAGATTATGCTTAAAATCTGGCAGATATAGAACATCATTCAACCCTTTTAGATTAGGGAAAAGTATGAAAAAGATGTAACATGTTTTCCCAAAATGGTAATCGATGAAATTTGTTTTGGGCCGCGGGTATTTGATGTAAAACGTTTACTTCTGTTGGTTTTTGAAGAAACGTTAGTTTTTCTGTTAATTTATCTGTTAAAAGTTAGCACGTGCTTATCACGTGACATATAATTTGAACGTTGAAATAACCAAAAATGAAAATACCCAAACTACCCTCTATGTATTCCCTCCTTTATTCTTTGCAAACCGAATTGTTTCCCTCCCTAAGACCGAACCGGTCCCTCTCCCCAAAAACATATCACAGAAAAAAACTGATCTTACACCAGATCATGGATGGCAGTCAAGGAGATACACATAATTAATGACAAAAATGGCGGCCGAGCTGGTCCATGAAGTTCCCCAGCAGCAAAAGTGGAACTCAGCAAGGTCACGCTAGAGATTTTCACCAAGCTCGAGCAGAAATGGCTCTCCCACTGCGAAGCCGCCACAACCACGAAAGCCCGAGTCCTTAGCATCGATGGCGTAGGAACTTCTTCCGTTGTTGCCGGTGCTGCACTAGTCTACCTGGAGGATCAGATCCGTCTCCGGACCGGTGATCCGCTCACCAACGTCGTCGATTTCTTTGACATTGTGACCGATACAGGTATCAGCGGACTCTTCGCCTCCATGCTATGCGCTGCCGATGCGGCCGGAAGGCCGATGTACAGTGCTAGAGCGGCAATCGATTGCATCACTCGGAGGAGTTCCGAGCTCTTCAAGGCCAGGTCATCAGGCATGCTCGAACGGCGCCGTGGATTCTCCAGCACCAGTATGGATACGGTCTTGAAGGAAGTTTTTAGGAGAGAAGATGGAAAGTGCTTGACTCTCAAGGACACATGTAAGCCTCTTCTGGTGCCATGCTTCGATCTGCAGAGCTCGGCGCCGTTCGTCTTCTCCCGTGCTGGCGCGTCCGAGTCTCCCAGCTTCGATTTCGACCTCTGGAAGGCCTGCCGAGCTACATCGGCGACTCCAAGCCACTTCAAGCCTTTCACGCTGACATCCGTCGACGGGAAGACGACCTGCATCGCTGTCGACAGTGGCCATTCCTGCTCAGAGCTCCGGTTAGGACTTCTCTGATCTCTGGTGCTGAAAGAGAGATTATGAAATGTATGTGTGGCTCCCAGTTGCACTGAGTGAGTGGCATTTTTGTCTCTTTAAACGGACCGAAACTCACGTGCAAGGCATGGAGGCAATTAACAGACTTTTTTGACGGACACAAACGAAATTCATCAAAAACCTACACCAACAAACATATTCCATCAAAAACAAACATTGGGCCGCATTCACCACTTTGGGCAAACATGTTACATCTTTTTCATACTTTTCCCTTTATATTACCAAATAAACATTTTCCAGATTTAGAAACACCTGTACATGAACCATTTGGTAATCGGACACTGGAGCTAATATTTTTTAAATCAGTTAACCAATCTAGTCTACTACTCATGTGATCTGTAGCTCCATAGTCTAATATCCAGAAATCTGATTTACGAACAGGGTTGGAAAAATGAACCATACCTGCTGCATTTGCGCTTATTTCGGGAGTGTCCTGTTGCTCATGAATCTTACTCAACATTAGCGCCAGATGCTCCAAGCTCTCAGTTGAAATCATGGCAGATTCGTTGCGCGGCATGTCCAGAGGCGTAGAACAACCTGTATCAACAGACTCGAGTGTAGAACAGAGAGAGGAATTGGTACTGGCAATGTTGGCTTGGAATCTTTTTCCTTGATCCTGGTTGTTTCTCCTCCAACCAGGAGGAAAACCGTTTTTCTTAAAGCATCGGGTCACATCGTGCCCTTTGCCTTTACAGAAATCATAGAACAAATTCCTTCTCGGTGGTCTGGATTGGTTCACAATATTGGCCATGTTGTTCTCAGAAATGCCTCTCTGATGCTCTTCTTGAATAAGAACAGAGTAAGCTTAGTTAAGAGAGGGAAGTCTCTCTCTCATGAGCAGGTTAGACCTAATAGCCGAATATGACTCGTTCAAACCATTAAGGAACTGGAACAGCTTTAGGTTTGACGCATGCTCAAGATGCCTCTGGAATTGCTCACAACCACAATTTGGAAGACAACATATAGACTCAAACTCATCCCACAACAACCTCAATCTAGAAAAATACTCAGAAACAAACTCAACACCTTGTCGGACTAAAGAGATCTCACGATGCAACTGAAAGATTCTAGATCCATTGATCTTGTTAAAGCGTTCTTTAAGATCACTCCAAACACGAAAAGCACTAGTTGAATACACAACACCAGACATAAGCTCACGCGACACAGAATTCATAATCCAAGAAAACACCAAAGCATCACACCTATCCCAAATATGATGCAGACTGGCATCATAGTTTTCCTTAACACACGACCCATCTATAAAACCCAACTTGTTTTTTGCCAAGAGAGAAATATACATTGCCCGACTCCAAAAAGAATATGTATCTGAACCAGTCAATTTTTCAGATATAAGAGATAATCCAGGAGTATCTGAGGGGTGTAAAAACAAAGGGTGGTTATGGTCTATCATGGGCGGAGTTGAAGTCACCATGGTCGGAAGACCGGTGACTCCTACCACAGTGGTAGAGCTAGATGAGAGGGGTGTAGAGGTTGATGCCATAGGGAAAGATTTTATGAGAGAAAAACAGGTAAGAAAGCTGCACAAGAAAGAGTGTCTCTAATATCATTCATATACATATACTAAAAAAGGACAGATCAGAAAAACATTGATACATGCCTTTTACAAGTACATAAGATGGCAGATTATGAACAATAATATGAATACAAAAAGAATCAATAGAATAAAAGAGAAACAGAGATACAGAGGTAAAACAATCAAAAAACGAGATGAAACGGACACCGAGATGTTGAAGGCGTATATATCATCCATAACATAGGTGAAACAGACCTCATAAAACAGGCTTCAACAGAAAGATTCATAACAGAGGTGAAACGTATATATCATTCATAACAATCACCATATATCCAGATATATTTTCCAACAATACTATGCTCTGATACCATGTAAAGAACTTAACCAAACAGGAGAATGGAATAGCAAAGAAGCGTAAGGATTGTAAACCCTAGATGAGAAGAGAACTATCTGAAAATGAATCTGTATATTACTGCGTAGCAATAAACTGCAGGAATGGCTCCTTATATAGGAGAATAAGTCTAACCTATTTACAACACAAGACCCTAAGGTTCTAACCCTAGCTAATCTAATCAATAAAGAAAAGAATCAGAATACACTCTGAACTAATTAAATATAACAAATATAACCCTAAACAACTTAGGATAACATCTTGTAATTTAATAACCATAGTTTTACTCGTATACTCATATTTATTCTACATGTAATATAATAAAAGACCAACAAAATTATTTTAAAAAATACATAAATCTATATTGTCAACAATAAAAATATATAAAATTAATATCATGGTTATTTATTACTTGTATGTACATTAACTTCCATTATTTAGTATATATTAGTTTATTAATAATAAGTAATTATTATATTTATATAATAACCATGGTTATAACCATGTATTAACTCAAATATCATAAGTATAATCATACCCATTATGAGTAGAAAATTCATCACCATAACCGTACCGCACCATAATAGTACACTTAACCATATTAAACAGTAACGGTTATAACCATGGTTATGAGTTTTTCACCGCACGCCTCCTTAACTGCTCCAGAACTAACTTTGGAGAAGGCGTTGATGAACAAACCTCGTTCAGTGTAAGCTCGTCTTGTGGATTCTACAACCATGTAATGCTTGAATGACAACTTTTTCTAAATCTTTTTTGTACAGTCAGTAAGTAAACCTTTTTTTTTCTTGGGATGTTGTTGCGTCAGTAGTAGATACAGAAGCATCATCTTTTGTAATAAATAAGAGATGAACATGAACATACTACATGATCAAATGAATGGACATGGGAACTTGTCGTTGTACCTGCAGTTAGATGATACCACCTCTGTTGAATTGGACGACAGAACAGTAGTAGCTGACTGCAAGTCCATAGATACTTCTCTCCAACTTGCCAATCGGATACTTGAAAGAAGAAGATGAAGAACAAGAGGTGAAAAAGCATTCTTTTAGTCACTGAATCTCTCCACGTAGTGTCGTCTGTTATGTCTTCTTTTCGTTAGTTCTGTCACTAAAATTACGTTAGTCTATCATTTAGCAGTTGTTGTATATTCCCATGATAAGTAATCCCAATACACATATATGTGTTAGTTCTATTTACTTATATGTTTGAACATGTTGTTAAATGCACCAACCAACTATTAACTATCTATTATTTTTTCGTTGAATATATATAAATGATACTTTTGTCAGCATGTTCATTTTAACATTAAATATAACTTAAAAATGCAAATTTTTGTTAAATTTGGATCCAAATATGCAGATTTGCAATCGATTTCAACTAAAATTTTGCATATTTTTTTGGTTGAATTCGAACTCAAATCTCCAATTTAGAGTTGAATTTAGTACTAAAAATGATATGAAGATGAACAAAAGTGTAAGATAGTTAACGATTGGTGCATTGAACATGTTTAAATATATGTGTACAAGTAACTATATCAATAATGCAAATAATAATATAAATAAATATATGAGTGCATTGATACTATATATATGGGTTAATTACTTCAACTGTTACACATGTTTGATCAATGTGATTAATTGGTTAAACATATTTTTTCGCGTGACTGAATGGTTACACATGTTCCACCATGTGAGTGATTGGTTACTCCGTCACTGAACTGTTCAAATTTTCCGTCAGTTTCGCATGTGTCAGTCACGTGACCCTTCTGAAATGACGAAGTTGCCATTTGGTTTATTTAAAGAGATGAAAAAATGGTGATTTGTTGAGTCGCATTACCTCCAACATGGAAGGGAAGACAAGGATGGCGTCAAGGCGATGCCTTTCATTCTCCACCGCATCACGCACTTTCACGGCGAGCTCCTCCACGAAGATAAGTGACTCGATGAAGATATTTGCATCTTCCATGTCTCTGAATAGCATTACGCTCCATTTTTTGTTGTCATCGTGGTTTTGACCAGTAAGTTTGGTCTCAATTTCATGTTTGGTGCTTTTGAATTGTTCTAAGACTTGGATATTCGCACTAGCTTTATTGGACATTGGAGTTCAGCTCCTATTTGTGGATTATACTGATAATATTTGTCCAGATTAGCTATATGTTGTTTATTATCTTCGGATTCAGCTAGTAAATTTGGAGATAGTCTTTATTCTTTCGTCAATTAGTGATTAGAAGTGTTAATTTAAGTGGATCTCTTTGTGGTTGATAGAGAGAAGAAACTACAATGCATATAGTTTTCGAAATTCTTAGCCGAAAACTGTTCGACGAAATGCTTAACATGGATATTATCACATGGACGCTAATGATTGGGGCGTGTGTTGAATGTGGCTACCCTTCAGAGTTTCTTCCACAGCATCTCTCCAAGGAGGAAGATGAAGCTGAGTTTCTTCTGAGAAGTCTCTTCTTCTTCTTCTTCTTCTGAGAAGTTGAGTTTCTTCTTCCACACCCTTCTGAGTAATAATGCTCAATTTCAACCTATTAATCACATTTTAAGAAAACATATGTAATCATTTAATCACATTACAAGAAACATATGTAACCATTTAATCACATTCTAGGATAACATATGTAACCATTTAATCCAATTTCAAGTTAGAATGAATTTTTTAATTTAGATAATATTCAATAAAACCCAAGATTTGAAGAACTGAAACTCAGGTTCTGAAGAACATCAATACAGAGCTAAAACCCATTTCAACAAAATATTTAACAACAAATTCAAATGCAACTACTTATTTAGTACATTGGTCAAAAGATGGGAGCACCCATGAAACCCAGGTTCTGAAGTACAAAATACATCTTTATCTTTGATTTGTCATTCATCTTATTTTTCTTCATCAATTTGTTCTTGAAACAGTATCAATGTATCATTATGCAGTGCTTGATGTTGTATTATTGTTGCTAACAACAACGACATGAACATCCGTACCTCCACTTCCTCGGACAGAATAAGAACACAGATACAGTTGAAAAAAAATTCAATCAAAGAGTAATTGAAACAAGAATGAGTAGTTTCACTCACACAAATGCCTCGTTTTGTCATCAAGATTTTGAATGGATAATCATTGAGAAACTGTCATTAATTCAAGGATAACAGGAGAAAGTGTTTGTTTGAAAAATCAAAAGTTTATGAAACAACATTAAAAAACTCTTTAAGCCCAGAAAAATAGAGTTCGTAACAGAAAATTGGGCTAGTAACATGCTTCAGAGAAGATCTTGGTGTATAACATTCATCAGTGAGATCAAAGATACCATCAAGAGTAGCAAATACGTAACTATTTAATCACATTACAAGCAAACATATGTAACTATTTAATCACATTACAAGCAAACATACGTAACCATTTAATCACATTTCAAGTCGAGAATCACCTCTTAAATTTAGATACTGTTAAAAAAACAGGTTCTGAAGAACATAAGTACAAAATACTCAGGTTCTGAAGAACAACAGTACACAATACTCATGTTCTGAAGAACATAAAAAAACAGGTTCTTAAATCACATTCGGTGCCTCTCTTCCACTCTCACCTCGGTCTGCTTTCCAATTTTGAGATCTCTCTTATTCATGCTTTCACTCCAATCTTCTAAATACTACAACCTTCAACCCACGCATCTCGACAACAACATTTAACCTTGAAACCACGCATCGCAACCTTCAACCTTCAAGCAACCTTCAGCGTACACTATAACCTTCACAGTCAAACATCAAAGTCAACAACAATTTAAACCTCAGCTCAGTTCAGCTCAATTTGAACAAAACATCCATATCATTTCTGAAAACCTAGAGCAAACATAACAGACTCACCTATAGAAGAGCACATAGAGCTCAAAAACAGAGCAAGCTCGAGTAATACAGAGATCAAACCACGCATCTCGAATGGCAATGCAAAATGCGAGAGACTCATAGTCTCATACAGTAAATCAACTCTCTAGGTGATTCTCAAGCTCCAGGAGCCCAAGATTCACGAATCTGCTCTTCATCTGCTCAGTTCATACATAAATAAATGCTAGAGAGGTCATTGTTGTTAATAAATTAATTAAAGAGGGGTAATATTGTCATTTTATATTTTAGAATAGTGACTTAACGGAAAAAATTAACGATGAACCTTAAAAATGATCAATTAGTCACATGTTAAACATGTGTAACTATCCTGCACAAGTTATAATCAATTAGTCACATACGCAAACATGTATAACGTTTCAAGTAATTAACATATATATATATATATATATATATATATATATATGACATGTTAACATGTTTTTGGACTACAAAACTTTTCTGTTTTAAGCAAAAATATGGGCAATCCCTACATTGACTGGTCAAATATGTAGAATGGATTTTACCATTTCCCCATAATTTCATAAGGGGTGGGTGGATTGGAAGTATTTCCACGATCAGTGCATGCATGCAAAAGAGACCACATTTTTCATGGAAGGCGGCGTTTGTTTCTTTATAGTTGTTTGTTGGGATTAACTGACTTAATTGATCATAGATTATGCTTTGAACACGTGAATTAGGAAAATTATACAAATTTATATATTTAATCATTACAGAAAAAATGGATTAACAACTGACAAAAATATATATATATTTACAAAGTTTATACATATATGTATGCACTTATGAAGGATGAACAATAAGGCTAGTGTCACGAATAACGTCGGGAAATTAGGAACGGTACGGTAAAAAACGAAAATTGAGATTTTTGAGATAATTTATATGTGGCAAAATGCAAATTGTGCATATTATGATGTAGTCATGATAATGAATTTTCTACCTATAATAAGTCATGATTTGAACAAGTCATCTAATGTCACATACTTTTTCATCTATATTTAATAATAATAAAAAGGTGCCTTTTTTCTCCAATTTTAAACATTACAGATAATAATATTAAAAAAAAATAAAATTTGAATAACTTTATATAAAGAGAGTAAAATTTAGGTAACATCTTTATTATTAGGGTTAATAACCAAATCGTTACCCAAACTTTGAGCACTTTACAAATTGATACCTTAACTTTATTTTTTCAAATTTTGCTACATATACTTACTTACGGAGTTGGGGCAAATTACTACATCAGTTAATTTTTCCGTTAAATGTATACGGAAAATGACGTGACATCATCTGATTAGTCCCTGATTTAAAAAACTAAATGTTTTTTTATAAATATCAAAAAATAGGAAAATAGGAAAATTAATATATAAAATAAGAGTTTTTAATATGATATTTTTATTAAAAAGATGAAACAAAATAAAAAAATAACTATTTATTATTTCATTTTTTAATAAAAGTATTATATTAAAAACTCATATTTCCCCTTTAATTTTCCAGATTTTTTTGGTATTTTTTTAAAAAATCAATTAGTTTTTTTTTGAATCAGAGACCAATCATGTGTTGCCACGTCATTTTCCGTCCAAATTTAACGAAAAAGTTAACTGAGATAGCAATTTGTCCCAAGTGTTTAAGTAGCAATTTTTGAAAGAAAAAAAAAGTTCAGATAGTAACTTGTAAAATGCTATTGGAATAGCAATTTGGTTATTAATTGTTATTATTAACATTTTTGTTTTTGGTAAATAGTAACTTTTATTACAAAAACAAACCAAGTTATAACACTACACATGTATGGTCTTGGCAAAGCCAATAGAATCCAATCTAAGGGTAGGAAAAAAACTATTGGAGGATGAACTAGTTCAACAAAATTTGCTTCCAAATTGACCGCTTCCTTAGTAAGGATGTTGTCTGCTCCATTCGCATCCCGGAACACGTGTCTCAGCTTTACTTTCTTAAATTCCAATAATATCAGTTTTCTGCAATATGAAATAATTGGGATAAGAGACCTATCTTCAAAGTGATCTTCCATTATCATACAAATCGCATCGTTGGCATCCGATTCCACATGTATGTCTTGTATCCCATAATTTTTGCCTAAAGAAGTCCATCTCTGATCCCCCCCCACCCCCATATTACTGCAACCAAACTATCTGTGATTCCCAATTTTCTTTGAGATCCTTTCATCCACCCTCCCAGATTGTTTATTAGAATCGTCGCACACCCTACAGGTCCCGGGGTTCCCAACGTCGATCCGTCTGTATTTAATTTAATCCATCCAAATTCTGGTTGGATCCACCAGACTTCAATTTCTACTTTATTCTGAATGTTTGTCGACTTCTTTAGAAAAGCAGTAACATCTCTTACCTACGAAAGAGTTAGACTAACAATATCTGTATCTAGAGGTCTATTATTAAAAATAATAGAATTTCTATTCTTCCAGATATACCAAACTGCATAAGAGAAAATCAAACATCATTGCATCCCCTTTTATGATTTATTTTGTTCTGACCGTTAGGTTTTAACCATTCTGATAACGGGACCCCATGGAAATCAATTCCAACGAGAATCCCTATATTAACCCAAAAGAATTTCGCAACCTCACAGTTCCGCATCACGTGAAGGGTATTCTCTTAAAAAATACCACATATTTTGCAAACATGGTCAATATCCATACCCATTTTCTTAAGCATACAAGCAGTTGTTATCTGATCATGATTGCAAAGCCACAAAAAATGTTTGATTCTAGAAATGTTTTCACATTTCCATATCCAATTTCAATTATTCGGCTCCTGATCAATATGGTTGTGTTTTTTTTTTTTGTCTAATACTACTATGAATCAAAGCAACAAATGGAGTTCCCGTCGGCGATCCCATCCACATTCTCCTGTTCAGTGTTCCTTATGGAAATGTAGGGTAGCTCTAATTATGTCATAGATGTTGTAATAGAGATTAGATACATCTCACTCCCCATTTTCCCTAATGATCACTTTCACCTTTAAATTCTCTTCCCCGAAGACAGGGGACCTGAATCAGATCTCGAAGTTATTAACTTACAAATACTTGTGGACAAACGAAGCTTTTACTCAAGTTCATCCTATGTAAATTACATAATGTAATGCTTTGCTTGTCCACGTCACGATGGTCTGTCGGCCTTTGAAAGGGAGAGCTCGCTATGATAATGTAGTGAAAATTGTAATCTCCATCTCTTCCCATCACGTTCTAGTTAGGTAAGAAGTAACATTAGCGGGTAGCGGATATATTTGGTCGGAATAATATTTCCATTACTAATGTAATTATTTGCTTACATATTTAAATATGTTATTAAATGATTCAATTGTTAATGATTATTAAATATATCAAAATGACAATTTTACGCTCTTATTTATATATCATTTTAACACTAAACTCAACTTTAAAATGAAGATTTGTATTCGAATTCAACCCCAAAATACAGACATAAGTTGGGTTGAATTCATGCTCAAATCTGTATTTTGGAGCGATTTCATCCTAATTTTGTTGTGTTTTTTTTTGTTGAATTCAAACAAAAAACAAATGCAAATTTGAATTTAATTTCAATCCAAAATGCAGTTTTTCTTTGAATTCGAACACAAATCAACATTTTGGTGTTTGAATTTAACCCAAATTTACATTTTGGAGTTGAATTTAGTGTTGAAGATGAACATGATGATAAACTTGTCATTTTTACATATTTAACGAATGAACATGATCGATAGTTAATGATTGATGCATTTAACAATTTATTATAACTTTCATGTGCATGGAATAACAATTCTAAACACCTTAGTGCATTTAACCGCAATACTTAAACACATCTTGGTTCATTCAAACTATTTATCCTAAAAATAATGGTTTACCGGACTATTTTATGCGAAATATATAGTTAAGAAAATTACCATTTTATTCTTAAAATAATAAATATTCCATTGCATAATTCAAAAAAAATTGAGATGGCAAATTTTACCTAAAAACTGTTGAGAAAAATTCAAGGGCCTCTAATTCTTGGATTTTCTTTAGCATTTTTATTCACTTTTCTTAGAATAAAATAAGATAATAAAGTAAAATGGTAAAATTCTTAAATTGTAGTATTAGATTATAATTAATAATTTTCTTATTTTTTATTCATGAAATTGTATTTTTTTTTTCAAAATAGCAAAAGGAAAGTTTTTTTTTTAAATGAAATTTTTCCTAGTCTAACTTGGGTAGCCGTACACATCGGAATAATGTTGTCTATCTAGATCGGGCATGACATTGACGCACGGATGCGACCCATCAAATTGCCGACATGTCTTAATTAAGAATCAACTTGATTTACAATAGTAGATAATTAAAAATAAAAATACGACAATAAAAATAAGGATTAATAATCGCTATCAAAATTTTAACTGTTCTATTTTATAAAAATTTACTTAAACTTTATTTGTTTATTTTGCTATATTTTTAAAGTTGGGGTAAAATATTATCTTTATTTATGTTTTACTAAATTTGAATAGAAAATAAGGTGATAACACATTACTTAAAAAAATATATTATTTTTAAAAACATATTTGATTTTCTTTTTAAAAATGGAAACTTGATTAGAAAAATTGATTTCTTAATATAATTTTTTTTACTCAAAATGTAAAATAAATAAATAATAATAACTCAAATTTCCATTTAAATTTTTAAATAATTATTTACAATATGAATCAAACATGTGTTGCCATGTCAATTTCCATTCAACTTTGACGGTGAAACATGTGTTTTTATTCTATTTTTAAAAGCTTTTATTATAATTAAAGATTTTGTTTAATGAAGGTATATATTTATATTTTTTAATTTATTAAAATTTACAATTAATATTATAATACTAGAAACTACTATTCTCTTTTACGAAAGAATGAATGTAGGTTAGATTTCTTATGTTAGCATGTGCAGTTGTAAAAAATACATCGATGATACATTTTCTAAATATTATATACAATTTCCAATTTTTTAAAATAAGTACTAACTACTATCAAAGTAGTTACAATTATAAAATACGTATATTTAATATAATGTTCATAATAAATATATGGTTAATTACTTAATTGGTTACACATGTTTGACCAATGTTTAGAATGGTTACACATGTTTCAAAATGTGATTAATTAGTTTTGAAATGTGACTATTTGTTTTTTTTTACTGTTCACCGTTAGAAATCACCGTTAAGTCACTATTTAGATACGTAAAATGACGTAATTACCCCTAGAATCATATTCAAGAACACATCATCATCTTCAAGAACAATAATTGAAGAAACCAGAAATCTGATTTCTGGGTTCTTGAAGAAACCAGAAATCTGATTTCTGGGTTCTTGAAGAAACCAGAAACCTGATTTCTTGGTTCTTGAGAAACCAGAAATCTGATTTCTTGGTTCTTGAGAACCCAGAAATCAGATTTCTGGTTCTTGAGAACCCAGAAATGCTGTTTCTAGGTTCTTGAAGTTCTGTATTGCAGTATATGTTATCACCAAATGTGATTAAATGGTCATACATGTTTCTCTATAATGTGATTAAATGGATACTGTTGTTTGAAATGATGTGATTAAAAGGTTCGACATGTTACCCACATTGTGAAGAACCCAGAAATGTCGTTTCTGGGTTCTCTGTTTCTGGGTTCTTGAGAAACCAGGAATTGATTTCTGGGTTCTCAAGAACATCAAATCGAATTTGGTTCGATTCTTGTTCTTCAATCCTTCCATGTGTTCTTCAATACAACTAAGGGCATAATAGTCATTTCACAATTCAATAATATGTTAAAAAAAGTAATTAACGATTTACTAACGGAATAACCAATTAATCACATTGGGAAAAACATGTGTAACCAATTAGTCACATAGCAAAACCAATTAATCACATTTTGAAACATGTGTAAGCATTCTGAACATTGGTTAAATATGTGTAACCAATTAAGTAATTAACCCATAAATATATGATAAAAAATAAGTTAAAAATATTCATTAACATTATATTAATAAATATTTTTATCATTTTTATTACCAATCATGTTATTATTCATTATATAGATATATATATTATCAAACTTTGAAATTAAAAAAAAAAGTATCATATTCTCTTACACTTTTCGTTGTATTTATTAATTTAATTTTCACTTTTAATGATTTTGATATTCTTATTATACTCATAATTATGGTATAATGTAAATAATAATTTTTAATTTTCATAATAACTTATAATTATTTATCATAAACCATTAAATAATAGTATTTTTTTCTTTATTTTTTTAATATATATTTAATTAATAAATAATTTAATATTATTTATTACTATTAAGAATACATTAAAAACAATAATTTATAAATTAAATCTATTACTTTCCGTGCAAAAGCACGGGAAAGACACCTAGTTTAATTATTAATCCTCAAAATAACTTATGTAGTTTTTTTTGCCATAAAAAGGCATGGACTAGTAGTGATGATAAGATTCACGCCACTACGTAATGTTTGAGCTTTCGTCCCACGATACTCAAGTGTCCACTATGGAACAACGACGAATCTGGGAACCCACATAAGTGGGGTCCTATTACAATTTTTTATACAGAGACATTAAAAAAATTGGTATCAAATTAGATTGAAATAATTTATTTTTTAACTATATATATACAATAGTTTAAAATAAAATGATACAATAATTCATTTTTTTACGTATAAGTTAAACTATATACAATAAATATTGAAAAGTTAAACAAATACATTTTCATTTTCATGACTGCCTAAGGTGTTATAAAGAGTCTGATGTGCAACCAAAAAAATAATCATTAAATCATATACATTATTTAGTATATAACTTAAATTCTAAATAAAAAAATTGCTATTCGATTTTCTGATTTATGCATATTTTAAACTAAAACTAAAAAATATTATTATTGCTCTTAGACAAAACATAAAAAAAAAAAATTAATTAAATATCAAACGAAATTGAAATACTAATTATATTCAAAAATCAAATAAAACATTTTTTAAAGTTGAGAATTCTAAATGAGACAAAAAGAAGAAAGATTACTTCACTTTAAATTCACTAGGAATTGAACATTAGATCACACTTAAAATGTTAAATGCTTAAGGAGCTGATCTTGAACTGTCTACTGGTGTCCATACCAAAATTTAACCGGGGTCCTAATAAATACTACGTAAAATATACCTATAATTTAGAAAAATATATATAAATCAAGTGGGGTCCTAGGATCCCACTCTCTTTAAGCTGTATTGGCCACTACTGGGAACCAACGTTTTGCACTGATCCCGTCAACGTAACCCCACACGTAACTTAGGATTGAGAGTCCGACCTTAAATCACCAATGTCGTGCTTTGCACTTTCGAAACCTTTCCCAATTTTTTCACTTGGGTGATTCGAACATGTGTCTCCTTACTCAAACCACTTGGGAGTACGTGAGTTTTTTACTCACAAAGTTTTATAAATCTGAATATTCATGTAAAAACATTAAATGTAAAAACTTTATTATCGGTAAACATTAATTTTTTTACCTTATTCTTTTTTACAGTCTGTTCAGTTCAATATGTCGTAAGAAATACTCGTAGAATACAGACGACACGACAATGATATACGGGTCGCGTAAACTTTGTTTTGACGAAAGTGATGATGGACATGGTGGAGTGTATTCGACACTTGAGATTGTGTAGAATTATGGTAAGACGGGACAAAATATTTGTGATGGATGGACAATGCTCACGTGTCACGACCTCATTGGTCCATATTCCTATCTATTTCTAACCTTTCCATTTCTCTCCCTCTTCGCCAAAACGACATCATCGTATTAGTTCCATCGTCCTTGTCCGGTCCCCACAACCTCTCGAATATATACACATAAAATACGAATTATCTTTATAAGTTAGATGGATAGATTAGGGAATTGAATATTAGTAATTTCTAATGATAGTTAAAGTTGACAATATACAAACATGATACATGAAACACCATTTATAAAAACATAATACATACAAAAATGGACACGACAAATATAAATAATAAATGGGTAGTGATTTAATAAGACCATACAATTAGAAGGTGGTCTCTTATGGTAAAATAAATATATTATTTAATAAAATATACAATACTAATCATTTCACACTAGTCGTCTAAATTTTTTTAAATGTTTTTGGAATTAGATCTTTAATGTTATTATTGTTTATGATATGTATAACTTAACTAATTTTCTCATAAATTCGAACATGTGAGTGATTCGATGTTTAAGCATACTTTTTAATATATTTCATATATGTGATTTATAACACTTTTTAATTAAATTCATACCATAGACTTCAAGTCTTCAACTGCCAACTCGATACTAATTAATTACTATGAAAATGACTTGTTCTTAAGCCCTAAATATGTAGTATTTTTCCTCTCTTTTGACAATTCTTTGGAGACTTGTATAAAAGGTAAGAGTAGATGGAGCTTTTCTAGCTAGGGTTTATCACAAAGTAGCTATCTAGTCTTCTTTAAAAACCTAATCTACTGTGTAAAATTTCCAGTTGCTGGACTTTGTCATCTCTTTATTAGTTAAGATCGATTAATAATTTATACCCACAAATGGGGAGGCAGCCATGCTGCGACAAGCTTGGGGTGAAGAAAGGGCCATGGACGGCTGAGGAAGACAAGAAGCTCATCAACTTCATCCTCACCAACGGACACTGCTGCTGGAGGGCTGTCCCGAAACTTGCAGGCCTCCGCCGCTGTGGTAAGAGCTGCCGCCTCCGGTGGACAAACTACCTCCGCCCTGACCTCAAAAGAGGCCTCCTTACTGATGCAGAAGAGAAGCTTGTTATCGATCTCCATGCCCGACTCGGCAATAGGTTAGGATCATATTCTCTGCAACTTTCTGGCCACTTTTTATTATATTTTTTACTTTGAGCTATGGTGGTGTTTATTTTTACCTCTTCATTATTGTTAGGTGGTCAAAAATTGCAGCTAAATTGCCGGGAAGAACTGATAACGAGATAAAGAATCACTGGAATACTCATATCAAGAAAAAGCTGATGAAAATGGGGATCGATCCAGTCACCCACGAACCCATCATCAACAAAGAATCACCAGATCATCACGATCGAGATTATCCGTCTCTTTCTCAAACAGATACCAATAACTCGGGTGCTAATGAGCTAGGGCACAATAACCACGTGATGGAAGGTTCCATGGCCGCGGGTGACGATCATCAGAATTCATCGACCTCGCCGAATGTCGATGATCAGTCATCCTCTACTAACTTGCTGGAAAGCACAGTGTTTGAAGATGAGTTCTTGATGAACAACTTATGGGAGGATGGATTGCATCCGTTTTCCGTTGAGCTAGGCAGCAATGAACCCATGTCGACTACCCTCTTACCATCTTCACTGGAGGAGAACAACTGTTCATGGCTGATCGATTGTGAAGATTTCGGTGTTCAAGATTTCGGATTCGACTGCTTTGGCAATGATCTTGATATCACCAACCCAGCAATGAATGCATATAGTCTGGAATGACTGTGATTAATCGACTCTATCGCACCTTGGAGAGTTCAACTGTAAATCTCGGTTGCCATTTTAGATCCGATGTAGCAGTGTTGAAGGACGTACGTGAACATGAAGCGTCATATGCTAGATGCACATGTTGGTGAAGAAACTACGTATATATACATATATACATACACAATACATATCATATATGTATTGTACTGTATGTATGTATGAATATATATATATATATATATATATTAATATATAGTGTAAACACATACACTTATAAGTTATACATGATGTCTGTATCAAGTTAGGTTAATCTATTTGGGAATAACTGTAAAATATTGTTGTTGGAAGCTGGGGAAGTGAAAAGACCAAGCTTTGATCAGTGAAGTTGCTCTTTCGTATCCTTACGTGACAAGACACTACACCCGAACACCATCATTTAGGATCTGAGATTCTGATTATATGTTTTGACTTTTGAGTGTTTTTATAAAAAAAAAAAAAGTATATTTTTTTAAAAATTAGTTTTTTATTTTTAAAAAGTAAGTTTTGAGATGTTGACTTCTGCAGATAATATTAAGGGTTAATTACTTAATTGGTTACACATGTTTCACCATTGTGCAGAATGGTTACACATGTTTCAAAATGTAATTAATTGGTTTTGCTACGTGACTAATTGGTTACACATGTTTTTCCTAATGTGATTAATTGATTATTCCGTTAGTAAACCGTTAATTTTAACGTTAATTATTTTTTTTAACATATTATTGAATTGTGAAATGACTATTATGCCATTAGTTGTATTGAAGAACACATAAACATCTTGAAGAACCAGAATCAAATCAAATTCGATGTTCTTGAAGAACCTAGAAATTGTGTTTCTGGGTTCTTGAAGAACCTAGAAATTGTGTTTCTGGGTTCTTGAAGAACCAAGAAATGCAATTTTGGGTTCATCACGAACCCAGAATCGCATTTCTGGGTTCGTACCTGGAATAGCTCGGTGAAGAATGATGACGTACTTGGCCACAGAGGAGATGAAGAATGAAGACGGTGAGAAGAATGAAGAACAACTCAAGAACAGTTCCAGAACAGCCCATGGGTGTATGAAAGGGTAATTAAGTCATTTTATGTATCTAAATAGTGACTTAACTGTGATTTTTGACGATGAACAGTAAAAAAACCAATTAGTCACATTCCAAAACCAATTAATCACATTTTGAAACATGTGTAACAATTTTGCACAATGGTGAAACATGTGTAACCAATTAAGTAATTAACCCTAATATTAAAGCTATTTATTGCTGTAAAATAATATTCTCACATTTGTTTCAAGATTGTAATTTCGCATTTGTTTCTCTAGTTGCTAAGGAACCCTCTATAGAATGGTTGATACTCGATTAGGTTTAGGGTTTCAAATTAGAATCTTGGATGAATTGATTCATCTAAACATTATTAGTACGAGATAATCTAGTATTTTTGACTAATTGCAGTTTGAGTATGAAATTCGTTTTTGTAATTAAGAACTATAATAATCTTAAATATTTAGAGAATTATTATTGATTTCGAGTAGTGCTCTTAGATTATACAAATACGTGTTTGCAGAAGTATATTACTAGTACTACTGAAAATATTATTATTACTAATTGGAATCTGTTAATATAATCATAACTTTTTCTACAGTGTTTTTTTCCCGAACTATCCCGATTTTCTACTCTTAATTTTCTTAAGAACATAATTACCTTCTAAAAACATAATAATTATAATGTGACTAAAATATGATATTGCACCCAAAAATTTACGCCGATTAAATTTTTTTCCCTTAAAATTTAAAGTCTCCATAATGTTTGGAAATGATAGAAAAATATTAACTTACCGATTACTTACAGATGCTCATTTATAGTGAGATTTTTTTACCATTTTCAAGCATTAGGTGGACTTTAAACTTTAAGGGAGAATTTTAAAATTGACGTAAACTTTAGGGGTAATGTCATATTTAACTCTTATAATTTTAAGTCAAGTGATGGAACATCTCCACATGCCTTGTCGTATATATCAGCATTGTTCATGGTATCAAGCACCTTACTTGTAAGCAAAATTGAAGATTAAGCAACCAAATCTCTATTACCATTATGATCTCTTCGAATTAAGCTGCAGATATGTGGTCATTACATACTTGATTAATGGCTTTAATCATAATAATTAAGACAATTGTAATGGCTAACTTACTAAAACACAACATGTCAGCAACAGCAGACCAAACACCAACTAGGAAAGCATGATAATGAAAGTATGTCTCTAGTTTGAACTATGTAAATAGAAAATGATAATTTAACTCAAGAGTAATTTATGTTGACACATCTGACCAAATAGTTGAAACTTGTGCTGAACAATTACTTATGTTTCTAAATGTGACTGAACGATTAAAAAATATATGCGAAAAAATAATCAAAATACCATTCCACCGTTCTTCATGTTCATCTTCATATTCTTCATGGTCATCTTAATGTCCTTCATCTTCGATCTCTTCTTCCTCGATTCAAACTCGAAATCTGATTTCGAACTCAGATTTGCGCAAATTTAAGTTTGAATCAAACCCAAAAATACATATTTGGACTCAATTCGAACCCAAATTTGCATTTCTACGTTTCTGGGTTCGATTTGAACTCATATTTGCACAAATTTGAGTTCAAAATGACATTGAAGAAAAAAAAAAAGATAAAAGAGAATGGTGAAATCTATCATTTTGTAATCATTTAATCACATTTGTCAAACATATGTGACTGCATATAACACGTTTAACCAAAAAGTCACATTTTTTACATGAACATGATCATTGAACTATACACAATTTTTTTTCTACCATTTAGTCACATAATGTCAACATAAGTAACTGTTGAGTTGGTTTACCCAATGAAAAAAATATTCATGGTCAATACTTAATCCTCATACCTTTTAAGGGTTAACTTAGGTGTGAGTAAGAATTATTTTAGGTGTAGAGAAAATATGAGGATGATAATCTCTAAATGGACCCCACAACACCCTTGTAGAAAACAAAATAAAAAATAGGGTTAATTGTCAATTTTCCCCCTAATGTTTGAACCGAATTTAAGAATCCACCTTAATGTTTAAAATTTTAAATTTTAGTCCTAATGTTTGGACGAAATCAAAAATCCCCCCTTTCCGTCATAATACCGTTTATTTGAGACGGTAAACCGAACATGTGCCCTGCACGTGCCTTTACTTAAGTTGAAATGACACAACTGCCCTTATTACACTCTATAGACACAACTGACATTGGTTCGCACAAACTCGCATCACAGAAAACTTCCCTGATTCGCTAGAACATTCCTACAGCCAGAAGATTTTCTCTCTGACGGAGATGTCACACTCCATAGTTTTCCGAAGACAACTTCCATAGCTTTTCCTACAGCTAGAAGACAACTTCCCCCACACTGCTCCCTCTCCTTCTCAAACTTCATAGCTTTTCCGAACTTTCAAATCTTCTTCCCCTATAAACCCTCTCTTCTCAACCTCCGTACCACACGCAAATTCGCTCCCATCTGCATGGGTGGCGGACCGAGGATCTTCCCTGGCGGCGTGTCGAAGTGGCAGTGGAAGCGGATGCAGGCCAAGAAGGCGAAGCAGCTCCTCAAGGCCCGACTCTCCCGCGAGCGCCAGATATACGAGATGCGCAAGCGGGCGGAGCTCAAGGCTGCCGTCTCCGACATGAAGCGGGCCTGGGAGACTGTGGAGAAGGCGCCAAAGCTCTTCTCCGTCAGCGCAGACGAGCAGGTGAAAGTCCTTGCCGACCGCTTCCAAAGGCCTGGCGGTTTGACATGTTCGCTTATAGAGTGTAGGGTAGTTGTGTCTTTTTAACTTAAGTAAAGGCACGTGCAAGACACATGTTCGGTTTACTGTCTCAAATAAACAGTCTTCTGACGGAAAGGGGAGATTTTTAAATTTAAAATTTTAAACATTATAGAGAATTCTTAAATTCAGTCTAAACTGGCAAATTGACAATTAACCCTAAAAAATATATCGAGATACTTGAATTATATATATATATATATATAGTTTATTTTGGTATATAAGATTGCTTTAACAATTTTGTATCGGGAGCGTTAAGATTAAAATATAATCCTATGTAACATGACATTTTTAATGAAATTTGAATTCTGCTCGTGTCTAATATTATTAAATAATATTATACTATATCTTAAAGTTTATATATATACTAATTTTATTTTATTTTATTTCATTTTATTATAATATTATACTATTTAATGATTATAGATATATTTATTTAATCTTTTTATTTTTTATTATCATAATCAAAGAGCCATAACTTTTTAGGAGGCATTCTAATTTAAGAACTAATTTTTTTATTATATTAAAATGCATGTGAATAATTTTATATTGACATATTCTATTATTGTATATTTTTAATATACGTATATTACCATAAGAACTCAACAAATAATAATATGTATATATTCTTTGAAATATATAATATTTTTAAAATCATTTAAATAAAATCTCTTCGCACATGTATATATAGATCTCTTTAAATACTTGAATTTTCTCAACAAAATATACGCATTTTATATGTTACTTATTGATACATTACTCATTAGATTATTCACGTCATTTCAAATCGGGAGTAGGGCCTCGATTTCACCATCGAGACCATCGTATATAAAATAACATCGTATTACACGAACTTCGTGAGATGTTTTGTATTAAAAGTAAATCCGATTATGCGAATTTCATGAGATGTTCTGTATTAAAACAAACTCCGATTACATGAAATTCATTATGTTGGTCTGAAAGCTTTGGGTAAAATGGAGATAGTAAATTAGGGTTTGTTTCGATGTGTTGAATACTATATGGATGTACGTAAATTGAGGGTTATGTTATGTCGTTGTTATTATGGGCCTAAGGCCCATTAACGTATACGACCCATCCTAAACTTGGAGAGAAAATTAAAAGACAACTATTTGACCTATGTCTGTTCATGAATCGGTTCGGGTCGAACTGGTATGGTTTATAAAAAATTAGTATTTTTTCTGTTTTTAAAAAAATTGGTCAGGTTTAGGTTAAATAACTCGGTTCGAACTGGTCTGGTCTGTTTTTTTAATAAGAATTTTGGTTAGGAAATAATTTGGTTCAAACCGAAACTGAATCGACTGAAAATCATGTACATAACACTGAACTGGACGGACTGAAAAAACACTGAACCAGCTGAAAAATACACTGAACCGACTAAAAATTTGTTCAACAACCAACTGAAATCTTGTCCAACATCAACATACGAGAGTCCAATACATCTCTAGGTTTGGTTTATTGAAGACATCTCTAAGTTTGGTTTAATTTTAGACCGGTTTGATTTATTTTTCTTCAAACCGGTTCTAAAATTATATAAGTTTAAAGTGATTTGATTTAAATTTAAGTATAAATCAGTATAAAAAAACGAGTCGATTCGAACTGGATTGAAACTACTATTTTGAATTAGTCTACTTGAAGCCTAAAAAACTTGTCTGATTTTGAAATTAGTTCGGACGAACCGGTTCAAACCATAACCAAACCAATTCGGCCGAACCAGTTTAAATGAACAAGCTTAATTTTACCTTTTAAAAGTTACATTTTTTTAAAAGAATATGATATCGTATGTGTATTTTCTATAATCTAAATTTGAAAATAAAAAACGTCTTCTACATACTACTTATTTCGATTCGTCATCGATAACAAAAGACCCACTTGGTAATGTCGTATCTCCGTTGTAATTGATAAGTCGATTCATTTGTTTGCTACATTAGCAAATTAATACAAAAATTGGTCGAGGGCTCATTTGACCGATTGATATAGGGTGTGTTTGTTCAAATAGAATACATTGAGGGTACAGTTATATAAGTGATTTGGTGTTCTGCTCCTGCAGAAATTCTGAATCGTCGCCCTCTCTCTATTTCCCTCGTTCTTTCTTCTATCTTTCGAATCGTCGATCATAGTCGCGACGGGACAGGAGCCCGAGCTCCAATAGAAGGTCAGTTTTCCGACTAGGTACGCTGATCTGCCACACTTCTCTTTTAGACTCGTTTACCTAGATGAGCAATCCTCAATTCAGTAACTGTTGAATTTCATTAGGTTTTGAATCGGTCGAGTAGTATGCTCTTGCTCATTTATGATGATTCTAGCTCAGTTTTGTTTTAAACTGTAAATGCTTTGAACCCTTGTTCATCTTCCCTTACATTACATCCTCCGTCTTACTATTGCTGTTGATTGGCATTTTGTATCGATTCAGTTCCTTCTCGTAGCTGAAACATGTTAGTTGGTTGGGTTGATTACTTAATAAATTTGTATCTGTGTTTGTGCAAAGCGAGACTGCTCTGCAGAGAATTCACTTCGATAATTTGAGTACACCAGTGTTTGATTTTGAAAACTTTAAGATTTGGAGCGACAAAATCATGTCATCTCGTCTGAATTTAGCAAACTAATTCTTGTTCTTGATATCTCCAGAATTTTCCTTGGATGTGTAATAGACAGTTGCTCTTGTTACGTTCATGAATCACGATGCATTGGATTGTGCTTGATGGTCCAAAATTGTAATACATTATCTAGAAAAAGGAGTTTATGCCATGTCTGTTTGCTAATCTTCAGTCCTATAGTTGCCCTGATTCAGTTTCTTCATGGAGATTTCAGCACAGACAAATTTTATTATGGTCGGTATGTCTGCTTCTAAATGTATTTCGTTATAGATACTTATAGGGTAGTTACATATATATTTACCAAAAAAAAAGGGTAGTTACATATATTCTGCTACATGAATAGAAATCAGTTTCCAAAATCCAACTATAGGAAAAGGTAGGTTCACATATCTTAATTGAGTTTGGTCATTTCATGTTTAAGTTCGTATTATCGGGTCACCTAGTTATTTCACCTGAGTCTGAGACATCAAAAGGTGACTTGGTTCTGTTCTCTCTATCAATAGAAATCGATGAACATCGAGTTCTGATATATGACTGTTTGGTCTCTCAGTTCTCAGGTACTCTAGTCCATTGTTGCTGTATATCATGGGAGACTTTACAGTTCAAATTAGTAATGAACTCGTTGATCGGATCCTTAAAAATGATGAGAAGCTGAAGAAGAAACCGAAGAAATTCAAGCCAAAGCCACAAACACAACCTCCTAAGCCTCAACTTCAGGAAGATCATCAAAAACCACTATCTGATGCTTCTGACAAAAATATGTCGCCATGGCCATTTCAGTCCCCACTCTTCCTCCCCACTGCTCCTCCTGTGTCCCCTGCAATTGCAGAGCTAGAGGCGATTCGATCAACCCTTAAAGAAAGCGAAGAGGTTCTTCAGAGGCTCGAAAAGCAAGAGAAAAACATGGTTCAAGAGGTAACTGAGAGAGCCAAGGATCTCCATGACAAGGAATTCAAGCTTCCTTACCAGAAACCAATGCCATGTTTGACTGAAAACAATGCTTGCTTGGACTGCTACAAGGAACACGCAAAAGACCCGCTGCAATGTGCTACTCTCGTGAAAATGTATGCGGATTGTGCAAGGAAAGCGAGGCAAGAAGTAAGTTCTGGTGACAGGTGAAATCTATAACTACATTGGTTTGGTTTGAGCCATTTGATGGATAAAAATAGTTGATCACTGTGGAAGAGTTCCCTTACTGCAGAAAATAAATTGAACCCCTCATTTCTAGTGATTTTGCTGCTCGTGTTTCGGAGATCAGAGCTATATACATCATTGTGCTGTGTTCTAATTTACACAAAATTTGCAAAGTTTGTACTTCCTAGTTGTTGTTTTTTGGCCAACAAACTTCACATATCATTCATTAATTGAAACATAGTTCGGGTACATAATATTATCCGATACGATACAACGAAATAAAGAGGTTGGTGGTGATGACACCCAATCTGATGGACACAACCTCGCTAATGCATTCTTCGCTATCCAATCCGCACAAGAGTTTGCGGATCTTGGAACATGTTCCCATGCAATTTCCCTAATCGAAGATGAGAGAGTTACCGCATTTGACAAAATGGGATCAATTCTCCAAGCGAAGTCACGCCTTTGAATGTGATTGACAATATTCAAGGCGTCCGTCTCTATGATGATCCTAGGCCACCCCTTGTCGATAGCTAATTGAACCGCCGAGTAGACCGCGTGAGCCTCGATCTCTTCGATCGATCCCGCAAGCTGCACTCCACAATCGCCTCCACGAACCACGCCCGCGTCGTCCCTAGCGATTACACCAAAACTCCCGACGGGTATCACAAGACCACGCACCGTCACAATTGATCTTGATCACCCCCGGAGGAGGTCCGACCCACGCTCTGAAGCGTTCCCGGCTGCGCACCCGTGTGTCGGTCGATCCCATCTCAGTCATCATGCGGCTGATCTCTTGATGAATAGCTGGTGGGAAGGGCTGAATGCCCTCATAGGTGAGGCTACACCTTGATTTCCAGATCGCCCACGCCACCACCATTGATCGCCTCCAGTTCTCGGTCTGAACCCTCCTCCGATCACTTGTCATGTCCGTAACTGCAGCAAGCCAATCGTCGACCGAGCGCTGCCCCAGTTCCAGCTTCTGACGGTCCATGTATGGTTGCCAAACCTGTTTCACCCAAGGACACGCAAAAAGCATATGCTCACGAGACTCAGTTACAAGACACGAGGGGCAAAGAGGATCAATGATGATTCCACGTCTCATAAGCGTTCCCCTGGTCGGTAGTACATCGTTTGCCAACTTTCACATGAAAGCCTTGATCTTTGGCCATGCGTTGGTCGACCATATGGCTCGCCACACCGATGGTCTGTACATGCTCGGTATACGGACTGTGTTCAGGTCGAGCTCCTGTTGGCGCCGAAGGTGAGCTGCATGTATAGTGTGATAAGCTGACTTGACTGATATGTTCCCCGACCTGGCGTGGGGCCATCAGAGCCGATCCGAGCTGCTGTTGGTCGGGATAGTGACTTGAAGGACTGCCGAGACGTCCTCCCCATGCACAGCTGCACGAATGGCCGACTCGTCCCAAGAATTCGACAGGGGCCGAATCCAGTTTGCCACCCATGGCGAGGGCGGCTGGTTGTCGTTGTGTCTCGGGCGAATGCGGAGGTTGTGCACGGTGGGCACCCATGCATCCTCGAAGGGTCTGATAGAGAGGCCGTCCCCGAGTGACCAAACTCCCTCCGCTCTAATAACGTCACGTCCCTCGAGGAGGCTCGACCAAGCCCAAGAAGCTTTGCTCCCCGAAGAGGCCTGCAAGAATGAGCTAGACGGGAAATAGAGACCCTTCAAAACTCTTACCCAAAGCGCATCTGGTTCGGCCATGACCCGGGATGCCATGTTCGCAAGAATGGCGCGGTTGAAGTGTGCCATGTCTCTGAATCCATAGCCTCCACTCGACTTCGAAGTTGTCATAGATGGCCACTTCTTCCAGTGTATTTTCCTGTTACCTTCCCTGGATCCCCACCAGAACCGGGCAATGAGGCTGTTGATCTCGTTGCACCAAGTCGTTGGTAGCTTAAATACGTGCATGACATATGTCGGGATGGCACTTAGAACAGCTTTGATGAGTATCTCTTTTCCTGCATGGTTCAAAAGCTTATTCCGCCAACTTTGGATCTTATCCCGGACTCTCTCCTTGAGGTAGCCTAGAGCCTCCCTTTTCGATCTCCCCCAAACTGTCGGAAGCCCTAGATAGAAGCCCGGGTCTGATGATTGAGCCACCCCGAACAGTGAGGATATGCTGGATTTGTAGCTCTCATGGGCCCCTGAGTTGAAATAAAGGGTCGACTTGGAGAAATTGATCTTCTGTCCTGATGATGCGCAGTAATCTCCAAGCGTATTCTTAAGATTCATTGCCAGGGCCAATGAACCTTTCAGAAAGAAGATAGAGTCATCCACGAAGAAGAGGTGTTGTATCTCGGGACATGACCTCTTTGGGCCGATTCCCCTAATGTTACCCTTAGAGACCTGGTCGTCAAGCAATCTAGAAAGGACATCAACGACCAATACAAAAAGGTAAGGTGAGAGAGGATCACCCTGTCTTAGTCCCCTGGATGGGCGTATATGGTTGGACTGTTTCCCGTTGACCAAGACTTTGTATGTAACCGTGAATATGCAAGCTTTGATCCACATCGTCCATTTGTCGCTAAACCCCCTCTTGCGCATGCTCTCAAGAAGGAAGTCCCACTCGACCTTATCGTATGCCTTCTGCATGTCTATCTTGAGAGCGCATTCCGTTCTTCCTGAACTAGTTCTTGGCTTGCCTCTTGTATTTAGGAAGTGGAACATCTCGTGCGCTATAATAATGCTATCTTGTATGCGTCTCCCTGAAATAAACGCACTTTGGAACGGGGTGACCAGTTCTGGCAAATAGGTTTTTAGCCTATTCGCCAGAACCTTAGAAATGATTTTATAGGCAAAGTTGCATAGGCTAATTGGTCTAAAATCGGATGCACATAACAGGTTAGCTATCTTAGGAATCAAGGTAATATGTGTATGGTTTAGAAAGGATGGCATGATACCTGTCGTGAGGAATGCGTTGACTGATGTGAGCAAGTCTGGTCCGATCGTGCCCCAACTCTTTTGGAAGAAAGTGCCCGAGAAGCCATCTGGTCCTGATGCCTTGGAGCCCCCCATTTGAAAACAGACCCGTTTAACCTCCTCAAAGGATGCCAAAGCCGTGAGGTTCTCGCTCATTTCCGCGGTCACCACTGATGGAACACAAGTCAGAATCCCAATGAATGATGTACCCCTATTCCCCCTCCTCGATCCGAAGAAAAAAGCTTAGAATAGAAACCGTGCAGCTCCTCCCTGACCCTCGTTTCCCCCTCGATCCAAGCACCAGAAGCATCCCTCAATCAGATAATTTTACTACGGCGTCTTCTGGATAACGTTGTTTGGTGAAAGAACTTTGTGTTCCTGTCACCTTGGCCCAACCATTTGATCATCGAGCGTTGCTTCCAGTAGATCTCTTCCCTTTTCCAAAGGGCATGTAGCTTAGATTTGAGAGCTCTCTCTTCATTAAGCAACGCCTCATTGTCAGTCGAGTGGGGGATGTTCCGAATTTGGATCTTAACCTTTGCAATCTCCTTTAAGTTGTGCTTGAACACCCTAGAGCTCCATTCGGTCAGATCTGTTTTCGCCCGATCCAACTTACATTTGATTTCGGCTCCATGTATCATTGGACCCCCCCTAAGCCAAGCCGATCAGATTACATCGTGGCATTCATCATTTTCCAACCACATGTCTTCGAACCTGAATTGTCTCTTGCCCCTACTTTCATTGCGTGTGAAGTGGATGCGTATCGGGGCATGATCTGATTCAATCATGATCTCGTGGGTACATTGTGCCGTTGGGAATAAGGCGAGCCATGCCGGGTTGGCAATCGCCCTATCCAACCGCTCCATAATCCTGTCTCCTCCTCTTCGATTGTTGCTCCATGTATAGATTAAGCCTTTGTATCCCAAGTCTTCGAGGAAGAGGTCATCCATGAGGCTATTAAAGCCATCAATTTTGTTTTGGTCCTTTCGCCCCCCCTCCTTCTCTCTGTGGTGGGAGATGTCGTTGAAATCCCCGATGCAAACCCATGCGTCTCTCCTGTTCGCCCCCAAACATCTTAGCTCCGTCCAGTTTTGAGTTCTTCTTGCAAAATTTGAGTCCCCGTATACCCATGTTATCCTACACGGTCCTCTAAAGTCGGTGCTCACCACCGTCGTGTCAATGAGATTTTTGTTGTGTGAGTGAATGTGGATGTTTACCTCTTTAGACCACCAAAGAGCCAAACCCCCACTCGCGCCAATAGGATGGACATAGAAAGCAGAGTCCATACCTATTTCACTCCTAACCTTCTCGCAGTGGACTTCATTCTTCTTCGTATCCATTAAAAAGACGATCGAAGGCCGAGAGCCCTTCACCAGGTCTTTTAGATGTCGAATTGTCAAGGGAGACCCTAACCCTTGACAATTCCAACTAACGAAGATCATTGGGACCCGTGGCTATTTGGGGACAGCCACCGGAACCCTTCACCTTATCTGTTTGCCTTGTCCTACGAACCACCGTTGTCCTTCCCACGGGTCTGGATGTCGACTCCATTCTGTCATCTCCCGGATCATCCCTCGAGAAACAAATCATCCCACTGTTTCCCTCCACGGACTGCCCACTTTGGGTCCTCCTCCTCTTGGTCGTTGCCTTTTCCTGGTCCGAGTCCCCCCTTCTCTTTGGTTCAGTCGTCTTGGTCACAGCCTTCGCCCATTCGAGGGATGGTCCCTCCAAGGCCCTGTTCGTGGCTGGTCTGTCCTGATGTGGCGGTCTGATCAGCTGGAGGAAGGACAGGTCTAGGGGTTCAGATAGTGTCTCTGTTTGACTCCCCATTGCTGGTGCCTTGGCAGTTGCCTCCCCTCCCTTACCTTGCAGTCCAGGCAAGTCCGATAGAGGAGACTTGGGCAGCACGGTAGAGACAATCAGCAGCTGGGAACCCCTATCTCCTTCAATGTCCACATTCAGGCCAACCTCTCTCGTATCCATGGAGTCACCCGAGACGATAGAGATTGGTCTTGTGGCTACATTAATAACCTGGTCCAGTTGCAGCCTATTACTCCCCATCTGTTCCCCCTCCTTCTGGGCCTCCTCAGTGGGCAAGGTTGTGGCAGGCGACTGAATGGGTCTCGGAAGGGGAGTCCACCCAGCCACTGGATTCTGCAGCAACCCTGACTTGTTGTTGTGGACAGACGGTGCGTTATTCGATTGTGAGCTCGAGGCATGGCTTATCTGTTCACCCAAGGCTCTCCTGAAAGAGCGACCTGACTGTTGAGACGCATCCGTGTTTCCCCTGCAGTACGAGCCTTGAGGATGCTTAGCGCCTTGCTGTTGCATGAGCTGGCCCCAAGACTTCAACCGCGGGTCCCTGGAGGTGTCCGACCGTGCACCACCCCCCACACAGACCCAACGATTGATAGCCTTGGGGCGGTCACAGGATGTCCAAGGCCCGTACAAAGGTGATCCATCTCCTGGGTCCGTGATGACAGGTTCCGTGCAGTTCTTAGACGAGTGTCCTATGATCCCACATCTGTAACACAGATCCGTAAGACTCTCATATCTGACCGAGGCCCACTTCTCATTGCCACCCGAGTCCATCCACTTAAATCTAGGCATTAAGGGCGAGAGTGTATCCAGATCAACCTGAACCCTCAAGAACGTTCTCTGTTGCATGACATTGTGCTCTTCAATTTTCAGACACCGACCAATACTATCTCATATATTCTGAGCATTCGTTCTATTGATCATTTCTAAGCTAAGACCATGAATCTGCACCCAGGCTTGAACTCTAAAGAAGTCAATTTCAGTAACTGACTTATTAACCGGGCAAGACTTAATGTTCATGCAGTGACCGTGTATAGACCAGGGAGAAAGATCTAAAACCTGATCCTTGTCCTTAGCATTGGCGAAGTCAAACACAAGGGTGGTATCATTGACCTCGGCGATGTTAACTGGTCCAAACCGAGCCCAAGCCTCCCGGAGGACGTTCATAACCACGTTATTCTTCACATGGCGATCCGACATCAGCACCCCATCGCACGGTTCTCCGACCCTTTTTCCAAATCGAGATTTCCAGAGGAGACCAAGCTCAACATGGCCATACCCGGTGCAGTTTCCCCCTCAGAGTTGGTGCTCGCCATGGCAGACGAACCAGACCAGACTTTTTCACCTCGTCGCGGCAAAATCTGCACACAGTGGAAAAGGCACAGAAAAAAGGAGAAAAGGGATTGAGACGAAGGTTACTCGATTTTGCGATCCGTCAGCAGGATGATCAGAGGTATCCGGTTGACGGTGTGCACCCGATTGAAGACAAGAGGATTGGCGGTTGGCGAGCAGTTGTAAGAGTTTCCAAAATTAGGTCACAGCTGAAAGAAATCGCGGAAATCCCCAATTGATTGAGCTAGAGGACATAGACAAGCTGAGAGGACAGCTGGAGAAGCCGACAAATCACGGAGATAAGGCGACAAACTCGAGCTGTGAGCAGAACAGCGTGCCTCGGAACGGAGCGACCTTCAGTCGCTAGGTTTCCGTTGAAGGTGGGGAGAGGAGCGCGTCATGATACGCGCGCGGTACTTCCTAGTTGATGCCCTTGCTAACCTTTACATGTTAGGGTTTATAGTTTATTATACTTCTCTCATAAATATGAATAAAATTTTAAAGTAAAATAATTACATTTTTAAAATTTAAAATTAGATCCATATGCTTTGCTTTCATTACTCTTTTGTTAAGACAATTATTGAAGTTTCGGCAGAATAAGACGAGTGAAAATTAATTCAAAATATATAACGCGGATTAAGATTCGATTATCATTTCACGGTCGCACATGGTCTGCCTTAAGATTCGAAATATACTTTAATAGTTTAATGGAAATAATAATTAGACTATAAGTAAATAATTAAAGTGAAATGATTGGATTAGGCAATAAAAGTATAAAACTATATCGTATAACATTTTTTATTTTTAATATATATTTATAAAAAGAAAGAATGTAATATGAGAATAAATATTCATCATTGAACAAAACTAATTTAATATGTAAAAAATATTGAAACTATATATATACTAGAAAATTAGGATAATATGATATAATGATAAATATTAATAATTCAAATGTGTTGTGATTTAAATTACTTTAAAACATTTGAAATAAATAGTTAGCTTGGTCATTTACTTTTTCTTATCACCTAAATAATGTATAATTTTGACTGAAAAAAATAAGAGAAATGTCTGAAGAATACACTTAGATGTTTTTTTTATCGGTGTACTAACATGTTTTTCATCATAATTAATTTTATTATTATGTTTCAATTGATTTTTGCACATTTTTTATTAGATTAGTCCGTGAATTATCATGTATAGGGCACGTGCACAGTTCAGCTTTGTAAATTGGGTTGAGACGTTCTTATCATGAAAAGTCAAGTTATGGGCTGATAAATTAATTTTGTTCCTTTCCTTTTAACGAAGAAAATACATATATATCGGTAATTTTATTATATTTACCGACGAAAAATAAAATAGTTTTTAGCGTTCAAATATGTTATCGTCGGTAAAAATATGTTTTACAAACAAAATTTTATTTTAGTTGGTAATTATCACTTTTACCGACGAAATTGTGCTGACGCAATTAATTTTCTGTCGCTAAAAGATGTATTTTAAGTAGTGCTTCGACCTTTTTCCAAATTGATATAGCCCGTTTTGAATTTTTAAAGTTGGGTAGCTCGTTGCAAAACGTCCAAAGTTCAGATAGCTCATGGGTATTTAACCCTTATAACCAATTGTAACTTTATAAAATAGTTAAATAATTTACTTATTAATAATTAACATATTCATGATTTTTTACCTTATTAAGCTATTATAATTAACTATTAAATTATTTCTCAAGATTAATTCATTAATATTTAATTATAATTATATTGTAATGAATTACTTATTACTTAATATTGAAATAAATTAATTCTATTCTCTTGGTAATTAATTATTACTAGTGGTTCTGATAACACTAGTTATGACGAGTCAGATTAAGATAGAAGAAAAGACAACATGCATCATATACATATAATATCTGTATAACTAAATATAACTTGTTAGTTTTTTTAGTAAAGTGTCAGCCTAACAACTCAATTAATTATTAATCTAATTGCAATTAATGGGCTGGTTTTAGGAGTATAATATAAGATAACAGAGAATAAGATATAAATAATAGTTATCGGGTGAGGTAGAATAAGTGAATAACATAATAAGAAAAATGTTATTTTAATTTATAAATACAAACTAAAAATATTCAATATATATGCTATTAAGAGATAAAAAATAATATAAAGTATAATCACTAAAAATAAAATAATAATAATAACTAAAAAAATAAATTAAACATAGTTTAGAAGATTGCATTTTTTTTTTTACAAACAGCAAACTAAAAGTAATAATTTTGAGAAACCTATCTTAACTTTCATTAATTATTAACGGAATCATTTTTTGTAACGAAAAAAAAAACTCCTAATTTTTTAGAAGCATCTTTTCATTTGTAATATTAATATACAAGGAAAGAGACATATGTAATTATAATATACGAGAAAAGATAGTAATGTGCTCCAATACCCTATAAAAAAAAAAGTTGGTAAAAACAATACCCTATAAAATTATAATACACCAGACAAGTAAAAACAAGACTTCTTAGTATATATATATATATACTATTAAAAACTAAAATCCTTAAAACAATATATAATTTTTTCAAGGACTGTCTCTCTTACTATGCTTTTTTTTTTTTATAATAATTATGGATTAAAAAACAGCTATAGGTCACAAAGTAATCATCCAAGTTCAAAATTACACAAAAAAAAACTAGCTAGCTTTAACAATTTTTGAAACAGAAGAGTCAACTACGTCTTTTCGGATCACGTTAATAGTTTCATTCGGAGGTGATCTATGGATTTCAAATTAACACATGCCGCTGGTTAAGCGCCATACCCGCCATGATATCCGCTATCGCATTTGCTTCTCGAAAAATATGTCTTAACTTCATTCTTTCGAACTGCATCAATAGCTTCGTGCAATCCGCAATGATCAACATTAGTTTTTGATTTGACATATTCTCATCAGAGATTATCTTATGGGCTGAGAGTGCGTCCGTTTCCAGGTGAATAGATTTTAATCCGAGTGTCTTTGCCAATAGCAGTCCGTCTCGGATTACCCAACATTCTGCAGTAAAACTGTTTGAGCAACCCAAATTCCTTGAGATTCCTGCAACCCCTTGACCCCTGTAGTCTCTGATGACTCCACCGGCTCTTGCAAGTACTTGATTCCCTTTAGCAGCCTCATCTGTATTAATTTTAAACCAATCATTTTTCGGAGGAACCCAACTAATATTTGTCTTACTATGTCTCTAATACTTATAATATATATAATTTTTCACTATCGTATACATGAAAAAAATAAATAAACACGGAAATATTCTTAATTTTAAAAAAAATATGAAAGTCTAACTACACACGAATGAGATTCACATGTAGATTTTTTTTTTTTTTATCACCCGCGAATGAGATTTGTAAGGAAACATATATAAGTCGTATCCGTGTATATCACTCGCGGGTGGAGGATTTGCGGGTGGAGTTTGTGCATCAAGAAAAAGTATTCTGATAGATTAACATCAATAAAAAACATATTCGTGGATGAATTTTGACAGATTTGAGGTGTATTCGCAGCAATTTGACAGATTGGAGGAGGTGTAGCAAAAAACAATGTGACAGTACTTAGGGCTTTTCAGCAATCTAATATATATATATATCACCTCCACCTTATATCACCTCCACCTCCATTGTTGTGCTTCATCAACCAGCTTCCTGTCATCATCTATCGTTTGAGCTTCCTTTGTTATTCAGTTTCAGTTTCCCTTACAATCCCACACAGAACATGTCTGATGCAAACTATGATGTCTGGTCATGGTTGTACTGTTCTTGGAACTCCATCAACCTGACATCAACAGTTCTGTCAATCTTCCTACTCACTCTCTGCATTGCTATTTTCTCCATCCCGTTCATCAGGAAGAAGAACCGCCATGCCCTAGATCTTCCACCCGGACCTCGAGGTCTGCCCTTACTAGGGTACCTCCCGTTTCTCAGCCCAGACCTTCACCGCGATTTCACCAAACTGTCCAAGACTTACGGTCCCATCTACAAGCTCTGGCTGGGGAACAAGCTCTGCATCGTCATTACCTCCCCATCCATCGCCAGAGAAGTAGTTCGTGAACAAGACTTGGTATTTGCCAACCGAGATACCACAGTTGCATCTCTAGCAGTGACGTATGGTGGGATTGACATTGCATTTTCTGACTACGGAGAGTACTGGAGGAAGATACGTAAGGTTTTCGTACGTCACGTGATGAGTAATACGAATCTGGAGGCTTGTTACGGCCTCAGAAGGTTAGAGGTATGGAGATCTATTCGGAGTTTGTATGGCAGGAAGTTGGTGGGGAAGACAGTTGACATTGCAGAGCTTGCATCTGATACCATGATCAATGCAACAGCAGCACTGGTATGGGGACATACAGTGGAAGATGGGAAAGGGGAGACGTTCAAGTCTGAACTTAGGGAGGTGGTAGCACAACTTACGTTGGTTCTTGGTCTGCCGAATGTGTCAGACTTCATACCATTGATGGCAAGGTTCGATATACAGGTACATATAGGGGTGACAATCGTGTCGTGTCTAAACATGTCTCGTACGTGTCTAAACGGATAAATTTTAAACGTGTCTAAACATGTCTCATGTCTAAACGTATAAGTCGTTTATCGTGTCTAAACGTATAGAGTTGTTTAGAAACGGAATCTGTTAATGTCAAACTCATATACGCTTTAAAACAGATATATACACAAATCCATATATATACAAATCAAAATATACAAAGTAATGTCTTCATAGTTCAATATTACAAACTAAGTGAATATTTTAATATTTTATTATTATTATTATACTTAAATGTGTCTAAACGTGTCACATGTATACATAAAACGATTATACACGAATAGTTAATCGTGTTTATACAGATATCCACAGATCTGAGTTGTTTAGACACGATTAATAATCCACAGATAAGAGTTGTTTAGATACGGGATCCATTAAGGTCAAACTCATATACGCTTTAAAGCAGATCGTGTCGTGTCGTTTAATTGTGTCGTGTCAGAAATTGCCGCCCTAGGTACATACTAAGTTTGTTTTAAAATTCTAAAAAGTTTCATAAAGATTGTACCGATCTATAACTTATATTAGCAACTGCACTCACTTTACTTCTTTGTAGGGAGTAGAAAAACAAGCGAGAAAGGTCCATCAATGGTTGGACTCTTTCCTTGATTCGATCATCCAGCAAGCCGTTGCAGAACGTTCTGAAAGATCCGTAAATCCGTCAGGTGAAAAGACAGACATATTGCAGATTCTTCTGGATTTGCAGATGAAGAACGAGGATCCGAAATCATCCTTCGGGAAGACGGAACTGAAGGCTATTCTCACAGTGAGTTCACTTCCATTATCTATATGAAACCACAACTCCATTACTTATTAACAAACTTAATAGGATATTGTGACTGGCGGAGTCGATTCAACGGCGACGACGGTCGTATGGGTGATGGCCCGACTGTTGCACCATCCAGATGTGATGGAGACCGTGGTAGAGGAACTGACACGTGTTGTCGGAACAGACGGCATGGTGGAAGAGTTTCACTTGCCTCGTCTCAAGTACTTGGATGCTGTCTTGAAGGAGACGTTCCGCTTGCATCCAATACTGCCATTACTGGTTCCTAAAGCTTCTAGACAGAACACAACTTTGTGTGGTTACAAGATTCCGAAAGGTTCCAAGGTGTTTGTAAACATATGGGCTATTCACAGAGACCCTCATGTGTGGAAGAACCCAGAAGAGTTTAAACCAGAAAGATTCTTAGAAGATCATACAAATTGTGATCTTTATGGAAATAGCTCTCAGTATATGCCATTTGGATCTGGTCGGAGGATATGCGCAGGGATTCCACTGGCCGAGAAATTGGCTAAGTATGTGTTGGCTTCCTTTCTGCATTCATTCAACTGGGAATTGCCAGAAGGTGCAGAAGTGGAGTTTGCAGGTCAGTTGGGGATAAGCCTGAAGAAGATGAACCCTCTCGTTGCAATTCCTACAACTAGATTCCACAATTCCGTGTTTTGCAAGTAAAAACGAACTAGATTTCAACGCTAGCTTGGCATAAATCAAAATTTGCAGTCTGTATGAAATAATTTTGTCCTGACAAGTGGAAACCAACTAGGGTTTATGGAGTTGTATGGGCTTTGGAGCACTGCTCTAAAATCTCATTGAATAAACGTGTGTGGTGAATATGATTTCAATCATCAAGTGGAAAGGAGGTTTATGTAAGGGTTAATTAGCTGATGTTTTATATTCAACTTTTAGTGTTTGAAAAATTTATTAATAGTTTTTATAAAAAATTTAGTAGCTTTTTTTTGCCATAAAATAATTAGTAGTTAATTAAAATAAACTAATTTACTATTTTACTTGCAAAACGTCATTTTTTTTTTCAAATTTTGCTATAAAATTATAAATTTCTAAAAATAAATAAATAGTAATTTGCACAAAATATAAAATAGGATGATAAACAAAATGCTGTCACCATTTATAAAAGATTAACCAAAATTATATAAAACAAATCATATAAAATTAACTAACAAATTCTTAAACTTCAACTAATATTCTAATAACTATAATAATACTCTATTTTGCATCAACTTTTACCTTAATTCTTTTACTCATCTTTAGCAATCAAATTGTCGGCAACAAAAAAAGAACTAAAAAATGTTCGCCACAAAAAAAGTTTCATTATCTCGCTGTGCTCCATTTTTACAATGTGTGGTCTATTTTTATACCAAATCTGTAGATATTTCTATGGATGGGGGCGAGCAGATTGTCTCTATTCTTGACTCCATCGTCTTAATAGTACTTCAGGAAGCTTCGAAGTTCAGCAGTTCCGACCACTGTATTTCAAAGAAACCAAACATGTCGTCCGATGCGTGGTCGTGGTCGTGTTTTTGGAACTCCAACTCCATTAACCCAACAACAGTCATCGCCCTCTCAATCTTGCTTTTCATCTTCACTGTTTCCATTACTCTTCTGAGAAGCAAGAGCCACGATGAGCAGCCACCGGGACCTCGAGGTGTGCCATTACTGGGTTACCTCCCATTCCTCGGTGCTGACCTGCACCGCGAGTTTGCCAGATTGTCAGAGACATACGGTCCTATCTACAAGCTCTGGCTTGGGAAGAAGCTATGCGTCGTCATTACCTCTCCTACCATAGCCAAAGAAGTCGTAAGAGAGCAGGACCTGGTGTTTGCTAACCGAGATCCAACCGTTGCTTCATTAACTCTCACATATGGTGGATATGACATTGCGTTTGCTGACTACGGGGAATACTGGAAGAAGATGCGTAAGATTTTCGTGAGGGAGATGATGAGCAACAACAGTATCGAAGGTTGTTCCAATCTGAGAATGATTGAGGTTCGGAAATCATTGAGGAGTTTATGTAATGAGAAGGTGGGAAAGCCCGTGGTTGTTGTCGAATTTGCCCTGGAACTCATTATCAGTTCCATCATGGCTATGGTATGGGGACGCACCATTAAAGAGGAGCAAGGAAAGAGCAGGAGGGCGGAATTCCAGGAGGTTGTTGCAGAAGCAATGCTGGTTCTCGGGAAAATGAATGTTTCAGATTTCTTCCCATTTATTGCAAGGTTTGATATACAGGTAAGGGAAGGGGTTTTCTTAATTAACAAGTTTGTTTAAATCTAAGGATAAATGGTTTAAATCTAAGGGTAAATTGGGCAGATTCATAACTCAAATAAGATATGGTAAAATACGACCCTGATTGTTAACGTTTAGCCAGATTTTCAAATTTTTCCTTCAAATATAAATTGTAAAATTTTACTTTTTTTACAAAATTTCGGTTAAATACTAGAGAATAAAAATTTAATATTTAATAATTTAATATTTAAATTTTAAGGAAAAATTAAAAATAGTAAAAAAACATCTTTTATGTTTGTCCAAAGTGAACCTTTAATTTAAAGTAAAATTTTATAATTTAAACTTAGATACTGAAAATCTGACCAAATATTAACGGAAAATTTCATAATTTAGGGTTTAGTTGCCCTTCAAGAAATAACCCACAAAGTTTAGGGTTTAGTTGCCATGACTCTAACAAAATATTATTTTTTGATATGAACCATCCAATTCATGCATGATTCAAGTGATTGTTTATTTCTTCTGACCTACTTTTATATGTAGGGAATAAGGAAACGAGCGACAAGGGCCCGTGAATGCTTACACTCTTACTTCGACTTAGTCATTGAGCATGCTACAGTGGAAAGAGTTGATAAAACTGTTGCATACGAAGCTAATCCTGGACATAAAAAAGACATCTTACAGATTCTTTTGGATCTGCAATTGTCTGGTCATAACTTCGACAACAAAGAACTAAAAGCGGTTCTTAGTGTAAGTTGGTAAACCCTTTCCATTTCTGATCATAACAATGGACGTACGTAGCAATTAATGAATCCTTCATCAACAGGATATCCTTGTCGGTGGAACTGATACAACAGCAACCACAATAGAATGGGTGATGACGCGATTGTTGTCCCATCCCGACGTGATGGAGAAAGTGATGGAAGAACTGACCCGAGTTGTTGGAATCGACAACACAGTGCAAGAGTTTCACTTGTTGGAGATGAAGTACTTGGATGCAGTAATTAAAGAGAGTTTTCGGTTGAATCCTGCACTTCCTTTATTGATTCCAAAAGTTTGTCGAGAGAACACAAGGTTGTGTGGCTACAACATTCCAAAAGGAACCAAGGTGTTTATAAACATTTGGGCTATTCACAGAGATCCTCAGCTGTGGGAAAATCCAGAAGAGTTTATACCAGAGAGATTCTTTAACAACAAGAATGCAACTTTCGATTTGTATGGAAATAACTTTCAGTTTATGCCTTTTGGGTCGGGAAGGAGGGTTTGCCCAGGGATTCCACTTGCTGAGAAGATGGTCAAGTATGTTTTAGCATCGCTACTGCATACGTTTCATTGGGAACTACCACAAGGTACAGAGATAGAGGTTGAAGATCAGTTTGGGCTTGTTCTGAAGAAGTTGAATCCGCTTGTTGCTATTCCGACACCAAGAATCTCAAACCCTAATAATATGATCTAAAAATAAAATGGGTTGGTTTGGTTTTACATGGGGAATGAATAAAAATGTGTACTTGTAGGGATTAAAAGGGGTTATTTATATAATAGTATGGGTAAATTGCTCCAATACACCTAGATATTTTGGTGATGTTGTTAAATGCACCAATTTTTTTAAAATGTTGTTTTGTGCACTGTGATGTTTGAAAATGTTGTTATATGCACGCACTGTTATATTTATGTCTATGTTTTTCGTTAATGTGCACGTGATGGTCTCGTGTTCATTTAAACTGAAGGGAAAAAAAAAAAAAAAAAAAGAAGAAATTGTCTCTTCCCCCTTAATTCTTCACTTTAGTGCAACTATTGGGTTTGTGAGGTTGTAACTGTTGGTATTCTTCAGTTCTTGGCTCCGCAGGTTCTCCTCGAAGACGAACTCCCAAACCTTCAATTTCATTGCGATTTCGAATCGATTACATGTTGACGAGTGGATTCCATCCTCGTTTTGTCCCCGTCTGGTGTTATTCGCCACCGATTGTCGACGGTTCAAGGTGGTTAGGCGAATTTGCCGTCTAATCATTGTTTCGACAAAGGCAGAAGAGAGGTAACATTTTCTAATTTCCCCAATATGTGACAACGCTGATTTCATGGCGGATGTTTCATAACGATTTGGTGCAGGTTTCGTTGCTTATTTTAGTGTTTTAGGAATGGGTCACGATTTGGAGGAAGTTTTTGAGTTATCGATCAAGTATAATGGTAATTGGGCTAAATGACCTAACCAGTGGATGAAGTACCAAGGGAAGGTTGAATCACTAGAGAGAATGATACGAACTTGGATTATAAATCCGTTCATGGACCGTGTTTCTGCTATTGTCGACTGACACTGGACGGATCAATTTTTAACCTACCACACGGTGGAGATCCCACATTTGACCTTGAAGCTTTTAGATGTGAAGTTGACGCTCAAGAAATTTTAAGAAAGCTAAGAAATCATCATCTAAGAAGCGTTGAGATGTATGTCATGGAGTCATTTGATCGTGAACTTTGCGCTAAGGATCCATTTCTTGACCAATTTAGGAAGAAAGGAGAAGGCGTTTATGTTCATGAAGAATGTAGGAAACATAGAACCCCATATAACAACAAACCATAAACGTTATGGTGCATTAGACAACATTAAATAAAACATGATGGTGTATATAACAAGATAACACTAAGGAGCATAAAATAACATTACATATAACAATGAAAATCCACTGCATTAGCTTAACAAGAGGTTCAAAATACATCATAACACTAAGACCAACTACACATACTACGACCAACCACACATTAGTTCATCTTCCTGAAGAATGTAACAACAAAAGCAGCACAAACCACCAACATAGTACTACAACCAACTACACAGACGACTAAGAGACCTTATTTTCTCGGCGTGCAACGAATAGTAATTCTTCCAAGTTCTTATGCATTTGTTTGAATTTACGAACAACTCTCTTTCCATGGGGACACATTGGAGGGTCTTCCCAATCAAAAAATTCACAACCAGATCCAACTTTACCATGTAATCAATAAAAATAGCACTTTGGAAATCTGAAGATGAACTCATACACTGTAAATTAACGAAAACGAAATTAACCGTAAACCTAACTTTTGCAGCACACCGGAACAATTATTACACACTCTACAAACTCAAGTGATAAGGAAAATTTAATCAATTGAACAATTTGGGGTCGATTTAACCCTAATTCGAAATACCATACCTTGTAATTAGGGCATCCATGAAATCTTCGACCAAAATTCTTCCATGTATACGTCGAAATGACATTGCATGGTTGACCACATATACACATCTTCGTTTTACAGACTTCATCACCATGGTTTCGTGAACAGTAGGAGGGAGTCATTGTCTTGGGGGGATAAGGATTCAGTAAAAATGGGTTATTCACAAAGAACCTCATCTGTGGAAGAACCCAGACGAGTTTTGTTGGATCCTGATTTTTACACCTTTGGCTCTGAACGCTGCTCCAGTGACCTGCAAGAAGGAAAGCCAGGATGTTGCTCGTGGTTTCCCCTCCGATGATAAAGTCAGTCGGAGGTTCGTTTTGGAGATCACATAAGGCATGTTTGAAAAATTAGTCATCTTCAAATGAAGTAGGAGGGAGGTATTTATAGGGATACTTAACCAGAGTCCATGGTCAGTTCCTTACCATAGTCAGACCTTTGTGAGGTTGACACCACTAACCGTGGTAACTTTTTATCCTGACACGGTCACTATCATCCTGGCACGGTCCTTTCTGTCCCCTAGTCGTTTTTAGAAGTCGCTCATTAGATGACAGGGGCATCGCGTAGGGCGGAGCCTCTTTGGGTGTCAACCTCTAAGACGTCGGCGTCGGCCTCTTGGGTGTCTGCCTCTTTAGCGTCGACCTATTGGGCGTCAGCCACTAAGGGTGATGCTTCTCTGGGAGGCGATGACCTCTTTGGGCGTCGAACTCTTGGGCGTCGGCCTCTTGGGCGTCGGCGTCAACCTCTTGGGCGTCGGCGTCAGCCTCCTGGGCGTCAGTCTCTAAGGGTGATGCCTCTCTGGGAGGCGATGACCTCTTTGGGCGTTAGCCTCTTTGGCATCGACGTCGGCCTCTTTGGGCATTTTCCATGAAAATATTTTGGGTCCATCATCTACCATTGAGCCAAGGAAGAGCATGCTCTTCCTTGGTTGAATATTCTTTGAGGGTGTGTTGCCTTTAGACGTTGGCGGCCTTTAGGCATTGGTTGCCTTTTAGGCGTTGGCGGCCTTTAGGCGTTGGTGGCCTTTTAGGCGGCGGCTTTAGGCGTTGAGTGCCTTTTTAGGCGGCGGCGGCCTTTTGGCGTTGAAAGCATGACTTGTTGTTAGGTTCCCACAGGCGGCGCCAGATATTGGTTTCTTAAAATCTTCCTTTGGCACACGCGTCGCTCCTCTCAGATCGGACCTGCACAAATTGACAACTTCGGGTTGACCCGTTTAATCCACTCCGAAACTTAAGCCAGTCTGAGACTTTAAATAGCTTTTATGTGGATATGGTAAATTTCATAATGTAATAAATGATAATGAATGCTGGTATTTATAGGCTTTGTTTAACCTGATGAATAATGTTACTTTTTTACCATGGTTAACCTTTTAACTGAGGTCAAACTGATTTTCGTATGGGACATGAATCATTATCCTCAAATATCAGAGATGTCTGATCTCATTTAATGTTGTCTGATCACCATTTAATGCGGCATTATCCTGACACGTGGAGGTGACGCCTTCTATAGGCTGACGCCTCTCTAACATCATAGGGGCGACACATCATAAATGATTTATATAAAAAAAAAATATTTTAATTAGGTCAGTGATTAATGGTTTATTAAAATAGCTCATCAAGTTGTGATCAGAAAGATTCTTAGAAGATCATACAAATTGTGATCTTAATGGAAATAGCTCTCAGTATATGCCATTTGGATCTGGTCGGATAATATGCGCAGGGATTCCACTGGCCGAGAAATTGGCTAAGTATGTGTTGGCTTCCTTTCTGCATTCATTCAACTGGGAATTGCCAGAAGGTGCAGAAGTGGAGTTTGCAGGTCAGTTGGGGATAAGCCTGAAGAAGATGAACCCTCTGGTTGCAATTCCTACAACTAGATTCCACAATTCCGTGTTTTGCAAGTAAAAACGAACCAGATTTCAACGCTAGCTTGGCATAAATCAAAATTTGCAGTCTGTATGAAATAATTATGTCCTGTCAAGTGGAAACCAACTAGGGTTTAAGGAGTTGTATGGAGTTTGGAGCAGTACTCTAAAATCTCAGGGAATAAACGTGTGTGGTGAATATGATTTCAATCATCAAGTGGAAAGGAGGTTTATGATAAGGGTTAATTAGCTGATGTTATATATTCAACTTTAGGGTTTGAAAATTTTATTAATACGTTTTTTTTAATTAATTAGTAGTTTTTTTTGCCATAAAATAATTAGTAGTTAATCTTAAATAAAGTTGCACGCTAGTTCAGACTGATTTCCTGTCAAATGGAAACAAATAAGTACATGTGCTTGCAAAACGTAAATTTTTTTCAAAGTTTTGCTATAAAATTATAAAGCACAAAAGATAAAATAGGATGATAAACAAAAGGCAAATTTCTGTCACCATTTATAAAAGAGTAACCAAAAGTATAAAAAAATCCTATAAATTTAACTAACAAATTCATAAACTTCAACTATTAACTATAATAATAGTAATACTCTATTTTGCCTAAAATTAATTAAATAGTAATTTGCACAAAAGATAAAATAGGATGATAAACAAAATGCTGTCACCATTTATAAAAGATTAACCAAAATTATAAAAAACAAATCCTATAAAATTAACTAACAAATTCTTAAACTTCAACTAATAACTATAATAATACTCTATTTTGCGTCAACTTTTACCTTAATTCTTTCTCATCTTTAGCAATCAAGTTGTTTGCGACAAAAAAATAAATAAATAAAATGTTGGCCACAAAAAAGGTTTCATTATCTCGTTGTGCTCCATTTTTATTTTTTAGAATGGGTGGTCTATTTTTATCCCAAATCTGTAGATATTTCTATGGATGGGGGCGAGCTATATATTACTGTACAAATGTCTGCTGTACTTCAGGAAACTTCGAAGTTCAGCACTTCCGACCACTGTATTTCAAAGAAACCAAACATGTCGTCCGATGCGTGGTCGTGGTCGTGTTTTTGGAACTCCAACTCCATTAACCCAACAACAGTCATCGCCCTCTCAATCTTGCTTTTCATCTTCACTGTTTCCATTACTCTTCTGAGAAGCAAGAGCCACGATGAGCAGCCACCGGGACCTCGAGGTGTGCCATTACTGGGTTACCTCCCATTCCTTGGTGCTGACCTGCACCGCGAGTTTGCCAGATTGTCAGAGACATACGGTCCTATCTACAAGCTCTGGCTTGGGAAGAAGCTATGCGTCGTCATTACCTCTCCTACCATAGCCAAAGAAGTCGTAAGAGAGCAGGACCTGGTGTTTGCTAACCGAGATCCAACCGTTGCTTCATTAACTCTCACATATGGTGGATATAACATTGCGTTTGCTGACTACGGGGAGTACTGGAAGAAGATGCGTAAGATTTTCGTGAGGGAGATGATGAGCAACAACAGTATCGAAGGTTGTTCCAATCTGAGAAGGATCGAGGTTCGGAAATCATTGAGGAGTTTATGTAATGAGAAGGTGGGAAAGCCAGTGGTTGTTGTCGAATTTGCCCTGGAACTCATCATCAGTTCAATCATGGCTATGGTATGGGGACGCACCATTAAAGAGGAGCAAGGAAAGAGCAGGAGGGCGGAATTCCAGGAGGCTGTTGCAGAAACGATGTTGGTTCTCGGGAAAATGAATGTTTCAGATTTCTTCCCATTTATTGCAAGGTTTGATATACAGGTAAGGGAAGCTAAGGGAAGGGTTTTTACTTTTCTTAACAAGTTTGTTTAAATCTAAGAGTAAATTAGGCAGATTCGTAAACTATAAGCTCTAATATTGGCGGCTAATGTTTAGTCAAAATTTTATTTTATTTTTTAAAATTTAAATTGTAAAATTTTAACGTTTTTTGGTCAAGTTTCACTCAAAATAAAATTTTACGATTTAAATTTTAAGAAAAAAAAATAAAATTTGTAAAATTCTCAATTTTCATATGTTTAACTATAGTGAAACTTTGCTCTAAAGTAAAATTTTATGATTTAATCTTTAAAGGAAAAACTAAAAATCTAACCAAACATTAAGTAGACAATATCATATTTTAGGGTTGGTTTAAGTTACCTTTTAAGAAATAACCCACAAAGTTTAGGGTTTAGTTGACCATGACCCTCTAACAAAATATTATTTTTTGATATGAACCATCCAATTCATGCATGATTCAAGTGATTGTTTATTTCTTCTGACCTACTTTTATATGTAGGGAATAAGGAAACGAGCGACAAGGGCTCGTGAATGCTTACACTCTTTCTTCGACTCTGTCATCGAGCATGTTACAGAGGAAAGAGTTGATAAAAATGTTGCATACGAACCTAATCATGCACATAAAAAAGACATCTTACAGATTCTTTTGGATCTGCAATTGTCTGGTCATAACTTCGGCAACAATGAACTAAAAGCTGTTCTTACAGTAAGTTGGTAAACTCTTTCCATTTCTGATTATAACAATGGACGTACATACCAATTAATGAATCCTTCATCAACAGGATATCCTTGTCGGTGGAACTGATACAACAGCGACCACAATAGAATGGGTGATGACGCGATTGTTGTCCCATCCCAACGTGATGAAGAAAGTGATGGAAGAACTGACCCGAGTTGTTGGAATCGACAACACTGTGGAAGAGTTTCACTTGTATGAGATGAAGTACTTAGATTCAGTAATTAAAGAGAGTCTTCGGTTGAATCCTGCACTTCCTTTACTGGTTCCAAAAGCTTGTCGAGAGAACACAAGGTTGTGTGGCTACAACATTCCAAAAGGAACCAAGGTGTTTATAAACATGTGGGCTATTCACATAGATCCTCAGTTGTGGGAGAACCCAGAAGAGTTTAAACCAGAGAGATTCTTTAACAACAAGACTGAACTTTCGATTTGTATGGAAATAACTTTCAGTTTATGCCTTTTGGGTCGGGAAGGAGGGTTTGCCCAGGGATTCCACTTGCTGAGAAGATGGCCAAGTATGTTTTAGCGTCGCTTCTGCATACGTTTCATTGGGAACTACCACAAGGTACAGAGATAGAGGTGGAAGATCAGTTTGGGATCGTTCTGAAGAAGTTGAATCGACTTGTTGCTATTCCGACACCAAGAATCTCAAACCCTAATAATATGATCTAAAAATAAAATACACACCATAATAATATACCATAATGGGTTGGGTTGGTTTAACATGGGCAATGAATAAAAATGTGTACTTCTAGGGGTTAAAAGGGGTTATTTATATAATATTATGGGTATATTTGCTCCAATACACACATATATTTGGGTGATGTTGTTAAATGCACAAATTTTTTAAAACGTTGTTTTGTGCACCGTGAAGTTTGAAGATGTTGTTATATGCACCCACTATTATATTTCCATCTATGTTTTTTGTTAATCTCCACGTGATTGTCTCGTGTTCATTTAAACTGAAGGAAACAAAATAAAAGATAAAATTGTCCTTTCCCCCTTAATTTTTCACTTCAGTGCAACTGCTAGGTTTGTGAGATTGTAACTGTTGGTATTCTTCAGTTCTTGGCTCCACACGTTCTCCTCGAAGACGAACTCCCAAACCCTCAATTTTAAGTCAATTTCGTTGCGATTCCGAGTTGATCACGTGCCGACGAGTGGATTCCATCCTCGCTTTATCCCCGTCTGGTGTTATTCACCACCGATTGCCGACGGTTCAAGGTGCTGAGGCGAATTTGCCGTCAAATCATTATATCGACAGAGGGCAGAAGAGAGGTAACATTTTCTTTCCCTAATTTGTGACAATTCTTATTTCATGGTGTAAACACCTGATTTTTGGCTCGGGGTCAAAATACCGTACACAAGGAATCGAGCCAAGAAGAACTCGATATAAAAATAAATAAATTATTAAATATCTAAAAATATCTAAAAAATATCTAAAAATATTTACAAAAATATCAAAAAATATCAAAAAAATATCAAAAAAAAAATATCTAAAAATATTTTGTATATAAATAGAAGGAAGTGTCGTGAGAAATAATGGAAGAAAGATTGAGAAAGAAAAAAAAAATAGAAAAAGAGTGGAAAAAAATATCGATAATTATCGCTCTCGGTTCCTCGTACGGTATTAAACCTCCATTGAGTTAGGTATATTTCTCTCATATTCATATTCATATTCAATATCATATTTGTATTTTATAAATGTGAAATAAAATTGAGAGTTTATATACATATATTATATATTTATGTATAATATACTTGTTAATATATATATATATATATGTATAATATATATTTATATTATGTTTATGTATTACTATGTATATATATATGTATAATATATATATATATATATATATATATATATATTATGTATATGTATATGTATAATATATGTCTATTATGTATATGAAAAAAAAAAATCAAAATGACTTAGGTCATTCCCAAACTTTGATGAAGGTTACAACTCGGTCCTTGGACTCTCGGTTCATTTCTGGGATGGTATCGAGTGTTATAAACCAAACCGGAAAAGTTTTGGGTCATTTGTGCAGTTTTGGAAATATTTTTTTTTGTTCAGCTCAAATTTTTTTAAAATTACATTTTGATTTTCTAAACTTTTCTGGACATTCCATTACTTTTAAAAGTGTTACAAATAAGTCTAGAATAATTTTCGGGTTATTTTAGAACTTTTGCAAGTGTTACGAGTAAGTCCAGAATAGTTTAGGGTCATTTCTGCAATTTTCGAAAATATTTGTCCAATTCAGCTCAAATTTTAATAAATTGCATTTTGGTCCCTATATTTTTTGGACATCCTATAACTTCTTAAAATGGGACAAATTAGTCCAACGAGCTTAATATCTTAAAAAATCATTCGTGCATATTTTGACACGTTTAAAATGGCTCAAGAGTTAAACCATTTTTTTTAGCACGATTAACTTTAGTTCTCTCTTGTTTATTAAAAAAAAAAATTGTTTGTACATGGTTTGTTTAATTTAAAAAAAAATGCATATAGTCTTTTTGGGCCAAGCATGATCAAAACGGGCAATTCGGGTAAATTAAAAAAAAAATCAAAATCAAACTAAAGTACCGAAAGGGCAGATTATGAGCTTGCGAGCTTTTAAGACGTAATAAAAAACATGAACTCGATTCTCTGGACGTAGACCTTTCTAAGCCGTAGGATGTTAATTCCATGTACCCTAGGCAATTTTAGGATTCCGATTAGCCTTTAATTAATCGGTGACGACTCTTTCAATTTTTTCGGTCCGGTTGATGACCCCGCTCGACCGGATCCGTCCATCGCCAAGACCCGGCATTTTCAAACAAAATTTAAAAATATTTTCCAAAACGGGTCGAGAAAGTCGGATCCGACGTCCGACACATGGTTCATATTTCATAACGATTTGGAGGAATGGGTAACGATTTGGTGCAGGTTTCGTTGCTTATTTTAGTGTTTTAGGAATGGGCCACGATTTGGAGGAAGTTTTTGAGTTATCGATCAAGTATAATGGTAAGTTTGTTTAATGACCTAACCAGCATATGAAGTACCAAGGGAAGGTTGAATCACTAGAGATGAATGATACGAACTTGGATTATAAATCCGTTCATAATCTATTATGAATCACTGTGTTTCTGCTATTGTGGACTGACACTGGACGGATCAATTTTTAACCTATCACACGATGGAAATCCTACATTTGACCTTGAGGCTTTTAGATGTGAAGCTGACCCTCAAGCAATTTTAAGAAAGCTAAGAAATCATCATCCAAGAAGCGTTGAGATGTATGTCATGGAGTCATTTGATCGTGAACTTTGCGCTAAGGATCCATTTCTTGACCAACTTAGGAAGAAAGCAGAAGGCGTTTATGTTCATGAAGAATGTAGGAAACATAGAACCCCATATAACAACAAACCATAAAATATTATGGTGCATTAGACCACATTAAATAAAGCATGATGGTGTATATAACAACATAGCGCATAACATTAAGGAGCATAAAATAGCATTACATATAACAATGAAAGTCCACTGCATTAGCTTAACAAGAGGTTCAAAATACATGATAACACTAAGACCAACTACACAGACTACGACCAACTACACATTAGTTCATCTTCCTGAAGAGGTAACAACAAAAGAGCACAAACCACCAACATAGTACTACAACCAACTACACAGACGAGTAAGGCCTTATTTTCTCGGCGTGCAGCGAATAGTTGTTCTTCCAAGTTCTTATGCATTTGTTTGAATTTATGAACAACTCTCTTTCCATGGGGACACATTAGAGGGTCTTCCCAACAAAAAAAAAATCACAAGCAAATCCAACTTTACCTTGTAATCAATAAAAACAACACTTTGGAAATCTGAAGATGAACTCATACACTGTAAATTAACGAAAACGAAATTAACCGTAAACCTAACTTTTCCAGCACAGACAAACAATTATTACACACTCTACATACTCAATTGATAAGGAAAATTTAATCAATTGAACAATTTGGGCCGACTTAACCCTAATTCGAAATATCATACCTTGTAATTAGGGCATCCATGAAATCTTCGACCAAAATTATTCCATGTATACGCCGAAATGACATTGCATGGTTGACCACACAGACACACCCTCGTTTTACAGACTTCGTCACTATGGTTTCGTGAACAGTATGAGGGAGTCATTGTCTTGGGGGAAAAAGATTCAGTAAAAATGGGGGAAATGGTCAACGAACAGTTTACGGCCAATTGAAGATCAATAGTGATCATAAATTCATAATCATAAACCAAAATCATGTCTATGAGAGATTGAAAAGGAAAAAACACATATACTCTTCGTATGAATCAGTAAACCCAAAAACCAATCTCTCTGAATTTCAACAAAATTCATCCAAAATTGAAAAAATAAAAATTCATTCCACCAAACGAAAAACCACAAATCTTTTCAGCGACCTGGAAGATGTGAATATCTTCACCGGGTCACTTATCTTCGCGGAGGAGCTCGTCATGAAAGTGCATGATGCGGTGGAGAATGAAAGGGTTCGCCTTGACGTCGTCCTTTTCTTCCCTTCCATGTCGGAGGTAATGCGACTCAACAAATTAGGTTCCTTCAGCATGTCTCAGTTCGGCCAGTAAAAATCGCCCTTTTTCCAGTTCTTTAAATAAACGAAAGGGCAACTCTGTCATTTCAGAAGGGTCACGTGATTTGCAAATGCGAAACAGACGAAAAACTTTAACAGTTCAGTGATAGAGTAATCAATCAGTCACATGCTGAAACATATGTAATCATTCAATCATGCAAAAAAACATGTTTAACAAATTAATTACACTGGTCAAACATGTGTAACCATTTAAGTAATTAATCTTAAAATTTAATTAATAACTGTATTAATACTCTATTTTGCATAAACTTTTGGAATTTTTGACCTATTCATATCCTAAAATAAAAAGAATTACGAAAATATTCTATTTTTTAATAAATACGAAATTATACTTACCCGCAAATAAAATCCGTGGATAGATCATTTTTTGGGTCATGTATTGGATGCTGATGGAGAGAGATAAATTTTTTGATAATGATGGAGAGAGATAAAAATTGAATACTCATTAGTCATTACTCATACAGCACTTGAAGTTGACTGATGATAATTATATTTATTGAATACACGATTGGTAGATAATAATGATGGTGAGACACCATTATTGAAGACAGTCAGACACCATTAAGATAACATAAATTTTTAAAAGTAACCATGTCACAGAAAAAATATTTAAAAAAGTATATTTATAAAAAAAAATTTAGCAAAATGTGCATCTGCGCAGGTAGACCAGTAGCGTTTTTCAGAAAAACGCTACTGGTATCTGCGTTTTTCATTTTTTTTTTTTAAATAAAAAAAATCGAAAAAAATCTTAAATTTTTTTTAAAAAATTACAGTAAGTAGATATTTTAATTTCGATTCAAATGATGCAAAAAACATTAAATTTGGACTTACGGATTGATTGTACGCTCTGTCGTAAGTTGAGATATGAAAATTTGACTTAAAAAAAATATAACTCATACCCTGTAAGTCCAAACTTACCACGGTGAACGTCATTAATGTCGTAATTCAATTATCTACCTAGAGTAATTTTTTTGATTAGAAATACAATGATTTTGTAACCTAACATCGCTTGTCTTAAAATTTGACCGAAATAATCAAATGCATCAGGTGAGAAATTTAATTATGTACTTACTCAAAAAAAATCAAAAAATTACTCTAGGTAGATAATTGAATTACGACATAAATGACGTTCACCGTGGTCAGTTTGGACTTACAGAGTATGAGTTATATTGTTTTAAGTCAAATTTTCATATCTCAACTTACGGCAGAGCCTACAGTTAATCCGTAAGTCCAAATTTAATGTTTTTTGCATCATTTGAATCGAAATTAAAATATCTACTTACTGTAATTTAAAAAAAAAAATTAAAAGTTTTATCGATTTTTTTTTTTAAAAAAAAAAATGAAAAACGCAGATACTATCTGCGCAGATGCACATTTTGCTAAAAAAAAATGTTCATACCATATATATTTTTCAAAAAAAAAAATCGGACACGGTTACTTTTAAAAAATTCATCCATTATTGACATTGTGAAGACACTGAAGCCGAAGCACATGTGAGTGAAGATTTGATTTGTCAATAAAAAGATACTTTATCTCGTTGTGTTTAATTTTTACAAATATGGTCTATTTTTATCCAAGTCTGTAGATATTTCGATGTGTGGCGGCTTGGCAGATTGTCTCTATTGACTATTCACTATTCAGGAAGCTTTGAAGTTCAGCACTTCCGACCACCATATTTCAAGAAACCAAACATGCCGTCCGATGCGTGGTCGTGGTTGTGTTTTTGGAACTCCAACTCCAGTAACCCAACAACAGCCATCGCCCTCTCAATCTTGCTCTTCCTCTTCACTGTTTCCATTACTCTTCTGAGAAGCAAGAGCCACGATGAGCAGCCACCGGGACCTCGAGGTCTGCCATTACTGGGTTACCTTCCATTCCTCGGTGCTGACCTGCACCGCGAGTTTGCCAAATTGTCAGAGACGTACGGTCCTATCTACAAGCTCTGGCTTGGGAAGAAGCTATGCGTCGTCATTACCTCTCCTACCATAGCCAAAGAAGTCGTAAGAGAGCAGGACCTGGTGTTTGCTAACCGAGATCCAACCGTTGCTTCATTAACTCTCACATATGGTGGATATGACATTGCGTTTGCTGACTACGGGGAGTACTGGAAGAAGATGCGTAAGATTTTCGTGAGGGAGATGATGAGCAGCAACAGTATCGAAGGTTGTTCCAATCTGAGAAGGATTGAGGTTCAGAAATCATTGAGGAGTTTATGTAATGAGAAGGTGGGAAAGCCAGTGGTTGTTGTCGAATTTGCCCTGGAACTCACCATCAATTCAATCATGGCTATGGTATGGGGACGCACCATTAAAGAGGAGCAAGGAAAGAGCAGGAGGGCGGAATTCCAGGTGGCTGTTGCAGAAGCGATGTTGGTTCTCGGGAAAATGAATATTTCAGATTTCTTTCCATTTATTGCAAGGTTTGATATACAGGTAAGGGAAGCTAAGGAAAGGGGTTTTCTGAACAAGTTTGTTTAAATCTAAGGATAAATTGGGCAGATTCGTATACTATAGGTTCATTTAAGAAATAACCCACAAAGTTTAGGGTTTAGTTGGCCATGACTCTCTAACAAAATATTATTTTTTGATGGATCATCCATTTCATGCATGTGATTGTTTCTTTTTTATGCCCTACTTTTATATGTAGGGAATAAGGAAACGAGCGACAAGGGCCCGTGAATGCTTACACTTTTTCTTCGACTCTGTCATCGAGCATGCTGCAGAGGAAAGAGTTGATAAAACGGTTGCACATGAAGCTAATCCTGGACATAAAAAAGACATGTTGCAGATTCTTTTGGATCTGCAATTGTCTGGCCATGAATTTGGCAACAAAGAACTAAAAGCTGTTCTTAGTGTAAGTTGGTAAACTCTTTCCATTTCTGGTCATAACAATGGACGTACATACCAACAATTAATGAATCCTTCATCAACAGGATATCCTTGTTGGTGGAACTGATACAACAGCAACCACAATAGAATGGGTGATGACGCGATTGTTGTCCCATCCCGGCGTGATGGAGAAAGTGATGGAAGAACTGACCCGAGTTGTTGGAATCGACGACACAGTGGAAGAGGTTCACTTGTTGGAGATGAAGTACTTGGATGCAGTAATTAAAGAGAGTTTTCGGTTGAATCCTGCATTTCCTTTATTGATTCCAAAAGCTTGTCGAGAGAACACAAGGTTGTGTGGCTACAACATTCCAAAAGGAACCAAGGTGTTTATAAATATGTGGGCTATTCACAGAGATCCTCAGCTGTGGGAGAACCCAGAAGAGTTTAAACCAGAAAGATTCTTTAACAACAAGACTGCAACTTTCGATTTGTATGGAAATAATTTTCAGTTTATGCCTTTTGGGTCGGGAAGGAGGGTTTGCCCAGGGATTCCACTTGCTGAGAAGATGACCAAGTATGTTTTAGCGTCGCTACTGCATACGTTTCATTGGGAACTACCACGAGGCACACAGATAGAGGTGGAAGATCAGTTTGGGATCGTTCTGAAGAAGTTGAATCCGCTTGTTGCTATTCCGACACCAAGAATCTCAAACCCTAATAATATGATCTAAAAATAAAGGGTTAAATACTCATGAGTTACCTGAATTTTAAAAATTCAAAATGGGCTAGCTCAACTTGGGCGAAGATACAAATAGCTATCTTCATCCAATTTACCGTCAACTGTTGACAAAATTTCGTTAGAATTTGGATGGAAGTAGTTATTTGCACCTTCGTCCAACCTTGGAAGAAGTCTGTTTTTAATTTTTAAAATTCAGGTAGCTCGTTGGAAAACGTTTATGTAGCCTTGGTATTTAAACCAAAAATAAAATAAAGACCATAATTATAATGGTTTGGTTTTATAAGGGGAATGAATAAAAATGTATACTTGTAGTTGTAGAGGTTAAAAGGGGTTATTTATATAATATTATTGAAACATTGGGAATCTAGACTCATAAAATAAAGAAAAACATGGAGATGAGTGTAAATATACAAAAGATGATGAAAAATGAATAAAATTATGTACTTTGGACATATATTCATTTCGTTTTTGTTTGTGTGGCACCACAAAATTAATAAATGGAGAAATAACTAATAATGTTTTGTTATATATGACCTATTTAATAACATTAAAAATAAATATAACACGGTTCATAAAAGGTAGCCTGAATTAAAAATAAAGGAAGCACTGCAAATGTCAGAAATAAACAAACTAATCCATTTCTCTCTACAGAATCGGACTCAATTCATGAAATTACTGTTCATCCGATCCAACACACCAGTAAACATCAAGAAAAGAAAGAAGAAGAAAAAAACGATTTTTTTTTACTTCCAAACAAACGTACCCCAACATGCATGTGCATCGTATTCAGAAAAGGAAACAATTTTACAAGCTCTGATCGGTCGAGTCGTCCACCTTCTCCATGCTGCAATTTCATCACTGCACCAACCAAAAGTTGCAAAAGCAAAAGGTGTATCCGATCTTCTATAGCAGTAACTTGGGTTCACTTTCCTGTGGAGAATCAGGATCAATAACAGTATTATCCTCTAAATCATCCTGGGTTTTGCTTTCAGCAGACAAAGCAAGAGGTGTTGGAAGATCATCATAAGATGGGTCGTAAAGCTCTTCTATCAAGTCATTGTTGTTCTTGCTGTCGCTAGCAGCACTTGAAGGCCTCTGATCCTCATTATCGTTAGTGTTACTGTCTTCACTTCCATCACTCCCATAGCTCGTAGTGGCTGTAAGACTTGGTTCCTCCATTTTAGGCTCCTTGCTTTCTTCATTGTTCCTCTTACTGGAAGCTGAAGATCTTTCACCACCACTATCATTTTTATGTTGATCTTCACTTTCATGACTCATGTAACTAGTTTCAGTCTGGATGCTGCTGGAACTTATGGGTTTTGCACCTCGAACTAGTTCTGGTTTAGCTTCCACATTCACCCTCCTGAGGTGTAGCTGTTGCATTAACAAACAAAAAAAAAAGCATCAGCTTTCTTAAATAGTTCAACAAATATGAACTTCATTTTCATACTTACTACCCCCCAAAAATGAGGAAATTAGAATGAACGATCTCATGAGTCGTGAATTAATAACCTGAAGATGTAAAATGACTTCATCAGGGCGTGAAAGGAATGGAAAGTCTCCACCATTCTTGAGGTGTGCTCTTCTTGCCTCCGGGTACCTGTCGCTCACCTCATCTTTAAGGTGTTGTGGGATTGCACAGTAATCGTTCGTCTAATTCACATAGTAACAAGAATTCAGAATAAGAAATAAAAGTGACATTTTTTGAAACAGCAAAGGTTCTGAAATGGTTTGGTTCCAAGGAGAAGTGATAAAGCATTAGTGACATACATCCATTAAAGTGATGAAGGAATCGGATAGAAGGAGAGTTCCAACTGAAGCAGCATCAACGTTTAAAGTCAGTCTCGATGCTAAATCTTCTCTTGATAGTGTCTCAACCTATCAATGACCACATATAATATAGCTCTTAATCAAGTTCATCCTAAAAAACAATTGGGCAAATAAATAAATAATTGCAAACTCAGAAGGAGGTGGAACAAGCACAGAGGAAAAGTAAAAAGGTCAAAAATGAGCAGTATTTACAGTAAATCGATCTAATTAGGCAAAAGTAATCATAGAAATTAGCCTGGTCATTTCTCATCTATCCAATCTTATTTCTTTTTCTTTCCAAACTTGATATGTTTATCATTTACATTGGTCTTTTTTGGTGCACCACTATTTTCTTTTTCGCGAACTTTGGGACCCCGCCCCACCCCACAAAGATGAAGCCTAAAATGAGCAGTTATATACTCTATTGTAGGCCACTTAAGAAAATTGCTCATCTTTATGGAAAAAATGTCAGCCAAAGTAAAGATCATAAAGCATATTTTTGGTATTTTTCTCTTCACTTTTTATATTTTGAACTAAGGAACCATAAATCAAAATTCTCCAGACATATACTTAACTTTACCTGAGAAACCACAAAGTCAACGGAATCGGCAATGAATGGTTCATGAGGGCCAGCACGGATTCCTGTTAAAACATATCTTTTCAGCAAAAACGAAGGGGTCCAACTGACTCTGCACAGTCAAACATGACAAGAGTGTCAACGCCGAATATCAATAAGAATCATTTATGACGACAATCCTTAAAGAAGCTCAGAGATGTTAGAAAAGGATGATATGATTTCAAGTTCGTAGAAACAATCGAAGAGCTATGCTGAAATCAATTTACCTTTACTACGCACTAAAAAGTTTTTTTCCTTACAACACTAGTCCATGAGCAAATCAATGAACATAATACCAGAATGAAGTACCTTGAACATAAATGTTATGGAAAAGCAAGAAGACGTACATGGGAGCCCATGGCATTGCTGCTGCAAAACTTTGTGTTTCCAAGAATGTATTAGACAGGAACAATGATCTAACCCGCCTTGGCCGATGCTGAGCAAAAAGTTGAGCTAGAAAACCTCCAAGGGATGTACCGTAAAGATGTACCTAAACATAAACAGATAAAACTATCAGGGAGCAAATCTAACAATGTGCTGGTATATTCATCATCAGACTAACACATACAGAAGCAAGAGGAGCATTATGAAATGTAAAACTGAAGAACTACTTAGTGCATAAAAATAAAAGAGCATGAAAATTGAGAAACAGTGTTAGGAAAAACAGACTCAAAAGAAAGATCCTGTACTTTGGTCTATGAAAATAGAATCACGCAAAGAGAGATCGACACGACGACATCATATAAAAGCAAGAGGGCATGGGCATAAGGGTGTGCGACATCAGAATCTAAAAAGATAAAAAAGAAATCAGCCACAGTCCAAATTGACTGTTGCTGCATTTTCCTTTCCACCTATTCACAGGCATACTGACCAAGGTGCTAAAAAACATTTTATTGAGCTCTTACATGATGCACATCAATGGCGTCCAAGAATTTTTCAAATGCTTGAATCCACTCATGATGATTCCATACCCGAGGTATGTCAACAGATATCATTCGATAACCCTGAAACATTTCACATCTTGTAAGTTTTTTGGAAGTTATGAGTAACCTCTTTCTACAAACCCTTTTGCGTGAGTGTGTGGAGAGAAAGAGAGAGAGATTATATCTAATTGTGAGAGTACTTAGGCTAATATTGTGTAGCAATACTCTGAAATCAACTACCTTCATCGACAGCGACATGACTTGTTTGTAATAGACATCTGCCGTTCCTGCTATACCAGGAAGACAAATAAGTGGAGGCACCACTTTAGGTCCAAAATCATAGTATCTCCATTGCTTTGTCCCAATCTGCATATGAGAAAATGAAGTACGAATGATAAAATTCCAAATGGCTAACCATGTTATAAGACCTATATGCTGAATAAAACCACAATCCTAAGCGATACCAGAAAGTGGAGAAAGGAATACTCTAGTACTGCTGATTTTAGTAGCAAGTAAAATCAAGAACAAAAGTTGAGGATTGTAGGAACGAAAAATGGAGAGAAGAAATAGCTATTTGACCATAAAATAAAACTTACAAAATGCATAAAGGTGAACATTGAATCAATGCATGCTGTATCAGTAATGCAGATTAAACATCACCATCAATGCCTAATTGACCAATACTGAAAATCTGATCGACAAGTAGAGTAAGCAATTACTGAGGATAATATCATAGAACATTTTCTAACATCAACAATAACTGTTTTTTCTAACTTTGCTTATAAGCACTTCACAATTAAAGTTTAAAAAAATTAGTAACATTGGGAAAAGGTTGAAAGAGCAGTTCAAACTGTTATAAGTTTAACCCTACTTAGTTGTACTACCCTCTGTAACTAGAAGTGTATTTCTAGATTGAGTATCAATAAATCATTCTATCTTACCAATGAAAAAAATAGTAACATTTTAATATTACTAGATCTAGAAAATCCACGTATTATCATGAAAACTTCACGCAGATAAGGTCACAACCTCTCTAAAGATACTGAATTTATAGTCTATGATAGTTTTGCAAATGGCTTAAAATTGTGGGAACAAAAATGCATTAAGCAACTAGAATGTTGATATAAGTAATTAACGCGTCCAGGACAGTTGCATTAAGCTATATTTGTATTGGGTAGACAAGGTAGATAACAAAGCTCTGGAATAGAAACTTAAAAAACGAGGATCCAAGCTCAAAAAGGCATTCACCGTAAGCGAAAAATTGAAGCATTAATTGGAACAGACAACGTCATTAACAAGATATAGAGCTAAACAATCTCCAACCACCCGACCCTTTTATCCATGATGAACACATTATATGCTGACAAAGAACTCAACTGGAAAAATTGCAACTTTCTGCCAAAAGAGACGAAGAGCACCAGAAAAGAACGCAGACAAAGAATTCGTCACATATATAAGACGTCATCCTCAGCCCATATCAAAATTGTTACAGTAACGCAAATCTTATTTGAACTATAAACACAATCAACATTGGAACCATGAATTTGATTTCCATCCGAAAATGGTTAGATCAGCATTGAAATGATAGAGAAAGAACGAGGGAGACGGAGACAAACGCACAGGTATCTTGTGGAGGGGGACCTGAGACTTGAAATAGACGTAATCTCCGGGCGCCGAGGAGACGCCTTTCATCTTTCAGTCGTCGATACACAAATCACCCATATCAAATCCACATCTTCCGTGGTTCTTCAACAGTCAACCGTTCTGCAATTGATTGATAGGTGATGATTCTCTTCGCGATGGATCTCGTTTCGAAAACTTGATTTCCGATCGAAGGCGACGAATAGCGACGAGGACTGAGAGAGATGACAGCACCGGCACCTTCGCTGTTTCTGTTAATAGACGACGACTAACAAAGCCGTCTCTTATTAGTTGTCACCTATAGTAGTTTTTTAATCCATAATAATAATAAAAAAAAAAAAAAAAAAACGTCTCTTCAACTGCTTGTCAGTCCCATTTTTATTATTTTTTATTTATATTTACTAAATCTGAAAAGAATTTTCTTTTCAAATATAGTATTAATAATTTATTAATAATAGTAGTAGTAATTAGTAAATGTCAAATAAATAACATTCAGCATTCACTACTAAATGAATTTTTTAAAAGTGAAATTATAATATAAAAAATATTTTAAAAAGTGAATATATATATATATATATATATGTATATCCGTACCTAATCGGGGCATGTTGTGTCATAATTGAATAACATGCACCCATGATTGAATTCTGTAAAAAAAACATGGGTTAATTATTATCGTGAACTTGAATTTGACATGGTTTGGTAGGTAGGTATTTAAGTTTTTTTTTGTCGCAAATAAATTGTCCAACTTTTTGAAATAAGCAAATAAGTATTTACCGTTAATTTTCCGTTAAGAGTAAACTGAAAAAATCATGTGAGGAGCATGAGGAGCAAACATATACCTGAACTTGACATGGTTTGGCAAACAAGTATTGAATATACACGAATTAGCAATTAGGTTCAAAAATTGGTTCGGAATCGGTTCGGTCGAACCACTTTATTTTAAAAAATGTATAAATATATATACCAAACGCATGCATGACTCAACTCCAGACGTTCTCGGTACATCTAAGTAGGGTTTATGGGGTCGTGCAAGTGTACTAGTAAATATGTAAATTTTATATCATATAATTAAATGAGAACGAATCGTACAGATTAACCCGTAAACCTACATATCGTGATTGTGTTGTTGAGTCTTTAAAATTTATAGTATATACATGATAATCCTGATCCGCGCAAAGGACTAGACCAATCACGATCCTCTGGAGCTGGGTGATTCCTGTAGGGTGACCCGTGATTTTTCGAGCGAAACACACAAATATGTATTCGTAAAGTGGAAGGAGAAGCGACATGAAGAAGAGGGGGATAACAAGGATCGATGGGGTCAGGATGGTGATGGACCCGAGCGATGGGTTCATGATACTTACTTGATGCACCGATAACGCCTAGAGTTGAGTCATGCATTTCTTTGGAAAAAGAATCCTACTAAATAAGTATTTCAATTTATTCAATAAAAATTCAGTTATAAATTATAAAAACTCTCAAAAATCAATTAACATGCAAATAATTGATTTAATTAAAAAATATGCACCTCAAGGAGATCATATGCTTAAATTTATATGTTTTGTATAACAACTTTATATAAATCCAATTAACAAAATTTAAATAAATAAAAATACTAATTATTTTAAAAAATTACTAATTATTTTAAAAATCAAATCAATAAACTAGTCTGCCTTGCAGATGAAGCAACTACTACTAGCCCCTGAATTCGGGAAGTCTATCAGCAGATTCATCACCCACCACACACAATCAAATAGACCTATTAAAACCAACATCACCAAAACACAATATCTGCAGATTCTGTTTGAGCAAAACAATATGGATTCTCCACCAAGACCAAAGGAACTCAAACATTCACATAAACTTGCGTACACAAAGAAAACCGGAGTTCTTTCTTGCTCCGAATTCTGCAGAACAAAGAACAATGAATATGTAAAAATTGTTTGTCATCTATATAATAACAAGAAACAATCACCAGGAAGAACTGCTCTTCTTCTTCTTCTTCTTCAAATTCGAACCTGAGTGATACTTCAAATACCACTGCACAAACTTCTTCAAACCCGTCTCCAAATCTGTGCTCGGCCTGTACCCGAGCTCCCTCTGCGCTGAACTAATATTAGCATGCGTAAACATCACATCACCATTCCTCGGCATTGACATTAGCTTCTTATCTGCCTTTACATTCAACAGCTTCTCCAATATGCTCACAAGTTTGGTCACTGGAACAGGTGACGTATTCCCCAAGTTAAACACACGAAGCTGTGCAGGTCCCTTCTTCTTCCCTCCGCTCCCCGTGCTCTTTCCTGCCGTGTCCAGAGATCTCAAACATCCCTTCACTATATCGTCAATGTAAGTGAAGTCTCTAGCCACTGAACTGTGATCAGGCCCTTCAAAGATCTCGATTTGCTTGCCTTTCAAGATTCGTTTTGTGAAGAAGAAGTAAGCCATGTCGGGTCTTCCCCATGGTCCGTACACAGTAAAGAATCTCAAACCAGTGATGGAGAGACCGTAGATGTGGTTGTAAGTATGTGCAATCTCCTCACCTGCCTTCTTTGTGGCGGCGTAGAGACTTGCAGGCCGATCGGTACGGTCTTTCTCAGAGAAGGGCACCTTGGTATTGAGTCCGTAAACTGAGCTCGAAGAAGCCCAGACAATGGAAGGCTGCGGATTGGCTGATTTGCAGACTTCGAGCAAATTCACCCAACCTGCGATGTTGCTGTGGATATAGGAGCTAGGGTTCTTCATTGCGTAACGGACTCCGGCCTGGGCAGCGAGATGCATAACGTGGGTGAAGGGGACGAGATCGAACAGCTTCTCGAGAAGGACCTTATCGTTGATGTCCCCTTCGATGACGATAATTTGAGATTTCGATAGCAAGGATCTGCGGTCGCGTTTGAGCTTAGTGTCGTAGTAGTCGTTGAAGTTGTCCAGGCCGACCACGCCGTCGCCGCGGTTTCTTAGGGCGAGAGAAACGTGGGTGCCGACGAATCCGGCGGCGCCGGTGACTAGAACGCTGAATCGACCGGTAGATCGGACTTGGGCGGATTTCCGTACCTGTTTCTCCCAACCCGACTCGCTCCACATTTGACGGCGGGGGACGGACGGCGTGGCGGGAGAACATGAGAGATAGAAGAAGGAGGAGGCGATTAGGGTTGCGAAAAGGATGGAGCACAGGGCAAAACGGTGGAAGCGGAGACGGTGAATCATGTAGTACTTGTCGGGCTTCGACTTGCCCGGAGTGAACAGGCCGTTCATCGGCGACATTGACGGTGACCCAGTTGGAAAGATGCCACCTTTTGGTGATTTTCGGTTGGTTGGTAAGGCTATGGAGATTAAAGGAGAGAGAAGCTCTGCAGATCTTTGGAAAAAGAAGAAGAAGATGGGTATGGAAAGGTAGCTGACAAGCAAAGGAACAAGAAGACGGCCAATTTATGTTAGACCATTCAGCAGATTGGAGTACACACACAGAGATATAGATAATAGGGGAGTTCCTCGCTCGTCGCCGGCAAGAAATTGGCTTTGTTTTACGTCGGTGATTTAAGAATAGAATAACGCACCCCCCAGAATTTTACCCAGAAGCAAAATGCACCCTGATATTTTTTTATATATATTTTAAAGAATGATTAAATACTGAGTACCTACCTGAACTTTGAACGTTTTGTAACGAGCTACCCGAACTTTAAAAAATCAAAACAGGCTACCTCAACTTTGAAGAATGTCCAAATAGCTACCTCCGTCCAATTTCTGACGAATTTTCGACGACTTTTCAATGAATTTCTGATGACTTTCCAATGACTTTCCGACGACAGTTGACGGAAAATTGGACGGAGGTAGCTATTTGCACATTCTTCAAAGTTGAGGTAGCCCGTTTTGAATTTTCAAAGTTCGGGTAGCTGCTTGCAAAATGTCCAAAGTTAATGTAGTTAACCATTTTAAATAAAAAATATGAAAATATATAATAATATTTAATTAAAATTGATTGAGAGTAACCTTATTTATTTAGTTTAATCTCTCATGAAATGTTCTTTCTGACGACGTGTTGCCATAATTTTCGTTGTTGACTAGTTTAATTAGTAAGACAGTTATATTTCACGTTAAACCTGATATGTAATGTAGCCTAAAGAATGGTTAATTCTTTAAAAAATATAAAGTCATCCATTTCCCATTATTTTTAATTTGAAATTTGAAAACACGTAAGGAAAAGGGTTAATTTGCAATAAATATATAGTCCGGGACAACCAATCAATTACGAGTCAATCGCCTACTTTCTTCACACCGGGATTACAATTTCAGGGCACCGTTGACCAAATGTATAATAGTCAAGCTAGACCTTTTTTTTTGGTTAGGAATAGTCAAACTAGACTTAATAGCCCAAAGGCCCCACTCCAAACTGTGCAGCGTGCACCCACGTTATTCATTCTCTTTATATTTTATATAACTGTAGTAAATCTGCATAATTTAATTATAGGGTAAATATCGACCAAAAATAATTATAGGGTAATTTAGTTTTTTTTTTCTAATTATTATTTAGATTTTAGATGCATTTTAAAAATCTTTTTAAAGTATTCTTTTGGATAAATTTTAAGTTTTCACTTTCAATCAGTTTTACATCGAAACATAATATTTTTTTAAAATATCACTATTAAACTTTTTCACTTTTTTATTTGTTACAATAATATTTTTTTAAATATCATTATTAAACTTTTTCATTTTTTTATTTGTTACAATTAAATTTCCATTTGATTATAAATCGACTGAATTCCAATAGACTAAATTTTGAGATTTTATCCAAACTAACTCTTTCATTAGTGGAGGCTCATATGGGTCAAGTTTCAATTTTTAACCCGAGAAAGTCTGAAAATGGTTCAACATGTTTGCACAAAATGTTTTTTAGTTCAACAATGATGGTTAATGGTTCAATATGTTTAAAAATGATGGTAATTTGTACCCGTTATTTTTCTGTTAATTATTTTTGTTAAATATGTTTCATATTTGCAAAATTAACCAAATATTTTTTCTAAATGTTACAATTAAACCCTACAAACTTACACTAATGTTACAAACAAGTCCCGACTCAATTCGAACCACACTGAGTGTCCCCTATCGAAGGTTCGAACCCAAACCCAGACCAGGTCCCAATGGTTGGGCGACCTGATCTGGGTTCGGACCCAGACCATAAAAAAAACCCTATTGGAGCTCAATTGGAACCTCAATTGGTTCGGATCGAACATGTCTGGATTCGATTCAAACGATAGGGGCTCCAATTGATCCTCAATCGGGGGTCCTATGGTCTGGATCTGAGTCCAGACTAAGTCCCCAGGATTTGGTAACCTGGTCTGGGTTTGACCCCTGGTTAGGAGACCCTGATGTAATTCGAATCGAGTCAAGACTTGTTTGTAACAATAGTGTAGTTGTCACTTTTAGAAAAATATTTAGTTAATTTTGCAAATATAAAAAAAATTTAAGGAAAATTTGTAACAAAAAAGTAACAGATGTATCCGTTACCATCATTTTCATACATGTTAGACAAAAAATAATCAATTGGATTGGAAAACCATTTTCGTCAAAAATGTTTAAATCATTTTCAGACTTTTCCCTTTTAACCCAAACAAACTCGATCTCTCAATTGGAGATTAATCGAGCCAATTTAGTTTACCAAGATTTGGTAGGCAAATTTACCCGTTTCTCATTTCAATGTATTGGATGACGGTCCTATCTTTGCATGTCTCTTTCAGCCTTCCAGTCAATCTACTCGACTAGCAGATGTAACCATTTAAATAGACAGAGATATCACACGAAGAAACATTCCATCTCTAGCTCAAGTTAAAGAACAAAAGTCAACAGGAAGAAGAAAGTGTTTGTATCTTTATCTCCACAGCATTCCATTCTCACAGGCAGCAAGCAAAACACAGACAGTAGTAACATGAACTTACAGCACAATTTCCATCAATGTTGGTCGCATTGAAGCTCCATCAAGCAACGAGGGTGCTTGCAGTGGTTGATTCGCTGTAAGCAAGAAACAAGTTGGTTAGCAATTAAGTCGAAAATAGCAACCAATAATATGGTCAATACTCAGTGAAAATTTGTTGCCAAATGGAACAACAAAAAGACAGCAACTTTTGGCACAATGGAAGGAACATGTTTGTTAAATTTAATTATTTGGGCCGAGCCACACCCAAATAGCAACCACATTATACAACTCGGGTTCCATCCCAAAACCAATTGGTGATAGGAGGAGGTAGCCTTGTTGTATATATGGTGCCTCATTTTTGGAGAAACCACCGGTGTGGACCGTGTGTTATTCCCACATCACAGTGTCTTCAACAATGTTTAAAAACATAATAATCCGTCAAAAAACAATTCCAACTCCATCAAGTTGAGTCTTAGAAATCTTAGATAAGAAGATTGATGGCAAATGAAGGACAGGCTAATGGATAAACAAGACTTCATTGACAATCTACATTATAGGAATGAAGTTCAGAGCTTGACCACTTACTCCGGTTCCTAGATCCGCCGTTGTGCACCCATGCGGTTAGCTCTAACCGAGAGGCTAGAGTAATCGCATTCGACAAAATTGGTGCTATCCTCCAAATGAAACCCTTCAGAAGAATGTGATTAACGACACATAATGCGTCGGACTCAATGATGACTCTCAACCACCCCCTTTGTTAATGGCGAGCTTGACCGCAGCTAGGATGGCTTCGGCCTCCAACTTCTCCACCGAAGCTATTGATCTAGTTGAAGACGTTCCTCCCCGCAAAATCTGCATAATTTAATTATAGGGTAAATTAGTTTTTTTTTCTTCTAATTATTATTTAGATTTTAGATGCATTTTTAAAAAAAAAAAATTAAGTATTCTTTTGGATGAATTTTAAATTTTCACTTTCAATCAGTTTTACATCGAAACAGAATATTTTTTTTTTATATCACTATTAAACTTTTTCACTTTTTTATTTGTTACAATAATATTTTTTTAAAATATCACTATTAAGCTTTTTCATTTTTTTATTTGTTACAGTTAAATTTCCATTTGATTATAACTCGACTGAATTCCAATAGAGAAACTAAATTTTGAGATTTTATCCAAACTAACTGTTTCAATTGTGGAGCCATATTATGGGTCAAGTTTCAATTTTTAACCCGGAAAAGTCTGAAAATGGTTTAACATGTTTGCACAAAATGTTTTTTAGTTCAACATATTTTTTTTGTGATGGTTAATGGTTCAATATGTTTAAAAATGATGGTAATTAGTACCCCATTACTTTTCTGTTAATTTTTTTTGTTAAATATATTTCATATTTGCAAAATTAACCAATTTTTTAAAAATTTTACAATTAAACCCTACAAACTTACACTAATGTTACAAACAAGTCCCGACTCGATTCGAACCACACTGAGTGTCCCCTAGCCAAGGTTCGAAACCAAACCCAGACTAGGCCCCCATGGTTGGGTGACCTGATCTGGTGGGTTCGGACCCAGACCATAAAACCCGAGCTCAATTGGAACCCCAATTGTTTCAAATCGAACATGGTTAGATTCAATTCAAACGATAGGGGCTCCAATTGATCCCCAATCGGGGGTCCTATGGTCTGGGTCTGAGTTCAGACTAAGTCCCCAGGATTGGGTGACCAAGTCTGAGTCCAGACTAAGTCCCCAAGATTAGGTGACCTGGTCTGGGTTTGACCCATGGTTAGGAGACCCTGATGTGATTCGAATCGAGTCAGGACTTGTTTGTAACAATAGTGTAGTTGTCACTTTTAGAAAAATATTTAGTTTTTTTTTGGCCAAATATTTAGTTATTTTGCAAATATAAAAAAAATTTAAGAAAAATTTTTAACAAAAAAGTAACAGAGATACCAATTACCATCATTTTCAAACATGTTAGACAAAAAACAATCAATTGGATTGGAAAACCATTTTCGTCAAAAATGTTTAAATCATTTTCAGACTTTTCCCTTTTAACCCAAACAAACTCGATCTCTCAATTGGAGTTTAATCGAGCCAATTCAGTTTACCAAGATTTGGTAGGCAAATTTACCCGTTTCTCATTTCAATGTATTGGATGACGGTCCTATCTTTGCATGTCTCTTTCAGCTTTCCGGTCAATCTACTCGACTAGTAGATGTAACCATTTAAATAGACAGAGATATCATATGAAGAAACATTCCATCTCTATCTCAATTTAAAGAACAAAAATCAACAGGAAGAAGAAAGTGTTTGTATCTTTATCTCCACAGCATTCCATTCCTACAGGCAGCAAGCAAAACACAGACAGTAGTAACATGAACTTACAACACAATTTCCATCAATGTTGGTCGCATTGAAGCTCCATCAAGCAACGAGGGTGCTTGCAGTGGTTGATTCGCTGTAAGCAAGAAACAAGTTGGTTAGCAATTAAGTCGAAAATAGCAACCAATAATACGGTGAATACTCAGTGAAAATTTGTTGCCAAATGGAACATAAAAAAGACAGCAACTTTTGGCACAATGGAAGGAACATGTTTGTTAAATTTAAGGGTTAATTACTTAATTGACTACACATATTTCACCATTGTGCAGAATGGTTACACATATTTCAAAATGTGATTAATTGGTTTGGGAATGTACTGGTTTTTTTACTGTTCATCATCAAAAATCATCGTTAAGTCACTATTTAGATACATAAAATGACTTAATTACCCTTTCATACACCCCTGAGTTGTTCTCCATTCTTCTCCTCGTCTTCATTCTTCATCTCCTCTGTGGCCAGCTACGTCTTCATTCTTCACCGAGCTCTTCTAGGTACGAACCCAGAAACGCGATTCTGGGTTCATCACGAACCCAGAATCAGAAATGCCACTAACGGTTCTTCATCCTGTTCTTCTGGGTTCTTCATCCTGTTCTTCACATTAAGCCTTATATTATACTACTAAGAGCATAATAGTCATTTGACAATTCAAAAATATGTTAAAAATATTAATTAACGGTAAAATTAACAGTTTACTAACGGAATAATCAATTAATCACATTGATAAAAACATGTGTAATCAATTAGTCACATAGCAAAACCAATTAATCACATTTTGAAACATGTGTAACCATTCTGCACAATGGTGAAACATGTGTAACCAATTAAGTAATCAACCCTAAATTTAATTATTGGGGCCGAGCCACACCTAAATAGCAACCACATTATACAACTCGGGTTCCATCCCAAAACCAATTAGTGATAGGAGGAGGTAGCCTTGTTGTATATATGGTGCATAATTTTTGGAGAAACCACCGGTGTGGTATTCCCACATCACAGTGTCTTCAACAATGTTTAGCGTCTATAAACATAATAATCCATCAAGAAACAATTCCAACTCCATCAAGTTGAGTTTTAGAAATCTTAGATAAGAAGATTGATGACAAATGAAGGACAGGCTAATGGGATCAACAAAACTTCATTGACAATCCACATTATAGGAATGAAGTTTAGAGCTTGACCAACTAGTGAATGTGATTCTCACAAATACCCACTTATAGATTTCTTTCTCTGCCAAAAGAAAAAGGAACTTCAAATAATTAGCATTTGTAGCTTAGGAATTGGATACTAGCCCAGTAAGTAATCTCTTCAATCAAACTATGTAATTGATTAGATATAAGGGATAGTAGAATCATCTCATGCATCACTTTCAGCAGCAAATGAAGCACCTAACACCTATAAAATTCAACCCAAAGACGGGCTTTATGGAATAATGTATACTCAACTTCTTCAAACGGACACCAGTTAATAGTTAAACGAAAGTGGTGATGCCTTGCATCTTCATAGTCTAATACGAACAGTTGTAATCCATACGGCAGGTTTTACTTGACATAATGAAAAACATACAGCTTATTAAATCCAGCTACAACTATAAATCAAAATGCGGTTCTTTATATTAATATTATCAAGTAGAAATAGAGCAACAGAAGTAAGAACTCACTATTTCCAGACAGGAGGAAGCTTCTTAGTCTTCTTGTAGTAGCGAGCGAGACGATGAATTCTGCTCTCCACCAAGATCAACCTGAACTTAGAATCCTTGTCCTTCCTATTCCTCTCAAGATGCTTGCGGATTGAAACCGCCTTCTTGATAAGATGTACAGATCTTCAGGAATCTCCGGTGCAAGCCCTAATAGCCCCAGAAGTAACAGAAAACCAAATCAAACAACACCAACAATAGAATGACTTCAAAAGTTACAATTTTGGCGATCCAATTTGCAATCCATTGTTACCGTGAGCCTTGAGAATTCGTAGAATCTTGCTGCCGGTGACGCTCCTAACCTGAGCAATACCGTGAGAGTCACGAAGAATGACCCCAATCTGAGACGAGTCAGTCCCTTCTTCGCAAACTTGCAAATGTTCTCATCGACCTAAGTAAACGATATGGATCCCTCAGCACATCGCTAATCATCAACGAAATGATTCAAATTTACATCTTGAGAGGAGATTTTGAGCCAACTAGGCGGACTCCTTTTGTAGGGCAATGCGGAGATACCCTTCCTGGAAGCAAAACACCATTGAGATCAGCACTTAGAGAAATTAGACAGCTTGATGAAGCCTAAAGCGTAAAATGATGAAGGATATACCCTCGACTGTGCATGCGACCCATGGCTGCTGCCTAGACTAGCTGTTGCCGACGAACTCAATACTGCTCTACTGCTTCAACAAGAGTCTAGAGAGAAGTAAAAGAGAAACCCTAGGCAATACCTCAAAGCTATAGACATACTGCCCAGCTAATATAACGCTGAATGTTGAGAATTTACTATTTTTGTTGGTTAAAATTAAACAATTAAAAAAAATTATTACTTAATAATAGTTATTAACTTTATTTAATTTAATCTTATCTATTATTTATGTATAATTACAAATTTATTCGATCATTGACACTCAATTTGCAAAGGCGAGAAAAACGAGATAAGATAAGCTGAAAAACGAAATTTTTATCATGCGGTGAAAATACAAGTTAAATAAAGCAGGAGTAAATATTAAAAATAAGAAGATAAATGATAATATAATATAAAACTCCAAAAAGCTAATTAAAAATAAGGGTATTTTTTTTAATTTAAAATTACACAACGTTGAAGATAAAACCCCTTGCCCTCAGTGACCTTCTTTCCTAAGTATATGCAAGAAGAATGTGCATGTAATCCAAGATTAAATCCAGAACGCCCAGATTGCTCCCAAACTCATGGTTACTGTACTAGTAATGTTATAGAATATGTTGCAATTAGCACAACAAGAGGACACCACTTCCAACAGCAATGTTTCATTGCTGCAGCTAAAGATAGTAATTCATCTATCAACTTAGGACATTAGAGATCGATACCATGAAGCTCCCTTATGAACAACATGTAATGAAACTGCAGATTTAGCAATATAAGCTTAAAGTCCATCTATATGTTGTAAAGCCTTTCTATGGAAAGTGTATATGCACATCCAACATGAACACCAAGACCTCCACTCATCTCAAAGATGTATAGAACAAAGAACATCGAGCTAAAAAAGGTAACTTTTACTCCAAGTGCAAAATATTTATACTGCATCCTTGAAATGTAAAGGCTTTCTAATTGAACTATCCAATCTTCAATGTTATCATACAAAAGGTAATCTTCAGGGTTTTCAGTAACCATCAGAGATGACATGATTCCTCATTTTCAGCATATCAAATTTAGCTTCTTTAGTCAAACTACCTCAACTTAGTGCAAACAGGGAAGAAATGAAAAACTGTTTAACCAAGTTTACACAAAGATGTTGTTGTGGTTTGATGGCTGAGTACGGGTAATGATACTATAGAACGAATGCAGAGACTCAGTAATGGAAATCAAGATCATTGTTGAAGTGTCTGAGGATCGAAGTAAATGAAATGGAAAGATTGGATTCTCCAGCTATTATGCTAAGCTCAATTCTAGACGAATTAGGGAAAAAACACAAAACAGCTAACCAGAATCATTATCCATAGAAGAATTCAACAGAGAAGCTACATTCGGTAAATGACACCGAAGAACTCCAAAACACACACACACACACACCTCCAGATTCTCAAAACCAAACCAGGAAGAAAAAAAAACTTGAATTAACGACGGATTCTAAACCAGTAAAAACCTCGTTCATCACTTGGCCACCATTCTGGCGATAAACTCCTCGTACCGGATCCTCCCATCCGACCCAACGTCCACCTCCCGGATCCACTCATCGAATTCAGCGGGCTCCAGCTTCTCCCCAATAGAGGTCAAGATGTGGCGCAGATCCGACACGGAGACGTAACCGGTGGAGTCCTTGTCGAGGACCTTGAACGCATCCCTGAGCTGGCGATCGAAGGGCTCGGCCTTGAGATGCTTGGACATGAGATCAAGGAAGCGAGGGAAGTCGAAGGGGGAGGTGAGGTTTTCCTCGGCAATGATGGATTTGAGCTGGGCCTGGGTGGGGTTGCCTCCGAGGGAGCGCATGAGGATGCCGAGCTCTGAGGGGGCGATTCGGCCGTCTCCGTCGGTGTCGAAAAGGGTGAAGGCCTCCTTCATGGAAGAGATTTGGTCGTCGCTCAGATCCTTGCCCATTATCGCTGTTAGGGTTGTCGGGTCAGGATTCTTCCGCCTTATGAGAGCAAACTTCAATGGACAGGAGGACAATGGTGGTCGAAAAAAAAAAGGATTTCGAAGAGGAGAGACGGGACCCACTGACCGGATTTTTCGTTCGGCTTTTGAAATTCTGAATTAGACTAAACTAAATGTACTCTAATATTTGATGGAACTGTAATTTGCCCCTCAACTATTACCAAATGCAACTTCAACCTTCATCTTTTAGCTCCTTGAAGGGGGCAATAAAAGTGATCTAGCCACCTTCTTGCACTCCACATATTTGAAATGAACCCAACAACCATGCGTTTTTCTTGTTCCAAATCTAGTTTCAACCAAATAAAATTATTCACTTCATTAACCATTTCCTGAGATAGAGATGCTAAACATAAGGGCAAATTGTTATATCGACATAAAACAGTAATACTTAACGGAAATAATAGATGAAATATTCGAGGATACAAATAACATTATTCATCAAACATACACTAAATTATATGAAAAAAATATATATGCAAATAACCACATGAAATAAATATGTAGGTACACATGAACTATTTACCTTGATTTTTTAAACAAATTGCAAATTGTCAGCTCTATCTAAAATTCTATGGAAAGAAGTGGAATAAAGGAATGAGGTGGTCGAACGAAGATTTCTTAGAATACCATGAAACCATTAACAAGTCAAGTCCAACTCCCACAGATTTGATTTTATAATTCAGGAAATCCGGTGTATTCTATTCTACACACGTCTGATATACGCGGATGAAAGTCAATGCCAATCCCGCCACCTACGGCCGCCATTTCTTCTCTGTCATCTTATACCTTCTCCCTGTCTGTTTCTCATCTAAAAACATTACTTTTGCCCACAACATTTGCCAACCCCACATATTCCTCATTAGAGAAGAAGAAGAAGAAGAAATAACAATGAAGCTTGTGTGGTGCCCAGAACTAGCCTCCAAGGCCTACATAGATACCGTTAACACTGTAAGAAATCAAATGTTTCTCTTCTTTATTCTTCTTAAGATCAACATCCATTGAATGGATCAATCTTATTGACTGCAGTGCCAGAACCAACAAGAGTCCGGGGTAGCCGAGCTCGTGTCCGCCATGGCAGCAGGCTGGAACACGAACCTCATTGTCGAGACATGGTCCTCTGGTGTATCAATTGCTGTGAGCATCGGCTTAGCTATTGCGGCACACCACACGGGCGGCAAGCACATATGCATTGTACCAGACAGACAATCACGATTAAACTACCTTAATGCAGTCGGGACTGCCGTGGCAGCAGGAGAAGTGATGGTTGGGGAGCCGGAGGAAATACTTGGAAGTCTAAAAGGAATAGACTTCATGGTGGTTGATTGCCAAAGAGATGACCTCATCAAGACCTTCAGGTCAGCTCGGTTAGCAGACCGTGGTGCAGTCCTGGTATGCAAGAACGTGAGCTCACAGTCTGGTTTCCGATGGAGGACTATTCTCAACCTCGACAGTGGGTCCCACAGGAGGCTTGTCCGGTCAGTTTCCCTCCCTGTGGGGAAGGGACTCGACATTGCTCACATATCAAGTGTTGACAGCAGCAGTGCAAACAAAAGATCTAGGAACTGGATTACACATGTGGATCGCAGCTCCGGAGAGGAAACCGTTATAAGGAGATAGAATGAAATGAATGGTTTGACATCAAAATGTGTAAAAAGATTAAGATTGTTATACATCAATATTGACAGGTGCATTATAAACTAACTCATTAGGTATGTGCGACGTGATAGGAGAGGTACCTATGTATAGAGGGTTTATAAGAGTTTGACAGATAACGTGCCTTTTTACAAAAGCTTTAGCCCCTAGCTTTGTGCTCCTCGAGTTGTTTTGGGCAGTTGGCATTCTTGAAGGAGGTGGTTGAGGGTCGGAAGACCCTGCAACCTCCCTAATATTAGGATTAGGATGCCTTGTCATGGGAACTGCCTCTGATGAAGGAAGTGCCCAACCACCTCTACTTCCCTGCACACTTTGGTTACTGCTGCTGCTGCCTCCTCCTGCATAATGGATATTCATCAAAGGAATTAATCACGACATATGAGATAAATTATGAATAATTTTCGCCACAACCATAGAGAATCGCTACATAATGAATGCTAAGTGAAATCAGGAATTATTATCCATGAAATAAGCTCCTGTGTATATTTAAGTGTATAAGCTTCCATCCATCAAAACTTAAATTCAGAAGTTGAGTGAAGCAGAAAAACATCCATCACATACGGGTATACGTACCGGTAGTATTAGCAATGTGAGATTGTTCTGTCCAGCCTGGCAAATGCTTTCTAGCAGTTCCTCTCCATGCATCTTCGAATCCAGCACGATCATCTAGGAACCAACAACCAATGGCAGATGTATTAACTTCTAGCTGGACAAATGGTAACAATCCAATTATAGCTACTACCATGTATATATCTACCTTGGTTAAGATTGTGCAATGTCTCTATTGTTTCTACCCTGCTATCTGATTTGAGCTTCCTAGCTACTGTATGGCCCTGGAATTAGAAAAACACAAACTATGACAAACCTAAGGATCTTCGAATAATTTGATAACATATATAAAAAGAATATAACAGATAAACAAACCAGAGCAAGTTCCAAAGGAAAGTTACCTTGTCACGAAGTCCCCTTGAAACTTGGTGTCTTGCTTGCATGGTGGAACTATCAGCCTCTTTTCTCTCTTCAAATATCACCTGCTTCATACAGCAGAGCACGGGTTAACCCACCAACTTAAGATGACCAATCTGTTTTTATTCAATTACTGTTATATAGTATAGACCAAACTGACCCCATCACTTCCTGCCCTCCTTGTCATAGATGAAGTATAGTAAGCACCATTTGCACCACCATATGACCTTGGAAAGTGAAACTATGACCTTGGGGCTGCATCTGCCTCTCTGTTTGCCTCTGTCTGAAGTCATTCCAGGGCTGCACAGTATTGCTTAATCTTCCTAAGAGAAGGAGATAGAATTAGTACAAACAAATAGAATTTTCTCTTAATAATACATAACGCAAAATGGAGGTTCAAACTTCAAAGTAAATAACTACACCTTCAGTTTCTATGTTGGGTTCCTCAACATGAGGTGTGGCACCTAACCTCCAATGTTTTCTAAGAAAATCTTGCCTTCCCTCCTGCCCTTCGTCTTTCTCATCATCAGAACTCAATTCCTCAATAATTGGTCCACTGTACCTCTTAGGTGGTGGAGGATGATGTTCAATGAATCCAGCAGGAGACATTTGTAAAAGAGAGTTCCTCATAGAACTAAAAGGGCTTGAATTGAGCATGCTTCCAAAGGGTTGGGTAAAGAAAGGATCATCAAAAGGATCCCTCCCACCAAGGAAACTGGACATTAAGCTCTGGTACCCACCAAAGCTGCTGAAACCACCAAAATCAGCAAAAGGACCACCATGGCCAAAAAAAAAGGGATCTCTACCATTTCCCTTCATTTTTCTACTGCTAATCCTGCAATAATAAGAGCCAAGTAACACTAACGAATGACAATTTGACCCATCGAACAAGCTCCATAAACCATAATAATTAAAACGTCCAAAATTTACATAGTTTTAGCGATTGTGTAATTCAGATCAGAGCAATCACTATTTGGAGCAGGATGTGAGCGAATCAAGCTCTATCGTTACTTCTCCTTTGCAGATGCATTGATATATAACCCCAAATAAGGAATAATTGACGTGAACGGCATGATCAAGTCCAAAGTAGATCATGGATAATGGGGTAAAGATTCGCCGAGACACATACAGTACAAGCTTGGGAATCTCCTTTCAAAGAGTAACCACCACAAACGAACAATACACAGCAAATAACATCCACGCTTTCATAAATGTCTCCACCATGAAACTCATCTAAACCTAACCACGACCGTTGGCGGTTAGGCATACACAAATCAACGAACGACCTATACAGTGAATCGCGAAAGACAGTACGAAAACAAAACTGACATGACAGGGAGACAATCGCAGAAGCAAATTGATCGTCGTCTAAAGCATCAGCGAAATCAGATGCAGGTGAACAGAGAACTTTAAGCAAGTAATGTACCTCCCGGAGAATAAGCGAATAATTGAATTCAACCAAAATCAAACAGCAAGATGAAACCTATCTGCCGATGGAGTACGTAATAACAACAAGGTTCTGTAGCGTTCCGCGGTTCGAACAGGACGAACCTTGTCTGCTCCAGAAATACAATGATGGAGAGGGTGAATATTCTAAAACTCAACAGCTATTCTCAAATCATTGTTTAAAGGTTAATTACTTAATTTTTTTTTTGGCCAAGATAATTACTTAATTGGTTATACATGTTTAACCAATGTTCAGAATATTTACAAATGTTTCAAAATGTGATTAATTGGTTTGCTATGTGACTAATTTGTCACACATGTTTTTCCCAATGTGATTAATTGGTTATTCAGTTAGTAAACCGTTAATTTTAACGTTAATTAATTTTTTTTAACATATTATTGAATTGTGAAATGACTATTATGCCCTTAGTTGTATTGAAGAACACATGGAAGGATTGAATAACAAGAATCGAACCAAATTCGATTTGATGTTCTTGAGAACCCAGAATCGCGATTCTGGGTTCTTGAGAACTCATAAACAGCATTTCTGGGTTCTCAAAAACCTAGAAACAACATTTCTGGGTTCTCAAGAATCCAGAATTGCGATTCTGGGTTCTCAAGAATCCAGAATTGCGATTCTGGGTCTTCACAATGTGAGTAACATGTCGAACCTTTTAATCACATCATTTCAAACAACAGTATACATTTAATCACATTATAGAAAAACATGTATGACATTTTAATCACATTATAGAGAAACATGTATGACCATTTAATCGCATTTGGTGATAACATATACTGCAATACAGAACTTCAAGAAATCATAATTGCGATTCTGGGTTCTTGAAGAACCCAAAAATTGCGATTATGGGTTCTCAAGAACCCAGAAATTGCGATTATGGGTTCTCAAGAACCCAGAAATTAGATTTCTGGTTTCTTCAATTCTTGTTCTTGAAGATGATGATGTGTTCTTGAAGATAATTCTAGGGGTAATTACGTCATTTTACGTATCTAAATAGTGTCTTAACTGTGATTTCTAACGGTGAACAGTAAAAAAAAAAATAGTCACATTTCAAACCCAATTAATCACATTTTGAAACATGTGTAACCATTCTGAACAGTGGTCAAACATGTGTAACCAATTAAGTAATCAACCCTTGTTTAAACTTTGAAGTTTGAAGGGTTAATTAATTACCTGAAATTTACAGATCAAAATTCAAATAGTTAACTTCTTTTTTATATAAATTGATTAGTGATTTTAGATGAAATTATAATTTATTAACTCTTTAATACATTGTTAGAGGGCGATAAAACATGCACATACATGCATATGTATGTATTTATTACGCGTGAACTAATAAATTGGAAGTTTAGCTAACAAAATGATATTTATATTTTGTTGTAAGATTCAACTATCAAAATATTTATAATTTTTTAATTTCAACTGACAAGATGCAAAAAATATATATAATAAAATATGTAAAGTTACGTTACAATTTAATATAAATTATACGGAGTTAATAAATGACAACTTTAATTGTAATCAAATAACAACTTTAATTATAGTCAAATATCAATCTAAAAATATTAGCAAATTGTTTAAATCTTAAAATTTAGTTATCAATTAGGTACTTAACTCATATATAAAAATAGATAATTCTCTTAAATTTGAAATAATTTATAATATAAAAATAGAATTATATAATTTTAAAAAACTGTTCAAATATAATTGTACATAAATGAAATCTATTTTGTGAAGAACATTATTTATTTATTTTTGTCCAGATATGTGCAGTTATATCCCGTAGGCATAATATTTTTTGTCACTTAACAATATAGACTATCGATCATTTTTCTAGAGAGACGTGTGGAAACATTAGTTAGAAACAATATCCATCATTTGAATTTTAACAACTAGAATTAAACTTTGCGAAAATAATAAAATTTGGTCGTCGTTGATTACATAAACATCGTGCTACAACGTGATATCTCACTTTTCTTTTTTCTAGCCATGTTAATGTTAGTTTGGATTGATAGACCAAATAAAATTATACAACGTATGAATTTTTTAACTTCTACATTTAATAATCTATAAAATAAATGAATATAAATATGATAAATTTAATTAATTAAACTAACAACAAAATTACAATATAATTTTATTGTGAAAATTTAAATATATAAAGTTAAATATAGTATATATATATATTGATAAAATTAAGACATTTTTAGTCCAACCGGTATTTGACTTGAAAATATGCCCAAGCAACTTGTCAAAAAAAACTCCATCCATTTCGGTCTTTAACTTGGACGGATTTTTCTGTACAATTATTATTATTTTTTAAAATTCTGAAAATAACTTAATATATTTGCACAAAATTTAGTTGTACCAACATGTTTTTTTGTTATGATTAATTATAGTAATTCGTATTTTCGTTAATTCTGACTCAATTTGAGTCTCAATCGATCTGAATGAGGTTACTAGAGAATTAACGGAACTACTAGTTATTATTGTTTTCAATCATGTTATATCATTCAAACTATTTTGAGTTAAAAAACTATTTTATGTAAAAATATTAGGATATTTTTAGATTTTTTTTTCAGTTTTCAATTTTTTTTTTGGGTTAATTACTTGAAACGTTACACATGTTTGCGCATGTGACTAATTGGTTATAACTTGTGCAGAATGGTTACACATGTTTCAACATGTGACTAATTGATCATTTTCATAGTTCACCGTGAAATATCACTGTTAAGTTTGGCATGTGTCTTGCACGTGAATGTAAACCAACCTGAACTTCCGAAAATGCTCTTATCTCATTTATTATAATTGATTTTCATTTCATTTGAACTCAAGCAGCAAAGCAATGCCTTTGAAGATGAAGCTGAACAATGAAGCATCGAATGAGTTTGTCCCCTCCAATCAACGAGAGCATTCCGGATTTGTTCGTTCCCACTCTAGCATCCAAGATTAGTCTCCTTTAGTGTCAAGACTCATATTATGTTTTTGCTGTGAGATTTCTTCGGTCAAATGTGTGGGTACTTGGAAGAATTTCGATCGTAGGTGCATTATGAAGGGATATTTCAAACATTCTTCTCTATCAAACAGTGACATAACGTAGAAACTTATCTCATTCGTTGTTCCTTGACGATGTAGTATATGGTGAAGATCGACATATGAAGTTATAGTTTTAAGATCGGTGTTGGGATTTCCCCCGGAGGCAACCAAAAGATGGATCCATTTTCGACAATGTCACAATACGCTTCAGCTAGTCCGGTAAACACTAAATAGTTCAACTTCTCATAAGGGGCGTGGAGCGACTTCAGTTCACCTTCGTATGTTCAGGTACCTCTATTATCAATCCACTTTCCACCCTGATGAAAAATTGCTTATGCAATGGGATCATTGGTCCTCATTTAATCACAGTTTTCAATTCCTGATGCAACCAAAGAAGATAACATTTAGAACTGACCTTCCAAACTTATCTTTCACAACGTAAGAAACCAAAAAGCCAAACCAAACCAAACGAAAGGGAATGTAGCCACCACAAAGGAACTCATACTATTTAACCCCAATCAGTCAAACTTAATACACAAACACACATAAAATGACAAAACTTCAAGATCAAAAGTTCAAATTTGGCCGAAAATTTTAAATTTTAGGCACTACAATACATAAATATGTTATTTATGACTTATTCAACAACAACTTTCGAATAAAAAAATCATTTTTCACACACAAACTTTCGAAAAAATTCAATAAACTCTTACGGGACGTTTCTTTCATGGAATTCGGAATAAGGAATACGGAATAGAGAATAGAAATAGGGAATAAGGAATAGGAGATAAGAATATGAAGTTGTTTATTTAGTGGAATGGAATGGAATGGAATAAGGAATTATGTTGTTTATTTGGTGGAATTGTATATGGAAAGGGAATGGAATGTGGTAAAATGACATATTTGTCCCTCCTTGTATATGTATAGTATATAATATATATAATTTGTATTAATTAATTTTAAAATTAAGAATATTAAAAACTTATAATATAATTAATTAATAATTTTAAAAAATAAAATAACTTATTTAATTAATTATTAATTAAGATAAAATTGTTGAATTAATATAAATTTTAAAGTAAGGGCATTTCGGGCATTTCGCCTCCTATTCCTCATTCCTAGCGCGCCCGGCTTAGGAATTCCGAGCTTTTCACACGGAATGTCTAAGCCTATCCCGCCAGGAATCCGTAAGCCAAATATTTGCAATTCCGCGAAAAGAACAACTTCTTACGGAATCCGTAAGCCGAATTCCTTTTCCATTCCGTGAAAAGAACATGTCATAAATGTCGATCAAAACTTTGATCAATCAACAGGGGAGATGAGGTTCAACCACCACCAAAAGAACAAGGAACTACACGCGAAATCGTTTGCTGTCGAAAGAGAACAGCTCTGCTTGGAATCGCGACGGTCGGAGGAACTCGAAGCGCGACAAAACAGATGTTGAAGAAGATGAGAATGTAAGGAAGCAGTTCAACACATTACCTCGGAAATGCAACATGCGAGCGTGCGACAGAAGTTGAAGAAAATGAGAAGAAGTTGGAAAGTCACCGAAGGTGAAAAGGATAATGAGGGGAAACTGGTTAAGGTGTGAATAAAGGAGACGTAAGGGGCTTGAAGGTAATTTTGTATATCGTAAAATAAACTAACACCTATCACATGACTTGTACATGTCAATTATACGAAAAAATTTAACGTTGACTAACGGAGTAACCAATCAGTCACATGCTGGAATATGTGTAACCATTCAGTCACGTAAAAAAACATGTTTAAACGATTAATCACATTGGTCAAACCTAACGTCATTTATTTTTTATTTAAAACTAATTATTTTCCATTGTTGTAAACCGTGTAAAAAAGATAGGTTGCAACGGCGTAAAATTTCAAACACTCGTGCCAATTCCTTCTTTTCCCTAGTTCAAATTACGATTGCCGAAATACGCGAAATGCCGTTTCATTATGTACTTTTCAACGCCTCCGTCAAGTCAACACGTCATCACTAATGACACATTCACTATAATAGTTAATTAGTTAAAAGAAAACTCCGCTTCTCTCTCTCCTCTCCCTCGCACTGGCTTTGGCTCATCCCGTCTCGCGCCTAACTCCCCTCAACTTCGATTACTTCACGATCCTCCATCGCTTCTGGGACATTTTTCCAATCGAATTGTGCAAGGATCAATCTCCATCACCGTTGCAACTGCAACTTACGGTGGAAGGGACGATGTCGTACTCCGATTCCGACTCGTCATCTACTGCCGAGTACAAGAACTTCCGGCAAATTACTCGTGACCGTGAGTTTCTCATCCATTTTCGGTTCATCGGATCGTCATTGCTTAGTTTTTGTGGTTGCTGAGCAATTCAGTTGAAGTTATGGCTGCTGCGAATAATTTTATGTGCTGGAAATGCTTTAGTCTTCATTTTCATTTCCTTTTCTGCGTTTCATTAATTGGAGCGGCTGATTGGGCTCCAGTATTATTTTTTTGGTCAAGGCTCCAGTGTTATTAGAAAGCGACGGACAATCATTTTGAGTTATGATAGAGAGTTCATGTTCATGTGAAGAACAGTACTACTTACCAATAATGTGATCGCTATTAGGTAGTTAGTAAGTGCAGATCCATTTGAATCGTAGTGTTCTTTCCTTCATGGTCATTGTTTAGTACGGATACATCAGGCATTATTGGTCCCTATTGGTACTACCCTCATCCTTTTATTTCTGGAATCATTCGGTTAAGGCCCATGTCTTTGTTTTTCTATGGTGAATTTCTCTTTGTTGACTACGTGACTGATCCCTTCGGAAAGTAGTCAATTGTATCTGTGGCTGTGGCTTTCAATGTTGGTAAGATATTCATAGAAACGGCTTACTTTTCTTCCAACTAACTGTGGTGCTAGATGAGATAATCTGTTATTCCAACATAAGCGATACGTTGATCTGCACTTAGAGGAATAGGCAATTGTACCCATTGTTCAGTATGTTGTGTTCCAATTTTCTTGTTGATAAATGTTACATAATATAGCTGGAGATGAGTATATAAAATCTTTATCATCAACTTCGCAGCCTATCTTTACTTTGGTACTCGTGCCTTTGGTTGGGTTGACATGCGTAGTAATTTTTTGTCTATGGTTGCTGATGGGATTTTTAGTGTTTTAGAGGGAATGTAGTGAAGTTGTAATGCTGCTAAACTAGAAGAGGGAGGGGGGAAGACTTGTTTAATTTCTTCAAAGGTGTTAAGTGGTAGTTGATTGAGTGAAATGTAGTGTATCCATGCAACTAAGAAGGAGCCTTACTTGTAGGTCATGTACTGTTTGGTTACTAATACTTATGTAACTTATCTCACTCTCATGTCACTTTTTGTTTTTTGGCCACTATGTCACCTGTTCATTAATGTGCCCCCTCTGATGCATCTCTATACTAAATTTTTGTCTTTTCTTTTGGCGCAATATTTTTATTCCCCAATCATTTTACTCATGGCTAGTACACTTTTATTACTCTATCAACTTTTGTTTGCCACAGGGTTATTATATGAAATGCTTCGATCCGCTAAAACGGGGAGCTCAAAATCAACATGGAAGGTACTCTTTTACATACGCCACATCTTGCATGAATTGCAAGTCTACTCTATGGAACAAGATTTTAGCTACTGTACATCTAATGCAACGCTTATTTGCTACGAGATAAGGGAAACTGCTTCATTGTCCAGTAATTTTTGGTTCAGATGGACAGAGCAAATGAAAATTACATCGTGTGAAGTTTCGCTTTATACCAAATAATAGTTTCTGTCATTATATACAATATTTAATCAAGCGTATTTGGTACAATCATGTTACGTTCCATTCCCTTTTGCTTTTCATGTAATGATGGATTATCAGTTTACTTATTTTGCGTTTGTATACATTTGTCCGGGTTCCATTTCTTATTTTTAATAACTTGCAGGTACTCATAATGGACAAACTTACAGTGAAGATCATGTTTTGCTCGTGTAAGATGCCTGATATTACGGAGGAAGGGGTGTCATGTAAGTTTAATTGGATTTTACATCTTCAATATGTAATGTAATGCTGTAGATGTCCCTGTATTCCTATATTATTATTTTTTTAAAGATTTTGTTGGTTGATCACTGCCACTTAATGCATTCTAGAAATTATATAAAGTATGATCTACCTGATGCTTCCAGATAAACTAATTTACTGGCTTTGGAGATTTTGCAATTTCTGACTGGATTTGGTCATGTTTCCTTTTCTTTGGCAGTGGTGGAAGATATTTTTAGAAGAAGACAACCATTACCCTCCATGGATGCGATATATTTTATGCAGCCATCCAAAGAAAAGTATTATATGATTGCTTGGACTGTTGCTGTTGCTTTACGAGCTTCTGTAGTCCTTTATTGCTACTTTGTAGTTTTATTACATTTGTTGGTAGTTAGTTGGTTGGTTTTGATTATTGAGATTTGAATCGGTTCATGTTTCAGTTTTTCTCACTTTAATGTTTTTTGTTTTTAAGCGTTATAATGTTCCTGTCAGACATGTCCGGGAAATCACCTCTATATAAAAAGTATGTTTCTCATTTTCGTTGATCAGTGCTAGTTCAAAAAAAAAGGATGATTAATGCTGCTTTCATTTACATGTGTCGTCTTCTCTTTTTTGTGAAGAGCATTTGTTTTCTTTAGTTCTCCAATATCAAAAGAATTAGTTGTTCATATCAAGAAGGATGCAACTGTCTTGCCGCGAATAGGTGCATTGAGAGAGGTGATTTTCCAACCTGCTAACTGTTCACACATGTGTTATTATGGAATGGTTAAATATGGGATAGTAATTATTTTTTTTCACTAGTAAATTACTTTTTACAGCTATTAGTTCAATGACTAACAGTAACAATCTTTTTTCTTCGCCTGACTGTGCAGATGAACTTGGAGTACTTTGCAATTGACAGTCAGGTATCATTAACTCAAATGGAGTTCTTATTAATCAGTCTTGCCTACTTCTCTACCTCCACTTCCACCTCTATGTACTGATTACTGAATCACATACTCTTATTGGTATAAATATGTGTAACATACTAAATTGTCACTATGAAGGAAAATATATTTGACTGCTAGGCATATTAGGGTAAACGTTGGCGACACTCTTGCTAAGCGGTCCATTTATCGGCTGATAATGGGACTGGCTCTGTATCTGTGAAGAAGGATGTTTTGAAATGGTTATTCAACTGTCAATTATTACAAAACAAAAAGAAATGGTTGTTAAGCATTGTGATATTTGCACAACATCATTAGGTGTACGGAATCCTTTTCACTGGCAATCATGGCCATAACTTTTTAATTATACAGTGAAAATGTTTTGTTCAAGAGTTATTTTTGGGAAGCATTTTCAAGGAATATTTTCCATAGATGCAAATTTTATTTTCTTAGGGTATTTCAGCTTATTTTTTTGGTTAGGAAACACTCCAGGATCCTATTACGTAGATTTTTTCTCCTAGTTTCAGTTATAATACGGAATCGTGGATACAATTACTTTGCAGTTCCCCGAACTCAGATATTTGAAGTTGATCCATGTTAAAACTCAAGAACTTGTATGCTATCACTTGAAATTGTAAACTTAACTGACACTAGGATCTTATGGCTGAATGATATTGTGTACCTTCATAGTCCATGAATGTTCTGATTAATGTTTGTTATCAGTTTACGCTTTAGAGTTCTTGCCCCAATAAAAATGTTAATTGTGCTTTAGATCTTAGTTACATAGGTGTCAACCTTTGCAAACAACTTCCCCAGCAAGTTCATCCTTGGTAGCTTGGTGTGTTATTTATTTCATATTATAAGTTTATGAATTCCACTTCCGGGCACCTCTTCAGGGGTTTATCACTGATAATGAAACAGCTCTGGTGGACCTATATGGAAATGATGAAAATACTCGCAAAGGTGACGTGTGTTTGAATGGGATGGCCAATCGGATTGCCACAGTTTTTGCTTCATTAAGGGTATATACAAGAATTCAAAATTGTTGCTTTGCTTACCGATATATCCAGTAATTTCTAAGGCAAATACCAACTTTCAGGAATTTCCATTAGTACGCTATCGAGCTGCCAAATCACTTGATGCGGCTACTATGACAACTTTCCGTGATCTAATTCCTACGAAGCTTGCTGCTGGAATCTGGAATTGTCTTGTGAAATATAAACAGACTATACCTAATTATCCTCAGACAGAAACATGTGAATTGCTCATTCTTGATAGATCTGTAGACCAGGTATCCCGATGTGTTCTGTTTGTTATGAGCTACTAACCTTTTAGTTATTCACACTCTGTGCTTGTAATTTTGTTGATAATTCTGAGGAAGTATTTGCTTTATGTTAATTTTTACAGATTACTCCTGTAATACATGAGTGGACATATGATGCCATGTGTCATGATTTGTTGAATCTGAAAGGAAATAAATATGTGCAAGAGGTAAGCTTTCTTACTTTTACATGATAAAGGATTTCAACTTTGGTTATGTTATTTGTATAAAGATCTGTGTCGTTAGGTTCCCAGCAAAGCTGGTGACGCACCAGAGAAAAAAGAGGTACTTCTGGAGGATCATGATCCTGTCTGGCTTGAGCTCCGTCACGCCCATATAGCAGATGTAAGTTTTATGAATCTTATCTATACCTGCGGCTATGCTACATGCTTTCTTTGGTCATAAATAAGCTGCATAAAATCCTTGGTCATTATTTTGACAGGCTAGTGAACGTCTGCATGAGAAGATGACTAATTTCATATCCAAGAATAAAGCTGCACAGATCCAGCATGGTTCAAGGTCAGTATGAGTTCTAACTTCGGTTCTATTCATTGAAGACTTCATTCATGCAGCATTTTATTGGTAGATTTTAAACATACAAGACCATGTTATTTTTTTGGAAGAAACATTGGATAGGCAATCGCTAACAAGACATCGAGATGGTGCAGGATGTCCAGATGGGAAAAGAAGCAAAACTGTGCATAGAACTTTGAAGACCATATTCTTATTACTCAATAGTTTATACAGAAGGGCCCAAAATGCGCTTGGAAAAATAGTTTGATATCCATTTTAGAACTACAAGACCTGAGGTCAACCTACTAGAGTACAAAAGGGTTTAAGCACGATCAAGCAGCAGAATTTGGGAGGAATTCTTACGCGGAATAGGAATAAAGATCAACTGGTACGGGTTATTTGATTTATTTTTAATGTAAATCTTTTTTTTCAGAGATGGTGAATTGTCTACACGAGATTTGCAGAAGATGGTTCAAGCACTGCCACAGTATAGTGAGCAAATTGACAAACTGTCTCTACATGTAGAGGTTGGTGCATTACCAAAGTATATTTTGCTACTCCTAAGTTTATCAGTGATTGCATTTTGGAATTGATTGTTGATCTAATTTGATATGACTGTTATATAATGTATATAAAAAATATTATACCTAAAATTTAGTCTATTTTACCTTTAGAATGTTGATGAACTCATTGCACTCTAATTTTGTTCAAACAGGGAGAATAGAGTTAATAAATAATAGATCAAAGAAAAGAAAAGAAATGATATATAACGGTCCATGTGTGTCTGTTAGTACCATAGAACACCATTCAGTGTATTAGTTGGTTACCTTCTCACCATTTCTTGTTCAGACCTAGTTTCTTACTGTCTAACACATGCTTGTATTAATATTTATATTTGTGAGGTGGTTTCAAGTATAGAAGTAGAGAGGTCTCTCTATCTATTTCCCTTTCCCTTTTTCTTATCTCTCTCTTGTCCTGCATCCTGTAAGAATATATTGTACTATAAAGCGAATTATTGTAGATACCCATTTGCTAAATCGATGGCATTATTAGATTTTTTTGTGTCTGCAGATTGCTGGGAAAATTAATAGAATAATAAGGGAAGCAAAACTTCGTGAGCTTGGGCAGTTAGAACAAGATCTCGTATTTGGAGATGCAGGAATGAAAGAAGTAATCAATTTTTTTACGACAAATGAGGTAAAATATATCTTCATATCCTACTGTTCATAGCTCTCTAAAATAAAATGTCAGAGCTGCTTGTAAAGTCTGGTCTGTACATATGAACATCTTGGTCATACAGTTCATGAATCAAAAGATACTTCTCTGCAGGGTGCATCACGTGAAAATAAGTTGCGGTTGTTAATGATTCTTGCAGCCATATACCCAGAGAAATTTGAGGGTGAAAAAGGCCTCAATCTGATGAAGGTTTGTTTGCTTGATAGAATTTTAATAAATTTATAGATTCAGATTTGTCTTAATCCTGTTAAAGTCTTTACTTTGCCAAACTCCTTTTCGGCTTTAATATCTAACATTTTTTGTCCATCAGCTTGCAAAATTACCTACCGATGATATGGCTGCGGTGAATAATATGAGGTTGCTTGCTGGGGCACCAGAGAGCAAGAAAAGCTCGTCTACAACTTTCTCTCTTAAGTTTGATATGCACAAGGTCAGTATTGGTATATTTCCATTCCAGGTGCTTAATTTGTAAAAAAGAGAACTACCCATTCATTTTTCCACTACGGAGACTAGCCCTTAAGTTTGCCTCCAATTACCTTTCCAACTTGATCTTTTTATCTTCTCCTTTCTAAAAAATTATGTATGTAGAAAAAGCGTGCAGCCAGAAAAGAACGTGTTAGTGAAGAGCAATGGCAGTTGTCAAAGTTCTACCCTATGATAGAGGTAAAGTCCCTGTGCTTCCAAAGCTTAGCATGGTAAACTCTTTTTGTTGGATCAGGGACCCTCCTACCTGTGTTTTCAGTGTCATCGTAAAACCAAGGCATACTGTCTGATTATTTCACAAATGCTTGGCATCTTAAAGGAGCTTATCGAGAAACTTTGCAAAGGAGATCTGTCGAAGGACGATTATGCATGCATGAATGATCCCAGTCCAACTTTCCATGGTCCTTCACATTCTCACAGTGTCTCAACTCCAGCTCCTGTCGCTCATTCTATGAGATCAAGACGGACACCTACTTGGGCCCGGCCTCGTAATTCTGATGATGATGGATATTCAAGGTGCAGTTCTTCACCAGTTTTTTTTTTCTTCTCGTCATTAGGAAGATATGTGGGGGAAAATTGAAGTATGGTTCAATTGAATGGACCCATTATATATTCACTCTAATATTTCTACCTGTGGGACCAAAAATGTGGCCCAGAGATTATGAAGGAAAAATAGAATCCATTCCTAGATCCTAGTGAGATGATTAAAAATTCTCTTTGTTTACAAGCAGAGGTATAGGGAGATGATATTGCATAAGGGCAAGGCTGTAGTTTCTTGAATGTGAAGGCAGTTACTTGTAATTTAGTTAAATCTCGGACAACTTCGTGTCTGTATCAGAGGTTCTGCTGCGTGTAGTCTTGTGAGCATATTAGAGTGATCGGTCAATTTAATACACAAATTCATGATGAATGTCTTCTCTTTGCTTGGCTGCAGTGATTCTGTGCTAAAACACGCATCTAGTGATTTCAAGAAAATGGGCCAACGTGTTTTCGTGTTCATTGTTGGTGGAGCAACTCGTTCTGAGGTATGGATGGGCCCCCCCTCCATGTACTCTCTACCTTCTTTCTTTATTTTTTGTTCTATTCCAATTTCGTTATTTTATTTTTCTTGATATACCAGCTTCGGGTTTGCCATAAGCTTACTAACAAGCTAAGGAGAGAAGTTGTTCTGGGTTCATCCAGTATCGTAGACCCTCCTGAATTCATCACGGTAATTAGGCTGTCCTTGATGACTGAAGGGTGCTGTTAGCTATAAGCCAGCCTTCTGAATACATTCATTTCTTCTATAACCCTGTTACGTGAATCATTACAATTTGACTGGTTGGACAATTAATTCACTGTGCAGAACATGAAGCTGATGACATCACATGAACTTTCACTGGACGATCTTCAAATTTGATCTAGTGTGGACCGGAATGTCGGATTTGGTCAGTGTTTCTAACCTTGTATGTTAGTGAAATCTCTGGTCTGCCTTATTGAGAAGGAAGTTTGTTTTCGATTCCGCTGGGTATATAATTTTATGACATGCTGCTTTTGTCTATGATGTAGTAGTCTCTTTCCGTTGGTTGGTTCACTTGTCGACTGTGATGATCAGATATTCATTGTGCATAATTTTGAGAGTGGGAGGAGTCTCTTAAAAGAATAACTTTACAAAACGGTGCTAACGTTGTAACAATGGTCAACCGATGATTTGAACGGTTCTTTTCTTTGTCGCTCTAACTGAGCTAACTCTTGGCCAAAAAAAAAAAAAAAACTGAGCTAACACAGATGACATTTTATAATACTGTTTTAATATTAAAAGAATGTTGAGAATTACAACAGTAGATAAATGCTTTTTTTGCTAAGATTTGAAATCAGAGCTCAGCCAAATTTGAGTCTAAAAGTCACAACATATCCTACATTAGGAACCAAAGACAGTAGCACAATACTTGCACAGAGAACATAAATCGAAATTTAAACCTTTGTTAAGTTTGTGGAAAGTACATTGATTCAACAGCACACCCACAGATCTTATTCTCATCCCATAATAAATTTCCATCTCGCAACAGGGACAAAAACCTTTATCATCTTCATCTCCCCTTCCTCATTCAGAAGCTAATTTCCACCATAAATGTTATCTACTCTGCTGCAGGGTGCTAAAAAGCTTAAGATACTAACGTGGAACCAGAAGTGAATTCGTGGTGAACATGACGAAGAGAACATGCTTGCTTGCTGCTCAACCTCATTGCCCCTGTGTCTGGTTAATCAGCTTTGATTCCATTTTGCTCCGTGTTTTTTTTCAGTTCTTCCTCTTTCAACTACATCATTGTTCAGATAAATAATTATATAAAAAGAACTTAATCTTATAACGAATAAAAGAAGAAGCAAATTGTTTGTTGGGATGATAAAGACAGTAAAGTAGATATTTACCTTCTGGAGCTTCTTTTGGTAACGATAGCCCTGTTGATATATTCAACAAAATGAACTATAAGCACCACATCTGAAGTTATGCACACACGGTTTTCAGTTTAACATTTTACATATGTGAAATTCTCACCTTGTCAGTTCCATAGATGTAATCACAATAGGTGAAGACTGAAGCGAAGTTGCTGTGGCTTTGGCCACCAACATAATGATGATAGTCGTGATGGTCGGCACCACCATAGAAGGGTATGTACTTGGTTGGTGTCCAGGGTAAGTTGTACCTGCACGGTAAGGTTAACTTATTAAGAGACACTAGCAGCTAAAGAATCTATCTATCTATCAAAAAGAAGTAACAAACAACTTCAGTTTTTCACTGATTAAGCATCCAAAATTCCAAATAAATTTTGGGAAGCAAAAAAAAACATCCAAATGAATTACTTGGAAGTTAGAACTATGGAAGTTTATTCATCTATTTTACACATAATCTTTCCATTAATTGCTGTGAAAATATATCTCCATTGATTCAGTTTTTCACTGATTAGTTGCTCTAAATGTTAATGTTTTAGGTGATCATCACTAGAGGACTTATTTAAAATCCCTTATCACTTAACCAAGGAGAATGATCTCACTCATCTTCTACAAAACCACACTGACATGATATGACACTACAGAAGAACTGTAAACTTATTATAATGATAGCAAGGAAAATCTCTTTTCACAAGGTCAGAATCTGGCTACTTCTAGACAGTTCTCTTATACAACAGTAGGCAAAGGCAAAAAAAAAAAAAAGCAATACTGATCATGATTTCCATCAATAAAAGAAGATCCACCATTGAAGATCCATCAAATCTAGGAATTTTATGTGGAATCCCACTCAATAAGAGGGCAACTGAAAATAAACAATTCAAAAAATCCTAAAGATTGCATCATTGGAGCAACATCCTAAAAGAACAAGGGCAGCTGAAAAACTGGAAAAGGGCAGAGTGAAAAGGATCTAGAGGACGCGTACCCGCTGTGGGTCTCAATGGCCTCAATCTGCCGCAATGCTATCCACATCCAAAAGGTTATCATGTGACCGGGAGCAATGGCTGGACCCAGAAAAGATGGAATCCCCAAAATCAATATCTCAGCCCAGTGTGCATACGGCGCGGCAAACCCAATCGGGGCGGTGTATTCATGGTGAACTCGGTGAATTTTATCATAGCCCCATTTACCGTGTAAGAACCTGTGGATCCAGTAATTGGTATAATCCTCGATCAGAAAATATACAGTCAATTGCGCTACAATCTCCCATCCCGACGGTAGTGGCAATCCTGTTCTGATTCCGATCATCTGTGTATCAAAAGTAACTTTAATACATCCATCCAAAATGAAAAGTAGCTTTCATGATTCTACTGACATAAGAGAGAGCGAAGCTTCAACTACCTCCACTGTCATAATTGCATGCAGTATGAACAAATATAATATCCACTCATTTCAGCTTACAGCTAGCAATTGACATCTGACACTAGATATCAGAGCCATCACGAGCCTTAGGAATCTGCATTGATTTACCTTGACGGAATTGAAGGACGACAACTGAAGCGGGAAAACGACAAGGCAGAACGTCTTCATGACGTCCCAATAGCACCGGAACATATCGGATGATGATAGCCTCACCCGAGGCTGGATCTTGTACTTGTCGAAGCGTTCGGATCGTGCGAGCTCGATGAAAATGAAGGGAAGCGGAGCCAGGGAGAAGATGAGGAAGAGGAAAAGCACGTTGTGGCAGTAAAGGAAGTAATCGGACTTGGTTGCTGAGTAATTGAACCATAAGGTCTCTGCGAAGGTAAGGCTCCGCCCGATGGCGGCCTCCGCCTCTTGGATCGATCCGTAGGGCAGCATTTGCTTCGCCAGCGCCGGACGGCCGATTTGGTAAGAGAGAAAAGGCGTGATTGAGGATATGCGCTGGATTTGTGGACAACCGTTAAATATGCGGGAACTTTCGATCTCCGACGGAACGGACAAACCCCCCACTCGCAATGCCCGGTGCATGCAGGTTTTAGCGTGAAATATTGCACTGACGGACCCTCAACTTTCATTCAAGGGTACACTGTGTCCTAAGTTTAAAAATTGCAATAACACGTCCTCATATTTCTCGAGGATTTTTCTATCAGGTTGCTTAGAAAATCATGTATTAGGGCCTGCAATTTGTATGGTATTAGTATAATTGTATCGTGTGACTCAATTTAGTGTGTTGCTAACTATAGTTATATTTACATTTTAAATGGGTTAGTTATAAATGCATTAGTATAATTGTATTGTGTCACTGAATTTAGAGTGTTACTAACTATGGTTGTATTTAAATTTTAAATGGATTAGTTATAAATATGTGCCAAATTACATGACAGGAACACGATACTGCACATCTTACATGACATGGATACACGATAAACTTAAAAATGATAAGGAAAAAAAATACTTTGGGGCCAAATTTTTTTTACCAAAATTATGAAATAGTCCACAGTCTGTACAAAATTACGAAAATTGTACAAAAAAAATATACTTTAATGGATCACATTTTAAACAAATTAAATATATCAATACAATTTAAAAAAATGCATATTTAATCGTGCTTATTCGTATAATTACAAATCAAAATTAATTAGACATGGTACGTAAATTACACTTAAATGCATAATAGGTATTTAGATACAGTTAGAGACGAGGTCATAACGGGTCTAGAAGGATAATTATTCTCTCAACTTTTATCTTTGTGTGAATTTGAACTTAAAAAACGTAATTCTTTTCGATTTAAACCTTTATAATTTCACATTTGCCCCACAAAATTTTATTGCTTCAACTATTTATATTTTTCCTAATTTTACCTTCATTAAACAAAATTTTAAATACAGTGTAACAGTGTTTGTTTGCTTGAAGCCTATATTTGTAATAATCACGGATCGTTATAGTTAATAAAGCACACTTCTTTTTTTTTGGCCACCAGTAAAGCAGAAGTACACTAACGCAGTAACGCCTACAAACATAGACCAAACAATTGTTCACAATTCATTTGTTAGAAAGACGTCAACTGCGCCGGGTGTATATACACGTGTCATATTCTTTATAAGTATTATGATGGTTATTATATTGTACTTATGTCTTATTACAAATTTACATTGATCTTAGGAGACTAGATTTTACAATATTGTAAGAAAAGGTTTGTTTGTCATAAATTTTATTTGGGTAAAATGCTATATTAGCCCTAATTTTTTGTCATATTTCGAGTTTCTCTCCTAAATGTTTTGGCAGATTTCACGAGCCAAATTCAAGTCTCAATCGAATAAAAACTCAATTATAACATTTGAAATTGTTAAATTGTGATATTTTTAAAAAATTTCTATTATATTTGTACTTTTAAAAACTTATTATGTTAAATTTGGATGAAAAAATTGACGTAGGAAAAAAATTGTATTTTGAATAAACATAATGAAAGAAATTTACAATTTAAATTTTATGGAGAAACTTGAAAAATGATCAAATATTAAGTCAGAAATGTTGTATTTTACCTATTTTATTTTTTCTCCTTTTTCTATTAATAATTTAATATATACGTGTATTTATATATTAATATAATATATGATAATAATAATATAAAATTTTACTCTTTATATTTTGACATTTTAAAATATTAGGGGTAAATTCGTAGTCATCCTATAATATATGACTATATGTAGTAGATACAGAGCCACCGTCTGAAAGGTATATTTTGCATGGCATGCCACTTGTGTGGATCACGTGTTCCCACATTTAAATATCCATGCAGCAATAACCACTTCCGACAGTAATAATAACAAATAATGAAAAACAATTCTGAGAAAACCTAACATCACATCGATCTCGTGACGATTTGTCTTTATGCCTTGAGATCAAGTGAAACCCTAACTCTATTTTTTATTTAAATGTTGGGTTATTTATTAATTTGCAAAGTGATAATTCGACAAATTGATAACTGTTTTTGTAATAACAATTTATACATAGATATAATAATTTATTAATTCTATCTAATTTACTATTGAATTGTAACGTAAATTTATATTTTGCTTGAAAGGCTGAGGTAGTCAAACACTATATCAAATATTTTAACTTACATAAATTCTAACTTATGAAATAATTGACTAATATATGAACGTTTTAATTAGTATAAGCCATTTTTCTTTATATATTTATACCTAATACCAATAAATACTTTTTAAAAATTAATAATTAACTACCATAATAAACTTTAAAAATGTGACATCATTAACCAAAAGAATGCATTAAAAAATGATGCAACTTTGACCTGTCACATCCACCATGACACAATAGTTTGTCCAATCGATCATTGTATTCATATCAATCACAAATTGCATTTATTAAATAACTGCATTATAATTGGTTCTGCCTTCTTTTTCATATCTTTGCGGCTTTGCCTAGATTATTTTATAATGTATAGTAGAGTCCACACTTATTTTTCAAGTCCTACCAATTGCAACTTTGGACCAATTGGGTCCCGAATTTAGGGGAATGAGTAGAAAAGGACCGAATAAGTATTGGATTGACAAATGGGCCTACGTAGGCTGCACAAGCCCATTAATTGGATTCATATTGATTTTTAAGTAGCTTAGACGAGGTGTAATGGCAACCGGTTTAGGGTTTAGTCAATTAAAATTAATCCCTTAAACTTTTGAGATTATGCAGTTTTAGTCCTAAAAAATATATGTTTACTTTCAAGTCACTCTTTTAAAATCTTATATTTACTCTTTCTTTTTTAATGTTACTTTTTTTTATCACATTTCTAATTCTTGCAATTCGAAGTAAATTTTAAGCTTTTTCCCACCATGTTTTAATTATATTTCCATCACTTTCAAACAATTAATATAAATGATCATCTCAACAAGTATACGCAGTGTTGGGTATCGATAGTGACGACCCAATAAGAGAAAGACCTCAGATGCCCAATAACTTTGCAGGGGTAAAATTCATATCATTCAAACCGGGTCGGCCCATAGTAAGGTTAATCTGGCCATCATAAAGCGGTCCAGTATCAAACCCAAACTAAATTGGACGCCAAAACTCCATTACAGGTCGTCATTGACCAAGGTCAAAGCCTCCTACTGCTCGTCATAGGAGCGCTCGTCAAGAGAGTCTAACCTCTCAACTCTGGTCCCACAAACCGACACTAAAGATATGATTACGATATCCCGCGTATATCGGGCACATAGTCTATAAAGATTATATACGATAACTGCAATATTACGCCATAACCGTAATATCTGCTATCCTAATCTTTACCGACACAATATTCACCAAGATATTATGTTGCCTATAACAGTTTGATCTCCCCACTCTATAAATACTCTTGTTTTTCAATACGTTCATTACATTTGAGTTCATACACACAATATACTCATTTAAGCATCGGAGAGGGATCCAGAGACACCCCCTCTGTTGTGATCCCCTTCTTGCAGGTTCATCGGAGCTCAGGCGAAAGCGCGTGATCATCAATCTTTTAGCTAGTATTCAATTCACTGTCAACTCAGCACCTAAGAGTTTCAGACCCAACACGTAGTTATCCTTGCGTGATAATTGTTGTCTGGTATGGTTTACTTGGTTAGGGTGAGTGGTTCTGGATTGGGTGGGTAATTCCTGATACAACACGATTAAATAATATGTAATGATTTGTACTTATGCGCACATGAGTTTGACCTTAACACATCTCGTGTCTAAACAACTCATATACGTTTAGACACGTGTGTATATACAATTATTATCGTGTACGAACGTATATAAGTTGTTTAGACACAATAATAATTGTATCTAAGCACGATTAATAGTCGTACCTATACACTCATGATATGCAAATATATACATAAGTACGATTAAGTATATGTATCTAATATTTGGATTTGTTCTTGTACATATTTTTGAATCATTTGTGTATTTTAAAATTTGATTGTGAAATTAAATTTTGAATTTTGTGGATTTCGTGTTGTGTTGTTTCTTGACATTTCATGTCGTGTGACATGACTTATGTATTGCATGTGACATGTTTAATAATCGTGCCGCGTTCGTGTTTGGAGTTTGGAGATACACTTAAGAGTTAAGACCTATCTCTGTTTACACACGACATAATTACTAACACGACATGATTAGACACAATATGAATTGTGACTCCTAGTTTTGTTTACCCTTTAATTTTTTGAATTTTCGGAACTTACTCAATATAAATCTATTCATGATTTCCGTACTCAGGCCTACCTAGTTAGTAGTGGAACCAGAACCTGGTCGGGCCATGTTAATACCAACAAGTTTCGGTACACAGTTGGACCCTATTGTAATTATATTTCTCTAACATATATATTACAAATTTCGTTTTAATCACATATTTCATAATAATAGAAGTGAAACATACAAGTATGGCCGACTATAAATAAAATTAATAATAGAAAACTAACAAAATAAATTAACTAATTAATAAAATATTATATATGACATATTAAAAATTATTTATTTCGACATATATTCAGTTCAGGTAATATAAGTACTTAATTAATGGTTGGAACCAAAACTAATTTAAAGAATTCCTATATTTATCCCCAAATCCTACCCTAATACCAAAAATATTCTAATTGAACTCTATTATTCAAAAGACTAATTTTGAATAGATTTTATATCAAAATAAGTATTATACTTGCCTCTATTCATTTATTTATTTATACTAATTTTGGTCAAAGATATAACACCTTTGGAGTGTTTTGTGTTACCAAGTTGTTGTTTGTTTTTTTCTGATTTGAAATTATTGTGTTATGAAATTCGTGCCTTGTCATCATGGTTAGGTTGGGTTAGGTTAGGGCTTTCCTCGGACTTGCCGGCGGCTTTCATCCATTGGTCATACCAAAGCATGCACTGATAAGATGCGCTCTTATATTTTTATATATGTGTGTATGTATATATATCTTTTTTTTTTTTTTTTTGGTCAAGTATGTATATATATCTGATTGATAGTGTTTGGTTAGATGTTACGACCATGAAAGGGACGGAATCGTTATAATTTTCTATTGTCTTCGTTAATTAAAGTGCAATGAAACCCTAATTCCTCCGAAATTCACCCAAAATAAATGCAGGGAAAGTCAAATGAAAATATCCCACGAAATTACATACACTTTAGTCTTTACCTAGGAGTTAGTGAAGGAAAAGAAGTCGGAACATATACGATGGAATTGCCGTTGAGATCCAAGACAAAAGAGTGTCTGAAAAAACAAGAAAAGAAGATAACAAGAAACCACGGCATAAAATCACGGGAAGCTAGGAAATCCTTAATTTACACAGTTACTCCTAAATAATATGACGAACCACCGACAGTTGTGGTCTAGTAGATGAGAGTGCTGACTCCTAAGTGGTTTGACTTTAAGGTCACGAGTTCGAATCCCTCGGGAAATAGTCAAATTGTGTCTGAAGGGCCGACCTCTCAATTCTAGGATGTCGATGGGGTTACGTTGACTAGGTTAGTGCTTGCGCTGGTTGTTCAATGGATAAAACCTCCATCGAGGCCCGAACAGGAAACCCTGGACATTGCGTAGCGGGATGAGCCTATGGTCGCCACTACTAGCTCATTCCTTTTTTTTCGACAAAAAAAAACAATATATTTTTATTTTAATATATATATTCTCTTTTATATTTATTTTGGAGAAAACGGGAGTTTATAAGCATAAGGCCCCTTTTAAATTATTATATATATATATATTAATTCATTGTTTCCATAATTTTGGATCGAAAATATTAAAACGTAAAGTCTTTCCTAGAATGGTGTGTTCTAAGATTTAAACTCCATTTTTGGAGGACCATTGTCATTCTTAACTTTTAATCTTGTGTAATTTTAGACCTAATATAATTATTTTGAATTTAACTCTTTAAAAACTTGTATATCGTGAACTTTTTTTAGTATAATTATTTATTTTAAATTTAAATTTTACCCCAACTGAAATTATTTTGTACTTCAAACTTGGGGAATCGAAACTTCGTTCTACTTGTTAGACCAACCAAAACTAACCTTGCGTGCTCTTCAAAAGTCACTTTTGTGACAAAGACTTGCAGGTAGGTGTTGTTTCCACTTTGTAAGTTGGCTGCTCATTGTGTTGTGAATGTGTATGTCAGCGCTTCACACGCGACTTTCTTTTCCACAACAATCCAGATCTATACATATACAATACAACTATATATATGGAATCTTATCAGCTTAATTATAATGTATAATTAATGTCTACATATACATACATATTGAAAGCTATGGGTTATGTATATTATTGTCAAACCCTGTCTCTCTCTCCTTTCGAAACCGCTACATTATTATCGGATACAATATATATATATATGTATATATAATATATATATATGGTCCCGTCGTCCGTCCGGCATGTGGTAAGCTACAGTTACACATCTTAATCATATGTCGTCTTCCCTATTTCAAGATGAGTCTTTGACATCACGTTGAACAAGTTTAGGGGTTAATAACGAATAAATAAAAAGTTGGTCTGAAGTTTGTGTCCATCCACATGAATTAATGTACGTAGAAATTCATATGGTAGATCAGTTGTAGATAAGGGTGACAATTTATGACACGACACGATTAAACGACACGATCTGCTTTAAAGCGTATATGAGTTTGACCTTAACGGATTTCGTGTCTAAACAACTCTTATACGTTTAGTCACGATTAATAATCGTGTCTAAACAACTCAAATCTGCGGATATCTGTATAAACACGATAAAACACGATTAACTAATCGTGTCATGTATACATGTGACACGAATAAAGACACGGTTAACTAATCGTGTCGTGTCTAATTGTGAAACGTTCAGAAAAATATATAAAATTAATGTTTTTCGTGTTAATCATGTCGTTTCGTGTTTAATTGTGTAAATTCGTATCAATAAGATCGTTCTTAATCGTGTCGTATCGTGTCGTGTTTATCCATTATGTTTTTTGATTTATAATTTTCAATAAAGTTAATCGTGTCACGTGTCGTATCACGTGTGATCTGCTATTTAATCGTGTCGTGTTCGTGTCTGATGTTTTGAGACACGTTTAGAAATGATCCATTTAAACACGAAACCTGTTAAAATACGACACGGTTAATAACACGATACAATTAGACAAGAAACGATTGTGACCCCTAGTTGAAGATATATAAGTTAACCTAAGAAAAGCAACTCCTACACTACAAAGTACAACCTCTCTGTGATGGGACAGGGAGGGGAGGGATCTAAATACAAAAAAAAAACATAGAATGTGTTCATGGAGATGGAAATAGACCACAAACTTAGGAGGGAGGTGACACGTGTCAGATGATAAGAGAAGTAGAGAGCACGTGAAGCAGCTTTTACGTAAAGTTTGTCAAGTCATAGGAGTAAGAGAGATCAATTATGCAGAACAACGAAGCAATTTTACAACTAGTTTAGGGTTTCATACGTAAATAAAAGTTAATTTTATACACGATACTTGAGTGACTTGTTTAGGGTCATGTTTGGTCAAACATTTTGGATCTGTGAATCATTTTGACACGACTTATCTAATTCGTATAAAAAATGAGATTGAATTTGGGTCTACCTATAGTCAATTTGTAGATTTGTATAATTAAATATATATTCTAATAAATTATATAAAAATTCATGAGTCACGTGGATAGTATAGGTAACGTGAATCACATGAGTCGCGTGAGTTGTATAAATCAGTTGATCGATGAATCACACAAATTGATGGGTTAACCCACAAAATTCATATTGTACAAACGTAATAGACACGGGTCCATGAATCATATGAATTGACCTCCCATGATCCATATATCGTGTTTGTGTCTTGAAAAATGATTTATCATTAATTATATATCGTATTTAACACAACCACGATCCATCTAGACGAATCGAAAATCCTAACCATGATTAAGAATTTAAGAGGATGTATGGTATTATTACTAGTAAGGAAGTTTTTTTTTTTGATAATTATGGATTAAGAAACCGCTATAGATGACAACTAATCACCCAAGTTCAATTACATAACCAAAACTAGCTAACTTTAACAATTCGCGAAACCGAAGAGCCAACATCGTCTTTTCGGAGAGCATTAAGAGTTTCATTCGGAGGTAAGCTATGGATTTCAAACACTTGTCGCTGGTTAAGCGCCATTCCCGCCATGATATCCGCTACCGCATTCGCTTCTCGAAAAATATGTCTGAATTTCACTCTTTCGAACTGCGTCAATAGCTTCCTGCAATCCGCAATGATCGTCATTAGTTTTTGATTTGATATATTTTCATCAGAGATTACCTTATGAGCAGTGAGGGCGTCCGTCTCAAGGTGAATGGATTTGAGTCCGAGTGTCTTTGCCAAAAGCAGTCCGTCTCGGATGACCCAACATTTCGCAGTGAGACTGTTTGAGCAACCCAAATTCCTTGAGAAACCTGCAACTCATTGACCCCTGTAGTCTCGGATTACCCCGCCGGCTCCTGCAAATCCTTGATTACCCTTCGCAGCTCCATCTGTGTTAATTTTAAACCAATCATTTTTTGGAGGAACCCAACTAATATCAATGGAAATGAACTCATTAGTACTGTCAGTGTCAAGATAAACATTTTTGTGAAACTCTGACTGAGATAAAGATACATTATAATCAGAAAAGAAAGCAAATTTATCATTAAAAATAAGAGAGTTTCTCCTCCTAGTAAGGAAGTTCAAGATAAAAGATAAGGTTTCTCTCTTCTTCTCTATCTATATCTTTCTCCATGTATCTATTCTGTCCATGTGAACATAAAATACACGAGGCATGCAGCCGCAGTCGTCTTGAGACTTGAGAAAAGATGAAAGTCTAACATGGACCGCGGGAAGCAAGGTGGAGACAGGACAAGAGACAGCAGACAGACAGAGAGAAAGTGGTCCCACATCACCGCCTTATTCTCTTCTCGCAATCCAGTCTTTACCTAACGTAGCTTCCTCTCTTGAACGCCAACCTTTTTCTTACAATTCAACACGAAACTCATCTATCACTTGTATATACAATAGAATATAAGAAAAACAATTCAAGAAAAGATAGTCAGAGAGAGAGATAGAGACTTCTTCCACCTTGGCTCTCTGGTGATCCTCCCTACCTTCTCTAAGTGTCGAGTTAGAGCAGAGCCATGGTCGACCAGAATTGAAAAGCTTCTATTTTCAGGGGTCGGTGTGTCCTTTTTTGGTGAAGGCTGCAACTGTAGAGAGAAAAAGGCAACGCAGAGAAAAGTAAAAGAGGCAGATTTGAAGAAGTTAATTGATTCTCTCCGGCGCCGACATACGAGACCCAGCTAAGTCTTTTGTTTAGTAGGAGGGTTTGAAAGATAAGATTGGATTTTGAGGCGGTAGAACGATGGAGCACGGCCATTCTCTGCCTCCTCCGTTCCACACCAGAGATTTCCAGTTCCAGCAGCAGTTTCTCCATCAGCAGCAAAACTCCGAGGAGGACCGCGGCGGTGCTGGTGGTGGCGGAGGGTTGTCCACTCCGGGGAACCACAAGCGGGATCGTGACGATAACAGCGACGGCAGCTCTAACGACAACAAGTTGGGGGATCAGTCTGGCGGAGGGGGATCTACTGGGGAGGTCACCAGGCGGCCACGTGGCCGACCCTCAGGGTCCAAAAACAAACCGCAGCCGCCTATCATCGTGACACGTGACAGCGCCAACGCCTTGAGGACCCACGTGATGGAGGTTGCTGACGGCTGCGACGTGGTGGAGAGCGTGGCCACGTTTGCTCGTAGACGCCAGAGGGGGGTCTGTATCATGAGTGGCACCGGGACCGTCAGTAACGTCACACTCCGGCAACCGGCCTCTCCTGGTGCCGTTGTAACTCTACGCGGCCATTTTGAGATCCTTTCACTTTCAGGGTCGTTCCTACCTCCACCGGCGCCACCTGCTGCCTCCGGTCTCACCATATACTTATCAGGCGGTCAAGGCCAGGTGGTAGGTGGGAGCGTGGTCGGAACCCTCATGACTTCCGGCGCTGTCGTCATTATGGCAGCTTCGTTCAGCAATGCAGCGTATGAGAGACTTCCTTTGGAAAGCGATGATCAGGGGTTACCGATGCAAGCAGGACCCAACAGCAACAACCTAGGATCTCCCCGGAGCGGGGGAGGACCACCACAGCCGCCGCCTCAACAGACACAGCAGTCACAGCAGCAGCTTCTCGGTGGACAACAAAATGCCGCCCTATTCCATGGGCTCCAACCCAACCTCCTCAACAACTCCCTTCATTTACCATCGGAAACCTACTGGCAAGGTGGTCGACCACCGTATTGATGTTCTTAATCACAAACACGGCGTCTTTTCCTCATTTGATTCTGTATCTTGAAATCATCACACCAATCTAACATCTTAGATTTGTTGTTTAGAACACGTACTAAGGGGAGTTTCTGGGGTTCCTGTCAATTGAATAGCAATTTGAGGAATTCTAATTTTAATTTTTGCTTTGTATTTTCATTCATCGACATCTCTTTAGGGTTTATTTTGTAATTTCCAAATCATTTTGATGAAGCTGTTTATGTTTTTGATTGAAAGCATCTCTTGCAATTCAGATGATCAAGTTCATTTCTTCTTTCAGGAACATACTCAGAAGTAACTGTCATAAAAGCTTAAAATGAAAATGAATATGTGGTTTAAGAATTATAATTCAACAAATATGATCATAATAATCTCAACGATGATTGTAGGGTGAGACCATTAAGATCGCGATCGGACTGAAAAAATCGGATCATATGTAGATGCAAACCAATGGTTTTAGTTACTGAAAAGGAGGCCATGGTGAGGGTTCAGGTGCAGCGTAGCATGCTGCAGCACCGAATGCCTCAAGGGTCGGTGCTGCAGAATGCTCAACAGCACATGAACCAGGAAAGAGGTGCGGGGCGAGCTGTCGGTTCGGCGTGGTCAAAACCGAGGCTCGGGACAATCAAGATTAATGTTGATGCAGTTTGGTCGCGTGAGGATGGTGCGGGAGGTATAGGTGTCGTGGCCCGGGATCACTCGGGCTGGATTGTCGCCGGAGCCCAAGTCTCGGAGATGTCATATTCCATTGATATTTTAGAGGCTCTGGCGATTTTGGTAGGTGTCAATCTTGCGAAACAATTTTGTTGGGAGTCGGTTATAATTGAGTCGGATTCAGAGGTGGTGATTAACCACGTTCTCGGGTTAGTCCATTTTTGGGAGATTGATACCATCTTACAAAATAATTTATATGTGACAGGGTCGATTGTGAACCTGTCATGGGTTAGGATACCCAGATCCGCTAATCAATGTGCGAATTGGGTTGACAAACAGGCAATGAGGGGATGTGTCCTAGTGATTGGGTTAACCAACCCCCAACCCCCTCTTACAGTTGTTCTATTTTGATTCCGGTTGTAATGGGAACTCGTTCGTTCCCTAATTTTGTGAGTAATATACTAAGATAGTTTGGAAAAAAAAAAAGTTACTGAAAAAATCGAACCACCAATGGTTTTAGTTCTTGATCTTTTCCAATCTCGGTTCTTTTCGATTCTAAACCATTAAAAATCATGGGACCATAATTATTTTGTAATTATTTATTATTATATATATATGTAATACTTTCGAAACTTATATTCATATATTGCAATATTGATATTTGTTAAATCATTTTGTTGAAATATTGAAATATGAGAAATCCTGATTCGTGTCAAAAATATAACATGTCTTGAACGTTTTGCTTATTTTGTTTCATATTTATTAGGCTTAGGACATCAAATTTTCACTTAAAAAAATACAATTACTTAATTAACAAATCATATAAAATTCAGTTATTTGTTTGATAATTAACCTAATTATAATGCATGATGAAATAAAATAGAAGGTGTTATCCGTTATGTGTTATTCCACGTGCACTTTTCACTTCTCGATGCGGCGATGGAATGCCCACCGCGTGCTCTCTCTTGGGGGATGGGGAAGAAAGCAAAGAATGGGAAAGAAAGCAACAAATGGAATCCATGTTTGTCTTGCACTCTTTTTTTTCCAACTCGCTTTTGTTGACTAAACTTCTACACAGATTATTATTTTACGAAATAAGTGTTTATACTTTATATATATATTCAGAATTCTAACAAAAGTTTCTTACAATAATAAAATAACAATATAAAATGTATATCTTTATTATAATTCTCAATAATTATTATTTTTATTTTTTATACGTTTAATTCCATGTAGATCGCATTATTTTTCATATTTTTAAGCTAATAACAGCCAATCACGAATTACCCATAACTCAGTCACTATATATTAACATATATATAGATAGTGTCAACAGTGTCAACATATAGAAGTTAGAAGTAGAACGACTAAACAATTAACAGTGTCACTTAATTATTTCAATATTTATGAATATAATTACTTACATATACATATTTTTATAAAATATTCTAATTTATGAGTTGTTGATTTATAATAGAACATAAACAAACTTTTGTTTTTATAATATCATATATTTTCTAAAAATATCATCTATAATAAAATAAGGAAAATGATTGATAGATTTCTAATATATATATATATAATTAAACACATATCTTTTAGTTTAGACATCTTATCAAGATCCATCGTTTCCGAGCCCACTAAGGGCCTTGTGCATAGAAACGCTCAAGATTTGTACTTCGACGGAATAAAACGTTTAATTCTCACTCGCATCGCATGGAATTCACCCATAACAAATATAATATTAAGTAGAAAGAAATTTATTTTTTTATAGTTACATTTATAAACTAGTTATATTAGGGGTGAGCTTGGGCGGGCCAGACCGGTTTTTTAGGCAAGACCGAGCACGAAATTTCGGTTTTCACCTTTGGAGAACCGAGACCGACTTCAGTATAAAAAGCCCGCGCGAGTCGGTCTTGCTTGACTCGGGCCGGTCTCGGTCCATTACCGAAATTTTCAATCCAAATTTTAAAAAAAAAATATTGTCCGAATTTTCACCAAATTTAAAACATACAAACACAATAAATCAAGTATCAAACATACAATCCAAACACACATTATAAATATAGAACATACAATCCAAACACACATGTAGACTTTGTGAGTTGTTGTATATTACTATAATTGTATAGTATATATAGTATTATGTATTAGGTTTTTAGGCAACTCGGGCCGATCCAGTCCTAATCGGGAATTTCGGGAAAAATCCCGAACCCGAGCCCGACTTTAGAGAAAAAAACTCAATCGCTCGGTCTCGGTTCTAGTCGGTCTCGGTCTTAGTCGGGCCGGTCTCGGTCCAACCATTATTTTTTGCTCACCCCTAAGTTATATTGGCATTAATTTAACTTTTCTCGAAATATTGCATTGATTAACTCATTTATTAGAGTTTAAGATCATTTTACCTGTAGAGTTGGATTAATCACAAAAAATCGTACAAGTCTAGAAATTTTATTTATAAGCACCCATAACCCTTATCTATTTTTATTATAAAAAGTCAACTCATAAATCCAACAATTGGAAATTAGGTAGAAGTGTTTTATTGACGACTCTTTAGTTTAATCATTAGACTTTATTGAGAATTTTGGGTTTTATTTTGTAAATATTTTGATAGACAAAAGGGACATTTCAACCATAAAATAGAGCATAGCTTAAGTAGACATTTCGTGATCTACCACTACCAATACATCATATTTAAGTGATATTAACAGATGATTTCTAATTATTAGTTAGATAAAAGCCACCCCTATAAATAAAATTTACAAGTTATTTTTTTTAAAATTAATTTTTAATATTTTATTTATTAACTTATCCTATTTTTTTACACTTTAATAGTTGAATTTGGCCAAAAAAATAGTTGAATTAAAAAAATGTATAATTTACTATTTATTTTTTTGCAAAGTATATTTTACTAGTTAAAGTTTGCGAAAATTCAAATTTACTAGTTGAAATTTTTGGAAATATGCATACCAATCGAACTTTAAAAAATGACACGTGATATAATATGATATCTCCGACTACCAACAAATTAGACAAAATTAACAAATTAAATATTTCATGAAATCAGATAGCAATTTGTTTAAAAAAATCAACTAACAAATTATTCTAATTTTAAATTTCAGCTAAATTGGTAATTAACTTTTAATTTTTCCAGAAAGAGCCATGAACAGTAGATTCGAAAGCATTAGAATGCAACCATGCCTGAATTTGCAGATGAATAGATCGATTATAACACAGTAATAAAAAGAGAAAAAGAAAAATTGCAGCTGCAATTTCAATTTCGAAGGTTAATCAACATTGAAATCCTTCATCCCTAACTAGTAACTACACCAATTTCATCCGAGAAATAGACAGTGGAATGCCCAAGCTGTAAGCTTTTCCGACCGCCCCAAACGAAATCAATTTTTTAGCGACACAGAATTGAAACACAGATCGGCGAAAACAACGTCAGAACCTGTCCACCTTGTCCGCCTTCACGACCGGGTTGGACTTGGCGATGGCGTCACGGCCCACAGTCTTGAAATCAAAGGAGCACTCATGGCGCTCCGGGTAGCGGTGGTCCCCACAGAACATGCTTCCGCACTTGCACTTGAACCCCGTCAGCCCCACCTTCCTGTTGCAGGTCCCGCACCGATTGGACGCCTTGGGCTTTGGCGGCTCCTCCTCCGCCGTTTGCACAGGCGCTACCGACGCAATCTCCGGATTGGACGAGGAATCAGCGATAGCTGGTTGATTCAGGTCGAGAGAGGTCTTGACGGCGGCCTTAGCGGCGGCTGTTGTCTGCTCGTTGACGGAAACTTCCTTGTAGCACTTGGAGCAGAGATTCATCGTCGTAGGATTTCCCCAGAAGCCGCAGTTGTTGGCGCAGAGCTTTGGCTCGGAGAAGAAGGGCAGGCTCGTACCTTCATTCTGCTGTGAACTCATCCTGAATCGAGAAATCTTGCCGGCGGGATTTTGTGCGAGAACTGGATATCTAGAGGAGCGGACGAAAACTAGAGTCGAAATTTGTTTTCTCGTCGGTCTGGCGGCCCTGGTATTTATGGAGTATAGGTTAAGAGTTATGACCCTGGCCGACCGACCAATATATATTATATAATATAAATATATACAAATTACAAAGTCTACATATAAATCTAAATGACCAAAAAAAATATATATATATAAATCTAACAATATAAAGAAAAAAGGATGTAAACAATATCCGCTAAAACATATTATAGTAAATTACAAAAACTATTGAAAGATGTAACAACTAAAAAATAGAAATCTATATAATGTAGAGATTTTCCTTTCTAAAATCCCAACAAACCACAATTCAATCTAAAACTATATCGACAGAGAATAAAAATCACTAATCAGTGGTGCCGCTGTCAAAACCTCTCTACCTTGTCTACTTTCACGACCGGGTTGGCCTTGGCGATGGTGTCACGAGTCTTGAAATAGGCGCAATAAGATATCTAGGCTCAAGCGAGAGGATGGCACCTGAATTGAGGGGAGAAGAAGATTATAACAGAGATACAAGCTTTTCTATCCTAGGTTGTTTACCTCGAGTAGGGGTGTTGGGAGAGATAATGCGGATGTTGGGCAAATTGACCAGATGCAGCCCTTGACCATTGGTGATGATCAGAACATGGATTTGGAGGCTAGGGCGTCCAGTGACGAGGTCAGGAGGGCAGTGTTTCAGATGGAAGGGTCTAGAGCACCAAGACCTGATGGTTTCTCCGGAACCTTCTTCCAAAAGAACTGGACTGCAATCGGCCCAGACATCGTCATCTTTGTCAACGCCTTCCTCGAGTCAGGTATCATGCATTCTTTCCTTAATCAATCTAATATTACCCTTATTCCTAAACTGTCTAGCCCGACATCGCCTTCAGAGTTTAGGCCTATTAGCCTATTCAATTTTGGTTACAAGATTATCTCAAAAGTTATGGCAAATAGGCTTACACCCCTATTGTCGGAGCTGATCACACCGTTTCAGAGTGTTTTTGTGGCAGAGAGGAGAATCCATAATAATATTTTTATTGCCCACGAGATGTTCCATTTTCTGAAAACAAGGAAAAAAGCATGTGTAGGAGCGGGTAGAACAGAGTGCGCTTTGAAAATAGATATGCAGAAAGCCTATGATCGGATTGATTGAGACTTTCTTTTGGAGATCTTGGGACATAGAGGCTTTTCAGCGAAATGGATCGGTTGGATAAAAGCATGCATCTCGACGGTCACATATCGGGTCATAGTCAACGGCAAGAGAACGGACACCATCAGGCCCTCCAGGGGGCTTAGACAGGGAGACCCGCTCTCCCCATATTTATTTATCTTGGTCACTGATGTATTGTCTCGTATGATGGAACAACATGTGGCGGATAGGGTGATCCAAGGCATCAAACCGAAGAGCCATTGCCCATCCATACACCATCTATTCTTTGCGGATGACTCATTGTTCTTTATGAGTGGCTCCGTGAAGAAGGCTAGGGCACTTCGAGCTGTTATTGATCTTTATTGCGAGCATTCAGGCCAGTTAGTGAATTACGCTAAATCAAGTATCTTCTTCAATGCGTATGTGGATGAGGACTTTAAGTGTGCGGTGGGGGGGGGGGGGAAGGCTTAGGTGTGCAACATGTCCTCAACCCGGGACAATACCTAGGGCTCCCGTCGGTTTGGGGACGATCGAGAAGACATGGCTTGGAATATCTCAAGGGGAGGGTTCAAGAAAAACTCAATAGTTTGAGAAACCAGTTTCTCACTAATGCGGAGAAAGAAGTCCTCATCAAGGCAGTCATAACGACAATCCCAACATATGCAATGAGTATCCTTAAGTTCCCCAAATCTTGGTGTTCAGAGGTAAACGCTCTTATTGCACGATTCTGGTGGGGGTCTAACAATGGAGACAGAAAAATTCATTGAAAGAGATGGAAGGTTATGACCAAGGCGAAAGACAAAGGTGGTTTTGGGTTCCGGAAACTACAAGACTTCAACTCAGCCTTCTTGACAAATATGGCCGAACGAGTCATGAATGAGCCAAACAATCTGTGGGTTCAAGTTTTGAAGGGGCTCTACTTTCCGAGCTCGGGTTTCATGCATGCAACAAGGGGGGTCCGACCCTCTTGGGGCTGGTCTAGCCTCATTCATGGGCGAGACAACCTTCGGGTGCATGGGGTGTAGTCGGTGGGCGATGGAAGGTCTATCAAACCTTTCACGGATCATGGACGGCGGGACCGTATGACGATGCGCTTCGTCCACGGGAGGGTAGTGGTGTGGATGGGCAGGAATGGGTGCCCGACTGGATTGATCAAGAGGCTCGGTGCTGGAAGGTCGATGTTTTCACCGAAGCTCTGGAGCCCCATGATGCTGCGAACGTGCTGCGGATTAGGCTGCCACTCATCTGCAGACTAGATACTCTTCGGTCGCCTGCGACTCGAGATGGACGGGCCACGGTACGGTCTGCCTACCTTGCGATCCATTCCTTCAGCTATGCAGATGATGATGGCAGCTCCAGTCGTCACCCGAACCTGTGGTCTGCCATATGGAAGGCGAAAGTATGTCCGAAGCTCCAAGTCTTCATGTGGAGGCTCGGCACAAACTCCATAGCTGTAAACGCCAACCTAGTGCACCGGGGCATCCCGACGTCTGATTAGTGCCCTCTGTGCTTGGGGAGCGAATCACGGGAACACCTTTTCCTTGGGTGCAACTGGTTGAGACAAGTTTGGTTTGAAGTGTTTGGGTTGGATGTTGTAGGTGTGACTGAGCACCTACAACATGGGATCCATCATCGACTCGGGGTGGGATAGGTGTCATTGCTTGGAATGGTCATGACCTCATTATAGGAGTCTGAATTGCCCAGATTGACACGGCATCCATCGAAGAGTTGGAAGCATTGGCAATCTTGGAGGGTGTGAAGCTTGCTACCGATGAACGGTGGCAACAAATTTTGATCGAATCGGACAACGAATTGGTTGTCAAACACATCAACGGTATAGTTTTTTTTTGTGGAAAACAGATACCATAGTTTTCAATACTAAAGTTTTGGCGACCCCGATTGATGAAATCAGTTGGGTGTCTATTCCTAGATCCGCTAATCGGTGTGCGGATTGGTTAGCTTCGCAAGCTAAGCAGGGGACGTGTCCTTTGGATTGGGTCCAAAGGCCACCATCCCCTCTTGTATATTTACTTATCTCGGATTTCCATTTGTACTCGAATTTCGTTTTAATGAATCCTGAGTAAATCAGGTTGTTGGGCAAAAAAAAAAGAAATCAAAGGAGCAGCCGTGGCACTCCGGGGTATCGGTGCTCCCCACAGAACATGCTTCCGCACCTGCATGTGAACCCAATCAGTCCTACCTTCTTGCTACACGTCCCGCACTGACTGGATGCCTTGGGCATCATCGGCTCTACCTCCGCTACCCCTCCTTTCGATCCGGACGCGATTGACCCCTGCACTACTATAGCCTATTGATGACGCCTTGATGAATGATTTGACGTAGAAGGCAGCCTTAGCGGCGGTGTTTGCCTGCTCGGTGGCGGAGACGACCTTGTAGCACTTGGAACAAAGATTCATGGTCGTAGAGTTTCCTAGACGTGACAAATCGCGCGTACGCGTGTTATCGTGCGTATCAATACGTTTACTGTGTGACACTTACCAAACACAAACACGTACAATAAAATTATCGTGTCATGTTACTCAACATGAATACAACACAATTACCAAAAGGACATGGTACGTAGCACATAGGGGTGAACTCGGGCGGGACGAATCGTTTTTTTTGTGAAACCCGAGCCCGAAATTTCGGGCATGTCTTTTAGAGGATCGAGACCGAGACCGATTTCTTAAAAAAAAAATTTAAGTAAGTCTTGCTTAACTAAAGTCAGTCTCGGTCCTGAACCGAATTTTATACTTAACCATCAAAACTCTCACGTAAGGGATGAAAGTCACACTTCAATCAGAAATTGTTCTAACAAAAGTATCAATCTTGGACCGAGACCGAATTTTTGACTTGAAAATGCGGGAGACGAGACGAGACTTGCTGGTGGACAGAGTCTTGGACATAATCTTGGAAATGTACGTCGCTCCCGAGATAGAATCTTTGACAGCGTCACCATAGGAGACATCGAGACGAGACAACGACGAGGATGGAGAACGGCTTGCTGGTGGCAAGGGTGAAGAACGACTCATGGTGGCGAGGATGAAGAACGGTTGCTGGTTTTGTGGCAAGGATGAAGGTTGCTGACTTGGTGTCGAACGATTGCTAATATCATAGGGTTGCTACTTGCTGTTGAACGACCGAAGGTTTCTGCGAATCCATCGTGAATCAAAGATTGATCCAACTATCCTTCCTGATCAAAGGAAACTCTAATGCTGGCCGATTAACCCAAGTCAAGTCTTATTCTGGCCTCGGTATTTAAATGAAGTTTAATCGACCTTAATTAAATAGTTCTATATCTATAACTATATCAATAAATTATTAAATAATATAATAAATTTATATCAGTTGACTTATACGAACGTATAAAGTTGGTAAATAAAAAATAAAAAAAATACGAACTTATAAATAAATCTATATCTATCGTTGTATCTTGTATGTTGTATAAACTTTTTCAATATTATTATTATAGTTTTATTTTTATTACCTTTCTTCACTGTTCTCGATGGGCCTAAGTCCGGTCGGATAACATTTGGTCGGATCCAAACAAGACCTCCAAAGAATAATCCATCCTAATTATTGCTTGTCTTGCCTCCTACATCTCCCAAATTCCAATCGACGGTTTCTTGCCTTCTCCTTGTAAAACTGTAAAAATTCCCTCTCCTTCCACTCTCCATCAACCCCTTTCCTCTCCACCACCACCTCCTATGCCGCCGGGAACGATACGTCCTCCTCCAACTGGTCATCCTCTGCTTTGGTTCCCGGTCGAGCTATCTGTAGCGGTATTCCTTGTTCGTCTCTGATTTTCTCAAGCACCACGCGGAGGAACCCTAGACGCAATCGTCGTCGATGACTTACTATGAAGAAGATGAGGTCGTTCCGGAGCTGAGGATCAGAATGACGGAAAACGGGGACGGTGAGAAATGGGGTTATCTTAGGTTAGGTCAGCAGCAGGATCTCAAGGCATCTGTGGCAGAGGGATTGCCTCCTCCAAGAAGATGGAGAGGGTCTCTCTGGTATTGGTTCAAGATGCTGCTTCTGTTTACATGCTTGGGTGTGCTTGCATGGGTTTGCCTCAAATGGGTCTGGCCCTTTTTGATGGAGAAGGTTGTTTTTTCTTCCGGAAACGAAGCTTGAATTTCTGGTGATATATTAGAACTGTTTGATGCATACGAATTCGGAATCGGGTTCCGTATCAGGGAAAGGATTTTTACTAATTCCTGTGAATTTACAAGTGTTTTAAGTTTACATATTCTCTTTATAGTCTCTGAGTGTAAATTATACATATGGAGCCTGGCATGGGCTAACTAGGACATTAGAATTCAAAAAAGATGAATTGCAATTTACAAGTGTTATATCAATCTCGGGTGCAGTTATGAATCTTTTGCTTTGGGTATTTATGGATGGAATGTGCACCTTGCCAAAGTTGTCTTAACACTTTTGTTTTTTCACAAGTTCTTATCGGCATAATTAGCAAAAGGAAGGGGAAATGAACTCTGTTCCCATTTAGTAGGAGAGTTATATTTTTTGGCCTAGGTGCACTGTGCCGCTTGCAGTTCTTTTGTGTTTCATTGCATTTTCAAATGTTGGGTATGTTATGACTTATGAGCTGTAATGTTCCATGCTAGTGTCTAAGCAGAAAGCAAAGCAAACCAGTGAATAAAATAACAAGTTTAGAGTTTCTATCCTCCTCGCTGGAGAGTGAAGTTTAATGTTTTTATGCAATTGTCAGCTCTTTTTTTGTTTTCTAAGAAAAATTTAGTCAACTGACTATTAACAATGAATTCACAGGAGATTATACCTATCATCAGTTGGGAGACAACCACTTTCAGCCCTCCTGTTCTTGCAGTTGTTGTTTTTATTTCAATTGCATTATTTCCTACATTGCTCGTGCCATCTTCTCCTTCTATGTGGGTCGCTGGGTTGACCTTTGGTTATGGTTATGGATTCCTTTTGATAACATCTGGAATGGCTATCGGCGTGTCTCTTCCATATTTTATTGGATCTCTCTTCCATCACAAACTTCAGGTTTGTATACCCATCTTCAATCTTTTTCATTTTTATGCCTTATTACATGAGTGATGACACACACTTGCATTGTTACTTCATATTTCAGAGATGGTTGGAAAAATATCCAAATAAAGCTTCATTGATTAGATCAGCAGGAGCAGGGAACTGGGTTCATCAACTTCGAGCTGTGGCACTGATTAGGATATCCCCATTCCCTTATATCCTATACAACTACTGTGCAGTGGCAACAGATGTCAAATATGTTCCTTACTTGTTGGGATCATTGGTTGGGGTTCTCCCTGAAATCTTCATTGCAATATATACGTATGGCTTTTTTTGCACATTTCTTACATATATATTGTATATAGGTGACTGGTCATCTTCTGATAAATTGGTTGTTGTGTTTGAGTTGCAGTGGGCTTCTGATAAAGGCGCTAGCAGATGCTTCATACGATCGTCGTTCTCTGTCAGCACCACAGATTGTGTTCAATGTGATTGGGTTCCTAGCCACAGTTGCCACTACAGCCATTTTCACAATGTATGCCAAGAAGCAGCTCAAGATACTAAGGGACGGGGAAGAGGACGAGCCTTTGTTGCTTGAATGAGCTGCTGCCATTGCTCAAAGCCATGGACAGACCAGGTTTCATTCATTTTTATTAAAAAGTGCAGGCCCTTAAGTCATCCTCAGTATTAACCATCTAACTGGAAGATTCTGGCAGGCACAAATTTATTTATTTTATTTATTTTCAAATATGGTGCGATTCTCTTAAGTCGGGGTTCGAGATGTTGCATCGGGTTGGCAATAGTTAGGTCAGGTATTGTCGCCCAGTTAACTACTTAGGTTGTCTGTCTCTTCTATGAGTTCTTGCTTCTTGTAAAAGATTGAGATGACCTAAATAGTGTTCCATGGAAATTCATGTGATGTATATATAGAACAAAAACAGAAGTACAAGGCCGTTTTGAATTCAGGCGGCTTAATCTGCCATGCCAATCTATGTGTCTCGGATTGTTAATGAATCCAATGAGAAACGTTGCAGAAAATTTGGAAAATTTGGATCTTCCAAGTTGAAAGTTGAGGATGCACAAACTGCTCTTTAGAGTTAATTGTCAATTTATTAGCTGAATTTTAAGAGTATTGTACAATATTTGTTAATTAATTTTTTGAATATTGTTTTTGCTAAATTTATAGAGATTGAAATTAGAATCGATGGGCCTTTTTTAATTCATGTTTATTTTGTCTTTGGGTCTTAACATAAACAGAAGGCCAAATACTTTTGCCTTTGAGCCTATGAATAACCTTAAGCCCCAATATATTTGTATTTGGGCTATGGAATAATCTGAAGACCCAATATTTTAGAATTTGGGTCTAAACATAAACTGAAAGGCAAATAATTTTGTATTTGGGCCTAAGCATAACCTGAAGGCCCAATAACTTTGAGTTTGGGCCTAGAAAAAACTTTCGGTCTAATATTTTTGGCACTTCACATAAAAGAAGGCCCAGTAACTGTGTTTGAGCCTTGACGTAACCTAAAGGCCCAGTATCTTTGTGTTTGGGCACTAAAATAACTTGAAAGCCCAATATTTTCGGCCTTGAGCTTTAACACAAACAGAAGGCCCAATGCCTTTTTCATTGGGCCTAGACATAACTTGAAGATGCAATATTTTTGTATTTGGGCCTTAACATAAAAAGAAGGACCAATAACTATGTCAGGACATAGACATAACCGGAAAGCCCAATATATTTGGGTTTGGGCCTTGAAATAACCTAAAGGCTCAATATTTTGTTTTTGGACCTTAACACATACAGAATGCCCAACAATTTTGTCTTTGGGCCTAGAGATAACAAGGAGCCACAATAAATTGACTATGGGCCTAGAAATAACGTGAAGGCCCAATATTTTCATAATTGAGCCTTAACATAAACAATAGGCCCAATAACTGTCATTGGACCTAGTCATGACCTGAAAGTGCAATAACTGTGTTTCGGCCTAGAAATAACCTGAAGGTCCAATTTTTGACTTTATCTTTGGGCCTGAACATAATCACATGGCCCAATAACTTTATCTGTTTCTGAACATAAAAAGAAGGCCCAATAATTTTGTCTGAGCCTAGATAGTAGATATAACATGAAGACGCAATAACTTTGAGTTTGGGCCTAGAAATTTCCTGAAGGCCCAATATTTTCTTTTTTGGTCCTTGTCATAAATATAAGGCCCAGTTACTTTGCCTTTGTTCCTAGACATAACCAAAGGCCCAATATCTTTGTGTTTGGGCCTTGATATAATGTGAAGATCCAATATTCTTGTCTTTGGGCCTTAACAAAAACAGAAGGCCCAATCACTGTCTTTGGGCCTAGACATAACCTGAAGGGTCAATGTCTTTAGCTGTGTGAGCTTAGACAACCTGAAGCCCCAATATTTCCGTCATTGGGCGTAGGTATAAAGAGAAGGGCAATAACTTTTTGTTTAGGCCCAACAATAACCTGAAGGCCCAATAACTTTGTGTTTGGGCGTAGACATAACCTGAAGGTCCAATAACTTTGTATTTGCGCCTAGACATAACCAAAAGGGCCAATATCACTGTTTGAGCCTTGAAATAACGTGAAGACCCTATATTCTCATCTTTGGGCCTGTACATAAACTGATGGCCCAATCATTTTATCTTTGGACCTAGACATAACCTGAAGGCCCAATATTTCCGTCATTGGGCCTAAACATAATCAGAAGGCCCAATATATTCGTCTTTGGACCTAAACATAATAAGGAGGCCCAATAGCTTCTTCTCTTGGGCTAAGCAGAAATGAAGTCCCAGGAGCTTCGTCTTTGGGCCTAAACAGAATCAGAGGGCCCAAAGGCTTCGTATTTGGGCCTAACTATAAATTGATGACCTCATTGCTTTGTCGTTGGGCCTGAACATAAACATAAGTGCCGGCGTGCCGGCGTGGCATATGAGAAGGGCCTTAAGTTTATCTATAATGGGAACGAAAAAAATTATAAAATATCCAAATATTACTACGATATTAGTAAAAATTGATAATCCACCAAATTAGTCAAAAGACCTTATAAATTTAGTGAGACTATATTACATGTTCATTTTATAGTAAATTTAATGAAAATAGTTAGCGTTTTATATAGCAAATGTTGTATAAATTTGTTTAATAAATTTCTAATTAGTATACTGTTTAACCCTAGTTCAAATCAATAATTTTCTAAATAAGCTTTAATCAAATAATTGTTGCTTTAACAGATCAAATAGCCACTCTCCTAATTGAATTTCTTTTATGTAAAATGAAGAAAGACGAACAAATGCCGGACGGAGTCTTCGTCTCCCTTCAACTGTGATTTTTTATTTACATGTTTGAAAAACAACTTCCCTAATCCGCCCCATGACCACCTGAACATCTTCATAAGCCAAAACCGCAAAACAAAACCGAAACCACCCGGGTTCGATGCACCGGCAACAGCACGAACCCGGCAACACAGCAACTTTCCCTACATTCAACAGTTTATCCCAAAGTTCAATCTCCCCTTTCTCATTGTACGGCCGGATCAACCCGCTCATATCCGCCCAGCACCAGAACCCACCTCCAAAAGAATCTTTCTTGCTGCTACTACATTCAATCCCCAACTCTTTCAACCCTCCAACGAAGTCCTCAAACATTTTCCTCAGCCTCTCTCGAATTGTCCTGATTAGGGTTTGCGTGAATCTTGTGTCGGAAAGAATCGAGATGAGCAGAGACTGGGTGGGGGTAGAGACCGATGAGAACCTCACCAGTTTCTTTAAACCGGACAACAGATTATCGTTCAAGGAGTAGACCACACCGACACTGAGCCCTAGCAGACAGAGGTCTTCCGACAAACCGTAGACAATATGAACTCTTGTTCTATCACAGTAATCCTCTTCGGACTCGACAATCTCAGCCATGCTGACAAAATCTTCCCCAGATCCCACAAACATCTCGTTGCATACTAGGTGGATGTTTTTCTCAGTAGCAAAGTCTAAGAGGTCGTAGAGTATCTCACGGGTTAGGAGATTACCGACTGGGTTTGACGGGTTTGAGATTACGAGGCCACGGACTTTGACACCACGTTTCTTGGCTTGGTGAAAGGCTCGATTGAGAGCTGTTACGGTCAGACTGAAGTTGTCGGTGCTGCGGCATGGGACGGGGATGATTTCCACCCCATTTCTCCATTTCAGATCCCTGTCAAATCTATAGAAAGGAGAATATAATGAATCCAAAAACTAAACTTTTGTTGAATTGAACGCTTAATGGTTACTTATTCTTACCCAGGATCGTAAGGTGTTGGGATTAGGAAGGCATTTCCAGCATCGGCTAAGCAAAAGGTAAGCATCTCGAGTGCAGCAGTTGCACCAGATGTTAATATCAGCTTTGATGGGTCGAAGGAAACCGATCTTTCCGTGGCTTGAGACATGAAATCTGCCACTGCCTGGAATGGAAGCCATTGAAGCGAGATCACAAATATGAAATGGATAGATTACTTTGATTATAAGAAAAACAATGAAATTTCAGAGTTTTGCATATTTTTTTTCTTCCCAGAACTGATAATCGAAGATTTCGATACAAACACTAGAAAGTATTCCCTTCCTTCAAATCATCCTAATTTGAAAGGTTTCATCTCAATTCAACCGACTATCAATCAAAAAATCAATTAATTTGCTTATGTTGATGATGGAGACTTTCGGGCCACCACTGTTGATGATGGAGACATTCGGGTCACCACCACTTGCTGAAGTGGAGCAATTGCTAGTGCTGAAGTGGAGCACTTCTGGTGGAGCACTTATGAAGGTGGACAAGTCAACTTCTGTGGCTTATAAGAACCAACAATGTGTGAAGGAAAATATAACAGACTTGAATTACGAATTTGAGAGAAGAGTTGGCTGTTGGTTTCTTGAGTGTGAGAAAATAGTGTTGTTGTGAGCCAGAAATACGAGTGAGTGTTTCAGAGAGCGATACATTGTAACACTATTTGTCTATAATGAAGTGTGGGTGTGAGCCGTGCACGTAGCCAAATTGGTGAACCACGTAAATCCTTGTGTCGTTTTGCATTTCTCTTAATCCATCGAGCCCCAAGATCCTGCAAGGTGGAAATTAGCCGCAGCTAATATCCCAACAGCTTCAACTCTAATCAGTTTTGAAGCCTTTGTAGCCATTTCAACGAGAGGCAGGCAACGCATTGGCAGAGATATTTATGGTTTACCTTAAACAGCAAGAAGCTCTTCTAATGTTTAACTAGAACAAATGTACATGAAATTTCCATCAAATGAAGAAACTTACCATTTTCAACTCCATCAATCCGTCGTAAGGCTGATAAGTTGCAATTCTACTGATACTCAAATCCTTCCCAAGTATTGCCTCTCTCCCATTTTCCACCACCCAATTGTGTACCAAATCCAAGCACAGCTGCATCAATCAAATCCAAAAATACTAATTTTAATGGAGGAAACAAAACCATGCAATTCACTTTCCAAAATCCAATGATTCAAACCTTGTTTTCCGACACGCCAAGTTGGATCACTCCATTTGGGTTAGTCGTTCTATCATAAGGGTCATCCTCGTACCGCCTAGAACCGGCATAGTCCGGCGAATCCCCATTTCGCCGGATTGAATTAGCACGACCCGACACGTGAGCAGGGCCGCCGGAGGCCCGCGGAGAAAGATGCATCCGAGACAGGGATCTCTGCAGTCCAGAAACGTCCGTCAGCTTCTCTGACGAGGAAGACGGCGAAGGCGGCCGAGGGCGGTGGCGTTTCAGGTAAAGCTGAAGGAAGTAGAAGAGAGCGCATGGGATGACGGAGCCGAGAACAAGACCTCCTCTTCCCTGAACGACTCCCTGCAACGGGACTATCACTCTCATGGCTGTCCCGCCTCCGCCACCACTGCCACCGGTCTTGGCTACCGCGACGGCCCTAGAGTCTTCGTCTGGATCGTGGTTCCGGCCCTTGTGGTGCCAGGTCCTGGTCATTGTAGCGAGAGAAGCAGCATCGTCAGTCCATGGGAGAGATGCTATGGGGTGGTCGGAGAGTACGAAGGGGGAAAACAACAATGGTGTTGAGTTGGAGTAAGGGTGACGACGTCTGTTCTGTCGAGATTTCCATTTCCATCCGTCCGTTTCTTATTTTCAGAAGGTCCAAATTATTATGATATTTACAAATTAGTACTCCAAGTATCCATTTATGAAGTGGAGGCTTAGTGAGTTTATCAAAGATTAGAGATTTGATGAATCCCAATATTAAAATTATTATTATTATTATTATTACAATATATGAATTTAATTAACTTATTACTCCATTTCAACATAACAGACTAGAAATAGGAAATTAGCACATATTATTATTATTATAAGAAAAATATTGTTATTTACATAAATTAATGAGAGAATTTTTTAAATATAAAAGCTATCTCAATTTTCTTTTTGTAAAGTATTTTTTGTTTCATGTGATATTATTTTTTAATTTTTCTTGTAGAGCTTCTATTTACTTGAACTTTCATGCATTGTACTAACTCTATATATTAGTAGAATGAACTTTTAAATTATATAATCTGTGTTAACTTTGAAGAATATTTTTGAAGTATCCAATACTTCAAGGGTCTGCATTGCAATTACAGATTCAATATTTGTTTTTTTTTCATGTCTGATTTGATATGTTGGTGGGACTTCATATGCGCCGTTACTTGCTTGAAGAGAAGATGGATCTAGTCGTTGGGATCTTTCGCCAGCCATGTGAATTCCCACTTTTACCCCCACATTAGCTTCCTGCTTTTCCGATGCTCTCACAGACCGTGAGGGAGATAAGTGGAAAATATTAATTGTTCCTTAAGTGACAGTTGAATCCTACGATCCAAGTTTCCTGCAAATTCGCATAATGCAATTAAATCATAAAGTCAATTCTACTCAAAATGTGATTTCGATTTAGATCTACCTAAATTCAAGGTTAGACAAGTTATTATAGATCGAATGCTTGGATTGATTAAGGCACGGGAGATTACGCGTAAGTGTGACTACTGTATCATGCTAAAAATATATTATCGCGTGTTCATCCAAGATACCAAACAAATAAGTTGTAGATATGTTAATCACTCTTCAATCATCGTTCAATATGAGATAACTTGGAGGTTATTAATCATCTTAATATATTTAGCTCTCTATTATGAAAGTTTGAAAATTATGTTATTGATGTTAAAAAGATGGTTCGCCTCGACCAGACTTAACGTGCTTCTCATATTCTTAAACTCATTATATGAGTGTATATTGGTTACTAATGAAAACTCATAATGTTTGTATTGCTAGTTCTAGACCTAATGTATAACTAGCTTTTGTTCTTGTTATTTATGTTCCTTAGTTCTAAATTATTGTAATCTTATTTTGCTCATTTAATGAATGTCTTACTTAGCAAAAATAATAATTAGGGGTGTCAATCCGAATCGACAGGTCCAATCATGGGTCATGTTGGAGAGGGGTCATGACAAAATATGCTCACTCAAATTGAATAGGTCCATTGGTCAACCTGAATGACCTATAAACTCATGTTCATTCAATTTGAACAGTATGACTTGCAGTATGAATCATACAACTTAACTCACAAACTTATATGACCTATTGATTCATGGACTTACCTGAACCATACGACTCATGTGACCTATGAACTTTATATATATATATATATATATATTTGTATGGATCCACGGATTGACCCACAGGTCAAGAGGTACGATCCAAACACGACTCATGTTTTGTGTGGGTTTGGCAAGTAGTGCCAAAATAACCCGTGAATCCAAAATATTCAATTCAAACACGCTTCATGAACGGATCAACCACGGGTCACTCATGGGTCATGTTCAAAATTTATACCCCATAACTATATATATGGTCATGTCCCTTGTAGGTTTGTTGAGTCCTCAACCTAACTACAGTTTCAAGTATACGCCATGAATAGTAGAGCCGTGTACGAGATTAGTAAGAGACAAGAAGACAGTCTTTGGATGTGAATGTTTGAGGCTCCAATGGACAGACAGTATGATCTTAGCTTGTTTCTAAGGTCAGGAGGAAGATGACATGACAGGAAGAATTGTCGGACTTACACTATTTATGCTGACTGATATCAATGCATTCACTCCACACGTTCAGTCATACAAAATAACTACGGATGTCGTTTCCAAACATTATATATTATCGGGTTGTTTAAGGGTAGAGATGGATGGATTATTTCAAGTTCAACCAAAGGGGAAGGGGATGAACACACTTCAAGTAATGTTGGGTAGATATAGTGGGACCGGGTCAAGTTGTTGGGTATCGATAGTGACAACTCAATAAGGGTAAAACCTCAAAGGTCCAATAACTTTTCAGAGAGGGACAAAATCTAAATCATTTAAAACTGGGTCGACCCACAGTAAGGGTAAGTTAACATCCATAAAGCAGTCCAGCACCAAAACCAAAACTAAAGTGAACGTCGGAACCCTATTACCGGTCGCAATCGGCCAAAGTCTCCTACTGCTCGCTATGGGAACGTCCGCCAAGAGAGTCAAATCTCTCAACTTTGGTCTCATAAGTCATAACCGACACTGAATATATATTCACGATATCTCGTGTATATCTGACACATATTCTATAAAGATTGTATAAGTCAACTGCAATATTACGTAATAATTAACTGTAATATCTGACATCCTTATCTTTAACAGCACAATATTCACAAAGATATTCAGCTGCCTAAAAGCACAATAAATACTCTTGCTTTACATACGTTCATTACGTTTTTGAGTTCATACACACAGTATACTCATTTAAGCATCAGAGTGAGACTTAGAGACATCTCCGCTGTTGCGCTCCCCTTCTTGCAGGTTTATCGGAACTCCGACGAAAGTTTGTGGTCACCAATCAATTGACATTCAAATCACTGTCAAGTCGGGAAATTCAGACCCAACATAAACGAATATAAAAAGTTTTTTCATGTGATATGCAAAATGAAAATTATTAATTCTGCACGAAATTTGTGAATAAGTGATTGTCGGATGATGAACTAAATGTTTTTGTCTTTTTGCTAAATATAATGATGTATTGCAGTTATAATTTATTAGATTCTTTTTATGAATCTAAGTTTTGTAAATAAATTATTCCTGATTGTTCAATCATTTTATGATCATAATCATTTTTTGATAAATGATCTCTATAAGTCAAACTTACTCAAATTTGATCAATCATTTTTTTATCTTGCTCTTCTAAATTTTCAGTGTGGTATCATTTTTCAATTTAAAAATGTAATTATTTTCGATTTATTCTTTAAAATTTTATATTTTCCCCTGATTTTTTAATTTAATTATTTGTCTTACTTTAATTATTCTTACTGAAAGCAAATATTAATCATCTAAGATACAATCCAAAGCAATGTTTGAAGGAAGAAAAACTTTATCTTAGATTGGCAAAATTTATAACTTTTTTTTTGTATTTTTAGGATAATAATACCCACTTTGCAAAAGATCAAGACTATTTAGTTCGTTATCGATCATTTATACAAATTGATTTATTTATTTGGTTGAAAAGGGTATCTAATGAATAAAAGTTATACAATTTTTATATACTATGCCTATCTATCGTACCACCTCTAGTTCAATAATTCGCTCTATATTTCGTTCTCTCTATTTATAGAACCTGTTCTCTTGCTTCTTAAGGTCGTGTTTGGCTATGCGTGGAGGAAGGAAATGGGCTCGGCTTGATCCCCGGTGACGAGTCGTAACGCTTCAACACTGATTTCTTGTTCGCCGGAAATTGTTTCTTCTTCGTTATAGCGATGGCGAGGTCGTTCGGGAAAAGCGTCCGCCAAACAAAGGCATGGAGGACAGTCGACACGAAGAGAACCGCCACCATGGTGGTCGACACAGCGGAGAGGGTGAGGACGAGGCCTTTACTTAGTACGGATGGCACTTCCTCGACGTACTTGATCGTTGCGACTGAGACAGTCGTCATCGGGAAGGTGTAAGCCCACCATGCTACTGAAAATCTGCATATTTTATAAAAAAAAAAAGGAAAGGAAGTAATGATATAAAAACCTAGATTGTAGGTTGAATCAACTAACGAAAATGCACAGTTGCAAATTAGCCCCTTTCTTTAGCGGACACTAAAACACACCCTGAACTATGCGATTTTGTAATATACACCATTGAACTATTGTATAATAAATTAATAATATACCTTCGATTTTTTTGTTATGCTTGTGAAGTATCATATTTTTTCATTTTTTTAATTCAGTTTCTGTGTAGAAAAAAACTTTTACTATCAGTAAAAGTAGGAAAATAAAAATATCTTCATGATGTTTTCATTTTTATTAGGAAAAAGTCTGAAAATGGTACAACATATTTGCATAAAAAGATTTTTCGTCAAACATGTTTTTTTCGTCCATGGTTGGGCGACCTGGTCTGGGTCTGAGCCCAGACCAGATCCCCAGGTTTGGGAGACCTGGTCTGGGTTCGAACCCAAACCATAGGACCCCCGATTGGGGCTCAATTGGAGCCCCAATCGGTTTGGACCAAACTTGGTCCGAGCCCAGACCAGGTCCCCAGGGTTGGGCGACCTAGTCTGGGTTCAGACTCTGGCTAGGGGACCCCCTGTGTGGCTCAAATCGAGTGTAACATTAGTGTAAGTTTGTAGGGTTTAGTTGTAAATTTTAGAAAAATATTTAGTTAATTTTGTAAATATAAAAAATATTTAACGGAATTTTTTAACAGAAAAGTAACGAATGTACCAATTACCATCATTTTCAAACATGTTGGACCAAAAACAATCGTTTGGGTTGGAAAACATTTTTTCGTCAAATATGTTGCACTATTTTCAGATTTTTCCTTTTTATTATGTTTACTGTCACTTTGATGGATAAATTAACGGAAAAGTGACTGAAATGTGTTCATGATGTTTTTCATTTTCATCATGTGGTTTTTGAATGTACATTTTGGCAACTCGGCTAGAGATGACCATGGTGCGGTGTAAACTTAAAATCGTGATTTTAACACATTTTTTTATGTGATTAACCACACTATTATATGGTGCGATGCAATTATGGTAATAAATTTTCTCCCTATATACCAATATTCAAAGTACCCATATTTTATTATAATGCTTGTAAATCAAATTTTGAACCTTTTAGTTCTAAAAGTTTACTTAATTTAACACAATCAAATTTAATTCAAATTTGACATATATATTGAAATATATTTAAATGCTAAGTACTTTTATATATATATATATATATATAAACATATACTATAATGGTTATAGTTACACTTAAAATATTTGATCCAGATATGTGATTATAATCATAACCGTATATGTGTGTATATATTAATATAATATTTAGATGATAAAAATATTAAGGAGGTATATCTAGGGGTGTCAAAATTTGACCCAACCCGTGGGTGACCCATGGTTGACCCGCCCACGAGTCGTGTTTGGGTCAGAGTTTTTGACTGATGGGTCATTTTGACACGACCCATGGATGACCCGTGAAAACACGGGTCAGGTTTGGGTCAGAAGCCTTGACCCACGGGTCAACCCATGACCCGTTCCATTTATATATTTTAGTCTATTTTTTGTTTTTATTGAAATGGTGGGTCGAACGGGTCAGATTGACCCGCGGGTCATGGAGGTCGAACGAATCAGTCTGACCCAACCCTTACCATTACTGACGGGTCAGGTTTGGGTTTCAAAAACTAACTCATACTATTACACGGGTAGTGTTTGGGTCAGAGGGTCTCTGATACGACCCAAGACCCGTTTTGACACCCCTAGGTATATCGCAAGGTTGGATACTTGAGGGGCTTTTCTACAATCCTGAAAAACATTTAAAAAAATTAGGGTTTCAAAGTAACTTACTGAAATCCCGTGAAGAAGTTGATGCGCACAACGAGTGAGATATACAAGAACAACGCAATGAAGTAGCAAGTCCTCGCCAACCCGTCGAACTCATCGTAAATCGCCGCCCAAGAAATGCTCGCCGCCGAGGGAGCAGCGATAAACATGGAGTACACCGGGTGCAGCTCTTTCGGCAGAGCCTCGCTCGTCGGTAACCTCTGATACAACGTAACGAACACCACAAGGTAGTGCGCGAACCCGACTGCCCAAAAGAATTTCCCAGCCTCCTTCCACCCGACACGGTCAGCCAACATGGCGCCGACGAAGTTGCCAACGACCGAGAGGTGGGACGAAGGGTTAGCCACCTTGCAGAGGCGACGCTTCCCTCCCGAGAGCCACTGGCCGTATATCTTGAGCTCTAAGAAAAAGTAGGGTGCCATGAAAATGCACCATACAGAAGGGTGGAGCGGACCGGGGGCCATGGCTCGAGGGGTTCCTATGGCTAGGAACATGAACACAACCCACGGGGCAAAGAAGAAGTTGATCCTGACGGGGTGGTAGTATTCTCTGCGTACGGCCTCAAAGTAGTATATGCATTTCAAGAGGTAGGTGGTGGAGACGGAGAGATGGACGAACAGGGCAAGGAGCCATAGAGATAGGTTGATGTCGTGGTTGATGTGGAGGAACTCCGTGGCCGGGCTCGTGGCCAACGCCTGCCAAAGGACAGACTGGCTGCTTAGGCCGAGGCAGATGCCGAAGGAGTTGATCGGGAAACGGAGGAGGAACGGCCAGGTTTCATCCTTGGGGAGGAGTATGTCTTCGGATTCCTGTAATCGTATATCTATAGCTGTTAGGAAACCTTAATCAGATGTTAAACCGCGGTTATAAAAATTAAATAAAATTAGTGTATTGCAACTTTTATACAAGTTCAATTATATATCAATTTACAAAAAATAGTTCAATTAAAAAATTACATAACCAAAAATTGCAAATTAATCCAATGTATTATTATTGCAACGACTGAAACTGTTACTTAGGGCTGATCATGGACGGTCCGGTCCGGTTTTGAAGGTAGGACCGAGACTGAAATTTCGGTCTTGATATTTGGAGGACCGAGACCGACTTTGGCAAAAAAAAACGCTCGAGTCGGTCTTGCTTGATTCGGGCCGATCTCGGTCTTGCTTGACTCGGACTGGTCTCGGTCTTGCTTGACTCGAGTCAGTCTCAGTCTTGTACCGAAATTTTTGATAAAAACAAAAATCAACTGGATTAGTAAAAAAAAATCACTGAAGTTGTGGTATTGAACCCGCTCGCTTCTCGTCTTCCGTCGCACTTCCCTTATGGAACCGATCCAAGGGTTGTTGAATGTTTCAAGGTCATAAATTACTAGTGTTTCAATTTCAAGAGTTATACCATGAATTTCTAGGGTTTTCTTCAATGTCGGGTCGGTCTGGTCCTAGTCAGACTTTTTTGGGGAAAGTCCGAGACCGACCTTGAAGGGGGAAAAAAAATGTCCACTCGGTCTCGGTACAGTCGGACTCGGTTCTATTTGGACCGATTTTGTCGGCAATTCGGTTCAACCGCCTTTTTTGATCCCCTACTTTTAGTTGGAACATGTCTCAATATATGGAACCTCTTCACTAAAACACCTCGAAAAGGGTCTCTCTTATTTTTCTCATAGAAATTTTTTATAACCAAATCTTCAATTTCGATTTCTAATCCAAACACAATCTGTAATTTATCATATCAATGAGTCAGTGAATCGACACGAAATTAATTATATATGTGTGTGTAAAGTCTGGTGTGATCGTACCTTGACTTCGTCTAGTTCAGGTCCTCTAAGAGCAGCAAAGTATCTAACAGCAGGAACAGCTTTAAGAACACTTTCCTCCATTGTTGGTGCATTGTCATTATCCAGAACATCAGAACTCTCTGTCTCTCTATCCTTCCTAGTATGCATCAAAGATATCTGCTTATTCATAGGAGGTTTCGTCTTTGTTCTGAACAGCCTGAAATCCCCTTTCTGCCCTCCTCCACCTCCCTGATCTTCAACTACCTGAGGATCTGCAGACGAAAACCCACCAAAACTGATACCACCTCTTGCCAGAACCCTCCTCTCTCTGCGAGACCTAGATTCTCCGTTCATGACAGAGAAACCTGTCGCCAAAGACACTTGCCGGTTGAAACCCCTCTGCTGGTGCTGCACCCGAGATCTTATCGATTTGCTCATGCGCCGATCTATCGATCTGTTGTTCTCATTTACCATGGTGGCATCGCCTGCACTTGTTCCTGGACCTGCCTCGGGGGTCTCTTCGTGTTGGAAAACCTCGTGGATATCTACAAAATGGTCCCCTAGATCGCCCGGGGAAGGCGGCCTGATCGGGTCCATGTTATTCGCAGCTGCTGAAACAAAATGTGCAAACTGGGAATCATTCACTTTGCATATGCATGGATTTCGAACGTAAAATATTATATATATCTTCGAAATACGTCATATCTAGGGTTTGGGGCTCCTGCATGCAATATAGAAGTTGCAGGGATGAGCTGCAGAGGAAGACAAAGGCCTAATATATGCATACCTTTAGATGAAATCGTGTCGGATTCTTGATTCAATTCCAGATTCTTGAATTGCTTTTTCTTCATCTGTGAATACGTTGAGGGAGAAGGGCAGGTTTCTGTGGCAAGAATCCAAAAAGAAAAATAGAAGCCATTTTCACCACCTAAATCTAATGTTTGACTTTTGGTCAAAATAAATAAAATCTGGTGTTTGACTCAGTTTTTATTGGCTTCCCCTAAATTAATCCATATTTCACTTTATATATATCAATTATAATAAGTTTGAATCCAAAAAATTCGACTTAGCTGTCAAATTTTATGAACTGAATCAAATTTATTGCCACATGGGAATGAGTTCTGATCATCTGTGCCTCCAAATGAAGAGAAATAACACCACGAGAAATCATTAAAAACACTCGAAGAAATTTGCTGAAAGAGACAATATATTACACAACTTTTATTTTTTGGCAATTTTTTTAAAATACTTGCGTCAAATTTTTAAGTAAAATTTGCTACCAATTTCTCATACTTGAAAGTTATTGCTAACAATTTATTACGAAAAAATAAAGTTTATCTACGTATATTTACAAATGTAGTTAATATTTAACAGTAGTTTAATTTTTAACCCTAATCTAAATGAACTCAAGTTGGGTCTGAATCCGACACATTTTAAAAGAAAAGGGTGTGTAACTAATTAAGAGTAGTACCTAGTATATATTTAAGAGTACGTAATAATTTCTTATGCAATATTTAAAAAAAAAAAACTATAAGAAATTTATAAGTAGTGACTTATATTATTAGCTATTATACATTTTCAAATACAGAGTTTTACACGGTAAAAAAATACAGTTTTAATCATGTAGAGCTTCTTCAATTAAGTTTAATAAAAAAATGTATTCATTTATTTATGCCACCTACTTTTTTGATGTACTTTTCTGTATTTGTGTCTCTAATTTAAAATATTTAAATTGGGATAATCAACTTTCTGCAATTAAAAATTAAAAATATTAATAATTGAAATGACAATAATTTCTTATACAATAAATTCATCTCAATTATATCATGTATACTCATTACTCACACCATACCTTATCTCCCCCGGCTTCACAAGATCTTGGATTCTGAGCCCCATCAAAGATGTCTTGCCCCATTCCAAAACATATCCAATAATATTAATTTTTACAAAAATAATATATTATTATATTTATTATTGTGACATATAATATTATTAATTTAAAAAAATTCATATATTATTATATTTATTATTGTGACATATAATATTGTTCAAAAAATATTGTTCTGAATTGTAACGGTAGAGCCGGTTCAAAAGTGATATGGTACTATGAAAGAAATTAATAGGGAGTTGTTCGTCCGAACCATAAAAAAATGAATTAATAAGTGGTAAACCATACAATTTTATAAATCACAGTTTTATATATTATTATTATTATTAATTACTTTAATTTTTTTTAATTTGAAATGCATCATTTTGTTCATAAGTGCTTCTCTTATTTTAAAATATTTTAGCGTTCATTCTTTCTATTGATCTTTTTATTTATTATCGGAATATATGTTAAAATTTATAAATTTAGAATACTTTATATTAATTTTTTATTTAAAGAAAATATACAATCGAACTTGTTCGAAAGTGGTATGGTAAAAAAAAAAGAAGTGAAGTGATTCAGATGAATGAGTCAAAATCGTAAAATTACCACATTTGAGGTAAAATACGGATCTTGAACATGCCCACCTCCACCACTAAGATAACAATTTGTCACTAGAGATTATTAATGAAATTAATTTGTTAATAGCGATTTTCGACCGCTGTTTTTCTATAGTGAAAATTTGTCATTTTTTTTATGTGCAAACTAATAATACTGCGTGACAGCTTAAAAGTATGATATATCTATCACTGCTCATATTAATGGTTTCTCAGTGAGAGAGATCTTGAAGAGTGTAGATAGATATAAGTATAGAACAGAGAAATTCAGTTGCAGGTAGATCGATATGAAGAATACAGATCAGGTGTTCCAATTCTCTGTTCCTGATGGAAATTCAGTCGACCACTTTCCTGTTCTTGCTGCAACCCAAGGCAGCTGCAGCAGTCATCACCGCCATCAGCTCGGAGATGATGAGGTGATGATGATGATGATGATGGCTGCAACTTCACCAGATGGAAACATGGTTAGCGCTGCACAAGGCGGCGGTGATCAGCAGCTACCTCAGAATAATATTGGCAGCAGCAGCCAAAACCCTAGCCATGGCTGGGACACGACGAAGAAGAGGAAGAGCATTCACAGAGATGTCGAGCGACAGCGCAGACAAGACATGGCATCACTGTATGGTTCTCTCCGATCACATCTACCACTTCAATTGCTGAAGGTCAGATATTTCTTCAATTGCAAATTATATATTCACTTTATTCATAAAAATAGAGTGTAATAATATGCATTTATACTTATGACTTTTATTCATAAAAGACTATGACTTTTAACACATTTCGTGTCTAAACAACTCTTATATGTTTAGACATGATTAATAACTGTATCTAAACACTTTTGATATGCAAATATACACATAAAGTCATAAACACAAAGTTATCGCAAATACGTGTATTTATTTTTGTATCACTTATAAATTTTAAAACTTAATCGTAAAATTAAATTATGAAATTTGTGAATTTCATATTGTGTTATTTTGTGTCACGTGATACGATTTCTGTCATATATATATATATGTGATTTTTTTTATTCAAAAAATTAATGGTGCATATTAACGTGCGTGTCGCGTCTTATCTGTTCATTAATCGTGTTACATGTCGTGATCTTATCATGAAAATACGTTTAAAACCTATCCATTTATACATAATACAATTAACAATACCACACATGAATTGTCACCGCTACGTTATATAATGTTCAAACTCTTTCAATACAATCACTTACATGCTATTTTTTAAATATTATTTCTATGCAAATCCATTACTGCAGTGTGAGTTCACTATGATAAATTAGGTTTTTTCTTTTGTGTTTGATTTTAGGGAAAGAGATCTATATCTGATCACATTCATGAATCAGTGAGATATATAAAGCATCTCCAGAACCGTATCCAAGAACTCAACGACCTGAGAGATAATCAAAAGAGATCGCTGGAGCCTTTGGATAACACTAATGCAACGGCTGCATCTCCAGTAACGAATCTGCAGAATAGCTATGGAGATAGTACAGTAATGGTGAAGCCTTGCATGGCAGGTGTAGAAGTAACCATTCATACCGATTTACGGCGAGGGATTCCTCTGTCAAAAGTGCTAGGGTTTCTGGGGAAGGAAGGGATAAGTGTGATTTTCTGGACATCAACGAGAGTTAAGGAGCGGGTGCTTTATTCAATCAAATCGGAGGTAATACGTATACATATTAACTCGATTTATAGGAGCTAGTTGACTGATTTTACTTCTTGCATGTGAATCTGCAGGTTAATGATCGACGGAAGAACTACAATCTATGTGATCTGCAGCGGAGAATAATGAACTTAGTAGGCTAATCGTAGTGATGTGCAAGTATTTCGTGTTTTAAATTCTTATATTTATCTACATAATTTGTTTTGTTTGCCCGTATTTTAATTTTTAATTCATTGGGTTAAATTTTATTACCGAGAGCTACTAAAAGTAAAAATGTGCAATAGAAATCAGTTAACTACAATTACACCTATAATAAAAAAAAAATGGGCCATTGGCACCGTGGGATGCTCGATGGATGGGTTTTGCAATCAAGTTCCCATATACCTTTGTACTTGAGGTAAATCTCCGTCCGATATGAGAAAACTAGCCGTCAATTCGTGGAGTACAATGAATTTGGAAATATTTTAAAAAATAAGTATAAAAATATATATATATAAACAAGTTTGTATATGCATATACAATGAATTGCGTGATGTGTTAATACATTAAATTATTTATTCACTCTATTTTTTCTTACTTTTTTTTTTAACTAATTAAATATACATCTAATTTCTCACTAAGCATCATTCGCCTAGGTAACTTTTGGGGTAACCATATAAATCAGTGTTATCACTTATCAGGATCAGACTGACCTTCGAACCGGCGAGGGGGCGGTTTCCAGTTCGTCCGGTTTAATCGGCCGAACCCGATTTAATGTGTGGTTCACTGTTGATAAGTAAAAAAAAACTGAAAATACAAAGTTACAAATTAAATAGTTTCAAACACATACATAATTACCTCAAACTATATAGTCTCAAATATACACATTACTCTCAAACACAATATAACATGTTGGGTCTGAAACTCTCAGGTGCTTACTTGACAGTGAATTAAATGTCAAGTGATTGATGATCACGCGCTTTCGCCTGAGCTCCGATGAACCTGCAAGAAGGGGATCACAACAGAGGGTGTGCCTTCGGGTCCCAATCCAATGCTTAAATGAGTATATTGTGTGTATGAACTCAAAACGTAATGAACGTATTGAAAAACAAGAGTATTTATAGAGTGAGGAGATCAAACCATTATAGGCAACTGAATATCTTGGTGAATATTGTGCCGGTAAAAATTATGATAGCATATATTACGGTTACAGCGTAATATTGCAGTTACCTTATGTAATCTTTATAGAATATATGCCTGATATACGCGGGATATAGTGGTCATACACTTGATGTCGGTTCGTGGGACCAGAGATGAGAGGTTGGACTCTCTTGGCGAGCGCTTCATGGCGAGCAGTATAAGGCATTGACCTTGGCCGATGGCGATCTGAGATAGAGCTTTGGCGTCCACTTTAGTTTGGGTTTGATACTGAACCGCTTTGTGAGAGTCAGATTACCCTTACTGTGAATCGGCCCGGTTATGAATGATATGAGTTTTACCCATGCAAAGTTATTGGGTCTCTGAGATCTTTCCCTTATTGGGTCGTCACTATCAATACCCAACATAACACAACATAATTACCTCAAACTTTGAACATACATAACACAATAGTCTCAAAATCAAACACAATAGGTTTAAACTTTAAACATAACTTCTAAAATTCTTTTTAATCACCTCCACTCCAATATGCATAACCACCGCTACTTTCTTCATTATGATAGAGTAAGTTTCAAACCAAACACCTATTAAAAAAACTGGTGATTGGTCTAATAAACCGAAAACCTAATAAATGAAAATCAATCGATTTAAACCGGAAAAAAAAACAATTGGTCTGTTAAATAAAATATCCCAAAATAAAACGAATCAGAGAATAGAAATTGGCTGGTTCACACCGGTTCAACACATTATTTCTATGCAAATTGGTCTTTTAGATGAATCAAACCAGATAGGGGTCTGGTCCCGGTCGGACCGCCGGTCCGATTATGATATAAACCGATCAAAAATAAAACTTAAAAATTTAATCCAGAATTTAGAATGCATCTTTAACAAGTCAATTCGAAAGTCGATTCCATATAATTTAAGGCATTAAACTCATAATTAAACTTTTTATGTTATATATATTTAGAAAAATATAAAAAACAATAAATATATATATCCAATAATAAGTATGATTTGACTTAGAATCAGCAACATCGATCTTCGTGTGTGCCACGAACTCTGAATTTTTGAGTGCTCAGAACTCAGAAGTAGGCAGAAGAAAATGACGTGCATATATAGATACCTAAAGGCAAAGAAGAGCTTCACCACTTGGGGAAAAATGCCTTCAAGAACAATCAATTTTCTGTTGGTGTTATTTGCGTGGTCGATTGTCGCCAAATCGACCATTGCCGCCGGTTATTACGCTCCTCCGGCAACTGGCTCGTTTCAACCGAAACCGTGGTCAACAGCTCACGCCACCTTCTATGGTGACGAGACAGCTTCAGAAACAATGGGTATGGTTCTATTTAAAAAGTTATTTAGAAACATGATATGTTAATGTCAAAATTATATATGAATAAATACAAATCGTTACGGATCATTTAATTAGTTTGTATCGTTTAATATTGGTTTGTAGGTGGAGCTTGTGGTTATGGTAATTTATTTGTGTCTGGTTACGGAACCAGCACTGCTGCCTTGAGCTCGACCCTTTTTAACGACGGATATGCTTGTGGGCAATGTTACGAGATTAAATGTTGGCAAACGACTTGGTGCTACAATGGGAGTCCCTCCGTCACAATCACTGCCACCAACCTGTGCCCACCAAATTGGTCACAGGACTCCAACAATGGTGGGTGGTGCAACCCGCCACGAGTCCACTTCGATATGGCGAAACCCGCGTTCATGAAAATTGCTCAATGGAAAGCCGGCATTGTTCCGGTCATGTATAGAAGGTACTACCTTAATATTTCTTTAAAAGTTTTCTGACTTGTATGTAGGGACGAAGCTTATAAAAAGTAAGGATGTCAAAAATTGACTCAACCCGTGGGTGAACAGCCTACGGATCGTGTTTGAGTCAGACTTTTTGACCCACGGGTCATTTTGACACGACCCATGGATGACCCGTCCCGAATTGTATATTATATTAAATATATATAATTCTGACTCATGTGTCAGTAGTCTTGACCCATGAGTCAGTTTGTTTCTAGGTTTTTATGTATTGGTGGGTCGAACGAGTCAGACTGACCCGCGGGTCGTGGAGGTCGAACATGTCAGTCTAACTCAATCCTTACTATTCCTGACGGGTCATTTTGATTCGCGGGTTTACCCATCAACCCGCGAGTCAAGCTTGAGTTTTAAAAACTGACTTATACTATTACACGAGTCGTGTTTGGGTCAGAGGATCCATGACACGACCCATGATCCGTTTTGACACCCCTAAGAAAAAGTGAATTTGACTCTAAAAAATATATATATTTTCAATTTAACCTTTTTAAGTCTTATATTTTATTTTTATTTGTGTTTACTTTAATTTTTACCCGTGAATTTAATTTATGACTTCATCCTTACTTGTAGAGTTCCCTGTGCGAGAAAGGGCGGTATGCAATTCCAACTCCAGGGTAACGGATACTGGCTATTGGCATACGTGATGAATGTGGGTGGGGCCGGGGACGTATCGGGTATGTGGGTCAAGGGGACAAAAACCGGTTGGATCAGCATGAGCCACAATTGGGGGGCTTCATACCAAGCATTTTCTGCCTTGCAAGGACAGGCCCTCTCTTTTAAGGTCACATGCCTTACGACCAAGCAGACCATTGTGATCAACAACGTGGCCCCTTACAACTGGAACTTTGGCATGACGTATCAAGGCTCGGTCAATTTCCGTTGAAATACACAAACATGAAATTTTGTGTTTCTTTTTGCCTCAATTGATAATGTGCAGTACTCGATTGTTTTGACTTGAAGAACCTTGGGACCTATTTATGAAAAAAGGGAGTTTTTTTTAAATGTATCATGGACTTTAGGGTTAATTTGCAAAAAGTGGCATAAACATTTGTCAGTGTCACTATATTAAAAAATAAAAACTATACAAACTTTAAATAAATTTATATTTTTAGAGGTGGAACAATAAAGTATTTTTTTTTTTTCAAATTTGGATTAAAATGAATATGAAAACACATAATTAATTATAATGTAAAGTACTATATTATTTTAAAAAATATGAGAAATTTGTTAGGAAATTGAGTATTTTTTAATATAATATTCTATTAAAATAAAAACTTTTAAAAAGTTCATAAGTATTTTTAATAAAACTATTTATAATTTGCAAATTTTCCTTTGTAATCAGTTAGGAGTTAGGACCATTGAAGGTGTGGTCATGTACTAATTTATTTCATAGTGAATAATATTTTTTAATTATTTCGCATCGAGTTATGCGATTAAGTTATAGATCAAACTTATGTACTATGTAATACAGTTTAATATTTCAACTAAACATTCAAATATTTTTTGTGGTTAAGATTATGACCAGCCATGTATGTCGGGAAAAAAAAATGTCTCGACTGAACCGAATTATACCACATTTTAACTGGTTCGAGAGTAGTATGCTATTTTAGATGAGCGTTTCAATTGAACCATAAAAAATTAATTTATAAGTGGTAAATCGTACCGTTTTATGAATAATTATATATATATATATTATCAATTATGTTTTTTTTTTGTCATTTTAAATAAATTATTTTGTTCATAAGTGTTTTTCTATTTTAAAATATTTTAATTTTTAATTTGTTTATCTATTAAAATTTATAAAATTGGAATATTTTTACTAGTCTTTTAGTTAAAGAAAACGTACGGTCGAACTGATTAAGGTAAATTGTTAAAAAAATAAAGCAATTTGGACAAATGGATAAAACTGTACCTTATTATATTTTAGATAAGGTACGATTTTTAAACGGATTCAACTCTGAACCGATTCATGTCCACTCCCACAACCATGATCTACTCTAGGTCTGGGTAAAATAAAATATTTCGATCAAACCGAATTGTACATTTTGCGAATCGTACCGTTTCCGAACTAGTTTACAAAATAAATGGTTTTTCAGTAAAAATATGAAGTGGTTCAGAAGAGGTACAAAAAATTGGTTCACATATGGTAAACCGTACCTCTTTAAGAATCGATTTTAATATGTTATTATTTAATAAAATATCTAACCAAGTATCTAACCAATTTAAGATCTAATTCTACAGTTTAATTCCCGAAATTATCTATTTTGCATTGATATGTCATAACTTTTTTTTCTCATTTTTCAAAGATATGATACGAGCATCATATTTAGATAAAATAAGACATCATATTTGGATCGAGTAAAGAATACAACAATATTAAGACACTTTTGATTTTTTTGATTTCAAACTTTATGTGGAATTGTTGAAGTATTATTGAATTGAATTGTTTATGTATTATTAGATTGATTGTTTTTTTTTAAAATAAAAAATAAAAATGTTTGGATGAATCGGTTCATAACCAGTTATTGAACCAATTCATAATCAGTTCAGAATAGGGACAGTAAATCATCAAAAATATGGAGCGATTCGGGTGAAGGGGTCGAACCGTACCTTATCTAAAATGTTGTAAAGATACGGTTCTAAACCGGTTTGGCTCCAAACCAGTTCATGCCCAACCCTAATCTACTCACGTAAGGTGACGAGCAGTGTCTAAAAGGTCGAGAAAGAATACAATGTATTAACTTTTTTTTTGGCCAAGAAAAAGGAATGAGCTAGTAGTGGCGACCCTAGGCCCATCCCGCTACGTAATGTCTCAGGTTTCCTGTCCGGGTCTCGATGAAGTTTTTATCCTTTGAACAATCAGCGCAAGTTAAACCACATGGGAGTCAGCGTTCTCAACCACTAGACCACAATTGCTGGTGATAATGTATAACTAACACATCAATAATTATTTGGGTTTACAGGGAAAGTTACAACCCATAATGTAAACTGAGGATGAATGTTAGTATTAATTACTAAATTATAGGGAGTGATATTAGAATAACCCAAATATACGGGTGTAGTTTGCAAATTATTTATCCGTCCGAGAAATCGTCTCCATGTACGATTAATAATTTAATGATTATAAATCCTTCGGTGCTACGCTTGGCAACCTTTTCGTTCCATTTCCAATTTCAACCACGCTGATCGGTTTTTCTTCCTGTCTACAGCTTCATCATCTAAAGTCCGTTAAGGGAAAAACCAGTAAACCATTTCGTTTTTGACTCTCTGGTTCTGCAAATTTCATGGCAGCTTCTACTTCTTCAATGGAGGATCAGCAGCGATTGGACGAGCAGCAGCAACTCCAACCACAGATTCATGAGGAGACGGAATGCATCTACAAGACGAAGCTCATTCAGTTCCTGGGGCGCTCCACTCCAATCATTCTCCAAAATGAAAACGGGCCATGTCCTCTCCTCGCCATCTGTAATTCATCCCCTGCTTCTCTTAGGGTTAATATCGCATATTATATATGTTTGAATTGGCCCAGTGTTGAATGCTCTTATTTGTTTTCACTTATAAGGGTCACAGTTTTTCGCATCGATGATCGCCCTATGAATGATGATGATCTTATTTGGATTCTCATCAGTAAATACATTAACTGCATTTGTCGGTCTTTGGGTTTGTCGACAATTGTCGTCGTCAGCTTTAGTGGATTGTTTGCATCGTCCGCAGCTTCCTTCTCCAATTGGTTTTCGGTAGATTATTAGTAAATAATTGGAGTAGAAGGTATTGAAATCGTGTTTAACCGTTCTTTTGTTTGACTTTTCTTTTTATAGCAAACTGCTGACCAATGTAAGTTTCTATTGATGCAGAGGCTTATGTCACTTATAATGTTCTCTGATTCAGTAATTTTAGGAGTTTCTTCTGACAACTGGAAAATTTGTGTGAACTGATTCATGAATCATATCAGTTTGCATCACCTCTTCACATGTAGGAAGGAGAAGCATATATACTGACTTGTAGAAAATAATTCGTTTCATTCTAATTGTTTTGTCTTCAGAGTGCAATCATTTCTGCAACACTTCATGTTTTAATTGCATTTGCTTGTCTCGTTCTTGTTTTTCACAGTAATCATGTTTGGAGAATGTTTTCCTGTGCTACCTTTGTATTTTTTTCATCATTGTGCCACTTCTTTTTTTTCCCTCATGGTCGCTTTTTCCCCGGAAGAGTGATTTACACTTGAATGATAACAGGTAATGTTCTTCTCTTGCGGAATATCTTGAGCTTGAGTCCAGAAACAACAGAAGTTTCCCAGGAAAAATTGCTTTCTTTGGTAGCTGAACGCTTGATTGATTCCAACAGTAATATTGATGTAATGAGCCTGTCTCGACATCTGGAAGCTATACGATTTTATTTGTTATCGGAGACACTGATATCTTTTCATTTTCTAAATTAACTGTAGAATAAAGATACAGGTTATATTGAAAACCAACAACAAAACATTGCAGATGCTATTGATCTACTCCCACGTTTAGCAACAGGGATTGATGTAAATCTAAAATTTAGGAGGTTTGCGCGCTATTCTGGTTACAATTATTGTGATTGTTAACTTAGTGCTACTCTCTGTTAATGTTAAAGAAGCTATATGTATCGATCGCAGAATAGATGACTTCGAATTTACTCGAGAATGTGCGATTTTTGATCTGCTGGATATCCCATTATATCATGGCTGGATAGTTGATCACCAGGTATTTTCACTTCAGCTGAATTCTGATAATTAGGCATATGTAGTATATCATCAAACTGGTTTCTGGGATTATTTCTGCTGAAAGTGGAAATAAATTACATCGCTTAAACAGAACCAAAGCATTCATAACTGAAAAGAATGGATTCCACTTATTTATTTAACTTAATGCTCTACTAAAGATATTATTATATTTTATGTATATTATGATAAACATAAGCTACTGCAATCTGAAGTCCCAGAACAAGTGTACAGAAAAATGACCCTGGACATTTGACTAGTCTTATAGTTGGTTGATTCAAGGATTACAAATGTAAATGTGCTATGTTCGTCTTCTTCTCCCCTGCAAAAATGTGACGGCAGACACGCTGAGGCTGTATTGTATTTAACATGGTTTAAAGAATAACTGGGACAGTCTAGAGATTTTTGGTTCATAAAATTGATTAAGCAACAATCAATCTTTCTATATGACACTCTATGGCTTTTAATACCTTCTATTTTGCCACTTCTGCTGTAGGATTATGGTACTGTTGACTCAATTGGTTCAAAGTCTTATAATTCTCTGATGGGCGAGCTTGTAGCGCTGGAAACTCAATGTTTAGATAAAGCAAAAGAGAATAACACGGAGGTTGAAGATTTTGTAGATTTTGCTGCTGCAACAACTGCAGCCCTGGGTGTACCTTCTCCAAGTCTTTCAAAATCTATGTCCTTTGATAATCCTACACATGCCATCACAGATTACCATTTGCAGAGTAAAGGAGAGCTTGAAGAAGAAACAGAGTTGTTGAGAGCTCTAGAATTGTCTATAGCTGATATTCCAAACACTGCTGATGCGACTCTCTCAACTAGTGATGGGAGGGATGATGCATCGGTTGCTTTGGACAAGACTCCATGTTCAATAAACGTTGATACAAATCCTGTGTCAGTGACTAAACTGCAAGATCATAGTAATCTTAGTAGTAGCTCTTCCAATCTGGAAAAGTTGGAAGAGAATAGCTCTGACATAAGGAGTCACACATACAATCTTCCATCTCCTGTACCTCTTCAACAGGAAGCAACTTCTTCAGTTACAGATTTTCCAGATTACTTTGATCAGCTAAAACGTTTAAAACCCCAAGAAACAGTTATAGAAAGTATGGTTGATGAGAAAAATATCAGCAGTTCAGCTCCTACGGAAGGTGTACCTCCAGATGCTTCAGCAGAACACAATGGTGTTGTGGATGAAAATACTAGTGGTCCATTAGGACATGAAGAGAAAAGTGTGAATGCAGTTGATGCTGCAGATATTCGAAATGCAGATGAAATACCAGCTTTGTTAATTCCTTCCAGTCCAAGTTTAGATTGTGAGTCTTCCAGTAATGGAATGCAGCAAACAGATGAAGCTTTTGCCCCCAAAGTTGATGGCAGTGAACCCATATATGAAGGTGAAGAATGCATACTGGACCCTAGCACTCCTCGCTTTGAAGATCGAGAACCTGTCTACGAAGGTGAAGTTGTTCTTGCCGAACAAGCCGACAAAGGTACTGCAGATGCACAGCAGATGACATCTAAGATCGAAATTACTCCACATCAGGGTGAGTTATTTTTGGAATGTAGTTGGCTTTCCCACATTCTGCAGTTGGCTTCTAACACATGCCAAATTTGGCCAGGTGAACTAATAAGGACTTTTTTGAAGAACAATGCTAGTCAATTGACCATTTATGGGTATGTTATCAAGTCAGTGCTCCATTCCTCTAGAGCATGGGACGTTCCCCTCCTGCTTAATAGTCATCATGCTTTCTTTCTGCAGCCTTTTTTGCTTACAAGATGGTTTAAAAGAACGCGAGCTTTGTGTGTTCTTTCGTAATAATCACTTCAGTACTATGTTTAAGGTCAGTTGGTGATTGTTTCTTCCCTCTCATACATGGGTTAGTCTGGTGTCATTTTCTGCCATGTTCCTTCTGAGATTATTGGAATTGATCATGCACTTGGGCTAAATCTCATGCCTTATTGCAGTTTGAAGGTGAATTATATCTATTGGCTACCGACCAGGGCTATATAAATCAGTCAGACTTGGTTTGGGAAAAATTAAATGAGGTACCTATTGTATATAGGCTTATTATTGTGTGGAAGTTGTTCCTTCTACATAATCATCCTCTGTTTTTCTTGCTCACTTACGAATTTTATTTCAGGTTAATGGAGATACCGTGTTCATGACTGGTAATTTTAAGGAATTTAGAGTGGATAGCCAATCAAACAACGGTTCTTGGGATGAGCATAATGCTGTAGCTAGTACTGCTGTACGTTTTTTTTCTCATGATTTATTTTATCCTCTACATCATTTGATGAAGTGAAAGTAATCTAATTAACTATTGTTCTGTAGGATTACATTGCTAGCATGGACAGTGCATCACAATCTGGGTTTGACATGAAGTAATCATCTTTACTTTAGCCATGCTCATTGATTATTAATAATTTGCTGGGGGAAGAAATAAAATGATTGCCAGTTTTTTCAATAGAGGTTTTTGTTACTGCGACCCATTAACATAATTGTACAATTTCCTATGGCAGTTCGGACCTTCAATTGGCAATAGCTCTGCAGCAGCAAGAGTTTGACCAGCAGCAGCAGCAGCAGCAGCGTCAGACTCCACAGCAAACACAGGTTGATGGATCAAGACTTGTCACCGGTCCTCAGGTAAAATTAACACAGAAATTCAACACAGCATGCATTATTAAATTACTAAAGTTGCTGCCTTTCATGTTAATATAGAGATAGATGATGGTTAGCTAGCATTGAAATGAATGCAGTTATAATTAGACACGGAACGGTAGTTTCGATTCTATAAATTTAGCATCACTTCCTTTTATGATGAGAAAGTGCCCTTCTTTTATAATCACGTAACTTAAGCAGCAAGAATTGTTTTGCAGGTGCCGAGAAACAGAGCACGATATCCTCCAACTTCAAGCAGCAGGCCTGAGGAAAAAAAGTCAGATAAGTGTAGTATTATGTGATTTCTGCTCTGTCTGCCTTGTTATGTAAATGCCTTTTTATGGGGGGGGGGGGGGGGGGGAATTCTTATTTCTTCGTGGATCTAGTATAGTAGGTGTCTTTGCCATGTTCTTATTCACTTTGCGGTAAAATGCTTGTAATTTTAGATCAATGATGTACATTGCAATTGCAATCGGACGCTTACTTGCCCTTTTAAAAATGATAGAAAAACAACGCTGGGATTACTCGATTACTGGACTGCTCAAAGACACTTCCCTTTCCTTGATTGGTGATCCTTTCTTGTTTATATCTAAGCCAATTTTCAGCGTCATTCAAATCAATTTTCTCAAGATTTTGCGTATGTACTTCCAAAACTGCCGTTCGCCTCCATTTGATCCCTTACAAAACAGACCAATCATGACGTGATAATGTTACATAAATGAAAGGGTTAAATATTAAATTGAATACAATTAAATTTTATAATATACTAATTAAATTTTACGAAAACATATAATTTATTAGTCAAACTTTCCAATTCGGTAAATTACACATGGCAAATATGCTAATGGACTGAAAATATAATTTAAGGAAAAAGTCTCAAAATGGTTCGAACATGTTTACACAAAATGTTTTTTTGGTGCATTTCTTTTTTTTTTTGTGATGGTTAATGGTTCAATACGTTTGAAAATGATGGTAATTTATATATCTGTTACTTTTCTGATAAAAAATTTCGTTAAATATTTTTCATATTTGCAAAATTAACCAAATATTTTTCTAAATATTACAATTAAAACCCACAAACTTACACTAATGTTTCAAACAAGTCCCGACTCGATTCGAGCCACACCAGTCCGAACCCAGACAATGTCACCCAACCCTGGAAACTTGGTCTGGGCTCGGATCCAGACCATAGGACCTTTGATTGGGGCTCAATTGGAGCCCCTAATTGGAGCATCAATCGTTTGAACCGAACTCAGCCAGGTTCGGTCCAAAGTGATTGGGACTCCAATCAGTTTGGTCGACCTGGTCTGGGTTCGGACTCTGGCTAGGGGACCCCCAGTGTGGCTCGAATTGAGTCAGGACTTGAAACATTAGTGTAAGTTTGTAGGGTTTAATTGTAACATTTAAAAAAATATTTAATTAATTTTGCAAATATGGAAAATATTTAACGAAATTTTTTAACAGAAAAGTAACGAAATATCAATTAACATCATTTTTAAACATGTTGAACCAAAAACAATCAATTGGATTGAAAAATAATTTTCGTCAATTTACAATTTTCACACTTTTCCCATAATTTAACGAACAATTCATGTTCACATTGGAAAACATTAAACGTGTCCATATAAATAGTTATTTCAATATTTGATTAAAATATAACTAATATCTACATTAATAAATCGACCGTGTGTACTGCATGCTAATGATTCATATGTTATTGTAATAATAAAAATATGAATTTAACTTTTTTTTTGGCCAATATGAATTTAACTAAAGACAGCAAATAATATATGAGATCGGTGAACCATTTTTCATATTATATAAAACAATATATATAATAATAATATGAAAAGAAGGAAGGATCCCTCTAGAATATTAATATCGTAATATATTGTAACTGTGCAATTTAAAGTTTCCAGAATGAGTGTTAAAAATGTAAAAAAAATTATAATTAATTTCTTATCTCTTATAGACTAGGATGACTGTCCTCGTGTTGTATTTTGATAAAAAAAAAAAATCTCTTATAGACACGGATTACAATACAAATAAATATTATTTTAAATATAGAATAAATATAATGAAATACTTATATTATGAAGTATGAACACTTATATTATGAAAAATTATTTTAATATATAGAATAAATACTTATATTATGAAGTATGAACACCGGCTAGAAAAGAAAAAAAAAAAAAGGAAAAGGAAAAATACGTATCACATATTCACATCGTTGTCCGAATCTCCATTTTAAAGATCTCATCACCATATAATAACAGACCGCCTCACCCTTCTTCACTCCACTTCACCTTCCTCTCCTCTCGTCTCCCTCCCCCCTCCTCCAGTCTAGATCTCCATCTCCATCTCTCCACAACCAAACTGAGATAATGGGTCTTCCATCCGGAAATGCAGACTACGATAAGCCCTTCAAGTTCTTGATCTACGGACGCACCGGATGGATCGGCGGTCTTCTTGGCAAGCTTTGCCTGTCCCAGTCCATCGACTTCGCCTACGGCTCTGGCCGCCTCGAGAACCGTGCCTCCCTGGAGGCCGACCTGGACGCCATCCAGCCGACGCACGTTTTCAACGCCGCCGGAGTTACCGGCCGCCCCAACGTTGACTGGTGCGAATCCCACAAGGTCGAGACCATCCGAACCAACGTCGCAGGCACCTTGACCCTCGCTGATGTCTGCAGGGAGAGAGGCCTGATCCTCATCAACTACGCCACCGGATGCATTTTCGAGTACGACGCGGCTCACCCCCTGGGATCCGGCATCGGGTTCAAGGAGGAGGATACTCCCAACTTCATCGGATCTTTCTATTCCAAGACCAAGGCTATGGTGAGTTGAATCTTGAATCGACACTCTGTTTTCTATGGTAGATCTGGTGTTCTGCTTTTGGATCTGCGTAGAATTACATGAATCTCGGAGTTGGATTGCAGTGATATAGCATGAGTTCAATGTGATTAACTCATCCATGTAGAATTAGTTCAAGAACATTGACGTGGTTTCCATCCATACTAAACAGATCGAACCTCCAATTGAAATCATAAGACTTTACATAGCAATTGGATTTCAAATCTTCAATCGATCCGTTAAGCAATTGAATATGCCATGTTTTTTGGTTAGAGGGAATCCACTTGAATCAATCCAAAGAATCTCACACTTCATCGACTGGTTTGTTGTTACTGAATTGATTGTGATTCGTGAAGGAAGTTCGTTCAGAAGCTCTAGATTTGATTCCTGCATATTCAGATTTGTAATTCAATTCTTTGCTTCTGAATTAGGTGGAGGAATTGCTCAAGAACTACGAAAATGTCTGCACACTGCGAGTCCGGATGCCCATCTCCGCTGACCTGTCAAACCCACGAAACTTCATCACGAAGATCACTCGATACGAGAAAGTGGTGGACATCCCCAACTCCATGACCATCCTCGACGAGCTCCTCCCTATCTCCATTGAGATGGCCAAGAGGAACCTCACTGGAATCTGGAACTTCACCAACCCAGGTGTTGTGAGCCACAATGAGATCCTCCAGATGTACAAAGACTACATTGACCCTACCTTCACATGGAAGAACTTCAACCTCGAGGAACAAGCCAAAGTCATTGTTGCACCCAGGAGCAACAACGAGCTCGATGCTACCAAGCTAAAGACAGAATTTCCTGAGCTATTATCCATTAAAGAGTCTCTGATAAGGAACGTCTTTAAACCGAACAAGAAGACTGCTGCAGCTTAAGGTGCAAGAAGGGGTCACAATGTTTTTGCTTTTGTCATTCAATTGGGTGTTTTAAGTTGATGTTGGTTGAAATTCGATTCTCGGAGTAATGTCAGTTTCCTCCATTGGCAGCTGTAAACTTAGCCTCAATCCCCTCCCTCCCTCCATATATTATTATTATAGTAAGGCAAAGTTTGCCTCAATTATCTGTTATGTTGATTTGGATGTTGGTAAATTTGTATTGATTTGAATCATTGGAATAAATCAACTCAAGAAGATTTGACATTATTGCTTAGATTATTGTTGAGCACATATTTAACTCCATATTACACAGTCTTTCTTCTTACGGAGTGCACAGTCGGTTGAATTGTAATGTGTCTGCATAGTAAACCAATTGCAGACAGGATCCAGCAGAATGCAGTATTACCTGATATTAACTCGAATGCAGTGTTGACAGCTGTTAACAGTATTAAAAAAAAGATACAATCGGAGATAGGGCCGACAATGGTGCGGTGAAAAATACATAACCATGGTTATAACCGTTACTGTTTAATATGGTTAACCGTACCATTATGGTACAGTACGGTTATTGTGATGAATTTTCTACCCATAATGGTTATGGTTATGATATTTGAGTTATACCCATAGTTGGTTATAACCATGGTTATTATAGAAATATAATAATTATTTATTATTAATAAACTAATATATATTAAATAATGAAAGTTAATGGACATACATGTAATAAATAAACATGATGTTAGTTTTATATATTTTTATTCTTGGCAATATAGATTTATGTATTTTTTAAAATAAAATTTTCGATCTTTTATTATATTACATGTATGGAATAAATATGGGTATACGGGTAAAACCATGATTAATAACCACGATTATTTTAATGGCTATGGTATTGAAAATTATACCCGTAATGATTATAGTATGTGGTTTAAAAATATGGTATGGTTATGTTATTTGTCATATCCGTACCATACTCTAACCATCGCCAACCCTAATCGGAGACATGTGAAGTGTGAAGTGAAAAACTAAATAATCAAATTGAAGAGAATCTTATTGCGAATTATCTTTCATGGAATAACAAAAAGAAGACACATCTGCTTCTCAACTTACTACAATCTATGAAGTGTTATAATTAAAAAGAATTACACGCATAAGGAGGAAGGTGAATGGCGTTACAATAACATCCAAGCATGTCACACTTGTACAGCATCATTAGCGATACTTGATCCATTCTGTTACCACTAATTCAGTGACCATTTGCAACTGCTGATCCATTCTCGGACTGAGTGGTCATGGCCTTCTTCGCATAGAACCTCCTATACTTGGAATCGACCTCGGTCAGATAGTATGTCCCAGGAGCCAATAGGCTGCAATCCTTGCTTGTCACAAAGTCCTTCCCTCCGTATCTGTGCTCCATCAGCTGCATTAGCTCCACAAATTTCTCTGGCTCGGACTGTAAAATAAAAACGAATTAATTCATTACTTCTCTTTCCAAGAAATTCTTCACTGTATGTCGAGATAATGCCACATCAACTTGGTTTTGTTAAGGAATTTGCGAATTTTTTGTGGAGTTTTGAATGAGGTGGCAAGATCTCATCCATTAATCAACAAACCAAAAAGTAAATTCTCATGCCTTTGAAGGCAAATGGGGACTGGAAATATTACCTCATGCCTTGCCTTCAACTTCTCTTCGACATTCATGATGCTTGCAATGTTTGACAAGCTGAATGGATGCTGCCCTGCGTTGAATTGCAGAGAGAACATGGTTGCCGTGGAGCCACTCCCGTACGAGAACAGGATCACCCGCTTCCCGTCCTATAAGATGATTCAAAATAGAAACTCATTATTATGCATTATTTTACAAAATGGACTTTAACAACAACAAAAAAAAGTTGAGGATTTACCAGGGAGCTGTGCTTGTTGTGAATGAGAGAAGCAAATGCTGCATATAAAGAAGCAGTGTACATATTCCCGACTTGTTTCGGTATCAAAGTTGTTGGCTGCACCTTTGCATTGTAGAGAGGCTTTGCAACTTCTTGCGAAGCCTGTATTGTATAACCAAAAATATGGTATATTTAGTTTAGGGTTTGATAACTTTATATAAATCTAAATGAAGTTACAGATACTAACTAAAATATAAATAAAGTTAATGGAATTAGATAGTTACAGACCTTCTCAAGGTCTCGGCTTTGGTAGCTTTCATCACCTGATAAGCTTGCAAAGGGTGCCAACTTCTCTTTGGCAGCCTCATCCACAGAGCTGCAACGAGCGAAATTCAAAAGTCAGTGATCAATGGTAAGTAAGATCAGTTTATTATTTTTAAGTTTAGGGGATATGTGAGAAAGAAAACCTGGCATTTCTAGTGAAATCGTTGAACACCAAACGAGCAAAACTCTTTTGCACAAGCTGGTATATATCGAAATAACAAGTATTAAGAATGAATCCAAGTCCAGACTAACTCATTTAAAATAATCCAAATGAATAGAGACACTAATGGTTACAGATTGTAATGCTACCTTGTTGTAAGGAGAGTGAAATACAAAGTACTCGGCATCACACAGAGAGAATTGCTTTCCCTCAAATTTCTCATACCTATGAGTGAGATCAGTGCATGGCATTAGCTTGAAGTTCATGCAAGAGTTCCAAATACTTTGAAAGACAAAAAGACTCACTTGTGACATAAATGTTTGTAGCATGAGTCTAGAGCCTTTAGATAACATGTTTGGGACAACTTCCCATCAACAACCTATAAGACATTCAAAAGCTTAATTATGAGTCACAGTTTCTTTATCAGGTAATATCTGTCCCGGTTTAGAGATAATTATCATGAAATAAGAAGAGATGGTTAATTATAAAAGCTACACATGCAGGGTGTAAAGAGCTAAAATTCATATCATCGATCAGGAGGAATAATTACCGGATATTCACTGGCAAGGTTAGGCTTGTAAAAATCATAGACATGGGCCATGTGGCTCCCGCGTAGTTTGCTTTCAAAGACAATAGGTGCATCAGGTCCAATAAGCAAAGCAATAGCAGCTGCACCACCAGTAGGCCTTGCTGGTCCTTCTGCGTACACCTGAGAAGAAGAAAAAAAACAGCAAATTTAATCTTAACCCCACCTCCATCTGGAATCAAGGATAATTTCTTTACGTTTTCCTTACTGTTAGGGAAGTTGTAAGTTATTGAAATGACAAGCTTAAAGTAGGGGATACGTTTGCTAACAATTACTCCAAAATTACAAAAGATTCTAAGATACTCCAGAGTAAAGAGGATGTAATAGGATAGCTTTGAAGAAATGGAGATGCCTATTTGGGCAAGAAAGATAAATTAATAAACTCCAAATAAGCATCCAAAAGTAAGTCAACTTGTTTCTGAGAATTTTTTCATGTACATATGACTATATGAGTATGTGCAAAGGAAACATTCATACCGCACTATCTGTGCATACAACAAGACCATAGCGTCCATCCCATGAAGCACTCTCTACCCAGTTGACACAGTTAAATAGAGCTGCTGTCCCTCCGTAGCAGGCATTGGTTGAATCAACACCTTCAATGTCGGTGTTCCCAGCAGCCTGATTAAATCAACCAAAAATGCTCAGAATGGCAAAGCAGGCAGCTAAAAAAGAAAGATGCTTAGGCCTCAGATACAGACAAGAAGAAAGCACTAGCATTTTCTTGTTGGATATGCTTATCATGTGATGCTTCTAATGAAGCAGTTTTCAGGAGAAGTGTTGAGCATCAACACTAACAGAGATTCGACAATATTTACACAAAAACAGATCGGGACCAGAGTACAAGCAAAGATATACACCTCAAAAATTTGCATGAGGAATGTCTTAATTGACTTGCTCTTATCAATGACGGTCTCACTGCCAACTTCCAGGCGTCCAATTTGTTTTGGGTCAACCCCATATTTCTCAAGGAGGGAGGAAACAACAGTTAAGCTGAAAAGTGAGAAATACGTAGACATAATTAATGAAACAGAATCGTGAGATTAAATTAAACAAAAACTCGGCTAGTCCCATATTAGCTTTGAGTAGAAAACAATACATTGCGCAAAAGTGGATATACAGATACCGAAGAATCTAAATAGATGCAAATGTAAGACCGTAAGAGTTTCTTGTAAAATAAAAGATTGAATAAATTGAGAATTTGAAATATTACCTCATTGAGATGACATCTTCAACCTCGGAGCAGAAGGCCATGCAATCTTGTCCGAGACCAATAGTATATTTCCCTTTGCTTGCACCATCATGAGCCTCAAGTACTTCCTAATTATACACAAAGGATCGACATTTATGTGAAATCACTCACAGAACAATTAACATAATATACCAACATGAGCTGCAAAGAAAATTGAAATTTTCCACTTTGGCTGGAAGAGGAAAATTTACAGAATTATCTCAGTTATTTGTACGATCAAACCGGACGCAAGCAAGAAATATATGTTTCTGTGCAAAAAATACTTCATTTCAGAACAGCGTTCTCACTTCTCAGATTTACTAATAACGCGATAGATCAGCACTTCAAATGTTCTCAGATAAGACTGAAACAAGAACAGCGAACTTAGCCGACTGGAGACGCCAAGCGGGCCCCAGAGTTAAGCAGCAACCCAACAACCACCGTATTTTTCATGCAGATCAACTAATCATGTAATCAAGTTGTTATAATTAGAGAAAGGCTTGACGGAGACGTCGGTTCACGAAGCATCTGAGAACAATAAAGAAGCTGAAACTCCTAGAACTATTTTTCAATTAAGAATCAGAATTTAGAAGGAAAAAAATTCCATTCTTCGGATCTAATACAACGAAATGCTCAATCAGTGCGCAGATTATCCTAAAAGGTGTTGCAATATAAAATTAAAACTTCCACTAGTGAAACAGAGGTGCCAGGTCTCTAGAGAGCTCACTTAAAAACAAAGAGATTCGAAAAAGCAACAGCAACGAATGGCGAACACAATGGTAAGAGAAATCGAAATTGGATAGAGTTAGTCTACAAGCATGCATCCAAAGAGTAACTCCGTGATGATTGGAGTTGAATGTTCACACATTATATCTTCATCCAGTAAAATCCAGATTATGAAGAGCAAGCCAGGAAGAAGATGGAGAGAGATACCTGCTGGATACAAGTGGGAGGGAAGTAGATGTCCATGGCGAGGATTCCGACATTCTTGGCCATTTTCTCAGCAAACCAGAGATCGATCGAAGAAGCAACTGCAGCAGAGGTGGCTACCCAACCTCGTTGGACCAACGATCTTTCTCACAGAAAGAATGAAAGAGTTGAGGAGCTCCGTCGATGATCGTGTTGTAATATGATGGTATTGGTGGAGCGCTTAGAGTATATATAGTGGATCTCTCTCCAGTCTCCCCTCGAGCTTGTAGTTGCAGAGTTGCAAAAGAGAAGCTATTTTCCCTAAAGCCCTCAACTTTTCCTGTATTAACATATTTGCCCTCACGTTGAAAAAATAAAAATACATCTCTTGACGTGCTGGGAGGAAGTCAAATTTGTATTGCGGAATTAACTAATAACGAACATTTTTTAGTATAAATAAATACAAATTTTTGATGGACTAATTTAAAATTTAATTATTTTTTCAAGCTAAAATGAAATTATTTGAACTCAACTCTATATAGTATATACATTCGTCTGCCTTAATCAGGAATGACAAATTAAGGCACGTGAATAGCGTTGTACTGTAGAAAGAGGGTTAGAGTAGTTGAGCCGTTAAGATTACGCGCCCTGGTAAAGAATATTGGTATTATTGTAACTTTAAAGTTAAAATACGAATTTACTTCAATGTTTATACTCAATTTAAGTTTCTACCTTAGTATTAATTTTTAATATTGGTCATATATCCGGTTTTCCCATTTTATAAGATTTTCTATCCAAACTTAATAAAATATATTTTAAAAATAGAAAGATTTTAAAATATTATAATTTAACTTTTTTAAAATTTCTATATATTACAAATGAAGTTGACTTTAATCGAGACTCATTTGAATTTCAATCAAATGGGTTTGGGTCTTTACCCAGACCAGCATGTTCATGTGTGGGGTCCGAGTCAGATGTATGGGTGTCAAAATCTGACATAATCCGTTGGTGACCCGTTCACGGATCGTGTTTGGATTACGGTTTTTGACTCATGTGTCATTTTGACACGACTCATGGATGACCCGTGAAAACATGGGTGAGGTTTGGGTCAGAAGTTTTGACCCACAGATCAACCTGTGACCCGTCCCATTTATATATTTAAGTATTTTCCCGGTTTTTATTGAAATGGTTGGTCGAACGGGTCACACTGGCTCGTGGGTCATAGAGGTCAAACGAGTCAATCTGACTCAACCCTTACCATTTATGGCGGGTCAGGTTTGAGTTTCAAAATCTGACTCATACTATTACACGGGTCATGTTTAGGTCAGAGGGTCCTTCACACGACCCAAGGACGACACGACACATTAGTCGACCCATGACCCGTTTTGACACCCCTAGTCAGATGCAAACTCTAGCCCCCTCCATTGGACTTCAATTTAATCATAATAGAATTAGAATTTAGGGTCGAGATCCATACTCTAACCCCTTCGATTAATGTTCAATCGAGTTTCATATCGTATTGGAACTCAATTGTAATAAATAATAAAATTTTGGAAAATTTAATTGCGGCATTTGTAGAAATATTCTATCATTTTTACAGTTTTTTTTTAATATATTATATTATATTTGAATATAAAACTAAATCTTTTAAAATCAAACATTATAGAAAATTTACAATTATACTTAAATATTAAGACGTAGAAATCATATTTTACTCTAATTAGTAATTACTTAAAAAAAAAAAGTGCAAGATGCAAACAAGATTCTGTCAGATAAACAAGTGGCAGCCATTAGGTGATGTCCCTTCCTACTCTCTGTCATAGCCCTTGAAAATAATATTTTTACTATTTTATTTTAAATAATTTTAACTTGAAAACTAAACTAATTTTAATCATCTTTATTTGGAGTCTAAATGTGTACCCTCAAAGAAGTTTAAAATCAAGATACCATTTCACGGTGGTATATAAATTTTCACCTCTTCAGTTTTTATTATACTTGACCAAAAAAAACTCTCATAATTAGTATTCATTAATATAATTTAGATTAATTGTTTTTAGAGGTGAAATTAGTTTATTTCGTGTAGTTTAGTTCACTAAATTTGACCATCATTTTTTGGATTACGATGGTTGAAAGTTGATAGAAAATTAAGTTAAATGAGACAAATTTAAAGATATACTATTAGATATATGATATTATTGATTCTAAATAAATATCTTAACTATCTTTTTGTAAGTCTAAATTTAATAGAGAAGATGTTTAATATATTACGCTTATATATATATTATGAAATTTCAATTTAACCATCTCGATATTAAGAAAACTTTCTCACTTTTAAGTGGCGTCCCCCCACCCACCCACCCACCCACTTTAGTTTTTAAGAAAATATTATCAGTATTCTCAGATTTTAAATTTACACGCTCTAAAACCACTATTAAGTTAAATCATACATTGATTAATTTTGCTAAGTTTGAAATTCTTAGTGAAAGACACATCTCAATAGATACATCTACCAACCTTACATCCCTAAAAAATAAAAATAAAAAGACTAGACATACTCTTTTTTTTTTTTTAATATTTCAGCTTATAAAGACCATTTTAGAAAATTTTACACCTTTCGTAATTAAAACTTAGTTTAATTATCAAGGGGCTATATGAACTTTGGACGTTTTGCAACTCGAACTTTAAAAAATCAAAACAGACTATCTCAACTTGGATGAAGGTGCAAATAGCTACCTCCGTCCAATTTATGTCGAATTTCCGATAAAATTCTGTAACAGTTGACGGTAAATTGGGCAGAGATAGTTATTTACATATTCGTCTAAGTTGAGGTATCTCATTTTGAATTTTTAAAGTTCAAGTAACTTGTTACAAAACGTCTAAAGTCCATGTAGCTATTTGATATTTAACCCTTAAAAATGAATTGAACTTATTGAATTTGTATTTATTTCGCCCACGCCATCCACAAATTCGGAACCGTTTTGCAATAGAGAATCGTTTCAATCGGTCAAAGAAGGGCGACTGCAAAACTGCCACTAGTTAAGTTAAGTCAATTCCCACTTACACAGAATTGGTTGGTTTGAAATATATTTTATACATATCTATGAAATTCACTATTTATTTTAGTACATAAAATTACATTCACAATTTTAGGCCAGGAAGCATGAAGATGAGACAATCACAACTCTTTTACTTTTTACTAGTTGATTCGAACAACTTATCGGTAAGTCACTGTTTATTATAATAATATTTATTATTATAATCATTATATTTAGAATGTTAATAAATTGGGTAATTTAAATCAAACATATTTTAATATAATGTAAGAGATATGTATATGGAGATTATTTTTTAAAAGTAACCATGTTACTTTTTTATTTAAAAAGTAAGTATACAAAATTTTCTTTTAGAAAAATAGATATACGCGGATCCTGGGGTCGCGCCTATTGGACATAGGCGCACCCAGGGGTGCGCTAATTGAATAGGCGCACCCCAGGTGAATAGGCGCACCCCAGGGGTGGCGCCTATGGGGGCTGTGTTCTTTTTTTAAATTATTTTGTTCGAAAATGATGACTCGCTGTTTAATTAAAAATAAAATTATGTATTTATTAAAAAAAATTATAATAAGTAAATATTTTAATTGCGTATAATTTTATTTTTAATTAAACAGCGAGTCATCATTTTCGAACAAAATAATTTAAAACAAAAATAGAACACAGCCCCCATAGGCGGCACTTCTAAGTGGCGCCCATGAATAGGCGCACCCAGGGGTGCGCCTATGTCCAATAGGCGCGACCCTTGAATGTGCGTATACCTATTTTTCTAAAAAAAATATTTGTATACTTACTTTTTTAAATAAAAAAGTAACATGGTTACTTTAAAAAAAAAATCGTATATGGAAATTTTCAATCTTTTTTTATAAATAAGACGTATTTTTTAAACTTTACTTTTCTAATGTATTTGGTCAGCGGGGTTGAGTAACGAGACTTTATATTATATTATATTATAGACAGCGTGTCTCGTTTGTTGGCATACGAAAGAGATCAATGTGGTTATAGTATACACAGCACTCAAGCATTGACTCGGAAGCATACCAAAGTTGAACAGGCAAAAATATAAAAGGACTCACTTTTAAGTTTTAACACTACGTTATATTATCAACCTATTTGGTCGACAAAATAGAAATAAAAAATTGGAATAAGAATAAAAAATAAAACTATGAAGTTATTTGGTTAATAGTTCAAAATAGAATAAAGATATAAAATTTAACGTTTGATTGATGGGATGAATGCAATATGAAAATAAAATTAAGTCAAATGACACATGAATCATTTACTTTAATATGATCAAATACTTAAAAGGAATTAAATTATAAAAAATAGATTAAATAATTTAAATTTAAAATATAATTTATTAGATATTGTAGAATATATTTTCTAAATATAATTTATTAAAATGTTTAGAATAAATAAACGGTTTACCGTAATATTCAACCGTCATTATATTAACCCATTATTAAAATTAGGGTTAGTGAATTAGTGATATTTTTATTAAATATATATGAAAACTTACGGTTTAACGTTTAAAGGTCCTTTTAATGGTTCGTTTGAACTAATAAATTAGTTTTAAATTTTTAACTAATTTCATGTGGTCGGTCTCGGTTCACCTTTATGGATGATGTTGTAACGACCTCGGCCAGAGGTTCAGCCGTTGATCCTCCAGAATGTCTCTGTCATCTGTATGGGAGTATCATCTTCACCGTACGAATAGCACAAGAGACACAATGGTGGCTGAGTCTTCAATTCATACTTAACAAGGTATTATCCTTTTGAATCAAAACAAAAGACTAAGCAAAATCATGACCTCCAATGAACCGAATAAATTACGCCAAATCATACGGCGAAGATGACTGTACAGAATGCTACGACACCAAAACATTGAGAAGCTGGACTGGGATTTCCAGATATACATACACCGCGTCATTCATTTCAGAATAACTGCTTGACATATGGCGTGTTTAGATTGGTGTAAACATCAAAACTGCACCCAATGATCTCCTGTGACTAATTGACCAAAAAAAAAATAATCTCCTGGGACTGTAACTAATAAAGGGAGTTGTAGGTGTAGCAGGTGGCGACGATGGATGATACGCAGATAAGGAGCGATGGGAGTAGAGTTACGTTTAAGAGCCATTTATCACCGAGGTACCCTGCTAATGTGATGGTACCATCAGCTATAACACGAGCTATGGTCCCAGCTTCGGTAGAAAGCAAGCCCCCATTGTAGGTCCCACGGGAGAGTCGGGATGACATGACTCGTGAAAGAAGCGACAGATTCACACCTGAAAATGAAAAATAATTGCAGGCTTGGTTAGAATAACATCGTCTGTAACACACAGATGATAGAACAACATATATTTGAATCTTGGACATTTATAAAGAGAGATGAACCTTCAAGAACTTCAGCAAATACAAACATAATTAGCCCTGAAGTGACGTATTGTGCGACGGTATACGGAATTAGTACGTGGAAACTGAAGATGATGCCTATGCAAACCATGATTTCCGATGCCAGTAAAATCTGCCTGAAAATTATTATAGAACAAATATCTCTCAACTCAGTACTTGCAGGCTCGGTGATAGCAATTAGCTTTAATATACGCCTCTCGCATTAAATTCAACGAAAATGTAATTATTATGGAGGAGATACCTGTCCTCAAACATGTTGCTGATGTAACTACCGACAAGTATATTGACTGGAAGAACTGTCAAGCCAATACATGCAAGGAATATGGCAACGGATGTGGTAGACCAGTTGAAGTAATATTCAGAGATGACACTAGATTCTGATAGTAATATCTCCATTGCGTATTTGAGCATGAAGTATATTAAGAGTTGAACCTGCAAGAAGGAACACCAAAGAGTCAGGCAGAGTTCTGCATGATGTTCTGTTGTAGTTTCTGTTGAAATGCGGTCTAAAATGGATGCACAAATGGATTTGTTTGGAATTTAAACATGCTACCTTTACTGAAGGTGTCAATAACCTATATGCATCGGCGAATGATGTGGCTGGGAGGCGGGTTTCCTCAGGTGCTTCATTGCTATCATCATAATCTGGGTCATCATCCTCATCTTGATGCTCTTCTTTCAAAGTGATGAGCAATGGTTTTGTCAAACCTTTCTCGAGTGTATCATTTTCTGGTTGTTCTGCTACGATAAATTTGCAGAACATTGTCAGTAGCTTAAGTGAATAAATAAACCAAACAAATACAAGACTTACAACTTTAAAACTACTCAGTAAATTAAATGCTTACTCAGCATGAAGACATATTTGCACGAACAAAGGGATAAAAATTCAATCAGACATACCAGTGCTAGATTCTGCAGCTTCAGTGTTTAGTTCTTCAACCTCGCGGGATGGTTCCTTGAAGGATATCCACAACCAGACCAAGTACAGTAGCCATGCAATAGACATAACCCATCCGGGCAATGTATCTTGATCGAATGTTAGACTGTAGATTTTGAAATTATATTGAAGTAAACCAGCGAGAGCAGGACCACAAGCCATTCCTAGAGCACTGGCACTAACAAAGGCTGCTGATGACTGCATTCGGATTCTAAGTGGGACACAGTCGCTGATATAACGCCGATTGACAGCTCTTGCAGAACCCAATCTGCATGCATAGAGAGATAGATTGCAAAATTACACTACTTTATCAATAGAGTACGAGTTTAATCAACCAGCACCCCTAATTTTCAGTACTTCAAGTTCATAAGAAGACAAGCAATCTCTTCCTTCGAGCTAGAAACAAGAATTTTAGTCCAGAACAATCCAATAAAATTATCAGGAACACTATTTAGCCTTGGCCTTACGAATTCACTTAATTATATTACGAATTAGGAGTCATATGACTATGCCACCATATTCAATTTCACTGTTCATGCAGGCAAAATATGTTATAGAAGAATTACTAAGCATTCCATGTTTGTTGCATTAAAACGACAATGCCTTGAACTTGAAAAATTTATATGATAAAGGTACCACTGAACTTGATATTAGAATGAACAGAATGCCAAAATAAAATGCAAATACTTATAGATATGCATCGTTTCAAATGCAATTCAAATATAAGGCACTAAATTAAGAATCACTCACCCACAGAAGAGACGGCCGAGCAGGAGAATCCATATGGAACCAAAATCATACGCCAAAGCATACATGAGGTTTCCAAAAAAGAGAACTATACTGCTGAAGACTAGAGGCTTGAAATAGGATTTGTTTGACCAAGCACTAAAATACACCGACGAGAAAACCTGAGCCACAGCCATTGCTCCAATTACGACACCACAAACTGTTGCTGCAGCTCCGAGACTCGTTGCATAGTCATCTGCTGTAGGGACGATGATATATGTATTAACCATATAGAGAAATGTGTTTGCAAGGTTTAATGATAGTGACATAAAATGGTATTTTTCGTCTTCTGGACGCTCCTCTTCGACAGGAGCAGGTAACTCGTCTTGCAAGATAAGAGCATGTTGTGCCAAAAAGTTAAGGAAATTTGTTGAATATGTCAACCTGTCCACTGCCGCTTTCATTGTATCAACAATAGGATCCTGCAAAAGACATGCAAATTATCTTTTTAAGAAAAGAGGCTAGTGAGTGAACCTCATGAGTTTCTTTGCAAATTCATACGAAATTCAACCTGTAGTGGCAGGGCAGGCTGGTCATATATTGACAAATAGCTACCCTGCCGATCCTGAAGGTCCCCAAGGTTGCGGGAGACAGCTCCAATCACAGCTCCTATGCCCTATAAGTAAACATTTTGAATCAATCCAAGGTAGATATCTTCGTAAAAGCCAGTCAATCTTGTCACAACATATCATCAACAAATGAGATTTTGTACATACAAGGTACACATGAAAAGCTGAACTATAATACTACAACATAACCATTCAGCACATTACCACGTGTTTGAATACTTGCTGCAGCTGAGAGTATGGGTGATTGGCTCGAGTTTTGACATAGTAGTTTGTGAAGCTATAGCCAAAGCGTTTATCGAATTTCTTCAAAATCTTACGGAGGCCTATGGCATTTATCTCAACAAAATACAAAAGCTGTAGGAGATCTTGTCCCACTGCTCTATAAGCTTCTCTCAGTTCGCATATTTGAGATATATCTGGCTCCTCTAGAAGAGCTTCTTGCCTCTCCCCAAGTTTAGCTATCCTACTAGCAAGTACACCTTGTTGTTCTAGAAAGAAGAGGACAATCTTTTCAATCTGCAAATAAACGAAATATGGAGTCAAACACTTTGCAGCACTCGTAAAATGAAACAGCAATATCATTAGTGTTTGTTTTTTTCAAGTACAGTGTTTGGGAAAAGGTTTTTTATACAGCAGAGTAAACAGCGATTACATGAGTCTTCCCAGTTAACACATCTCACAAAAAAACACTTTTAACTCTCATTCGTTAGTGAACACATTCCAATCGTTCTATACATTTCTCGAATGGTAGAACAGTCAAAAAATATATTCCACATCTTTGGACTTCATGTCCATCTCTTACCAATGAAAAAAGACAGGTCCATCTCTTAAGTATAATTAGCAACAAAACCAAATGGTGTTATTTCTCTTTTGATGTGATAAAGATATATTGCAGATAGACTTGTGGTTCCATGTTGTCCGAAACTGTAACTAGTACGAAATCAGTTGCCAAATTAATATCTCTGACTAACTGCAGATTGTTGTTATGCACGAACAGCTCATGCACAATAGCTCTATTGTATTCTCATTTCTTTTTCAGATTAAGGGAAAAATAAGATATTTCCAAGATTGGAAGCAACAACATTTACCTGATGATCCAGCATTCTAGAGAAGTCCTTGAGAACATGACGGCGATCCTGTTGACCTTCTTCGATTTGTTGAGCATATTGTTTAACTTTCTTTTTCATTGCTTTATAGTTGATGTAGTATCTTCAGTAAACAGTAAACCAATAAGATTAAATAAGAGAGAAACCACATGGATGTCTAGAATAATATTGTAATGCGATTCCTTCAATATGAAACAGAATTACATAACTGGATAGTAGTACTTTTTCTCTAACATGGAAAAAAAAAATTGATTTGCAAACTCAACAGAAGATTCAGACTAAATAATATCTGACCCGAAAAAACACTGTACCAACTTAGTAAAAAGATGGCTTCTAACTATGATTTTGAATCAAGTTCCGGTTTCTCATTGGCCCTAATTACGAAATTGATTAACAGAAGTTAATATACAGGCGAAAGAGTATATGGACACACCCTTGCCATTCTTGAATTTGCCTGTCCTTTAACTTTTTCCCAAATGCCACCATTATTACCTGCAATGGAAATTTAAAAAAAAAACACATTAAATCAGTTGATGAAAATAAGCCATAATGTTGTGAGAAAGTTATAAAATGAGGTTTTAATCAGTAAACTGCCTTATAGAATGAATCGTTGAACTGCTCTATGTTTAAAGACACTCAAGAACATTAAATATGACAAATGATACTTTATAGTCTATATTTCTTTCTATTACATGAGATAAGCTTTGCACCTCCAAAGCACAAGGCGCCAAACCACTGAAAAGATGTATAATGCTATTATATCAACATAAGAAATATCCACTCATGGTAAAATGTAAGAAAGATAGTCTGTTACATTTGCATGGTAATCAATACGAATGTAAATCTTCGTAAATTTTTCACAGTATTTAGAGGTTATTTTGAAACTCAATGAAGCACCTTGCAGTTCTCTAGCCTAATATCTAGTTGATGTGCATTTCAATTTTATGTGATTTAACAGAACACAGCTGTCCAACTGAAACTGCATCTCTCTGGCTGAGATGCAGACCTACAAGTTGCATATTGAATGTTTAGTGCTCATGTGAGTGTCTAATTATGTTGACGAGCTGCCCACACACGATATACTTAATATCATTTTGGGCAATAGATTATTCTTCCTCAGTTATCAACTTGTACAAAGTACAAACTACATTAAAGCACAATAGTATATAATAATATCGAGTTCCATCTAAGGAAGGGCTCCACATGGGAACCAATTCTTCTCCCACCGATTTTTAAGATGATTTAAAGAGACGCCATCCTTATGATGATTGCCCAAAAGAAAAATTGAACGACTAAGAGATCTGACTGTCCTACTAACTTCCTACAATCAAACTCTACAATTTTACAGTCAATCAGAAAACATCAGACATATTCATGGTTTCTTCATCCAATACTCTGTCTGGATGCTAGAACATCCAACGAAGGGGATCTGAAATGAGTGCAGCTGAACTCCAAAAGAGCGCATACGTTATCAAATGTTGGTGTGTCTCGCAGTCAGAAAGAACAGAGCATGAATTTTCCGCAACGAAAATAGAGAAAATGAAATCCGCAGAGGATTCCGATTAAGAAAATCATTACCAAATATGCGACGCATGAAAACAGAGAAAATTAAAATCAGCAGAGAAGTCAGATTAAGAGAATCATTACCGAATAGAATTCTGGTACAACTTCTCAGTCGCTTGAATTCTGGTACAACTTATCAGCCGCTGATGCTAGAGTCGAAGCAGACTCAGCTTTAGATGACCTTTAACAAACAACCTGAAGCAGAAGGCAACATAAAGCAAGTAGAGACCATGCACCGCCACTTTCTTCGTGAGCATCAAGTAAAAAGGAGTACCTACGGGCTACGATGCCAAAACTACCAGTATCGCTTTCTCCGTAGCAAAAACATGAAAAAGGCGTCAGAGGGAGACACCTTGAGAGATGAAGTGGCGTCAATTCCGCGGCGGCTTACAACGGATGAATCAACCGACGAAGATGAACTGAAGCAAAGCAGAATTGAATGAAACTGGAAATCATTAGAGAGAGAAGACAGCCTCAGGAGGTCAGAGCGAATGTGCACATATGCAGATGTCCATTGTCCTTACCATTGGCCAAAAAAAAATTGTCCTTACCTTGGGGATCTGGAGATTGATTACTTTACAGCTCTACCTCCTGCTGAGCCTTTCTCTGACCCTATCCTTTATGCTTGATTACACATTGGAAAATATTTTCAAAAATAAAAAACTACTATGCGATTGTCGAGATGAGATGGTCAAACTAAATAAATCATTTAAAAATAATAAAAATATAACATGCTAAAAACATTAATATTTTTTTAAGATTAAATAGATTAAACTATATGAACTTTGAACGTTTTGCAAAGAGCTATTGAAATTTTAAAAATTCAAAACGGACTACCTAAACTTAGACGAAAGTGCAAATAGTTACCCCGTCCAATAATTTACCGTCAACTGTTGACAGAATTTCTTCGGAAATTGGACGGAGGTAGCTATTTGCACCTTCGTCCAAGTTGAGGTAACCCGTTTTGAATTTTAAAGTTCGGGTAGTTCATTACAAAACGTTCAAAGTTGCAGGTAACTTTTTAATATTTAACCTTTTTTTATTTATTTATTTTAGGGTGTAGGCTCTTTAGAAGTGTTATGAGTCTATAACTATAATTTATGCCGAGCTTTAAATTTTAAGATTTTTATATAAACTATCAATGTGTTTGATCTCCTATTCCGCATGAGGACAGTTTCGTCATTTGACCTCCTATTCCGGATTCCTAGCGCGCCCGGCTTAGGAATTTCGAGTTTTTTCCACGGAATGTCTAACACTAGAGGGCTCGGATCCCTTAAGGCAAAAAATTTCAATTCCGTGAAAAGAACTTCTTACGGAATCTGTAACACCTATTCCATTCCTATTCCGCGAAAAGAACATGTCATTATATTCTAATTTTAATCAGTTTATGTGGTTAATTTGAAAGTTACAATTTAATATTTTTTATTAGATTATAATTTATTTGTTAGATTTTTTAAATAATCAAAAATAATTATTACATTTGTAATTTTTTATATTTACTCTACATATTAAAAATAAAAATGTATTAATTTGTAGAGCATCTGAAAAAATTAAAGTAAATAAATAACTAAATTAGAACCACAATTCTACCACGTACAGTTAAAATTGAACTCCGAACTATTAACATAGAATTGATTAACTGTAATTAGTTTGAAAAATACTAAAATAAATCATGAAAAAAGTTAAGAGTTTTCTACAGTTTTTTAGGATTATGTTCAAATCACGCAACCCAAGAATTTTATTTGTGAATTTCACCAAAATTTTAGTCAAAATTCGCATCCATTAGCGAGTAGACTAAATTCCGTTATTTGAAAACTATATAATTATTTTTATATTTAGTTACATAAAACATTTATTTTTGAAAAAATCTACACATTCTCATTTTATGGCGTCTTTCTTCCTTAACTCCTTCATATATAACTTTATATATATGTATAGTTATAATTATAGTTTTAAAAAAATGACACGAATATAATATTTATTATACTTGTATCATTGCTAACTCAGTACCTTATTATATATATTAGGAGTCCTAACTGTGTCTCGCACTTATTTGTATAATGAATTTCCGGAATGTGACGAGAATTCATTCAAGATATTATTTTCCTACTTTAATATATATATAGAGAGAGAGATAGGATATGATTTTTCTATTTTAATATAGATAGAAACTTCTTTTTCTCTATTAATAATAATTATAATTAACTATATTGGTCTTACACGTATCTTAGGTTCATGAACCTTTTATAAAGTATTTTATGAATTAATGTAACGAATATAAAAAGTTGGGTAGATCTCATATGTCATATTTAGTAAATTATTTTGTAAGTCATTATTATATCACTTAAAGGAGCACAGTAACCAGAAAGAATTAGGATATTAATAGATATATACCCAAATAAGATATTTTATATGATAAATATATATAAAATGGTATGTTAAAAGTAAAAATTGTTTTTGATTTGTAAAAGTAGTTTATATATTTACTAACTAATTTACTGATTCAAATATAGTGAATTAATGTCCTCATTGTTACTATTATTTTATTTTTAATTAATTTTGTTTAAAAAATAATAATGGAAGGGCGATTCATTATAAGTTGGTAGATAAAAATAAATTACTTAGGAAATTTTGATAACTGACGAATTTATCTTCTTTTAAAATTTTAGTAACTACTTTTATAGTTATATGTAGACACGTACAAAAATGAAGTTCATATATCATTTAAGTCATCTACAAAGTTAAATTAGAAAAAAAAAATACCAAACTGGTACCCGAACTTGTGGGTGATTAGCAAGTAGGTATCTATTTTTTTTTGTAGCAAATAGGTTGCCAAACTTTCTTAAATAAGCAAATATGTATCTACCATTAATTTTCGTTAAGAATAAACGGAAAATATCACGTGAGAAGCAAACAAGTACATGAACTTACACGAATGAGCAGATAGGCATCTGAACCGGTTTAAAAACCGATTCAGTCAAACCACTTTATTTGTTTTTTTTATTAAAAAATAGAGTTTATATACCAAATACATGCATGACTCAACTCCAGACGTTCTCGGTGCATCAATGAACACTTTGAGAACGTCTGGAGTTGAGCTATGCATGTGTTTGTTATATAAACCCCACTTTTTTAAAAAATAAGGTGGTTTGACCGAATCGATTTTTGAACTGGTTCAGGTACCTACTTACTCATTCGTGTAAGTTCACGTACATGTTTGTTTCTCACGTGATATTTTCCGTTTATTCTTAACGGAAATTAACGGTAGGTATATATTTGCTAATTTTCATAAGTTCGGCTACTTAGTTACTACAAAAAATAATTAAGTATCTACTTACTAATTACTCACAAGTTCGGGTACGAGTTTAGTTGGGTAGTTTTCCCTTAGAAAAATGTATAATATTCATGTTTAGGTGACTATTTAAATTATATATATATTATTGTAGATTACTATAATAAATATGACCAAAATAGTAAGTTAAGCATAAAGTTCCATGTCATGTCATTATCCTTAAAGAAACCCGACTTCACCTAAAATCTATTATGTACACATGATTGTACGATAACCTATTAGGACGTGTCATATGATAACTTTTAAATAATACATATAATGATGGCCTGATGGCTGATTCTTTTACTTGTAACTTCTCATGGACCTTCCTCATCATCAGTAATGTCTATTGTTAAATGTAGGTGTATGATAAATATTATTACTATATTATATTTTTAAATCAGATACTATAATTATTATGAATACAATTTTTAATAATATAACAATTACAATAAAAGTGGTTATTAACCACGGTTTTACCTGTATACTCATATCCATTTCAAACATGTAATATAATAAAAAATTCATAATCATAACTGCACCGGTGCACCATAATGGTGCAGTTAACAATATTAAACAGTAACAGTTATAATTATTATAATTATGATTTTTTCGCGGCACATGTCTTTACCTCATTAAGAACTGTGGTGGCATGGTCAATTTATAAGAGATATTTTTTTTTAATTCTTAAATTTCGTACTCAAAATCAATAATTAAAATATCAAGCGTTAAATCACTCGATTATATTAATATTGTATTTCCCATCTACGAGTAGATATGACGTCCTTATTTATTCAAGTTCTGATCGTGTTGGATGCTTTTCACGTGGAGGACTTTTCCATCAAGGCAGCTAGAATCGTGATGGGATGTGGGGTGAGATCTCAAAATTCACAACGTGGTTATTAATTAATCGATCTAAGTTTTTTTATCTAATGTATGTACATAATTTTTTGTTTGGTCAATTATTCCAGAAGTTGAAATATAATTTTATTAATGATATTTAATTTGTAATTCTATTATTTGTTTTTTAAGTAGGTGTATAATTAAACTTTCAATCTGATGATATTTATTGGTTAAATTATAAGACAAATATCATTAATTTAGAAAATTAATTATATATTTACTAAAAAAAAAATTATGATGAGCAAATAATTAAACTACGACGCTACGTATCAACTCATTTTGAGATTATTTTTTTTTCGAAATATTCTTCAAAATAAAAGCATATATCAAAATATTCTTAGTTTTGAAATAACAAATATCAAAATATACATGGGTCCTCATTGCATTTTCACGTGACAAAACTATGATTATAATTAGGAGTGGAAAAACGGGTCATGGGTCGTGTCAGAGACTCCCTAACCCAAACCCGACTCGTGTAATAGTATGAGTCAATTTTTCAAACTCAAATATGACCCGCGGGTTGGTGGGTCAACTTGCGGGTCAGAATGACCCGTCGGAAATGAAAGGGTTGGGTCAGACTGACCCATTGGACCCCTATAACCCGCGAATCAGTCTGACCTGTTCGACTCATGCATACAAAAAAAAATCTATTATTTTAATATAATATAAAAATGTCATAGATTGACCCGTGGGTCAAACCTTCATACACAAACCTGACTCGTGGTATCATGGGTTGGGTCAAAATGACTCATGAGTCAAAAACTCTGACCCAAACACGACCGTGGGCGGGTCACTCATGGGTCATCCACGAGTTGAGTCAGGTTTTACCACCCCTAATTATAAGGAGAGAGGTTGCATTTTCAGTAAAAAAAACAATGATTATGAGAAGAGATATTGCATTTTCACGTGAAAAAAATAATAATTACGAGAAGAGAGAAGATTTCCATCCGCGGGTGGTATTTGTGGGTGCAAATACTATACCCACAAATAAGATTCGCGGTTAGAATTTGCACTCGTAAATGACATTCGCAATTGATATTTTTTTATATTCACGCGCGAATGTCATTCACGGGTCAGTAAACTTTGATATATTTTTTCAAAATTGAAGATATTTCGATATTTATAATTATTTCGGGAAAAAAATATCTCATTTTAACGTTTTCTTTAAAATATCACACATTCAAAATGCTTGATACTTCGACTTTTAGTTGCTTCCAAAACGTCACGTCAATGTGCTATGGAATAATACAAAACAAATACGTTAATTCATCTATTTTTACTTTTTGCCTTTTTTATTCAAAATTATTTATTATTTATTATTTTTCAATAACTAGGATCATAATTTATAGGAGTGTTAAACACGAAATTTGTAGTTGAAATTTACACGATTTTGAAATTTGTTAGTTAAACTGTTTTTAAAGCGGATTGATTGCTAAATTTTTTGTATTGTATAAAAAGTTAGCTTCGTTAACTTTTCGTTTGAACTTAAACAAAAATACTTAAAGTTTAATATAGTTATAAAATAACCTAAATTTACATAATAAATGCTTAATTTTACAAATAATTTTTTCAAAGTAATAAATTCTATAAAGAAAATAAAACTCAACTATTAAAAAGGTAAAATTGTGTAATAGTTTTAAAAAACTGTAAAACATAAAATTTAAATTAAATATTTTGAAAGTAAAACTGATAATTTATTTATTTATTTTTATATAAATAATTGAGGTAGTAGTAAAAAATTATGGTGATTTTAGTAGTTTGTTAAAGTATTTTTTGCAAAATTTAATAAATTTTTTGACGGAGTCATTTTTTTTTTTCAATAGAGAAAGTTTAGTTAAAAAAAAACAATTTTAATATATATATATCGGTCATTAACAAGAATGTCTCTTAACATATTGCCTATACCTATGATGACATAGATTTGTCTACATAAAAAAATGTTACAACGGATTCGTCACGTCACTTGGTTAACTCAATTTTTTTTTTATAAATATAACTTACACAAAAAAACACGTGTTTTTTTAACTATACACTTAACACGACAATTTCGTTCTATAAAATAACTTTTGTTCATCCCTGGCAGTGCCATCTTGATGTCGGGACGCAAACCAAGTAATGGCACCAACTGCAATGTTTATTACCATTGATTTTCACTGCGAACAGCAGCACCAAACCCGCAGTAAACCTGCATCAATTGGTGAGTTAATTATATAGATATAATTTACTTTTAACAGTCATGAGAGACGAATTTACTTACCCTAATACTAATATAACCAAGGAGACCAACCAAAGCACGTATTGGGAGGCTTTGTACTTGGCTTTGATCCGTGCATTTGCGGTACGGTACTTACGGTCGACCCATCCGTATTGGGGTCGCAGAAGGAGCACAAACCCGAGTAGGAAACCCGTGGAGAACCCGCCAATGTTGCCAAAGTTGCCCACGCGGGGGAGGATTCCGATGATAGCGTTCATGGCACCAAATAGTAGGAGTGTCAAGACTACTGCAGTCTGCATGTTGAAGAAACAGAAAATTCTATCATTACGTGATTTTAGTTTTTAAAATTAAAAATATAATTATTTTTAATTTAATTATTTGAGTTCTCGATTTAACAAATATTTAAGTTCAACTTCTTACCGGCAAAAAAAAATAGTTGGGAAAAGTTGTGAGATTTAAGGCGTATGTATTACCGATTGTCTGATGAGTCTGAATTTATAAGTAAATACTTTTGGTATACTCTTAAAACATCTTAACATTTCCCCTTAAACTGATCTTTAGGGTTTACGAACATTAATTTACACTTGGGCTTATTGCCCGAACTTGTCTTTATAAGGGGAATGTTTTATTTTCAGCATCCCAAAGATTTGAACGTGCGTCCTTTGATACCATGTGTGAGAAACTAACTATCCTAAAATTTTAAAGTGTTAGGTGAAGACTCAATTGCGATTTTATTATCTAACACGCCCCTTCACGCGAATGCTCGTTGAGATTGAAGTGTGCACTTACTCTTTAGTTATAGAGTGTGCTTGTATAATGTATTGGTTATGCCATATGCTTAATAATTTTGGGTCGTGTGAATGGAACCCGAGACTAGAGGTGGGTACGAACCGATTCAGTTACGAACCGCTTCAAAAATCGTACTTTACCTAAAATGTGGTAAGGTACGGTTCGACCCATTCACTGCTCTATTTTTTGGGTGATTTACCATACCATTTGTAAACCGATTCAATCGTTCATTTTCTTTTAGAAAAAATAACTAATATAAAATACTATAAATTTTAACCATTAACTCAATAATACGTAAAAAATACACAAAATGATTGAAATCTAAAATGTATTAAAATAGTAAGAGCACTTACGAACAAAATGGTTCACTTAAAATGATAAAAAAAAATTGAATAGATAAAAAATAAATGTGGTTCTTCAAATGGTACGGTTTATTACTTATGAACCAGTTTTTTTATGGTTCGGCCGAATTACTCCATATTTCATCTAAAATACCATATCTCTTCCAAACCAATTCAAAAGAGATACGATTCACATATGTTATAGTTCAGTTCGGTCGAACCGTTTTTTCTTTTTTCTTTTCCAAACCCTACCCGAGATCTGTATGTTTTTATTATGTAACAAAATTGACATTTTTACTAGAAGGAAAGAATCGCCAATAGAAGCAAGAGCCAATTTGGAATCATTAATGAAGTTGTCCAATTTATAATGTTACCTACCTTATTGGAGTACATCCGACAGTTGGTGATAAGCTCTGCAAGCATGGCCCCTAGAAGGCCAAACAAAGGACCAGATGCTCCTGCAGATACGTTGCTCTGCAGAAAAAAGCACGACAGGAGGCTTCCCGCCATTCCCGACAGAACATAGATTATCCCAACCTTCACTGAAATCCATACTTAGTTAATACCAGATTGATGTTAGATTAGGGTTTCGGTTAGGTTACTTGGAGTGCAAGAAAAGAAGTTTCCAAACGTACCGAACCCGAACTGTTTTTCGAGTCGAGTGCCGATGAACACCACGCTCAACATGTTGATAAGCAGATGGATCAAACCTGCATGTAGCCAAATAGAAGAGGCCAGCCTCCATGCTTCTCTGCTGAACACTACCCTGTACCTCTCCACTGACCCCATCTTTATCAACCTAGGAAGGTTACAAACACTAGATAGGGTCAATATTGGTATAGTTTAGTATTAGAAGTAGGGGTGACATTGAGTCGGTTTAGGCGAGTTTTCTCTCTACAAAACGTTCGAGTTTGAAATTTCGGACTTAATATTTCGGAGACCGAGAACGAAATTAAAGCCGAATTCAGTATAAAAATCCGCATGAGGCGGTCTTGTTTGATTAAGAATGAACTCGGTTTAGATTTTTTTTTTTCATTATTGAATCAAAGGTTAAATACCAAGGAGCTACCTGAACTTTTGACGTTTTTCAACGAGCTACCCGAACTTTAAAAATCAAAACGAGCTACCTCAACTTTGGACGAAGGTGCAACGAGCTACGTACCTCCGTCCAAATTACTGTCAACTGCTCACAGAAATTCGTCGGAAATTCATCAGAAATTGGACGGAGGTAGCTTGTTGCACCTTCGTCCAAAGTTGAGGTAGCCCGTTTTGATTTTTTAAAGTTCGGGTAGCTCGTTGCAAAACGTCCAAAGTTCAGGTAGCTCATTGGTATTTAACCATTGAATCAATAACTCAAAATATATATACAAACTTAAAGAAAAGTCTAACTAAAATAAATCATACTACAAAAAATGAATATATTCATGGTAAAAATTGGTTAATTAAACTACTGAATTACCATGTAAAAATATTACAATGTAATTAAGTCATAATAATTTGAATATATGCAATCTAATACATCAACTAAATATATTACGTACATATATATTATAACTAGAGTTAGTAAAATTGGGACAATCTCGGTCCAGTTAGGAATTGACTTTAAAAAAAACACAAAAAAATACGATCATTTATTTATCTTAAACTCAAAATGAGCCTTTTTGGGACGATACAAGATTATTATTATATTTTTCAATTTTTCGATCTACCATACTTCCTTATATCAAAATTATATATATAAGTCATTTATCTAATTTATTTAAAAGTTTAATTATACCCAATGTCTTCATATATAATATAAATACGAAAATTGTGAAAACAAATTAACAATAAAATCAGTTTCTACGTTTCCTAGTACTTGACATGCTTAATAACTTCCAACGAGAAAACCTAACTGCCAAAGAGAAGACTACTCACGCCAAAGAAGACGGGCCAAGAAGTGGGTTCTCCTTGATGGGAATAAACGACAACCGTCCTAGAAACTCCGCCACGCACTTCCGACCCTTGTAACCGTCGGGAATGTTGAAGTAGCGGTGGTCGGGACGGCAGTTGTTGACGTACATCTGAATCACGAACACAACCACGTGTACCACCACCACCATCGGCACCAGCAGCGACGTCCACTGATTATCCGACATGTCGTCGTCCTTGTAGTACACGTGTGGGTAGGTCGATTCATTGTGAGGATGATCATGATATGGATTACTGTTGCCCAGCTCGGGTTCCATGTTCACTCTTGCCGCCGGCGGAGGCGGCAGTGGCGGTAGCGGAGGCGGCAGTGTTTCTTCAATCTCAGGTTCTTGTTTTGCCATCGTCGACATGTTCTTTTCTGGTCTGAATAATGGATGATTTCTTGTTTAAAAGTCTTTCAATCTGGAAATGGGAGTGTCACTACTCGTGATTTGATTTCAACAGAAAGAAGAAGAAGAAGAAGTGCTACAGAAGTTGCGAGAAGAAGCGTGGAAATGGTGTTTTTGAGGATGAAGTGGTCGTGAGCTGGTGCTGTTTTAATTAACCATTGATCTGGACAAAACCACGACACTTGACGGTATTGTTGGGGTTTTCCTTAAAATGATTATAGAAAAGTCTGAAAATGGTTTATCATTTTTGCCTAAAATGGTTTTCGTTGTAACTTATTTTTTAGTGATGATTAATGGTTCAATACGTTTGAAAATTATGGTAATTGGCACCTCCGTTACTTTTCTGTTAAAAAAATTCGTTAAATATTTTTCATATTTGCAAAATTAACCAAATATTTTTTTAAATGTTACAATTACACCATACAAACTTACACTAATGTTTCAAACAATTCATGACTCAATTCGAGCCACACGGGGTCCCCTAGCCAGGGTATGAACCCAGACCAGGTCACCTAACCCTCGGGACCTGGTCTGGGCCTGAACACAGACCAGGTTGCCCAACCATGGGTACATGGTCTGGGTTCGGACCCAGTCCATAGGACCCCCGATTGGGGCTCAATTGGAGCCTCAATCGGTTTGGACTGAACCTGACTGAGTTTGGTTCAAACGATTGGGGCTCAATGGAGCCCCAATCGGGGGTCCTATGGTTTGGGTCCGATCCCAGACCAGGTCGCCCAATCATGGGTACCTGGTATGGGTTTTGACCTAGGCCATAGGACCCCCGATTGTGGCTCAATTGGAGCCCCAATCGATTTTGACCTAACCTGACTGAGTCCGGTTCAAACAATTGAGGCTCCAATTGAGTCTCAATCAGGGGTCCTATGACATGTGTCTGAACCCATACCAGGTCTCCCAACCATGGGGGCATGGTCTGGGTTCGGACACAGACCGTAGGATCCCAAATTGGGGCTCAATTAGAGCTCCAATCGGTTTGGGCCGAACCTGACTGGGTTCGGTTCAAACGTTTGGGACTCCAATTGAGCCCCAATCGGGGGTCCTATGGTTTGGGTCTGAACCCAGACCAGGTCCTCAGGGTTGGGTGACCTAGTCTGGGTTCGGACCTTGGCTAGGGGACCCTCTGTGTGGCTTGAATCGAGTCGGGACTTGTTTGAAATATTAGTGTAAGTTTGTAGGATTTAATTGTAACATTTAGAAAAATATTTGGTTAATTTTGTAAATATAAAAATATTTAATTGAATTTTTTAACAGAAAAGTAACAGAGGTACCAATTACCATCATTTTCAAACATGTTGGACCAAAAACAACTGTTTGGGTTGGAAAAACATTTTCATCAAACATGTTGTACCATTTTCAGACTTTCCCAAATAATTAATACCATATTTGCTGTCTTTTTTTTTTATTACATCTTACTATTACTATACTATGTATTTAGAAAAAGCGAAAATATATTAAAAAAAACTTGATTGATTTTAAATCTTAAAACTTTATTAATTTTGACATATATTACCATTCAACTTAATTAAGTAAAAGTATGTTTCACTTCTGAGAATCATTTTTTAAAATTTAATAGACATCATGGAAAACTTTAATCAAAGTTCCCTAGAATTAGGGTAGTAAATAGGGGATCAAAAAAGACTATAGGACCGAATTTTCGACAAGACCGGTTCGACTATGACCGAGACCGAGCGGACGAGTTTTTTTCTTCTAGGTCGGTCTCGGGCTCAGACTTTTTCCCCGAAAGCCCATTTAGGACCGGCCCAAACCGAATGAATGTGGATTTGAGATTTTTATAATAACACACCGAATGGAATGTGAATTTTGGAGGTTTTCTGTCTCTATAAAAGCTGCATCCTGATAAATTTACTAAATAATATAGTGAGCTCATAGTGTTTTTTTGAGAGGTGAACTATTCTTTCGCCTTTTACTAAATAATATCGTGAACTCATAGTTTTTTTTTTGTGCAGATTCGGTCAAGGACCGAGATCGGCCCGAGTAAAAAAAGACCGACTCGAGCGGGCTTTTTTGTCCGAGGTCGGTCTCAGTCCTCCAGAAGGCAAGACCGAAATTTCGGTCTCGGTCTTGCCTTCATGACCGGCTCGGCCCGCCCATGATTAACCCTAGTAGTAAATGTGCATACGTACGTGTTATCATGTACATTAATTTATTTATCGTGTGACACTTATTAAACAGGAACACTCACGATGAGATTATCGTGTCATGTTCCTCAAAATGAACATGACATAAAATTTCTCTTACATGTTCATATTGTGTTATGTTTACATATAAGATGTATGATAAAAATATATCAAAAGAAAGAATTGTTTGTCAATTCAAATATCAGATTTCACGAGTTTTTAATATAAAATGAACAATCTCTAAAAATTTAAATAGAGTTTTAAAAGTTATTTAACGACACTTTATAGAAAAGTATTTTAAAAAAAAAAAAATTTAAGTGCAACTTTTTTGTTGGGTTACCGTACGTATGTGTCGTGTTTATGAATCCTAAACTTGAATATGCTACAAAAAATTGTATTATCATTTTATTGTTATATTATATGTTTTATGCATGTATCTACTATTCTACTCAATTTTGAGCGAAAGGAAAGCTAATGAATCGACAACGATTCGACTCATGAATGAAGACCGTTTCCGACCATAACCAAAATGAATCTAACTGTCGCATCAAATAATCCGTCGGTGCCTGTTCCTTATTTATAAAATATATGATTTGATGAGGTCAATCATTATCCAGGTCTGCCTTTGCCTTTGGGGCTAAGTCCAACTTGTATCACCCTCTCTGTTGGCTTACATATTCATTGACTTCACTGCATTATTCAATTGGTTAAGTTGGGGCAAGTCAAATACTTCACAACAAAGCAATCCGTTGACATACCAATTCTTACAAAAATAACAAGACCGAACCAGGTGCAGAGACTAGGGCCCTTAATTTCGCGGGTTGAGATCGTGTCAAGATTTGTTAAATTCAAACATGACCCATCAGTATCCATGGGTCAATTCTCGTGACCCAAAAATAATACACAGGTGTCAACACGCGCGATTAAAAAATCACATTGCAAATGTATGGGTCAACCCACGACCCGTGCGATCCGCATGATCTTTTATGTTTAGGGTTATAATATTTTTATTTTATTTTTTTATATTATTTAATAATATATTATAAATTATTTCACGGGTCGATATGTTGACCCGTGGGTCGAAAGTTATGACCCAAACACGACCCATTTTTTGGACGGGTCAACGTATCGTCTCAAAATGACTCGTGAGTCAAAAAATTCGAACTCAAACACGACTCGTGGGTAGGTCACCCACGGGTCGTATCAAAAATTGACACCCCTAGCAGAGACAGAGTCACATGGGATGAGGGGGCATTTGTCCCCCAATTTTTTATTTTCTGTAAATTTGACTTTAATTTTTTTAAGTATACATTTGTATCACTGATTTTTTTTAATTCAACTATTTACCCTTATTTTAATATTTGCCCCCACTGAATAACTTTTTTGATTTCGTTCCTGAGTCCAGGTGCATTATAGAGTTGCTTAAAACCTTATATTGTTGTTTCTATTTATCCAAAACGGATCGTCGAAAGGTGTTCAACTCACTAAAGTACGTTGATTAGAAAACGAAATCAACAAGATTTCAAAAGACATACTACGGTTTAACTAATAATGTCATGATTTGTCATTACGATAATTGTAATGTTACTGTGTTCGTGCATGCATACAAATTTTCTTATCATATCTAGGTTGATGAATGCAAACATCTAACTATGCATGTATGAGTTTTAACATTTGAATTCTTTAGTTGCGTGTTTGTGTGATTTGGTAACTAAAGGTGGAATTGGTTCAGTCGGATCAGTTTTTTTACTATTTTGGTCTAACATCTGTATTTTCGGATCAGGTTTTCTCCAAAGAAACATTTGACCAAAGAATGGTACAAAAATAAAAATAAATTGTATGTTCATATTACAGTTTTTTTTGACCAATTTTTTTCATTTAAACCGAAAAATACATATTTCAAACACAAAATGAACATTCAAAATCATATTAAATGACAAAACAACTTAATTGATGAGTAATATTTAAACAATCTTGTATTAGAACGAATTGAACAATTAAATTATTATTAATTTTGGTAATTAACCCTAAAATTACGTTCATCTCATCTTCAATATAAATTCCTTATTGGGCCAGAGTTTCTTTCCCATGCAGAATGAATTTACACTTAATTATTGGTGGATGAACATAACAAAATTTACGAAGGAAAACCCTCGTGTGACAATTACATGCGTGAAGCAATAGACAACATATAAAGTGTTCCTTTGACGACATTTGCATCATCATTGGACCATAGTTGGTAAGGCATGTGGATGAATAAATGAACGAACCTTACACAATGACGTATTCAAAAAATTGTAGTAATGTTTACTATACAAAATGTATAAGCAATGAGACAACGTTTTGGACTGAATAATATTCTGTTTAAACAAAATAGAAGATTCAAATTATTTTAGGGTTGCATCTGAATATACTATGGATGTTAATAATGAATGAAAATTTGTATTATTAGGTTGGTCACGGTGCCAAATATGTTATTCGCATGTACCCATACACAATTTCGGTAGAAAATATCCAACATTTGTCATAATATATTGATAGTAAATTATATTCGAACTTTTTAGTACTAATATATAAATTGATTGATTTATAATTATATTTTTGGTCGGGCCAACGAGACATAATTAATAATTTGTTCAAACAGATAAAGTTTAAGTAGTCATTTATTAGGAAAAAACTAACAACTTGTGTAACTTATCACAATTCATCTAGCAATTTAGTAATTAACTTGAATAGTAATAATTGATCACACATAAATTCAAAATAAAATTTCGGACGTGAAGTAAAGGATTAACGAGTCTAATGTACGTACCTATAAGTTTGAACAATATGATGATATGGTACTCGTATATTGTCTAATGTAATTTTATATTTTAAAATGTGATTATTTGGTTCCAAATACATGTGTTATCAGAACCTGTTCGGTTTGGTTAAGCTAAAATACTGAATTGCATATCAACAATATTTGAACCAGGTTGAATCAACAGTTTTTTTTAAAAATAATTGGTCGGTTTTCGATTCGTTTTTTGGGATGTTTTTTTTAACAAACCAAACAGTGTTTTTGATTAGACCAATCACCAATTTTTTTTACAGTCGACTGATTTGAAACTTAGGTTAAGTTTTGTAACTTTTGTTCGGTTCTTCATTTTTCTTTGTGGAAAATTCACAGACAATAGTTATAGAAGAAGATGACTTGGAATCTATAGCTCATAGATTTCTCTCTGCAACCATGAAACTGAGTTAACTACTCTATCTTGTATTTTTAGTGTTTTTTTTAAACTTATGATCAGTCAACCGCATATTGAACTGAGTCTGTTCGGGTTAAACCGAACGAATCAGCAACTGGCCACCTCGTCGGTTTGAAGACCGATCTGGTTCTGATAACACTCATAAATACTATTAAAAGTTAACTTTGATTGCCAAACAGTGACATGACCAGTGTTATCAGAACCAGATCGGTGGTCCGATCGGGAACCAGACTTCTCTCTGGTTTGGTTCGGATAAAAGACCGTTTTGCAAATGAACAGTGTTTAAATCGGGTTGAACAGACCGGTTTTACAAAACAATACGTTTTTTTTCTCGTAAAATCGATTGTTTTCGCAAAAAAAAAGAGAGTAAAATCGACTGGTTTCCGATTCATTTTTTAGGTTTTTTAACATACCAACCAGTTTTTTCCGGTTTAAACCGATTGGTTTTGTTTTGCACAAACCGATTGGTTTAAAATTAAACCGACTAGGTTAAGTTTTTCACTACTTCTTGCTCATTTGTTCACGCCTCCTTCTCTGTGCCTCCACGCCTCAGCTCCTTGTTGTTGTTGCTGCGGTTCAATCGTTGTTGCTGCGGTTCCTTGTTGTTGTCTTCAAGCTTTAGTTCCTTGTTGTTGTCTTCAAGCTTAGTTCCTTGTTGTTGTCTTCTTCAAGCTTCAGTTTGGTTAGGTTGCTGCATTTTAATTGTTGTTGGTGTTGCGTTCGGTTCGGTTAGGTTATGTTAACTTGAAAATTGTTTGGTTCCTTTTTGTTGATGCGTTTTTCAAATAACTGGCCCTGCTGTTGGTGTTTGTTAGGCAATAATTTTGATATCCTAAAAATATTTATTGATTATCAAGAGCCTTATCCTCTTAAGTTTAATGGAAATATGACAAAATAGTGAAATGACACCAAAATTGAATCACTTGTGCAACAGAAATCAGAAGGTGAACATGAGTCAAAATGGACGTTTGAAGACACAATTCCTCATCGAAATGGAAGGCTTTGACAATGGTAGTGAGCAAGTTCTTCTAATAGGTGTGTGACGAGATTCTCTGTTATTTTTGTGTACATTTAGACAGAATCTTCATTCTTGGATTCAAGAGGATGATGATTTTGAACTTATTTGTTAAATGAAAAAAGTATACCTTAGGTACAAGTCTTGATCATTTTATCATTGACTAAGATTAAATCGTATTTTCACTTAACAATTGTATTTTCATATATATATTTTTTACTTATAAATAGTGAACCAACATGTTGAACTCGGTCTGACCGAACCGAAAACTGGCACCCTCACCGATTCGAGGGTCGGTCCGATTCTGATAACACTAGACATGACCATTAATGTAATAATATATAGGGTTTAGGGCCAAACAGTGGCAGTGGCATTACTTTAATGTAATATATATATTTGAATAGTAATAAACATTAAACCTAATAATTTTGTAAATTATATAAAATAATTTAAAAATAACTGAGCTTAGGGCCATTTACTCATTTTTTTTTTAACATTAATTAAAATTTTCACTTTTAGTTAATGATTTTTTATAAACTATTTTTTTATCCTAAGAAATATTATACATTAGCAAGTTTATATATATATTATTATATAAATTATATTGAAAAATCCAATTACATGTCTCAAAATTAAAAGTGCATTCATCCTATTTACCCGATTAACCAAAATAAAATATAGGGTTAAATACCAAGTAGCTACCTGAACTTTGGACGTTTTGCAATGAGCTACCCGAACTTTGAAAAATCAAAACGGGCTACCTCAACTTTGAAGAAGGTGCAAACAGTTACCTCCGTCCAATTTCCGATGAATTTTCGACGACTTCCCAACGACTTTCTAACGATTTTCCAACGACTTTCCGACGATAGTTGACGAAAAATTGGACGGATGTAGCTATTTGCACCTTTTTCAAAGTTGAGGTAGCCCGTTTTGATTTTTCAAAGTTCGGGTAGCTCGTTGCAAAACGTCCAAAGTTGAGCTAGCCCGTTTTGAATTTTCAAAGTTTAGGTAGCTCGTTGCAAAACATCAAAAGTTCAGGTAGCTACTTGGTATTTATATTTATCATAAAATAAATGAAGTTGCGTGAAAATCCAAATAGGAGTTTTTTTTTCTTTGGCCTAAATAATTGAATAATAAAAAATATAATAATAAGGTGTCATAAATCCATTTATTGTCCGACCAATACGTCCCAAGAAACGTGGCCGAAGTGACAGGACCACAATCTAGAACCCCACCGGAGATAAATAATAGAGAGCGACAAACTGGTAAAACTTAGCCTCCAAACCTTCGATTTCGACTCTTGAGGTGTCTGATCTTCAATTCTCTCCCATATGGACATCTGCTAATCCCCATCGATATTCCACTGATACGCTCATCGATCCAATTCCGACTAACTCGGTAACTCTTCCACCAGCATTGATCAGATGTCTGCAGACCAATCCTCCGACGATGCCACTGCTGCAGATCCGATGCCGCTCCTATCAGGGCACCGGTATCCAGATGACTCTAGAAGCGGAAACCGACGATCGATCCGGCGGGGACAGAGCCTCCGGGACGCGGCTCGGTTCCTCCGTCGAGCCAGCAGCCGCAGGATGATGCGCGAGCCATCGATGCTTGTCCGCGAGGCCGCTGCCGAGCAGCTGGAGGAGCGCCAGAGCGACTGGTCCTACTCCAGGCCCGTGGTTGTCCTTGATATCCTCTGGAACTTCACGTTTGTAGCGGTGGCTGCGTCGTTCCTGGTGTTGAGCTGGAACGAGAAGCCGTCGATGCCTCTTAGGGTTTGGATTGTAGGTTATGCGATGCAGTGTGTGCTGCATATTGTCTGCGTTCTTGCTGAGTACAGGAAACGTCAGAGGAGATTGCGCCGACCGAATTCGTCCAGTGGCACACCGACCGAGCAGCAGAACCCAAGTCCCCGAGGAGCCTCCAGCGAGTATGTGTCACTAGGACAAATGAATGATGAGAACGCTGGGTAAATATTAAATATGATGATTCTAGCTCAACTTATTTTGTGTATTCATTTGAATTAGATTTCCCTATGATCTATATGAAAGAATAGTTTTGAAAAACGCTTGTAGGGTCTGTGTTGGGAAGTTTTTGGTACATGTTGGTAGAAGTTAGAATTTTGGATGGTTTGCACCAAGGATGAATTTTGGAGTTTTCTTTCCATTTCCTAACTCACGTCTAACTATCTTTTAATCAGTTAATTGGCTCCAGCTTTATCTAACAGCCTTGGTTCTAGTTGGTAATCGATCTTCCGCTTTTGTAAGGACAAAACAGTAGCTTATTACGCATTCTGCTTTAGTTTGATGCTGCCTTAAGTATACCTTGTTCTAGAGGTTAAATTATTAGTGTGCTAGATTATTAATTTGTGCTCCCTATTTGTTTCATGGTTTCAGCAAGTTCACAAAGTATCTGGAGTCGGCAAATACAATGTTTTCATTTGTTTGGTGGATCATAGGCTTCTACTGGGTTTCTGCGGGTGGCCAGGCTTTGATACATGATGCTCCTCAGCTTTACTGGTCTGTTCGCATCTCTAGTTTGAAGCGACTATATATTATCAGAAATTGGGATGGAATTTTACAGTTTGAAATGCTACTTGATTTGTAGGGTTTGTATAATCTTCTTGGGATTTGATGTGTTCTTTGTCGTCTTCTGTGTGGCACTGGCTTGTGTCATTGGTGTTGCTGTATGCTGCTGCCTCCCTTGCATCATTGCAATTTTATATGCTGTTTCAGACCAGGTATTTCTATTACTCTCATCTCATCAATGATCAGGTCTGAAGATTTTGCTGTGAATATTCTATTCTTTTTAATTTCATTCTGTTTCCAACATTTATCTAATCAGATTTCTGTTGTGTCACAAAACCATGTTCATAGATTTTTTTTTGAATTTTTGCCACTCTTCTCATTATTACTTTATTAATTGCAGAAAATTTCTAGGATCACAATTAATATTAGCAGAACATAGAGATATTTCGAACAGTTCATTTTCATATGATAAGATAGAACTTAGAACATTCCAATTTGTTGAAATTCTGAAAATGATCGTATAGCTAATACCTCCAATTGTTAAATGGAAGTCCTTTATCAGCAACCTGACCTTGAACATATAAGGGAAGGTTCAGATACCAAGAGAAATTCCTACCAACTGAGCTAACTCTACTTTCAATGGGAGTAGTTCTTCTTGTTTAGATGCTCCTCCTTTTGATCCTATATGATGGATTGTGTTCTTAAGCTTTGAAATCTTACCTTATATGAGAAATGAGCAATGACATTCAACATGTGGAATATGCCAATGCAACAAAGTGCTCTTATTGAGGCATTGAAGTACATTGGCAGTAGGCATATGGCTATAGATAGATAGATATTGTAGTTGACTAGTTGCGATTTCTGTGGCAACATTAGGTTCTGCAGCAAATTATGTACTCTACACCAGTAGAATATATCCATCTGACCCTGTAAAAATCGTTTTAATGTTATGAGACTTTCTGTCATGGTTCTTACTATTACTATTTGTTGGCAAAAGGATCAAATATGTCCAATTAACGCCCTTCCTGTTTAACTAACTAGGAAGGAGCATCCAAAGAAGATATCGAGCAGCTTCCAAGGTTCAAGTTCCAAACCGATGCCAATGCAGAGAAGGTCAAGGATGATGGTTCGGAACTTCATGGGGGCGTAATGATTGGAAGTGGCGACACAGAATCATCGCCGACTAAGCACTACCTGTCACACGAGGATGCAGTGAGTACCATTTCTCCTTCCTACTAATTCATCATCGTTTCTGCCATCTTTTCTCATAATACCGCCAAATGATGATTTGTAGGAGTGCTGCATCTGTCTTTGTCCTTACGAAGACGGTGTTGAGCTGAGGGAGCTCCCTTGCCGCCACCATTTCCACTGCACCTGTGTAGACAAGTGGTTGCATATCAACGCAACCTGCCCTCTCTGTAAATACAACATCTTGAAGAGTAGCCATGGGGATGAAGAAGTGTAGAATGTTGCACCATTTTTTTGGCCCTGAAAGCATCGTGTAAATTCCAGTCATGTAATTGCCAAGAGGGAGGGGAGAGGGAATCGACTAGTTGTTTCAGGCCATAGTTGTGGTGGTGGTGTAAAATTGAATAATGGCTTGCTATTGAATGAGGTCCATTCTCGGGACCTCCTTCACAATCGGATGTCCGAATTTGATCTGGAGCCAAGCATCACCTTACATCATGTGGTTCCGGTCCGGCAGGTTACCATGTCTTAAATTCTTAATAGAGGCTAAGGAGCTATATTAAGAATTTTTCACCAAAATATACCTCAATTAATAATTAAATATCAAAATGTTTTTGTGAAAAAATAAATACAAATCTATACTTACTCGCGACTTTCATTTGGGGTGGAAACTACACCCGCGAATGGGAATTGCGGTTTTCATTTCTTATTATTTTTAGCTTCACGCGCAACTCCCATTAGCGGGTGGAGTTTTTTCGTCAGCTCTACACGCGGCTCCTAGTAGCGGGTAGAGCTGGCAAAAAAAGCTTCATTTATTTTTTCCTGCGACTTCCTGTCGCGGGTATAGAAACCATATTTTATAATTATACAAACTAGATTTTATTTATTTTCTCAATTTGAGTATAGAAATATAGAACAAATACATTACACAAAATTGAAAAAAAAAATGTTCACATATTTGATATTCATACATGATAATATTATGTATTTGGTAGTGTATAAAATTAATGACATACAAAAACTTTTAAGATGAAATATTCATGTGAAATAAAGAGATAATTAGAGTTTTGCAATATATGTGGAGAATAATGAAAAAAATTCGAAAATTTTAAAGTATTTTACATAACACGTCACTAAGGAATGAGAGTTATGTGTCATAGACAAAAATAAAATATAAAATAAATAATTGAAGTAAAAAAATACTATAAAAATATACTTATTACATTTTTATATATTGTAAAAATAAACGAGTTTTTTTTATTTGTCATCTCTACCCGTGACTGGGCCGGTTCCACCCGCGACTCCCAGTCGCGGGTAGTGATGACAAAAAATCTCCACCCGCTAACGGGAGTCGCGGTGGAGTTGAAAATAATAAAAAATGAAAAGTCGCGGGTAGTGATGACAGAAAATCTCCACCCGCTAACGGAAGTCGCGGTGGAGTTGAAAATAATAAAAAATGAAAAGTCGCGGGTAGTGATGACAGAAAATCTCCAACCGCTAACGGGAGTCGCGGTGGAGTTGAAAATAATAAAAAATGAAAACCGCTACTCCCATTACTTGGGTGTAGTTTCCACCCGCGAATGAGAGTCGCGAAAGTATAGATTTGTAATTATTTTCTTCCGATGACATTTTGATATTTAATTATTAATTGGGGTATATTTGGTAAAAAAAATCCTATAATAACCACACTAAAATGGCCACCACAGTTGCACTGAAATTAGCGCCGGAAAGAGGCCCGTAAAAACACCAAATTACAGATTGGACCACATATTCGTACACTTTTATGAAGTATATACAGCCCAAGCAAAAGGCAGAAGACCAGGCAATACAATACAAATTACATCCTCCTGGAAAAGCAAAGCTACTCCACTCTGTTGGTGCATGTCAAGATCACTGATTTGATCTTCTCTTTATCAAGTGAAGATTCAATTATTAACTGCAAGATAGATAAATTGATTCAGAATCAACAAGTACATTATAAACCTGAAAATGGGGAGCGAAAGAGATGTTTTTTTTCCCGGGATCAAAAAACGGCAAGAGTACCTCTTGTACTCTGTTCTCTGCTCGAGCAAGCAACTTGTATTGATTCTCAAACATGGAGGCCATGTATACCTATAACATATTTAAAATATATATACAAAAACTCCGCATCAAATCTATTCTAAGCCACTGAATACACATCTATTAGGAAGTATTACCTGAAATGTCGGTGCCAAGCCCGGGCTTATGAAAAAGCGGCCTTTTGATACCGAGACAACTCCTTCGATCTGTTGTAGTTCTTTGATCAGTGAATCTACTTCAGTCCACTGTCAAATTCAAAGTTAACTAATAAATTGCACATCCAGTGTTTATTTTCAGAGGAACAGAAAGCTTGGGTTTTTACTTGTGCAGCAGCTTCTAGGTCCTCATCCAGTGGATTTGATTCATTGACGACCGATTCCAGAGCCTCAACTAACGGATCAGGCTGAAGAATATGTACCCATGTCAAGTAATTAAGTGGTATCTCCAATCATTTGAAGATGGTAAAATTTTATGAGTTACCGTAATTTCCTTTAGTGACAAGAAGATCCGTTCCATGGCGAAATCAAGTTGATGAACTTTTGCCTCCACAATCTGAAAAACATCTTCAAATTTCAGCTTTTTATATGTAAGAGTAAATTTAGCAGTAATCAGATTTTGCAGCTGTCCTTGCTTTGTTTGAACAATCAAAAGTAACTATTAATACTTACCTGTCCGATTTTGTAAAATGCAATAGGATCCAGGGTTGAATCCCATGATACTTCTGTTTGGTGAATAAGTGCATTCACGCCTTCGACCTTGAATAAGAGCAAAATGTCAGGGGGAGGGGGGAAAGAAATACATGGTTTGTGTCAATAAAGCTCAGCATTTACGGGTTTTTCATATTTCTCAAAAACTGATTTTATAGAATAAACAGCTTACCTCCACAAAGATACCAAAGTAGGTAATCTTCTTGATGCAACACTTAACTACATCTCCAATCTGAAGTCTAGCCTTCAATATGCAAATGGCAAGGGTACAACATTAGTTGAAAATTTGCATATCAAGGCCATAAAAAAGTTGGTCATAGGATTTTACAGAGGTCCCGGCTGTGGAACGAAGAGTATACAATAAAAACGCAAAATCTAATCATTTATATGTAGGGGAAGTCCTATTTGGAACTACTGACTGCTATCTAAATGTCATGAATTATAAATTCGGCCACTTTACTCTTAAAATAAATACGGAAAATATAAAAGTATAAAAAAATGATTATTTTAAAGGAAAATCTCAAGAGTATAACCCTTGGGGTACTCCTCTTTTTCTTTTTGTGGAACAAAAATTTTTCTTTAAAAAAAACACTTTGTATACATTTTTAGATTATTTTTACACTTTAATAATAAATTTTTCATTTTTTAGATATTTATTTTACTTAAAGGTTAAGAAGTAGCAAAACTCCTAAGTCACAGTCTTTAGATAGGAATTGGTTGTCTCTATAATATCAGCCAAACCACACAAATGGGATTTTTACAAAAGTGTAAATTTAACTGTGATGGTAACTTACCATGAGACTTTTTTTCTTCTCAACCAACTCTTCCTTCTCTTTTGGTTTCACTGAAAAGAGAAGCTTTCTGAATTTTCTATCAGCAACGATCACATTAGCTCTAACTTTCTGCAAACACCATTGCTAAGATTAGAGAACAAGTAACTATGTATATATATATGTATTAGCAACCGTTATTATCAAAGGCAGAAGGACAATTAGCTGATACCTGGCCAATAAATGAAGACAAGAACTTGATTTTCTGCTGGTCATAAATTCTAAGCAGATCTTCCAATTTCATGTTGGGTGAAACTTCCCAACTAATGTTTTTATCCAACTGTGGATCTGAACCACTATTTACGGAATCATAACCATTTGCAAGATCATAAGTCCCAATAACACTTAAATTCTGCTTGTACTTAGCTGGATCCAAACCCTTCTGTCTCAACCATGATTCAAAAGCTAAGAACTTATATTTGGCAGAAAGATTTCGATATGGTAAGAATCCTATCAATGAACCAAAAGATACCTGCATTATTGGATTTAGGATTATCATTGAAATTGCAAGATACTCATCGAGATGAAGAAAGTCTGTGTATAAATGAGCTTACAACAAAGCCTCTGGAACTAGAACTCAGCAACTCCACGTCCCCTCTTTGTCCAGCTTTAACCAGATTTTCAGCCCTCTCCCAATCTGCATCTTCTGATTCCTAAATTTGTAAAAAAACAAAAACTTTTTTGTTCTCTCTTTTTAACTGAAAGACTACAAAGTGCGACCACAGTTGCATCTCTGACCTCGAATTCCAAAGAGGCAGAAGGATCCCCCAACTCAATATCATCAACCGGATGTTCGGATATTTTAGGGACGGTCTCCACTCTTTCATTGGTTGATACACTTTCTAATCGTTCTTCTAATCTATTAGAGAAATATATCTTAGAAAATAATATAAGCAGAAGCTAAGATTATAAAGAATAGCAATGTTGCAAATTGTGAAAAATAGGATAAAGGTGGAATCTTTTCCATTGAAAACACTATCGAGCATATGATTCAATCACATTTTTCTTCCGAAAGATGTATTTTTTATCTCACTTTCAATGTTCATGCTATGGTCCAAGTTTCCCATTTTTCCAATCAAAAAACAATTTATAGATACCTCATCGGTTTCTTCAGTAGCGAAGACACAGCATCGACAACAGAATGTGCAGTTTCAATATTCAATATTCTGCCTGCAGAAGTTTCCTCACCACTGAATCCCAACCTAATCTGATTACGCGGCTGCGGTTCTTAAAAATGACAATTGCAGCATTAGTTCACATATATAATCCAAAGTAAGGAACTAGAATTATGAACATTATTGATGGTTATACCATCTTCCAAGTGTTCTTCATCCTCCTCTGTTGTTGTAAATGCCTCAGGCTTTCTTATGAGTGTAGATTCATTATGCTCCTCGTACACCTCTTCTTCATCGACCTCAACTTCATTTTGAAAAAGAAACTGCAGCGTTAATTCACATATATCATCCAAAGTAAGGAAGTAGAATTATGAAGATTATTGATGATTATACCATTTTCTGTCTGTTCTTTATCCTCTTCCATCATTGCATATGCCTCAGGCTTTCTAATGAGTATAGATTCATTTGATTGCTCCTCCACCTCTTCTTCATTGATCTCAACTTCATTTTTAAAAAAGAATTTTGCAGCGTTAATTCATATATATCATCCAAAGTAAGGAATTAGACTTATGAACATTATTGATGATTATACCATCTTCTGACTGTTCTTCATCCTCTTCAATCGCTCCATGTGCCTCAGGCTTCCTTATGGGTGTAGTAAGTTCATTCATTTCTTCCTCCATCTCCTCTTCATTGGCTTCAACTTCATTTTCTTCACCAGATTCTCCACTTGCAATCACGGGTTCAGGTTTTCTCAACAAGGTCATGTCACTAAAGTTTTCTTTCACAGGTTGGCTACTCATACTTAATGACAAATTTCGTTTAATTCTCAACTTCGATGGCTTGTCTTCAACGTCATCCTCATTAAAAACAGCAGGCTTTCTCAATAATACATTTGGAACGGTACTCCTAGCGCTATCTATGGACTCTCCATTCGATCGAACTGGTTTCTTTAATTCCGATATCCTCGACTTATTATCATCACTCTGAAATTTCACTCCTTTCTTCGGAACAGGACGAACCAAATTCACACCAGCCACTGAACTTGACGATTGTGCATCCTTTGAACCTTCAAATGGGACCTCTTTCACATCCACCACTTTGCCATTGTTCCGATGAAACGATTTCTCGATCTCAAGAAAAGTAGCATCTGGGTTTAATTTCTTAGCTTTTATCTGAACAGAAAAATTCCCATAGAATGAATGAAACCATTCCAAAACAAAGAACATAATAATCAGCCAAACCTCCAGTCACATTCCACCATTACGCTTGTCCAATTCTATTTCATAAAGTACCATTATTCAAAAACAAAAGCAAAATATTTTGTTCACTATGAGCATCTGTCCAAACTATTTTGTTCAATTTCATGCTGAGATAAATTGGCACTTTTTTAGGAGCGAAATATAAAAGAAATGTACCTTAGCGATGGTTAGGTTGGGGTCTTCACCAATCATCCTTCCAAACTTGAGCGCCACTTGATCCCACTGGTCGATTTGGGGGTCTTCTTTAGCTGCAAAAATAGAGAATTTCGTGGGATTTCGGCGGAAATTGAAGTTTCCACTGATTCTCCATCTTGTTCGAGTAACTAAACGAGGAAACAGAATAGAGGCATTAATAGACACGGCGCTGCTGCTGCCGGGGGTTGCAGCAGAGATGCTGGTAGCCATGGGTAGAACAAGTCCTTCCATTGGCTAGGAGTGGTCTTTATCTCATGGGGAAGATACAGTATCCTAAAAACAAATCAGTTCGTGCAAGTGTAATTGGCTAATTGCAGAGGTGTATACGGACTTCTGTTTCTGTGTTGGTATCTGGAGAACCAGAAAAATGGAACCTTGGAAGAGTTTGCAAATGAAAGAACAGAGGAAGAAGAACGAAGAGATGTTATCCGTCTCTGAAAAACAAGTTTTACCTACGTGGCTATTTCCCCTGTGTCTCCGGCCCTCTGCCACAGGCCGATGACACTAGCCGAAATAGTTACAGGTGATAATAAATATATGAAAAATTGGTATTCTTGTTAATATTTGTATCATTATTTGACTTAAATAAGCAAAATTATACCTTTTAGATAAAGTTGAATATAATTTTACAATTGGGTAAATGGTCAAAGTGCCCCCTAAAGTTTGGTCGAAATTTAAAAATTTCCTTAAAGTTTAAAATGTCCCTTAATGTTTGAAAATGATGAAAAATCTCTCATTGTCACATGCTCTTTTATGGGGAATTTTTCATCATTTTCTTAACATTAGGGGGATTTTACTTTAAGAAGGATTCTTAAATTTCGGTCAAACTTTAGGGGGCACTTTGACCATTAACCCTTTTATAATTATATGGTTAGGATATAAATGTAAAAAAGAGTATTGATTTTTTTATAAATTATTATACACTCATATCCCATAAACTTGTCTATGTTGTACTGTTTAAACGTTATATTATAAATAATAAAATTTCGATCTAGTCAATTTATAAGTAAACTATATATTTAAATATTAGATAAATTAATATATTTTATCAAAATATTCATATTAATTAAATTACGACTCAAGAGTAATTTCTAATAAATATTTACTATACTTAATATTAGGTGAACTAATTGGTAAAACGACTTAAGATCTCCATAAAACCTAAAGGGAGATTCTATTTGCAGACCATCGACTACTTTATACAGACCACTTTTGTTGAAAGACTAAAATGCCCTAATAACATTTTACATATTTGTCCTTACCAATTTTAAGAAAATTAATTATCAAATCGACCTGATATTTTCGTAGTTACTAAATCGACCCCATATTATCAAAATGGTGAAAAATTATGCTTTAGTCAAGTTTTGAACCCTAGACCTCTTACATACTAGTTAAAAGTTTTACCACTATACTAGTAATTCCAATTGCTTTCTTATTTACTTCAAATATAGTTATTGAAGCAACTCTCGTATTATTGTATTAAATATCTCATGTTTATTTATTGATGCTCTTTAGTAATTAACATTTATTCAACGTTATTTATTTAATTATAGTTTGAATTTTATTATGTATCTACTAATTTATTTTTTTAAATGGTTGAAAAATAAGTAATTTTCTAAATTTAGTATTTATACACTACTAGAATATGCATTTTGGAAAGAAAAAAAATTCAACCATTTTTAAAAAAATAAAATATATTATAGTATTTAGATAATTAAATTAGAACTCTAACGACATATATGGTGTTAAGTTTCAATTTTCTTATCGATTATAAAATTTGGTCAAAGTAGTGTTGGTAATTTTTGCTAAGTTTTATAAATTTGACCAAATTTTATGGTTGATGGGAAAATTGAAACTTAGCATCATATGTGTTAGAGTTCTAATTTAAGTATCTACATATTATAGTCTTTCTGATTTTTTTAGAGATGATTGAAAAAATAATTTCAAAATGAGTATTCTGGTAGTCTATAAATATTAAATTTAGAAAATTACTTATTTTTCAACCATTAAAATAAATAAATCAGTAAATACATAATAAAATTCAAACTATAATTAAACAAATAACGTTGAATAAATGTTAATTACTAAAGAGCATCAATAAATAAACATGAGATATTTAATACAATAATACGAGAGTTGCTTCAATAACTATAATTGAAGTAAATAAGAAAGTAATTGGAATTACTAGTATAGTGGTAAAACTTTTAACTAGTATGTAAGAGGTCTAGAGTTCAAAACTTGCTAGAAGCATAATTTTTCACCATTTTGATAATATGTGGTCGATTTAGTAACTACGAAAATATCAGGTCGATTTGATAATTATTTTCCTTAAAATTGGTAAGGACAAATATGTAAAATGCTATTAGGGCATTTTAGTCTTTCAACAAAAATGATCTGTATAAAGTAGTCGATGGTCTGCAAATAGAATCTCCCAAACCTAAACCCTAAAGGAGTATAATATTTACATTCACAACCCCAAAGTACTCTAATATTACAATTTACCGCGTTTAAACCAACCATTAGTGCAGGTGTTGTACATGCTCAAAGGATATTTTCTTTATGCATAAGATTTTACTTGTAATCCATCCCATCAAAGCCTTTCCGCAAGAAAGGATTACAGTTATATATTTTTTTACTGTATATATATATATTTATATAATGTAATTAAAAGTATAGATATACATAAATGAGAAACCCTAGATCTTCATCTCTCAAGTCTCAAGGTTTCCTTCTTCATTCATCTCTCTCATTCTTCTTGTTTTGGTGCTGCTGCTGCTTCTTCTTCTGCAAGTGCCTCCTCGAAAGGCGTAGCTGTGACTGGTGCGATTTGGTTTTTCTTGAGGGAGGCAGACTTTGAGAGGTTGATGTAGCTTCCCTTGGACTTGAAGAGCTGAGCAAAATGGGGTTTACAGTACAGAACTCCATCCAAGGCTGCATAGTTGGATGCATTGAGTGAGCAGCCACCATGGGAGCACTTGAAGCATGACTTGTGGAAGATCTGTCCCTCCACTGTCAGCTGAACATCAGCAACAAGAATTTAGGACAGAGAAGTAGAGACATTTGCTTAGGTTTTTGAAACAAGTATATATAGAAAACACAGACCTTTTCCAATGGATATGCTGTCTTGGTGCACACCGTGCACTTGTCTTGTGTCCCAGAAAACAAATGCGCGAGCTTGCTTGGGGTTCTAATCTGGGAGGAACAAACAAAACGGCATTGATACATTATTCAAACAAAGAAACACAAGAAACATTGCAGCTGCTTCATCAAGAACGAACCAGTCCATTTGGTTTGGTCTTTCCAGCTGCATGAGGGCCATTCGATCATAAGGAACAAAGCAGTCTGATCAGTTCATTTCTCAGACAATAAAGTATTTACTTAACCCTTCAAAACGAAGATAATGAGGCTTACGTGAGAATGGTATGTTGTTCAGACTTTTCTCCTTCAAGAACTGGCCATAATGTGCCTTGCAGTACAAGACTCCTTCAATTTGAGAATAAGTGCTCATCTGCAAATAATATCGATTGCATGAATAATTGATAAGTTCTAGATTGGACCGAGTCAAATCCAAATGTAAGATTCAATTCTAAAACCAATCGGTGACATAAAGAAAATAATTGGTTTGTATATATGCATGGTGCCTAATTATTTTAAAAACTAATGATGTGATATTACTCACGCCCCGGAGAATGGAGAATTTCAACACTCTTCTGCACTGTGAGAACTCTTTAATTCATGCACGGTACAAACATTTTGTAATCCAGATGGGTTAAGACGTTTTTTTAACCAAATCTCTTTCACGTTCAAGACCGATCCGAACTTTGGTACATTGAGTAAACAGAAAACAACAAACTCATAACGGAAATCCACACTCTGAAACAACACAACCTCTAATAGGCTAATTCTATCGATCGGAATTAGACTCTGATACAATGTTAAATTCTAAATAGAACTTAGCCAACCCCGATGAACAAACAAAGGGTAACTACTAATACAACTTTTTATCCTAAAACCAATTTGTTATGGTGCATAATTATTTTAAAAATACAATAACATTGTTTCATATTGATTCAAATATATATATATATATATATTGCGGATTGCAGGAAGCTAGTGATGCAGTTTGAAAGAATGAAGTTCAGACATATTTTTCGAGAAGCGAATGCGGTAGCGGATATCATGGCGGGTATGGCGCTCAATCAGCGACATGTGTTTGAAATTCATAGCTCTCCTCCGAAGGAAACTATTATCGCGCTCCGGAAAGACGCTGTAGGCTTATCTGTTTCGCGAGTTGTTAAAGTTAGCTAGTTTTGGTTGTGTATTTTGAACTTGGGTGATTTATTGTCACCTATTGCGGTTATTTAATCCATAATTATAAAAAAAAAAAATATATATATATATATATATATATATAAAGAGAAATCGATACTACATACAGAGAGAAGTCCATTGCACTGTGTGCATCTGAAGCAGCTCTTATGATAAGGAACTCCATCAGCAGACACCATCTCCACGAAATGGACAGTCTTATCACAAGCCTTGCATTTCGCTGTGCTTCCACCAAACGGCGGCATGTTTCTGCCTTGTTTTTTTTTTTAATTTTCAGAAGAATTCTTCTAGAGATTTCAGACCTGTGTGTCTTTTATTTCTGCAGAAAATTTCAAGTTTGTTTTTTCCCCCACAGAACTCGGAAGTTGCTGCAGCAGATCAATGTCGGGAAGGTCTTATTATAGCCTTTTTCTGTTTCTTGTGATCGATATGGAGTTCATGGTAGTGGTAGTGGTGGTGGTTGGAAGGAATAGCCAGTAACATGTAATGGATAAGAGAAGGAAGTTGACAAAGTCCTATGTAGATTAGAACAAGTTTTTTACATATTTATAGAGATTATTATCTATATGGACATTAATTTTATTTTGCGAGATTTTACTTAATAAGAGTTTATTTTATATCAAGTTATTAATTAATCTGTATTCTTGTGCCAAAAAAATTGTTTGGGATAGTATTTTTTAAAAAAAATATATATATATATACATTTTATTATTATTAATTTTGTTACATTGATGTAAATCGAATATAAATATAATATCACATGTCATTAGAAAATTCTACACGTAAAAAACAATTGTAATAATTGTAGAAAATGTTTATGTCTCTTTTTATTGCTATATTTACAAATTGAGAAATATTATAATGAATAAAATTATTTATATATATATATAAGTATTTACTGACATGGTACTTTCAGGTGCAATTTAAAGTTTTACAATTATGAACAGAAATATAGAGATTTACAAAGTTATTGGTTCATGGAATATAAAATGAATCAAAATATAAAATTTGTATTCTGTTGTTTGTTTACTCATAATTACGGAATGTAAAAACGTAAATATATTCCCGTAATTAATTTAATCAATAATTTTTTATCCTAAAAATTCTAATTAATAAATTATATTTTTAATAATTTATTATAAAATTTCTGATACATTATATTAGACCTATAAACTGCCAATTTGTATCACTTCTTGTTATTGGCTCCGTCTGTCTTCTTGTTGTTATCGTCCTTTTTGTCATCTTTCTTTTCTTCCTTGGCCGGACCAAACGAGATAAACTCCAACTTCCCGATCTTCTTCAATTTCTTAGCTACTGCAATGGCGTCCATCTGCCCTATCACGGTCAGCTTCTGCTCCTTCAGGTCCGCTGACATGGAGTCCACTCCTGGTCGATCAGTATGTTGCAGGAGAGGAGATCAGACAGAGGACAAATCAATACATATACATATATATATATACTGTAAGTAAGCAGGAGAGTAATTATATACGTACCGTTAACATCAGCGACAGCTTCCATGGCTTTCTGCTTCGTCTTTGCGTCGTTCATGGCCATGATCTTCACTATCATCTTCTGCATGTTGGCAAAAGAGAAACCTCCATTAGAATGGAGCTGGTACTGTGACATTAGAGATCTAACAAACGAAAACAATCATATATGGTACCTGCGACGCCATTACAGATCAATGTACAGATAGAGAGGGCTTTAGGTGAAGAAAGAAAAAGAGGCGTGTGGACACACACACAAAAAAAAGGGAGAAAGCTAAAAATTTAGTTTAGGCGGGGTAATGGAACAATTAATATAATAGCAAATAGTTCAATAACAAATACATAGGGGAGATAAATGTAAGAATTTTAATACCTAAAATGAAATAAATATGTTTTTTTTTTTGTCTAAATTTAAATAAAGTTAAAAGTTGAGAGGATAATTACCCTTTTAAATCCTGACTCAGCCTTCGTCTATGACGGAAAGAGTTATTTTTTTGACAGGTATACGAATTTATTCACTAATATTTGAACATATTTACGTATTAGTTCGTTGTTTAGATTAAATATATTTTAAGACGATTCAGGGTTGGTTGACTAATTTATACAAATTAACCCTCTTAATTTTCCTAACCAGTCAAACTTAGGACCAGGAAAAAACCGGTTAGGTCAAACCATACCACTTTATGAAGTGGTTCGGACGTGGTATGGTATTTTGGAAGAAATGTGGAGCTGTTCAACCGAACCATAAAATATCGATTCGTAAGTAATAAAACGTACTATTTTATGAACCGCTTTATATATATATATACATATATATATATATATATATATATATATATTAATTTTAAGTGAACCATTTTGTTCATATGTGCTCTCCCTATTTTAAGATATTTTAATTTTCAATTTTTCGATTGATCTTTTTATGTGTTAAAATTTATAAATTTGGAATATGTTATATCAATTTTTTATTTAAAAAAAGGTATGGTCGAACTGGTTTAAAATCAGTTTTTGAACCAGTTCGGAAGTGATATGGTAAATATAAAAAAAAACGGTTCGGACAAATGTATCGAACCGTACCTTGCCATATTTTAGGTAGAGTTCATGCCCACCCCTACTCAAACTTCTTCATAACGAGATTCACATTATTATAGTTTGGGTAAACCACCTCGACAGTTATTTATATCTGTCACTTTGCTCTATGTAACTTAACAGTTACTTATGTTTTTTTATGTAGCTCAACAGTCACTTAAGTTTCAGGATGTTACTAAACAGTTATTCTGTAAAGTTGACGTTTATTTTTTTTCGTCTATGTGTCACGAGGAAAGCACATGATGTATTTTCAACAAATGAATTGTTCGATCACATTTTAAAACATGAGTAACTGTTGATTTCAATTTTCAATTGTTCCGTCATATCTGTCTAACATAAATGACTATTGAGATAATTAACCCGTTTAGTTTTTAAAATAAAATGCATCTTTGCAAGACGTGTCGGGAACTGAAGACTGCATTCCTCACATGTAAGCGCGTACCTAATCATGGATCTAGTTTAAGCCCAATCGTCCAAGCCATTGCGATAATATATATATACACATAATGTTTAGGCGCATGCGTAATAGAGCATAAAATATTCTTTCAGCTAATTAATATCACTAATCTCCCCAACAATTCATCAATGGATTATGGATCTCTTTCTCCGCCGCCGACAATTCTGACGTGCCGACAGCTTGTGTAACCGCTAAAACTCAACAACGTGCGTCCATGTTGACATACTCTTATGGACTACGGTCTACGTGTATATAAAATCGCAAAATGACAACTTCCTCCTCTTATTTGGACACTTTTATGAAACCATCCTCGAAAGTTAACCTTTTAAAAAAAAACTCCCCCGTATATTTCTTATATTTTTAAAATTTATGAAACCAAACGAACTGATTAGGACTTGAATGAGACACTGGGAAAAGTTTGTTGTGGGTTCTTCAATTGTATTATTTTTGTGGAATTAGCTCAGTTGGTCTTGGATCATAAAATGGGTAAACCTTTCAAAAACTGTGGAAACAAAAAGAGGCAAAATTCTAAAAAAGTAAACATGAAGGGCGATTCCTTAAAAATGTACAAACATAAGGGGTAAATTGACATTTTATCCATATAAAAACCTCGTACAACATTCCATCTCTTGCAGAGGACCGAGAGAGAGAGAGAGAGAGAGAGAGAGAGAGAGAGAGAGAGAGAGAGAGAGAGAGAGAGAGAGAGAGAGAGAGATCACAAATGGCCGTTTCACTGTCCAAAAAGAGAGCAGCTAGAGCAGCCAAAGAAGTCCAGACACGAAGCTTTTCTTGTCTCTGCAGCAGCGTTTTCTTCACTGTTCTCTACAGAATCCCAACCGCAGCTCTCCTCCTCACCCTCATATTCCTGTGGTCGTCTTCGACCACCTTAATTTCCGGCAACATCGTTCATGTCTGCGTTTCCTCTCGGAAGATCAACAATATCTATTGCCTCTCTGCGAGTGCTCAAACCCAACCAAACGTCAACCTCCCCATTCCTACTTTCAATGGTCCTAACAACGACTCCACAGCTTCGACGTCGTTCCCGACAACCACCAAAGTTGCTAACGTGGGACCCGATCCGTCAATGGTTGTCAGTGAAGTTGTCCCAGTTTCTATCGACGTTGAAAAGAGTAGCACCGATAAACGTGAAGAAGCCACAATGTCGTCGTCTCCGACAACCACCGAGGTTGTTAACGGTGCATCCGAGGTTGTCGGTGAAGTTGTCCCGGTTTCTATCGTTGAAAAGAGTAGCGCCGATGAGCGTGAAGTGGCCATACAAGTCGTGAAAGGGCACCTCGAGGTGCAAAGATCGTGGATTATTTCTCATTCCACCAATGAACTCAAGTGCGATGGAAGAGGTATTAATTGTTAATGTTAAATTTTATTATCGGGGCTGAGGCACACTCAAATAGCAACTATATTATACAACTCGGGTTCCGTCCTAAAACCAATTGGTAATAGGAGGAGGTAGCCTTGTTGTATATATGGTGCCCAAATTTGGAGAAACCACCGGTGTGGTATTCCCCACATACAGTGATTTCAACACTCCTCTGCACTGTGATATACGATTAAAGCACTACACCGGCACATTTTTAATTCAGACGGGTTGAGACTCATTAAATCATCTCTCACGTCCAGGCCCGACCCGAACTCTGATACGTGGAGTAAACGGGACACAACAAACCCACATCGGGAAACATCCAACACCGTCAATCAAAACCGGGCTCTGATACAATGTTAAATTTTATTATCGGGGCTGAGGCATACCAAAATAGCAACCACATTATACAACTCGGGTTACATCCTAAAACCAATTGGTAATAGGAGGAGGTAGCTTTGTTGTATATATGATGTCCAAATTTGGAGAAACCACCGTATTCCCCGTATACATTGATTTCAACCGTTAGTCTTAATTCAAATTTAAATTTTTTATTGTTTATTTAAGGTGTTTATGAATGCATGTCTAATAATTTTATTATGTGATAGGTATTTTCGTGTACGATCTGCCCTCTAAGTTCAACAAGGACCTGATGGATCGATGTGGTGATATATTGCCATGGATAAATAACTTCTGTAAGTATCTCGAAAATGACGCCATGGGTGAACCTGTGCTCGAGCTCGGGAACCGGTGGTTCCGGACCCACCAGTACTCTCTCGAGCCGATATTCCACTCTAGGGTTTTAAAACACCCATGCAGGGTTTACAACGAGAACGATGCAAAACTCTTCTACGTGCCCTACTACGGAGGTCTCGACGTCCTTCGATGGCACTTCACGAACATCTCCGACAAGGTGAAGGACACTTTGTCGTCTGAGCTCGTGGATTGGCTAAGCCACCAAGCAGCCTGGACGAAGAACCAAGGCAAGGACCACGTGTTCGTGTTAGGCAAAATCACGTGGGATTTCAGAAGGAACAATATAAACACGTGGGGGACTCGCTTTTTAGAGCTCGACCAAATGCAGAATCCGATCAAGCTCCTCATCGAGCGACAACCGTGGCAAGTAAACGATATCGGAATCCCGCACCCAACAGGGTTCCACCCGCGCTCCGACGATGACATCATCGCCTGGCAGCAGAAGATCATCAGTTCCTGGCGGAAGAACATGGTGAGCTTCGTGGGGGCCGCGAGGCCCAATGCCCCAGACAACATAAGATCCATGCTCATCCACCAGTGCAGCTCCGACCATACCGGAGGCTGCCGGTTCCTCGACTGTCGCTCCGGAGGGTGCGATAAACCGGAAACAGTGACGTTAGCGTTCATGGAATCTGAGTTCTGTCTGCAGCCGCCTGGAGACAGCCCGACAAGGAAGTCGTTCTTCGATTCTCTCATTTCGGGGTGTATTCCGGTGGTGTTCGATCCGTTTACGGCGTACTATCAGTACGCGTGGCATCTTCCAGAAGACGTGACGAAGTTCTCTGTGTTTATAGATCAGGACGAGGTGAGGGAGAAGAAGGTGGATGTAATGGAGAGGTTGAGGAAGATCAGCAAGGAAGAGAAGGAGGACATGAGGAGCTATATAGTATATGAGTTGATGCCTGGGTTGGTGTATGGAGATTCGAATGCAGAATTGAAGACTTTTCAAGATGCGTTCTTGATAACGATGAACAATCTGCTCGACCGGGTGAGTGGGTTGTGAATTGTGATAATGGCCGATTAATTTCTCGGGTGATATATAGAGATTAGGGTTAATATTGATAAATTATGGCACGACCATTGTGGATATGGTTGTGTTCGGGGATAAGAGTTTTGTTTTTTTTGGTATATAAGATTTTACATTTTTTTATAAATAGATATTTGAAAGAAAAAAATGTGTACCTAAGATTTCATTGTTATTACAATATTTTTAAAAAATTAATATTATGCATCTTTTTTTTTTTATTGTTGTAATATAGTAATGTAAAAAAAAATATACTAAAGGCAGAAGGCTACTAATAGTATAAAAAAAATCAAATTACTAAATTACAACAATAAATAAATATAGGATGTTTAATATTTTTTTTAAAATACTGGAATAACACGCAAATATTCTATATCAAGAAGTGAAAAAAAAAAACTATTCATAAAATGTTAAATCTCTATGTGAAAAAAAACTTTTATCCCATATATACAATGTTTTTCTTGTACATTTGAATTTTTATTGATTTCGTTCAAACATTAAAAAAATTTGAGTGGAGTGGAGAATTTGTTGCGGAATGTGTTTGGAAATGTAGATTGCATGAGTATGAGTATTATATTTAATAAATAATTAATGAATGAATATCTCATCAGTTTTTATTTTTTAGTAAATTATCTATTCAGTCCTAGATGTTATTTTTTATTCAAAATTTATGTTATTTATATTTGAAAAACTTGCTTTTTTATTCAAAACACAATTTAATATTAATTTTGTTATGTTAACCCATAACCATGGTTATAACCATTACTGTTTAATATGGTTAACCGTACCATTATGGTGCGGTGCGGTTATGGTGATGAATTTTCTACCCATAATGGTTATAGTATTTGAGTTATACCCATGGTTATAACCATGGTTATTATATAAATATAATATTTATTTATTATTAATACACTAATTTATATAATATACTAAATATAAATTATATAATTGAAAATTTGAAATTGTTGAAAATTGAAGGCGCCAAAGTCCAACGATGGTAATATAGATTGATGTATTTTTTAAAATAAATTTTTCGATATTTTATTATATTACACATGTGAAATGAATATGGGTATACGGATAAAACCATGGTTAATAACCACAGTTATTTTAATGGTTATGTTATTTAAAATTATACTCATAATGGTTATGATTACAGTATGTGATTTAAAAATATGGTATGATTATACTATTTATCATACCCTGACCATACCCTAACCATCGACAACCCTAGTCTTACATGTGGGGTTATTTTATAAAATTAATGTACCAAATATGCGCACTTTTGTAAAACTTAAAGCACCTGGATTTTAAAATTAGGCAACATGGAAAACATTATAGAAAAAATGACGAGCCAGAAACTATACTCTTCTACTTAGAAATGAACTCATAATAACACGAAATGAACTTGCAGTCCACGACAGTGTCCAATAAAATGAGACAAGGTTGCTTGACTGGCAAGCCATCTCACCAACCAACCTCAGTACTTCAGTTTTACAACAATTGGGTATTAAGATGATAACTATACACAAAAACAGTAAAGACAGGTGCAAATAATCAATCCCGCATCAAGTCAATATCAGCATGAAGGTGCTTCATGTCCGAATTTGGCCAAATGGTCATTGCTGCAGAAGAGGCGAAGTTCGGGGTAGCAGAGGGTGGCTGCTGAGAGAAGGATTTTTCATTGGAGGGTCGATCGGAGTTTTCCACCTCAGCTTTCGAAGCAGACAACAACTGTTTGTCCTTCGGGTTCGGTTTGTTACTGCCATACACAAAACTGCAGACCACAACCTGCAAATCAACAATCAGAATTGTGTTCAAGGTCGGGAGGGGTAGAAGTTATTTAGGTGCCTCAGAAGTCAGGGTTTTAGATATGAGTATGTCAAAAAAAATTTGTTACTTTCGGGTAGGGGTGTCAAAATCTGACCCAACCCGTGGGTGACCCGCCCACGGGTCGTGTTTGGGTCAGGATTTTTGGTCATTTTGACACAACCCATGGATGACACGTGAAAACACTGGTTAAGTTTGAGTCAGAAGTCTTGACCCACGGATCAACCCGTGACCCGTCTCATTTATATATTTCAGTATTTTTCTAGTTTTTATTGAAATGGTGGGTCGAATGGGTCAGACTGACCCGCGGATCATGGAGGTCGAACGAGTCAATCTGACCCAACCCTTACCATTCCTGACGAGTCAGGATTGAGTTTCAAAAACTGACTCATACTATTACACGGGTCAGGTTTGGGTCAAAGGATCCCTGACACGATCCATGGGTCGACACATGACCCGTTTTGACACCCCTACTTTCGGGTACCTCAAAAGTCATAAATGTATCTACTTTTAGTGGGTACTTGAAAGTAACAAAAAAAAAACAAATAACAATTCAATAAAGAAAAAATAAATATATTTAATTGCTACAATAAAACAATTTAAAGATGCAACCGTAAAATAAGGTAGAGTTACCTTAAATGGAACAAACTACGTACATGACGGACACATGACCGAAATATTAAAGTAGATACATGTATGATTTTTGAGTTAATTATTTGTAAAAACGTGATTTATTATGTATCTAAATGACTTTTATCCCTATCTGGATTTAGTAAAAGAGAAATTAAGAAGGGTGTACCTCGACGGGTCCTGAGGCAATAAGCATGCCAACATTTCCACCAATTACATGGCCATCGGGGCTTGAAAGTGAGACACTGACACCTCCGGTTCGGTTACGGGGTCCACTATCTTCATCAAGCAAGTATGATCCCGACAAGCACAGTATCTCAAAACGACCCTAAACACACTAAATTTAACCAAATAAGTTTCCCTGAAAAAAAATTTAGTAACTTGGTATTCTTGGAAGTCTTTGCAATGATATCAGCATGCACTCTTTTGATCGGTTTACTCAGGCGAAACAAACAAACAAGATGTTGAAAATGGAGTTGATGTGACAAGCAAAGATTGGAGTGGTTCAACCTCGAAAGTGATATTGTCACCAGAAGAAGAGGGCTGCCTAAGCGTGACCAAAGAAACCGTGCCACTTCCAGATAATATGCACACGGCCCTTGGTCTTTGCTGAGAGAAATCCAAGATTTTTGCTGCAATGTCCTGCAGTATTAGAGATTGCATGAAATTACAAATCGTGCTCCAGATAATATGTGAAATTTATCCAATAAATCTGCTGCATTGTCATAATTAAATTATCAGATACCAGAAGGAGATGATTCACCATTGTGTAAACGAACAATAATAAGCCACAAATTGAACAATCTAATTCTTTTGGTTTTAGACTACTCTCTTTACATGGACTACTACCCATCTTCATAGCTTTTACTAAACTTCAAAAGGGGGAAATTGCAGCATATACCTCTCCAGAACCGACTTTGATCACATGTGGTGCAAAAGCTACTCCAGCTGAATTGTTCATCCATTCACCTAACAGAAAATTTATAATTGATAAGAAGACAGTATTAAATACAAAATAAGTTAAAGTCTAAAGATTCTTATAACAATAAGGTGATACAGAGGTTAGTCTATTAACCAAACTAAGGTGAAGAAACACAAATCAACAATAAACTGTTGCTGCTCAATTCCATACAATGGCAATGCCTAAATTCAAGTGGAGCATGCTGCAATCATTCAGAAGAACACCCCTTACTTGGAAAAAGAACATGTTCTCAGTTGTAAATGAAGCTAAACCCAATTAACTTGCCAAATAGTCAAAAAGCTGAAGTTTTTACCTTAATGTTTCTACATCAGATCAATATACTTCAAGGCAGATGCATCATATAGTATTAGTTACATACTAAACAAATATACAGATATGAAACTGACTTTAACATAAAAGGTCTTTGAGAGCTCCATAGCAAAAGTGCATACCCACTGCTGCTAACCGCTGCTTCCTCCCTGACCCAGGAGGTCGGCCTTTAGGTCTCTTTGGCAATGGTGTGGTTGAACCAGGTGAAGAACCTTGTTTTGCACCAGGCATGGGCAAAAGCCCCAACGCCACTTTTCCTTCAGGACCGTATTTTCTGGGCCGCCCTCTCTTCTTCTTCACTGATGGTTCATTTACTGGCAGGGCCAACGTGGAGTCGGTGCTAACAGAGACAACATTACTGAAATTGGCATGTGGGTGCGGTGGTGGATCGACATTGAACGACTGTCTAACAAGGTTTCTATGGATACTAGCAGGAGAAGGCTGGCCATGGTGAGAATTTGCAAATGTTCTATAGAATTGAGGCGGTGCATTCAACTCGGTATGGCTATGCGAGGCTCCGGAAACGGATCTGCCTCCATGAATCCCTCCTCTATGTAAGAAATACTGAGGTGTTCCACTCGCCATTGCCATTCCTTCTCTTCCATCCATGCATTTACAATGTGCCTAGACTAATACCTCAGAAAGCTCAAGAATTTACTCAGTGCAATCGAAAGAAACCCTAAGAAGCTTAACCTAGTATCTCAAAGAACAAATCGGCAGTAAAGAAAGTTAATTTCAGCTGAAAGAATCACATCAAAGCATCATTTCCACGACGGTATCAATCAACACTTGAATCTCTGTTCTGCAGCACAATTTCAAAAACCAGCAAGGAATGCTCAGAAATCAACTGCAGATACGAATAAAACTCCAACCTTTAGCCACCAAAAGGATCTTGAACTTAGAGGGTGAACTCATAAGATAGAGCATGAAGCCTAGCTTTCCCAAATCTAGGGTTTTGAGAAGAAATGTTGGAGCTTGGAAAAGTGTAAAAAGGGAGTCTTAAAGGGGGGTCCTTTTGGATAAACCTGTGGTCTTTAAGCAGGAAACCAGGACAAAAACCCGTCGTTTCTTCTTCTGCTTCTCTTTAATGGGAGAAGAGTGGCGTAATTGAAGTGTCTTTGACCAAATGAGGTTGGGGTTCGTTGGGGTTGGGAGAAGAGAAAGAAGATTGGTACGAGTATGGCCTACCAAGTTGCGTCACAGATTTCCTTTCTCATGAAATAGCGTCTGCAATGCAGCAGCAGCGGCATAAATTCACCCCAACTGATTCCTTCTTCTGTTCTGCGTTTGATTGGTGGGGAAGGGAGTGTTTGGATTCCAGTGACCAGACAGACAACTGACGTTACAATTACAACTTCGGATGCCAAACTTTATGAACAGTAGATTGGTTAGTCGGAATCTTTATTTCGAGTTAATTTTAAAAATAATAATAATAAGTTAAGGGAAATTAGTGAATAAGATTCACCAACTTGAACTAGATTTTTTTTTTTCGGCCACACCAATTTGAACTAGATCAAACATAAAATCTATAAAAAACAAATTTCTTTAAAAAAAAGCTAACAACGAAAAAAAAATGATAAAAACAAATATTTTCCATGGGTTAATAGTCAAAGTGCCCCCTAATGTTTGGGCGAAATTTAGAATTGTCCCTTAAAGTCTAAAATTTTAAATATTAGTCCTAAAGTTTGGACGATTTCAAAAATCGCCCCTTTCCGTCCTCTGTTCGTTAATTTGGAACGGAAAACGGTCATGTGCTTGGCACGTGACTTGAATTACAATTTAATGACAAAAATGCCCTCAGCCCCAACCACTCTCTCCTCCGTTCAATCTTCTTCTTCTTCTCCATCTGGGTGTCTCAGAAACTCAAGCTAAGCTTCCATGGCTGCTGCCGCCAAAGACAAGGAGTCTCGCTCCGACGGGACCAACATCAAAGGCGTCCTAATGTGGCTGGTGCTTTTCAAGAATCCTTATGCTTTTTGGCCTTCTGTTGATAATGTTTTCAAGAATCCTGACCAGCTCCATTGTCGCTCAAATATGCTGTAAACTGTATAACTTTTTTTAACTCTGTAAACTGTATAACTTTTTTTAACTCATCCATTGTTTTTTAGGGGGGGTCTTGTGAGAGCAGGTCTTGATGTTGCACAGATGTGGTTGGACAGGGACGAGACCTTAGTTAACACCATTGATCGCGAAGGCAACTTACTGCCGATTAATATGATTGACGACCATGCATTAACACACGACCCCCTTGTCGTTCTTTGTAAGCATCGACATATTCTTAGACAATCATAATCTTTACGACCATGCATTAATCGGCTGCTGGCTGCTGTTCCAGTAGGAGGTGACGAGCTTGAGCCTGAGGACGTCGCCGTCGTGGACGTGGTGATCGGCGACCCAACTTGGCTGGAACAGCCATTCCAGTTCTGGTGTCCAAACTCGGTTTGAGGAAATCAGAAAAACAGAGACGGTTTGAACAGCCATTCCAGTCTGTAAAGAGACGGTTGCTGCCCGAGCTTGAGCCTGAGGACGTCGCCGTCGTGGACGTGGTGATCGGCGACCCAACTTGGCTGGAACAGCCATTCCAGTTCTGGTGTCCAAACTCGGTTTGAGGAGATCAGAAAAACAGAGACGGTTTGAACAGCCATTCCAGTCTGTAAAGAGACGGCCCCAGCCCGAGTTTCTTGAAAAACATCAGGAAAAAAAAAAAGAATGTTTTGAATGGAGAAGATGGGGTTTTCAGTCCGGCCAGGAATGATGCTCCGGCATCGGCGATCTCGGTCCACATGGCATGGCTTATCCTCATCCTCTTCTGCAATACACCCGGAACGCCAGCCTTCATCTTCACAGAAGCATCTCCAGCATTATGTATTTTAATTGAATAAAATAATTATTTATTCATATGTGATGTTATTTAAAGGAAAAACGTGACGTGTCTAGTTATAGAAGGATGACATTTTTGTCTTTAAAATTTCTGTGAAGTCACGTGCCGAGCACATGGTCGTTTTCCGTCCCAAATTAACAGACAGGGGACGGAAAGGGGCGATTTTTAAAATCGTCCAAACTTTAGGACTAATATTTAAAATTTTAGACTTTAAGGGGCAATCCTAAATTTCACCCAAACATTAGGGGGCACTTTGACTATTAACCCTATTTTCCATATATAACTAACAATTATAATCTTATCCAAGATATTTATTCGTTATATAATTCTTGAAAATATCATTGATAAGATTAGTTACATGTATAGTTAAATACCAAGTAACTACCTGAACTTTGAACGTTTTGCAACGAGCTACCCGAACTTTAAAAATTTAAAACGAGCTACTTCAATTTTGAATAAAGTGCAAATAGTTATTTCCGTCCAATTTTTCGTAGGAAAATCGTCGGAAAGTCGTTGGAAAGTCGTCAGAAATTGGACGGAGGTAGCTATTTGCACCTTTTTCAAAGTTGAGGTAGCTCGTTTTGAATTTTTAAAGTTCTGGTAGCTCGTTACAAAACGTCCAAAGTTCAAGTAGCTACTTGCTATTTAACCCTTACATATATATATATTTTCGGAATATTTATAAATTATTTAAAAATATCGAAAAATATTTTACAACACAAAAAAAAAACATTTTCTTAAGAAAATAAAATATTTATTTATAATTAATTAAGCTTAGTCGATAGTTATAACTTTTAACTTTTAGTTATAAATCATGAAAACCTCCGGGATAAGATTTGCTAGTTATATAGAGGAAGAATTATTAGTGGTCATACTCGTAATGTTATTTGATTTGTATTTATAAACTTTTGGTCTTCTCTTTAGTCTTGGACTCCAATGGTGTTGTGTTCTTATGAAAGATTTATTAGTATCTCTCACGTATCATTCTTTTCAATTGAATTTAGACCTGTCAATTTGGACCAACCCGACCCGCATGACCTGTCGTACTGTGCGGGTCAGGTTTTCCAACCCGGACCCGACCTGGCGGGTTGACGGGTCGACCCGTCACACAATTGTTGCATGTTGGTTACTTCTTGCTTCCCAGTTCCCACGACCACCACACCAGCATATATACCTTACAAATTGCATCCACAATCCACACTCCACATTCACAGTCCACATCATATAAAGTTATAAACCTTACAAATACACAAACCTTGGCGAGAGTTTTGAACTCAGCACTCAACAGATTTCTTCACATTTCAAATTTCCTTACCATCACTATCACTATCGACAGAGTTTTTGGTGAAAACAACATCATAAAGACGAAATCTCGTCATCTATATTCTATCTATGATGGAAATCAACGACATCGTCGATTCGTGGAAGCACTTACAAAGAATGGCAGCCGAGCAGGCGACTAGTCGAGGCGAGGGCGTGCAGCTGAAGAGAAGTTAGGCGAGCTGCAACAGCTAGCAGGCGATGCTGAGCACTAGTAGGAGTCAGGACCAGGAAGCACTAAGCAGCGGAGCAGGCAGGCAGACGAGAATCGAGAAGGAGAAGCAGAGAAGTCCTGATTCTACTGAAGTAGATGGAGAACTCAGTCTGACTGTCTGAGAAGAGAAGTGAGGACGACAAATGGCAACGAGTGGTCTCTGTAATCTGTATTTAGGTTTAGGTTTATTTTTTGACGGGTCGGGTTCGGGTCATACATGTCAACCCGAACCTGACATGTTCCTTGCGACGGGTCATACAGGTCAACCCGAAAATGACCTGTCACACCTTTTTTGTGACCCGATCCGAGCCCGGGTCGATTCCGAATCATTTTCGGGTCGGGTCATATTTTGACAGGTCTAATTGATTTTCATTGAAAAATGTTTTAACATCTATTGTGTTCTTACACTTTTTATTTGACATCACTTTCAAAATATATGCATTTTAATTTACAATTTCAAGTAAAAAAAATTGGAACGGATGGATCCTGGCATTTGGACCTCGGCACTTATGGATCAGGCCAAGGGTTAGACCTACCTGGTCCACAATGTAATAAAAGCGATGCTTCAGAACACTTATGAAGTCACTATTGAGCATTTCTCACCATTATTGGTGTGTCCCACGATTCAATGACTCATTGTCCGCTCAAGGATATATCGTCGTCATCATCCTATACCGTCACTACGACACTTAATGTCAAGCTCCGAGACGTCACAATGTAAAAGCGCGCCAAGATCATTATAGAGGCGCGCCACTTGGGAACATCCTTCCCTTAGATCCCTTCATGCGACACAAATACAACACAAGGCTCGAGGCCATACATGAGGGAATGGGGCACAAAAACAATAGGCGTGGAACAGAGGCACATGACACAAAACCACTATGCACGGGACACCAAACAACACATGACTCAATAAATAATCATGGTCACTTAATCATGCGACACATGGGATGACCATGGTCAGAATTTACTCAGCCCAGGTTAATAGTGAATGTTATAAATATCCTCACTCATCTCAATTCTAAAACTAACATTACATTGCATACCTTGACCTTATATACATTCTCTGATAAACGAAACCCGACTAACTTAATCATCGGAGGGGAAACGACAGGAACACCCCGAGATTTTCTTCCATGCAGGTCTGTGGAGCGCCCAGCAAAAAAAACGAAGTGACAACACAAGATTCAAGAGGAAGGTTATTTATTTTGAGTACACTTTTTAACCATATCAACAATTATTTTACTTTTTCTTTCTAACACGTTGAGTGTGTGGGTCGAAGTTAATTCTTTTTGAATACTATGTTTTGCACATAATGTTTTAAATTCTTTTGAACACTACTGATATTTTTGTCGATACGAAAAGATTTAATTTTTTTCCACTTCTTTTAAAAAGGTAGGGATGTAGATAACCAAAGATCTAAACAACAAAAATAATGATAAACTTCGACTTCTAGACTAACTGCTCGTTCCACTGAAAGTTGAAACCTGAAGGTTAAAATTTTACTTATGCAAAATTTGAATGGTGCAATATGTTTTGACGAAAATAATTTTTCAATCAAAACGACTGTTTTTGGTCCAACATGTTTGAACCTCCGTTTGCAAAATTTTGTTAAATATGTTAAAAAAATTTGTTAAATATTTTTTATATTTGCAAAATTAATAAACTCTTTTTTAAATGTTACAACTAAACCCTACAAATTTACACTAATGTTACAAACAAGTCCCGACTCGATTCGAGCCACATCAAGGGTCCCTTAGTCAGGGTTCGAACCCATAACATGTCCCCAATTAAGACCATAGGACTCCCGATTGGGGCTCCAATTGATCTTATATTTTCGTAATTACTAAATTGACATCATATTATCAAAATGATGAAAAATTCACGCTTATATCAAATTTTGAACTCTATACCTCTTACATATTGGCTAAAAGTTTTGTCACTCAACAGTCTCAACTACTAATTCCAAAGTTGGCCCCAAAAAAACTACTAATTCCAATTATTTTTCTATACACTCCAAATATAGTTATTGAAGTAACTCTCATATTATTGTATTAAACATCTCATGTTCATTTATTGATGCTCTTTATTAATTAACATTTGTTCAACATCGTTTGTTTAATTATGGTTTTAATTTAATTATGTATCCACTAATGAATTTTTTGAAATGGTTTAAAATAAATAATATTCTAACTTTGGTATTTATAGGCTACCAGTATCAGAATACTCATTTTGAAAATATTTTTTCAACCACCTCTAAAAAATTTAGAAAAACTATAGTATGTAGAAAATTAAATTAGAACTTTAAGACACATATTATGTTAAAATTCAACTTTCCCATCAACCATAGTAATTGGTCAAATTAGCAAAACTACTTTGATCAAATTTCGTGATCAAAATTGAAACTTAACATCATATGTGTCGTTAGAGTTCTAATTTAATTATCGATATACTATAGTCTTTTTGATTTTTTTTAGAGATGGTTGAAGAAAAAAAAATCAAAATGAGTATTTCAGTAGTCTATAAATACTAAATTTATACAATTATTTATTTTCAATCATTTCAAAAAATTAATCAGTAGATACATAATTAAATTAAAACTATAATTAAACAAACAACGTTGAATAAATGTTAATTACTAAAGAACGTCAATAAAAAAACATGAAATGTTTAATACAATAATATGACAGTTGATTCAATAACTATATTTGAAGTATGTAAAAAAACAATTGGAATTAGTAATGTAGTGGTAAAAAATTTAGTTATTATGTAAGAGGCTGGTTCAAAACTTGCTAGAACCATAATGTTTTCATCAATTTAGATGGTAGTTTGGTAACTACGAAAATATGAAGTCGATTTGATAATTTTCTTATAATTGACAAGGGCAAATATGTACAAAAACTAATAGAGTATTTTAGTATTCAACACAATTGGTCTGTATAAACTAAACGATAGTCTGCAAATAGAATTTCCCAATTTTTTTTAGAGTGAAGATATTTCAATTACAACCTAAATATTGCATTTCAACTTTCAGATTGATCATACACTTAGTTCAATTTTTAGATATGAATGATTATTTTAAAATTTACCATCATTGATGAAGAAATTCAGATTCAACGTCTTTGTGAAATCTTATAATTGAGTAAATATATAATTAAAATTCTAACTACGATTTATCCTTAAATTTACAGGAAAAAATATTTTTTTTAAATTATTATAAAATCGAATTGAAATTCCACTTCAATTGAAGTATATGATCAACTCGAAAATCAATACTCAATGCTATTATCGACATTGATCATAATTTCATTTATATATTTTTTCCAGAGTAGATATTCTTCAATTTTGTATTTAATCATTGTTAAGTAAATAGAGCATTGTACAACCCTGGTTATTCTTTTCAAATATATATTTTGAGTGTATTTTCGTTTCAAATGGCTAGATATATTTTACTTCGATATATAGGTAGCTTCATGGGTCATATATATATATATACATATATATATATATATATATATTTGTGTGAACTCTACATAATAATACGGTGCAATGTGCATACTTCAAAAAAAAATTATTGTGATCTAATAAAAGTATTATAAACCATGACCATCTTACATTTTATAATTGTAATTATTATTTAAATACCAAATTGCAAGTTGAACTTCGAGTTTTTGAATAATTTATTAGTTAAAACTTGTCTTCTACAAATTTTACTAGCTGACTTTACACAAAGTTATAATTTGTCAGCTCCGTCTAATTTACAGTTAAATTGTGACAAAAACTTTCATTTTGTTTATTATTTCACTCTTTTTTTGTGCAACTTAATAACCGAATTTTTGATAAATTTATAATTTTCTAGTTGAACTTTATAGATATAAATAATTTGTTAACTGAATTTTGGAAAAAAAATTACAATTTGCTAACTGAAATATGACAAACAAGTGCATATTTTCATCAACACATTTAACATCAAATTAGAAAGCTGGTAAATTACAACTTTATGTAAAGTTAGTTAGCAACTTGTTTTAAAAAAAGTTCAACTAGAAAATTATCAATTTTCACAAAATTTATGTAGCAAATTGGCAACTAACCCTTAAATATACTAGTATATCTGTTTTTTTTTGGTCATATATACTAGTATATCTAAATATATCCATGTTACAATTTCAATTAAAATAATAAAATCTATCATTTTATGTTCTGAGCAACCTACACTACTACGTCCTAAACTTACAACAATAACAAAGATGGGTGGTTAGTTTGGTAGTGCTAACTGCTAACTGCTAAGTGCTAAGCACGTTAGTTGACTTCTGGTAAAGGGAATAATATGGACTACTTCTATAAGTTAAGGGACCATATATGCCTTCTCAAAACGTTAAGGAACTCATAAGCTGAGGGTCCGAAATGCAATATTCTCATATTATCTCAGACGTTACTTTTAAATTGTAAAACGCCAATAGCTATAGGGCGGGAACCCAACTCCAAACTTACGGTGGGCCCGTTTAAATTTAGTTAAGAAATATTAGGTAAAAAAATTATTTATTTAGTACATTTATTGTTATTATGCAGGTTTGGATATTCCACAATATAGTTTTTTTTTCATAACAGAAGTTTAATTTAATTATCAAATAAAAAAACTGCCAAAGAGAAATATAGAAAGGCAAAAAGGATGTTACTTTTTTCAAATTTAATTATTTTTATTTAAAAAATGAACAGTATCCACCAGAAGTAAAAATCCTTTCAATCTCTATACGCGCTCTCTCTGGAAATTCGGACGAGGTTAGCGGTTCATAAATCATACTCTTCAACGGAGAAGATAATTCCTTTCAGTCGATACCAAGAATCCATCTTCTTCTCCATCGGAAGTCGATTCTGAGCTTTGGAAGACTTCATCTACTCCGTTTTTCCCGGTTTCCCTCCATTGCCTCCCGAGGTTTGTAAAGGTACCGCATTGTGCGTCTCTCGTCCTCGTTCACTCTCGGACGTAGGGTTTATGTAGATCTGTTGGTGAATGAGTGCTTCTGGGTTCTCTAGTAATGTCTTACTCCGGAGTACTTCTGTGTATGTGCGACTCCTCAAGCTTGTATGAGGTAGAGAGAGCTAGGTGAAGATGTGTCGTGCAGTCCATAGTGTTCATCTTTTGACTGGTTCATCTGAGCTGAAATTTCTAAGTGGAAATTGTTTTGATGTTCATTAGTTCATGCATTAAATTTCATATTTTTTTTTTTGTTTCACAGTCATGAATTCTGCTGATTGAGGGGTGAATTACTTTGAGAGTTTTCAGCCATGAGCTTCAAGGGCTATACGGATGAAAATGGGGTATTTAGCAGCACATTCGGAATTCACGGTGAACATTCACTTAACTCCGACAGCACAACAGAAGGTGAGCATCTACTCTTTCAAGTTTCATTTCAACACGTCATTATTGTCTAAAAACAAAATCTGTCCTATTTTAGTCGAGTGGTAATAGGATTGTCAATTTCTGGTTTCAGACCCAACTTCCACACTTCGGGAAGCTTTCCAATTGAAGCAAGGATCATATGCGGACCTTTCTACTGCAAAGATTATAGAGCTAATAAAAGCAAATGGGTTAGATGTATGCTATACTCTTTCATTCTTTCTCTTTCCTGATGAGATTGATTATATGATGATCATTCTCCGGAATATGTAAAATATAATCTGGTTTTGTCCTCAGTTGCATTATTGAATAATTGTAATCCTTTCTGCAGAATGCTCCGACTCATTCACTTTTCAACATTGCAAATAGGATTTTGAATGAAAGCACTGAAAGAAAAAATGGTGACGTTTCTCATGTAAGGATTCTCTATTTATCATCACTAATCTAGTTTTGGGCCCATCTCATGCTTTTGTTGATGTTACATTCATCTCTAATTGGTGCCTGACCTCTCTACCCAGCAAACATCTTTTTTGTTGAGAAGCGTCCTTCGAATGATCGAGCGTCGGATGTCTGTTCAAGCAGAAGAAGTTAGAAATGTACGTTGCTCTCATTATTGAATTTCTATGAAAAATATTGATTCACTGTTATTATAATATCAGATTGATATGCTTTGGTTGCAGAAAAATAGGATTTATAAATCTCGTGATGAAAAGTTACAATCAAGAATCAAAGCACTGGAAACACTTGCAAAGGGCACAAGCGAAGAAAATGAGGTAGCTCGTACTCTTAGTACTTTAATTATTCATGTATGTTAGTGTGATCACTGTGATGTGATGTACTAATTTGCTTTTGTATGTCCATGTATCTTCAAAGATTGCAACGAAGAACCTGAATCAGGCCAAGGTACGATTCCCCCTGAATTAGGTTGTATTCTCATAGGCAGTATATCTAATAGTTAAGACCTAAGTTTTTTATTAAGAGATCTAGTAGTACATCTTCTTCTGTGATGAAGTCTAAACTATGCTCCCTCTCTCTTCTTACCAGAAGAGTTCATAAAAATAGAAGCTATAGAAGTTCCTATACAAATCTCAAGTTCTAGACTGAAATTTCAAGTGACTTGCTTAGAAAATGAGCTTAATAAAGCTTTCGTTGAGCTCTAAAACGTGACAGTGATGAAGCATCATTAATGATTTGTAAGGCATATCTATATCATCTTTTGAGAGTGCATTAGACTAAGCTTTGGATTGTTGCAGATTGAGAAGGCGAAAATAGAAGAGAAGATAAACCATGGGGAGTGCAATTTACGTATAGTGAAGAAACAGAAGGATGATGCCGATGTTCAAATATCAACACTTAAACATGAGCTCGAATTGAACAAACAAACACATGAACAACATTGCCAGAAATTAGAAGTAGAGGTCAGCGAAACAAAGTTTGATTACGAAAAGAAAATAAAGGCGCTTGAGCTCCAATTAGAAGATTCTAAGAAGAGGGTCCTGGAACTGGAGGAAATATCTGAATTGGAGTATAGGAGATGGAAAAAGAAAGAAAACTTATGCCAACAGTTTATTGACTTTCAGTCTGGAGCTTTACAGGTTTGCTCTTTGTTCCTTTACCAATTTACTAATGTAGTACTTGTTTTAGGTTTATTATAGTTCTTTTCCTGTTGATAGGACTTGAGGCTAGCTTCAAATTTCATGAAAAAAGAAGTTCTAAGGACAACGAGAGGGTACTTTGACGAGTTAAATGACTTGGGTAATATATATACCAAGCAGTTTCTTCTACTTTTCTTGTCTTTCTTTATCTACTTAATAACATGCTTCCTCTTGATCAGGAGTCAAGTTGATAGGATTTGCAGATGCTGCTCAGAAATATCATACTGTTCTTGCTGAAAACAGAAGGCTGTACAATGAGGTTCAAGATTTGAAAGGTAATTTCATTAATTCAGTTTCTTTAATTTTTTTTATATATTATATTATATTTTCTTTCATGTGCAGGAAATATCAGAGTATATTGCAGGATCAGACCTTTCCTTCCCGGACAAAGTGTAAAGCAAACCACAATTGAGTATATGGGTGAAAATGGGGAACTGGTAGTCTCCAATCCTTTGAAGCAAGGAAAAGACAACCATAGGCTATTTAAGTTCAACAAAGTTTTTGGTCAAGCTGCAACACAAGGTTCTATTTCTTTTTCAGATGGAACAATAAACAGTAGTTTTTCTGCTCTGTTTATCCTATTCTGGTAATTGCCTTTAATATGTAACCAACTGCAATTGTAATGTCCATGCTAGAGGAGGTATTTTTAGACACTCGTCCGCTGATCCGTTCTATTTTGGATGGCTATAATGTCTGCATATTTGCTTATGGACAAACTGGGTCTGGAAAGACATACACAATGGTGAGTAGATCTATTGTTGTCTCTTCATAATCTAGCAAGTTTGTTTCTACTTAACATGTTTGTCATGGTTCTTCTCAGAGCGGGCCAAGTGTAACATCCGAGAAGAATTGGGGTGTCAATTACCGAGCATTAAACGATCTTTTCCAAACTGCTGAAAGCAGAAGTTGTACGACTACTTATGAAGTAGCTGTCCAAATGGTTGAGATATATAATGAGCAAGTGCGTGATCTACTCTCAACTGGTGGTCCGAAGAAAAAATATCCTTTATGTGTTAATAAGTTATTTGAGTTTTCTTGATCATTCCCCCCAACCCCTCTCATAGTTGCTTGAATTATCTTGTTATTCTCAGTTGCATGGCTTTCCTAAGATGCCATTAATTTGCTGCCAGTGCTTTTCAACATGCTTGACTTTGTATTGTGTTATTAAGTTATTGTGCTCCTTTAACTTGCACACACTTGGGATTTTGAATACCAACCTACCAAATGGGTTAGCTGTTCCTGACGCGAGCATGCACATAGTGAAATCAACCAAAGATGTGCTAGAATTGATGAGTCTTGGCATGGCTAACCGAGCTGTGGGTGCAACAGCGCTAAATGAAAGAAGCAGCAGATCTCATAGGTTCTTTTCTATCTTTCCTTTCCAATGCTTCATAACCTGAATTATGTACATTACTACATTTATTTATGAGCCCTTGTCTGTTAGGTATTGTAGTTTGATTGATATGTAATGGTCGATTATGTATTAATGTACGCGTCTCGCAGTTCAACCTGTACTGTACTGTATTTCTCCATGTATACGTATTTTGTAACAGTAACCGTCATGAATATATCTTCTAAACCGTGTGGAGGTTGCCCACTTGGGTGTTACCACAAGAAATCAAAGTTCTTCTTCTCTTCCTTTCCTCTCTGAAAACTGAAGTGTTTTCTTATCAATTCTTAGTGTTTTTTCTTCATCAGATTGAGTGTTTGATCCTAACATTGTCTATTACTTAACGTAATGCAGCATTGTAACTGTTCATGTTCGAGGCACGGAATTGGAGACAGATACTGTTTTACGTGGTAACCTACATTTGGTTGACCTTGCTGGTAGTGAAAGAGTGGATCGTTCAGAAGTTACCGGAGAAAGACTTAGGGAGGCACAACATATAAATAAATCACTATCTGCCCTTGGAGATGTCATCTTTGCTCTTGCCCAGAAAAGCTCCCATGTACCGTATCGAAATAGCAAACTGACACAAGTTCTTCAGAGTTCTCTGGGTAATTCTTTTTTCTTTACTTATAGTACATTTTCCACTCTGGTCTATCTTTATATGGCGAAATGTGATGTTCTTTATCATGTTGCTCATATTTTTTCATTTTGCTCTATATGTATATTGCAGGGGGTCAAGCAAAGACTCTCATGTTTGTCCAGCTTAACCCCGATATAGATTCATACTCTGAAACTGTAAGCACTTTGAAGTTTGCTGAGAGGATTTCTGGGATTGAATTGGGTGCTGCTAAAACCAACAAAGAGGGAAGAGAAGTTAGAGAACTTATGGAACAGGTTCACTTCCTTCTACATTTTATTAGCATGACACAGTAATTAAGTTGGAGACATGGAATAAATTTACTGTAGAATTTTCAGTAGACAATTTGAAATATTGTAAAAAAATGGAGAACTTTGATGGCCATATAGTGATTTACATTGATTTCTCTACTCATTTTCACAGATTGCATCGCTGAAGGACACGATTACCAAGAAAGACGAGGAGATAGCGCGTCTGAATGCCAACCGAGAGAAGCGTATAACGAGTTCTTTAAGATACGGATCTGCTTCTCCTCGAAGACATTCGACACCTCAACCGAACCGAAGCATCTCAGTGAGCAAACTCTCAACGTTGACTGATAAAGCAGCTTCGGATGGGGACTATTCTTCCGGATGCAGTGAGAAGAACTCTGAAGGTAGTTCACTACAATCAGATGAGTTCATACAGAACAAGAACTTCCATCTCCCTCTGCCACCTAAGCTTGCTGCTGCAAAGAATCCCATTGATGATGTGGAGCTCTTAGGATTAGGTGATGCTGATACTGATGAAAGATTGAGCGACATCTCTGATTTCGGTCTGTCAATGGGTGCAGAAACTGATGGTTCGTTGTTGAGTGTTGTGGAATACACTCTATTCCCTGAATCAGCAAAGCCAGTGGAGAAATCTAAGAGACCTGAGAAGTAAGCACACTCCAGAATACACTAAATTGCTCATTCTGTAGTATATACTACACAATATATAATGTATCGTATCAAAAATTGCAGACAGGTCATCACATCCATACTTCCAAAGCTACCACAGAAGCCGCCATTGGAGCCAAAATCACCTCGATTGACCAGAAACACCACCCCGCGGTTTTCATCCGTTGGTGTGTTACTTTGCTTGACAACTTTGCTAATCATCTTCTAAATCTTTGCAAGTACAAAGAAGGGTTGTTGTTGCTAGCCATAGGTTGCTGATCGAACGTCTTTTATGTTGCACAATCATATGACAGGTACGAAGAGAAGTGTCTTGGGCAGCTCCACCTTGAGCAAGCCTTCAAAGCGATGGCAGTAAATATTGACAGTAATTACTGATTAGAGTATTAGACTGAAGAAGATGATGAAAAAAAAACAGGATTTACTTGGTACATTCTAGATTTAACCCCCTTGTTTTGTAATTTGTTTCGATGAATGCAGCAAAAACATGTGGATAATGCTGTGTTTGGTAAGTGTAAGAATGAAAAAGTTGACATGTTGGAAGGTTGTATCTTAATTAGTTTATCGTCTCTACAATGTGTAATTTCATTTTTTACTATTTTGTATTGTTAAAAATATGGTTATCAAGTTTGAGTGTAATGTATCATCATGATTCATGATATAACTTTGAGTTTCATAACACCATGTTTGGATATGAGGGAAAGAGAATTCCTTGTGCATACCGATTTGGGATAAAATAAATTTAAATTTCATTCATTCTACTTAACTCTATTAAACCTAGATAAAAAAAAAAGTGTACCAACATATTAGATAATAGATAAGGTTTAATTTACATATTTCAAAAAATAGTTCAATGCTATATCCAGATATTTATTTAGTACCCTACATTCGTAAAAAGAATACTTTGACCATAAAAATATGGGTTAATTACTTGAAACGTTACACATGTTTAACCAATGTGATTAATTGGTTAAACATGTTTTTTCGCGTGACTGAATGGTTACGCATGTGACTGATTGGTTATTCCGTCAGTCAACCGTTAAAATTTTCCGTCTAATTCGCATGTGCAAGTCACGCGATAGGTGTTAATTTATTTTACGACACACAAAATTAATTTTTTGCCCTCTTCTTCTCCTTTGCCTACTGTGTTTCTTCAGTGCTTGGAGTGTGATGGTTGACGGGTTTGCTAAAGTTAATGACTGGGAAAACTGTTTTAGAGCTTTCCGGGAGCTGAATCGTTTAGGTGCGAAATCGGGCAATTTCACATTGTCGTTCATGATGCGGGCTTGTAAGGTGGATTCAGACTTGCGAATGGGAGGATTAGTTCACTGCATTGTTTGGAAGAATGGCTGGAATTTGGATCAAACCGTGAGTGCAGCGATCGTCAGTATGTACGCCAAGTGTAGGGTCATCGATGCTGCCCGCCAACTGTTCGACGAAATGCTTAACTGAATTAGATCACTCGATAAGCGACATGTTGGGACCAGTTCAAGTGCAAACCATGCATTGTATCCTTGCATCATTCAATTTTACTGGCACCCAAAATGCCTTCGTATAAACCTCACAAGTTATAACAAATTAGTCACGTGCGCAAATATATATAACATTTCAAATAATTAACCTAAAAATATTTAGTTCAGGTATCGAATTGTTTATTTTTATCTTTCTTTTTCTGACATAAAAAATTATTTTTGTCGCTTCCCAGAAACCCTAGTTCCCTAGTTCTGAATCCAGAATCCTAATTCTCAGTCCTTTTCGTTTGCCATAAAGAAAAAAGGTTGTAAAAATTCGGTACAAGACCGTCCGAATAGCCCGACCGAGCTTAAGACCGAGTCAATGTAGACAGCTTTCCCCCTATAAATCGGGTCGGGCTCGGTCTTTTCCCCCTCAAATTTCCGAATGGACCGGCCCGGCCCGATTTTTAGAAAAACCTAGACTATACTAAACCTTCACCATACTTTAGACTCATCAACCGGCCCGACCGATCAACCGAACTCTGATCTTCTTCTTCACGATACTCCAAAGCCTTCGCGCTCAGCGTCCTTCACTTCTCGACTTCGAACGTCAGTTTGTCAAATTTGGAACCGCCACCACTGTTTTGAACCAGAAATCCACCCATCGTCGCTCTAATCTCTGATGTACTCTCAATCTGTTCACCTTTCGTTGCTCAGTAACTACAGCGATTGCATCCTCAAAGAATAACTAAGAAGTGATGACCGCAATCCTACCGTCGGTTTGATCTTGCTTGAGCAGCCTTTAATCCACCAAGGTCTGCCTTTTGGTCTTGATCTCTCTGTGCTTTTGATTTATTAGGTATTTGCTGACTTGACTGACTTGGAGTGAGATGTGATTGCTTTATGCATCATTTTTGTTCTTCTCAAAAAGCCCGTCCCGAGCTCACCTCTAACTTGAATAGCTAATTTTGCATTGCAAGTAATTTCCACGTATTTACCCAAAAAAAAAAATTCCAAGTTTTTCGTTCTATTTAGTCAGTTTGGTGACGAATGTAAAGAGAAATGGCTGCTATCTTTGCTTGGATTGAAGCTGCTGCTGCTGCCTGCTACGTTAGATTTTGATTTCGCCTCGAGTCAATTCCTTTTTCAATAGAGAAACCCTGCCTAACCCTGCCGAATTTTCTAGACAGATGGCTAGATGGGATGAGATTTTTGCCCTCCCGGTACAGAATCCTTCAATGCCGGAGTTTTCTGCTGCAGATTTGGTCTGGTCCAAGGTGGAAGGATGGCGTGACAGTATAGATAGAGTTGCTCTAATTCCGTTTGCAAGGGTTGATGATTTTGTGAGGGGCGAATCCGCGAATAAGGACTGCCCAACAAGGTTTCATGTCGAAGCAAGGAGGAAGCGGCCGAAGGAATCAGGTTATAAGCCCAAGGTTGATGGAATTCTTGAATATATTCTGTAAGTACTGCTTTACACGATATTACTGATCCACTTTTTTCTTGAAAGTGAATTCATTTGTTGTTAAGGAAGAGGAGTTACCATTGCATTTTTTACTGTCTGTATTGAACTGATAGAAATATAAGTGGAGATGCTTAATTGCTGATGTATCATGAACCTTAGGTACTGGTGTTCCTTTGGGCCTGATGATCACAGGAAAGGTGGCACAATACGCCCCAGTAGGGTCTATGTTCCAAAGAAGAAGAACGCTGGTCGACCAAATACTAAGAGAGGCTGCACTTGCCACTTCATTGTGAAACGCTTAATTGCTCAGCCCTCTGTTGCTCTGATAATCTATAACGAAGATAAGCATGTGGACAAGAAGGGTTTTCCATGTCATGGCCCTCAGGACAAGAAGGCTGTTGGTACCAAGGCTATGTTTGCTCCGTACATCTCAGAAGATCTTCGACTCCGTGTCTTGTCCCTTCTATATGTTGGGGTCTCGGTCGAAACAATTATGCAGAGGCACAATGAGTCAGTAGAGAGACAGGGGGGACCCAGTAATCGCGATGATCTTTTGACTCACAGGTATGTTCGAAGACAAGAGAGACTAATCCGGCGTTCCACTCATGAGTTGGATGGAGATGATGGTATTAGTGTTGGAATGTGGGTGGAATTGCACCAGAGTCAGGTTTTCTTTTACGAGGAGTTCTCTGACTCCGGTCCGTTCACATTGGGTATTCAGACTGAGTGGCAGCTGCAGCAAATGATTCGGTTTGGAAATCGCAGCCTCTTAGCTTCTGATTCAAGTTTTGGTACTCACAAGCTGAAGGTATGATGTGTCCAAACTCTGAAATTTTAATTTTTTATTTTCCAACTGATGAATTGACATTGTTGTGCCATAGAAGCTGACCGTCTCTCCACTACGTGTTATTCAATCAGTATCCTATTCACAGCCTTCTTGTATTTAACTCGGACAACAAGGCCATCCCCGTGGCATGGATTATAGCACCTAGATGTGCAAGTGCAGATGCACATAGATGGATGAGGGCTCTCCACAACAGGGTTCAAACAAAGGATCCTTCCTGGAAGTTGGCTGGATTTATTGTGGATGATCCGTTGGCTGATGTTGTTACCATCAGGTTAGACGAATACTCCTATCTCTTTTAGGAAGAAAAATCTGAGAGATCCTTGCTTAACTAGGAATTATATCAATAATTTGTTTTACAAAGTGAACTTGATGATTCTCAAAATAGTGTAGTAGTAGTAGTAGTATTCTGGATATTGGCCTGACAAATATAACTTCATGACCGCATCAGTTTCTTGGTTATATTAGATTCAACATGTTTTCACTAAAATGACCTTGTGGTGATGGTGTGATCTTGACTTAACAGCTCTGTTCATTTTGTATTCAGGGACGTCTTTCAGTGCTCTGTTCTGATAAGCTTCTGGCGAGCACGCCATACATTGCACAAGAACTTAGTGAAGAGATGTCCAGAACTTGAAATGCGTGTTGCTATATCCCGTCAGCTTGGAGAACTAACCGATACTTTCTGCAGAGGAGATGAAACTGTCAGTTCATTTGAAGGTTTTATGGATGATTTCATCGAGGCAAATGAGTTTATGGAGTATATTAAGGCAGCGTGGTACCCAAAACTAGGTCAGTTATTTGAAAGTATCTCTACATCTGCCCGAACCACTTTTGACATCCTTAAGTATTATTAGTTCTGTAATTATCTCTTATCCAACAGCTAAATCAATTATATAATCAATGTGGAGAATGACTGGCTTTGCTCATCTGGTGTATGGAGATGAAGAGAATATATTTCTTTGGTTGAAATTTTGAAGAATAAATGATGTAGAAAGTGCCATAGCCTAACCTTAACTTTACCCAAGTTGCAAGATAACCTAACCTTTTTCGTGACTTTTTTGTAACTTAACTTTCCTTTGGTGTTACACCTTATATTTTTCTGTTAGGCTACATGGAAAAATGATTAGTTGTTAGTGTGAAGGATATCATCTTCCAATACTATTCCAAGCCAATTACTTAACTTTTTTTAACTGTGGCAAACAACTCACTTAGTAACAGGTCAAGTTTGAAAGTTGAAACCTTACTGTCCAGACATTACAAAAAAAATAAACGGTGCAACATTGAGGAAAGTTTTGTTAGCAGAAAACGTCACAAAAAAAGGTTATGCTATCAATTTGCAACTCAGGTAAAGTTAAGTTAGCAAACAGACTCTTATAACCCGTTTACTATGTCATAATTTTGCCTTTTCTCCATTTTCTCTCTATCCATAATCATGGAAGCTATGGCACTTGTTTGTGCAGGGACATGGATGGCAGCCCTGAAGAACCTCCCACTTGCTAGCCAGGAGACAGCTGCAGCCATGGAATTCCACCATCAACAACTGAAGCTCCGTTTACTGAACGAGAAAGATAGCAGTGTATACGAACGCGCTGATTGGTTGGTGCACAAGTTAAGCACAAAAGTCCATTCTTACTTCTGGCTCGATGAGTGCTCTGACAAGGAGGATTTTTCACGTTACAGAAATGAAGAGTGGGTAAGTGGCTTAACCTCATGGCGAAAAGCCTTATCGATTCCTGATTCCAGTGTTGTCATTGAGGAAAGCCGTGCCATGGTCACTAGCCAAATCAGTCAGGACAAAGTTCATGCTGTGTTGAATCCCGGTTCACAGTTTTCTCTATGTGACTGCAGTTGTGCAGAAATGGGCAACCTCTGTGAACATGTTATCAAAGTTGTTACGGTTTTCCGGGACAGAGGTCTTGCTAAGCCATCTGTTAGTTTGTCAAAATTCCGACAGGCCTTAATCGATATGCTTCATTGTACACCGCACGATTGTTTGGTGCGAGATCACGCTGTGTCAATGACGCTCTTTGTACAGAAACAACTAGCTTCACTAATTGGCCCCCAAAGCAGCAATGTTGGTACAGTAGATGGCAAGAACCAAACATCTGGGGACAGCTTAGTAAATACTTCTGCAAATGAAGGTCGTGATTCGGTTGCTGACAAAGATCAGGCATGTGGTGGTGGTGATCTTATGGATGCTGATGTGGATGTTGATGTGGAAGTCGATGCTGAGGTCCAAACAACAAATGGTTTATGTAATGAGGGTTCTCAGGGAGAGTGTAGCAAAATGGAAACTGAACCTTAAATGTCCTTTCCTGACCATACTTGATGTAGTGAAGATTCTGAAATTGTAACTTATAAGTCTTGATTCAATCGAGTTTGTGCATATGATTGTTGTAGTTGGTGACATCTGCGTAACAATCCGATCAATCCATATCCTTATCATAAGAGATAAATAAGCCTCGATGAAACAACTATTTAAGAAGGTGATAATGTTTGAATGGAAAGAAATATGGTCCCCCAAACTTTACAGCAGAATAAATGGATCTTTCCTCAAGGAACTAGTAAAAAAAATAAAAAGATTAATAGAAGGGCCCAACCGGGTTCGAACCGGTGACCTCTTGATCTGCAGTCAAATGCTCTACCACTGAGCTATGGACCCCTTATTGTTCTTTTATGAATTATATATTATATCTCTTCTAGTTTTACATGGAAGCACTTACCTTAGCTATCATTCCCTTCCTATATAATTACTGATATTGCATAAATACATTTGGTAATGGACTTAGGAATTTAGTTCAAGAAGAGGAAGCTACTTAATTTACACACTGAATTTGAATAGTTTGGCCTTTCTCTTTGGAGACTCCAGAGAAGGGTGGAAAGGCTTATATTATTATGACATATAGTAAGTAATACATAAGCCCTAACAACATCCATTATTTTCTAATGATTATTGCAGTTTTCCCATGAGAAGGAGAAGCCTCAAAGCTATAAATTTTACATAATTATCATAGTAATGTAACTTATTCAAACTGCCCAGTCCAGTAGATGTCTCTCAGTAGAGCAGCTCCTGGAAAACAGGGTCTACAGATCGGCCCCATTTCTCGTTATACAGCTGCAACAGCTTCTCAGCAGGAGTAACACCTAACAGACATTCATTACACACACCCAATCATCATCTAATCAAGCGAATAACCCGAGGATAGAATGCTTGGTCAGTAAATAGACCAAGATTAATACCTGTCCTAACCACCTCGGCCACCTCATTCAAGAAACCTGTTTCTTTGTACCCTCTTCTCTCCAATCCGTCCTTTGCCAATTGTATGACATCTTCCGCGATATGCTTCACATAACCATCACGGAATGGTGTCCTCAAACCATTCACTGGGACCTGCTTTTATTGATGATGGTGAAGAGATATCCCAAAAGTGTGTATATATATATAGCAAGCGCTATGTGGAGTCAGAGAAACTACGGAGAGATGATAGGGTCGACCTTATTCCTCAACATCTGCCTTTCTTCTGTGGTCCAATCTGCTATCATGTCCAATACAGTCTGAAGTGAATCTTCATCGTACAGCAGACCTACCTGACATTATTACAAAATTCACCTCTTTCTAATTAATACCAACCAACAGCAGACTTCTTAAAAGTTTGCTCCATATAATTATAAGGATTAATAACCCCAAAACAAACCGAACTTTGAGGAAAAACCAAACAGCAAACCGAACTTTTTTTGTTGGCAAACAATAGACCAAACTTTTGGAATTGAGCAATCAACAAACCTACCTCAAATTTTCATTATGTTTGAATGAATTTTTCAATGTTTGAGGGAGTTATTGAGTCAACATTAGTTTAAGTATTCTAAGGAAAGATTATTACGACTTAATAACTCCTTCAAACATTTAAAAATTCGTTCAAACATAATGAAAATTTGAGGTAAGTTTGTTGTTTGCTAAATTTCTAAAGTTTGGTTTGTTGTTTGTCAACAAAAAAAAGTTTGGTTTGCTGTTTGGTTTTTCCTCAAAGTTCGGTTTGTTATTTGGTTATTAACCTAATTATAATTACATCAGACTGGCCAGTGGCCACTGATACCCTTGTGTCGATTGATGATAGGCAAATAATCTTACCCAGAATGCAGGCAGGGCACATAACCGCCTCCAAGGTCCACCATCAGCACCTCTCATCTCTAGGTATCTCTTTAACCGGACCTGATAGTGGGGCCAGGGTGCATCGAGTTAACATGATGTTTTTGTGTGCTATGATTATGGATGAGTGAGATTAAGCTGGAAAAAACTTAACTAACCTCGGGAAAGATTGTTGTCAAATGATTCTCCCAATCATTAAGGGTTGGCAGTTCACCGGGTATACAAGGAAGTTTTCCAGCCATAAAGTCCTGAAGAAACAGTATCCATGTTCTTTTACTAAATTTTTAAAATACACACATAACTTTGAATGATTGACCTAACGCAAATGAATAAAAAAAACTGGAAAAGGAAACTGATTTGAACTTTAGTACAAGAAGATAGATTATACGGACAGATGGATACCCGGAATGACAAACCCGTGCAATCAATATACTTCTTCTGTCTGTAAACAAAATACATTGGGACATCTAGAGCATAGTCAACATACTGCTCAAACCTGCGCAAGATTTACAGAAAGTGTCACTTCATAGTAGGAACAATGAAACCATATCAGGAAGTTCATCTTTGAATGGAAGTGCAAAAATGCACAAAATAAAGCAATTCCATGAGATTGAATCTTATCATGAAGAGTAAATGCACCGAATGTAGCATGAATAATGTTTTGTAAAGCACATCACGTTCATTTAATGATCGATAGAAATAACAATATCATGCTGCTGCCCGTTTGGCCAAAACAATTATTGCTGCCCATCGTAACAATTTACCCGAATGAATCATCGAAAACAAAGGGAAGCATCCCGGCGCGGTTGTTGTCAGTGTCAGTCCAAATTTGGCTGTTTGACAAGAGAAGATCACTATAAGTTTACAAAGTAGCAGTAAATAATAATTAGTAAGTGGGTATGAAGGAATCAGTAAGAGGTGAGTCCTATATACCTTCTCATACTGAGGTAGCCATTTGGTTTTCCTTCTGTGAAAGGTGAATTTGCAAATAAAGCCGTTGCTATCTGTTTTATTCTCTTGCAATCAGATAATGTACACATAAGTGGAAGAGAAAAAGGGAGCAGATACATTAAGTAGCTCACAGGTTGCAAAGCAAGTCCAGCACGGAATTTTCTGATCATGTCAGCCTCAGAACTGAAGTCCAGATTGACCTGCAGAGAAGTCATTGCTTTAAGCAAAATCCATTTCCCCCCAAATATGGGAATTATGTGAATGGCCTGGTAAAAAGAGGATGAGTCTCACCTGAACTGTACATGTCCGGAACATCATATCTAGACCAAGAGAACCGACTTTAGGCATGTAGTTCCTCATGATTTCATATCTTCCCTGAGCAAAACACATTCTACTGTTAATTGTTTAAATCCCAATGCAAAAAAGAAATTGAAAAATGGAAGAGTTTAAGGTCACTCAAGATTCGACACTAAAGTTATATAGACAGACACTTGGGAGTCTGGACCCTTTGATATGAAAGTGGTAGATGAACAAGCTACGAAAATAAAGAAAAAAATATACAAAGAAGACTTTTCTTAGCCCAAAGCACCAAAGAAAAGACCATAAAAGGGAAAAATGATAACAAAACGACTGTATTTATGCTACATATAGACTAGTAAGGTCAAAGGTGCATAGCACTGTCAACAGGAAGTCCGAGGATAGCTTAGTTGCATACTAAACAAACATGGCAATATAATGACATCAGAAACAAGCACTGACCCGTATACAAAAGTTCTATGGATAATATTATGCAGTTCAATTATGAAGAACGGGCATTATATAGGTTTAATTATGTCATTTCTTTCTGTTTACTTTTATAAAAGAACACTAACAACAGTGCATATTCAAATGAGCTAATCACAAAAGTGTCGAGAGAATTTTATCTTGTAAAGCACATAGCCTCATTACAAAGAATATAATGAGCAAATATTCCATACCTTAGGCATGACAGGAATTTCTTTTAGACTCCATTTTGGCTGGAAGCCAATTCCTAGGAAACCAATACCCATTTCTTCTGCAACTGCCTTTACCTGTAGGAATTGAGGATCAAGTAAGACTAGAATGAGGCATACTAAACATCTTGAGTCATTAGCTAAAGATATAAATGAGTGTACTTCCATTTTACCTGATAAAGGTGAGAATTAACTTCAGCACAAGTTTGATGAAGGGTTTCAAGAGGTGCCCCACTTAGCTCAAACTGACCACCAGGCTCCAAGGATATACTTTGTTTACCCTGGTCAGTGATGAAGCACACGGATAGCAATGACAAACTTATTCCAACAACTAATTAATTAGATGAAGAAAGATATCATCTTTTGAGAGTAATCTTAATATAAAGTTCTAAATTATCACTATATATTCGAAAGTAAAATTACCTGTTTGAGGCCTATAATGTTGTCGCCCTCCATTACTTTTTCCCAATCAAATCTCTCAGCTATACTATTAAGCAGGTCAGCTATCTGATTATACTTCATGGGACGTAAAGTGTCGATCTCAAACCCAAATTTCTCATGCTCCGTCCCTATTCTGCAAAATTGACATGATGAAGTTACATTTGCAAGCAATATCTCCTTTGAAGCAATTTTGATATTATTAAGATGGCCAATTTTTCTAGAACTTACCTCCATTTCTCCTTAGATTTGCATCCAGAGGCAAGGTATCCAACTAAATCTTCCTTTGTTAGGGGTTCGGTCGCAACTACCACATCTTCTGTGGGAGGGCTCGCAGCAACTATGAATTGGGACCGGCTCTTATAACCTACTGATGAACTATGCAAACACTGAACAGCCTTGTAGGAGTATGATGCGGAAGAAGAGTTAAGCAGAGATAACTTCGTTTTCCCCATCTCCGTATCGTTTGTCGCGCGGGAAATCAAACTGTGACTTGATCGAATGTGGTAGGACGGATTTACATGGGAAAATAGCGCCATCATTTCCCTGTTTCAGTCAAAATTACATCATATCAGCTTATACATGTAATCTGGATCGACCCCAACAGTAAAGCCATAGAAAATGGATCCTTGGCTGAAAAAAGGAGCATTGGTAAAAAAAATCCTGAAAATTGGAGAGAAAAAAAAGTGTTCAGTAGAACACTGACATGGACCCAAATCGGAATTCAATGCCGGAAATGAAAAAAAGCGAATAACAAGGTAGCGGTGGACCAGAATTCCTTCGCCAGCAGCAAAGTCCGTACCTTGAGCGCCGTAATCGCGAAATTAGGAACCGATGGTATGCTTATCCGGATTAAAGTAAAGGTGGCGGCTACGATTGCAGCACTTCTAGGATGATCCGCTTCTGTATAGTATAATGCTTGATACAGATCAAGCAAGAAAAAGATTGAGCAGCACTAGGTAGTGATGCCACCCCACTTTTCCAAGTCTGCGTTATTTTCTATCGAATGGAATAAAGGAACTATTTTGAAGAGGGGGTATACAGTACATCGTAGTGTTTCTCTTTTCTGTGGTCCCCTGTTGTGGAGCTGGACACGTCAACATGCAAAGATTCTGAATGAAAGTACATGTGCCTGTCTCCATTCAATAGTAACTTAGTAAGACTATTATTGGTAAAAAAATAGAGTATTAAGCGGTGCACCGAATAGAGTATAGATTAAAATACAAAATTTTCTGCAATGAAAAAGTAGTAATTACGAAAGTAAGTTAAATCAGAATAGAAAGATTGATTTTTTATTACTGTAAGTTAGAATTGGGTTAGTTAAAAAAATTCGAATATAAGTTGATTTTTTTTACAAATGATTAGAGTATCAATTGGCCAAAAATAATTAGAGCGTCTTTTTAAGTGTGAAATAAAATATGAGTTAATTACTTAATTGGTTACACATGTTTCACCATTGTGCAGAATAGTTACACATGTTTCAAAATGTGATTAATTGATTTTGCTATGTGACTAATTGGTTACACATGTTTTTCCCAATGTGATTAATTTATTATTCCGTTAGTAAAACGCTAATTAAGCTTTTTTAACATATTATTGAATTGTGAAATGACTATTATGTCCTTAGTGGTATTGAAGTACCCAGAATCGTCTTGAAGAACCAGAAATCGTCTTGAAGAACCAGAATCGAAGAATCGAATTTATGTGTTCTTCAAGAACCCAACATTGCGATTCTGGGTTCTTGAAGAACCCAGAAATTCGATTTTGGGTTCTTGAAGAACCCAGAAATTCGATTTGGGGTTATTCAATAACCTAGAAATTCGATTATGAGTTCTTGAAGAATACATTATTGTGATTCTGGGTTCTTGAAAAATACAGAATTTCGATAAGAACCCAGAATCGCAATTCTGGCAATTTGGTGATGAAGAACACAGCTTGGTTGATAAAAATGGTAATTATGTCATTTTATGTATCTAAATAGTGACTTAACTGTGATTTCTAACGGTTAACAGTGAAAAAATCAATTAGTTACATATCAAAATTAATTAATCACATTTTGAAATACACTAGTAATTAACATTTTAAGGATACTGTGTTGAGCCTGATAAACGAAAATTGCAATTCCTTCCCATTTCTTTTTAGCGTTTTCAAAGTTTATACCCAGAAATCCTAATACGAACTGGAGGGAGCAGATTCAGAAGGACTAAGGTAATTCCTCCTACCAACTACCCAGCAACTCCTCAAATACTGTTCGTCTCCCTTCTCCGACCATCCTTCCTATTTGATTTTATAGTTAAAGTTCGTAATGGTAAAGAAAACCCTACATTTATCATATTTTCTTAACGAATCAGAGTTGTTAGGGCTTAGTTTGTTTCGTCACGCGCAAATGTGTTCATAGTTGGCGAAAGATCGTATTTTGAGTTCTTCTTGCTGCTAATTTCGCCAAGCAGTATCTGGGTATTCTGTCTCTGGACGACTTGAAGCATTTCCGGTCTTTTTTCTAGACCCTCAAGTCTCCAAGTATGCCTTTTGTTTTCACTATCTATTATGCTGCTTGTGGACTTAAAATCACAATGTTGTGGCAGTGAGTACTGCTTGTGGCATGGTAGCAGTTGAAACTCGTAGCTGCAATTGTGTTATTCTTCTTATTTTCCCAATGGTGTAATTGCAGGCCATACCCTAGTGAACGAGGTTAGGAGGTTTCTGTGTTGTATCAGCTCATGAATCGGTCATCTATGAATGGTCCGAGCTCTGAAAAATCAATCCTTCCATGGTTTTGGATTATTGAATATCTGACGAGTTTTCAGCAAGTTCCCACGGGCATTCTTTATGGTATCATTCTTCTAGCTAAATTTATTCGTAGGTTTATCTTGCTTTTATGAGTACTGGATGATAAGAAGTCTTTTTTTTTTCTACAATTCAGATTTAATTAAAGAAGCACCACCTTTACCTGATGATTTAAAAGCGAAAGTCGATGAATTGGTTGCTTTAAGATGTTTGGAAGAATTGTACGGAGTTGGATATGAAACGTCAGCTAGTACTGTTGAGTTGGGCGAGAAAGTAGGCGTTGATTTGTCCGAGACCTGTAAAGATGTGTTAGAATGCATATTGGAAGAGGTAAGTTGAGGGTTCTGGTAATTCTGTTGTACATGTAGAAGGGTTGATATTATGAAGCAGCTGACTTCTCTTTGTGAAACATTTTTCTATGCTAGGCTTCGGTTTCTGATATCATGACCAGAACAAAACCACTGCGGTGGCATGTAAAACCATTTATCTTGCACAAGAGATCTGCCATGCCTAAAACTTCTCTGCAACGGGTAAATTTGCTTGATAATTCCCTAGCAATTTTTTTTAAAGTAATTAATTTTTTCCGTTATTATCTTGTTGAGACAGCTTAAAGATGCAATTCATGATGGTTCCTATCCAATCAAATCTTCATTGAAGAAGATGAGTGGAATGTTGTCAACTGTGGATTTTAGGGGAGTTCCAGCTGCAGCTGGTGAAAATGTAGTGGGCAGTCAACATCAAAACATTGATGATCAACAAGGTCAGGATAAATCCAAGATTCTTCTTCCAAATGCTAAGAAGAGGAAAATGGATCATAATCCCGTTTCTGCAAACTTAGCTGACAATCTCCATGAAGGACAGCAAACTTGTAATGATCTTAATCATCTTACAGATACTCAGCTTAGACAGTTTTTGCATGATGCTTTAGTGCCAGAAGAATCAGCTATGGAAAATGTAAGTGGAAGACCAGATGATGTTGAAAAAGTAGTTTCTGTTGAAGATGACGAGTGTCAAATGTCAAGAGGTCAGATGGAGACCTCAACTGAAGACGTGGTTGTAAAGGAAAAATCTGGAGATAATGCTAATCCAAGAAAAAATATTGATAATGGAAGTGAGAACAGAAACCCGATAGTAATGGATGCTTCGGTTTTAATAAAAAATGCAGCTAATGATCATCTTTCTGCAGAACCTCCTGACCATAATCTGGATATGGGTATCTTAGAAGAGAAGGATCCATCAAGCAGTAGAGATCTTAACCAAGATGAGGAGATTGACATTACCGTGAAAATGAGTGATTTCTTAACTTCACAGTATCCACACAAGGCTGATTCATTTTCTACAGATTACTGGAGACAACAAAATGTTTGTGTAAAATGTAATAAAGACGGTCAACTTTTGGTTTGTCGGACAGAAAGTTGCCCTTTGGCAGTTCATGAGAAGTGTCTTGGCTTTTCAGTTACATTTGATGATTCTGGAAACTTTTACTGTCCTTTTTGCTTCTATTCTACTGCTGTAAAAGACTACCGTGAGAGTATGAAGGAAGCCTCCTTACTAAAGAAAGATATGGCCGCGTTTATGCTCTAGTTTTGAAGTTGATCAGGAAAATATTAGTGGGAAGGGCTGAAATCCTGAAACCTCTCAGTCTCAGACTCTCAGGGCATCAGAATGTCTGGAAGACAAACACAACTGTAAGTTTTTGCAAGTCATTGCTGACACGTTTGTTGAAAATTAGGTTAGATCTGTACAATTTTTGTATAGCTCAGACAGATTTACAGGTATTCATTGATACTTTATCTTCTGTGATCATGCCCATGAATCTTTTCCTTTCCATTGGTTTTCCCCCACTTCTTTCTGTAAAGGGCTAAATGCCAACTTGCTAGCTGAATTTGTGGCATATGTGTTGGTTGGTAGCTAATTTCTTTGGGGATGATATTCTGCTAGACAAACTAATACTTTAGTGCAATTTGTTAGCTCCATTTTTCTGTCGAGTCTCCGATGAAAAATCCGTAAGTGACAGACGTTCAAACAGAGCGTCATGTATACTTTTTCCATCCATGGTTATCAGATAAATAGATGAAGCTAGAAGCCTAAGAAGTCGGTTCAGTTTAGTTTAGTTAGTGAAAAGTAACAGTAAAAAGCTCCGCTAGCACATCTGCCACAAGTTCAGCTAGAAATTTGGTGTTTAACGCTTTAACCTTTTTTGTAAATGAGTAGTAGGGTGCTCTTGGTGCATTATTAATGATACATTTGCTCTTTTAACATTAAAAGAATCCCATCACCATGTCAGATTTGTATGTTAAAGTATTAAGGATTTTAAAAGAGTTACTTTTAGTTTAACTAACACGTAGCAGTACAACTGCAGCTCGTATTCTTGTTCTGCTTATACTGGGATCTGCTTACTTCTTACATATGATAATACCCCGAGTTATTTGCCAATACATTTGTTAGTGTTTTTATATTTAGGGTTTAAATAGTGTTTTCCCCCCTCAGAATACCGAGATCCTGACACTGGAGATGTCTTAATGTATCATCAAGATAAAGTTTCCTGTCAGTAACAATATATGCAGCTCCAGACGGTGCTGACCATTCATGAAGCTTGCTGTAGGAAAGGCCTATATCTGGTGCAGTAAAGCCGCCTTCAGGAGCGTGGTGCTCCTCTAGAATATGACAGTTCCAGTTACTCTGTTATCTGCAGAGAGGAATGAGGAAGCTCAACCCATTTGTGGTGTTTGAGAGATTCACTCTTAGATTTGGAGCATAACAAAGTTTCAATATTTCTGAGATTTGTAACTGTAGATGACAGTAGAGGAACAATTTTAAGTGAGTTGTTTATCTGATTGTATCGATCTAAGGCATATCTGTTTGAATCAAAGTTGGTCCTCCATCTGATTGTTTAGAAAAAACACTCTTAAGGATGGTTATCATGTACCAACTTCATTAGTGAAGGGTACTCCCAGGTTTAATTGATCATCATTGGAAAAAAAATATAAAGGGGGAATGGCAAAAACAGCCAGTTTACCTTTTTATTCATAAATGTGTAAAAGTTAAATCATTTTTACAAGTTTGGATGCATTTTGATAGAAAATTGTTATCCCCCAATATTCAAAGGACAAGAAGATTCATGGCATAAGTTCCATTTTTTTTGGCATATGTAAATATACAAGATTTTAGCAAGACTATTGAGAGAATATCTATATATATGCAAAGTTATGTATAAATGTTATATATGAACTACCAGAAACTGTCAATGGCTGCCTGGTCATCTTCCTCTATTTCCATCTCCATCTCTAGCTCTGCAGATCCAAATTCATTCTCCTCAACAGCAGCCAAGTTCTTCAAATCAACAATGGAGAGCTCATCCAACTGCCTCACCACCAAATCAGCCGCCCCAAGTTCATATATCCTATGCTTGCTAGCAACAGCCACACACTTCATCCTTGCATCATGGGCTGCTTCCACGGTTTGGTTCGAGTTCCCAAACACAATGCATCTCTCTGGTATGAACTGCAGAAGCTGAGCTGCATAATTATACATTTCTGGGTCAGGCTTTCCTCTATAAACATCATCTGCGGCTACAACAGCATCAAAGTATCCATCAACACCAGTTGCCCGCATGGCGGTTTCAAGAGATTTTCTTGACCTTGTAGAGACTAAAGCCATTGGGATCTTATAATTCATCAATAAATTAACAAACTCTTCTGAACCATCTCTTAGTCTGTAGATTCCACCCTGAAGAGAATTTAAAATTTCCTCTTTCCTTGAAGCTAACCTTTTTGTCTCCTTAGGGTTTCTAGACCAACAGAGAACTTCAGAGATGGCTTGTTCGTTCTTCATCCCTTCTATCCTCTTGAGGATGAAGGCCGGAGGTGGGGATTTGCCTTCTTGTTGAGAGAGAGTCATCCATGCTTGCTTCTCAAGTTCGGGGTTTTCTTCACTTATGACTCCTTCCCATTCGAAGATCGCACCTATCCATCCACAACCCATTCTTTCTTGTCGAAGCAGAGGATTGTGCAGTGAGGGCTTGTCTGCCCGATTATCTGGGGGGGCTCTATAAACATCTGTCTCCACACCGATATTCAAATTCCGTCTAATTCTTTCTTTCTTGAATGAATATGAATACGAATATGCTTCCTCCGTCAACTCGCCGGCAAGGGCCTTAATGGTTATGAATGCAGAAACAACCTTCCTTAACCTCAATCGTGTTACAGGAGGCATCACAACAAACCTTCTTCCGAAGAACTGTGGAGGTTGAATTAGATGCACAACAGGCGAAAGAGAGCTCCTTCTATCCTTGAGAGGAATCCCACCAGTCATTAATCTATGCCCAGCAAGAGAAGAAGCCATTCCAATAGATTGAGCCATGAGGTGCCTAACAATGACAAAGTTTGCAACTTTTCGAGGTATCGCTAGGTCTCTGGCTCTAAATTCAGAATTTGAGTCTACTTAACCAGAAAGAAGCTCTCGATTAAGAATCTCCGCAACAACGGAAGGTTAAGAATAAGACAACCTTAGCGTAGAACTCAGCTTCACAAATCAAAGAAACCTAATGGTAACCTTTTCAAGCGAATCAAGTACTTCCAACTCTCGAGAAATAGCTGATGAAGAGACCAGCAACCAAGATAGCATCAACGGACGAAGTGCGTACCCGATACGCACCAAATTTCAGCAAATTACCGGTCTGAATTGAGTGAAACTTGCGGTGAACAGTTGAACAGACGTCGCAAGACTACCGATGGAAAAATCGTGGAGAACCTAGAGCTGCGACGTGGAAACTACGAGGAAGAAGCCTGAACTGAGAAGATTCCAGACGGTGTTTTGCGGTCGTAATTCGCTCTGGAGAAACATAGAAATATCTCGCAATTCGCAACTAACATTCAATACCATCCACACGTATTGAATGTTCAGTTGCGAACTGCGAGATATTTCTCTCTTTCGGCAAGATTGGTCCTCAAACATACAATGTTGTACAACTTAGTCCTCAAACTCTGATCGTTACTCAATCTCATCCACCAGCTTAGTGATTTTGATTACCTTACCATCAAGGATTAATTTTGGGAATGGACATAAGAAACTTGTCGATCAAGAAACACGACCTCAATCGAGAGTAAGCAGTTTCATTGATTTACATAACCGACCAAACATGATGTGTTCTTCGAGTTCTTCCATTTTCAATCCTCGAGTTCTTCGTTTGAATGCTATATGCAGGGTCTCACTGGTTCTCCTCTTATCCACATAACCTTAAGATCTCCTATTTTCTTCAGTGTAAGGAATGTCCCTACAACAACAATAAAGCAAGAACCAACTATCAATATTGTTGGTTTTGGGGGATTGAGTCGTCCATTCTAATAAACTCAATATTGAATACTGACCCAAACTATTCCCTTTATGTATAGGGATGCTCATGGTTGGAAAACTTGATAACGATGATGCACTGCCGCCCTACAGTTTAGACTGAGTTAAGTAGTTGTGGAAACCTAGGTCACTGCTCGTTAGCCTGTGGCGTGACCTCTCGTCCAGCAGACCGTGATCTCAACCTCAAACAGATCCACTTCCGCTAAGACAATCGTTCAATGATATAACTTAAATATGTGTTATGTTGTGCCTAAACGATTGCATGTTTCGTACATTCTAACAAATATCATATTGAAGCCATGTCAATTTGTTGTTTCTTGGGTGGCAAGGAGTCTAACCTAGTGTGAAAGGAAAGTAGTGCGTGTTGGCCATGACCATCCATCAAGCTCAGTGCTATGTACGTAATTAAAAGACCTGCAATTACTCGAGATTTAATTCAAAAACATCATGAAATTAGAAAAGAAATGCGGGTTTGGTGGGAATTTTTGACGGGTTTTATACCTAATCCGTAAGCAAACATTGCCCACAAAAAGTATCCAGCTCTAAGATTTTTATTAGCTAGCCAATCGTACCTGAGAATGAACAAAAAGAGCATGCCATTGGGTTTACTAGGTGAAAAAAAATCATAGATGAGATTTTGCCACATCTTCTTCAGGATATTTGCCTGGCTAAATTTTGAATAATGTGGCAGAATCTCATCCATATGAAGAGCCAAATAAAGAGGATCTAAATGAACATGATATGAACTTCTAGAGAAAAGATAATTGTAGATTAAGGATGAACAAAATATACATAATGATGAAGAATTTAAACCTTAGTGGATGGATACTGACCTTTGGGCCTTGACAATTGGGTATTAGGCCCAATAATGAAGTTCATTTGTTAGGAGCGCGCCACGAAAGAAATTTCTCTTCTACATTCCTTTATGACAAATACAAGACTCAAGGTCTGATAAAAGGGAATGGGGCACTAGCACGTCAGGCGTGGAACAGAGGCACATAACACAATGCCACTATGCACGAGACACTAGGTAGCACAGAGCTCGAGACAACCTCACTCAGTTAACCGAGCGCCACATAGGACAACCATGGTCAGAAGTGACACAAATCAGATTAGGGGTGGTGACTATAAATACGCTCACCCACCTCCACTCTAAAACTAATGTGACATCAGACATTTTGATGATGCTACAGCCACCCCAAATGTGATAAACTCTTGACCAATCCACGCAAAGGAAAGATTGTGATAAACTTCCCACAGAACTGCAAATGTAATGCAGAATGGAGAGAGACAGTGCCAGGTGTGAGATAGCTCCAAAGAAAGGTACTTTGACGTATGATTCTGCACTACTTCTGAACCATCTGTAAGAAAGTTGGCTAAAGTACGTCAAAATTAAGTGTTTGCTACGGGGTTGACATCAGAATTAGATGCTCATTACAGGTTGATAACACCAAACATTAGGGCTGATCATGGGCGGGCCGGGCCGGGCCTGAAGGCAAGACCGAGACCGAAATTTTGGTCTTGCCTTTTGGAGGACCGAGACCGACCTCGGCCAAAAAAGCCCGCCCGAGACGGTCTTTCTTGACTCGGGCCGGTCTCGGTCCTGGACCGAATCTACACCAAAAAAACAAAAAAAACTATGAATTCACGGTATTCTTTAGTAAAAGGCGAAGGAATAGTTCACCTCTCAAAGAAACACTACGAACTCTCTATATTCTTTAGTAAATTTATCAAGATGCACCTTTTATAGAGATAGAAAATCTCCAAAATCCACATTATTTTCGGTGTGGTATTATGAAAATCTCAAATACACATACATTCGGTTTGGGCCGGTCCTAAACGGGCTTTCGGGGAAAAAGCCCGAGACCGAGACCGACCTTGAAGAAAAAAAACCGCCCGTTCGGTCTCGGTCCTAGTCGGGCCGATCTTGTCGGGAATTCGGTCCCTACAGTCTTTTTTGATCATCCCTACCAAACATATTCCAGACTCTGCAAACAGAAGCACGACAGAGATCAGAATTCAGAACTCATTGTCTTCTAAGCAGATATCAGCCACTACTAACAATCAGTCAAGAGTAAACTTTCAAGCCGTGTTTGGATTTGCAAACTTCAAACTACAAAATTCAAGACCTTGTGTGACAGTATAACATGATACCAGCATTTATGTAGAAGATCTGCCCTCACGCAGGATTGAACTACGGACCTTCAGTTTACAAGACTGACGCTCTACCACTGAGCTATAAGGGCTCGACGATGATAACAATAAAATTATGTGTAACTCACATAATGCTAAAAATTGACAAGGGCAATATGATGCTATTGCTATCTCAATTTAGTAAAGTCAACACTTTTAAAGTTTAAAACTGTATTAAACATAATATAGAATGACAACATTATAATATTAAAGGTTGTAAATCTGCTATGTATCATACAATCACTGGTAACAGTTAGCATTTATGTATCTATATAGACTTTTTATCCTTATCTAGTCCTCAATATCTATGATCTCCTCCTCTTCCTGTCTAAGCTTCTTTGCGGCTCTGACTGCTGCTCTGATTACCTTCTTCTCGTCCATTCTCTGCAACAACAATGCATGCATGCATGGTAAGATGCTATCTGAAACCCTAATAATAGATCTTGTAGCTCTCTCCACTGGGACACTAATGACTAACCTGGGAAGCGAAATGCTGAGATACCCATTTAACCATTTCTTCCCGAGACACCGCATGATTTGAGCTTGTTGGGAACTTCAAAATGTTGCAGAAAACTATCAAATGTAAGTAAGATTTGTAATGTGGATCTACGATTACATATATACTGTATATCGTTTATATGGTTTATTTAAGAAATGGCTTACAAGCTTATAATGTTCGCAGTATCTTGCCAATGAATCTGTTCCTAGTTTTGTAAAGTCCACCCTCTGAAAACCCATCAGTAGAGAAGCAAACTAATTAAGTTACTACCAGTGGCATGCATTGGAGCTGAATAGGGTTTACTTATGAGGAAGAAGGAACGACTTACGGATTGAGGGTTCTTGTTAACAGATGGAGCATCAACTCCGTTACTTTCTTCTTTACTCAGTGAGTTTCCTGATTCATCAGGTGAAGCCACCCATGACCTTGCATGTCGAAGTTTTGGCTTCCGTGGTCTGCGGAACTCGATGCTACTAGCTGTTCAAAACAGATGTCATTTACAGAGGTGTGGTAAGAGCTAAATTGATGATCACTGAAAGGCATGGGTTGCAGGGACATGAACATACGATGAAGATGGTCCTTGGGAGCAGCAGCAATGTCTGAGCTGCTGCTTGACTCAAATTCACACTCAGTCGTTATATCCTGTTCATTTCCGGTGGGGTGTTCGAGCACGCTTAGTGCATTCCGCTGCAGCTTCACTTCCATTCCGTTCTTCAGTTCCTACAAGAAAATGCAGCAGATGGCGGGAGCTGAGATTGGCATCTGAGGTTGAGACCTAACTTATTATACTGAGATTCATTCTGCCGTCAGTGGAGCCAATCGTATGATGGTCTCTGATTGTTTAGTTATTTTTTACGTTAAAAAGCAACAAATTTACTGTTCTATTGAGTTTCTGAAACATGCAAAAATAACCAAGAAGGAAAATTTACGACTTTTTAGACCTCGCAAATAGTACATTTACCAGCCAGTGCCATCCACCAAGACCAACAGCCTTCTTGACAACACCTTGCAAACCCACAAGAACAGACTTTGTCCTGTTGTTCCCTGTTACGAGGACTTTGGTATCCCTTGGAAGAACAGCCAGTTCATCATCTCCACTGTCATCCCTACAAGCCATCAGGGCGTGAAAATTGGGTTCTTCCAACATATTGACCTATCAATTCAAGAGTCTTCTTTTTCGCATCTGTTCCTTAAGAAGATCACAAATTGTTCGCTACCCAGAAGCTCAAATCTGCAACAATGGAGAAAAATGACAGATTTGTAATGTAAAGGAACACCCTTTCAGGGAAAAAAATAAAAAATAAACCATATGTAAACAGCTCTAAGGATGTTTTAAATAGAGGGGGGGAAGGAGGAAGGACCCTAAAATGCATGCAGAATCAGGGGCGCAGTTTGCTCATAATAAATGAATGTGTGAACAAACATATCGTGTGATGATTCAGCTACATTGTTTAATTTTATTATATATATAATAGGAAGAAGAAATTATTATAAGAAAATCGAAAAGGGGGTAAGTTTGATTTCTGCCTTCACAGACTATAGAAATTCGGAATGTAGATATTGAGAGGGATGGGAATGTGTCTATATGATAACAGTTCGACCAAAGATCTCAAGACCCACAGGCCACAATATAGAAAAAGTAATAAAAATGAGGGAATTGTGAACTAGGGTAAACACATACAAAAAATTCAGCTGAACAAAAGAAAAATCAAACCTTGATGATCACAAGTACCGCATTGCTGCAGGGGCTTGAACTTCAAACAGTGATGGCGAAACTCTTGGATTAAGAATCACTGAGAGAGCAGCAAATAGAAATGCAGAAGCTCAATCAAGAAATACACATTCATACAGACAGTGTAAGGTGAAGAAATTAGCATACCTTGTCGGACGAGCAATTTCAGAGACAGTAGCTGCTTCTGTTCTAGAGGGAAGATCATAGGGTGAGTACAGAGAAATGAGGGAAAAAGTGGAGGTATAAATACGGATTTTTCTGGGCAATGCACCGCTTCACTCCTGTCATATACAAAACGTGAAGAAGAGTGAGAAGGAGGATTGAAGAAGGAGAAGAAGACGAAGAACAGAAGAAGCAGAAGCACAGTTAATGCCCTCTAACTGCCTTTGGAAACGGACCTGTCCCTTTCTTTGGACGTATGGCCCTCGCGGCTCGCGCTGAGACGGGGTCACTGCTTTAAGCATGCCCGGTCAGCAGGAGTGATTTTATTTGGATATTTAGATCTTAATATACATAATTTAATAATTATATACAAAAATATTATCTGTTTTTAAAAAAATAAGAAACTATAATTCATTCGCAAATGGTATTCATGGGTGAAAAAATTCATTTTTTTTTTAAATCATCAAATCTTTTTTAAAAAATAATGGAAAAGTTAACATTATCTAAAGTATTCTATTAGATGAAAAAACTGGTGAAATATGAAAAAATAAAATTTTGAAAAACAAAACATTAAATAGATTCTCAAATTATATTCATGTAATGTAAAGTCGTTTTTACCCATTTGTTTTTGGGTCAGATTTGTATCTCATGATAGGCTCGGGTTAATTTTTTTAAAATAAATATTATTGGGTTAATAATCTAAAATATTCAAAAAACAAATTTTAAAAAAAAACTAACTAACTAAAGCTGTATATATCTCACTCTCATAAAATCATAAACTAACTAACATTCTAATCTCGAAGTTCAAATATCATCACATAAATAACTGATGGTGACTTCAATTAATATATATATAACATAAAGTCACATAAAATACTTACTATTGAGTTTGTAAAATCGGTTCGGGACTCAATTCAAATGATATTTAGGTTGAAAAGCTCAAGCCCGACTATGGAGGTCATGCATGGTTATGGTGGTCTTCTGCATGTTACACGAAAAACCTTCAAAACGTAAACTTAGTCTCGGAAAATCACTAACACCATCAAGGACGAAGTCAGGATGTAGAGTCAGTAAGGACAAACTGATAAAATATATAATAATTTTTCTACTAATATAAAATAAAAATAATATACTAATTTGATAATATTATTTATTCTAATATAATAAGGAAAAAATATCAAACAGATACTTGAACTTAACATGGTTTGACAGGTATGTACCTAAATTTTTTTGTACCAACCAAGTTGTCAAACTTTCCAAAATAAACAAATGAAGACCTCCCGTTTGTTTTACAATATAATAAGGGAAAATTATCAAACAGATACCTGAACTTGACATGGTTTGACAGGTATGTACCTAAACTTTTTTTTGTAGCAACCAAGTTGCCAAACTTTCCGAAATAAACAAATGAAGAGCTCCCTTTTATTTTACATATATTCTTAACGGAATAAAACACGTGAAGATCACATGGTGACTGGATTTAAGGTTTAATTAGCAAACATGTACCTGAACTTTGGTGTTGGATTAGATGACATAAAACTTGTAAGACATGTCCTATGACTAAGATGCATCGATTACCTTTCTCTAACAATGCATCCAGAGCCTCTGTTTTGTTTGAGCTAATACATGCAGATGTTTGGGGTCTTTACCAAATTCCTTCGCATGACGGAAAAATGTACTTTCTTACCTTGATTGATGACTTTTCCAGAGCTACATGGGTGTATCTAGTGCATCATAAACGTGATGTGATTATTGTTCTCAAAAAATTCTTTAAAATGATCAAAAATCAGTTCAAAACCAACATAAAAAAAGTTTCGGTCTGATAATGGCAAATAATTCTTTAACAATCTTATGAAGGAATTCTTTCACGAAAAAGGATTATACATCAGAGCAGTTGCCCCTACACACCTCAACAAGACGGTTTGGTCGAAAGAAAACACAAACATCTATTGGAGATTGCTAAAGCATTAAGAATTCAAGCACATTTGCTGAATGCTTTCTGGAGCCACTACATTGCCACTGCTGCGTATTTGATAAATCTGCTTCCTTCGCCTATAATAAAAGGTAAGACTCCTTTCAAGATTTTATATGGACATCCTCATAATCTTAAACATCATCGTGTTTTTGGATGTTTATGTTTTGCCAAGGATCTCACCAACAATGATAAAATGGCACCTAAAGGTATTCAAAGTGTATTTCTATGCAATGAACCAGAAGGGGTATATCCTATATAATCTGAAAGATAAAAACAATGGTTAATTACCAAAAAGCAAACCCAACTTTGGACTAAAACCAAAAAACAAACCGAACTTTTTTTTTTCCAAAAGCCAAACCGAAGATTATGAAATGAGCAATTAGGAAACCCGACCCAAACATCCGTTAATTTCGACAGAAATTGTAACAGTTTTGGAGTCGAAATTGGATATGACGGTTCTGCCCTTAAGATTGAAGATTTGAAGTTGTTCTTCATTCTAGGGTTCCTTCTTCTCCCCCAAATCGACAATTCATGCCGGATGCTTTGTCGGAGATAAGAATCAGATCGCCGACATCGAAGTTGTCTTGGCCTTCTTCCGTTCTTCGGAGCGTGGTTGTTGTGAGCTCGATAAATGAGCTGCAAATTCCGAGCAGCAGCATACATGGATACATCGAAGCAGCAGCAGCTAAACTCCGATTGATATCACTCAGAGCTCGCCGGATCGGTCGAATCTCCTGACCAAACTTTCGACCCGTCTCTAATAACCCACCTTTCGTTCCAATCCAAAGAACAACAACGAAGAACAGTCATGTCAGATTTAAGGGCAGAACCGTCATATCCAATTTCGACTCCAAAACTGTTACAATTTCCGTCGAAATTAACGGTTGTTTGGGTCGAGTTTCCTAATTGCTCATTTCACAATCTTCGGTTTGGCTTTTGAAGAAAAAAAAAGTTCGGTTTGTTTTTGGTCCAAAGTTGGGTTTGCTTTTTGGTAATTAACCCTAAAAACAAATTCATATCAAGGGATGTCCTGTTCTATGAAAAGGGTTTTCCATTCAAAGGATAAAATACTGATGAGACTCTTAATTTTTTTGACAATGAAACACCATATATTGATGACCCCATAATAGATGAAAGTGCAGAACCGAAACTCGAAAATTTGTGTGATGATCAGGACACCATTGAGGAGATAACTGTTGTGCATAATGACGAACATCATGCCACCAGGAGATCAACCAGAAGGATTGTTCCACCCATTGGCACAGAGACTATGCAATGAAGAGAACGAATGCGCTTTATTCCATCACAAACTATATTAACTATTCTGCTCTTTCGGATAAATATCAATGCTTTATTGCAAACATATCTAAAATGATTAAGCCTTATTCTTATGATCAAGCAGCTAAGGATCAAAGGTGGATAAATGCAATGCAAGAAGAAATCAAAGCATTGGAAGAGAATAAAACGTGAAGTCTTGTACCCGTGCCTAAAACACAAACATACTATTGAATGTAAGTGGGGTTTTAAAATCAAATACAAAACAAATGGTTTAATTGAAAGATTTAAGGCACGATTGGTGACCAATGGATATAACCAAGAAAAATGAATCGATTATACCGAAACCTTTATGGTAACGGTGCGTGTGGTTCTTGCCCTTGTTGCAAAACAGCAATGACCTCTATCCAAATGGATGTACACATTGCTTTTTTTGCAGGGGGATTTAAATGAAGAAGTGGTATATGGACTTGCCACAGGGGTTTTGCAATCAGGGAGAGAAACTAGTGTGTAGATGCATAAATCCTTGTACGATTTGAAGCAAGCAAGCCAACAGTGGAACATGAAGCTAACATAATCCCTTTTGCAGCATGGATACTTGTAGTCCAGGTATGACTATTCCTTGTTTACAAAGTTTAATGGTGATAAAATGGTGATCTTATTGGTGTACGTAGATGATCTGTTAATTACTGGTAATGATGCAATGTTGAATGATCAATTGAAAGATGTTTTATGTACTTCTTTCAAAATGAAAGATCTAGGTGTACTTAGATATTTCTTAGGAATAGAGATAGCTCGATCTAGTGAAGGTATTCACTTGTGCCCGAGGAAGTATGCATTGGAACTTGTCTCTGAAACTAAAATATCTACTGCAAAGCCGAGTAATACTCCCATGGAAATGAACTTGAAGTTAACTAGTGTAGATTATGATGAACATTTTGATATGAATAAGAATGATAGTCTGATGTCTGATCTGAAATCCTATAAGAGGCTCATTAGCAAACTGTTATACCTTATAATCACTAGACCCGATATTGCTTATTATGTGCAACACCTTAGTCAATTCTTGCAGAAACCGAAGGTATCTCATTATCAAGCAGGTTTAAGGATAGTAAGGTATGTGAAATAGATGGTTATTCTTGGCATTTTGTTAGTTTCTAATGCAGATACAAGTGTTGTATCCTGTTGCGATTCAGATACAAGTGTTATTTATCGGAATTTCCCATTATAATGCAAAAACAAAAACAGTTATAACACGTGTCATATCAATAAATTTGCATAAATTAATGTTCTTTTTTATAGGTACGATTAGTATTATCAAAATTGGGTCGACCCTCGAACCGGTGAGACTTTTAAGAATTTAAATTGACAGTACCGAACATGAGACTTTTAAGAATATAGTTATATCTAAGACATTCACATTTTTACTATATAATAATTATAATGTATGAATTAAAAGAGTTAAACTTAGAAATTTGAATACAATATTTTACTATTCAAATACTGTAAATCTTAATATTTACCACACAAAAAAAATCTTAAAAAACGTCTTTCACTTTCTTATAAAATTCCACTTGCCCTAAGGTGTTTACATATGCAAATATAATCTAAAAACATAATTTTGATTGATTAAATAATAATATATGTAAGTTTAGGTAATTATAGAGGTTTAAATTTTTTTTACAATTTTTTAGTTTAATTCTATTGTTTTGTCATCTAACAATTCCGAGATGGTCAAAAAAAATCTAACAATTCCGTGGCTATACAATGTATAAGTAAAATCAACCTTACAATTCCGGGACTTATAAAATGTATAATAATAGTTTAAATATACGTATTTTTATTTCTTTTATTTTATTTTAGTATAATATTATATTATTTTAATACTTATACACATTGTATTATGTATTTTTTTATTTTATTTTTTGGTAAAAATATTATATTATGTATAATATAATATGCACCCCCCCAAATGCAGCGGTCAGAACCCGGAAAAACCGCTACGTTTCTAAACGTCTTTCGTCTCTATCGGAAGGGTATGTTGGTCATTACGCCGAAAGATATTCCAAAATTCCAAAATTAAATATTTTAAATTCAATTTTCTCACTAATGAAAATATAAAAATGAAAGGTTTAGTTATTAATGTTTGAAAATTTGTTGAGACTTTTTAATATACTAAATTTTAAACCAAACTTAATACAATATGTTTTAAAAATTATAGAAATAATATAAAAATATAAAAATTCAATTCTATAAAACTTTTATAGAATTGTAATGTATTGATAAAGTTTTGAAGGAATTTATTTTAATATTTTTAAAAGTATTTTTTGTTATTTTTATAATATTTAAAATGTATTTATTTTATTAAGTTTGATTTATAAATTAGACAAACTAAAAATTTGAACACCAACATTAAAAACGGAATTTTTCTTCACATATTAAGAGAAAATTACGAGGATCATGTGCACCTGGAGTTCCTGATCTCTGATATAAGTCAACTTTGACTAAAGACACGTTTTTCCTACTTGAAGAAGTCTTCTTTTCCGCAACCATTTCTATCTATCTTTTATTGACATCTCAGCTTCGTCTCAGTCGATCAGATTTCGTAGAGCGGTGGTCGGAGCTGTCGCTGTAGCCATGGCGTCTCAGGTGTACCTCGACAAGATGCAGCTCCGCCAGAACTACCGAAATTTTTGGCACACTGATCTGATGCGCACGGTTCAGGCCGATACTCGATGTAAGTTATGCAGACACACCTCCTCATCTTCCTTTACGATTATACTTTTCTTATTCTGTCTCTATGTTTGAGGCATGGTCGTATCACTCTCTGAATTTGCTCGCTCGTGGATGCAGATTGCTGCTTCGCTTTCTGGTGGTGAGTACTTGAATCCGTTAGGCTTTGAGCTGTAAATCCTAATGTATTTGTCAATTCTGCCTTTCTAGGTCTTGATTTGCGGAAGCAATCTTGTTTTTATATAATGTTGATTGCTGGCTCAAGGAATGCTTCTTGTTTATTCGGATTCCGGATTGTAATTTTCTTAGTCTATGGCTTGTTCCGTGGACTTTGGTTTTCTTCAATATTTGCTCACTTCTGCGCCAATATGGTTGCTAGTATGACTAAAATGAGCCTTCTTTTATATGATTTCAAGTTTCCTTCCTTAGACGCTGCTGCTTCAACCTTCAGCTCTATTAGTCATACTATGTATTTTCCAACATAGGATTTGTTGGAGTGATTTTGAAAGAAATTACATCTCATGTGAAGTCTACCACATTAGCTGAATTGCCATTCCTTTATTTATATTTTGTGATGCATTATGATGGTACCTCAAGTTGGATATAATATTCTGAATTGATGTTTCTGATATGGGCTAATTGCAGTGCACCATGCGCATCTTACTTACTCCGTAAAAGAGCTCTTTACAATGACATGTCAAGGTAACTAATCCTTACTCCCAAAGTGCATCTCCTGTAAATAGACGCAGTTAAATCTTGAAGATCATGATCCTTCATGTTCGTCATACAGGTATGTTTGCTGTGCTGGATACATGCCCTGTAGTGGTAGATGTGGAGAAAGCAAGTGCCCTGAGTTCTGTCTCTGCACAGAGGTATGCCATTCATGCACTTTAGCATCAACTTATGCCTGAACTTAGTAACTGGACAGTCTATTTCTGTGAAAGAACTAGTTGTCAGCATCTTGGAACAAACCAGGAAATGATTTGTAATTTAACGTGAAATTTGAACCCATGCCCCATTTGAGGACCAGAACTTGAGTTTGTTGCGTTAGACCACTCGACATTACACATTGGTCTTGCAAGTTCCCATTCCTTTATCACGATATTATTGAAATACTTCAGTGTCAAACTTGTTCAAGTTAATAGTGATTGAGATGTGTTATGCCTTCGATGGAACTAGTCAAGTAGTTTTCTTCAACTTAATGGTGTAATTTTTAGATTGAATTGTGACGGATCTTGTATCTTTGACATATTTTTTGCTTCTGATTCTGGACAATCTACAGATATTCCATCTTTCTTCATTATGATACTATCCATATCAATGCTGACAGCCATCACCTCCTTCCCATTTGTGATGCATTTGCTTTTTTTTTTGACAGGTTTTTCTTTGTTTTGGAAATTCGGTGGCCTCCACTCGCTTCTTGTTGCAAGACGAGTTCAACATACAGACGACAAAATGCGATAACTGTATTATTGTATGCTCTTCCTGATGCACATACTAAACAAGTTTGCTGCATTGAATTATTATTATTACTCATGTGGTTTCATGATTTTTCAGGGCTTCATGTTCTGCCTCCAACAAATTGCATGCATCTTTTCCATAGTTGCAATGATTGTTGGAAGTGAAGAGATTTCAGAGGCTTCTCAGTTACTTAACTGTTTATCTGATATGGTCTACTGCACGTACGTGTTTTGTTCTTAAAACACTCTTAAAAGCCTCAGGTTTAGAACTCAAAGTTAGCCATGTTTTTCCCCTGTAGGGTTTGTGCATGCATGCAGACACAACACAAAGTCGAAATGGACAAACGAGATGGCATGTTTAGCGACCACCCAATGTCGGTCCCACCTGTACAAATGATATCACGCATTGATCAGCCGATCCCTCCCACTGTCAGTTACACTACTCCTCCTGCTGCCTATGGCTACCCTCCCACTCAGCCGCAAGGGTACCCTCCTCCTCCTGCCTATGGCTACCCTCCCGCTCAGCCACAAGGGTACCCTCCTCCTCCTGCCTATGGCTACCCTCCCGCTCATCCACAGGGGTACCCTCCTGCAGGGTACCCTCCTCAAGGATATCCCAAGTGATTGAGATCGATTTCTGTTTAATTTCAACATGCGCATCTGCTCCTCTTTTGCAAGTTACAAGGTAAACATGATGTGGTATGTGATTTTGGAGTTCAATTCAAACATTAATTTTCTTGTACAAGAATGAGCCTAGACTTGTTAGTTTGTGAAGCATTGGTTTCTTGTTTGTTTTTTTCTCTTCTCCTTTGTTAATGATACAACACAATGTGACATTATAAACCCAGTTATCCTTTCCTTGTTTGGTTACCTGGTCATGTTTGCAGAGTTGATGATTGATTTGCAAAGTTGATGTTGCTTATGTAAGTGTAAACTGTAAAATGATAATAGAGACCCGCGAATGGGAGTCGCGGGTGTATACTTTTAACTGTGCTGTTAGTTCCACCCGCGACTTCTATTCGTGGGTGGAACTGTACCGTTATTTCCACCCTCGATTGGGAGTCAAAAGTAGGTTTGCTTGGAAATGCTTCAGAATTCTATAGCTTTGGAGATGATTTGTGAGAGAATGAAACTAAAACTACGAAGATAAAGCGTGATGATGAAGCTATGGAGATAAAGCTACTGTTCTTAAATGATGATGCTTCTTTCCATGCATGCATGTGATGACACTGGACATATATATATAGTACTAAAATGATGATGTTCTTTCACTGCATGCATGTGGTGACTGCACATATATATATAGTACTATCCGTATGTGTAATTAGCTTCATCATCACGAAAATTTTCAAGCAAACGACACAGTTAAAAAATATATATGCAACTCTCATTCGCTCGCAGGTGACTTTATAAATTTGTATTTATTTGTAAAATGAGGACATTTTGGTGAAAAAATCTCAGAAATGAGGACATTTTGGTGAAAAATTCTCAGTAAGAAACGAAGATTAGAACATCAATAAAGAGGTTTATTACTCGATTCTAACGAGAGTTTTTCAGTTTTTCTTTTTCTGGTTAAAGTTAAAACTCAAATCCTAACATATCAATTGGAGTTTAATCGGAACTCAATCGAATAAAAATTCAATTGTAATATATATATATATAATGAATTTAATTGTAATATTTAAAAGGTATTATATTATTTTTGAAAATTTTAAAATATATTATGTTAAGTTTAAATTGAAAATTATATGTAGGGAAAACTTAAGTGGATGAAAACTTGAAAATATATACTTAAATGAGAATTTTCAAAATGTGTTCATCCATTAAGGGTAAATAATTAATCAAACAAATTAATTTCTCTATGACGTGTGTAAATCTTGTAAAAAGAAATTTATTTTTCTTTTTAAAATTAACACATAAATTACTCTTTTTGAATTATCTCATTTTTGTAATTAAATTTGATTCTTAAATTGAATCTCCATTAGCTTTAAATAAAGTGAATTTGGGCATTTTATCAAACCTAAACAAGTTGTCAATTTTTGAAAATTATTATTATCACGCCTATAAAATTAAGAATTCTTCTTGAAACATACATTTATTTTATTTCCCCCCCTAAATTATCTCCATACTGCCATTGCCTCTAATACCGTTTTCCAACAAATTGTACAAAAATAATCTTACAATTTGCATAATCAATTCAAAGCAGCCTTTTCAAATAGAAAAATCACATAAAATTGTAAGGTTATTGCAAACCAATCTTAACAAGTTATAATTCGATTAAGCCACATTCTAAAGATAACACGAGTCTAGACTAACTCATGTGAAAGATTCATACATTAATATGATTTTGGTTTCTAAGTTCGATTCAAACTTAGATTTGCTCAAATTTAAATTCAAAATCAGATTTCGAGTTTAAATCGAGAAAAAAAAATGAAGAACAAGAAGAATGAAAAAGATAAATTAAATGATATTTTAGTTATTTTTTCGCATAATTTTTTTAATTATTCATGTTGGATTTAGGATAATGGGTCGCCCATAAGTGAGAGGTCATTCACGTAAGCTCACTATATGATACTTGCCCTAAACCCTATCATTCTATATATCTATATATAAGGGGTGCTCTCCCTCAGATGAGGTGGATAATGACTGAGATAGATAGTCACCCACAGTTTAGACAGATGTCAGCAACTGTGGAAACTAAGGTCACTGTGTCAAGGTATGAGACCTTGAAGAGACTGAGAATCAAGAAGGAGAAGAAAGAGTTTACACAACTGATCATCTGATTATCACTATGGCTGATCTTTCCTTATAAAGCAAGGAAGAAGCCTCAATTCCTGTTACAACGACTTTAACGACTCAACAACTCTTCTTTATCTATTTACAATTATGTCCCTTTACTTTCTATCAACGCCAATTACATCCCTTTACATGACAAAACTCCCTCCCTAAAGATCCGAGTCCTCACGGATCAAAATCCGGAAATCGAGTCTGCAAATCATCCAAAAACTCCCACGTAGCTTCAGTTAGTGGTCGACCTTGCCAACGTACCAAAACTTTCACTGCAGCCTTGTTATTACGCTTGGCCAATTTCCTTTCCAAAATAGACTCGGGCACCAACAATAGTCCTGCATTTCCTTCAACAGATGGCAGAGGAGTAACAGTCTGAGTTACGCCATGTGCCTTTTTCAAGAGTGACACATGGAAGGTCGGGTGAATCAAAGACCCAGGTGGGAGATCCAAACGATAAGCCACAGATCCTACCTTCTCCAAGATCAAATAGGGGCCAAAATACTTTGGGCTTAACTTGGTTTGATGCGAAGTTCTCATAGATGTCTGCTGAAATGGGTGCAATTTTAGAAATACCCAATCACCTACTGCAAGGACTCTGTCTGTTCTTCTCTTGTCAGCGAACTGCTTCATACGGTTTGTGGCTCTTAGCAAATGCTGCTTAATCAACCTTGAAGTCTCCTCTCTTGCTTGCAGCAGCTCATCAACAGCTAATACCTTGGAATCACCATGAATGTAAGGGATATGCAAGGGTGGTTCAAATCCATACAATGCTTGAAATGGTGACATTCCAATAGATGTGTGGTGAGTAGTATTGTACCACCATTCTGCTAGAGACAGCCATCTAACCCACGTAGTCGGTCTATCAGCCACCATACATCTTAAAAACGCCTCCAAGCAACGGTTAACAGCTTCGGTCTGCCCATCTGATTGTGGATGATAGGCTGTGGACATTGCCAGCTGAACACCCTGTAATCTGAAGAACGACTGCCAAAAATTGCTCAGAAAAACAGCATCTCTATCTGATACAATTGTAGCAGGACACCCATGCAATTTGTAAACAGAATCCAAGAAGACTTCAGCTACTTGCGATGCAGAGTAAGGATGACATAAGGGCATAAAATGGGCATACTTGGTAAAGCGATCCACAACAACAAAAATGACTTCCCTTCCTTGTGAACGTGGCAATCCCACAATAAAGTCCATAGATATATCAGTAAACACCCCAGTTGGTGTAGGTAAGGGATTTAACAAACCTGGGGAAGCCACCGTTTCAGCTTTAGTCCTTTGGCATACTACGCAAGTTCGCACATATGATCTGACAAACTTCGAAAGCCCTTTCCAATAGAACATGCTGCGAACTCTCTGGTAAGTGGCGTGGAATCCAGAATGGCCCCCTACGGCTGAATCGTGACAGAGCTGCATAATATCCTTTCTAACATCCTCATCTCTCCCCACTACAACTTTACCTTTTCTTTTCAACACCCCACCAACCAGTGTGAAATGTGTTACAGCAATAGGAACAGGATCCAAATTTATTGTGGACAAAATATGCTGCACATCTATGTCATTCTCATATGAAGCAATAATGCGATTCACAAGCAAGGGATTCAAGGAAGATACAGAAAGATGGAAAACCTCTGCTCCTGTCATTCTTGAAAGCGCATCAGCAGCTGAGTTATCGCAGCCCTTCTTGTACACAATATCGAAGTTGTATCCCATTAGCTTCACCAACCATGCATGTTGAAGAGGAGTCGAAATCTTTTGTTCCAAGAGGTATTTGAGGCTTTTCTGATCTGTGCGAATTGTGAAGTGTCCTGTAATAAGGTAGTAGTGCCAGTGTTTGACAGCGAACAGGATTGCCAACAGCTCTTTTTCATAGACAGACATGGCTTGCCTTCGCGGAGATAAGGTTTTGCTGATAAAGGCTATCGGATGTAGTTCCTGCATCAGTACTGCACCAATACCAGTAGAAGAGGCATCAGTTTCAACCACAAACTCCTTAGAAAAATCAGGTAAACTTAATACCGGGGCAGACACAAGTGCAGTCTTCAGGCTTTCAAACGCCACAGTAGCCTTTTGAGACCATATAAACGCATCCTTTTTAAGTAAATCTGTCAAAGGTCTAGCCAAACTACCATAGCCTCGAATGAATCTTCTATAGTATCCCGTCAAGCCCAAGAATCCTCTGAGCTGTTTGACTGTTTGAGGAACCGGCCATAGTCTGACAGCATCTATCTTTGAAGGTTCTGTGGAGACTCCAGCAGCTGAAATCACATGTCCCAAATATTCGACATGATCCCCACCGAAGCTGCACTTAGACTCTTTAGCAAACAATTTATGTTCTCTCAAAATCAACAAAACCTTGGTTAGATCATCCACATGAGCTGCTTCATCCCGACTATATACCAGTATATCATCAAAAAAAACCAGCACACAATGGCGCAACAAGGATTTGAAAGTCGAATTCATCAAAGATTGAAAGGTAGCAGGGGCATTTGTCAATCCAAAGGGCATAACAAGGAATTCAAAATGACCTTGGTGTGTTCGAAAGGCTGTTTTATGGACATCAGCAGTGTGCATCCTAATCTGGTGATAACCAGACCTTAGATCCAGTTTTGAGAAAATCGTCGCGCCACTTAACTCGTCCAGCAGTTCTTCTATTAACGGGATAGGGAAGCGGTTCTTTATAGTCGCCTCATTCAGCCTCCTATAGTCTATGCACATCCTCCAAGAGCTGTCTTTTTTCTTGACCAACACAATAGGAGAAGCAAAGGGGCTTTTACTGTGCTGTACCACCCCCGAATCTAGCAGCTCTTGTGTCATCTTCTCGATGATGTCTTTCTGTGCAGAGGGGTAGCGATAAGGCCTCTGGTTTATGGCTTGCGTGCCATCCTTCAGGATTATTTGGTGATCACACCCCCTCTCAGGTGGCAAGGTAGTTGGTACTGAAAAAACATCAGCAAATTCTGCCAATAATCTACTGATATTCTCCTTTAATCCGATCCCAATCACCTTTGGAGTTAGGAAATCTGACCCTTCTTCTCTAACTTCAGATACTTGCAGAGCACACAAGTGTATGGCAGCCACTTGGGATTCCTTGGACAGCAGGCCTTGCATCTTCTCAGTTGAACAAACTGATAGGCCATTTGATCCCACTCCTTGTAGTTCACACACAGCTCCTTCCATGGAGAATCTCATAGTGAGTTTCTTAAAGTTCCATACTATGTCATCCAATAAGGATAACCACTGAATTCCAAGCACCATGTCGTAATTGTCTAATGGCAAGACAAAAACATCTGTGGTGAACCATAAGCCCTGCATCATCCATTGGAAGTTTGGGCAAACTGCTGCACACGATAGATGGGCTCCATTTGCTACACTCACGGATAATGGCTTGACCTCCTTTTGGATGCAGTGAAGCTTCAAGGCTGTCCTCTCATTAATGAAATTATGAGTGGATCCGGAGTCTATCAAGATGTGGAGTTGCCTTGTTCCAACCGCACCCACCACCTTCATTGTTGAGAATGAGTGCACTCCTGTTAAGGCGTGTATTGAAATCTGTGGCTCCTCAATAATTTCCTCTTCAAATTCTGTCGCCTGATCCTCCTCATTTCCCACTTCTATTAGAAAAATCTGTCTGTTGCTACACTTGTGTCCAGGTGTGAATTTTTCATTACACCAGAAACACTCCCCCTTGGATCTTTTCATATCCAGTTCCTTACTTGTGAGAGTTCTTGCAATGCGATTGCCTTGCCTTTGCTGCCCCAGGTTTGTCGACGGAGGTGCTGCAGAAGTTTGTGCTGTAGCTGCTGCTGGAGGATTGGGCAATAAAGGTAGCCCTGCAGTGCTGGATGGTGGTGGAATGCGAGAGTATGTTGAATTATACCTCACATTCTGCCTGGCCGGAGGAGCAGCGTGTAATGCAGCATTAGTAATCTCCTGTAATCTTGATAAGGAGTATGCATCATGCAAGGACTTGGGTCTAAACATCTTCACAGGACATCGCAGTTCCGGTTTTAATCCTCTCAAGAAAATGCTAACTGCGTATTCTTCACAGATCGTTACCTTGTTTAACAAAGCATCGAACCTTCTGCAGTATTCCTTCAAGGAATCGGTCTGCATTAAAGTGGTTAGTTCCTCCATTGCGTCTTCCAAAAGGGCATCAGAGAATCGGGCTGTGATAGCTCTGACATACTCTTGCCACGACAGATCCATCATCGACAATCGGCGAGTCTTCATATAAGATTGATGCCATTGAAGGGCATCTCCCTCCAAATGAACAACTGCATACCTCAATTTTTCCGATTCCGGCGTGTCATCCATTGTGAAAAAATGCTCACACCGGTATAGCCACCCCTGTAGGTCTTCTCCTCCAAATCTCGGAAAGTCCACCCTCCCAATCCTCAATGATTTGTTGGATGAGGCCGAACCTCTGGACTGTGATTCCACCGGAGAATCAGCTTCCTCAGCTCTCGATCTGTTGTTGCGGAAAAATTTTTCTTGCTGTAATGCCAATCCTTGCACAATCTGTTGAAGATCGTTGACAGATTGTGAATGGAGTTGGTTCTGGATCTCCAATCGTTCCTCCAATCTTTGGAATTGTTCCTTCCAAGCTTGCTGATCTGCTCGGTTGGCTTCTTGACTTCTGGTAGACGTCGCCATTATCAGAAATCCGAAGGGATCGGTGCTCTGATACCAATGTCAAGGTATGAGACCTTGAAGAGACTGAGAATCAAGAAGGAGAAGAAAGAGTTTACACAACTGATCATCTGATTATCACTATGGCTGATCTTTCCTTATAAAGCAAGGAAGAAGCCTCAATTCCTGTTACAACGACTTTAACGACTCAACAACTCTTCTTTATCTATTTACAATTATGTCCCTTTACTTTCTATCAACGCCAATTACATCCCTTTACATGACACACTGCATGTGGCATGTCCTCCCGTCCGGCAGACCGTGATCCCAACCTCAGACAAATTCGCTTCCGCTAAGGCAATCACTCCATATGTAACTTAATTATATGTGATTATGTTGTGCCCTAACGATTGCATGTATATTACAGAATCCAACATTGGTATCAGAGTCGTGTTAGGTTGATTTCTGAATTGTCGAATTTCAGGATAATCCCTACTTCATTAATTATATTCCTCAAGCAATGTTCTTTGACTTGAATTATATTTGAGTATGCATGTTTTCTCAATTTGAGTATTTTGTGTGTTCATTTCTGTGATTGTTTGTTAATATATGTCAAAATGGATTTGGTCACCCTCTCACACGGGTGATAGCTTCAATGCCTTTGTGGCTGTGTGAGGCTGGTGATAGCTTCTAGTTTTTGGATGTCCGTCGGGATGACCAGAAAGGATTTTGTGTCCGGAGCTATCTGTTTTCGCACTACAACGAACTATGGTCTGCCTATCCACTAAAATGGTCAAATGAGAGTCTTTGTGACTTTTGGTTCGGGCACTATGCGTGCCTGATGGACATCTGTACAACATTTAGACATAGGCTCCATGGGAAAGGAGATATGCTATAGCGTGCGTTCCATACCGCGGCGCACCCAAACATCGACCATGGGTATGACCCAAGACATGATCTTAACTCGGAGTCGTGTGAGACCTAGAGCTCTTCGCGTAAGAGCCACGGACGTACCCTCACTACTTTGAACAGAGACTTGAGGTTCAGTTCAATGTTTGCTATCTTAGTTTGTGCTCGATGGGTACGCTCACAAGTACGTTGGACTCAGTTCTAGAAAACCAAGTTGAATTGTGCTGATGATTTCGTGGAAAGGTGATGATCATTATGGGATCTTCTCAATATTGTGTCCATTAGACGGACGTCAACCGCGACATAAGTTGCGGTTGTGGACACAATGCAGATGTACATGTTTGAAAGATCATTGTGTGGTCAAACTTTGAGAAAGATTACATGGCTAAGGGTGCATGACACGAATCCACGGATGGTGTGAGATACGCGAGTCACTGCAACTCCTAATAGATGCGCAGTAGCTTGCTCGTAGTGCCTGCCGGTCGCACGTCTGCCTCCTCGTATGTGACTTATCTGTATAAGGAGAATTCGTTCTCTTAGGTGTTGGCTTGATGAATGAGCATCCCCTATTTTGTGTGAGTGGGAGATGTTGGATTTAAGATAATGGGTCGCCCATAAGCGGGAGCCCATTCAGGTAAACTCAGTATATGATACTAATCATAAACTCTATCCCTCTATATATCTATATATAATGGGTGCTCTCCCTCAAATGAGGTGGATATTGAATGAGATATATAGTTACCCACAGTTTAGACAGAGGTCAGCAGCTGTGAAAACTAAGGGCACTGTCTGTTAACCTGTGACGTGTTCTTCCATCCGGCAGACCGTGATTCCAACCCCACGCAGTCACGCAGATCTGCTTCCGCTAAAGCAATCGCTCCAGAGGTAACTTAATTATATGTGATTATGTTGTGCCATAATGATTGCATTATATTACTTGATCCAATAATTCATTTATATTTTGAAACATAACTAAATGTTAACTATAAGTTTTAATTATTGAGGAACGTATTCTATTTATTTCCTACTGCGACTAGGATTCTACTTACATATCTTCTCTTTTTGCCGATGATTCATCCGTTCTTTATATTTACAAATCACTGGTTTCATGTCCATGCAACACGAAACAATAAATGTTTCCTACGAATCACCATTACCAAGCGCCTCCACAGTAGAACCGATGTCTTCGCCATGGAAATGGAGCTCCGAGATCCATTGAGACGCCAAGAAGACGGGGGTTAGGGCGGGGATGAATTCGTCGGGGAGAAGGACAGTGCGGCAGAGCGGGCACGTCTTATGGTCGTAGCTCATCCAGCGGTCGACGCAGCAGCGGTGGAAGACGTGGCGGCAGTTGGAGAGGCGACGAGTCTCGTCCTCCGACTCGAACTCGTAAAGGCAGACGGCGCAGCTTTCTGGCGGGTTATGGAGGTCGGAGAATTTGACGACGGGAAGGATCTCCCGAATAAGGGAGGCAGGAATGGGAAGGGAGACGAAGGAGGAGGGTGGAGGGTGTTCCACCCAGAAGGCGGATTCCGGCGGTTCGAGGTAGTCAGGGAAGCCGACGAAGTGGAGGAGGGAGGAGAGGAAGTGGCGGAGGAGGGAGAAGATTGAGAGGGTGTGGAGGAGGAAGAGATCGCTGTAGCCGACTGGAAAGCCCATTGGAACGAAGCTAAGTGGTCTGTGTTAATGGCGGAGGTAGACTATATGGAGTATGGACTACGGAGAGGACCGGAACGGAGTGGCCTTTTATACACAGTAGCGGAGAGGAAGGAGGGGGACATGGGGTCCCACTGAATGTCTATTTTTTTATAATTATTATTTGCTATTTTTCTTGAAATATATGAATTTATTAGGACAATTTGAAAAATAAGTAATCAAGTATGGTTTGATATATGTAATTTTCATAATTAAATTCAATGACAATAACATTCTAGATGACTAGACCATGAGATTTTCAAAAATATATTTTAAACCCACGCAACTGTCCTATTGTAAAAATTAGATCCTTCTTAAGTTAGGTAGGTTGTATATACATGTTTTTTTCTCCTAAAATCATTAATTACAATTAATTTAATAATATTATTAATTAATATATTATTTAATAATATTCAAACATTTAGTTCACATTGTGTAAATAAATATTAATATACTGTAAAATCAGTCCACATGCATACGGTTTTCTTAATAAGACAACCATAGGTCCATAATTAAACCGACCCATTTGGATTGCTTCAGTCATTGGAACATATTACATGTTTTGGACATAATAATACTAGAGATAGGACCCACAAAAACAAATATTATTAAAAAGTATAAAATTCGAGAACCACTAATAAATCCATCCCACTAGCTATACAAAAAAATAATATAAATATATATATAATCATAACATGCCTTTAAAAGACCCTTTATATTTATTTATTTAAAAAAGACTAATTGCGATTTGGCAATCATACGCCAAAACAAATGATGAAACATAGTCAAACATGCATCAATTGGAACATTTTTGCTAATTTATGACAATACCGTAGTTATTAGAACCGAACTGTCTGTCCGTTAGGAAATCAGACATCTATTCGATTTGGTTCAATTAAAAGACTTAAATGCATGGTGAATTCGATTGGATTGTTGTTTCCGATTTTTTTTTTCCCCTTTTTGGTGTTTTATTTTTTTTGTTAAACACAGTTGAATTCCCTGTACAGAAGGTAGAGAGCAAATTTTAGCTTTTGCCGAGACAAAGTCACAAATTCATCTTCTTCTCCATCAGATAAGTTGTACTCATGGAGTTAAAGGAGGCAACCCTCAATTTTTGGATTTGTGTTAATTTAATTCTAAAAAAATATTTATTTTCAATTTAGCCCTTCAAATTCTTACCTTTGTCCCCTCTGAAAAAAAAATTATTTTAACTATTTGCTCTTATACTAATTATTGCCCCCACTGACTTAAATTTCTGGCTTCGTCCCTGGTTGTACTTGCTTTTCTTACCGAGCTTCAACTGTAGGAAGAACACACAAATTAGAGTAATGGTTTGATACCTCTCACCGTTTCGAGGCCGATTCGGTTATGATAACATTGAGCAATACATAATAAAAACTAATAATTATATGATTTTTTTTTAGGTTTTATTCCTATCAAATTAAGTCTTGATCGATTTTCAAGAGCGATATTTATGATAGTTTTTATTTTAAAACAAAAATTAGGGTTAAGTTTGTAAATTCTATAACTTATTCGATTTAATTCAATTGCAGAGTGTCACAGAAAAATAAATAAAAAATATTAGTGAAAAATCAAGATAGTAAAAATTTAGAAGAGAAAAACTGAAAATTTAAAAAAAAAATCCCTTATAAAATATTTAACTATTGACCATAAAAGATTGATGATATTAGAATGAGATATGAAAACTAACCGTAAAATTTGATCTAAACATTTACAAAACAAAACACTTTCTTTAAGTACATAAAATCTCTTTCTCTCTCTCTCTATATATATATTAATTTGGCTAAATTATAAAAATGTTGACAAATAAACTTTTTGTTTTATATTATTCTCCTAATGTTAAATTAACGTATTCTAATTAGTCCATATCAATCATAAATTTCTCATTCCTAGGTGTGGCATGTCATGTAAATCACTTTAAAATCCTTCAAAGTCTCTCATTCATTCTCAAGATAAGTTACAAAATCTATATATCTATATCTATATATTAATTTGGCTAAATCATATAGAATATTGATAAATAAATTTTTTGTTGCATTTTCTCACTCCTAATGTTAAATTAACATCTTCTAACTGGTCAATATCAATCATAAATTTCTCATTCTTAGGTGACATACTGTGTAAATCACTTTAAAATCCTTACAAAGTCTCACATTCATTGTTAAACAATTTGTTGTTTCTATGTGATTCTTCATATTGTTGCTAGTCTTGGTGCTTGAAAATCCATAGTTTGAATTTTTACTGAATAGTTTTTTTTAGTAGATGGGGAGATTTGTGTTTTGGAGCTTCGATTAATTTGGAATGCATAGGCTTCTATCAATGTTAAATAAAAGAATTAACGAATACATATAAGTTCATAATGAGGAATAAGAGAATTAACGAATGCATTTCGCCATTTTCATTTTCAGATTCTCCAGATTCCTGTTGGATTGAAAGAAGAAAGCATAGTTTTATTGTCGATATAATAGAAATTCTACCAACTGATGAACACTTCCACGTCGAGATAAAGTCCGAACTGGAAGGGGAAATAAATGATCAAAGTCATATACAAATCTCTATCAAATCAACAAATTATAGTCGTAAAAACCTGGAAACTATGATACGAGGTCGAATTTTGAAAAACTGTTGTGGTCTTGAAGTCGAGCGAGATTAAATAAAATTGAGCAAAAATGTCTTGGGATAAGTCTTAGGAGGGAGTTGTTGAGGTTGGGAGAATGGATGATAGATGAAAGGCAAAGGCTAAGGCTGCATCATGTTTGGTGTTGGAGGAGGTGATGAATATGATGGAGGAATTGAAGGTACTACCGTTGTGGCCTCTAGCACATCATCCTGAGGCATCCTCTCCTGCAACATAGGAATTGTTCCCGGAGGAGTCAATGCTACTTCCTTGTACGAAGGATACTTATCAAGAGGCCTTGTGGATCTTTTGGATGAACTCAGTTTATCAATAGGCCTTGTGGCAACTGTCAAACACAAAATTCTGGTTCTGTCAGGGAAAGGAGGAGTTGGGAAGAGCACATTTTCAGCACAACTGGTTAATAATGAAGGTTCCTCCAACAAACAGATAGCTTCTGGAGAAAGTTCATATTCAAATGTTGAGTTGAATGTAAAGACTCTAGATTCACGGATGTATCATTTTGTAGTTGACAAAAATGTAACTGTTGAATAATTATCTTTATTGCTCTTGTATGATTTCAGTGATACTTGATAAATCTAATTGTGCATTGATCCATTTTTATTCTGAATCATTACAGATGTCAGTTTCAGTTTTTAAGAAAATATACTTAACCATTTAATCACATTACAAGGAAACATACGTAACCATTTAATCACATTACAAGGAAACATATGTAACCATTTAATCACATTCTAGTAAACATATGTAACCATTTAATCAAATTTCAAGTTAGAATGAACTCTTTAATTTAGAAACTATTCAATGAAACCCATGATTTGAAGAACTGAAACCCAGGTGTTGAAGAACATTAGTACAGAACTGAAACTCAAGTTCTTCATCTTCGTACTGTTCTTCATCTTTCCTCTTTACTATTTTTCATATTCCATAGCAGAATCAAAAATCACAAATTGAAGAAATCACAGTGGAAGAAATTGACGAAATCACAAAATCGATTCTGACTAATCCGACTGAAATTGAAGACTGATGCTCCAGAGACTCAAAACCGAGATGATTCCCGATGGAGATTGGGTTCACGCAGATTGGGTTCACGCATCTGGACGAGAGTCTTCTGTTCGAGATTCTGAAGCACAGAACCGCTGAGAATCTTCTGCTCTAGCACAGGAACTCATATCTTATGCACTTGGCCAATATCGGTTGCGGCATATAGCAACTGAGAGTGTTCTTCATGGTGTCTTCCTGGTGTTCCGAGTGAATCATAGGGTTTAGGGGTAATATTGATTTCATATGTTAGAATAGTGACTAACAGTGATTTCTGACGATGAACAGTATAAAAAACAATTAGTCACATATCAAAACCAATTGATCACATTTTGAAACATGTGTAACCATTCTGAACAATGGTCAAACATGTGTAACCAATTAAGTAATTAACTCTAAAAACTTTGAATATTTTTTTTTAAATCTTTTTTAGAGAAAAAGTCGATCCAAGATCGAAATCGGCCCAAGTCAAGAAAAATCGTCTCAGACGTTTTTTTAGATGAATTCGATCTCGGGTTCGGTCCTCCAAATGAGTCCTAAAATTTCGTGTTTTTTTGTGTGTGTGAAGACGATGAACAGTATAAAAACCAATTAGTCACATATCAAAACCAATTGATCACATTTTGAAACATGTGTAACCATTCTGAACAATGGTCAAACATGTGTAACCAATTAAGTAATTAACTCTAAAAACTTTGAATATTTTTTTTTAAATCTTTTTTAGAGAAAAAGTCGATCCAAGATCGAAATCGGCCCAAGTCAAGAAAAATCGTCTCAGACGTTTTTTTAGATGAATTCGATCTCGGATTCGGTCCTCCAAATGAGTCCTAAAATTTCGTGTTTTTTTTTGTGTGTGAAAAAGCCAGTACACGTCCCGAGCTCAATCCAAAAAACTCCAGACCAAATTTAACTTGCACATGATAAATCCGTATTGTTGCAAATGAAAAGCTCTATTATAATAATAATTTGAATAATAATTTTATTTAAAATAATATACTAAAAAATTATGTGCTTATTATTTCTAATAATATGTTCTTATAAAGTTGTTCAAATCCATTTCCACGTAGATTAAAGTTTTATAGAAAAAAATTATAACTATTTAGTTATAATAGTTTAAATTACAAAAAATATATTTATAAATATTCAAATAATATAATGTGATTATGATAAAAAAAAATAATATAATGTTTTAAAATTAACAAATTATATATTTTTTTCTACTAAGTTTTAGAGTTTGGGACGATTAGGTTTTGGTCCTATTTACTAATTTTAATAGGCGTTTTACATATTTATCCTTACTAATTATAATAAAATTAATTATCAAATCAATATCATATTTTCACAGTTACTAAATCGACTTCATATTATCAAAATAGTGAAAAATTCATATGTTTACAAGTTTTGAACTCTAGACCTCTTACATACTAGTTAAAAGTTTTACCACTACACTACTAATTCCAATTGTTTTTTTACATACTTCAAATATAGTTATTGAACCGACTCTCATATTATTGTATTAAACATCTCATATTTATTTATTGATATTTTTTAATAATTAATCTTTGTTAAATGTTGTTTGTTTAATTATAGTTTTAATTTAATTATGTATCTATTGATTAATTTTTTTAAATGGTTAAAAAATAAATATATTTTTTAAATTTAGTATTTATAGACTATCAGAATACTCATTTTGAAAATATTTTTTCAAACATCTCTAAAAAAGTCAGAAAGACTATAATAATATGTAGATATTTAAATTAGAACTCTAACAACATATATAGTGTTAAGTTGAATTTGATAAAATTTTATGGTTGATGGAAAAATTGAAATTTAATACTATATATGTTATTAGAGTTATAATTTAATTATCTCCATACTAGTCTTTCTGATTTTTTTTAGAGATGGTTGGAAAAAATATTTTTTAAATTAGTATTCTGGTAGTCTATAAATACTAAATTTAAAAAATTACTTATTTTTCAACCATTTCAAAAAATTAATTAGTAGATACATGATTAAATTAAAACTATAATTAAACAAACAACGTTGAACAAAAATTATTAAAAAACATCAATAAATAAACATGAGATGTTTAATATAATCATATGAGTGTTGGTTTAATAACTATATTTGAAGTATGTAAAAAAAATTGGAATTAGTTGTGTAGTTGTAAAACTTTTAGCTAGTACGTAAGATGCCTAAGGTTCAAAACTTGCTACAAGCATTAATTTTTCACTATTTTCATAATATGAAGTCGATTTAGTAACTGCAAAAATATATGGTCGATTTGATAATTAATTTATTTAAAATTAGTAATGACAAATATGTAAAAAAAAAAATATTAGAGCATTTTAGTACGTATAAAACTCAAACATTCAATTTAGATTTTATTTGTTAAAAGGGTAAATTCCTGGCCCATAATCTTTTTTGGCCAACTTTCCTGGCCCATACTCGCCCTATACATCTTACAATCTAACTCGGTCGGAAAAATATTATCACTAATTAGTTCGAACAGACGCCGAATCCTCGCTAATCATTGTCTTCTTCTTCATCTCTGCCATCAGGCATCTTCTTGAGCTCAGTCTATTCTTCGAATTCGAGTTCTTCTCTGGTAAATTCTCAGTTATTTCTTCTTTATTCTCTACGTCCTACTCTTCGGTCGCCTCGAGCTGGCCTCCAACAGAGTCAATACAATCTTGCTGCTTCCCTTCGGCTAGCGAAGTTAGCTCTCCCTGACTTGGGCTCTCTGTCTTCTTCTTTTTTCTGTAGTATTGCTCTATAAATCTTCCATTATTAATGCTAAGAATCAACAAATTAGTATAAAAGAATAAGAATAAGGAACATGGATGCCACAATGAACTTGAATTGTTGATATTGATAATGCTTTTGTTTCTACAGAAGCAAACTGCAGCTGCAATCAATACGGCTTATCTGATAGCATTGAAATATATTGTTATTAGGTTACGTTTTTATTAAATTTATCAATTTGAAGATTATAGACTGTGATTGGGAGAATCAATTTGCATTTTGTTAATTGGTTGAGTTTTAGTTTATTCACCAAATGGAGTCGATTATTTTTCCCAAAGTTGTGATAGGATCAAGAATAAGTTGTTCAATGAAGTCCTACCGCTTATCGGATCTCAGTCATGTTGAGGTCAACAACTTGAAGGTCCGACCTCGGATAGACTTTTCCTCAATCTTTGGAGTTGTGAGTCTGAGATTGAAGATCATTTTCATATTCATAGTTCCTTAAATGTTGACACTAATGTTTTTTTCCCTTCTCTAATTGCTATAATTCCAATTTCATAATGAAGTATTATTATTGGCTGAATAACATTGTTTTGCTGCTAGGTCAACCCAATTATTGATGATGTTCATAAGCGAGGTGATGCTGCTGTCAAAGAGTCAGTTTCTTGAAATTTCTTATAATGGTTTCCCTTCTGCTTATTATGTGTTCTATTTAGAAAGCATTTCATGCTGGTGTTTTCTTTTTTTTTTCAAAACATTTACTATTTGTGTTTTCTTTTCTAGTTACACTGCAAAGTTTGACAAAGTTGAGTTGGGAAGGGTAGTGGAGAATGTTTCTGAGCTTCCCGAGCCAAAGGTATGCTTGCGGTGTTAGTTATACTGGTTTGAAAAGTTGCTTTAAGTTGCAAGAGCTTAAGCACCAACTTTTGCATAATTTTTTATGTGCTTCCTGGCTACATGCCTACTTTTATTCTGCAGCTTGATGCTAAGGTACAAGAAGCATTTGATGTGGCATATGACAATATATATGCCTTTCACTTGGCTCAACGATCACCAGAAAAAAGTATTGAGAACATGAAAGTAAGTGCTAGTTATCTTTGCCTATCCATTCTAAACTTTGAGGGGGTCTAAAAGAAAGAATACTTGTGTGTAATTTGATGTACAACTGTCATTTTTTCATTAGATTTCAGCAAACTTCACCTCACCTTATTTTGAGTTTCTGGTACTTTCTCTTAGGGTGTAATATGTAAAAGAGTGGCCAGGAGCATTCCTTCAGTGGGCCTGTATGTTCCTGGGGGGACAGCAGTTTTACCGTCAACAGCTTTGATGCTTGCAGTGGTAAGCCTGATAAAAAAAATGTTTTAAGATTTAACTGACATTAGAAATTGTTCTTTGCTTATTGTCGAATTTCTAATATTTAATGCCAATGTCATTAGTCATTGACTAGATTGTCTACATGGAGAAGGGGATTGTGTGGAAAAAGTTTTATGGAAATGCTAGAACTTGTGAATTCACCTACACTACTACTAAGCCAAAAAAAAAAAAACTGCAAGCCTAATCCAATCATTTACAAACTTAATCCTAGATTTTAGTCCCCTGGAGACTTTTTTTCCTTGCTAGCTTTCCTGGGTCTTGAGCAGTTTGGAAACTTAGGAGCAAAATCATATGTTCAAGTTTTTGTTTTCTTTTTCCTTTATCCCCAATGAAGCTCTCTGCTTGAAATTAATAGATTCCACTTTGGCCCAGATATGGCTACTATAGTACTATAGCAAAAGCCGATATATAAAGCCTGTAGTCCAGTCGCAGTCCACTAGAACAGGAGAGAGTATTGACTGACAACAAGAAGATTTACTTAATAGGAAGTACTTGCTGGCTAACAAGAATATTTATTTGATGAAACACGTCGTCAATTGTCAATGTACAACCTTCCAAGTAGAAAGCCCTTCGTAAAGAATTAAATAATTGCTGAAAATGTAATATCTTCTCTGTCCATACTCGATATTTCACTTGCATTCTTCAATATTTTCCGATCAAGATCACAGCCATTGAATATCGTTCAATCAACGATGAACTTATGTTTTTACGTGTGTCAGCCTGCACAGATTGCTGGCTGTAAAACAGTTGTTCTTGCAACACCTCCAACTGAGGATGGTGGCATATGCAAGGTATTTCTCTTTATTCTTTCTCATCAATTAAAGTTTATAGATGATTTGCTCTAATAAGTTCGACTCTCTGTAGGAGGTACTGTATTGTGCAAAGAAAGCCGGTGTTACTCACATCCTTAAAGCTGGGGGTGCCCAGGTATAGATAAGACCTTACTCCTTTGCACTTGGATTTTATTGTTTTCTCTAAATCAGATATATATGTGTGTGTTCTGATATGCATGCTGCTCAGGCTGTGGCAGCCATGGCATGGGGGACTGAGTCTTGTCCAAAGGTATTCTCTTGTCTTGTGATAGTAACATCATAAGCCATTTTGTCATCTAAATTGAAATATTCATATAACAAATAGCTAGTCCATTTGGATTTCAGTGACTCCATGTACTTGATGATGTGCCATAAATTAATAAACCGTGCTTTCATTGTTTGGGGATCTTTTACTCCTAGTCATCACCTCACATCTGCATTTCAGGTTGATAAGATACTTGGTCCTGGAAATCAGTATGTCACTGCGGCCAAAATGACACTTCAAGTATGAGTCAAACCCCCTCCTTTAACCTTAACTCCTTAGAGTGCAGTACTTACGTCGTCTCTTTGTATTTCTTGCTAGTATTCATGTGTGTTTTGGTCACTGTTACAGAACAGTGAAGCTATGGTCTCAATAGACATGCCTGCTGGTCCTTCAGAAGTTTTGGTCATTGCAGACAAGTATGCGAGTCCTGTCCATATAGCTGCAGACCTACTCTCACAGGTTTTCCCCACCTCATAGTTTTAACTTTTGATGCCTTAGAGGATAATAGCTACGAGAACTGCCAACATGTTTGCTATATCTTCTTCATCATTATTTTCCTTAGCCCCCCAAACAAAAATCATCATTGTTTTGGGTTCAAAGTATTTGATCTAGGGGTGTCAATGGGTAGTGCTGTCCTGCAAGCCCATGGTGTGCACCGATTGATGAAAAATAGGTGTTATTTTATCTTGATGAAAAATAATTATCATCAAATATGCAATATATCTTGTTATTTGGAGTTTGTAAATTGTGATTTGACCTATGTAATCTGTTGATTACAATGTCGTGTTGAATTAAAAAAAAATAATCATTTTCTGTATAACCACTGTACTTACAATTATGTTGATACCCATTCTTGGTTCCATGTCTCAGGCTGAACACGGTCCTGATAGCCAGGTTGTTCTTGTAATATCTGGGGAGGGAGTAAATGTGAAGGCAATTGAGGATGAAATCAGCAAGCAATGTGGTTCACTTTCAAGAGCAAACTTTGCCTCAAAATCTCTAACCCACAGTTTCATTGTCTTTGCTCGCGACATGTCTGAGGTTGTTAATCAATCTTCTTTCTTCCTCTCCTCTAATCTTCCTTGACCCTTTTCGATTCATTCTTTTCAGGCTGTTTCGTTCTCAAACTTGTATGCTCCTGAGCATCTTATAATCAACGTGAAGAACGCTGAGAATTGGGAATCTTCCATTGAGAATGCAGGTATATAACTGGAAATACAAACCTTGTTAACTGTTTTTTTGGTCCCTGAATCCTGTCTTTGTTGGTTGGGTGCATTAGGTTCTTTATTTTTAGGTTCCTGGACTCCCGAGAGCGTAGGAGACTATGCAAGTGGGACGAACCATGTTCTTCCTACGTATGGCTACGCACGCATGTATGGAGGTGTGTCCCTGGATTCATTCCAGAAGTATATGACGGTGCAGTCTCTGACGGAGGAGGGGTTGCGGAATCTCGGGCCTCATGTGGCCGTTATGGCACAAGTGGAGGGGCTGGAGGCACACAAGAGAGCCGTTACGCTTCGACTTGACGATATCAAACAAGCCAGGAAGCTGCGAAGTTAGAACTAAGTTTTCAGGTTTATCTAGTAAACTCTTTGATGTCTAGGTTGAGTTAATTACCAAAAAAACAAATCAAACTTTGATTAAAGTACAAAGAACGAACAAATTGAACTTTTTTTTGACAAATAACAAACCAAATTTAATAAAATTAACAATCAACAAATTCACCTAAAATTGCAGTTATGTTTGCATGAATTTTTTAAATTTGGGCGAATTGATTTGTCAGATTTTATCTAATTTCATATATAATGTTGTCAATGCACTTATAATTAGACAAATCATTCTATCCAAATTAGAAAAATCTATTTAAACATAATGATAATTTTTGGTAAGTTTGTTGATTGCTAAATTTGTTATGTTTGGTTTATTGTTTATAAAAAATAAAAGTTTGGTTTATTCTTTATATTTTCATCAAAGTTCAATTTTTTATTTTTTTTTATAATTAGAGGGTTTGCTTTACTGCACCATGTGTTTGCAAAGAGCTTAGCCAAATGAATGCAAACTTTGCTTTTTTATTAATACTTCTTGAAGTTTATACGATTTCAGTGATTTATTTTCTCGAGTTTCCATAAGATGTTAGCAATACGTTTATTACCGAATATTTTTACTAAGTAAAAAATAATTTAAAACTCGAATCTAAAATCTCGAATTAAAAAAAAAAAGTCTTCAACATCTATACAATTTTCGTTTTGCAATTAAAACCCATTTATTTTGGTCGGTTGGGCCGACAAGAACGTCCTGGTTTTCTAGGTAGGGCCTAGGGGTAGTAAAAGTCAAAAAGGTAACAGATCTTCAACGGAATTAACGGTCATTGAGATTGCTAAACGACAAAAAGGCTGTCTCCTCGAGAGAACCCCATGCAATTGCAGATAAGTTTTGTAGAGAGAGAAAGTAGTAAAGTCTAATTTCCCGCCACCATTAACGGTTCTGCTTTGCTCCTATATTTGCAAGTAGCCGACAACAGTCTTGATTAGGAAGAAGATGGGTGTCCTGTGACATGCCTACCGACAGTCGACACGTAACATACAGTTTACGGATATATGTAGATATATATATTATAGTCCAATAAATCTTAAATTTGTATCGTTCATGTGGTTTATATATATATATATATATAATCAAATGCACCATGCATATTATAATACATTAATACTATGTGAAGTATGTATAAAACACTTGGTTAACTGACTTAAAAATGTAAATAATACGTAAACGTGTAGTTTAATATTTATACTTTAACAAGTATATAAAGATAATATAATTTTTCATATAGAAAAAAAAAATAGTTAACTCAAGCTAAAGCTGATAATGTTTTTACATAATGTGATAACACCATATAATTTTTCATCAATTTATACCTCAAATAAATAATATTTATAAAAATATCCTCAATTTTTAAACAAATATCAAAGTATACCTACCCGCGATTTGCCCAAAATAGTTTTTTCACCCGCAAATGGGAGTCACGGGTATGTACTTTTTTTATTTCCGTCAGTTCCACCCGCGACTCTCATTCGCGTGTGGAACTGTAACGTTAGTTTCATTCGTGAATGGGAGTCGCGGGTGAAAATTATGAATATTTTTTGTAAGCTGCACAATTTTAATAAAATAAGAATTAAAACTGTGTGAAAAGTTACACAATTTTAATAATTTATTTTATATATATTAAATATATTAAATATATATGTATAACTTGTTGAATCATTTTTCATTTTTAATAATCATTTTTACGTTCATAAGTTAATCAAATCTCTTGATTTTTTTAAAAAACTAAATAATTAATTATCGATCTAAAAAATATTAATTATGAAAATTTTCAAATTCATATTTTAGATAATAAATGATAATAGCAAATCAATTATAAATTTTGCCCAAAATTAATACTTCTAATATAAGTCGTTAATTCAAAATAATTAAGCATCAATTCTTAATTTATTTAAGAAGTAGTTAAATTTAAATATGTGTAAATCTATTTACGAAATAATTTACAAATCAATTTTTTTTCCTCAATTCAAAAAATATTCATCAGTTATACTCGTGACTCCCATTCGCGGGGGAACTGATGGAAATAAAAAAAATATCTACCTGCGACTCTTATTCGCAAGTAGCTTTTCCATCCGCGAATGAGAATAGCAGGTAGGTATACTTTGATATTTGTTTAAAAATTGATGATATTTTCGTAAATATTGTTTATTTAAGGTATAGATGAGTGGAAAACTCTAACAATATATGAACACGCATACAAAATAGTGTTCATGAAAATATATGATAGAACATTAATATAATTATGATAACATGAGATATATTTTGTGTTGTATTCGTGTTTATATATCATAACACGAAACACAATAAAATTAGTCTCTTTTTTTTCGAATATTTTCTAATCAGGTTTTATTTGATAACTTTTAAAAGTCCATTCAATTGTTTAATTTTAGAGTTTATTCATTCTACATTAAGAATTTGTGAATTCTAATGTTTTAATTAATAATTATTAGTGTAAGTAATAACTCTCATTATTTTGATATTTTTTAATAAATTTCGCATGTAAATGTATAATTGACTAACATAACACATGAAAAATTGTGTATCGTGTTCGTATTGAAAAATATTACGATAAGTATGTGCGTACGTATGATTTACAAGCATTAGCTCCAAAATATACATTTTGTCTCCTATATCTATATATTAAATTTTCTACCCAACCTGAATGCCACAATGCCTGTCTTTAAGGAAACACATAATTAAGAAAACAACAACCTCATCCAACAAGTCTTATTTTCGTGTTTCCTAAACAATGTGGCAGTTGATCTCTCAAAGCTTAGACGTGACAAAGTCGTTTTTCTTTTGTCAATGACAAAGTCGTTTAATTAAGCAGGACAAAATTCACATTTCAATATTAATATTATTATTTTTTATAAATTTACACTTTAATATATGATTTTCATGTTCCGCACTCTCATTATTATACACTCATTATATTTTTTAATTGTCTAGAAATATATATTGCAAATATCGAAATAAAAAAATTCAAAATAAATAAACAAATGGTGAAAAAAAAAAGATATATTTATGTTTGTTTAATTCGAATAAATAATTAACTCATTTTCCTAGACTGTTCTTGATCGAATATTTATTTAACAAAAAGTTAGAGGTGCACCAAATATTTTTTGTTTATAAATATTCATTTTTGTAATGCCATAAAAATAAAATATTGGCCAAAAACAAATGCCATAAAATAAAATGGACCAAAAAGTTGTTCCCTCCTTCCCTCATCATAACGGCTCCAACGACCAACCGCTACCTTACCCATTTTATTAGTAGTTTTGTCTCTTTTTGACCAAACCGAAAACCGTCCGACAGAAAAACATGCAGGCGACGGAGTACCAGAGCTCTTTCCTTGGTCGGATAAGCCTCCGCCGTAACCAAGTCACCGCCATGGACGCCACCCACGAGCAGGACCTCGACATCTTCCAAAAGAACGTCGCCGACCACTTCTCCGAACTCCTCTCCTCTCCTTCCTCCACCCCTCACTCCTTTCTCTCCATCGAATGGTTGAGGAAGCTCCTCAACGTTTACCTATGCTGCGAGGCCGAGTTCAAGGCCATCCTCATCACTGGCGGAGACGCATCCGCCATGTCCAAGCCCCCGCTCGACCGGTTGATCCCCGAGCTTCTAGATCGCTCCATCAAGGCCTTGGATGTCTGCAATGCGGTGATGCACGGCGTAGATTCCGTCCGGAAGTGTCAGAAGCTGGCCGAGATTGCCGTCGCGGCACTCGAGCAGCGGCCGCTCAGTGAAGGTCATGTCCGACGGGCCAAGAAGGCGCTCACCAGCTTGGTCACCACCATGGGCGCCGAGGATGGCCACAAGGACGCCTCCAGCCATAAATCCACCGAGCGGAGTTGGTCTTTCGGACGCCGGGGAGGCAGCGGAAGTAAGGATCGCAGATCAGGTGAGTTTCTGTCGCCGTCGTGGGGAGTGTCGAAGACTTGGTCCGCAGCTAGGCAGATTCAGGCGATGTCTGTGAATCTGACGCTGCCACGTGGCACGGAGGCGTCTGGTCTGGCCCTCCCAGTCTACATAATGAGCATGGTGACGGTGTTCGTAATGTGGGCTCTCGTAGCGGCGGTTCCTTGCCAAGACAGGACCGGATTAGCCTTCAATGCTCAGGTAAAGACGAGAGCATTGTTTGTTTGTTTTTTTAACAAAAAATAAAATTATTATTATTATATATTGATAAATATGTGTAATGTTATAATCTGCACACAATTAAGAACAAGATGCAATGTGATATAATAATTATTTTAATTTTTATATATATATTTTTTGTATATTAATATAAATAAATACATTTATAAAATTATTATTTACACTTTGTTAAAGTTCATTTAATTTAATTGATATTAATTCAATTATTCAACATAAAGATTAATTATATTATTTTTGTAATTATTTATATTTATTCATATATATAAGTGTTTAAAAGTAAATGAATAAATAATAAAAACGAATATAAATTATGATAAAATACCACGTTGGTTGAATTTTCAGTTCTCCCTAAAGTTTAAATTGTAAATTTTTATTCCTTCATGTTTGGCCAAAGTGAGTTTGCTCACTTCGTTAATTTTTTCATCCAAATTTAACATAATAAGTTTTACAAATTACAAAAATAACATAAAATTTTTAAAACGTCACAATTTAACCATCCTAAACATTTTCAAATGTTATAATGGTGTTTTGATTCGATTGAACCTCAATTGAGTGTGTTTGAGATTGAGTCTTGATTAAAAAGTTGACGAATGAGATAAACTTTCATTTTGGCTAAATATAAGAAAAGAAAACTTTACGGAAAAAAAATGAAAATCTGTCCAAATATTATGGGAGAATGTGATATTTTACTCTATAAACTATTATCAATATAATTAATTATATTTTTAAATAAATAGAGTGGATAATTCAACATTTTCTCCTAATTTTTTTTTATTATCGTTCTCGTCGAATTGGTCCGACAGATTCCGAGACAATTGGCGTGTGCCCAGCCGATGATTCTCTTTCACGACAAGATAAGCGTGGAGTGGAAGAAAAAGGTAAGTTGCGGTTTGATGAAGGAGATGCAGAGGATGGAGAAAGCCGGACAATCACTGATCGAAGAGACGTTCCAGTTCCCAGGGGAGGAGGTGGAGGAGGTGGTGGAGATGGCGAAGACGTGCCGAAGGATGGAGGAAGGTCTGGTGCCGCTGCAGCAGCAAATCAGGGAGGTTTTCCACCGCATCGTGAAGAGCAGGACAGAGATTCTGGAGGCGTTGGAACAATCTGGTAAATTATGTGCATAAGGGACACGACAGAAGTCATTTTTGTCTCTACAAATTGTAATTTTTAAGCTTCATGGTCGATCTATGTAATTCTTGATGATGATCGTCGTTGGTGTCGTGATGGATATATATATGTAATAGATATTAGATCATTTTATACATATAAATAATTGAGTTATAAAAAATAAAGAGTTTTTAGATAAAATAAATTATTCATACATGAGTATTTGAAAAAGTAAATAAGTAATTTTTATTTTTAAAATTTAGCAAAACGCTTATGTTAGTTGAAAAAAAATTACAACTGAGATTTTTTCCAAAAATATACTTTAATTAATAGTAAATACCGAAATATTCTATGTTTTATCAAAAATACGAATGTATACTTACTCGTGAAGATCATTCATGAGTAGGTATACCTGCGAATATCATTCGCACGTGGAACTGTCGTTAGCAGTTACCGTTAGAGTTGAGCATAAAAAATGGTTCGGTCGAACCGTACCTGAAGCGGTTTGGCCGAACCAGTTCACAAAACAAATGATTTTTTTGGGAAAATATTGAGCGGTTTAGAAGAGATACAAAAAATCGGTTCAAAATTGGTTAATCGAACCATTTTGTACTAGTTTTATACTACTAAACCATACTAAATTTACCAGACCAGACCCTAAACCCTAACAAACCGGATCCTAAATAATCGAAGCCTTCAGTATCAGCAATCAGCATGTGTCTGTGGGTCTTCAGCAATCAGCTCAAAGCCATTCCCTTCATTCTCTCGACCAATTTTTTTTTATTAATAAAGTGATTCGGACGAACGAGTTCAGAACATGTACAGTAGATCGGCTAAAATCTGGAGCAGCCAAAAACTGAAGCGGTAAACCGTACCTCTTTAAAATGTGGTAAAGCCGTAAAGGTACGGTTCATGAACTGGTTCGACTTCGAACCGGTTCATGCCCAACCCTAGTTACCGTTCAACCCTACGAAAGGTTGTTGCTAACCACCCGCGAATCCAATCAACGTCACCTTCTTGTTTGGTGACGGGAATCCAATCAAGGCCACCATCTTTCTTCTTAAAACCCATCTTCAGCTACGACAGAGAGACATCATTCTTGGTTATCTCTTTTTACACACGCAAAGGGACTACTCCCAGTAAGTGATCTTGGGCATAGAGCTCACAGGTCAACCATTATTTATTGATCTTCTCTCAAACGATATTGATTGGATATGAGTAGGTCGTTGACTTGTAAACTCAACAAAATTTGGAGGTCCCTAAGGGTTATAGTTATTTCACCCCAACGGAGGTGAAAGGTATGCGTCTCAGGTCACTACATCTCAGTAAGAGCATCCGGTAATTCCGCATCGACCCTGATACAAGATATGTCTGCAACCCATCCGAAACCATCTACATCTACCCAATAGCGAGTCATAGGATCTAAAACTCAACAATTATTTGTTCACCAATACTTATCATTCATACAGCGAGTGTACTAACACTCACTTATAATTTAATTAATAATGAAAGGTAAATATTTATAACTAATTAACAATGTGAACATAACATTTAATCGGACGTAAAATTAGGTTTATCATATCCTGAACGTTTTGTTGTGACATATGTTGACATTGACTATAAAGAAGGGACAAATACATCGGCTCCTTTTGCGAAGAGAAGGACGACCGTGAAGAGCTTCTCTAACCACGATACATTGTTTGTCTATAACAATTCAATTAAAATTTGGGTATTTTAAAGTTTCAAAATTCAATTAAAATAAATTAAAAAAATTTAACAAAAACACAATACAATGCAGCAATTACACATAATTATACACTATATATAACAATTACTACTAATTAAAATCAATGGCCAAAAAAACGAGACGGCAACAGAGGAGAGTCCTGCGGCAACGACAACGACGACAGAACTGCGGCTGGACGCGAGAGCAGAATCACATCTGCTCTTTTGTTCGGTTGGCTATTGTTTTTACAGGGTGGGGCCCCCACCGTGGGGTCTGTGTATTTGAAGACCCCACCTGTGAATCTCATTCGCGAGTGAGACTTAAATGTGCACTCACCGCGAATGACATTCGTATTTTTTTAAAAATTGAGGATATTTCAGTATTTTCTTTAATTTTAAGGCATATTTACGGAAAAACATTCTCACAACTGGCCCATGGGAGATAGTTGCTTGCTACTGCACTTTATGCATTTTTTTTTAATAACACTTGAAATTTTTTAACTATAAAAACAGAGTGAATTAGATTATTACATCACAACCTAAATGTGACAAACAATATTGAGTTTCGAATTCTGGGATGTGCTATAAGTTTAGATTTGATGATATGAGTAAAAAAAATAACTTTTGACACATGAAAAAAATTACTAGTCCCGTTAAATTTGGATAGTAAATGATGAGACAATTTATGATTGATCCATAATTTAAAATATTAGAAAATTTCTTAAATTTTTTGGAAATTGATAGACAAAATTTGAGTTTTTAATATAATATTTTTATTAAAAATATTAAATAAATAAAAAAATAATGATTGATTAGTTTCTTTTTATTTTTAGTTTTAGTCATATTCACAATAACAATATTATATTAAAAACTCGTATTTTTCTAATAAAGTTTCATTTTTTTTAAGATGCTTTCTATTTTTTCTCATATTTTTTAAAATTATGAATCAATCATGGCTTGTCACATCATTTTCTGTCCAAATTTAACGAAAATATTAACGAAGGGGAAAATTTGTCCCAACTACGAAAAATTAGGTAACACATTTTGAAAAAATAAAGTTCAAGTAGTGATTTGCAAAGTACCCAAAGTTTAGATAACAATGTTCCTTAAAATTGAATAACTAAAACTCAAATTGAACAACTAAATTAATATTACTTATATTAATAAATTAATTATAATAATTACTAAAATATATAAGTATTAACACTGAGTTTAATCTTGTCAGTTATTTAAAACTCTTAAACCGAAAATTCAATTCAATTTTTTGTCTATTCGGTTTTGACCTATTTTTCTTTTCACCCGTAGTGTTCGTCTAGTACTAAAATAGCGGTAGGAGTTTCCCAAATAATAATCGAGTCTTCTTCCCTACTTCTTTGACATGGTCTCTCTTCCATCATCTTCACCAACCAGGCCATGTATTTGCTTTTGACCTCGACGACGACTTCTCTTCGACCAAGACTTCTCTTCTCCGTTATCAGATGGGCGGGCAGTTAAAGTATTATCAATCGCCACTTTCTGTCCACCAATATATACAAGTATATATGTATATATATAGTCTCTGCACAGCTTCATCTTCAACCTCTAACACTGCATTGCGAACTTTCCTATATACATAGATCATCTGCAATGAGTGGAAAGGTAAATTCTCAATCTCCAAATACTTCGTCAACACTTCCAATGCAATGTTTTTTTCTTTCTTTTTTGCAGAAGATAGTGCTGAAGTTAAATTTACACGGTGAAAAAGCTAAGCAGAAGGCACTTCAGGCGGTTGCTGGTGTTGAAGGTACTTTTGTTGCGTTAGGGTTTGAAATGTAGGGAAATCTGAAGCCACATTTTCACCTACTTTGCAGGAGTGGATTCACTGTCCATGGACATGGAGGATCAGAAGCTCACTGTCATCGGAGAAGTCGATCCGGTGGAGTTGGTGGCCAAGTTGAAGAAATGGTACAGAGAGATTGTGACGGTGGGAGACGCTATGGAGCCCCAGAATGAGAATGAAACGACGACGACGACGGAGGAAGAGAATATACCAGAGCTCGGTGCTTACAATCCATGGCTGACTCAGCAGCACAACTATCATCATCGTCATGTGGTCGTGTGTTGTGAAGAAAACCCTAATATCTGTGTCATTCAATGATACATACACGAAACAAATCAACACATTTTGACTGAAAAACATGACATTGTTAAGGTGACGACGTTGGATATTATACAAGAAAACTACAACAATAGGGAATGTCTCTGACGATGCTTCGTTGACTTGGGCTAGTTTAACACTGTCAAGACATTATAGTTTGGTAGGGGCTCACCGGTCGTATTTAGTCGTGTCGTATCAAAATATATTCAACCAAAACACGATTTATGATTATTAAATTTAACACACAAACATGATCCTCAGATTCGCGGATCAACCCGTATGACATGTTAACCCGTACTAATTTAATTTGCACGATATGAATTTTGTAAGTGAATACGCTGATTAGCACGACTCGTAAACTCATGAAACTTATTGACTCACGTGAACTATACGACTCGTCTGACCCACGAATTTATATATAATATATATTTAATTGTAAAAATCTACGAGTCGAGAGATACTATCTATTTTTCGTACAAATTGAACAAGTTATGTAACACAAACACCAATCCCTAAACAATCATGCATGAATCGCGCTCCTAATTTTAATCATGAATGATGATTGCCTAGAGATTCTCTCGACTATTAACACTTACTCAATCGTAAATAATTTATTCCAAATATTGTCTTACAAAATTAATTTATTAATGATTCCGATTAAAAATATTCATTCACAAAATAAAAACATAACTTGGTGGTAAACATGTTTCAAAATATTGGAAGTTTTTAATGACTTTGAGTGTATATTTAATATTTTATTATAAAAATTTTAATTTTTAAATTTAATCAAACATCAAGTAGTTGATCTTTTGGGAAGTATATAAAATTTGCCCACCCATTGCAACAAAGGAGGCGGTTAAGATAGTGAAGAGACCAACCGAACGGTGATATATCATTATTTTCTTGTAATTAATTAATTTATTTATAAACCACAAAAGTTTTCCCTAAGTAAAAAAAATTACTACATAGTATATAGGGGTGTCAAAAATTGACCCAACATGTGGGTGACCCGTCCACGGATCGTGTTTGGGTCAGAGTTTTTGACTCACGGGTCATTTTCACACGACCCATGAATGACTCGTAAAAACACGGGTCAGATTTGGGTTAATAGTCTTGACCCATGGATCAACCTACCCGTCCCGAATTGTATATTATATTAAATATATATAATTCTGACCCATGATTCAGTAGTCTTGACTCATGAGTCAGCTTGTTTATGAGTTTTTATGTACATGTGGGTCGAACATATCAGAATAACTTGCGGGTCATGGAGGTCGAACGGGTCAGTCTGACCAAAACCTTAGTATTTCTGACGGGTCAGTTTTGGATTTCAAAAGTGTTTCATACTATTACACGGGTCAGATTTTGGTCAAATGGTCTCTGAAACGATCCATGAGTCGACTCATAATCCGTTTTGACACATGAGTTGTATATAAAGGATAGACATATATATCAATATGGGCACCCCATCATATACTAGAAGGTGACATTCGTGGTCGTACTTGTAGGGCCCGAAAGTTGGTGTTTTTAACCCTAATGGGTGCGACAAGTGTCATGTCGATGGTGGACTCGGATTGATGGTCAGGGTTCGATTGAACGGGACCCACATCACGATAAGGGAGAAGACGAGAATGACCTAGAAAATGGCAATGAGTTTCCTAGTGCGGGTGATAAATATTTAGTCGTATTATATTTTTTACGTAATCATAATTATAGTAGATACAAATTTTAATACCATAATAATTTCATAACCACAATTATTAATCACCTTTTTATTCGTATAAACCATACTCAAAATATTAATATTTTATTTTAATATTTGTATATTAATTTTGATTTTTTTTATCTTAAAATATTAATTTAATTATTTAATTATTATAATTTAACACAGTTAAGTATAATCTAAATTGACCATACATATTGTAATATATTTATAAAAAAACATATGTTAAGATTGTAGAAATGAAGATAACCCAAGAACTAGAGCATAGATGAGCCGAAAGATATATTACAATCAAATAAGTAAGAATTTTTATAAAACATAGATTCTCTTAAAAGAGTACATTATGTTCATCTTTGTTATTCTCTCTAATCAACATTATACATATTTATAATCAAATGAAACCTAAATGTCAAGGTTACAATATCTAGGTAATACAAAGTATAGATTTGCTTGCTGTTGAATTCAATGTTTGCATGTTGTCAGTAAAGTTCAAATTTTGTCAATGTTTGCATGTTGTAGAATTTAATACTCCCCCTCAAGTTAAAACATGAAGATCTATAATGCCCAACTTGTGTAGAAAGTGGTGAAAAAGATCAGAGCGGAAGATAAGCGACGACTTGTGGTTGAGACACTAGCAACATGGGCGGCAACTGGTGGCAACAGGCGACGAAAGCAGTCAATGGAGGATAGTGGTGGTTGTATGTCATGCAGAAGAACAGAAAAGTATGAAGGAAAAACAGGTCATTTTGGCTAGCCATTTATCTAGGCAAGGAAACTCAACTCTTTGTCTGAATTTGGAACGAAGAAAACTTATCTCTTTGGCTGGATTTGGAACGAAGAAAACTAAGCTCTTTGACTGATTTTGAAACGAAGAAAACTCAGCTCTTTGACTGGTTTTGAAACGAAGAAAACTCAGTTTTGGCTGATTTTGAAGTGAAGAAAACTCAGCTCTTTAATTGTTTTTGAAGTGAAAAAAATTAAGCTCTTTGACTGATTTTAAAGTGAAGAAAAACTCAACTCTTTGGCTGGATTTGAAGTGAAGAAAAAAATCAAGACACATCAACTCAAAAAAAACATAAAAATATAGCAGAAACAGAGCAAGAAAAGAGGAGATGACATTCATGGTGAAAGATTGAAATTTTGGAACTGAGCAATGAGATACGAAGCGTGAAATGCAGCAGAAGAAACTTGTATGACAACCATGAAAGGTGGCTTTGATACCATGTTAAGATTGTAAAAAGAAAGAGTCATAGCATAGATGAGCCGAAATACAGATTACAATCAAATAAGGAAGAATTTCTATATAGCATGTAGATTCTCTTAAAGGACTACATTGTGTTAATCTGTGTTATTTTCTCTAATCAACATTATACATATTTAAAATCAAAAGAAACCTGAATGTCAAGGTTACAATATCTAGGTAATACAAAGTCTAGATTTGCTTGATGTTGAATTCAATATTTGCATGTTGTCAGTAAAGTCAAGATTTTGTCAATGTTTGCATGATGTAGAATTCAATATATTCTTATATATATATATATATATATATTCACGATAAATGGAAAGTAAATGTAATTTAAGATTCTATCATTTTAAAATTAGGTTTTTCAGGTAAAAATGAATATTTTAAATATAATTATCAATTTTAACTTAGATCTATTTTTTTACTTATCCGTACATTTACTATCCCGTGTAACCAAAACAATGCTTGCAGCTTGTACCACTGTTATAGGAACCAAACTAGAGAATCAATCCTTTTACATAATCAAAAGTTTTTTTGTTGGTCGAAAATCAAAAGTAATGAGGTGTCCTTTTTTATTTTTTTTACCAAAGCGTGACAGGTGGGATGGGATATATATACTTACATATATATTATAGTATATTTACCCAGAATGATGATCATTCGAGAAGGATATTAAGGAGGAGAAGGCTCTCCACAGTCCGCGCCGAATTCGCAGGTTTAGGGCCGTAGAAGGAAAGGAGAATCGAATCGATGGGGTCTTCGTTCGGCGACTGGCCGTCCTATAACCCCCATAATTTTAGCCATTTCAGGCCCTCCGATCCTTCTAATCCCTCTGTAAGTTGTTCCTATACACGACTGTCTGTACCTGCCCTAGTTTACATTCATTGCTCTATTGCTGTTGATGGGTTTTGGGTATATCTGCTGTGTGAGTTCTCTAGTTTTTTGTGGGGTTCAGTTACAGGAGGATTAGAGTAGAATGCCTCCTTCTATAAGCTGTTAACTTGTTTCCAGATTAGCTGGATATGCTGTTGCTGTTGCAGTCACATTTCTCAAATTGAATTGTACGAAGCTCTGTGGTTTTCTCTTTTCTGCTCTGGTAACAATTGAGGTCGGGAATCAGCATCCTCCCCTCCTTTTGAGGTTTTGATGGGTGTATCTTTCCATTTGAATAAGCAAATGCGACGATTTCTCGATTTCTCTAGCATGCTGCTTCATTCCATGGTTCAGGAAGAAAATACATTAGCATCAGCTTAAGGTCTCTTTACTTTCTTGGTGTGTGATGGTCTTAAAGTTTGCTTCCTTATCGTTGTTTTCCCCTGCAGACTAGAATTAACAAGCTCTAAATTCAAAGGACTGCCTTTATCTTCTTACTTTTGCTTTTTCTAATTGACTATTCTGCATTGGAATTGTAGAGCATTAGAAGTTTTGGTTAGTAATGTAGTTAAATACACCTCTCGTCAGCATATGCTAAATAACCACATAGACTTTAAAGCTTCCAGCCTTTTCTTCATAAGCTAAATGGAAGAACAAGAAACACGGAAATGAATTTATTCATGCTATCATATTGTGCCTTTCAAATACTTTGGACCACAAGATGATATTTACGTGGCAGAAGTCATCGTTTATTCATAATGTGGAGCTAAGATCATATTCTTGTTGACATTCTGTGGAGTTTGAACTTCAAACCTTGTCTAAACTTGGAGGATTTCAAACACCTTGGAAGAAATCCCTTTCATTTTTACCCTTTTAATCTCTTGATTGAGAAAGCTTCTTAATTTTCATGGAAGTGGGATTAAGTGGTTTGAATGGAGGACCTAATCATTTGAAGTTTATATCCTTTGACACAGAAAATGACACCTACAACCTACCATCCTACTCACAGCAGGACCGTGCCACCACCCGACCAGGGTGAGTAAGCTCATAAATCTCTCCACAGCCTGATCTAGTTTGATGTCTAAGACAAATATTAAGAACAGTACCAAAGACAAGATCGGCTTTAGTTTCTCTTTCTCCTCTCGTTGTGTTATTGGGTTTAGAAGTCGTGTTCTACTGATATTGGTGCAGTTTTACGAATGTATATCTGTATGTTGGCTACAACCTTTTGCAGTGATAAAGACTGAATCCAAGAACATTTTGATTAGAAACTTCTACAGACGCAGTGATGAGAAGGTTTGTTTCTTGGATTATGTCCATAATGTCATGCTTTATCTTCATAGTGCTAAGTGTGTAGACTTTATTACTCAATTATCTGTTGTTTCCTATCCTCTGTTATTGGTTATAAGCAGTTGAGACCAAAGAGAGCTGCATCGGAGCTTCTCAACCCTGATCATGGAGGCAAGCAGCCGAGGCCTTCAAGCTCTTTTACAGAGTCGGCTATCAACTGATCTTGATTTTTGCAAGTCTGGGAACTCTAAGAATGATGTGGGTTTTTTCTCCAGTAATATCTCATATCACATCGTATACGCCGTGCAGAGAAATCCTGTATGTCAGAGTTGAGCATGGTCTAGGAGCTGCTTAAAGTGGACATATAGTTTTTCTTTTTATAGAGTAGTAAATATATATATATGGCTATCACCAAAGATTGGTGGGGGGGTTCTGAAGATGCTTAAATTTACTTATAATAATTATGTTATGATGTATTCATAATAACAAATAAATATGCTTCAAGTATGTTTTCTGGGTTGATGTAACGTTTGCATTTTTCTTTTGTTTAAAAATCATATATATAAAAGGATGGATCATTAATCAAATGTTATTGTCATAGCATTATTAAATATATTATTCTAGCAAATAATAACATAGAAGATATGCTTGTTCAAATTTACCGGTTCAGAATGAACTGGTCTGGCCTGAAATTGGTTTGAATCGGTTCGGCTGAACTAGTTTCAAAATCAAACCAGTGTTTTTAGACTTCAAATAAACTAGTTTAAAATAGTACCAAAAATTCAGTTCGAATCGGTTCGACTCAAATCGTTTTTTTATATTGGTTTATACTTAAATTTAAATCAAGTCACTTTAAACCTATATAATTTTAGAATCTGTTTGAAGCAAAATCAACTAAACCGGTCTGAAATTAAACAAAACCTAAAGATACCTTCAATAAACCAAACCTAGAGATGTATTGAACTCTTGTATGTTGATGTTGGACATGATTTCAGTCGGTTCAGTATGTTTTTCAGTTAGGTTAGTATTTTTTCAGTCGGTTCAGTATGTTGGACAGGATTTTTAACCAGTTTAGTTTCGGTTTGAACCAGATTATTTCCGAATCAAAATTGTTATTAAAAAAACCAGAGCATAATAGTTCAAACCGGTTTTGAATCGGTTCGAATCAGACCAGTTCTTTTTTCCATAAACCAGACCAGTTTTTTTAGAAACAAAAAAAATACTAATTTTTTACAAAACATACCAGTTCAGTTCTGAACCGTTTCGACCTAGAACCGGTTCATGAACCAGCCTAATAGAAGATAAAGGAAAAATATTAACATGTTTGTTCTATATTTAGAATAATTTCACTTGCATTGTAGTCAACTCTGTGTAAAATGCTGACTATAAATATTTTTTCATTTTGACAACTCAAATCTGAAATTTATAGTTAAGGGACGAAATCGACGGTTGACCGGAATTCTTTACACGATGGACATAAGAGGTATATATATTTGAATTAAGAAGAGTGTTTTGGGTGAACCATTCACAGGGTCAACTTCAAACCGTAGGTTAAGTCAAACTATGTCAACCGACAACGCATGTACGGAGGATTCAAACCTAGCCTTAGGGGCCGACTCGGTCAAGTCAACTAAGATGCGAACCCATTATTTTTTTTTTTATGATCCGATTCGATTCCGAACTGATCTAGAACTATTTAAAATAAATTAATATTTGTGTGTCTCACTAAAAGAACTAAGGGTGATAAAAAAAAGATTGGTTGGATCGAATTCTCGACAAGACCGATCCGACTAGGACCGAGACTGAGCGAGCGAGTTTGTTTCTCCAAGGTCGGGTTCGGTCTCGGGGGGTTTTCCCCCAAAAGCCCGACTAGAACCGAATCGACTTTTATTAAAAAAATCCAATTTAGTTTGTCGACTCCTACACCTATCCTCCACTCTCTTCCTTCTTGTCTTCCATGTGTAGCATTTCGTTCTCTGCGTAGACCGACTACTCTCCAATCTCTTCCACGTGTAGCATTCTATTCTCTACGTCTTCCACTCTCTGCGTCTGCTTCTGCCCGAGTCACATCGTCCGTTCGTCTCAGGTAATTGCTCAGTTCTTCTAGTCTCAGTTCTTCTCTGCGTCTGCATTCTGGTCTCAGTTCTTCTGGTCTTAACAGCTTCTTGAATTGTTGATGAATTGGTCACGATTGTTGATGAATCGGTCCATTTCAGTTATTTTTTTTACCAAAAAATTCAGTCCAAGACCGAGACCAACCTGAGTTAAGCAAGATCGACTCAGACGTTGTTTTTCTTGCCAAAGTAGGTATCGGTCCTCCAAAGGTCAGGACCGAAATTTCGGTCTCGGTCTTGCCTGCAAGACCGGACCGCCCCGCCCATGATCACCCCTAAAAAGAACTGATTTATTTAACACATAAAAAACTGGTCTTGTTAGAATCGGTTCAGACGGGTTTTGTCTGTTTTTAAAAAAAACAAGTCTCATTTCTAGCTCAATCAAAAATAATTATGGTTCAATCAAAAATAGATCTGATTCAGTCTAAAAACAGAACCATAGCAATAAATAGATGCCCTTGAACATTGAATTACACAGAATACACACAAAAATATTATTATTTAATCAATTAAGTTAGACCAGTTTGATTTGTTATGGTTGGTTCAAAAATTGTATAATTTAAACCGGTTTGATTTGATGTTTTAGTATAAACTAGTACGAAAAACAAATCAATTAGAATTGAATTAAATATATTGTTTTGAAGTGACTTACTTTAATCTTAAAACACTGATTTTATTTTGGAACTAGTTCGGTCAAACCAGTTCAAACCAGATATTATTCGTTTAGTTCGGCCGAACATTTATTTTTAAACAACCCTAGACCCCATGATCCTTTGGTATAATATTATTTTTGCTATATCAAATCCCATGCATAAAGTTAGACTCTGTTTGATCCAAATGGCCAAATGAAAGAGACGACGACGTTTTGTACTAACTTGAACCCTACCATCAACTAATTACATTAAACATACTTATTGAAACGACTACGAGTGGGTCCATAAATAATACAACATCATAAATAAAAACGTACCAAGTGGTTGATATATTGATTTAATATCATCTTAAAATATCTATAAACAAATATATTTATTCGTTGATTTTTCTGTATAGTAATTTTTTTGAAACTTGTATTCTACTTTGTTAGTTAGGACTTAGGAGATAGTTGATTTTTAAAATACAAATATATATTTATTTATATATGTGGAAGAAAAGTCTTCATATATATGAGGATTATAAATACATAAATTTATGTATATAGCTAATTCCTAATTGACGAGAACAATCATACAAGATATATAATTAATAATAGATTCTGAAAATAAAGAGTGGAGCAACACAAAAAACAATTCATCAAATGTTCAATATAGTTGCTAATATCTTAAAAAATAGTAGTTTCTAGTTATCTACTATAATCATTTTATATTTTTATTGACGTATGAATGTAGGTTGATTTAATTAAACTATATAAATATCGTATTATAATTTATTTATTATTAGTACGCTTCATAATTTTAAAACCACGCGATGATAATGAATTCACCCAGCAATCATTGCCTACTAAAGTTTACGCCAATTTTAAAATCCTTCCTTAAATTTTAAAGTTCTCATAATATTTGAAAATGATGAAAAATCATCTAAAAAGTATTGGTAATAGTTTTTTTTTCAATCATTTTCAAACACTAAGGGAGAATTTAAACTTTAATTTTTTTTTTTTTTAAAATCGACGTATTTAGTGGATTGACAAAATTGTATTTTAGTCATTATTATATAAGAAGTTAAATTAAAAATAATTCTATTTTTAAAATTTAAATTAACACAAAAGTCAAACCCACTTAATTAGCTCCATTAATTCCTGGACACGTCGTACGTGTGCTTGACTATCTTTCACCCATGCAATTTAACTTACCGTTGACCTAGTAAAACCACATTATACAGAACCAATATAACATAACATAACATAACTGCTTCCATCTTATCAGATAAATTTCAACCATGGCGGCGTATTACGTATATCAAGACTAGTATATATAAATTAAATAACCTAACCGCTAATTTCATCATCATCCACTTTTCCATTGGAAGTTTGGTCTGAGACATGGCTGATGAAAATCACAACCTTCCACTGGCCCCAGCCACTATCTTCACGCGCAGCGACGAGGAGACAGCTCCGGCAGCCGCCTCATGGGGAAAAAGACGGTGGCCATCGATCCGAGAACACCGGGGCAGTAAGTGCATGGTTTACATCCTCATCTGGATAGTTCTCCAAGCCGCCCTCGCCTTGGTTCTAGCTCTCGTCATTTTTCGGGTCGAAACACCCAAGTTCCGGCTCGAACACGTCATCGTTCAAAACCTACAATACTCCACGTCATCGTCTTCTCCATCGCTGAGCGCAACCCTAACGGCACAGGTGGCGATCCAGAACAAGAACTTCGGGAGGTTCAAGATCCAGAACAAGACCTCAGTCGTTATCCTTTACCGGGGGGTGGTTGTCGGGGACAAGGTTCCGGTACCGGCGGCGAGCGTCAAAGGACGTAGCACGAAGAGGGTGAACGTCACTCTGGAGGTGAGGTCGGAGAAGTTGTTGTCTCAGTCGGCGAACATGGCGAGGAATCTGACCGATGATTTGAATTCAGGAACGGTGGAGGTGACAAGCTACGCGAAGTTGAAAGGAAAAGTGGAGGTTTTGGGTATTGTGAGGAGAAGGAAGTCGCCGGAGATGAACTGTACGGTCGCCGTTCATCTCTCCAGCCGTGAGGTTCAGAAACTGGTGTGTAGATAAGAAAATTTACTGCTATTTATTTCTTCCTATTTTTAAATCTGAGCAGTGTTTTGAATGTAAGTATAATAATTTAGGAAGTGTGATAGAGTGTAGTGGTGTGTATTTATATTTTACACAATATGTATAATTGTATATGAAATATTTATAGTAAAAAAAAACTAAATAAAATAAATGTTTATCTATTTTATTAATTGAAAAAAATATATTAAGCTTATAAATATATAACTTATATTTTAATTTTATAATATTATTAAATTTTATATTGATATTATTATTATTATTCGTTCATTTGATAAACGTTATATTAAAAATATAATTATAATAAGGTAGATAGATATTAATACGTGACTATTATTTTAATTAAATTGTTATGTAATAAACAAAATATAAAATTATTTTGTCTATAGTAAATTTTAATATTTGCATACTTGATATTTATAGAATACAATAATTTGTATTTAGTATTGTATAAATTTTATTACATAAAATATATTTAATACAAAATTATAAAATACGTGTAAGGTAAAGTGAGACGATTAAGATTTTATAATTAATTTATCATGAGAAATATAATCTTTACGTTGATATATATTTACTCTAAATAACCCACACAGGCACACACAATCAAATATTAATCCTAGTCCAGTCTCCTTCTAGTAAATCCAAAACGAAAAAACTTACACTAACCAGTAAGAGTAACCATGGCGGAACAACAAGTTTGACTTGGAATTTAATTCCCGCCATTCTCGTTTACTCAAACACCACACTCTCGTCGGTTTGGCCTGCAGAGGATTGCTCATCGACCGGAGATGATTCTGAACCTACAATAATTAAAGAACACGATTCGTTTTAGTATTCATTTTTAGATATTTAAAGAACTGTGTAATTTTGGTGCACCTGTGGATCAACCAAGGTGGAAAGATCTCTTGCAGTGGAGGATGGCTCCCTCGATTCCGTCTTGTAGCTCCAGGAGGGAGTCGTCCCTCCTCGAGCTGGTCGGAGCGGCAGCCACGATGGCGGAGGCGGCCGAACGACTTTTACCCAGATGTTTGGACACCTCTCTCAGTGCTGATGGGAAGCTACCCGGCTTCTGCATCTTCACGCTGGGTGTGATACTGGGCTCGCCGTCCTCCGACTGGCTCTTTCTCGACGATGCTTTCACGGTGGTGAGGTGGGAGGGGGAGAATCTCACGTTCTGGCCGTACCGCTTTGAAGCGCGGACATAGAGCGGCTTCACCTTCTTCAGGTACCGCTGCAGCGGTTCCCTCGGGAAGCGTTTGTCTTCGTCCGAGATGTGTTCTCTGGTCATGAGACACTTTACCGGGACCTTCGAGGCGGCGGCTTGTTCATCTTCCGGCGGCGCGTTGGGTTCAGATATCTGTCCGTTGTTGCTTTCCGGCTTTGATTTCTTCAAACCTCGCATGAAGACCCGAAGCTTGGCAGCCGATTTTTTCATGTAGATAGGGAGCTGAGGCTTCAAGTTGGGGTTACCGTTACCGACCCCGGCGAGCAAGGGTTCAATAATAGGCACCAGACGTCCCTTGAAGAAGAGATCGTCCGACGGGGACAGCGAGAGGTTAGCGTCGGAGTTAGACGAGGCGGAGGAGAGCGTCAAGTTGAACTCTGTGTCTGACTCCGTTGCTTCTTCTTCTTCTTCTTCTTCCTCACCCTCCTCCGCTGCTCCAAACTCGCTGACATTGTCTCCTTCTCGACTCTGCTGGCCGTGAATGTCTGTCTGGTTAACGGCAATGTCCAAATCGAAGAAGGGTTCGTCTTCATCAGTATCCGTGGTAGTGAGTACGGCCGGCTTCGTTAAGTTCTCTCCGCCGTTGAAAACGGCAATGTCGCTACCGTCGCTTCCACCACCACCAGCAGCGCCACCTCTCCAGTACTTGAGTAGACTGAAAGTTTCCATAGTTGGAAGAGGCAGATGATTGAGGTACCACTATTCAATGACAGAAGGAGAAGAGCCCCCCTCTCCTCTGTGAATCACAAGATTAATGGAGGGAGGTTTCTGCAAATGTTGCAGGCACAGTATAGCTCGCTACTAACTAGCTGGTAGAGAAGAACACAGTACACAGAGATAATAGAACAGAGTACAGTACCAAATTATTGTATCCATCTTTATAAAAATGATGATTTAATCCAAACGACTTTCTAAAAAAAAGTATTAATAACGATTAATCAATACTATAAACTTTTTATTTTTAAAATCATTAACATGAGTTAAAATTATGTATACCTTAGCTCAGCTGACAGACCAATTTTTGTTATATTATATGGTCAACGTTATTATTGTTATTACGAATTTACAGATTTTGGAGGCAACAATCAACCAACAGTAACTCTGAGGGAGAGACTGTAAAAATATCTACACAGTTGAAAATTATTACAGGCCTGTAAAGAAAAAGGGATGACCTTTGTTATTGAGGTTTCATGTCCTTTCGTCTTTAACCAACCAAAGATACAAATAACCAGAGAAGCATCTTTTTTCTTCTTCTGCAATGAGACAGGCCTAAAAACATGCTACACCATCTAATCAATGGGGGCAATCAACCCTACCATAAACGAAAACAAAAGACTACACATGTTTCATTGTTCTAACTTCTAACCAGCCAACATCATCCCTTAGACCTGCTTGATTTAACCAATATTTCTTCATCATTGCCATATTACAACCAACAGGAGATGTCAAAAGAAATTCCCTCACTTTGGTTCCTATACTCTCATCAGGATCAGAGATACCGTGCAATGAAATTGCAAAGAGAATAGACACATTGCTCACTTACCATGCTGTTTGTTGTTTATCATCATCACAAAGAAGGAATAGAAAGATGAGGCCGGGTTTATTTTTTCCGTTGGTCAGAGACACGGGCGCCCATTATCTTGCAGACTGGTTCCTCTTTGGACTGGAGAAGTTTGAGAGCTGGATGAACCTTCAGATCGCCCATCACGATTTTCTGCCCCATGTCCAGCTCGCTTATATCCACGTCTATGTAAGGAGGGATGACATCTGCTGGGCACAGAAACTTTACGGTTCTCTTTATGGTGTTCAGTGAAGATCCTAC